>CM018086.1:27312676-28567887 GCA_008658365.1 Alca torda | reverse complement strand
AACTACAGAGATGTCTGGTCTAAACCAAGACTGTTTTCACTCAGACTTAAAAAGGCCGAGATGCCTTTTTATTATTAGATCTTTGCAGAACAAAATATCTGAAATCCAGGGTCTGAAATCCAGCTGTGGATTTTGACGATGTCCATCAGCTGTGCTTTGTTTTAGAGTTTCTGTCCGTGTGAAAATGCCGTCAGATTCGCGCAGGTTTGCAGGTTCCCTCCATTTGGTTGGTCTCACTCAGGTCCTGGCTTGGGCAGGGGGAGGCTTGGGAAAAGGGCCTTTAGCCTTGGATGAGTTTGGTAGGTGCCTTGAATGAAACAACTCCGTAGTAGGGGGTGATGTGACTAATACAATTTTCTCTGTCAGATGAAATTTAGATGTTTGGTCTAGCCATTAATCAAAATCTCTTGAGTCTAAAAATTAAAGTATCTTTAGACTGAATTTGTTATAGTACTCCAATTATGTCCTGGCTTTGGCTGGCTCTGTATTTCTCATGATATTAAACAGTTTCTAAACTTTTCCAAAAATGAGAACTGAAATGGAATGTGGGGGAAAGAAGGGTGGTAAAGGCTGACTTGTTTCTGAAGGTCCTGGAGGTATTCAGGCTCGACTAAACAGAAATGCCCCATTGATCCAGATGCTTTCACAAAACTATTTTGCCTATTCCTTGTCTCTTCTTTTGTAGCTTTTCAACCTTCTTGAATTATTCCTTCAAATATCCCTGCCCAGAAATGTGCATTTTACATTCTCTTTAATCCTATTAAACAGCGTGTTACACTGTGTATTAATCATCTGACTGGAGCAAATCTGGTGGATTTGGTTCAATAATCCTTCTTTCTGGATCACTGCCTTTCTGGGACCTTGGAAAAAATAAGAGATTTGCCGTGTCTTACGTAAAAGAATGGCTTGTGCCGTCTAACAGAGGAAGGCTAATAGCCGACCATCGTAGGCACCAGCTATGCGTTGTTTAGACTAGTTTAAATCTGCTTCTTAGTGCAATGGATAAACTTCTCCGGGAAGCAGGCGGGGGTGAGGGGAAGGGTATGACTATTTGGGAAGCTGGTAACTACGTGTTTTCCGATGTTGAGGTTCAAAAACCTAAATTTTCTGGGGGTGGGGCGAAGTGGGGGAGCTTCAGCTTGGGGGTTTGACGGTGGGCTGCATGATGAAATGAGCTGTAGCTCCCAACGCTTCGGCTCGTCTCCAGCGCGAGCCCGGCTTTGCTGTAGGCTTTGTCTCTGGCAATCCAGGCAGAGCAGCACGCTTGATGGGTTTTCGTTTCTCTGACGTTCAAGTGCCGCCTCACGGTGACATCCAGTGAAAGACGTGGGCTCTGATCCTTGGGCCACCAGTGGACAGACTTAATTAGCATCGCCGGGCAGGGCAGACCCTGATAGTAAGCAAATTCCTGAACTCAACAGGGTATTATAGAAACATCTGTACTGCAACTACAGTACCTTCTCCTCAGAAATAGCTGGCTGAGTACAAAGAGGAGCCACATTCTTGCATTGATTAGATTAGCGCTGATATCCAAATGTTTCCAGCAGTACAGGAAATGGTCTTTGTGCTGCTTGAGCTCTAACAGATACCGACTTGAGTTTCCGCTTTGCCTCGACGCCCTCAAACACATGCGCTGGGGTTTTTTTCCTCCCCTCTTTGCCTCCCGCACTCTGTAACCTCCTGGATCTTTGATGTGGTGATAGACTAAATGGCTTGTGAAATAGCCCAACAGCACTTGATAGAAATTGTAAGAAAGAAGCTTTGCCATCAGAGTTTAAAAGGCACATGATCTTCAAAGCCTTTCTGAGAGCTTTGAATTTACAGCAGAGCACGCTGCAAATGCACCCAGTATCAAAACGTATTTTGCATAAGCGCAGCGAGCGTGTGGGGTGTTTGCTAGATAATACATCCCAGCAGGAGCGTTAAAAAGGTCCATATTCCTACTCAAGTACAAAAATCTCATGGAGGCTAGGGTTAACCTCCATTTCTTGTAGCATTATTGATGCCTGACAGGTCTTTGGACCACTTGTACCCATGTCGTGTGTGTGTGTGTTTGTCTCTCCTGGTTTTGGTTAATTTAAATACTGGTGTATTTATTTACTATTGTCTAGTCCTTTGCTAACTCTGACCCTTTCTCCGCAGCTCCCTGCCGACCATGCAGTGACACAGAAGTCCTCTTGGCTGTCTGCACTAGTGATTTTGGTGAGTTGTTGCTTCCCCCCTCCCTTCTCCCCTGGGTGGCTCTCTTGAATGTGACATCCATAAACGCTGATGGACACCTACTTACGCTTGGCAGCTTCCACCAGCAGTAAACGTGGTCTGAAGGGGCTGTGTGCGTGGGAGAGGGAGGAGGACGTGGTGTGAAGGACCTCCAAACCGTGTGCCCAGCTGGCACTTCCCCAGGGTGGACAGAGAATGACCTGGCAACCACAATGGAAGTAGAAGTTCAAAGACTTAGCTGTATCTAGGAGAGGCCTTTACTTGTTGCCCTAAAATGGACTGTTGAGAAAAGACCAAAAGTTTCAATAATTTTCAGTGCTTCCCTTTTTCAAGGAGAAATTAATATTAGCTGGTACCTGTAACGGCTGAAGAACGGAAAGTACATTGTCAGGGAGCATCAAGCATGTATCTTGTTGTTAGAACTCTTTATCACGATTGATGCTATTTTTCTGATGTAATTATTTTTGTGTTTAAATTAATATGTGGGTCCCCTTTGTGGGACAGATTACAAATATGAACTGTAACAAATACAAATATATGCTGGAGGTTACTGATAGAAACTTAACTCCAAAAAGAAGCAAGGACCAAAACTGGGGCTGCTGTAGTGAGATCAGTTCCCCTTGAACTGCCTGGTGGTGTCCGGCTGAGTTTGGACCTTGTTCTTCCAGAGGGGTTTTGGGTCTTTTTTCTATTTCTTTACGTCCTTTTTCTGTTCCCAGTGATCAGAGGCTCCATTCAAGATGTAACGAACAAGGCAGAAGAGCAAGAATCCATAATTCACGTCGGTGTCAACAAACTGTACAGGCAGAAGAGCAAAGTCTTTCAGCTGACAGGGGAGAGTGGGAACTGGCGAGGACAAATAAAGACCCTGCTGGAGTGTGGGGTGAAACCAGGAGACGGAGACTTCCTTTTCACGGGACGCATGCACTTTGGGGAGGCCAGGTTAGGCTGTGCCCCTCGTTTTAAAGACTTCCAAAGGATGTACAAAGAGGCAAAAGACAAAGGGCTAAATCCATGCGAAATCGGCCCCGATTGAAACCCCCTGTTTGGCTGAAGATCGCTTTTAGCATTTGGCCGGGAATATTTCCTGGCCGCGGTGAAAACTCTGAACAAAAATGGTAACTGAGAGCATGGAGAGATCTGGAGTGCAGTCTGAGACCCCGCAGGACACGTCTGCGGCCGGCCGAGCTGTGAGACTAATGGAAGCAACAGAGGTACGAGTGCAGAAGGCTGCCAAGCAAGCAAGGCTGGATTTTTAACCAATCTTGTCCTTACGAATTAAGTTATTATATTTTTTTAGTGACTTCCTTAGGAAAACAAACAAAGAAAATTCCCATGTCTTAATAAAAAACCCAAATGAAAGCCAACATGCCTTTGTATCTTTTTAATACTAATTTTTAAAAATGTCTTAAGCTGATGTAGCATTTGGTAAGGCGTATTCTGTATAAATGGCCGAGAATGTGATAGAGCACAGTAAACCATCTTAACATTGATGCTTTGTAAAAAGCTTGGTGTACAATTCAAAGTTGTTTCTTATGACAGAAATTTATGGAGCCAAACTCTTGTGTGTGTGTTCTTTTTTTTTTATTTGAAAGAATGTACAATCGCCGCCTGCAATTTTTTGTCCAGGCTGGCAAGTTCTTTCCATTCCAGAGAAATAAAGGTCCCTGGATTTGACACATACTGTTCAAAATCTTTATTTTTTTTTCTTCTCCGTAAGGCTGACCTCCGCTAGTCCAGATGTGCTCATAGATCAGTTCTGGGCCGCTCACTTATTTTGTGGCTTCTCTGAGCAGAAACAGAGTTCCTGTGAGGAATTGGGAACCGCAGTGTTTTTCAAAGGGGAAGCGGGAGCTATTTTTGGAGACTTTTAGACACGTGTCCAGGCAAGGCTTTAAGAGTTCTTGTCTCTGATGCCTATGGGGTTATTTTGGGAATGGCTCCAAGGAGCAGGCTGCCCCTTCGTGTTTAGCTTGAAGCTTTTAATTGTGCTGGCTGGTAGGTCGGCGCGAGGCAGACCTTCGTGCCTGCCTGCGGGTCCCCGGGGCCAGGACCAGGCCACCTTGTGAAAAATAAGTGCTTTAATGAGGGTGGGCCACTTCTGCAGACAGTGTCCCATGGGAAGTACAGGAGTGCTCCCCCCTTGTTCAGTCCCGTCGTTCCCCATAACCTGCAATGCATCACTTTAATGGTGCCTTCACAAGGATGTTTAACCTCTTGCCCGTGTTCATTCTCCAGTGCTTTCCGGTGCCCCAACTTTTATTTTAGGCCATCGGGTTCTTTAAATAAAAAGTTTCCACTTGTTGACTCTTTTTGCCTCATCCCTCAGATCTCCTTCATGTAATTGTTTCTGAGGCTCAGGGAGGGCATGTGGAGCGACTCGGAGGATGGTCTTCTCAGGTGGATGCAGGAAGTTCTGAGATGGGACAGAGATTCCCATGAGACTTATCGTGGGTAAAAACCAGGGTTGTACCAAAATATTGGCCTGAGGTGGGACTGAAATCCCTCTGAAGCTATTTTTGTAGACTTCTTCCAGCAAGATGTATTCTGTGGCCCTACTGGGGAAGAGGAGTTCTTTTGTCTGCACTAAGATGATCCTAAGAGACTCCAGGAGACTGAGACTACTTCTGCGAAGACATCTAAACCCCATTTAGTGCCTGTCTATCTGCTGCTTTGACCTGGCTGCCTTCCAGCCTCCTGTAAGCAAAGCACCAAACCCAGCATCCTATTCTGTACGGTTCAAGGTTCTCCTCATCATACTTTGAGTTTTAAAAGAAATGGGCCAGGACTGGTGGAAGGGGGGAAATGGTTCACTCTTTGTCTTCAGCCTGCCCCAACCCCTCTCCTGCAGCATTGCTTCTACTTCCAGGGATCTCAATCCTGCCTTTTGTAGGCTTTTAAAAATTATTCTGTGATTTAGCACTGAGATAACTCCCGAGCACATCTAAGGGGGCGTTTCAGAAGCCCTGTACCTAACCTCTCCTCTCTTGTGTTTCATGAGGTTTTTCCAGCGCGGAGAGGCTGCTGGCAGGATGAGGAGGGGAGAACAACGTGTTCCTGGAATTGTCTCCAACCTGCCCACTCTCCTCTTCCTATGTGAGGCTGCGGGAGCGAGGGGAAGAGGCTGAATTAAATGTTCAGCCAGTATTCGTGAGGACAGTGCTGGCAAAATACAAACAATCAGGGAGGCTTTGGCCCTGCAGTTCCAGCTTTGGCTGCAGTTTGATTTTTATGGCAGTTTAAGTTGTTTGTAGACTTTTTTTTTATTTTTTTTTAAATACCCTTTGAACCATGCTTGGAGCCAAGCGCTGAACTGGTGCCTTTCTTTACTCCAGCGTGTTGTTTGCCTACCCAAGGAGGAGCAGGGCTGTGTCTTCCCCCACCTCCACTGGTGTTGGCCCGGCTCCCTGCTGAATCCGAGAAGCTGCCTGTGTCCTGTGAGCTCCCTGGAAATCCTTGGCAGGAGAGGAAATACCGCCCTGCTGATTTTTGCTCTGCCTCAGCTCCGCAGCAAGCTGCTGAGATGCAGTGCTGGAGTGCTCCGTAGCTGCTACGTGTCCATCACGCTGATGGCACTTGCCACCTACAATTACAGAGCGAGTGGCTGGATGAGTAATAACTCTGCTCAGAACCCAGTTCTTTAATCAAAGTGGCTTTAAGATGTTGCTTTGCAACACTTTCTACCCTCCCCCTCCCCCAGGCCCATGTCCCTGCCTTGAGCCTTGCTCACTGCAGCGTTGCTGGTTGGCTGATGTGCATCATCCCCAGCAAGTCATTGGTAATTGCAGGACTCGCTGCTGGCCGTGGGGCCTGGTGCCATGTCTCTCAATAGCTAGGTGTGTGTGCACTTTGTACAAAGGGAGGTTAATGGAGGGATTCCACCCACTGCCCTAAAATCCAGCTCCCAAACACTCGCCCTGAAGTCTTTGAAACATGATTAGAGGTTGACCTGTCTGGCAGCAGCATCGGGGATAGAAAGGATGGATTAAAAATTACTGTCTTTGCTCATAGGTGCTGACTCCAGTCTATAATGAGAAGCAAATGACGTACTGATGCAGCATTATGTGAGGACATGCTTGTTGCCACCTAATGAAAAATCTTGGCTGAAGGTGACCCAGGACAGGGGTGGAGCAGGTGTTTGCAAAGCATTGCTTTTCTTGCAGCTATCTGAAGATGAAGGGTTTCCTCTTGAAACCTAATTAACATAATTAAATTCCTCTTGAAAGCAACAGGCTGACTTATCTGTTCCTAAGAAAGCAGAACTAATGAAGCTGAATTGCCTTCGTTTGAGCCCCCTTCAGTTGGGCAACACTACCCAAAAATAGGCACAAGGCGTCTGCTGTGTTTTCGTATCTGAACCCTGGCAAGCCTGTGGTTTGGGTTGTTAGTGAAAACACTTTCCATGGTAACCCTCTACTTCTCTGATTTTTCCATAAAGCACCAGTAACGAGGCCACTGGTGAACTAAGTCACCTCCTAGCTTAGAGCCGTGCAGAGCTTGCTGCGGTGACAAATAGTAGGTTGAGAAACTCGTGTGGGTGTCTGCACAGCTCTGTTTGAGGTCTATCAGATGCTGCCTGCCTGGGGGAAAGTTGGCCCTCTTTCATCCTGTGGAGAGACAGGATCATCGCTTCTCCAAACACCACCACCTCAGCACGCAGCGTGGAGGGGAGTGAGATGGCCGTGCGTGGTTTGCCTACAGCCAGAGCAGAGGATCTTAATTAAAACACCTGCTTGCTTCCCATTCGGGAAGAACAGGCTGTTTTTCTCCAAGCTATGCTGATATGTTTTGCCTCTTGCATGTGAGCCACGGCCACGCTGCAGGGAGGTGTGTGCCCCACATCCCACCCCACCGGCTGATGTCCCGTCCCATCCCACCCTCAGGCTGACCGGCTGATAAGATCAGAGACATTTGTAGGCAGCCTTTCATCAACATCTTTCCTGTTACTGCACCTTCTCCCAGCTCTGCTGTCCCACTCCTGCTGGTGATCCCAGCTTCCGTGCTGCTTTAGCAACATTCGGATGTTGCTTTAGCATCACCCCGCTGCTGCTCTCTTTTCTGATAAGGGAGAAGCACCTTATCATCCTCATGGCTCAGTCTGTGCTCCACAGGGAGGGAACTGCCCTGATTTATCTACCGTGTTGGGGCACATTGCGGTCTGGTCCTCTGAGCAACAGCTTCTCCCTACTCTAAGGACACGTATGGGCTGTGGGGGAGGACACTGTGGCCATGCTCAAGCAAACCAGTACCCAAGGGGTTGGCACCTTGAACACCAGCATCAGTGTCTCCATCAGTAGAGAGAGGACCTGCTCGGTCCTGAGCCGCTTGAAATGAGAGGGGGGAAGGTGTGATCTGAAGTGAGTCAACCTGGCAGAGGGCAGGAGAAGTGATGTGGCTCTTGCATCAAACTCCTCTGAGCAGCCCGGGGTGTTTGGCGCCTGGGGAGGCGGCTGTGCACCAGGGACGTGCCGTGGTGCAATGCAGCAGGTGTTTCCAGCGTACCTCACCTTTGAAGTGTGATGGGACTTGTATGAGCTCCGAGCCTGACCAGCTGATGTGGTGCAACACCTCCGAGGGAGATAGGAGCTTTCCTGCGCGTCACAAACTTAATTAGATGATACTTATTTCTGGAACTGGAAAAGTCTCTTAGTGATGCTTGTCAGAGGTGCTGGTTGAATGGTAAATAAGGTTAGCAGTACTGGGACCAGGTGTTCCAGGAGATACCAAATTGAAAACCAAATTGGTTGACCAATAAAACAGAAAAATATCAGGAGGGAGGCGTGCAAGTCTCTGAGAGGGGTTAGAAGCAATACAGAGCCAAAACAATGTGCAGAAATGTCTTGACAGCAGCAAGATTCAGGCCTGAAGAAGTGGAGCTGCTGGCACAAGGGAGGAGAAATCAAGTGTCTCCTTTCCAGGCTGACAGAAGCGATTCCCCTTTCTGCCGCAGGGGCCAGCCCTCTCTTTCTTTGGCTGACTTTGATCCTCCTTTTAGTGATACCTTACTCTGGCTGGTAGGAATGAGGTGTGACGGTCCGGGTGCTGGAGCAAAGGCGGCACCTTCTCCAGACAATCCTTTCTCCTTCACCCCAGAGCTTCACTGAGAGTCACTGAGGGACAGACCCTATGAGTAACTGTGAGCATTCTCTTCATCCTCCTCTTCTTCTTCTTCCTCCTCCTCCTCCTCCTTCTTCCCCTTCCCTCCTGCCCTACCAACAGCGAGATGCTTAGAGGCAGTGAAAACAAAACAGCCCTGTGAAGTTCATTTTGGGGTGTCACATCCACCTATCTCAGCATCACCCCAATGCCTTGATTTTGCCCCAAGCAGCATTTGGAAATCTCTGGCCAAAGCTGGGCAGAAAACGTGGAACAGGGCTACGTACAACTGCTCCCTTGTGTCCCTCCTTGGTGGTCCTCCCGGGCTGCGTGCCGGAGCCAAGTGTGGGTGACGGAGATGCCCATGGTGGGCTGTGAGCACACCAGCCAGTGGCATGCACTGGTACCAGTATGTGGTCGTTTCTTCAGCCAGCACCTGGCTGCTCACTGAGGTTGCAGTGAGGGCAGGGGATCGTGTCACCTGGCTGAGGCCGAGCAGCAGTTTCTAAGGGAAGACATTCCTTTTGGCCCTCTGGGGTAGCAGCATCCATGGAGATACCCAGCGAGATCTAAGTGAGAGCAGTGGGGCGAGAGAAAGACAAAAGAAAGGGTGATTTTCAATAGTCACCTCACCTAGTTTAAAGAAATATGTCTCTCATTTTATTCCTTTCCCTCTTCCCTGCAGGGGAGGAGGTGTAGAATTTCCAAATACAATATAATAATCCAAATGTAATAATCTGGAGGAAGCTGTGGCAAGCAGCCTTCGCATGCACGGGGACTCACAAAGCCTCAAAGGGGCCCAGCTCGCAGGAGAGGCTTTGAAGGGACAGCCAGGAGGTTCCTTGGATGGTTGAGTCTGACTGTTGGTGGCCATGAAGGACAGTAATGGCAGCACCGCTAGTGACTGCTGCAGAGTGGGGGCTGCAGAGGGCTGGGTCAGCTGGGGCCGTCTCATGGTGTTTGCCTTTTTTCCCCAGCTGAAACACATTGAGCTGAGGCTGCTGGAGGACACGGGTGCTATATAACCCAGTGCACCGCTCCCCTTCACAGCCGTGCTCTGTGCTGGTGCTAGTGTGTGCTGCTGAGAGCCTTTATGGAAGGTTTGTGGCTGCGACTCCTTGGTCCTTGCATGGAGTTAACTGGCCCTGAGTGGGGGATGGTGATGGGCTGCTCCTGGGTTTGAGGTCTCCAGCCTGCAAAGCCTCACCCATGTGCTCCCTGTGTGCAGGGTGCGGCTGCCAGGAGTGTGGAGAGGAGAGGAGTGTTGGCTTGTGCTCGCAGCAGAGCTGACTCAGGGCTTTCTTCCTGGTGCTGGGTGCTGACTCAGCAGCTTTGCCTTTTACTGGCTTCTCTGAAAACCGGGGGCATCTCCTGGGGCTCAGAGGCCATAGCGCTGCAGCAGGAGTGAGTGCTTGATTGGTTTTGGGAGAGTCGTGTCCTGGATGTTTTGGGGCAATAGCCAAGAAGTTCAGTAAAAGCTTCAAGGCTGCTTCTGGGTATATGTTTTGCGCTCTTGCTGGGGAGCATGTGCTGTCCAGCCTGGACTAATTACGTGGAGAATTGTGTGTTGCAGCAATGCTGCTCTTGCTGCTGTGTCCCTGCCGCTGCGGGGGTGAATCAGGGCACGAAGGCTCTTCCTCCGGCTGGCAGAGTCTCGCTGCAGTGTTTTTTCATGGTATTACTCATGCATATGTCAGAGCAAAACTACTATGGAGGAGGCTGGGTGAGGCACTGATGAGCTTCTGGATTAAAAAAAAAAACCCCACACCATGGAGGCCTCGTCTCCTGCTGGGCTTGTGGCACCTGGGGTGCCTGAGCTTTGGCTCTGCCCTCTGCAGCCAGTGGCCATGGAGTTTTAAGTGCTGAGCTGGGATATGTGGAACATCTTGTGCACATAATGAGGATTTACTTCTGTGTTTAATCTACCGGAGGGATTTCCCCCTCATAGCAGTGCGTGGGGTGCTGGGTGAGGCTCCCTCTCCATCGCAGCAGGTCGCACCTCTGGACCCGCAGCAGAGTGATGCTCCTGGGCAGCGGTGTGTGCCATGCACATCAGGGAGCACAGAGCCAGTTCTCCCACTCTGCGGCCCCCGTCCTGTGGCATTAAGTTGGGGGTGTGGAAATGGGGATCCCCCTTGGTGCTGCTGCCTCTCACGTGGCTTCCAGAGAGACCCACTTTGGGAAGAAGGTAATTTCTTAGCCTGGAGCCTGGGATGGTGGGGGACCCTGCTCTGGCCAAAGGGATGCTGACCCCAGCAGCTTTGCTGCCAACCCCAGGTTGCCCCAAAAGGCTGATGGGTCCTTCCTGATGCCTCTATCAGCCCCATGGGCTCTTCTCCGGGTGGGAGCCCAAAGCTGTGAGGCTGAATCCTGCTTGGTCCTGACCACTCCTGTGATGAACCTGTTTTATCCCACTTGAAATGAGGGAGAAGGATTTTGGGCCAAGCTTGAAGGAGAGCCCTGGTACCGCAGAGAGTGGTGAGGGGGTTATTGCCCTGCATGGAAACCTGCTGAAATTCCTTATTAAAAGGAGAGAGAGCTGGGGAAGGGGTGGATGAGGCAGCACAGATGCCACTGTCACCTCTGCTTGTGTAGGTGCCCATCCAGGGCCATGGTGGTTGTGGAGGGGTTGCCCCATCACCAACCGGTTTCTCCAGTTCCTTTGGGAAGTGCCAAAGCTAGTTGGAGTCAGACTGGTTTGTGCAGAGGCTTTATTTGCCTGGAGTGGAAATAATAATAATAAAAAAAACCAGTTCAGTTGCCTCATCCCGGAGTTGTGTTTTTTAAAGGGGCAGTGTAGGGGGAGGTCTCGGACACCCCCCACGCTGCTCTTGTGCTGTCGCCATGCCGGAGCCTGCCCCAGAGCTGAATTACACTGTGGTTTTTAGAGAGGACAAACGAGGACTCGAGTAAGATGCAAACAAACACATCTTTCATTATGATCCAGATCGCGGAGTTTCTTGGAGACATGTCAGCGCTTCGCACAGGAGCCGAACGTCGGATGGAAACGACAGTGTGGTGGTAATACTGTTTGCCTGCGCACCGTCGGCTGATGGGAAGATGAAATTTAGGCACGGACACATCCCAGGGACAGATTTCAGCATGGAGACGAGATCGTTTCACAGGGCTTGGGCTGCTGCTGCTGAGCTGCTACCGCAGCAGCTTCATTACCCTGTGTAACGATGGCTGGGGCAGCCGAGCCAAGCTTGCCTTGCCCTCGGGCTTTTTCCTTCTGACTGCGCAGTGTTACCACTCTTCCTCGAGTTGTTCCTAGCCTGCTTATTCCAGAGAAATCCTATTTGCCTGTTACTGTGCCCAAAATGCAAAAAGACTTTTTGTCTTTCCCAGGGCAGGAAAAAAAAGGCTTTTAAAATCCACCCTAAATGCTGCTACCCTGAAACGGTTTTCTTTAATCCTCCAAGGGATGTTTTAATCTGCGGCTGCCTTTTGCTAGTAACACAGTGCTGAATTTTTGTCAGTGTTTTGGGCGGGGGGACGGGGGTGACAGGGACATCCCAGCCCTGAATGCTGGTGGGTACTGGGGAGCTGGGGATGAGAGGTGGGTTTTGTACAAGGAAGCCCTGGGCTGGTCAGGCTGGCCCAAGCACTGAGTGACTTCAGAGGTGGAGTGCCACGGGCAGTGGGGATGTGTCCCTGGCTGGGCCGCCCAGTTCACTTGCCCCTTTGCTCTGAGAGGAGACCAAGTGCCTTCTGCTGATTCATGAGTGCAAATGCCTCCTTACGCCATGGGTGTAAACACTGCAGGAGTGGCTCCTGGAGATGAAAGGATCCCATACGGGTATTAACTGTGTTTGAGAGGCCTTTTAAAGTAGCTAAACCTGAAGCTGATCCTTGGCCTTTATTTGACTTAGTTTTTCTTCCACTGTTTCTGAAGACCTTCAGAAGGGATGAGCTCAGGCCAGCTATGCCTGCCCACCTTTGCGGGGTTTTTTTTGGCTTGCTGCCTTACCTCCCTTGTGATACCACATGCCCTTTGCTTCCCCCTTCGTGACACAGGGCCCTCTGTGAGCAGGGAATGGGCGATGGTGTTAAGCAAGCCCTGCGCAAGCAGCCTGGTTTTGGGGAACTGCTGCAGAGGCAGCAGAAGTGAAGCTGGGTGGAAAACCCCTTTTACACTTGTTGTTGAACTTCCAAAACTAGTATAGCCTTAGCTTAGCATCCACAATTAAACTATGATTTTCACTCAAAGCCACAGGTATCACAGTATGTGACACTTGGAAATATCGGGGACAAATTTTATCTGCTGTGGCATTGTTTATGGGCCACAGAGATGGTCAGTGACTGCCATAGTTTGCAGAGCTGATGAGCACCAGTAGCTCTTGTTCAGGCTGTACCTCTGAGTAGGGCAGCACTCCCCACTATCAGCTCCTGTGTCCCTGTGTTTCCCTTCTTTCCATGTCTGCAGACTGGGATGAGTCTGTCATGGGTGTGAACATCTGAGCTGATGTGCCCTGCCTGGGCCCAAAGCCTTTCAGGACTCCCTTTGCCTCATTTGCCCTGATTGGCAGGACAACTTGGTTGTTCTTGGCAGATGAGGCTGGGTTTGGGGGTGAATGCAACTCAAGCATTTCATTTTTGCTTATGGGACCCCCGTGGGTCAGGTAACCTGACTGAAAAGCACCAGGAGGTCAGCCCAGAGGGTCTGTGTTGTGGCATCCTGCAGCCTTTGCACGGTAGACACTTCCTGATGGGGTGAGGATATCCTTGTCCCCGTGTGAGCTGTGACTGCCCTTGAATACACCCTGGCTGGAGCATCCTGGACATGCTGGAGAACTCTCCTTGTTTGTGATATGGAAAGAAAAAAAAAGTCAGAAAAATCCAGGATTTCTGATACTCATTCAGAGGTAAGCAATGACACAAGTGGAGCATGACCTGAAAGCGTTGCTCTCTGCACCCAATCCAACCGGCTGCTTGTCTTAGGGACACCGAGGACCAGCACTGGTCAGTGTAGGTGCTGGTGGCCCCTGCTCTGGTCTGACATATGATGTGGGTCTGCTTAAAGCCCGGGTCATTAAGCGTATGGCCTGTCCATGTTGTCCCCATGGTGCTGCTTGTAGCTATGGGGAGCTGCAAAAGACCAGGCTGGTGGGGAGCAGCGCCCACAGCTCCTTAGTGCTGCCTGGGCTGGGGAAGGCTGGGAATCGCAGGCTGGGGGAGTATGATGGCAGGAAATTGTCGATACGTTGGCCACCGTGTGCCAAAGTCTGGTGTTTATCCACAAAACAGAGCCTGGGCTGCCCCCGGTTGGCCCCTGAGCAAGACTCTTGCCCTATTCATGTCCCGTGGAAAATCTCTCGGAGTAAATCACGCGCATTGCAAACTGTTGCTGCTGTTTAGATGGATGTGAGATAGTTCAGCCTGGAGCCGAGTTCAGCCGCTGGGCTCTAAGTTTAACGCATACAAATGCTGCTGAAGAGTTAATGGGAAACAGAGTGTGGAGGAAAATAAAGAAAGACCTTTTGAGGTCTCAGCTGCTCAGAGTAATATTTGGGTTTGGTGACTCTCCGTATCTTAGAGATGGGAATGCAGCAAAGCTCTTTGAGTCCAGAGTATACATGGAGCCCGACAAGATTGTGGGCTAGTATCAACAAACCTTTTGGAAAAGCAGATCCTGTCTGCTCCAGCAAAGCCGCAGTGTTATTTTTCTTTCAACAAATGTATTGAGACAATAATAATGCTGTGCAGATTGGTCGTCCCTGGCCTACATGATTTATTAGGAAACAGAAACAATTGCAGTTGGTAGAAAAAAAAAAAAAAGAGATTTGGACATGGATTTTTTTTTTCTACTTCTTTTTATTTTCTCCAGCCCCCCCATTCCCCCCACCCCCTTGAATTCCTCATGAACTTAAAAAAAGGCCACCTAGTCTGGTCCCAGGAGAGGGGTTGCCTCCCTGCTTGTATTTCTTACTGGACCACCAACCCTGGGCTTGCTGCTGAAATACTTCAGCACTGGGGAGGAGGAGGGGAGTGAAACAGTGCTGGGGGGAGAGGCTGGGAGAAGGTGATACAGCCACAGAATAACATTCCCAGGCAGAGCAGCAGAACAGGTCTGGAGGAGGAGACCTGCAATGTGTTTCTAGCTGTTGGTGACTCGGGAACAAGTTGCTTCCTCTCCCTGAGCCTCCCTTCCCCTCCATTTATCCTGTTTATTTGGCACAAAAGCTATTGAGAGCGGTGCTGCTGGGCCTGTGCACTGTGCCGGGGTCCTCAGCCCTGCTCGTACCTGCAGGTGCAATTGAAGCACAAGAGCTGATGGCGAGTGCATGTTGCATGCTGCGCCGGTGGCACTTGGCTGCTGCCCCTCGACTCAAGCAGAGGACAGCTTTGCTTTAGGGTGGTTTTATTTGTTGCCTCCTCAGTCAGTAAAGCCCCTGGGGAGAGGGTGGGCAGGCAGCTCCCCGGTGCCAGTAGCTTTCCCATTGCTGCTCAGGAGTTGCAAAAGCCGTGAGCTATTTGGTTTACAGAGCGGAGCATCGCACTGTTTCTGGCGGGCGCCACAGGCAGCCGAGTGCTGGCTCTGGCCATGTCCCCTTTGTCCCCACAACGCTGTTCCACACTGTCCCACCCTGCCTTTGCCTACAATGGGGTAGACAAGATCTTTTGCTGGAATGCCAGGGCTCCTTGGGACCGTGGACTTGGGATGCTTCTCCATCAAGCGGCAGTGGTCCCTGGAGGGCAGTGGGATGCAGCCTTTTCATAGCATGAGGTTTCCTGACTTCCTTGCTCTGCTGGTGGCCATCCAAGGCTCCACGGGAGCTTCTGGGGGCTGCGTCTTCCGTCCCTGCCCGGATGCTGCCACCACAGCGTGGTTATGGCTCCGGAAGGCTGCCTGGTGCCGGGGGGGACACTGCGGTGCTGGCTCAGGAGCCGGGGGAGCTCACCGGCCTTGACGAGAGTCAGATGGAGAACAAGGCTGTTCTTCCACCTTGAAAGCCCTTTATGCAGGTGGGGGGGGTTCTGCTTGGGATGGGTGCGAGCAGCTCCCCAGAACATCCCGTGGGCATGAAAGAGGGCTGAGCACCACCACGATGGGGCTTGGCCCAGCCTCATGCGGTCCCACTTGCAGCCGCAGCACTGCACATCAGTTTCGCTGGGTTTTCTAAAAAGAAACTCATGGTTTTGGTTAATAAAGTGCAAGGGGCTCCCTCACCGCTCACCAAAGCGTCTCTGATTGCTTTATTGAGGCAGCAGGACCAGGTGCTTTGGCAGCGAACTGCTGACCGAGCGTCTGCGCGAGTAAGTGATATCATCACGGTTTGCTTTGCCTTCAGAAATGACTAAACACATTTTCTCTGGTTTCCAGTTGACCCTGTGGCTCTGTGTCGATGATGGGAGCAGGCTGTTTAGGGTTGAGTTACCGCTGCCCCAACCAGCCCCAAATCAACCTCAAAAACTGGAGATGGATTCAGCAGGTAGAGTGAGGGGAGAGAGCTGCATCCACTGTAGCCAGCTCTTGCCATTATTAAATCAAGGATCCCTGGGAATCATCTCCAATTCATTCTCCAGCTGAAACACAAGTATTTTGCATTTGCCTGAAAGGATTAAGTTTTTAAAGCTCCTGCCCTTCTGGCTGCATGTTTTCCTCTGAGGGGTTAGTTAGCCTCAGATCCCAACTTTAAGGAGGAAAAAAACAAGACTTGGGGGCTGGGGTTGGTTTTCCTTTGTGATCTTTCTGTTCCATGCCTGGAGTCAGCACAAAAAGGAGTCTGCGCAAATTACCTACATTTGATTATTGCAGGGGACTATAGGAGGCCTGGGTAATTGCTGCATTTGGTTCCTTTTCTCTTGGGTTTCACTGACATTTCAGATAGTAAATGAGCAGTTCCTTCTCCCTACAGATGTTTTCTGTTGGTCATAGTTGGGAAGAGACCTTAGATGCTAAATCCATGTGCTTCATTTGTGGTTTTTCTCAGCTTGTTTAGATCAGCGTGGCGCGCTGGGTTTGCTGGGTTCTGGATGCTCCTGCCATTGGGGTGGACCATGATGGGGGTCCCCTGGAGTGGCTCTGGGGACCGCAGCCCACTCTTCCCTCCCTGCTTGGATACAAGAGGAGGTAGAGAAAAAGTGAATCTTGATGGCCAGACCCCCATGCCCTTTTTTGAGTTTTCAGTGGCTGCAGGGCGCCGGGTCCCTTCCCTCCTCGGCCCAGCTCCTGCCAGGTGGACTCAAGCACAGACGGCTTGGGGGAGCACAGTGGGCTCATGCCAGAGAGGTCCCGGGAGGAATGAAATGGATCCGGCTGTAACCACCCACCTTGCTTTTCACCCTCAACCTCTTTCTGTCAGCATTGGAAAACTGCAGGCACAGCACCATGTTGTTGAGATGAAAAGGCTCGCAGGTGCACGCCATTCTCCAGAGCCGGGAGCTGGACGGAGCAGGGCTGTGGCCGCTGGTCCAGGACTATCTGTGCTTTTGCTTCGCTTGCAAGTGTCGAATCTGCGCGTCTGCTGCCATGGCCTTGAGCTCCGCTTTACCCCTGGATCAGGGTGTTAGACACAAGCAAAACCTGTGCTCCAGAATGAGGGAAGGGAAATCCAGCTCTTTGTGCTGGCTCTGGGTAATTTCTCTCTTAATCCAGGCACACACACACGTATCTTGGAACATCGCAGGGTGTTTCTGGGCTCCCAGGCTTTTCCTGAGCTCCCAGCAGACTGTCTCCACAGAGCATCCATGCTTAAGGACATGGACAAGGTCTAAACATCACTTGCATTTTTGGGAGAAAGGTTATGTCAAAATTGCCTACAGATTTTTATTGGCTGCCTCGAGAAGGTCAGTCGTCCTCACTGGTGCTCAGCTGAAGGCAGAGGAGCAACCAAAAGAAAGCTACAAAGCATAAATGATCTCCACACAACCAAGCACAGGTCTGGGTTCCACTGCACCAGAATACAAAGGAGGAGGAGAATCCACAAGATCTTAAAATCTTCAAATACTGATGTTATAAATAAAGCCTAGATGTTGCTGAACAATCTCCAAGCGATAGATTCACTCTGCCTTTGCTGTGGACTGGTACAACGGGAATAAAGAGCAGCCATCAGGCTATTGCAACGATTTGGTGGTTTGCAGCCCAAATACAGGAGCCGCCCCATGCTGGCTGCCACGCTCACCCCGCTCTCGTACATATTTTTCATGAAAAGGCAGTAGCCTGCAGAGTCTTGGTGACCTGAGTTATGGGTGCTGTGCAGCTTCGAGACCCTCAGCCAGGCCTGAGGGGTCTTAAACCCCAAAACACCCAGTGAGGAGACAAGAAGCCTTTGAAGTTCCCCCGGTCTGCCCAAGCTGCGGAGCAGGGTTGTGAACCTTGTCGTTCTCTGTGAGAATGTTGCTTTTACAATTAAAACCCACGCAAACCCCCAGCCCTCGCTACCGCTTGTGTTACCCCAGCGAGATATCTGACATTTGAGACAGAATGGGAAGTCAAAGAATGTGAGGAATTTGGTGACTCAACATAGAGTTTATTATACCAGTCCTACCGTTTAAGCCCATGTAATGTAAAATTGTTTTACGGCATGTGGCACAGTTCTGTGGGTTAATTTATAAGCAAACAATAATTATTCAAATAGGAATTTTTTTCTGTGCCTACATAAACTCGTTATCTGTTTGGCAGTGGGGGATGCTGCAAAGAAACGCACATTTACATTTTTCACATTGATGCTATTTGCTTTTCCTGGAGCGGTTCAATGGTGCATTGACTACGAGGGCTTACTACTGAACTTGACCTGGGAGTGGCATGGAGATAAGCCAAATGTTAAGAGAAAAGGAGCCCTTTGTGTGGAGATGCCAGTATATTAGGTCTCACTTTTAGGTCACACACTTGTTAGGGGTTCCTTCAAAGTGATGGATTCTTCTGCTAAAATTTAATGATGTCCGTTAAATCACAGGGTCATGAACCAGTGCATGTGCTGAAAATGGTTTGCCAAGGGACCATGAAGACAAGGCCTTGTGTCAGGAGACTTCCAAAGCAAATTGGATTTTCCACACAGCAATGGCTGCGTTTGAAGGTCTGTCAGTGGCCTGTAAAATTCTTCACCAGTGATAACAAGACAGAATCACCAAGCACTGAAGCAATGCCATGAGCGTTACAGAACAAATCGCTCCTCTCTCAGTACATAATAGCTTCTTGATCATCAGTCAAAGGAAGAATTATCCTAAGCAGCAAATAGGCTGGAGGAAGCTGCTGCTTCTCTGCTGGGAGATTATCCCAGAGCTCCTGTGTTAAATCCACTGTGGAGAGCCTGGGGGTTTCTGAGAACGTCAGTCTGGAGCCAAGCAGCTGGGTAGGTGGATTTTAGGTTGGGTGCACAGAAAAGGATGAAGCAACTAGACATCAAGACTTGTATTCCCAAGCAGCCCTACGGGGTCATCTGGCCCTGCTGGTGTCCAGCCCCAGGACAAGCCCTGCTCAGACTTGGGCTGAAGGAAATGTGGACCAGTGCAAGCACAGGTGGGTATCCGCGTAGACTAGTCAGTCATTTCCCTGGTCTCCTGGTGCTAACCTGATCTCTGTCTGGGTTTCTCAGTCTTGGTGCAAGGAATGACTTTATCTTGAGCATACTGAGATGGGGTCACTTGGGTGGTTAGGTACTGACCTGATGGGAGAAAGGTGTAAGTTGATCCTATTTCAGAAAAGGATGGGGTGGAAGGGGCTGAGCCTGCTTGCTCTTAGTCTATGGCAAGAAGAGTCTTAGAAGTCTTCTCTCCCTAACTTGTTTTCTATGCCTGGTCTCTGCCTAGACATGGGTTGTGTGTCATCTGCTGGGTGGGAGATTCTGCAGCTTGTATGCAGATCCATAAACAGAGAGTTTTCTACCTTCTGCATTGTGACCCTTGAGGACAGGACTCCTTAATTCTGATATCCTTCCACCCGCCTCACAACTGTTTATATAAGGATTACATAAAACAAGCGTTTCCGACAGACTGCTAAAATCATTGGAGCAGAGTAACCTCTAGCCCAGCTCCATTGGCCGTGTTGGAGTTGCAGGAAGGATGATTTGGCTCATTACATAGCATCCTTAACTGCAATGGCTTGCTAGGCATCTTAATGTGGAGCCAGGAGGTCGGGGGTTCAACTTGAACTTAAACCCAATGCTAACAAATGGGGGAAGTTCCAGTTGTGATGGCAGTATATTTTAATGATGAGGTCATGTACGATGTCTGGTAAAGATGACTTCTGTCCTAAGCATGAGAAAATAAAGTGAGAGCTAAAAGCCCCAAGGAAGACATCTCAGAGAACAGTCTAAATCCCAGTGGCCTGGTCAGCTCTTCTTTAGCTGGTTTTATTAAGGACTTCCATGTGATGGAGGGGGCATGCGATGGCTGCATTGTATCTGTAGCAGGTAACACCACCAGATCTGATATTTGAGATTAGGGGCTCTTCATAAACCTTACGAAAGGATGATTTAGAATCACATTCACTTTCATTATTTAGTGTTGGTCTTCTTTTAAAGCCAAAAGCACTTTTTGAGCTCTAAAAAGACTCATGTTGTCCTGAAATGTGGTTGCACCCATGCTATGGGCCTCAGCTTGAGTTTCCTGGGAATGAGGAGAAGCTGGAGCACCCACAAGACCTGAGCTGTAATCCCCTGCCTGCCCTGCATCTTCTGCTAGTATGACCCAGCTCTTTAGCCTCAGTTTCTTCCTTTACACTGTGGTATAAGGATACTTTGTGAAGATGAAGAGGGCAATGTAAGTGTTGAGAACAATTGCTGTAATTGGTTTGCTTGTTTGGGTTTCCTAGTGGCCCATGTACATTTGGGGGCTGACATGCTTGTTCCTGTCATTCCACCATCTGTACTGATCATTTCTTTGCCACCTCTGAAAGCAGAGGGAAGTTCAAGCCCCATCATTATCTGGCCTTGACCTTTCAGCTGAGATTTCCACCGTAAAGATGGGTAGTTCCTGATTTCTCACCAAGGGAAGCTGCAGACAGACAAACAAATAACAGTGTGTTTTGGAACAAGAGATCTGCCGTCAATTTGCCTGTATTAAGTGTAGGAAATCCCAGAGCTCCTTCCTGGGCCAGCCATGTGGGCGCTGATTGTTGTGGGCTAAGGCTGGACCGGGAGCACATCGGTCACGCATAGGCTGACCGCTGGCTTCTCCAGTCTGAGCCTGGATTGAGTGATGGAGAAGGCAGTTCTGGTTCCACCCAGTCTCTGAAGGATTTGGTATATTTTGCTGCCAAAAGCAAACAGCATAAATCACATCTGAATGTGGAGCTGTTTGGCTCCCTTGGAGGGAAAGTGCAGTCAGGGTGGGGCAGGAGGACACAAGGGTGCAACGCTGCTTTTAGACTGGTGTGGTATAAAAATCCCCTCCAAGCTGCCTTCAGTCCAGTAAAACTTGGGAGGTGGGTGGCTCTGTCACGGCCACGCCAAGTGATTTCTTGGAAGAGAGGGTGCCTGGGGAGTGCTGCTGGGGTGATGCTGCACGGAGCCCGGGATGGCCTAGGGCTTTATCCTGTTTCCAGTGTGATGTGCGTGCATGTTTATGAAATCTATCTCCCTGGGTGATGTCATGACACGATGAGAAACTAGGTCATAAATTAAAGGAAGAAAAAAAAAAAAGAATAGACCCCACTGTGGGTCAGATGCTGGCAATAAATTCAGATAACAGCTCATCAGTGCCTCTTCCCTTGTTCTTGTATGTGTATGCATTTTTTTTTCCAGTTGGGAGAAGAGCTGGTGAAAAGCAGCTGTTTTTTATTTGTTCTCCATCCACATCTGATTAGATAGTCCTCCTTCTGCCCACTGAGACGTGCTCGGGAACTCTCCCAGCCCCTCTGCTCACTCATTTTCTCGGGCATCAAGGAGTTTGGGACTGTTGGAGCTTTGTTTCACAAGCTGACAGCATTTCAGAGGTACAAAGGGCTCCTTCATGATCACAGGGCTCAGGTCCCACCGGGCCAGAGGGCATGGCCAGATCCTGCAGTGGGGCTGTCTATGAGGTGCTATGGATTTGGGCCTGGGAAGGCAGCAGAAGGGACGTGTTTCTCTCTCTGACTTCAAACTCTTAATTTGTTTTTTAGGCAGTTCTGTGGCTCTGCAGCCCAGGAGGAGGGTAGTTTCCCTCCAGGCTCTGTGAATGTGCTCAACACTAAGGCTGATGGGGAGGCAGCCGTGTGCCAGGAGGAAAGAGGGTTGTGGTTTTGTACCAGTGGGAGAGGATAACCCAACGGTTAGGTGGTAGTGCCGGGGGGGGGAAACTAGGGTGAGGGTGGGGGCATGTGTACCCCTAAATGCATTGCTCACTAAAGGCTAAACAAGGAAAACGCTGATCTTTTGACTTGTTGAAGCCAGTGTGAAAACTCCCATCAGCCCCGCTGAACTTTGAATCAAATCTTTCCAGGCCAAGCCCATAAGACTTCTTCACACTGTGCTGCTGGAGGACTCTGCTGTCAAAGCGTTTCACGGGCAGATAACTTCTTTCAGGAGACATGTATGAGTGTTTTGCTCAGGGCAAGAAGATCATCCTGGTCCCATCCTGCCTCTACCTTCCCTTCCCCTTGCTACACGACTGGTTGGCAAGATCAACATGCCTGGTCCTTCTCTCTTCCTCCTGCTGGAGCTGCCAGTTGGTGTCTGGATCCTCAGTGCTAACTTAAGCCATTAGCAAGGGTAGTTAGTCATGGGATAGACGAGCTTGTTACCAAAACACAACTTTGAACCAGATCTTCCCTGGTCGGCAGCCCTTCTCGCACACAGGGAAAATGACAGGTGAGCTCATCTGAGCCTGAGAACTTTTACTTTTTGTTTTTTGCTAGGTGGGAAGGGGATCTCCCGTTACAAGTCTGAAACCGTGATGTTGAGCTCCAGGTGCTGTGCCCGGACAAGTCCCGACTCTGCTCCCCCGTCATGTGCTGAAAAGTGAACTGCAGCTCACGTAACCCTCACCTGTTAACTGAGGGGGGTTATGGGCTCTGTGGCTTTGCCTCAGGTTCCCGAGTGAATTTCTGGGAGTCTTGGGTTAACTCCCATACAGAGGTTAAGTGGGGCTTGCACAACCCCTAAAGCAAAGGTTCCTGGATACAGAGGGTGGGATGCAACCCTTCTGTATGTCAAATACGAACATGGAAATAATAAGGTGGGAAAAGTTCTTGAACTTACCTCAGAAAAAACTTTTCTTTGGGTCAGCTTAAATTTCTGGCAAAAATTCACAGATGATTTTATTCCGAAGTTGTTTCTCCATTCCCTTTTATCCACGCAGCTCACATGCTAAAAGCTGCAGAGGAAATTCAACCCCATGCAAAGGAGCAGCCGGTGTCCCTGCGCCCCTGGGGTCTGTGCTGAGCCCTGGAGGTTTCCGTGCCGTGCAGCTGAGGGGGGGGATTTACCCTCCCCAGATGCTGGGGATGACATGAAACTTGGCCCAAATTGCAGCTGCTCTGGTCTGCAGTGACCGTGTTGGTGCAAAACCTCCATCTGACTCTGTATCAACAAGTTCAGTTTCGAAAAGGAGGGTAACTTGTTTTATTTTACCAGAGCTTTGTGAGATAGCGAGGTTTCCGGATAGGATCTGCAATGCTCAGGTTCAGGTATCAGTTGCATAATTTCCTGTGTTATTTCAACACTCCAGCCTTTTTTCCTTTCCTTTCTTTCTTTCTTTTTATTTTTTTTTTTTTTTTGGTCATGAGCTTCTTTGCATACTGGATAAGTCTTATATAAGCATATGTTGGGTTGGAAATTTTTTTTTTAAGTATTTTTTTTGGCAGAGAACTCCTGGCACATGATACAGCACTCAGAGCCATCAACCGTAGCTGTGATACAGATGTTCATTGCCTGTATAATCTTTCTCATATCAAGCAATTACCCTGAGCCAATTTCTTTATTTTAAGCACCTTGTTGTGGGAACAGAGCTGTAAATGCATAAATTGCTGAGTTCCCTTATACTTTTTTACAGCAGGCAAACAAAAAAAATCAGTGAAGGTCCTCATTGAAAATCAAACATGCAGGGTGCTTTAGATAAGAAAGGACAGACATGAACAGAGAGTTTAAAAAGAAAAAAAAAAAAAAAAGGTCCCTCTCGAAAGAGATGCACTGGAGGAGTGCCAATAGCACATAGCTGTGTGGAGACTAAATAAAACCAGGTGAGTTTCCTGCCATTGTGGAGTATCAAATGTGATTTCCATTTGTGATGGACGTGCTGTTTCTGCCAAGCTCATCTGCAGGTTTTCATTTTAGGACTTATTATTTTTGTTGGCCTAACACAGACCTACAGCCCGGAGCGCTAAAAGGGAACGTTGCAGCAATGACATTCGCAGCAGATGAGGAGAAATGCCCTTGTCAGAGTGAGAGGCTCTTCCTGGGAGAAGACTTCTCTTCTATCAGCAGTGTAGGTTCTTCTATCAGCAGTGTAGGTCTTAGGATTGCTTCTAATGCAAAACATGGAAAAAACCTAATGAGAGGAAATGATGTATTAGCGTTGATCCTCAGCCCAGAGTCACCAGGTAATGTCCTTCCAAATTAAGGATCTGGCTTGGTCCCGAAATATCATTCAAAAACTAGGTGTGAACCCAAGGTCTAGATCGGGCTGTTTTGCACTCCTAAAGCGATATGGAGAGGCTGGCGAGCTGCCTTCGAACAAACAAACAAAATATCAGAGAACGTTTCTCTCTCCCAGTGTGATGTTCACGGGTGGAGCAGAGCTGGAAGGGGCCCTCCTGCAGCCGCAGCGTGTCAGGACAGGGGGATCTGCCCTGGGTCTGCTCTGCTACATGCTGGGAGCTGAGCTGCTGGCCACGGCGGGTGTGTGTCGTCACGGCCACGCTCGGTTCCTGCATGCTGGTGCTGGTGTCCATTTCATTCTCCTCCAGCTCAGGAGCCTCAGGAACATGTACCCAGTGAACATGAGGACACGCTGAGGAGTCCCCACTGGTCCAGCTGTATGTGCTAAGTGAGCATCACGTGTGCAGGGAATTCAGGAGCAGCCCTTTGCTGCGGCTTGGAGTGCACTGAGTTCACTTGAGCGAATGCCCAAGGGATTGCCTGGAGCAAGGCCCAAAGGGGGATCCGCTTACATGAATAACAAGAATATGCAGTAAAAATGGTTGATGCTAATGATGTTCTGAAAGGGATATTAAACTTGCTGCTTCAGAGCTAAGCGATCTGGGGCTCTAAGATGCCAGATTTAAATATAACGTGCTGGAAAAGAGTCCAGATCTGCTACTGGATCAGGTGGTGGGAGCCCTGAGACATAATGGTCTCCTGGAATCATGAATTTGGCATTTTTCAGGCTTTTGCAGATGGACTTGAGCTGATTTCTGAGCAGCAGTTCTTTACTTACAAAAATGCCACATAACTGAATGATGACTTTCTTGTACAAGATCTTTTAAAACAGAGGGCTCGTGAGGAGGGCAGCGTCCCAGCAAAATCCATACCGATTTTAGAAAAGGTATGGGCATTCACACGCTCTGTGACTCCTGCTTGAGGTATGAACCTCTCCTCTTAGAAAGTAAGCCCTTAAAATCTCATTTGGGTGGCCATGGACTAGAGAAGAAGGAGGAGAAGGAACTGCAGATATGACAACCCACCATGGTCCTTCCAGCTGCCCAGGACGTGTCCTCTTACCACGGAGTGGCTACAGCAAGCAGCTACTGGATATGCTGGTGCAGTGATTGAAGGCTGGAGTGAAAAGAAAAAATATGGGGGTACCTCTCATTTGCAGGTAGGTGAAGGCATTTGTTATTTGATCCCGTGCCTCACAGTGCACCTGAGGCATCCAACCCAGGCCTGGCCACCTTCCCACCTGGTGTGACCTGAGATGTTGTTGGGATCCAGCCTGTACCTCTGGAGCATGACCTGAGGCATGTAGCACGTGGAGGTGCTTGACTCAGTGGAAATGCCAGGGTGCTTTCACCTGCCTCTGCAGAGCAAGGGGACGTGGGCCAGAGTAAGACCTGGATGTTACCTAAATGTTCTCATCCTCTCACCGGGATTTTTGCTGTGCCCAATGACATCCCACACAGGTGGCACCTGCCACTGCCATCCCGCTGGGCAGTTTCTTTCCCTGCAAAGCCAAATTCCCCGACTGGTCCATGTCCATATACTACTGCTTGGCTCCAGCAGAGGAAGTTATAACCAACCCATCACACCTGCTCACCACAGCCACCTTCTGGGAGTCACTGCTTCTGATCCAACTGGTTTGGTCCATTTTCCCCTAACCCATTCTGGGTTAAATTGTAAGAAATTATTAGAAATAGGAAATCATAGAAATACACTTCATATGTTGGGGAAGGGGCGATGACACAAAAAGGAAAGATGATGCTTTAGAGGGGGCAGTGATTTCTGCATCTGGAATGGGCTGGGGGGAGCACTCACATACCTGGTACCCCAAAAGGGCATATGATTCTGGTCTGTAGTTCCGGTGTTGGCATGCAAGAGTTCTTTAGTTCCATTCCCACCATTGCAGCTCAACAGGAGTGAAGCCACTTTCTTCATCAATGTCTGAAGCCATCTGAAGACTACAGAGCAGTTCAGCTCCCTGACCCAGATCCGGTAGAACAGCTGCTGCAGGGGAAAGGACAGGAGTGGTGACCCTGGCCCCGAGGCTGTAGCAGATCTAGTGGAACATTGGTGTTGGGGTTGGCCAAGGGGAAAGGAATCATCCAAGGAGATCAGTGGTTGCAGAAGGGCCTGGAACAGTATGCTTTCTACCTACCCTCCGTACATCTGGGTTCCCAGCATCCTGCCACCAGCCCCTTGCTGGGCCCAGGATCAAGAGGGATTATTTAGATATTTGCTTGCTATTCTGAAGTTATTCAATTGTTTCTGGAATAGCTGAGCCTGAGCTGGGACTTCATAGGGATTTTGCAAGAGTCTCTGTAATGGACAGAAGTTGTTCACTCCTCAGAAATTCTCCAGACCCAGCGGTCTAGGGAAGGTTCATCTGTCAACAGTTGATGATGGTGTTGGTTAGCACCAGCTCTTCCCTTTGACAGATCGTGCTACTCTCTTCCAGGACTTTCATTTACAGGAGACTTCTGGCTGCCTGCTGCTTCCTAGAGAGAAAAGCCAACAAACAGTCTGTTCCTTCTCCTCACCAGATTCATAATGTCATTTCTTCAGACACAGGATCTCATCTGTTGCTCAACCTTGGTGTAAGTTTGCTGATTTTTTTTTTTTTTCTCCACTTCTTCACTAAGCCATTCTCGTTCTGCACGTATTGTTGGGACATGTGTAAGGATCCACCGTGGGTTTTTCCTAAAAAGATGGTAGGGAATAGGTACATTTTGAAATGTGGTTTTGATTTTTTTTTATCCCATTTCCCCTGAAAGAAAAGATCTATGGGGCAGGCTCAAAGCAAAGGTAAAACATCCACAGCCCTCCCTCAGAGGGCATAAACTGCGTTTATGGTTGTGCTGTTGCAGCAGATGCAACTCCTTTGTGTCTCACAGAGCTTAGTAGCTGTTCTGCCATCACTGCTCTTTGAAATGCAAGAGCAAAATTAATTTCAGGAGAGAAATAAATGGATTTAGAGCAAGGATGAATTTGGCTTCTTGTGCCACAGGAATGCAAGAGGTCACCCAACAAAAGAAAGCTAGACAATGCAAACCTCACATAAATCTGGGGAGAAATTTTAATCCAAAGTACTCACTGACCTTCACTGATGCTCCCCTTCATCTCGACAGCATTTTATTCTTCTTAAACCCAGCCCCACCACTGGCAAATCTTCAGAGAAGTCAGTTCTTGCACAAACAGGAAAGCAGACTCCCTTCCCACTAATTTAGGTGGTGTTTCCAGTCCATGGCCAGAGGACGCAGGGGCAGGGAGGTGTGTTTACCTCCAGGACCAGGTTTGAGGCTGGTCTGGAAGAGATTAATTTCCCAGCCAGGCACATCTAGCCCTTCCCAGGTATCAAATTCAGAGCCAGCTCAGGGGCGATTTCAGAAATCTCATCTGGTTGTCCTGTGAGGAACTGATTTATGGTCCTGACTGCCTCACCCCACACCACGCATCCAGGAGTGTCCGAGTGTTGGACCTCACCACCAACACCCCACAAATGCATTTCTCAAAGACTGTCTAGGATGTAATGCAATCCCATTTAAATTTAATGAGTGAAATTAAACACGATGATATCTGGGACCGACCTTCCTGGATCTTCTCCTTCTCCTGTGACTGTCACAATCCCCGCAGCAACATTTGAGATTATCCAGGCATCTGGGGACCCAGACCTCGCCGTTGTCTTTGATCTTGTGTTACCCAGCCGAGATGTAAATTGGCAGAGGCCACACCAGAGGCAGCAGGGAAAGGTGAACTTGTTCCACCTTTGCAGGTTGAACGAGCAGGACAAGGCGTGACTTTAGGAAAATGAGGAGCTTGTAGGGGTGGTGGGTCAACAAAGGCTCGAAAGAGCTGATGGGGCTGGGATGGGATGGCAGTGGAGGTGAGAGTGGTCGGGGGAACCCTTTGCAAAAGCAGCCAAGATGGCTTATATAGCATTTTGCCTAATGGGGGCAAAAAAGAGCCAAAGCAAAAAGGAGGGTCCGCTGGCCTCAAACAGTCAAACTGGAAAACTGGGCAAGCTGGTGTGGGAGTCACTGGGGTGTCTTAAAGGTTGGTTTTTACCTAAAGGCTAGGACAATTAGATCAGGCAATCCCATTTCCATGGAGAGGCAGAAACCAGAGCTTGTGCCAAGGAAATGGGCTGGAAAAGCTAAAAGAGAGACCAGCAGTGCAGCCTTGTTACGCTAAGGTGAGCTTAAATACGTGGTGGTGAAGGGGGCTCGGCATGGGATGCTAGGACTGTCTGTCAGAGGGAACCCTGCGGGGTCTGGGGTGGCTGGAGTGGCTGCACTGTGCCGCTCCGGAGCTCAGCAGAGCACACAGTAGCAGGGTACGGTGCTAGCAGGGTGGGTGCAGTAGCAGGGTGGGAAAGAGCCCTTTCCAGTGCTGCTGGCTTTGACCTGTTTGCAGTTCAGTGGGAATGAGCGGTGGAATTACAAAGAAGTTGTCCTGATGGACCAGAAAAGCCTTTGGACATGCTTCTTCCATGGAAGGCCAGTTTTTCTTCCTATTAGAACCCACAGCACATCTCCTAGGTGTAGGGCTTGCTGGCAATGTGGATATACACTACTCCTTTAATAAAAGCAAATGACAGCAAGGAATGTGGCCGTTTAAACTTCAGCTTGTACAACCTGCAAAAAGTAAAAAGGAAAAACACCCAACTGACATTCCAGACCAGGAGGTTTTCTCCACGTGGATCTGGCACACGCACTCAGCCTGCTCCTGACACACTTCCAAGAATCCCTGCCTGAGTCCCAAAAAAAACCACCTCAGCCACTCTGTGTCAAGAGAGGCCAATTCCAGACCCAGCGCACGCGGCCTGTGCTGTTCACATTTCCAGATTCTGAATCATTTCCTCCATTCACGCGGCTGTCTCTCTCCATCTGGGTTTGGGCCCATCCAGCTCTCCGGTTTCCCTCCTTCCTGAGCCGTGCAGGCTTTGAGTGCTGCCCTGGCTGTGTTACCGTGGCCAGAGATGAGTCTTTGGTGTTCTGCCAGCAGACGCATCCCTTGGCGCTGCTGGGTTCGGCTATGGAAGAAGTCGGCTGCCGTTGCTGTATCTCTTGGGGCAGGGTAGGTGGAGGGTCTCCAGGGAGCCACCGTGCACAACCCCATTTGGGAGGAGGACGGCCAGAAATCTCTTCCCCAAGGGCTGGGTTTATCCTGGGGTGACCCCCAGTTTATCCCCAGTAGGACCCCCCTGGATACCTCCTCCCGCTGCTCCTGGACCCAGGAAATGGACGTGCCTCTGGGTGCAGATCTTGGCATGAGGGAGAGAGATGGGGACAAGGTGGTGAGTCTCCCAACAAGGGGTGAGTGTTGGCCTGGAAAGGGGGCTGCCCCCATCCCTTGTATGGCTGGCAATGTGCTCGCTGCCGGATACAGGCTAGGAGGGACTTGGGCTGGGATTTATCTGCTTCCTTTCAAGTCCTTTCCTCTGCTCACACCCTTGTATTTCCCCCCCCATGCACAATTATGTATTGTGGCTAGGTCATGAAAAAGCCTAAATAGAAAGATAAAAAGAAGAAGTCTTAATTAGATCCTGTATATCGCTTAACGTCCTTAGAACAAGGAGGAAACAGTTTGGGTTTGTGGTGCAGGAAGGTGCAGGCGCATTCAAACTGAGAGCTGCGAGGGCAGCGCACGCACATGTCCTGCGGATCCAAAAATACTCGGGCTGATGCCTGGAGGAAAAACTATCTTTTACAATGGATCAGCTGCCAGAAATCTTCTTCGGCTTCACTGGCCTCTCCCTGTCTTGTCCAGCATACTAGATATATTTCGGAGCTGTTGCATCTGGGTCTCCGCTAGATAGAAATAACCAGACCTTTGAGAATTGAGGTATCTGAGGAGCCAACCTATCCTTTATTGAGAGGAAAATGTTTGCACGAGGGGAAGTGAAAACAACATGAAAAAAGGTGAAAACACTGACTTTATGGAAGTTTGTCATTAAAATCTCTAGGTTGCCCTACCCCACGGACCATAGGCACTGCTGTGTTAGATGTGAAAAACGAGCTGGTTAGGGGAAACCAGAGCACACTCATTTCTTGAAACCGTTATGTTTTGTGCGTGGAACAGGAGGTGCCCGCGGCCGCCTGGCCGGGGCTGGCTGCCCGCCTTATCGACGGGAGCAGCCCCGGCGCCCCCAGTCCCTGCGCCAGGGGCTATTTCGGCTTGGCCAAAACAAATGGCAGTTTCCCCTCTCTTTGCAAGTTTTAAAACATAGGTTGTCATGTGAAGGAAATTGTGCACGACGATGATGAATGGTTGTGAAATACCATTTTGCCAGAAATATTTCTGGATTCTGCAATTTAGTTGCAAATTACAGAACTCCAAATGCAGCCTTTCGGGGAGGATAAAACCAAACTTCCCCAGCCGTGCTGGCAGCCATACCCCTCTTTTCCTTTTTCCTTCACCCACCTCACTCCACCCAGATATTTTTAGCTCCGGGGCATTTTCAGAAGACAGCATTCACCCTCCGACAGTGGGTCCTGGACTGGGATAAACTGGGGGAGCTCGGCTGCAGGCAGAGGAGCTCTGACAGCTCACATCTGCTGGCGGTCTGGCCCCACACCCCTCCTGAGCTATTTCAAGATGAGCAAACCCGGAGTCACTGGAAATCGCGAGTTAGTTCAGCAGTCTTGGCTATCGTGCTGGATGGCGCTGAAGTAGGCATAGCAACAGGAAAGGAATGTTCCCTGTAAAAAGATAACCGTGCTTTGCCGAGGACGTGGAACAGTAAAGTTTGTTAAAGCAATCAGTATGTGTCATAATGTTTATTTAACTGAGAGCAGGGACGATGGAAAAGCATTGCAGCTGTGGAGAAGCCCAAGAGTGCTAAGGAGAGGGATGGGGAGCGTAGATTTAGTAGCTGTCTTCCCTTGAAAAAGAAAACAAGCCAGGCTATCACGCAATCGATGGGGCAGATAGCGGGAGAGTACACAAGGTAGCTGCTGACTGCTGGCTCTTCTGAAGGGGTGAGGTTAGAGTTTTATTATCTGAAGTTCACTTTCAGGTTAACAGCTTTGAGGATGTGGTTGCAACTCTAAAGGGAACAAAATTTAATTCTTTTCTAAACATAAGCTATTTCTGTTTGAAGGCAGATAACCTTTTTGGCTGTGTTATTTGCAAGTGGTAGATAGAAAGATTGGAGCAGCAGAGTGATGCTTGAATTCCTCCAGCGAATAAAAGGGGAGAACTTGACACCACAGAGTCAACGTGGGGCCAAATTCTGCTGTAGCCCGTTTCCTGGAGAGCCCTTGCAAAGAATAGCTCCGGTGTGACTCCTTCTGCAGGAGGCCAAAGCAAGGCAGAAACAGGACGCTCAATAATTCGTACAGCAATAGATGAAATCAAACACTCAGTGGGATCTGTTAGGCTGCAGAGCAGTGCCAGGGGATGTGGGAAACTCGCTGGGCTTGCTGCAAGAAATAGGCTTCCCCCCCCCCAACAAGAAAAGGCAAAAAATTTTGCTCTATTTTTTTTTAACAGAAGTTAAAACTGCTTTCAGTCAAAACTGTAAATGATGTGAGTTTGGGGGTTTTGTTTTTCTTACAAAAAATCAAATCTGTTTTGGGAATTACAAGCCTCTCCTTTGCTCTGAAAATTGTATTTTAGTTGAAGGCAAGGCTTTCTATCAATAAGGGGAAAATATTGTCTCAGTTGTTTTTGGGCCATCTAACAGTTCGTCAGCCAAAGTACTCGCAATATGTTGTTTAATGCTGCATTGGCTGCCCAGGAGCGATCCATCCTCTTCCCCTTCCAGCTCCTGCGTCGGTGAGTGAATGAAGCTTTGCAGACCCCCCCTCATCTCAGATGCAGGACGGTGGCTGCCTCCAAACCTGCTCTCCTCTTTTCTCAGAACATACAGCAAGACCTACCACTCAGCTCTGCCTTCACTGGGGAGCTGGCACATATGTGTTTCCTCCAGGGATCTGCTGGAGCAGCTCCGTAATGTACATTGCTTTTCTCTGCCGGCTCAACCGCTATCTCTGTAACAAACTCCAGGCTTCCCAGTCGCCCCGCAGAAAAAAGAACAACCCATAAAGCCCATTTCAGAGACCAAATTGCCCATAATTTACATGCCTCTCCTCACTTTGAAACGCAAGACGGCTGATGATAACATCACGAGTGACAGAAGTGGTATCTGTTGCTAATTACAAGCTGACATTATGGTCAAGCAGAGCCATGGGGCCCATAAAAAGCTTATTCAAAGTTGCTTTTCTCCCACTTCAAACACGGACTGGACACAATGCCAGGCATTTTCCACCTTCAGAAGGAGAGGTCCCTCTGAACTGTCCTGGCGGCTCCTTCTTTAGGAGAAAAATTGCTCAAAGAAGCAGCAGAGGTTACCATAGCCTGGTCTTCACGTGGACCGAGCTGACCCTTTAATGATGAAATTTGTTCATCTTTCATGGAGAAAAACAATAGCCATTTTGATTTCCAAGCCATCTTCCCCCTCACAGGCTCTTTCAAGCTGTCCCAGAGGCTCGCCATCCCTGCAGCGCACCGAGTAAGGGTCCCCACTGCCCAACAGGGCAGGGAAGAGTGTGGTGAGAGCCCGAGGTTGCTCCGTGTCGGAGGAGCACGGCGTGGGTGCGTGGGTCTCCTTACTCCAGCCACCAACATGCCTTCTTCCCCAGAGCTGGGGAGAGGACTCAGAAGTGCTGATGTCTCTGGTTTTTTTTTTTTTGCTGTAACTGCCAAACATGCTGTTCCTAGCGCTGTGCTCCAGAAAAATCTTTTTTCCACCCCGCTGTGTTTTTCAAGCACTGCTCTTCCCTGGCTGTTCTGGCTGATGCTTGTCCCGTGGCTGCTCACAGGACTTCTGTTTTTCTGTTTCTGAGGCTGTCAGCTTTCACGAACGCTCACCTTAAAGCAAGTGCTTCTGACGAGAAGTCCTTGCTTTGCTTTTGGCTGTGCACGTAGCGCTCTCCCGCCCCGCATCTCCAGCAAAGCCGATTCTGCAACCCCACGGCTGCACGGCATCTCCCTGCACCCCAACCTGCATTGGCCCTACCTCTGCTCGGTGCAAAGAGCAGCACCGCTTCCTTGGCAGCGGGTTTCAAACATTAATTAAGCTGATGCAACCTTGTGCAGGGACGTTATTGCCGGTTTAAACCTGCCTTGTCTCACGTTGGGTCGTCGTGCAGGGTGTGTGAGTGCGGCTGGATTACACACGGAGAGTTAAGAGAGATCCTGGTAGATGGTCCTTCTGTGACTGTTACAAACATCAGCCCGTGAGTCCCCAGCATGCTGTTGGGCTCCATGATTCACTTGATTCATACAGGCTTTCTCTAAATATTTGCTGCTGGACAATAGAAGTCAGATAAAGAGGGCTTTATCTGCCCTGGAGCAGTGGTTAGGATGGAGTAACAGCTGGTAGTTCACAGCGATACCTGAATAATCCTTGTAACCAAAGTGGACATGACTTTACCTTTCTAACTCTGAAACACAGTGGCTCTGAAGTGAACTTAATACGCTGTTGGAGACGTGGCACCAAGCAGTGAAACGCGGGAGGCAAACGGCAGTCCTTAGGACCGAGGAATCCGTGGCCATTCCCCCGACCTGCAGTGAGAGTGGCACAAACGGGGCACTGGCTGGAGGAAGAGCATGGACGAGGCCGCTGCACTGCTTTAAGCAAGCAGCTTTTTCCACTGAGGGTGCAAACGTGAGCGTGGGTCTGCTGGGGCTCTTGTGCGGCGTTAGCGGGGCTGCAGAGCTGGTTCCTTCTGTCCCATGACTGCGGTGGGGCTGCAGGAGCCGCACGGGGCAGTTTCCTCTTTCTGCAGCTCTGACAGAGTGGGAGCAAGTCGGGACAGGAGTTGGGGTTACCCTAACCTGGATGCAGCCTCTGGGGTGTGCAGGCTGGGAACAGTGCACAGGCCTTTCCAATGTCACTTTCCTGCAGTCTGAGGGAAGCAGGGGTGTGGAAACACATGCTTTGCCTTCCCCATGTGCAAGGAGCCCCCTGTCACCCCTGGCCACAGAGCAGATCCTTGTCTTTAGCGATCACTCGGCCCTGAAAACTGGGGAGAGCTTCCCTTGCAGAAGGGAGGTAGCGCTGCAGGGGACAGGGAGCTGTACAGCGAGGCAGCTGCTCCCCCAGTCCATAACCCAGAGGGAGGACAACTGGGACCTGCGGTCGACCTCTTCTCCCAAGTAACAAGTGATAGGACAAGAGGAAACAGCCTCAAGTTGTGCCAGGGGAGGTTTAGTTTGGAAATTAGGAAAAATTTCTCCACTGAACAGGTTATCAAACATTGGGACAGGCTGCCCAGGGAAGTGTTTGAGTCATCATCCCTGGAGGTATTTAAAAAACGGGTAGACATCATTCTTAGTGACATGGTTTAGTGGTGGACTTGGCAGTGTTAGGTTTATGGTTGGACTCAATGATCCTAAGGGTCTTTTCCAACCTAAATGTTTCTGTGATTCTGTGATTCCTATGCCCTGTGGGACGTCTAGCAAATCCCATTAAAAACGCTGATTAATCTCCCATTAAATCTCCCCACTGTGATTGCCAGGCTTTGCCACAGCACAAACAGAATTCCCTCTTTCATCCTAAGGACAAACGCATGATTGTCCCACCGAGCTTGGTGGCACTCATGTCTCTGGTATAACCTTCAATTTTTTTCTTGCAGCCTTTGGCCTTGGCTGGACGCTGCTGTGTGGGCAGCAGAATTCACCCAGATCACATTTTCCCAGTGACATCACGCGGTGCTCCACGGAGCTCCCTTTGGGACCTTTCTCCATTGTCTCCTGTGGAAAAAGTGTCTTCACCCCCAGTCTGTGGAAAGAGGGACCAAAAATAAGGCTTAGGAGACACAGCAGTCAATGAGCAAACGGATCCTGCACTGTGAGCCTGGTTGCTGTAAGAACTAAAGGAGAGTTTCCAACCATTGCGTGCAAATGCCCCAACTACACAGTGGGGAGCGGGGCCAACACAGAGAGCTCTCTGCACCCTGTCTGGTGAGGGGTAAATAAAACTCCTTGTAGAAAGGCTGCAGGCCTGAATTTGAAAGCATTCATTCTGCTTCTCAGATTCTTGGAAAACAAACTCCTTGGAGCGGATCGCAGTACCACCCCCAGCCCCCAAGCCTGCCCAGTGGCATCCCCACTAAGGAGATGTCCCCCAGCACCACCGCGTTGTATCTCAGTGGTCTGAGCTCTGCCAGTGAGTGGCATTTTGTAAAGCTTCTGCTGCCCCAGCACCCGGTAAGGAGCACACAGAGCTCCGGCACCTCCTCAGAGGTATGCCAATGATTGCATCAGGGGGTTGGATGCCGAAGCTGTAAAGCCTGGCAGAGGCTTTGCTGTTAAATGCCAAGGTGGGAAAGTTGTCTTGTTTTCTGGTGGTGAAAAGAGAGGAGGCCCATCGGTGCAAACCTCCAGAGGTGCCAGTCTGCAGTCCTCCTGGCAAACAGGGGTTGCCCATCACAGCAGAGAGGGACGCTGTGGGTTGGACTCCCTGCTAGAGCCAAACGCTCCTGGGGGCCTTTTCCAGTTGCAGGGGAGGTCACTTGACAAGCACCAGGAAGATTTGTTGTGAGATTTACTTGGTTTATGCAATTCATAATTAATGGCTCATTGGCAGCTGCGCCGTGCAGATAAACCTTGCCCTTCCAGAAAGTGATGGACAGAGCTTGCTGCTCTGGGTTCGGCTGGCACAAACCACACATTAGCTCTTTATCTCATCAAACTCAAATGTAAAAATTGATGACTAGGGTGAACTCCACCCTGGGAGCTTTCGCCAGAACAGTAGTATTGGTTGGGGTGTGGAGCCTTGGGTTTCTTTGGTGGCAATTCCAGATAGACCAAGAGACCTAACAGATGGCCTCATTGCAGATGTTGAAGACTTTGCTTTCCTTAGGGATCTATCTCATCCCACTCCTCCAGCAGGATTTCTGTCCCTTGACTCCTCCTCCTCACCTCTAGCAGGAACTCCGGCTGCCAGGAGGCTGGCTGATGCCATGGTGCCCAGCAGGAGCTTTTGGGAACAAATGTCTCCAAATTGTGGAGTGGTTGCCCAGAGCAGGTGCGTGTGTTTGTGCCTTAAATCATTGCAGCTGTTGAGTTGGTTCAAACAGGTGAGAGCTGAAATGCTTCAGCTAAACTGTCACCCAAGACTTTTTCCAGAAGAGTTTATTTAGCTTGCTGAGCTGGTATAAACCATAGGTAGGACTAGCAAGCTCTTTCTGGAGAAAATTTCAGCCCAAGTTTATCACAGTGGTCCTGCCAAGTTAGTGTTGCTCTGTGGTCACCTGTGATGTGCCGAGCAGGTGCTGCTGCCCCAGGCTGTGCTGCCATTCCCTCGCAAGAGTGGGGCAGGTGGGGGGTGTGGGACCTGGGGACGAGGTGGGAGCCCAGGCCTCTCCTTCAGGTCTACTAAATGAATTAAGCTGCTCTATCTGTAATCTCACCCCCCGTTGCTTGCTGTATGGAGGCGCTGCTGGTAAGTGTATGGGAGCTGTGTGTCTTGGGGGGGTTTTGTTGGGGACCTGGCAGGGTCACGCGGGGGTGGTGGGGGTTTGGAGGGTGGTGGGTATGCAGCCTGGGGTGAGAAGCTGATCTGCTTTTCAAGGGAGAAATAGCATAGCAGTAATTTAATGGGAGTAATCAAGTTTACTTGGCTTGAGAGCCGCTAGGCCGGGGGCAGGAGCCCTGGGGCTGCCTTCTTGGAAGATGTTGGTTTTTAAAGCTGTTGTTTAATCCCTGTGAGAGCTACCTGGGTGGGGAGGGTTAGAGTGATGCTGGGGGTGAAGCTGTGGCACCTTGGAATAGCTCTGCTTTGCCTGTGGGCTTGTTTCCCCTGAAGCTCTGGGATAAAAAGGAAAACCCAGGCAGATAAGGACAATGTAGCTGAGATGAAGGCTTTGTTTTGGTTTTTATGTTTTGTTTATTTGCTGCTTTAACTTGTGACTTCTCAAGTACTGAAAAACATGAGGGTTTCCTAGAATATGGCCAGTGTGAAGCAGCTCTTGCTGTTCTGCCTTTCCTTACCCCAGAGCCCTGCTGTGGGTAATGGGAAGAGGCAGGAGCGGCAAATAAGGTCCATGGTCATCTCTTCCCCAGTTTAGGGCTGGAGGCGAGCATGTGGGTGAGGACAGACAGCTTTGTGAGACAGCAGCCTCTCTTTGCTGACTCTGTGGAAGTGCCTGTCCGCATGTGCTTCACACCACCAAGCCCCTCGTGGGGTACAAAATGAACTTCAGAGGCTTGGAGACCTACAGCCATGACTGTGAGAGAAAGTGCCAAAGAGATGAGTGTTTGCTCCCTTCTATACAATGATAGGGGATATATTATGTAGCTCTCCTGGTGATCTCTGGAAGCAAATCCTCTCTTTTTCTGTCTCTAAAGCATTTTTAGCAAGTACCAAACTTGTGTTCCCTCTGTTCCTTTTGGGAAACCAGTGATGACCTAAGGCACCTACAATACAGATTTGGTTGCCCAAAGAAGGGTAACAAAGCTGGTGAGGGGTCTAGAGAAGAAGTCCTTTGAGGCTGAAAGGAGGTTGTAGTGAGGTGGGGGTCGGTCTCTTCTCCCAGGTAATGAATGATAGGACGACAGGAGACAGCCTCAAGTTGCGCCAGGGGAGGTTTAGATTGGATATTCAGAAAAATCTTTTCACCGAAGGGGTTGTCAAGTTTTGGAACTGGCTGCCCAGGGAAGCGATTGAGTCACCATCCCTGGAGGTATTTAAAAGATGTGTAGATGTGGTGCTTAGGGATGTGGCTTAGTGGTGGACTTGGCAGTGTTAGGTTTATGGTTGGACTCAATGATCTTAAGGGTCTTTTCCAACCTAAATGATCCTATGATTCTAAAGGGAAAGACTGGTGGTGTCTGCTGTCCTGGGCTGTGGGAGCTCCCTCCACAGAGCACCCAACTGTATGGGAAAATTTCTGGGGAATGTCTCAGGTTGACCTGGGCAATGCCTAATGAGTGATCAGTGTTCAGCCCCTAAGTGGAAGTGGTCTGTGTGGGGACTGGTGGGTACTCAGGAAAAACTGCAGGCAGAGGGATGTCCTTGGCTGGAGCACTGGCTGCTCCCTGTGGCTGCAGGGATGTTCTTCTCATGGGGTGGGCACGAGTCCCCAGGGAGCCTCTGGTGTACCAGCTCCCTTGGGCTCATTTGGCCCTGCAGTAGGCTTCATGGGGACACTCTGGTGCGTGTCTCTGCATGTTATTCCCTCTCTCTGACCACAAAGCAGTTCTCAGACAGCCCTTACCCCCGTGGCAGCAAACACTAGCACATGCATGTGTGTGCACACGCTTTGCCCTGGAGGAGCGGTGGAAGCTGAGTGCGTGCTGCAGAGCCCTGTGATGGGTCACTGCTCTGCTTGGAAAAGGCTGGTCCAGGGTTGAGTTAATTCTGCACCAGTGTGAAGATGCAACGCCCTTGGCAAGGTAAGAGGTGTCAAACTGTAAAAAACTGTGACTCCCTGACCAAGGGCTTGCAGGAGGAGCTGCTTCTCTGCTTATGTGGGCTTGCTCTTTACAGCAGGCACTTGCTGCAGCCAGCTCGGGCAACTGGGAGTTGAGAAAAGCTCTTCTCACCTCTGGTTTTGACTGGGTGGCTGAGCCCAAGAGGAGGGCTGGGCCTGTTGGTCGGATGGGGCAGATGCCACGCAGCCAAAGGCTTTGCCAGCCCCTTCCTTGCAGCCTGCAAAGCCTCTGCCTCGGGATGCTTTGAAGAGTGCAATGCATTTCATGAACTGTGCAGTGGGATGGGTCCCTTCCAGCCCAGGTGATGCGAATGGCTCCGCTTTTTGTCCTGAAATGTGTCTCTAGCTGTGGTTTATCCTTTCCCTGCTCTAACCCCATCCAGCTTGTTGGGCTGGGGATTTTGCTCTGTGAACATCTTTGCTGGATGTTTGAGAAAGCTGAAGTGTCAGATTGACCTTTTGAGGTTTTTCTTTTCTTAAGGAAGAAGGTTTCTATACAATTCATGTCATGAATCAATCCAAAGGGACGCATTTTTCTGCACCAGTTAAATAAAAGATTGTTAAACCTAACAAATGTTTCCCAGCTTGCCTGCACTTTCACGCAGTGTTCAGCTATAAATATGATCTGTGCTTATAACAACATAAACAACGTGCTACTCAAAAGCAGGAGAGACTATATACCTCTTTTCTTTTTATTTTTAAGCTGCCCCAGAAATATATATACACATTCCTAATATGTTTACTTAAGCAGGAAGCAGACGAATAGTTTAAGATAATGTTTCAGCCTATTGTGAGATATATGCTCTGCAAAGACTGTTTCCTTTATGTAGTGATTTTTCAAACGCAGAGAGAAAAAGCTGAAAAATCTTGTCAATTCCTTAATTGTAGGAAAGATTTGCAGGAATTTCCACTGTGTTTCCCTCTCAAAGTGACATTTGAGACCACTGATAAGGGGAAAAGGAGATTAAATAGTCCTAATTCTTTTCATGTGCTATGGAGACTAATTCCTCTTGCTCTCACCACCGTGTCCAGCTGACTGGCTCGCTGCTGATTTCCCCTGCTTGTGGGCGGATCTGAGGGGTGATACAAGTTTGAAGGCCTGGAGAAGGAGGGGGATCAGTTTAAAGAAGGAAGATGCTTAATTTGTAGGCGAAGTTTATTCCGGATTTGGTCACACCCTATGCTTGTGCTGGGCTGTTTTCCCCCCTCCGCTAAAATATCTTTTGGCTGACATCACCGGTGAAATGGGACATCAGAGTGAATTTTAAATGATACAGTACTTGAGTGCTGGCAGCTGATGAAGCCTCATCTCTGGCAGGGAGACCAGTGGTCTGCAGGCACAGCCAAGGGAGACCAGCAGAAACCTTTCTATAGGCTGTGGAGAAGGGCTGGGTGAAGCTTCTCCATCTATGAAAACCACCCCAGATTGGGCAAATGACTTCTTCTACTCGAGCCTGCCTGCAAGGGAGAGGGTGACTTGGGAGTTGTCCCACACATGCTTGCTCCTGGCTGGAGGAATGAGTTTCCATTGCCACGTCCTCCCCATGGCCGTGCAGCGAGGTCTAGGGCAACCCTCCTCCTGTCCGCCCCGCAATACTCTTTTTGCGTTATGTGCTTCCCGGGGGTGAAAAACTCCAGGTTTCTGAGGAGCCTGCTGTGCTCCAGCCCTGGGGCACAGTCCCTCACCCTACCCCAGCCTGCAACAAGGGCCAAGGTGAGGACTTCATGCCAAAAATTGTAAAATGCAAACCAGCCAACAGGCAGTTTGTTGGAGCCAAATTCTGCCCTTGGCCATGCTTGAGCACCCGTGGCGAATTTTATTTTTGTCTCCAAGTCAGTTGGGACAATCATTTGACCTTTTGTGCACCGCGAGCACTGCCCTGGTGGGTGGGAGAGCCCCCCAGGCTTGCTGGGTGATGGGAGCAGGGGGAAGAAAGGCAAACTGTTTAACTTTCAAGATGCTTAGATGGGCTACAAATAGCTTGGCGGGTGCATATTCTTCCCTCTCATCACCTCGGTGCGTGTCTCGCCTGGCGCCATGGGAACCCAGAGGGACCAGCGTCTGCACCCATGGCAACGGCTCCTTGGGAGTCATTCCTCCTCAGCCCATGATGCCGAGCAGGGCTGTTGCGGTGGCTGGAGACCACAATGAAGGTAAAGAGGAGAGGCTTGGGACTCCTGGTGTCAGGAGTAAATTAAAGCTGGGTGAAGAATGAGGATCTGATGGCGGTTTCCCCAGCCTGGGATCCTGTCCCGAGTCAATGGGGACACTCAAAGCCTGAGGAGCAGCTTTGTGGGGTATCCTAAATCTGATGGACAGCTCTCTGATAGGCAGATAAAAGGCAAGGATGTATAAGGAAATAATTGTGATGGTGCTGGAGTCTAATTAAAACAGGGGTTGTTGGTCAAAAGTGAAAAGAAAAACACAGCCTGAGAAAAGGCAACTGGGAGCAAACAGATGGGATGAACCCTGACCCCTCCAGTTGGGAGGGGGAAAGGGAGGTGGTGGGCAGCTCTGTCCTCTGCCAGGGCCTGGGGGGTCCCGGGGGCTGATGGGCAGGACGAAATGCAACCTGCAGCTTGCTCCTTCAGAGCAGGATCCTCCTTCAGCAGCACAGGAAGGGGCCTGCTCGGCCCTACCCCCATTAAGCAGGGGAACCATGGTGCTTTGGGCAAGTTCTCCAGTGCCCAGCAAGGCCTGTGGGATGCAGATGCAATTACTGCAGTCAAGGGGATTAGAGGAGATGCTCCAAATGGCTGTAGAGTTGCCCAGCTCTGTGGATAAGAGTCCTTTGAGGATGCTGCTCTTACAGCTTCCTTAGGACGTGTTGACCCCTCAGTGTAGGGACACCCGAGCTGCCCCTGGAAGGGCTGACCCCAGCCTGAGGCACCTCGTGAAATCCCCCGGGCCTCTTCTCCCATCCAAACACCATCCAAATTTAGAAGATTGCTTTATCTGAGTCCTTGGTGCACTGCTGCTCTGGGTGTAAAGTCATTCTGCGTCACTTTTCCACCCCTTGATGTGGTGTAACCACAGCGGTGGGTGCAGTGACCCCGGCTCGGCTGCAGCAAGTCACAGTGGGGTTTGCATGGAGCTCCCATGTACCATTCCGCAGCGAGGAGGACCTGCTGGGAGTGATGGTGGGAGCTGCAAGGGCCAGGGGGACATGTCCTGGTCCCTGCTGACCCTGTGGAGGGCTGGGTGCTGCTGGTGGCAGCTGAGGAACTGACACTGGGTGCAGCAACTGCACAACCGCTCTCATTAGGGCTGTTTGGTTTTTGCAGTGAACTGTGTGTCACACTGAAAACTGATACCGCGGAGAGAAAACAGCGTCCTTTCTTCCCCCGCCTCCCTCATGGAAATGAAGGGGCAGCATATATTTCCTTGTAAAGGGATATGGGTGACTTGGTGAAATAATAAAGGAGCTGTTAAAGAAGTAAAAACTCCCAAGCAGGAAGAATAAGTAGAGGTTTTATTCTTTTTATCACATTCTGCTTTCGCTAAGCACAAATATGACCCCCGCAGTAAGGGACATGTCCCTCTGGTGCCCAGAGGGACCTGTGACAGAGAAGGTGGCACGGGCAGTGCGGAGTTGAGCATGGCCCTGGTGAGGACAAGTCACCTCAATCATTCAGTCATTAACTGACAGCCTTGTAATCCCATTGAAATCACTGCTCAATGCACCTGAAGGTGTGGTTTAGATAAGTACCCAAATTTCCTGATGTTTACAGGAATGTTAGAGCTGGCAAAACAGAAGTTTTGCAAGAAATGGGCCATCCCTGAAGGTTTCTGATGCCTCACGCTGCCTCTCTGACCGGTGCTAGGAGAGGGCAGGGGTTGGGATGCTGGAAACCGCTGACAGCTCTGCTTGCGTTTCCTTCTTCACGTGCACATGCACTCCATCGGAGCCAGCTTGTGTACAGCAACGGTACTGGGGCAAACCGAAAACAAGATAAAATTAAACATAGGGGTGACCTACGGCAAGCTGAAATGACTGTATTGGGCTGCACTTTTCGGAAAGGATAGGTGTGTGCAGCACCCAGCGCAGCTAGGCAGGGCGGTGGGTGTCTGTCTATATATATATCTATGTGGTTTTTTGCACTCGCTTTATTCTAGTGCCTGTCTTGTGCTCAGATCCATTGGGTTAAGTGCACTGCGTCTGCAGTCAATGACAGAGCTCAGAGGGAGCTCTAAGCATTTCCCCCCTCTGTTTTGGTGTAGTCTAATTCACTGGAAAAGGCTATTTTGGTTGGATTTCCCCCTCCGTGCCTTACCTACGCTCTCCTCTGCTCTTTCTGTCTGCCTCTGCTCAGAGGTGCCGCCAGCGCTATCTCGGAAGGGAGCTGGAGTCAACGCTCTGATAAATTAGCTCGTGTTTGTTCAGTGTAAAGCATCGCACCGTTCCCAGATGTATTGTTATTCTTGGCTTGAAAGGTTCTTGCTGTTTTCTAATTTGAATCCAAGCCCTGCTTCCCAGACTACTGCAGGGGCCTGCCCATGCACAGCCCGGGTGCGTGCCAGCCAGACGGTGACCTTGGCCCTGGCCAGGGGTCTGCAAAGTGGATGTTTGGCATTTAATCTTCTTGGAGTAACAAGGACACATGTGAGAGTGGCAAGGGACTGGCAGACAAGAATTCGTTCTATAATCTTGGCTCTGTAATGGGCATCCTGCATGGGCACGCTGCTCTCCGGTGCCTGAGGTGCAAGGCAAGATGAGGATGATAACCCTGATCTGTTGTATAAGAATCATGACGGGATTATTTCGCAGCAGTGCTAGAACCAATGTAAAACTGTCTTTTTTTTTTCATTTTCCATTGATTTATCTTCTAATTATTCCCCCCTCCAAAGCTCTTAATTTTCTATGTGGGTATAAGTTCACGGAGAGCACACTTAAAATAAGACTCTGCAGCTCTCAAAACAAGCCATAAATCCACACCTTGATGTGGAATCAATAATTTAGTCATGTCAGCTGGGTTTTTTTAAATACGTTTTGAAACCTAGTAAAGGAAAAAATCATAGGAAAAATGTGCCGGCCTCAGCAGGCAGCACCTGCCAGCCCCATGGGCTGTGTAGAGCAGTATTAGGCACAGCAAAGCTTTGCAGATGGAGGAGCTCAAGTGAGGAAAAATATTTGGTTTCTCACATCCAGCATCTGAATGTAATTGGTATGATTCTCCTGCTGGCCTTTACAGATGCAGGAATGAGAGCCCAAATGAGAGGAACATCAAGAGGGGAGAAAAAAAATACTTGGCTTAGGATAAGCAAGGGAAAACTTGGTAATAAGAAAGGATTGTGCTGTTGCAGTGGGTGATTCAGGCTGGAGGAGGATTAAGGGATGATTCTGGCACCTGGTTGTTCAAACACTGGATTTTTCGTGGAAATAGTTACTGCTGACTGCCCCATTGACAGTTTATTTTACTCGTCCATTAGTTCCAGGTGAATTCAGGTTTTTCCATAGTAGCTGGCCAGAATGGGTTTTTTGTAAGCTGGTCCAGATGATTTGGTGTGAAGGAAACTGGATTTTGCCCAAATGAAAGCAAATAGTGTTATATATTGATGGAGCAAACCTGCAAAAATGAGAAGTATTGGCAGTCACAGCCAGATCCGTTAAACCATGTCTACTCGGATAAACACCCCAAATTATTGGGATTTCAGAGGTGCTCAAATATTAAGTTTATCTTGGATGCAGAGCAAGTTTATCTCTGGAAACCAAATTTAGCTTCCACTGTGCGGTAATGTATCATGGGGTGCAGCTCAGGAATGAGTTTTAATTTTTTTTTTAATTTTTTCTTTTTTTTTAAGAGCTCTTTGTTTCTGTTCTTGAAATGTGCTTGTCCTGTGCTAACTACAGCAAAGCCCTGGAGTGAACCTGCATCCGCTGACACCTATTTAACCTGGGTGATCTGCATGTCAAACCCAAACACAGGCCTTTCCTACAGGTTCCCTAGCTTAACTCTGGATTTATGCCAGAAAGATGCATTTAATCCTTTGATTTCATTGGGGTTTCTAGTCAGGGCTGTGATGAATCTAGGTATGTAGAAATAATTTTTACATGCTGTGGTGTCATCCCTGATTAAAACCACTAAAACTACAACAAAGCGATGTCTGGTTTTGTATGAAAACAGGTATTTTAAGCTTTAGTGCTAAATGGTACAGGGATAAGGGTGAAATTTATACAGGACCTCATATATATCGTCATTTTATGCTTTGGGGGTTCCGCAATCACAGCTAACGAGCAATCCCTGCTCCCACAGCTACGCTGATGTCACCGGTGCCGCGTATACAAGGACATAAGCAAAAGCCATATTCATGCTGAATTCCACCCGAGGACGCGGGGAGAGCGGTGCCTGCCAGCCAGGAGGATGAGGTCATTGCAGAAATTCTTTACATTCTGTCTTCTGCATAGGGTGCCCGAGCAACGAGAGTAAAACTACAACAATAACCAACAAGAGGGAAGCTCTAAATGGCACTGCGTGTGTGTGGGATTTTTTTATTTTTTTTCCTCCCCTCACTCCTTCCCCAGCAGAACATGGATAGAATAAACTGTTAAATTACGTTCTGTCTTGATGGAGGATATATAAGCCTTACAGACAGCTCTGTTGCTCGTTAGCAGTGCATATACAGGGGGCTTGCACAGGCTCTGGCCCCAGCCCATCGGTACTCCCAGTGGTATCTGCACTGTATGCCATGTGATGGGGGGGCTTGCGAGCTGCTCTGAAGCTCTGCCATCCACGCTGTGGCTTATTAACCATAAATAAAAGTAATTCTCTGAGTACTGAAACTGCTAGAGCTCAGTTTACTGTTGATTGGTGTCTGGTGGCTCATTCAAGTTTTATTAATTGCATTAAAGCTGCAGCGTGAGCTCTGTCCTCCTTTGATGCTAGAAAATCCAGACTAGTAAGAAATGTTGCCTGAGTAGGTTCCTCAGGGTACGACAATCCTGATCGAAGCTTTTCCCCTCCCCATGGTGGGGGCACACCTAACCTCTTTCCCCTGCCCCAGGAGATTTTTCTGGTGTGCGAAGGATTCAGTTTTATGCTACTGCCTTTCTTTCACTGGGAACATTAATCGAGCTCTTTTCCTTCTACCCACTTTGTCGTTTGCCAAACTCGAAGTAAGTTAATATCTCTGATCTCTCGTCCCTGTCAAAAGTGGATAACAGGCTCAAATGCTAGATGTGGTGAAACGTGTGTACAGCGTGACTCCATAAACCTTGTTTCATTTGGAAAGTAGGATAAAAGACCTTAGTAATGAATTTGAATCCTTGTGATTAATGAGCAAAGCCAAAGAGCCTTCATTTTGCTCACGGCTATTCTGTGGGCAAAGGCTGTCTGTATTTGACAATTTTATTATTTGCTGCTGTTTATTCTTTTCATTTCTGATATGGGAGGCTTCGTAGTTTTTTCCATAGATATCGGGACCAAAAGAGACTTTAAATCATCCAGGCTGTGACCTCCTGTACAACACAGGCCAGAGAATTTCAACCCTTATTGAACCCAATAACTTGCATTTGACAGAAGTGTGTCTTCCAAAAACCCACCCAGCCCTGATTTAAAGGCAAGAGATGGTAGCTGCCTTGGGAATTGCTAGAAAAATAAGGCTTCTGCAGCTGCCTTGGTGTTTAATGTTATTCTTGGGGGGGGGGGGTGGGGAACAGCAACCCTAGCTTGTTTTAAAGGACTTGGCAGCTCTAGTTTATGACCTCGTGCTGTTGGTATTATCCTCCAGCATTTAACAGCATTTTCCTGGCCAGCCCTTGCTCTGGGTGTTTGTTATTCTGGGCACTTAGATGTTTTGGGAAATGCTGGGTAGGTAAAAGCGTGGTGGGTCGGGGTGGGCACAGTGTGGGTCTGACTTCTCTTCTTTTAGTCACAAATGGGCACTGCAGGAGCTGTATAAGCACCTTCATGCTGGGACCCTCACTCTTCCAGAAGATCCATGGTTTCCCTTGTTCTCCAGGAAAAATAAAGGCACTGTCTTGCTCCTTGTCCTTGCAAGTACTCTTATCTACTTGGATCTGAGCTGAGGCCATGACTTCTTTTAGGGAGGTTCCCCAAACAACTGCCAGATGGCAATCGCATTCAGTTCCTCCAACCGGGCTGGTTTTGAACCACTGACAAGAGGGTAATAACTTCGTATTCCTATTCTTTAAACCAGCCAAATCCTGAGCTGGGCTTTCTTCCTTCCTTGTCCAAATGTTTGAATAAGTGAAGCCAAGTTTTCTGTTTTTTATGAAATAATATTGCCTTGATTCATGTAGATGTTAAATAAACATGTAAAATAAACGGACTGTGAAGAAGGACTGAATGCAAAGCTGAATTCCCATGGACCTTGGCTTTGTGGATCTTGTCTTCTGACCTCCTCCAGGGCAGGGCAAGATGCCTTTGGTTCTCTGTGTCTTTAAGATGGACAGGCTGCTGTCATTTTCCCACTTCCATGGTTTTACAGAGAAGGAGTTCAGGACAAGGAAGATCAGAAAAGAATTCCAGAGACCAGTTAGCTCCTCCTGAAGCCAAAAGGTCCCTTGCAATTCATGTTCTCAGACCTCCAAGCCTCAGCATCCTGGTGGTAGAAATGCCTTTCTTAAGGCCCATCCTCAGTCTCCCTTGCTGCAGCCTTTGCCCCCACTGTGCAAGGAGCAAGGTATCCCCTTCTGGAATATCTCCTTGGTCTCTCTTCACAGCTCTCTCATGCTTGAGCACTGTTACCATGTTTCCCCTTGGTCTCCTCTCTCTCAAAAGCCAGGGGACCCAGGGAACAATCACTTTTTGTGAAGGACAGCTGTTTAGTGGACAGAAGTTTTGAAAAATGCCTCTCACCTCGGCCCTGGACCTGCCATGGTCATCTGGGCAAATTCTTCCATCTTTGTTCGGCTCTTTGATTTTTGTCTCCTCATCAGTGGTCACGTTCTCTGGGATTCCCTCTCTGTGTGCCGGGCTGTGCTTTCCAAGTGGCACACTTTGTATTGGAATATGTAATTTTTAATCTTTTTTTCTTTTAAAAGCTTTTTGGCACCACTCCCATCTCTGCCTGGACTCATAAACAACCCCTGCAAAGATTAAAGAGCCTGAGCTGACAGCGAAACAAAGATCTACGTCACCTTTCAGTGCTGGCTTGTTGCTCGCTCCTCCTTCCTGCGCCTCTGCCTGCCCTCAGCCGGGGTTGCATGTAGTGCTCTTCTCTTTCTCCTCCTCGGAGTAAGGTTCATGTCTCCATGTGCTTCCCAAAGCCTCAGGCTGTGAGGGTGCTTTAGAAATAAATCATTCTATCACCCAATTGCTGTAGTGTTTAATTGCCCCCTACTTGATGGAGATGTCTGGAAACATAAACAGAAAGGATTCCAGCAGTTCTCCCAGTGTCTAAATGTTTGAACCACATTGCGTGCTCCGTGCTCCATCCTTTGCCACCCTTCCAACATCTGTTTGTCTCTTATTGCCAGTATGGTATTGCTCTCTGATGATATTTGGGTCTGTTAAGTACTTCTAACCAGGAGGGAACTGTGTGTGCTTGCTGAGCTCTACACTTCTGAAGAAATAAGATGGAGCTGATGGGCATGATGTCCCCGCACAAGTGTATAGGAATTTCAAGCTATCAGTTATGAATAAATTTAAGTATGTGAAGGGCTAAATATATTTTAGCCCTGATTAACAAGTTTCATGAAACAGGAATCTTTTTACCTTCACCTGTGCCGTACATGCATCGTGTTCTCTTGCAGCTGACAGTGCTCCAGGGGATGGACAAGTGCAGGCATGCTTAATTTAATGACCTCACACAAACCAATTACCCCATTTACAAACAGCATTATGCTGTGCTGAGTCAAAAGCCAGTTTTACAGCATTTTGACACCAGGAGTTAATGTTTCTTTTCTTTCCCTTTCAAGAAAGGAGCTGTCATTCATCCTTTCTTTTCTTTAAACCTGCTTGATAAATCTGTTCTGACTCTTCTGGTGTGCCTCGGTGAACTCCCCTGCAGGTTTAGGCTGGTATATCATGAGAGAATTTGGGTTACCTCTCTTTCCCATCAGTTTATTAACAAAGTGTGTGTGTGTTCTTTTTTCTTTCTTTCTTTCTTTCTTTTTTTTTTTTTTTTTTAAATTTTAACTTTAATGAAAGGCTGGGGTGCAGTCATGGGGATACAAAGGTATCACATCTCTAATCCTTGCCCTGTTCCAGGAGCACCCAACTCTGAGGCACCTTTCAAGGTCCCAGGTACTGTATTGGACTCTGTTTGCCTGAGGCGCTTGAAAGTTTAGAGGACTATCCAGAGTTTATCCAAACTCATTAGAAGCTCTTGGTCTGGACTGAGATCTGGAAACTTCACAAAATTAGAAGCAACTTGTATGAGGTTTCCACTGCTCCTTGATTTTGCTGGAGTGGAGGGATGAAGAGATCAGCTTTTCTTGTGTTATTATGGCTTCAGGTATGTGCCAAAGCCAACAAAATGAAGAGATGTGCAAAAAATGCTAAAATAAAGCGTGGCAAGAAAATGTTAGTTTGATGTTTTCAAACCTCAGTACTGGGTTGGCTTGAATTTGGCTGGTTCGGCTTTGGGCTGGTTGAATCCAAGACCAAAGGCCTTGGCGGATGCCAGGAACCAAACCCATGGTGTGGCTGCCAGGAGTGCTGGTGGAGCCTTTGAAGCTGTGTCGAGGACCTTGTGTTCCTCCTGCAAGGGAGGGACAGGAGATGGCTTGAACTTTGTCCAAATCATAAGGTCAGACCCAAACTTGGAGTTTGGTTTTCTTTTTGGGTAGTTCTGCTTCTAACCTTCTGTCAGACTGGCAGAAGTGGGGCTGGGTTCCTCCTCGTAGCAAGTGAAGTGTTTATGTGTTGGCTCTCTGGGGTCTTTCAACCCACGGGCTAGCATCTGTGGCAGCAGTGAACTGTTACACCAGGCCCCAATTGCTTTGGCCAAATGGGATGGCTATCGGAGTGGCCTTGGCTTTCTGAAAGCCCCAGCTGTTTCTGTGACCGTGAAGAATGTGTGCTGATGAGAACTTGATCTAATTATCATCTTTTGGCCAGGGGTTGTCATTCCAGCATTTCTGCTTACTTGCTCCATTCCCCGTGTGCTTGGCGTGATGGTAGAAGTTGCAGGAGGAAGGTGAATGCAGAAGGGCTTCCTCTGGCGCAGCGAATCTCCCTGAATTCACAATGGGCCAAGGAAAACTCTGCTTCCTTTCCGTGTGCCATATTGGAGGTAGCTCATTAATGCATTAGCCCTTTGCTTTGGCTGGTAGCTGTGGAGCTGTCATTTCCTCCCCTCCTCTGTGAGATGAGAAATTCATGTGGAATTAAGCATGTGCAGCTGAGAAGATGCCGTTTGCTGGAGGTGGGGACTGGGATGTTATCTTTGCTAGCTGGGAAGCTATTTTTGACTCTGTCCTGCAATTTGATTTTTCTTTCCTGTTTGATGGTGGGAGGGGTTTGGCGTTATGCAGCTGTTCTCGCTCAGTTGCTTTTCCAGTGATGGCCAACCGTTCCCAGTCTGGAAGGAACCAAGGTTTCCCTAAGCAAACAGGAGGATGAAGCAGAGGAAGGACCATCAACTTGGACCTGCCACCTTCCACAGTCCACACTCTGTTTTCCTCTTGCTCTCCATTTCTAGATTCCAAAAGGCTTTTCCATCTACATAAGCCCTGTCTGAGGGAAGCTCAGAAAACGGAGCTGATGCATGAAATGGTGAAGCAGCTCCAAATGCAAGGCCAAGTGTCCATGCAGTGGAGAAGGCAACCACACTCAACAGTGCAGAATGACATGGTGGCAAGGGGCTGCTTACCTAAAGGAAGGCAAAGTACCTATTAACGCCAGTGGGAAACTTTCTTGGGTATGGGATTGCTGAGCTTGGTCCATAAATATTCATATTGTTGGTTTTGTGGTTTAATCCATGGGCCCTCTTTAAAAATAAGAACTTTCTTAAAATAAACACGAGCTCCTTCTTCCCCCACTCTCTGGTCCCTTCAGGTCCAGCGAAAAGCTCTCGGCTCGCCTGGGTCCTCCTTCCCCGCTGCGGCATGGCACAACTCCTCTGTCAGCAGCACATTGTTCTCATTGACTTTTATTATTCCATGGGCTAAATTACCGTGTGCTTTGATCTCCTGTCAGACTCGCTGCTCAGAAAGGGGGGAAAAGGTTGACTTTTTTTTTTTTGCATCTGCCTCACTCATGCAGAAAGGTCAGGCTATGGAAGGAGATAAAATCCAGGGAGAGACTGCAAGGTTTTGGAAGTCTTTGGTAAATAAAACACCCTAGATACGCCAAGGTGAAGTCTCAAGGGAGAGATTAGCTACTAAATAGCTTTTATTCACCCGTCCTTGTGAGCAGGGTGTCACGGTGCTGACATGGGTGCTCAGTGCTTAGCAGAGAAGGCAAATAGGGCTTGGAAAGAGTCAAGGCTATGAGGTTTGTGGGGAGAGTGGAGGAATGGACCCCACTGTCCCCAGGGTACAACTCACTGGCTTTTGCTTCCTGAGGTTCTCAACAGGCAGGTGCCACCTCATCTTTCTCCTGTGCATGGTGGCACTGGTGGTGGCATACCTACCACTGCTGCTGTGCTTAGTGTGAGAATGTAATTTGGAGAGGCTTCACTGAAATTACCTCTGGCAAAAGTAATGGTGGGGATGGATCCCACTGTTTCCAATACAGGGACTGTCTCTAAGCCTAGGAGCCATTCTCCTTGCCAGCTGAGTTAGCTTAACATGGGAGGCATCAGCCAAGGCAGAATTGGTGGAGGAGAAGGGTAGGGAAAAGCACCTCACTTCCACATTTGCCTATTGCACACGTTGTTAGATTCATATTGCCCTTGGGTGTTAACTTTTGTGGAACAACTGAGCTGCTGGGGTTGTGTAAAGCTGAGAGTGCTTTCAGGGGGAAGTTGTCTGAGCATGTGAAAAGGAGGTGGCGTGTTTATGAATAATGAACACTAGTCTTGGGACTGGTAAAATTCACACGTGATACATATTGCCAAAGGCTCTGCTAGGATAGCTCCCCAAGTGCAGTCCCTGCACTACGACTGCAATTCCAAAGCAGTCACAGCGGTGGGCAGTGCAACTGGGAAGAGATGTTGCTCAGGGCTTTGGAAAAATAGCTTTGGGCTCAGCTGAGAGCCCCAAGGTGTCCTGGAGAATGGAGAGGAAAGATAGACCCTGATGGATGTGTTTCTGTGACCACAGCAACTTCCTCTGACCCCTGCCTGCTCATCAGCAGGCGAGCATGGTTTGAACCAGTGAAAATAACTCCAGCACCACACGTGATGTTAATGACCCCTCAAGACGCTCAGCACCACTCAACACCCTTTTAATCTCCTGGCATCAATACAGGAACAGAAGAGCTTGGAGAAAGAGTGTACATTATCACATTGTAGAGCAGCTCCTCAAAATCTGAGCCCCTAAAGGCATTTAAGCTTTCCCTGTGCTGTTCCAAAAGCGACTTTTATAAACCCCAAGTTAACTAGTAGGTCAGCACAGTAATGTGCCCCCTCAGCAAACCTACGATGTCCTGTTACTCCTACTTTGGAAGGATGCACGTGCTTTACTTATTTCAGAGATCTCACCACCTCTCTGTCAGTGGTTGCCAAGCTTAGCCTGACACAGAAGTAATAGTAAGATAAAAGGAGATGACATCTTTTATCTGATTTGTATTCCCTTACTTTAGGTTCAACCCAAAGACAACATAATGGCCAAACCCCACGACCAACCCCTTGACAGACCCCTATGAACTGCTTTGTTTGAGAACAAACCAGGCTTTGTATCTTGACTATTCAAGAATAGGAGCTAACACAATTTCTAGACATTGCAGGTTCTGTTCGGAGGTCTGATGACCCCTGGAAGAACTAAATTTCCTTTATAAAACCTGGATTTGTGTACCATGCAAATGCATTGTCCTGTTTATTCTATGGCCCTCCAAGCAGAACTTGGGGACATATTCACAGGCGTTGACTCCATGCAAAGTTTCAGCTGATGAGAAAGGAGAGATTCTGGATGTAGAGGCATGAATTGCTCTACAAGATGACTCCAGGTTAAGGCCAGTTAGAGAGCTAACTGGGGTTGCTCTCTTCATCCATCCCCAAGGAAATCACCAGGTATCAGAGGTGGAAAGAGGGACTGTTGCACCCAGAGAACCAAGAAAACAATGAATAAATGCTGGTTATGTGAAGAAATATATTTTGAAAGTGTTCCTTGGTCTTGTCACATCTCAACTATTGACTGACCTCTTGGTTTTCTTTCCACATGGTGTCTGGCTTGTTGTCTTCATGTAGTTACTCAGATACTACTACTTAATAGTCATGTGAGCTGTGTAACACCTGGTGAGGGTGGGCTGCTGTGGGCTTGCATGATTATTTGGACACTGATAGCAACCAAAGCCTCGCAGTAGGACTATGGTCCTGTTGGGCTGCATGTTCCAGAAAGTGTAGTCAAACTTGCAAGCTAGCACCCTGATTCAGCAAAGCCCTTGGAAAAATGCTTATGCCCTCCTAAAACTAGTGAAACTTCCCATTCTTTGAAGGACAGATTGAGCATAAGTTTACCTTAAAGTATGTGTTTACTGCGTGGGGATGTGAGAAAATAAGTGTAGTTCTGAAGAGTACTTTCCCATGATCTGAACTGCTCTTTTGCTTTTGTGCGCTCCGTCTGGCTGTGCCTGTAGATGTGGAAGAGCCTCGTTGTCTGTGTGGGACAATTGCTGTTTCCAGTGTGTCTGAGCACCTTTTAGTGTAAGATCACAGCCTCAAGCACAGGATTTACCCTACTGTGATGCCTTCCTGTGTTCGTGTCCTTGAAAAGGGCTCAGTGGAAAACTGTTCATCTTCTCTCTTGACTTTCGTGCTCTTATTCTTTTCTTGAGTAAATAGCTAGCTGCTGGTTTTGGTGTGCTGTTGAAGTGTCTGACAGAGGAAATGACACCGATGTTCACATTAACCCTCTGACAAAGGGTGAAATGCTGTCCCCAAAAGCCCTTCTTGTCTCAGTTTAATGCGCCCTTATTCCGAGGAGAAAAAACATATAATAATTATAAAAAGAAATACGGGAATGTTTTCCTGGACTTTGAAAGCTTTTGACCTTAGAGAAGAATGCTCTATTTATAACAGCAGGACTGTATATTTTTAAAAGCCTTGAGACACACGTGTGCTGAGGAGTCAGAGATGCTCTTTGACTCCAACTTCTTTTTTGACCTCTGCTAGATTAGTGAAGATATAACTTGCAACATGACCCCAAGAATCAAAAGTCTCTTTTTATTAAAAACTTGGAAATGACCTCACTAGGGAGTTTGGACTGATGAATGCATAGATAAGAAATCCTCTACTGAAGCTCCTTTTGACAATTAATGCACAGAACAGATGGGAATGTGGATGTATTTGGGACAAAACCCATTCATTAAGCCATGCAGCTAGAGAGCTAAAAAGAAATGAGTAATAGCTGATGGATTTCAATATATAAATAGTGTTATCCCAGTATCTGTTTAAATTAGAACTATTGAACAAAGTGTTTCAGCACATGCTGAAGTGAATACTTGAGTATTTTCATGGCTTTACCAAATTTAGGTCTAAAAGTGCCTATTCCAGTCATCTAATTATATTTCCTCCCAACACTGGCCAAGAAATTCACCTCCTGGTTTTGGCATCTCCTACTGAAGGTTTAGCATGTATATTAGAGGGACCCAGCTTTGGTTCCTGGAGATGATGATGTTGATGACTTTCCTCTTTTGGGCAGTTGGGGTCACACCACCTAAAAAATCATTACTAAAAATGATTGTTTTGGTTTTTTCCTCCCACACTTGTTGCTCAGTGCTTCGAGTTGTTTGGTGGCGTAGGGGGTTGCTGATTCATTGGCTTTCTCCTGCAGCTGTACCTGATTTTAATTAAGATGCTAGTGCAGGTAACCAGGTGGACAAACCTCACAGCAGAGGAGGGACAATATTTTCCTTGGTCCCGCACTTACCGCAGGTCTGTTGCCACTGACAAATTTAGCTGTTACCTAGGGAGGACGTGGCACCGTGGGCTGCTGCAAGAAAACTTTCAAGTGCCAAAGCAAAAGGGCAGAGTGATGCTCGCGAGAAGACAAAGAGTGTCTGCAAAAACAAACAGAAGTTTGTGACCATTTACTGGAATAAAAGTAGTGAGTCACTGTGGTAAGACAGCAAACATTTTTAGAGTCAAGTGCTGTTTCTTTGAAGCTTTTGAAGTTTTGGAGGGAGCCATGGCTGAGATTCACTGAACTAAGAAATTAAATACAACACTTGGAGCTCACTTGGTAACTTTACAAAGCTTTGGCCATCTTGTCTTCAAGTGAACAAGGAACTGTACAAAAACTTTGAATGGGTCATATTTTTGCTTTTTCACTAAGTAACACTGTCAAATCAAGTATTTCTTAGTGTCAGCAACTTTGAATCGGAAACAGTTTAAAATGCTTCCAGGCATTTTAAAGTGAGGGTGTGGGTTAGCTACGGTCCCGTCCAAAACGGACGGTTTGCACTGTGTGAGACGCAATCCCGCTACCTGAGCAGGCTGTTGCTGCTCCGGCCAGGAGCCCTCTGGTGCGAGACGGTGTCTCCGGCTGAGCTCTTGCGGGTGTTTGCCATGCAGCTGTCTGTTTGCCTTGGGGGGGAAAAAAAAATTTTTTAAAAAAAAAAGTAGTAGTGGAATGGTACTATTCAACATGAAAACTTGGCAGCTGGGCATACCACCCACTTGGAGTGCCGGATGCGCAGCACTCGGAGCCCTCGGAAGCTGTGAAGGGCTGGGACTGAAGTACTTCGCCGGCTGAACTTCTTCTGAAGACGAGAGTTTCACCGAAACCGAAAGGGGAGAGCACGAGGCGGCTTGGCCGCACCAGGTCTTCCTGGCGGGATGTGCTTTTAGACTAAACTACCTGAGGCATTATGGGACAGCACATAATCCCGGCGGGGGAAGCTGAGCTTCGTAAACCGAGGGCACAGCACAAAACAGTTGCCAAGCGTGTAATCTCTGCTTATTATCTCCCTAATATACATCATCTGATTCACTGCCAGCACTTACTTCCGTCTCTCCGTCTTGCCGCACCCCCCCTTCCTGCTTGCGCAGAAGATAAAATGTGTTATAACTGCAAATGGGGCCCTGGGGACCGCTCCCGAAACCTTGGCAGTAAATTGCCCTTCATCTCTGCAGATTGCCTTTGACGTCTTTGGAGTTTAAAATGTGAAATAAATAAATTATATTTATTATAGAAAATATATAAAAATGATATAAATGTCACCTTGCAAATCCAAGAAGAAAGTATTAACCGCTGGATGCTGGACATATGGCTTAGCGACAAAACGTCAGGGTTTCCTGTGCGTGGTTTTTACTATTTCCTCTCCGCACTTGCTGTAATCTCTCCGAGACCTCTGGAAGCTCACATAAGTGGAGGTTTGCCTGCTGAGTTAATGTCAGTTGGTCCCAGTTTCTGCTCTGGGTCATACTGATGTGAATCCTAAGGGTTTTTTTTATTTTTATTTTTTCTGCTTTCCTCTGCAGCATCCAGCACAGCTGGCTGGGAGCCTTTGGGCACCCCTTGCTCCAGCAGTTCCTGGTCTTTAGGACTGTGCTGGTGCCAGTATGTGATAAGTAAATGCTATGGCTGTGATGTTTCAAATAATGTCCAATGCCAGACCAGGTCTCTCTGGGAGGATGTGCAAAGGAATAGGGAGTTTTGAGGTCCCAGTTGCGTTTAGGGTAGCAAGTGCATTGGTGGACTATGGCTGGTCACAGCTTGGCTTATTCACAGATACCCTGAGGCTTGCAGGGAGTTCTGCTGGAGAAAACTGAGTGCTTGCTAATTCAGGTCTCCTGAAGACCCCAGGGATGCTCTCCAGCACCCAGCCCCACGGGGCAGCAGCAGTGCTGGGTCCCCACCACTGAGGAGCAGCCAGTGCCAGTGGCTTGTGGGTCTTGATCCATCCCAATGTGTCACAGCTGCCTCTCAACCTGCCTTGAAGAGCTCCTTCTGAACTACCAGGCTGGGGGAATCAGCTTTAGGGTGACTCTGTGCATGTGGGGAGGTCTTGGGGGCTGCAGGAGGAAGGACATGGGTGGTGAGGCTTTGAGCTGAAGGTGGGGTCCATGGATGGGGCTGAGTCCATGCAGAGTGGTGGTGCGGCGATTGCAAACAGGTCTTTAAGGATAGGGCTGTGTGTGTACAGCCCTTCCCTACCTCTGTAATCCTGGGGAAGTGCTTGAAGTCATGAATTTGGGACCAGAAGGGAGGTGCCCAAAGGCAGCGGAGGTGGTGTAATGCAGCAGGAATCCTGCCCTGTCCCTGTGCCTTAGGTGTGTCCTGAGGGACCTGGGGGAAAGATGCTTATTGCTGACTGCAGAGGCACGAGGCCGAATGCAAAAGGGCTGTCATCCTTCTGAACCAAAGTGGAAAAAGCAGTGCTGTAATGACAGAATGGTTTGGGTTGGAAGGGACCTTAAAGACCATCTAGTCCCACCCCCTGCCCTGGGCAGGGACACCTCACACCAGACCAGGTTGCTCCAAGCCCCGTCCAACCTGGCCTTGAACACCTCCAGGGATGGGGCAGCCACAGCTTCTCTGGGCAACCTGGGCCAGGGGCTCACCACCCTCACAGTGAAGAATTTCTTCCTGATATCTCATCTAAATCTCCCCTCTTTCAGTTTAAAACCGTTCCCCTTTGTCCTATTGCCGCACTCCCTGGTAAAGAGTCCCTCCCCATCTCTCCTATAGACCCCCTTTAGGGACTGGAAGGGGCTCTAAGGTCTCCCCAGAGCCTTCTCTTCTCCAGGCTGAACCCCCCCAACTCTCTCAGCCTGTCCTCACAGCAGAGGGGCTCCAGCCCTCCCAGCATCTTTGTGGCCTCCTCTGGCCCCACTCCAACAGGTCCACGTCCTTCTGGTGTTGGGGGCCTCAGAGCAATGCATAGAGCTGAAATGCATAGCTCTGACTGGGGGAGAACGTCTGTGACTCACAACCTCGTCAGAGGAACAGTTTCACCTTCCTGTGCTCTTCTCACCACGTTCAGCATCGCTGCAGAAAGCTGCCAAGCCACAGGAGAACTGAGGGCACGGTGAGGGGTCCCTCCCCTCTCGCTTTGCTCCATGGGGTCCTTTCTGCTGCAAGCAGCCTCTAGACACCACAGAGAGGGGCAGAAACAGAAAATATAACAATATTGTTAAAAGCTACAGCCCTGCTCCTGGCGGGTGGCTGGAGGGGAGGCTGCTCTGCATTTATATGGGGGGTCAGACCAGATCTAAGTGGTCCCTTTTGGCTTCAAAGTTTATAGCTTTATGAACGCCTCACAGCATGCACTGCAGGGCCTGTCTCTACTCGATAATGTGGCCGTCTGAAAGAGTCATAAATCAAACCTGAAATCTGGCAGGTTTAATAATAAATCCCAAACTTGTGCCAGGTCTGTGAACTTTTCAGTATAACTGAGGTGCTCTGAGAGTGAACCTGAGAAGATTGATGGCTGCAGAAGGAAAACAGGCAGAACTTGTCAGTTTTGACCCCAAATCAAGGAAAATGTTGTGGTTTTGGCTAAGTGGGGTTTTGTGGTTTTTGTTAACCTGAGGCTCAAAGCAAATGTGTGTTTGTGAGAGGGGAGGGGGGAAAAAAGAGCATGAATTTAAATGGGAATGCTTATTTGTCATGTTTCTCACTGCTCTCACTTGGAAGAGGGTAATGCAAGGAAGTGATGGTTTATCTCTGTATCAGGAGAGTAAATAATACTATGGAAAGCCTATTTTGTTGCTGTAAAGTTGACATGTCCAGATTCCAAATCCCGCATAGCCCAAGAACTGATCCCTTCTGATCACTTTTGCTTCCCTCCCCCAGAGTTCCTTTGCCCCTTTTCTCTGCTACACAGAAGCAATTAATTCCCTGATGTGAGTTCAGATGGGGGTTAGTGAGGAGCAGAGGGGGCTCCTTCGTAGCTCTGGACTCATTTTGTGAAGGAGGAGATACTTCCTGTTCAGAGAATGCAAGTGTTTTCGGATACGAGGATCCCAGGGTAAATCCTGCTCCCATGCTTTTTCCCCACCTTGAGCTGCACCATTGGTGCCCCAAAACTCATCCTGCAAGCCTTGCAGCATCCCCACAAGTTACAAGTGGAAGGAAAAAGTGTTCGTTTGTCATCTTTTTTTGCCATCTCTCATAGTTATCAACTGAGTCAAAAAGTAGGATGCGGGTTTTCCTCTCATCTTTGTGGCAAGAAAAACAGTTTTAAGAGAAAAAGCTTCTCCTTTGGAGAACCCAATGTTTTCAGAGATTTTAGCAAAGGACCACAGTTGCTGTTGCCCTGTCTGCTGCTTGTGCACCTTGGGGGTCCCTGATCTTCTGTGTAGATATGTATACAGGGATGGTATATCTGACTGGTGCCTTGCTCCGATGCTGCCTCGGAGCTATTCAGCATCTGATATTGCCTAAGTCTTACAGAGTTACTGGGAATCAATGCTTTTTTAAGATGTGGGTCCCTTCAGTCCCTTCACTTCAATTCAGGCAGGTGCTCAGTGGTAGTTTCAAAGCTCCAAGGCAGCCTACTTGGAGAAATTTTTAGCAAGTTATAAGGTGCTTCTATTGAAAATCTCTCTAGGCATCACTGTCTGCATCTCTTAGACCCTATATGACGTTAAGAGTTATTGACTTCATTGTTTATTAGCTTTTTCTATTGCTCTTGCTCACAGGAGACAGCTTCTCATGTAAGTAAATGCAAAATACAGGCACGAGTGAAATGTGCAGGGAAGTCCTTGGAATATGGGTCAGGCCAGAGGTGGCTAAAGGCTGAGGAGGAAACTTCCTGCTCTGGGGACAATAGCATGATTGATGCACCCAAAGAGCTGATTTAATCCAGTTGAATTATTTCATCGTGAGGCATAGAACCGCGATAAAGAGGCTTCCTCCTTTCTGGATTGATGCAGGGAGGCAGCCAGATAACAGGATTAATGATGTGAGCCTGCGGTTCAGGTTTCATCCCTAGTCGCAGTATGAATCAGATGTGACCCTGCTGACTTGGTTGCAGTTATTCCAGAAGGGCAGGGGTTTAATGAAAGGTGGAATTGAGCCTCCTGATCTCAAGGAGACTGGCTTTCTGGGCATGATTAATTTTTCCAAGTCAAACAAATCTTTTGGGCCAGTGAACAAGTCTTTGTTCAATGCTGGCAGGGACGTGTTAGGAGGAGGAGACTTCCCTGCTCCAGGCTAGACCCCTTGGGGCCTGCTCGTCTCAAATTAGGATGTTGTTTATAGGTGATGAGATGTTCATTGTATGTGCGTCGTATTCGACCTGCTGGTTTCAGGCTGGGAGTGTTTATTAGGGTTGGAGCTGCATGATCTGGGCTGAATCCTTCATGTTTGGGGTTTGGTTTTTTTTATTCTGCTCAGATGCATTTTTTTAACTTGTAAGAATACTTGAAGCAGGGGTGAGAGAATGGGGGGAAAACTTTTTTCCAGCTGAATCAGATCCTGATCCAGCCCGCTGTAGGGCTGGTGCAAGGGCTGGAGCAGAAGCAGATGGGCAGGGACAAGTGGTGGGGAGGGGACTGTCCCTTTTTGGCAGCGGACACGTCAATGCTGGACTAAAGTGTCCTGTAACTGCGCCCAGTGAAGTCCTGCTGCACAGAAATGCTTGGGAGGGCTCCTGAAAATTCAGCTGGATACTCTTTTGCCCTCATCTCTCCATGTGGAAGGACCCAAGTGGTGCAGAATAGCCATTCCCAGCCCCTGGATGGGAGCCATGGATAGTAGGCTCAAGTCTGCATGTGAAGTATGCATGTGAATGTAAATTGTGAACACCTCCAACGCGCAGGCTGTTTGGATCCATGGCTCTAGCCTTGGCCTCCTTTCATGATGATCAGAAAGGGGTGGAAAAATATTTATACTAACAGATTGTGAGCAGCTGTTTTAACGAAGCATTTATGTACTAGGCAAACTTTAAATTGCCCCAGAATGGGACATGTGTTTTATAAATACACCGTTATGAAGAATTGGGGAGTAAGAGATTCTGGATCCAGAAGGCTAACCCTCCTACACTTATTTATTTTAATAAAGGGTTTATATGTTGGAAAGCAACAGTGTAGAAAATAAATGTGGGGCTTTCCAGGATGCACCCGGCTTCAAAACTGTGGCAGTGGAGAATTAACCTCTCTAGATCCAGCACATTGCCTCTTGATTCTCCACACCAGACTATTTAAAAACGTTTCCACCCCACTTTGAGCAAGAAAAAACCTATCAGGTATGGAGCTCTTCCTGTAGAAAGACGGCATTTAGATGATGGAATTGTTGTGTTTTTGGATCCAAATCCAAGCTTCAAAATACTTTCAGTTCTCTGCTTTCTTAGCAGATAATTAAAGGCGAAGAGCCTGATTCATGAAGTTCCATCATGTGTCAAATCCCAAAGTGCGTTTCTTAGGCAAAACTGTCAATTGCTTGATGCTGGTGCAAGTCTGCTAGAAAACAGATTGAAGAAGGGTTTGGGGGCTGATATCCTCTTTATCTGCATGTCAGCTCTGTGTCAGGTAGGAATGCAAAATGCCGTTTTGGAAAGATTTCCTCTTACCTTCTCCAGACCTTAGGAATCATTAACGCATAAAAATGCTGGTGGGAGCACAGGTAAAATGCGTGCAAAGGCGTGCATGCACTCACTCTGCCAATTAAAACTGGAGGTCCTGCCTGGAAAGTTATTGAGAGTTAAACTTTTTCAAATAGCATGTGGCCCTGCTGATCTGGGGAGGTTGTCATGGTTATCCCACATCAGCTGATGTCATCGCCTTTTCTGTAGAAATAAGCGCTTTTCAGCTGACCAGTTCAGGGTAAAGCTGTTTAAAATGCTAAGGCAGCCAGAGCAGCTCGCTGGGGTCTCCGCTATCGGGCAACGTATAAAAGCTGTGAATCAGATGGCACTGTTAAATTGTAGAGGAATTGATGGGGAAACTAGTATGGACATGCTTGGATGGGGCAGGCCCAAAGGTATTGTGGGTACACAATGGTGGCACTGAGGAGAGCGGCAGAGATTGGGATCGCTGGGGAAGCTAATTGAAGCAATTGAATAGATGGAAGGAGAAAGGCAGTCAGAAACGTACAAAAGCACAGAAAAATGAACCACTAAGTTGTTTGCCTTGTGACTTGGGGATTTTAAACCAGGATGAGGGTGCTGAGTGATAAATGGCTTTGGGATGTTAAATGTCAGGTCTGAGGGTCTGTGGCTGGCATCTGTATGTCCAGTGTTTAAGCCTTGCATGAATAACAGCATTTTGCTGGTGGGGAAGAGCCCTTTACAGTGCACAGATCCTGACACTCTTTCTGTCAAACAGTGCTGTGATGGCTGAGCTGCTCGGCTCCCAGGGAGATAAGGGCAGGCTGTGGGGACCAGCCCACCCGTGAGACAAGCAGTGCTCGCTGATGTGCAAAACATGCTGGGCACCAGAAGTTAATGGTAAGATTCAGGAAAAGATGTGAGCAGGAGTTTTAAAAGCTTGCTTTTGGGGATAGGGTGAAAGTGGTAAGGGATTTAAGCATGAATTAGTTGAAGATGCTACACCAGAAAGTATGTGTTGGGGTGTTCTTTCTCCAGTCTGTGCAAGAAAAGCAGCTGGGTTGGTTTGAGAAGCAGGAGAAGGCCTTGGACAAACCATGGCAGAAACTCGAGCTGGTGGTTCCTAGGTTTTCTTTAATACCCATACGTAGGTATGGAAATGCATCAAGACACAGCTCAGAGCTGGAGCAATGCAGCCAGGAGGATGCCTGCTGGGGTTTCTGAGGTCTGGTGAGGGTCGAGGAGACCTTGCTGCAATTTGGGGTGTTGGAGGGGCTCTGGAAACTGCAGAACTGGTAGGGTCTGAATATCCTTCTGAGGTCTATTCCTTCATCAAATGTGGCTGAAATGGGCCACGAGGTTCAACAGCTTCAAGGGAGGAGTGCTGCAGAGGAAGGGACAAAGGAATAGGCAGTGCTGCTGCGTATGACTCATTTTCTTAGGAATCCTGGCTGTAAAAATAACAACCCTACTCATCGTTTTACAAATGTTTTTACAAGCACTTAAACATGGGATGTGAATGCTAAGTGTTGACCAAAATGCTCTGAGCATGAAAGCTTCGTTAATCTGGGTGGAAAACACGTAAAATGATAAGATAATCTGTACTTGCAGTCGCAGCACTGTAAACCAATCACTTGGTGTCACACCAGTGTAAATGGGAGAAGAATATGCTTTTTCTTTTTTTTCTGTTATGGCTAGAGATCTATGTCCTAACTTGCTCTTTCAGACCAGGAGATTTTTTTTCTGGTAAGGGGGAAAAAAAATAATGGAGATCCAGCCCCTGGAGGAAACCTGATCAGAGACACGCTGACTTATACACACACTCCAGGTCTATTGATCTCCCCCCTCCCCTCTGCCCTCTCTGTCTGTAGGTTATAGAAACAATGTCTGTCAGCAGCAACTCTGCTTTCCGTGCGGGTTATTAACTCTCTGGCAGAAGGGAGTCTGTTCTCCCTTTGTGGGGTCCCAAGACCCACAACGAACTTAACAAACCAGAGGGAATACCTTCAGGAACTACCCATTTGTACACAAAGCCCCGTGTTTTCTTAAAAAAGAATAAAGTACCAGGACTCCATAGTTGGAGAGGATTGAACAAATCTAATGAGAAATGCAGAAAAAGTCTATTTAAGTCTCATGTTTGGGCAAGTATCAAATGTGTTTTCTTGCAGAAGCTGAGAGTGCAACCTGTTGCCCGTCACCCTTTGTTTTATGACTTTGCACAAGAGAAAAGAATCATAATTTCAGCTACTGGGCAGGCAAATATTGAGAAAACATTAATCTACTGGGATAAGTCCTGGAGAAACCAAATTCCTTTGGCTTTCTTTGCCCCCAAAGTTAAAGATTGCTTCTCCGCCACGCCAAGGCACTTTCACCAAAACCCTAACCTTGTGCCAATGGGGAGTCAGTAGGAAATCACAGCACCTCACTCTGTCTCTTCAAATTCCTGTTGGGAAGACGGGGACTTTTGTCCTGGGGATTTTAGATCATGGAAAAGCAAGCTTTCAGTCCATCTTCTCATTCTGTGTGCCCCGAATATAAACTACTGAACATCTTTGCTCTGACTTCTAGCATTGAACTGGGCTGTATCCAAGGGTCTGACAGGGTCCTCTACAACACTGCAATCTGCTCGCACTTGTGTCTCAAAATGGAACTTTATAATTTTGTTTATTTGCAGGCAGCTTATCCTGCCCCTTCAATTCACACGCTTCTGCTATGTATTAAATAACTTACTCTTGATCTTAGAACAGTCATAGTGCTGGTATATCTTCAGAGGGTTCGAGGGTCTTATTTCAGGAATGCGGTTGTGAGTCCTAAAAAGCAATATATCATAAAACTGAGCTGGATCTGGGATGGCCCTTGGAGAAATTCAGCATAGCTTTTGGGTGGTGTAACATGCTGTTTATGTCCATTCCCTACATCACCAAGATGCTTCAGAAAAATGCCCACTCTTTGTTCAGAAATGCTTTGCTTCATCTGTACCCTTTGTGCTTGTGAACGTTGTGTTTGCAGAGGTGATGGTCCTGGGGGTTTATTTGCCTTGTTGAGAGTCCAGCAGCCAATGCAGCGGTTGCTGGGATCTAGCTGGTCTCTGCCATCATCCCTGCCCTCAAGGTGCTTCCCCGCTTGTTTTCGTGTAGGACATGCCAAGGAGAAGTCAGCAGAAAGAAATCTATGGTACATGGGTCTTGGGTAGCTTTTGAGCTGTGCAGGGCAGTCTGTCCATATCCATGCTGGAGCACACTTGCGGCAGTGTTTTCCGGCAGCACAGGGACTGGGATGGGGATGGAGTGAGGCCAAAGGAGGCTAACGATGCTTTGCTGAAAGCTGTGAGCTGTGTTTCCATTGCCAGACTCAGGCTCAAGTTTGAATTTCATACAGATTCCCTGGCTGACACCTTAAAGGTTGCCAGTCCTCAGAGCAAATCTGGAATCAGTTTGGTGCAGGCCATTTGGTTTTAAGTGGAAACCAGGCGTATCTGTAAGCTGTTGACCAAACTTTTTCTGGTTTTTGATCCCACCCAAACAAGCAGGAACTGAGGAAACGTCAACGTGAAACTCCTCGAGCCTAAACCTGAGCACAGCCTGTGTCTTCCCGGCTTTTGACTTCTGACAACAAAGCTGGCATCTTTCCATGGTAAATCATGTGGTGTCTTCACGTTGTAACTGGGGATTCAGCTGGATCACTGAGTTTTAGACAGCATTAAATGGAGCTTGGACTGGGAGCTTTGGAAAGGTGAAAGATTCTCTGGGCCTGTGTTGAGACCCTTAAAGTCTGGCTCCTGCTGCCAAAAGCTGCGTCTAATATATTATTTTGTCTGGCTTTCCCTTTGGAAAACTGCTCTTGGCTGTCTTTCCTTTGCTACCCCTTCAGATGGAATATACGATGTTCTCTCCGTTCACTATACGTGTCGAAATTCCTGCTGGCGTTTCTGCTTTCGTTTGCCTAAAATATTCCAATTAGATACAATCAGTGACTTGGCATAGCATGGCTTTTTGAAACTCTACCCCCTCTGCCTAGGCTCCTCTTCACAGCGTTTCCTAATTTGTGTGAAATCTCCCTCCTTGCCCTGCAGCCTGTGTCAAAGTTGCTCTTCTATAAACTGCCGTGCCGTGTCTCTGGACCTTGTTAAGCCGGAGAGACGTGGGCTCCGTTCAGTCCTTCGGGGGCTCCCTTGAGCTTGCAAAGGCATCTCCTGTTTCAGCATCTGGCCTTCCTGTAGGCGAATCGCACGTATATTCTCCTGACCTACTGCCTTATTAAGCCGAGGGTTCGTTAACCTGTAATAGGTGTTTTTGGTGTATCTTGCTGCTACTTGATTCTTGTACCTGCTGAAGACGTTTCAGTCTGCTATATCTGTTAATCTATCCTATTTATCCTACGTGAAATTAGGTTCAGTAACTGTAGGTAGCTCCGCCCTTCGCTGTGCAAATGTTCCTGTGCTTTTTCCTCGGGTTGACTGTAGAGTTTCTTGTTGGGATATTTTGATTTCCCATTTACATGCTTTCTTAGAGCTGCAGAGCAAATGGTTTACTCCCAGTGAAGCTGACTTTGTTTCCAATTTTTTTTTTTTTCTGAATGGATTTGAGCCAAGATCCCACGCGGGGTTTAGCTGCTTAATTTATCATTGATTTCACCCTGATGACATGGTCCTTAGTGCCTGTGCAACTGGAATCGGAAGGGGGGTGCCAGCAGGTTGCCCTGGGACTGCCCCATGCAGAGGTGCGTTGTCCCCACTCTGCCACTGCCCGGCTGTGTGACCTTGGGCAAGTCACAGGCCTGGATGGGGAATACTGGAAGTCATTATTTTCCCCCAGAAAACTTTGCCCACAAAGTTTCAGACATCAAAGGCGAGGCCTTGAGGCATGACTATAATCTCAGTAAATAAACAACCACAGAAATAATTTGGGTGTACAGTGTGCTGCTGTGGAGCAGTGGCAGTAACTTTATGCTGCCAGTGAAGGGGAAAATAAATGAAAGTGGTTTTTGTTTGGCTTTTTGTTTTCTGGGTTTTTGGTTGGTTTTTTTTTTGGTGCTGTTTAAATGGTTGGCTCCCCCAAGCTTCTGAGTAAGGCAGTGCACAGTCGATGGCCATCGGTCACCGCGCTCCTACGTTGACTGGCTGGACATTTTGAAGGAAGAGGAAAGAAATCTCTGAGCAGCAAGTGCTGAGGAACCGCTTAGGGGAAAGGTTTTTCTTAATCCCTTACAGGTTGGTTTATGGCTTGAAGGCTGAAGGCTTTCTAACCCTGACAAACGTAAGCCTGCCTGGTGTAACATTAGGTGCTGTTGTCTCGACAAACATAAAAATCCTTCTTTGATTTCTGATAAGCAATGAATCTTGAGAAAGCCATGTGCCAGTGAGTAATCCAGATCATCTGGTTGTTGCGTAAGGTGCTGTGTAAGAAGATGTTGTGGCAGCAAGCAGGACGCTGTGTGGATGCTAAGTGGTGTTTAGGACTTGTTTGCTGACAGAAGTGAAGATCGCCATGAGATAGGTGGGTATTGCAACAGCGTATGGCATAAGAGCTGTTTGTCCATGTAAACAATACGCCTTCCTACAACAGGCGTGCTGGAGCGGTAGATGCGGGGTTTGTCGGAGCTGCTTCATGTGTTTTGTGCAAATTGCTTGACAGGAGGAGCAGGGACATATTTTCCGAGGCACCTAGGCCAGGGCGCGCTGGGCTGGACTGGGGCTCGGTGCAGCAAAAGCAGCAATTTAGTGCTGATGGAGTTAGGGCAGAGGTTGGTGCTACAAGTTAAACATGACTCATTAGTCACAAAGTACACTGGAGATTAAAAAAACCTCATGAGATAGGTACTCTGTAATTAATAGTCCTCCAAGTCTCTCTTGGTATCAAGCCAGCCGGTGCCTAGCAAGTGCCTTTACTAGGCTGCCACCTCAAGGATGTGCTCTGCCATGTGCCACCTCTGCCGAGCATCCCTGGCATCCGATTCATGGGCAGCCTGTGGTCCCCATCACCTGCAGCTGACCCATTACTTGTGCAAAGAGAGGAACAAGGCACCCAGGGGTTTCTCTTCCTTTCCTCCTGCAACAAACCCACGGTGGCTTTCTGCCACCACCCTTCAAGCCAGCCAGTGCAGAGCCTGTTAGTCCCACTGCCTTCAGGAGGCAAGGTCCCAAAGGAACTCCTTGAGGGAGCAAGTGCACTGCTGAGCAGTAGGTGTTTGCAGGACAATACCCTAAATAAAACCCAGAGACCACTTCTACTCCTTATTCTAGCACTTGTCTTCTGCTGTAGCGATATATCAGAATTCTTTTCAGTGTCAGAGATTTAAGGGAGAATCCTTGCTGTTCTCCCCTCTGTTTTGGGCAAAACTGAGCTCACTCATAAGTAGAAAAAGGCCAACTATTTAAAAAAAAAAAAAAGAAAGAAAGAAAAACTTTGATCTGAAACTGGAGTGTATTGTTGCTTAAAGTATTCACCCTTTTATTTATAATGTGCATCCTTTAAAGGCAGCAGGAGAATTGGTGAACTGTAACAGGGTGTCTGTAGGTATTAGGCTCCAGAATAGAGAAAGAAGATCGGTTTTGGCTTGGAGGAGTTGGTTGCACGGCTGGTTTAACAGCCTTCTATAACCTGCAGAGCAAACGTATTTGCTTTGGCTGCTGAACAATCTAAACACTCCACCGAGAGCTTCGGCTCCGCTGCGCACGGTGGATTTATCTGCATTTGTTTCAAAGCTGTGTCGGGCGCAGCCAGCGGCTCCTCTGGCATAATCTCATCCCCATCTGTCCTGACAGGCTGTCAAATACACCTGGGTGCGAGGGCCCCGGTGAGGTGCTGTGCATCCCTACAGCTCGCCCAGGCCATTGGCTGTGACTCAGCCTGATTTACACACACCTCGCCCACTCTCTCTGCTTTAATTGCTCTTGGCTACACCTACAAAGGGATCGAAATAGGACTGAGATGCTCCTGTCCAAAAGTCCTAAAGCCCCCCAGCACTGAAGTCCTGCTGAAGTTTTTCAGCTGGCATGCACAGGAGCTCCTTCTCTTGACAATGTTGAACTTGGTTGGGAAGTACCTGCTTGGTAAATAAGGATCTTCCACATCTGGCTCAACTGGGAGGTTTGAGATGGCCGGTGGTCTCTTCCCATGCCCAACAGGAGCCCCTCCAGCCCCATAGCATGCTAGCAAAGCTATGCTGTCCTGTGGCGAGTGTTGTTTCTTTGCTCTTTTCTTTCTTCTTAAACAAATCCATATGCCACCCCTTTCTTTTCCCTTTGTTTTTCTGAGCGTGCTGGAAGATGGGTACCGCAGGCACGAGGCTTTCGGAGCAGGGATCGGTGTGCTGGGCTCCCTGCCTGCCACCGAGGCTGGAAGCAAAATGAAGAGCGGGCTGTGTCGAGTGATGCTTCAAGTTGGGCTTGTGTGCAGCTTTCCAAGACAAACAGGAGCCTGCCTCCCTGCTAGCCCTTCTCCCCACGAATTCCCAGTGCCTGACTCAGGAGCAGGGCAGCGGACACCAAAGGAAAGTGCCAAAATTCATGATTTAACTTTGTCGGCTCCGTAAGACGGTCTGATGTTGGTAGGAGGTGATGTTTTCATAGAGAGAGAGAAAATAAAACAAAGCCACCCTCCCCTCCCGTCCCGGGGCCTCGCTGGGTTTCAGGTTGGGGCCAGGGCTGCTGACTCGTCAAAGGCGCAGGTGCCGGAGCCTCCCCCGGCAGTGAGCATGGCCTCGCCGCCAGCCCTCTTCCACAGGTTATAAGCTTTGCCCTCATTTTCACTGCAGAACAGACCCTGGATCACCTTATTCTGGCTGCAGACCCACTGGTTTTGCAGCGCGTTGCTTTGCGTGGCAGTCGCACGCTTCTGCGCTAGCACAGAATTTGGCCCCATGCCTTTCTTCTTTCCTTTTTCTGTACCACAGGAAGCAGCATTTATAAAATCCCTAATGATCCTGTCAGCTTTTATACATTTCCTGTCTTGCTTTTTAAACGAAAGAGGAAAACATAGCACTCTTGACCTGAGTTGCTTTGGATTGCGTTTGCTGGATGTGGTATTAGTCACTGGTCTGCTTTCCTTCTCCCATCCGTGATGCCAGGAGGCTGTGTCTGCTTCCATATCCTTATCAAAGTCCTGGCAACTTTAATGATTTCCTCAACACCCCCTCTTCCCCTCTCAGATTCAGGGGGAATCTGAGTTCGGGTTTAAAAAGTTACATGAGAAAATTTTTTTACCTTTTGGAGTCGTAGAGGAAACCTGGAAAATGTGAGTCTTTCTCACTCTGCAGACTAAATACCGGAAAGCAAATAAAAAGAACTTCAACTCTGTTACTTAAGATGAAAAGCCTTGGGGTGGTTTTTTTTTTTTTTGTTTTTTTGCTTTATTTATTTATTTATTTATTTTAAACTAAGCTAGGTTGGGGTTTTTTTGCAAGTGTCTCATTTGGGACTGTGGCACAGGGCTGACCTCCTGCCCAGTGTACATGCAGAATTACCTCTCTGCAGGAGGCTATTTGGTTTGACATATAACTTACAGCATTGTTGAGGCCACAGATGGGTTTATTGGAGAATATAAGAAGTCCTTAGTGCTCTAACCATGTATCTCGCAGTAGATTTGAATCCTACGTTAATGCTGTCTCTGTTTTTTGCAGTGCAGTTAAGAGCGAGCAATCCAAATGACAAATCTCAGCTTTCCTCTGCCAATACCCAAAGGTTTTTAGGGGTTTCTATAGGCAGCCCTTGATTAACTGTGAGGCACATGGGGCTGTAGCTGTGCTGGACAGAAACTCCCCAAAGACAAGGGTGGCAACAGTTTGTCTGTTCTTGGTGGGTGATGCTGTATTATGGCAATCCCTGCTCATCCAAGGGACCGTTTCCCACCAGATGACTTTAGGAGGGTGGCTTCCCGCAGCACTTTGCAGGGCATGCAGTGGGAGAGGGGTTTTTCCCTCAGGGCACTCCTTGACGTCCATAAAAGCAGCAAATTTTGGACCAGTTTCTGACAAAAGATAGGGAAGACTGACTTTTGTATCCTCATTACCTTGAACCTTCCCAATGTTATTTCCTGCATTGGTGGAAAACTTAAAAAGCCAGACGCTAACTGCTGAGTTGAAAGATGTGTTATTTTATCCTCTCTCTTTGCTGCCTAGGTTTTTATTTCAGAAGCCTTCTCTGAATACCACTCCTACCCATAACTTTGTGAAATGTGGAGGCCAAGTGCCTGGAAACTGTATAACTAGCATAAGGCCAGTTTCTGAGCTGCCTTGCACGCAGTACTACAAATAAAAGTAACTGTTGGAGTCATTGGAGCTTAACCAGACTGAAAACTAGTCTAAGTAAGCAGAAAAATACTGCTCTGATTTGCTATAAAGAGGCATTACTCTATGGCATTTATGAAATCACAATGCTACAACCAGGTGTCTTGAGTAAAGGAAAAAAGTGATTGAGTGGTGCATAAAAAATTTCAGGCTCACTTTCTTCACCTAAAATAGGGAGCAAATGGCCAAGGACATCACTGGTTAAAGGCTATTAAATCTGCTTCAGGGGGAGCTGGATGCAGTTTTGCAAGGGGAAGAAATCAGGAGGACCAGCTGCGAGCTGGATATTTTGCAGTTGAGATGAGGTAATATGGTCAAATATGTGCCTCTGCGAGTGAAGTTAGTTATTTATTCCCTTCAAAGACTTTCCTGCGTCTACGCAGTCTGAAGATTATTTTATAGCCAGTATCAGCCTGGCACAGGCCAGACTTGTTCTCCTGCTGCTGGTACCACTGAAGCAGAGGAGCAGCCGGATCTGAAGCCCGGCTCAGGGGCCCTTTGATCGGGGTCTGGAGGATTCCCAGCGACCCAGAGGAAGCCACGAGTGCAGATTATCTTTATCAGGCGCTCGAGCTGAGGTTACATGAAGCAAGTCAGAAAGCAGCTGGGCTGATACTGCTGCGTTTTACTCTATCTGCAGCCAAGAATGGGAGAGCTCGGGGGAGCCGGGCTGAGTTCACTAGGCACATTGGTGTCCACCCTCACAGCGCAAATGTGCCTTGTGCTGGGGCGCGTGTGTTCGGGGTATCAAAGAGCATGATGCAGTCTCTCTAGGGCATCATGTTGTCTATGCGTGGTCTATTCTTTCTTTTAGTGTCCTCAGGTGCAGTGGTTTTGTCTTCAGGACCAAGTGGAGGAATCTCTTGATGTTCCTCCAGCCTGCTCAGCTCCGCTTAACTGATCCCTGGGTGCCTGGAGCCCCCACAGTGCCCCAGCACAGCAAGCCAAAGAGCTCCTGGGCTTGCTGCAGTGTGTTGTTCCCTGTCCCAGACCATGGGAGCAGCAGCACTCAACTACTTCCAAACCAGCACTGGGCTATGGTGAAACACAGCCCCGTGAGACCCCAGACCTTGCGGTGTTAACCCTGGGCTGTTCGGTGGGAGGCAGCTGTGAGCAAGCTGGGGCAGGTTACCTGGTCTCTGCCGACAGCACAGGCCGTACTGACCAGTTCCTGTGGGCCAGGTATGAGATTGCGTGCAATGCCCCACAGAATGGCGTTTGACACCCGCTAGTGATGGGGAGGCACCAATGCTGTGTTTCTAGGAGGATGAACAGCTCTGGTGTCACACATCCCCCTGACTCCAGTGCTGTGCTCTGTGTCCTACCCCACGTTCTGGGCTGGCTGTGCCCTCCTTTCCAATGAGCTCCACCGCTCCTGTTGGAGCTCTGACCCTGCCCTCCATCATGTCTGCTCCAGAAATGAGGGTGTAAAAGCGCAGGAGATGGGCCTGCCTCCACCTTCAGTGAAGGGCTTGGAGCAGAGCAAAGATAACGCCTGTGGCCATTATGCGCATCTTCTGCACCAAGTGGAGATCAGCTAATCTGGGTCTAAGCTTGGATTTACGCTCTGGAAAGTGAAAGATGGAAACAATTGTGCTCCCGTTGCTGCATGTGCTCTCTGGTGTTGGGAAACACACTCGGCGCTGGAGAGTTACCCTTTAAGGAGCCTTTCAGCAAATTTCAGACTTGAGCGAGATGAAAGGAGACTTCCAAGAAGCACGTCCAAAAAGAAAAAAAAAAAAAAAAGGCGAGAGAAATGTTTTCTTTGAGATTCTGCTTTGAGAGACTTGGGGTTATCTGGGTTTGGAACATTTAAATTAGGGGAGAAGTCAAAGAAACAGAAGACGTCACCAGGCCATTTTGATGCAAGGCGATTTCTTAACACGCAGAGATCCCTCCCGACTTTAGGAGACCTACCCGTACTTAGTTTAAAGGCTGGAATTGGGAAAACCAGCAGAGTGCTCGGGTTTCTTACCAGGGGGTTTGGTTTGTACCCTCCATGCTTGGCAAGAGATGCATTTTACTGGTCTTACACAACCTCATCTTTCCAGTGCCTCTGCTGAGCTTTCTGTCACACGCAGTCCCCTGCTGCCGGGGCTGGTGCCTGTGTTACTCAGTATGGAGACCTCAAGCATGCAGGGATCTACAATTCAATCCTGTTTCCAGTTCTTACTGGACTCTTTGAGGCCTTTTCCTTCAAGGGCTCCTTGCATGGGGGTCTCAAACAGGTTGCTCCATGTTTCTGGCACTGCTGGCTGCCATCCCCTGCCAGCCTTGCCCCTTGTCACCATCCCACTGGCATTTTTGGGCTGCCTGGAACAACACATCAATGCCCTGGAAAGCAACAGGGAAAACAGTAAAAGCCATGTTGGAGCTTTATTTTTCTTTCTTGTTTTGACAACCTCTGGCAAGAATCTAGATGAAAACAGAGGGGCCGCAGGAATGATTGAGGAGGGATTTTTCTGTGTGGTGTTGTTTTTTAAGGTGGGATTTGCCAGGAAAGCCACCCACCTGTTCAGACAAGGTCTCAATTGTGGTAGACGGTGGTGAACAACCGAGTATCTGTGTTCCCCTCCAAGAGCTGCAATTCCAGGGTTATTTTTAGCAGATTTGCACACCTCTGTTTATTTGCTCTCCCTGGTGCACATTCCTCAGTCCCTGTGATTTCCTCCGTAACGCTGCCGAAGCCAGAGGAGGAGAGGAGCTTTCTGCGAGTGCACGCTATTGCTAATGGCAAAGGACTGAGACACCAGGTTTTAGCCCAATATAAATCCTGTGCCTGTTCAATATAAATCACAGTTGTGGGCTTTGCCTCTGGGGGTCCCTAAGCATCATCCCCTCTCACTCTGATGATGCCCCACCACCTCTCTCTTGCCTCTCTGGATGTTTTTGGAGCTTATAGGGGCTGTATCTTCATCTGCTTTTCATTTCCTTGGATGCTGCTGGGCTATCAGCTTGTTTTGTTCTTAATGGCAAACCGCTGCTCCGCACAGTCTCCAAGACAAGGGAGGTGTTTAGTCTGTCGCGGGTTTTGTCTGTGCTCATAAAATAAGGGAGAGAGCAACTGATGTTTTGGGGGTGGAGGGAAAGGATTTATCAGTGCAGAAAATCGGACTGACCTGAAGGAATCTCATTAGCTGTGGATGAGTCCTTAAGTGGTAAAAATAATCAGTCAGCTGCGTAAAACAAAATGGTTGTGGACTTTGAGCGCTGCTGTCAGAGCCTGGCTATCGGTGTGGTCTCCTTACCACAGTCCCCGAGAGCCTTGATGCTGGTGTGCATCTTCCCAACGTGTCTGTGAAATAGGAAAGGGATTTCTTATCCTTGTCGTTGGAAAGAGCTGAGAAGCAGAGACATCACCACCTGCCTGCCCTGTGGGGTGGGTCGGGCTCCCAGGTCCACCCTGGAATCCCAGTTTTGGCTTTGCCTCTGTGACCTGCCCAAGGTCACGCAGGAAAGGCCATCGTGAGGTGCAGGCTTTCAATGTAGGAATATTTAATCCCCAGGGACCATCCTTCCATTTCCTTCCCTTTACTGCGGTTACTGCTGAGTTGCTCCTTGGGTGGGTCTCTGCTCTTTTTCTCTGTGCTTGGGACATCATTACTTGTTTGCACAGGTAGGAAGGCTGTTGGACAACTCTGTTTCCTTCCATTCTGCATTTTCTCTCTGGGTTTGCTCTAACTTTTGATCTAATGCATTTTCAATGTGAGCCTGCATTCCTTACTCCTTATGTTGAGCTCTTTGGCCATTGCAGCATGGTCATTTGGGAAGGTTTAGCGGTTTGAGGATCAGCTTTGAAATATTCAGACTCGTGAACCACAGCAAAACTGGCTCAGCCCTTCCCTGCTTCCATCATCACCAGCTCCACTCAGTTACAGGAACGCAGCACGTGGACTGGGTCGGGCATGGCTAAAACCAGTGCGACTTTTCTTAGGGATTTCCTTGGTGGCCTGGAACCTGTAACCATTCTGCTGCTCTCAGAGGCGCTCTTTAGGAGACATGTCTGTTGCCCCCCCTGCAGCATAATGTTGGCTGATGTGAAGGAGGATCTTAGAGAAACCAATATTTGGGCAACTCTATGTAGTATTAGCCTCTGCACACCTCTGCCTCAATACCCTGAGCTGAAATTTCCCATCCCACTTGCTGCTGTGCCCTGCGGTTTTCTGGGGTGGTACCTACACCTGGCAGTTGGGTTGGAGGTGGTGCATAATGTGAATCTGAGTGGTGTGGGATGGACAAAATTTGGTGCTTTGGGATGCAGTTAGGATGTAGACTGGGTGCCTAGTCTCATCTTTGCTTGCAGGTAGGTTAAAGGATCCCTGAGATGTTTCTATTTGGAAATGCAGTACAGTTACATTGGCTGTAGCATACAGCTTTGTGCAGGGGAATACATGGGGAAGAGAATCAGGTCCTGGTAGAGTGCCTTGTTTGTTTCTTGTACTCCTACCCGAGGCAAAAACAGCTTTTTCTGGGCTGACCGAGTCCTAAGCAGACTTTGCAAGTGGATGGAGACATCTGCTCCTGTTGCACTTGGAGACTGTTGTCTGTTTTCGCAGAGGAGCTGATGACCTCTCACATCTATCTTAACTGTTGGGTGGTGATTACTTGGTGATTCAAGGCAGAGTATCAGTATCTAAACATGAAATGACAACAGTGATCCTGACGGCGCGGGGATTAGCAGTGTCTCTCCTCTCCTGCCGCCTACCACTTGCAGAATCGCAGCAGTGGAGCTAGAAACAATAGGAGCAAATTCCCGATATTGCTTTAATATGGTTTGGCCATGAAACTATGTACACTCTAACCAGCTTGCTGTATGTTAAACAAACAGGGAGACTCCTCCTTGTAGTGAAAGCCGAACCATTAATAACGTTGTTTATAATGTGCTTATTTGCTGATCTGGAGGTCAAGCATGTTTGACATTCCCAGTGCTCAAAGGGGGCTCGCTTAGCAAGGACCTCTGCTTTACATCGGACACATCTCCTTTTTTTTTGCAAACCACATCTACATTTTCCTGAGAAATGTTTACGGTTTGGAGGTCACTGACATAATTTTAAACATCTGCTCAGCTCAGAAAGGGAAAGATTGTAATTGTTTTTGCCATCGCCCTCTTAAGCCTCAGTTATTTCTTTCATGCATGTGATTCATGTGTCACACTCTTGCTTACTTCGAGCATCTTGAAATGCGCAAAGAGCAATTACTTCAGAGCCCGTGAAAGCAAACAGCTCAGCACCTGCCGCTTGCACGCTGTCGCTGCGACTTTAAAGCAGACGTGCACGGGGAGCCCAGCCTTGGCAGTGCAGGGGAAGGGGGGCTTGGCCTTCACCCTCCCGTGTGCAGCAAGCAAGGAACATCGGGACACACACCACCTAACTTCACACCTGCTTTGAAAGGACGGGCTGGGAGGCTGGGGGGGTCACCCAGCAGGTGTTGTCTGTGCTGGCCGTTGTTCGTCCTATGGAGGTCTTCCACCGTTTTATCAATCATGGAGACACCTTTCAATACCTACGGCGTGGCTATAGCGGGAGCCCTGCTCCGATGGTTTGATTGCTGACTCACCTGTGTGAGGAGGTTGAGGGTATCTGCAACTTTGTCCTGGCTCAGCAGCACTGTGGATCAATATGAAGAGATGGCAGTTGTTCAAACCGTTGCTTTCTCACGTTGTTCCAGGAGCTGCTGACAGCCAGGATATCTTCTGAAGACTGTGGCTGAGCTAAAAGTGTTAAAACTATGCCTTTCTCTAATTTTTGTGTGCTGTGCTTAACGTTCCTTTATAGCTCTCTGCCTGCTAAATGGGACTGTCTTACTGTTCAGAGCCTGAAATGGAGGTAGAGTTTGATGTGATGTCGTCTCTGGAAAATGGCTGATGACAATGACGTGATGAGTGATTTACAGAAGTAGTTTCTATTTTTTGAAAACAACCCATTTCTCTGCACAGCACACCAATCAGACAAACAAGGCGAGGGAAGCAGATGCATTATCAATCTATGAAACAAACTGGGCTGCTTTTCAAATATAAAAGAGATACCCAAGGGCTGCCAAAATGCGTTTTGGTGAGGAAAGCAAGACAAACTGCTTTTACTGTAGAGAGAGCAGGCCAGGATACGGAGTCATGCATCTACCACCTCTAGAGAGAGCGACACTAATTTGTGTCGCAACATTTCTATAATGAACAAGTATGGACCCCTGGCCCAAAGGAAGGAACAAGTCCCTGTGGGATTACACCAAAACACGTGTCTGGGGTTCTGTGTCCTTTGGAAATCTGGCCCCTCTTGTGGATCCTACCCTCTTAAATTCCAGCTATAAAGTCTGCCTTTGGAAATGTCTTTGTAGCAGTGGGCATGGAGTTGTTGGTCAGCCCGTGTGTGTGTGTGTTGGCTGGGCAGGGTGACCAACTCTGTCTGCCACGATCCAGGGTCTCCCTTCCTTTTACCCAGATGCTGATTTTCAAAAAACACACAGGGACTCTGTCTTGAAGACTTCCACCCATGTCTCGCACGTGGCTGATCCTGGATGACTGCATGCAAACCTCTTTGGGGGTGTGGAGACTTGCAGAGTGTGTGATCACAGAAGATTTGTTTCTTTCCAAAACTTAGCTAAAAATAGGAAATGATGTACATTGTCATGGCAGGATTTCAAGTTCTAAATAGTATTTTAATTTTATTTTAATTCTAGCTCCCTAAGGAGAAAAGGATGTAGTGCTCACATGGAGCTATATGTATGTGCGTTTGCGTGTCTGTGTTTACCCATCTGTATTCGCTCCTGCATTCTAGTTTTTGAACCCCTGGGCCAACTTCAGCAAAATATGACATTTTGATAGTGGTCTTGAAGATTTTAAATCTAAAAATGTGTGGAAATAAGCAGCTCAAAAGAGAAAAGCATTTTTATTAATAGCTTCAGTGAAGAGAAGACTGAGATCTAAGCTCAACCCTTAGTAGACAGCAGAGAATCCACATAGGGGGATGCTGTAAATGCTCCAACCACAGAAGGAGTTTCAATCACGGCACAGCCTTTATTGTGCACCAGAGAATCCAACCACAATGCAGAAATCCCCAGGAAACTACCCTGTGTTATTTCTGCTGCTTATAGAAAAACTCATCTCGTCTGTTTGTTTGTTTATTTGTGTGGTGTTTTTTGTTTTATGGGGAAGCCGCAGGGCATGACAGCTTAAATTAGGATTAGATTGCTATAGGAAATGGTGAGAAAGGTCACAGAAATATCCCTCCCTTGGCAAGGAAAGGCCTTTAAAACCATGTCCAGGCTGCGCTCCGCTGAGCAGGGTGTTGAAGATGTGCTGAAACAAGGCGTGGGAACGTGGAGCCGTGCGCCGGGCAGCCCTCTCGGGAGGTGATGGGAGTATTTGGGAGGTTAAGGTGGCCTGCCAGCACCCTGCTGCCCCGGGGACCTCTGCCCAGCCTCACGTTCGTTGCTGTGCTCGCTGCCATGCTGCTGCGCGTTCCCCTGGGGGTCCATAGAGGTTGTAATAATACAGGATGCAAAGAGGGACTGTCATATGATACCAGTGGTGGATTCATCTTGCCAAACTGTAGCTGTCTACAAGACAACGAAGGCTAAGCTATTTTCTATAATATCTCTTTAAAAATCAGAATAAATAGGCAAAAATAGAGTAACCTCCCCCCTGGAGGTACCCCATCTTAAGGTAGGTGGGTGCTTCTCGTCATGGACTTCAACAGAGCTCAGGGTGACCTCTTTAGATTTGGTCACCTCAGTTGTAGACACTCGGTTAAGGACAGGTGAATTCCACTCAAGCTGTTCTAGTCCACAGTGGTGCTTTCTGGAAAAGAGGTGTTTTAGTACAGGGTTTAATTTTAGTTTTTTTTTTTTAGTGCAGACCTTCCAGATCATGTATTAACACGCCACCCGTGAGTGATAGCTGCCCTGTGCAAAGATTACTGGTGTCACAGCCACTGATACTGACAAGCTCTGGTAGCTCAGAAAGTACCATAGTGCTAACAGGAAAACCAGGGAGCTTGATGCTTCATAAGAAGCTGCAAAGATGCTTCTAAAATAGAGCTGTCCCCGGGCTGAGCAGCCATGGGGACCTGTGAGCAGGGAAGAGCAGGGAGAGTCCACCTCTACCAACAAGCTCAGCTTGAGACTGAGATCAAGATGATGAGCCGATATTGCCACCATCCAGCTGCCACGAAATCCCCGCACTGCTCTGAAGCATCTGATGGCGTTGGGATGCTGTTAGGTGGACCTTAATTCTGATCTGCCTCTGAAAACAAAGTGCAGATAACTTCTTGCATGGAAATTGTGATTACAGCAAGCACCTGGTTATGGGGGCTGTGCTCTGAGGCTGATCATGTCCTTCTGCTCAGAAGGGAGATTTACAGATGTGCTTGATGTTGGCTGACTAGTACCTATGAACATTTTAGCAGCAGCAAAGAGAGGAAATTAGTGAAGATGTTGGAAATCCTAACTGGTTAGGGCTTTTCTGGTTATGTTGACAAATAACAATGATGTATTTGATTTTTTATTTTTTTTTTTCTTTGCTCTCTATTTGCTGATGTTCTCAGCGTGATGGGGAGGCAGCTATACCGCTGCCACTAATCGAGCCCAGCTGATTCTTGCAAAGAAAGTTTCTGCTTGGAATTAGAATGCTTTTCTTGTGATTATATTGAGAGAATATGGCAGCCTCTAGCTCTCCTTTTGCCATTTCTATCCGTAGCTGTATATCCAAGTGTGGGGGTGTGTGACCATGTGTACACTCACTCTTTTATGGGTACTCTGCCCTGATTGTGTTTTCACTCTTTCTATTATTTCTGCACGCTGTAAAAGTTATGAAACTTGAAGAAAGAAGCCAGCAATGCGGTCCGTTCCAGGCAGAGATGCTCTTTCTATGTGGGGACTGGGGTGTTGGAAAGACTGACACTTGTTTTTGTCATAAAAACTGCTTTTGCTAACTCCAGTCTGGCTTAGTAATACCTCTGCAAGGTCCTTGGCGGTTCCAAATACCCTTTTGCTATGCTCTCTGCAATTGTTTATTTTATGGTGTCGACTACTTTGCATTGTTAGGACATCATTGCAGGCCAATATTTTACTTGGCAAAAATCTTTGAGTCACAAGCTCAGTCTCTCAAAATTTCCCACTGTGAGTGATCAGCGAAACCTAAGCATGCTCTTACATCTGCAGAGGATTTCTGGGTAAAAGAGGGGAATTAGCAAAGAGGTGATCTCAGCCCCTTGCACTTTGCATACAGCACATGGGGTAACTTAACAATCATAACTTGAAGTGCTGCAAGATGATGCTTGTGACTCCTCCCCAGTGTCTACAGCTGTGAAGTGCTAAAGCACGCCACTCTCTGCTTTATTGGGGTCTGGAGACCAAAACCAGTTGGAGATTTGAAATTAAAACTTATCCCTTATTGAATTTGTCATCCCTGGGCTGTGAATGCACACCCTTGTGTGTACACACACATACACACAGTGGCTCACAAACAACAACTGGTTATTTTAGGGACAGGGACGGGTGGAGGTGGATCTTGTGTTTGCGGATTTGGTCTTGTGAAGTTTCTCTTATTTAAAAAGATCTGAAAGGTTGTGGGTCAGGTTCTCTGGACAGGTAGAGGAATGTGTGGTCCAAATTTGGAGAGGGGATTTGCTGACTGCTGAGATGTCTCAGTCTGGATGTCTCATCACCATGCCCTTATTTAGAGTTCGATGTTGGAGAAATTATATGCCAAGGATTCAATAAAAATAGAATTATATCTTTTTTGCTGTCCGACTGTTGCATCTCTTTGCTCTGGATGAGCCTTGTACCTATTGTTTTGCAGAGAAGCCACCACATCCTGGTGAATTGGAGCAGAAACCTGTTGCAATGAGTTGTAAGGCAGAGCATATTGCAGCCATGGTAGCCTAAACCCTCATGGCAGGAAAGCCCTGTCCACCTCCTAGCAGGTTACGCTCCATGTAATGCTCCTGCTCGCCAGGAGCACAAATGGGCGAATCTCCTCCAGCTTCGCTGTTCCACAAGAGCTTCTTCCCCAGTAAATGGCTTTTTACATCTTGCCAAACTGGGTCACTGACAGCAGTGATACCTGTGATGGCACTGGGACAAGGTGCTGCTGCATCCTGCTTTGGATGGTTCTCTGGCCATAAGAGGTCTCACAGATTTAACGGGGCTTGGCCAGGTAGCTTGTGCTTAAAGGCTCGAGGACTGGAGACAAAACTGATTGCTGGCAGATGAGTCCTAATTATGTAGGAGCAAACCATCACAGTCACAGTTTTGTTAGTCAGAAGCAGGATCTAAGCCTGGATTGCCCGAGCAGCAGAGAGTGGATTGTGTTTCATCCCAGGAGAATTCTGAGGGTTATTTTGGCGGAGCACAATGGAAAAAGCATGGACTGTGGCTGCCTTTGCAACTCTTGGCTGTGCGGATGACAAAGTTTGCCTTCTGGCCTGCTAGGCCTTTTCGCCTTCATTAGCACAAACTTATTTTAGAGCCTTTTTTCCTCTTTTTTGTCCTTTTCTTTCAGTCTCCTTCTGGTTGGTCTTTGTCCCTGAAGCCCACACTGATGGGAGCATCCAGCAGACAAGAAAATGGTGCAAGTTACGTTTTCCGTCATCTATGGTTGGAATTTCAGTGCTGCAGGGTCAGCTTTAAATTATCCCTGGAGGGCTGGTTGTGTTTTATAAGCTGGATGGCTTGGCTCGCAGCCGTTTGATTTTTCCAAATAGTATAAATCTATAGACATTTGCCTTTGGCGCAAAAAACCTCCCCACTTCGAAGTCAAGAATAATTATTTTCCCAGAGCCAAGGTCAGCAGCTGGAGTCAAATAATGGGATGAAAAAAGCCACTCTTGTTGCTTTTCACATGATTTTTTTTTTTAAAGTAATTTTAAAAAACAATTTCAATGCGTTAGCATCTGCCCCTTGCTCCCATGGCAGCCCAGACGGAGTTCCCCAACCCAGGTACAGCTCCCAGTATCCTCCAAGAGGGCAATAATTTCCTCTAAAGTTGAATGCCACTCAGGTAACATCCTGGAAAATCACCCACACCTTCTTCTCCAGCTTCCTGAAGAAGACTTTGGAAAACTTGAGTTGAATTAGTCATAAATAAGGTTATACTGAGAAAAAGGTCCAGCACACTTGTCAATATGATCCTTACTGTTGTTGGAATGGATGTTTTGTAACACTTGTTAGTTTTCCACCTTGATCCAAAGTCACAGAAATAGAGGGGAGAAAAGAGGGGAGAGAGAAAATAAGGACTGGTTTGGAAATCTCCTTTGGGCAAGCCTTGGGTTCTGCCATTGTGTGATTTCCATCTACCCGTTAAAGAGCTCAAAATCTGCTCCTGGCTCAGCAGGAGGACATGGGCACGTCTGAGGATGATGGGTTTGGGGATGTTTATTGTTGGCTTCCCTGGGACAGTGTAGTTCTGCTTCTGGGCCCGGACACATTGCCAAGTTGCCGTGGTGCAAGGAGCTGCCCAAGGCCACCGAGCTGTGCTGGCTCCTGGCGCGGGTGCCCTCCGCTATGGACACATGCCAAGTCATGAGACTTGGCTCCACCTGCACTGACAAATGCATGGAAAGCCATAAGAAATGGCATGCAGCTGGTATTGCCCTGACTAGTGGTGGGTGTTTCCCTAATATTTTCCAAATTAGTCCAAAACCTCACAATTTCCTATTTTTTTTTTTTTTTTTATTTTTATGGAGAGCTGGAAACAATGGAGTTCACATCAATTGAAATCTTTCATTTGGATTCCTACTTTTTCAGGAAGAAATGATCTTAGCAAGTAACTTGCACTAAAAATGCCAATTTCAGCTTTTAAAAAAGACGTTAAATGGAAAAGTTGGGGAATACTAAAATTCCTTTCCAAGAGAATTTGGAGGGGACCAGGTTCTTGCTCTGCTCCCTGGGAGCAGCCAGAGCTCCCTTACTGGCCACGGTACTGCTGTGCTGCATGATGGGGCTGTCTCATACCCTCCTGCCTCTTCTGCGGGTTTTGGGATGAGTCCCAGGACAACTGTTTCCACCTGGCTATGTGGAGAGGACTTGGGATCCAGGAGGAAAGTCCCCCACTGCTGGCCCGACTGGCAGTTTGGAGGAGAAAAATATACTCTGCGTCTGTGCAGTGTATTATCAGCTATATCTAGCATGATTTTCCTTCTTGAGAATGTTGCATTTATTAAGGATTATTATTTCAGGCATCATTTCCCCCTGCTACTGAAAGCCCATTAGCATGGAAAACGAACCCTGCTCTCTCTAAGCACACGGATCTTTTTGGTCTGGACCAGCTTGTGTCAGAGTGACACAACCCAAAAAAACAGTAGGGACCATTTGACTGATATTCTGCTGCCAGAAATATTGAAGGTTAAAACAATTCTTGGCAGGGTCTTCATCCCCTGCGGATCCCAGGTGTTGGACACGCCGATTCCAGCTCTGCCTTTGCTGCTTTGGCCTCTTGCGTGGCTGTGAAGCAATTCATGGTGGGGAAAGCGAAGGGCAAGGAGCCACGGCCGAGGGGGAAGGGCTGGGCTTGGGCCAGCGCACGTTTCCCTCTCCAGCTCTGTGGCTCCCCGTGCTATTGGCTCGCAATGGATTTAGCTGCATCCTGGTAGTGTTGTGGGACCCGGGCTAGGAGGGCTTTTCCTGGACTGGGGATGGAGGTGCACCTGGGCTTTGTCATGAGCCGTTGCTGCCAGGACAGGACAGGGCTCCTGGATGTGCAAAATGGGGAAAACTCAGGCAAAAAACAGATGAGCAGTGAGATGCATAAAGGTTCTCCTTTGGAAAATCACAGGTGATGACTGAAGGGGAGGTGACAGGTATTGCTTTGCGATCGTAGGGACATCTTTGTGCTTTTTCTTCTTATTTGTATGGCAGTATTATTCATACGTCAATATTGAAGGTGTTACTTGTTATCTTTTCTACGTGGTTAACATATTTCCCCCTTCAGCTTCCTCAGAGCTAGTTGTATTCCCTGGGTAAGCATTAGTCATGTTCTGCTCTCCCCCTGATAAAAACTGACCTGTGGGGTTGCTTTGGGCATTAGCCAACAAGACGAGCTCAAGGGGAAGGGTAATGGCTGAGGCGGCTGATGTCCCTGGAGACTTCAGTAGAAAAACCCAACATTTAGCATGACTTTGGGTAATTCCTTACTTCTTTCCTTCTCTCACTTCCAAATCTGTTAAATGAAAATAATGATTCCTCCCTTGTAAGACAGGTCAATGCCTGGGTGATTGCTCTTATTAAGTATTTTAGAGGAACAGGCTCATTTTTGTGAAACAGCCAGATTCCTGGCTGGTGCAAATCAGGACAGGTTTGTCACAGAGAAGATTTTTTTTTTTTTTTTTTTTTTTTCACCAGCTGGAGATGTGCCCCCAGACATCCGCTTTGCAGCTTTACGTACAGGCAGGTCATTTTGCAAAGTGTGAATACAGTTTTCAAATGAACCGAATCTCCTTGTGTAGAGAGCTTTCAGATCAATGGATACACCATGTTCCAGTTTAACACAATAAAACTTTCCATCTTCAAAATGATCTCCAAAGATTGCCTAACCAAGTCTTGAAATACCCCCCTGGGCAGCAAGCAAGTTTTATTATCCTCATTTTACATAGTGACAAATCAACGCTTGGGTTAAGGCTGACATTTTGGAAAGCTGACTAATTCTAGGTGCCTTCAGGTTTTATTCCCATCCTCCAAGATGCTGATGGTGCTGTCACCCTTGCTGCTGTCACAAGACGGCAGCTTGGTGAGTGTCTGATGCTCAACTCATGCTGAGAAGTGGGAGGGTGATGGCAAAGCGCAGGGAGGAAAAGCAATTTGAGTGATGGATGCCCATGAACTGTGCAGTTGCTGTGGAGATTGTTGTCCAACTGCACCATGGGTTCCCAGCTCTGGTGGGGCAGGAGGACCAGATTTTGGAGATCTTAAAATTTTTTTCCACACTGGGCATTGCCCTTTGGGCTGTTCACTGTAATTCCTGGTGTCGGATGAGGAACCGGTGCCCAAGGGAGTGAGGCCGACTGTTGACCTGCCTGTTTCTCCATTGCTCTGCACCTGGTGTTGTCGTCCCTGCCCGTCCCGAGTGGGTGTATAATGGTTCCCACTCACGTTTCATGGGTAAACAAGGCGAGGGCTGGGATGGTCTGGCTCAGAGAGCTGAGATGAACATACCTTCCTGCACAGCTTATACCAATAATACATGCTGCGTAACCATGGGTCATTCCCTACCCAGATACCCACAGAGTTTCACTATTTGTGTAAGCGGTGTAACCGGGTCATGCAGAAAAGACTCCAGTAAACACTCAGCAAAAGAGCAGCTCTCCCTCACCAGTCCTACAGCCTAAAGAGACGTGGCTTTATTTAAGAGGCTGAGCAGGATATGGATTTTCCACATAATAAGGGTGTTGACGAGGTTTGTTCAATTCAGGCTGCCCGAAGTGCGCTTGTTTGCAGGTACGAGCCCCTCCAAACCAAGCAGGGCACCAAAGTCCTTTTGTTTTACACGGTGTGTACTTGGTGTGACCCATCCCTCGCTTTAAGTCCCATACGTGGATAATGTTTCTTGGGAAACAAAGTTTGCACCAAGTTTATCTCCTGTGGACGGTTGCTTCTGATTTCATTTGACTTTACACCCGTGTTGTACTAACAGAAGTGGAAATGGGAGTAGCTGCAGTTCCACCGTGGGCCACAGCTTCATACGGGTTTTGAAGAGAAATGACTGCAAGGTCTGTGCAAAACCTAAACCCTGATTAAGCTATCCTGGCATTGGGTGGTGCCTGTGGATTTTGGTGGCATAGGTATGGAGCACACCTCCCTGCAGGCAGAGTGTGGCGTGTGGGGAAACTGCTGGTGGTAGGAGAGGAGATGGGGCTGGGGGGACCTGGGCTGCAACAGCAAAACACGGTAGGAATCCAAACATTTTGATGAAATGACAAAAATCAAAGCTAATTGTTGGAAGAAGGTGTGGATTACTAAGAAAGATACCTTGGGAGAGAGAGATTGGGCCCAACACTGAGGTAAATCAGATGGGTCTCCAATCATTAAAGCCACAGATGAAATACAGGACATGGGACTTGACATATGGGGGAGGCTACTGGTCCTGTTTGAGGTGTCTTGGTGCTACCAGCCAGAACAGGCCGGTTTCAAATTAGACCTGTCAGTCTTTTGTTTTCATGGAGGTGCCAGGATCACTTGCATTGAGTCAGCAAGAGCAAACAGTTCTTTGAAAAGTAGCTTAATGTAGCATTGGATCTGATATCATCATCTCTTTGAAATAGAATTTTATTTTTAAAATTTTTTTTTTCCCACTCTGTGCTGTCAGTGGTGAAGCCGGATCAATTTATCTGAGAGAATCTTAAATTTAGATACTGGTAAAACTTGACTTCTGCTCAAAGGACCATCGTTTCCACCCTCCTTAATATTGAAATAAATTTTCCTAAGACAGAAAAGACCAAAGAGCTGCATAAGAGGCAAACATTGGACTGGAAGGACAGGAAGAAATGGTGCCACCCAGAAATTGAGTCCAACAACTTTGGGTGGAGTTTTGGCCCCATTCAAATGAGTGGCAAAATTTGCATCGGCTTCAGCTGAGCTGAGATAAACCTTAATCTATTATAGATCATAACCCTTTGCTTCTTATAATGTGAGTAGTGTGAAATATGGGTTTCTAGGCTTCAGGCAAGTCTGATCATGGGTTGGCTCGTAGCTGCCTCACCAAAGCTGATTGCAAAAGCCATATTGACTTCAATGCGACCAGGTTTGGGCCCTGAGGCAATCTTAGCCTTTTAGTCAGTCGAGATCAAGTGTTACGTGAATTCAGTACCTGGTGAATCACCTCTTAGGATATAATTTTTCCTATTGCAGGGAAAGGGGTGTATTTGACAACCCAATATGATCCTTACCTCTTTAACGACTAAGAAACTAATCCAACTAAATCTTCTGGCAGCAGACATCTGAAAAACACTGGAAACTGCCATGCCATGAACGTGGCAATATGCTGTAAAAATAGCTTTACACTGAAATGCTATTTTATTACAGCAGTTGCTATAGTTTCTGGTTCTGGCAGAGATTCCCTCCCTGTAAACCCTGGCTTTAAAGGAGGGGTGTTGTAAGTCAGCTGTTGTGATTCCCATTAGGCTGAAACTTGGCACCGAGACATCCGTACGTTAAACTCATCCCCTGCAGGTCTTCTGAGCTTTCTCAAGGCGCGTGTGCGTGGCTTGTGCACAAGAGAAATATCAGCCCAGATTCACTGACTGCCCTAAAAGGCTCCTTTCTGGGTTACAGACAGCGGAGCCTTACGGCAAGGCAGGAGCAGCCAAGGGCAGGAGCGACTCGGCGTAGACGCAGCCGTGTGAGCTGGAATACCAGCGTGAAGGTCAACTTCTTCTTTATTACCGTCTCCCTCTGTTTTGTATATTATTTTTCACCTTTTCCAAGGTGACAAGGTAGAAAATGAGAAAACCCACATGCGTTCCTGGATCTCTGCTTCTCTGCACGGCTTCCATCTGTCCCGAGCAGCGAGGTGTGGAAGCTGCAGGGAATGGGGGAGAGCAAAGAGGGCCTTTACCAGCCAGGTCTCTGCTGGGTTTGAGGGTACTGCATGGGGCATGGCAGCATCTGCAGCAGTAGGAAAGAAGGGGGGTGCAGAGAAATTCCCCTCATACACCCCAGCACTGCCTAGGAGGAACTCGGCACGAAGCAGCAGGTATCTTCCACCTCTCGTGAGCCGTGCAGAGGTGTGGAGGACCAGTGCTAGCCTCTCTGCAGATGTTCTCCTGGGGCTCATTCAGGAGGACTGGAGGCCAAGGTGTGGACAAGATGGCCAAACTTTTCATTTCCTGACAAGGGTTTGCAGTAATTTTTGGTTAGCAAGCAGAAAGTAGGGTTGCTTTTTTTTTTTTTCTTCTGTTCACATGAAGCAAGCCACCACCAGAAATATCCCACCTGGAGGTCTGTGTTTCTTGTAAAGGTGGAGATGTGTCACTGCAAGCTGTCAGGTAAACTAAAGCCTAGAAGTGAAGGATTTTTTTGGGGTGACCGTACAACAGAGCTAAGCAGAAAGGGCAGTTATTTGTGTCGTGGTCTGCTGCTGTTAGCTTAGGTCCTGTACACAACCAGGCCCATTCTCACACCGAGTATCAGGGGCTGCACTGCTGCAGAAAGCTGTCGGCAATGGAGGGGACAGTATCCCTTTGGAGCAGGGATAGCATCCATTTGGAGGGGATCTGCATCCACACACAGGTCTTGGGAATCCCCAGCTTGGAGAGACTCAGGTCAGATTGGCCATGCCAGACCTGTAGAGGAGGGAAGGGGTGGGAGGGTCTTTTAAAGAAAAAAAAAAAAAAAGAAGTTTAAGAAATCCTTTCCATCCTCTGGGGCCTCTGATCCTGCGTTGAGTCAATGCTCAGGAATCACCCATGTGGTGCGGACGATGCCATGGGTTACCTATTGGTGAGGGATGGCCCCATTGCAGGCAGGTCACTCCACAGGTTCTGTTTGAAGTTTAGGCAAGGTCTGGATATTATTTTTCTTTTCTTTTTTTCTTCTTGCCTTGCTGGGACAAACGCACTCCTGTTGTTTCGGAGCCAGCTGCACTTTATGCAAACCAGATGCCCATCACAGACGGCTGTCAGGTGTCGCTGCCGTGTCTCGTGCCATGACTGATCTGTGCTGGAGAGGTGGGTTTGGGAAAGCCAAAGCTCTGCCCTAGCCTGGTGCTCTTCCCATGGCAGTGCTGGTGTCCCCGCCATGGCTGCACAGGACCCACGTTTCTGCAGCATCTCCCAAAGCTCCCCCAGGTGGGACCCATCCCAGCCTGATGTAACTGTGCATCCGCTGTCTTGAGGGAAAGATGCTTTCAGAAAAAGAGAGGGCAAGGTCTCTGTTATCCAGAGAAATGTGAGTGGCCTGGGGAGATCACAGCCTCCCACTTTCTGCTGCTGAGCCCCTGGCAGCCAGGGGAGATGAGATGCCGCCTTCTCCCTCCTAAGCCAGGGTTTACTTATGAAAAATGAACCACATGCCTTGGTCCTCGCCACCAGCTCCTTTCCTTGTGGGTTTCTGTGTGCTGCAGTTGCATTTTACAGACATCTGGATTCAATAACCCTGTTGATACAGCCCATAAAATTAGAAACCGAACACTGCGGAAGGCAGAGGTCAGCGAGTGATTCATCCCAATATAATGTGCTGGGGCTGGAGCACTCCGTGACTCAGGATGGGGCTTTGCGGGGTCCTGGGGGTGTGGTGGGGCAGACCCCTGCCCACGGCTCCCCATGCTCCGGGAGGAGAGGTGGGAAAGCAGGGGGAGGCATTCACCTCCTCCGGCGTTTCCCTGTCCTTGGAGAGAGAGAGACCTGGCACCTCCCGCCTCCGAGCATCTCTGCAGCTTGCGGGGGAAGTGCTGCGCATCCCGTTAGTGGGAGGCTAATTGAGGACTTGGAAAAATTGGGCTCGTTTCCTCTCCGCAAACTTCTTGTGTAACTGCAGGCAAATCCCTGCTTTCCTTCTGGCCTACTGCTGTGGCCATAAAACTCGGACTCGAGCCCCGTTTTGTGTGGAGAAGTCTCCATATGTGCATGAGCTTACCCCTACAGTGTGCTGGGCGGCAAGGCTGAACTGCAGCCGGTCTTCCTTGCCCTTGCAGTGCCCTCCAAGCACAGGAGTACCTGTGCCATCATCCCTGAGGAAGAGAAGGTGGCTGCAGTGTCCCCTCACTGCTGTCGTGGCTGGCTGAAGGCCCAGCTGGAGCCTGGCTCTGCCCGGCAGGTCCCTCACTGCCAGCTTGCCGCTGGCGCTTGGTGCCCTGGGCCTTGCTATGGGTGGTTTCACCACCCCAAACTCCTTCCTGGCTCCGAATCACCACTGTCTCCAGACAGGTTTGGGGATGTGAGAATTCCGATTCCCTCTCTGTAGTTCCCTGTTACTCCTCTTTGCCTGGAGAGTGGAGCTGAAGCCAAGAAGGACTGGGAACTGCTGGAGAGGGGACAGCAAAGGGCTACCAAGATGATGAGGGGACTGGAACACCTCTCTTATGAAGAAAGGCTGAGGGATTTGGGTCTCTTCAGTCTGGAAAAAAGATGCCTGAGGGGGGATCTTATCAACGCTTATAAATACTGAAAGGGTGGGTGTCAGGAGGATGGGGCCAGGCTCTTTTCAGTGGTGCCCTGTGACAGGACAAGGGGTAACGGGCACAAACTTGAGCATAGGAAGTTCCCCCTAAACATGAGGAGGAACTTCTTTCCCGTGAGGGTGGCAGAGCCCTGGCACAGGCTGCCCAGAGAGGTGGTGGAGTCTCCTTCTCTGGAGACATTCCAAATCCGCCTGGATGCGTTCCTGTGCCACCTGCTCTGGGTGACCCTGCTCTGGCAGGGGGTTGGAGGAGATGATCTCCAGAGGTCCCTTCTGACCCCACCATTCTGTGATTCTGTGATGTTTTGTTCTGCAATGCAGCAGCCCTGGACCTGAGTGGGGACAAAGGGATGGGTGTGGGTGAAAGTGTACATGGAGGATTTAAAGCTCATGCTTTAATATATTAAAATGGAGAATGAAAGGGGGAGAGGAGGGGGTGGAAGATCAGAGAGCAGAGCACAGATTCAGACTGGGCTGCTGTGTGGCTGAGCAAAACCTCAGGAAGCCCATGGATACCCTCGTGCCTGCAAGCACACACACGCTCCTTGGATTTACCTTCTGATTTCTGAGCCTCAGTGGTACTTGCTGCCTTCACGTTCTCTTTGCAGCCAAGAAAGCAAGAAACGTGCGTATTTGCGTGGTGACAGCACGCAGCAACCCGCTGTCTCCAGAGCACAAAGGCACTTGCCAGAGGGATGAAGGGTTGTTTTCGTCATTACACGTGTGGGGACTGACTCACAGGGATGCTGGATGATGGCGGGGGGTATGTCAAAGTCAGGAGGAGAGCCAGAGCCTGAGCAACAGACCTTACCTGCAGGGCTGCAAAGGCTTTCAGATGGCTAGAGCGAGAAGTCCCCTGGGGTCTTGTCTGGAAGCTGGTTATTACCCGGTGTGCGTGACCTGACCCTTGTAGGAACAGGACAGTCAGAGTGGGGACCACTGCTCAGGCTGGTGGCAGTGGCAAGCAGGCAGCGGTGTCACATTGGCTGTGCACTGGCCAGACTGGGGAGCTGGGCCAGGGCTTGGTGCCACAGCTTTGGTTCTTGTAGAGCTCTGCAGCAACGGTTCTTCTGACCCTGCTCAGAAAGAAGAGGAAAGGGTTTAAGCCACCCCATGCAGGACCCTCATTGCAAGTCGTTGCAAGACAACGATTATTTTTTGTCTTAGTGGTTCTCCCACTTTTACTTCCCCTGCTTGACCTCAACATATTGAGACCACCGGTCCTGTTGGCATGAAACCATGTTTTCCTACTTCCCTGTAGTCAAGATGGCAATCTCCGGAGCCACTTCCTGGGTAATTTTATTTTGCGTGGATATCTGCGGTTTCCCTTGTGTTTGCGCAAGTATTTGTATCTGCAAACACACAGAGCAACTCTCAGCCCCTGGTATTGCAGAGGAGCATCTTATATTTCTAAGCTCTGATGACTCAGAAACTTTTTTTCTCCCCGTGAATCTTCAGCCCGGGTGAAGCCATTAATCTCCCAGCCTGCGACATGCTCTTTCACACCCACCCTGCCAAATCCCTCGCTTTTCTGGGAGGGGGCCTGCGCAAAAGTGGCAAACGTCGGGGGATGTCTCCCACAGCAAAGGTGCCAGGAGGGAAAACCATGGCTTGTTCTCACCTTCTCTGGCAACCACTTTCCTCGCCCCACAAGCCTTGGGGACCCGGGTTTTTCTACCCATGTCAGCCTCAAACCCACCTCCTCCACTTGCCGCCGCACCGGACTTGACAACTCGCAGTGTTTATAGCTACCGACGTGCTGCGGCACAGAGGGCTTTTGCAGCTCGTGTGACTCCTCGGGGGAAGAGGCACATGCCACATCGCCTGGGGGGCTGCCTTCCCGAGCCCAGCCAGTGCCGAGCTTTTTGTGGAAATGGAGCCTTGTGGCATTGCGTGAGCGTGGTTTTAGCAGCAGTGGGGGATAATCTGATCCAGGAGGCTGCTGCCTTCACCCTGCAGCACGGATCCTGGAGTGAAGCCCCAGGGATGCTCTTCATCCTCACTCCCCTGTTGGTGGTGTGCCAGGATTCCCTAAAGTATAGGTGAGAGATGGGATTTTTGCAGAAACCTCGGTATCCAGTGCTGGGCAAACGAGTTACCCGGAGGTGCCATGAGGGTTTAGGCTGGACTTCAGCAGACTGAGCTGGGTCCTGGGGGCAGAGGGGGTCTCTGCTTCTGATATCTGATGATGGATTTCAGTGCTGGATTGGCAGGTGCTGCAATAGCCCAGACCTCGGCCAGGAGGTTTGCCGGGGCGTAAAGTTTGGCAGCCCTGGAAAAGCTGGAGACGGTGCCCCGAAGCCATCCCATGGTGCAGGCTGTGCGTGGTCAGTGCATGCGGCTTCGCAGGGACGGCTCGTGGTCACTTCCCTCCCCACTGCAGATCTCGTGCCTTTTAAGGTGAATTTTAATCCTGTCTAACTTCGCTGAAGGTAAACTGATATTCCCTGAGGAAGCACAGGCAGGTTCAAAGACCAGCAAGATCTTTTTTCTGGAAACTTTGGCTGGATTAGGCTAGGCTTTTATAAATATGCAGATTGAGTACACGACCTGTGTTTCATTTCAAGGATATTTTATTAACTTTATTTTTTTGACTTATTATGGCTTGAACGTGGCTTGGCTGAATGGCTTCAGACTGTTAATAGCTTTGGCCTTGGTGCGAGCTTGTGCTGTTAACTAATTTGCAACAGGTTTCTTTAATTATAAATGGTCTTACTTTTTCACATCATCACAGTCTGCGTGGCAGATACATCATTTTAGAAACCACGTGCCTAGGCCATGAGGGATTTGTAGAGGCTGTGGCTCAGCTGGGAGCGCAGGCGTGGGCCACACAGGCACCAGGACATCTGCAGGCAGAGGACCAGACGTGCATTGGGAACACCAGAGAGAAAAGTGGTGTGTGGAGCCCTTAGTGAGAGGATGGAAGCTCAATACTGCTGAAAAATCGCACCTAAGTAGTCCCAAATGATGCAGCCAGCGTCATCAGCTGCAGATAAAAAAAGCCCCTGTCTTTATCTCTCCCCAACAGCGTTTCTGCTCTGCGATGGGGGCTGCAAACGTTTCGCAGCCTGCAGAGCAGTGTGGAGGCTGAAGCACCCTTGCAGGGTGGCACCTGGGGAGGAAACGCCCAGCCAAAGGAGGAAAAACAAATTGAATAAACACTCTTGCTGTTTTCCTAATTGCTGGTGTTTTTTAAAAAAAAACCCAAAACACCGCAAACAAAAAAAACCTCAAAGGAGTTCACGGTGGGCCAGGAGCTGAGTTTTGGCTGGTTTTGGTAACGCTGCTCTCGGTGCCAGGGCGGCTCGCTGCTGCTGGCGCCTTTGGGGGGAACTGAAGCAAATGGGGCTGCCCACTGCAAAGGGGAACGCGAGTGCCGAAACAAAAGGCTGTGCTGCCAGCTCAGCAGGCTGGAGGAGCTCTGGAGTCCTGACTTGGTGCAGAAATCGTCCTCAGAGGGAAGGAAAAGTTAATTAGATGGAATAAATCGCGTTATGGGGCTCGCTGGTAACCGGGCGCAGGAGAGCTGCGGTGGCTGGGGAGCGCTGAGGGCAGGGCGTCCTTGTCCAGACACGCTGCCACAAGGTTGGGGCTGTCGGGGTGATCTGACTCACCTGCACCCAGGACATGTTCCTCAGAGCCCTGGGGAAGGATCTGGGCTTTGAGGTGCTGCCGGGCAACGCAGGGTAACAAGGCAGCGTTGGGGCGCAGGAGGTGTTGGATATTTGTTAGGTCCAGCCCCCTCCTCCTGCTGCACCTTTTGCTTTACATCTGTGTCCCGGCACCAAGCACCCAACAGGGTGACGTGCATCACGGTGATGTGCATCACGGTGGTGGCCCACGTGTGACATGCAAGGGCTGGGTGGGCTGAGGTCCTGCGCAGATGGGTAGCCTGGTGATCCGCTTTCGTGTCCTGGGTCCGGTCCCATGGAGCAGCCGGGGTGTGGTGCACAGCGGGAGCTGCCGCCTTCTGAATCACACGTTGGCTCCAGCTGCCCAAACCACACGTGCTCGGATGCAAAAAAATAAAGAGCTCTTCCAATTCCCCCCTTCCAAAAACAAAAGGGAGAGTTCAGGAGTTTCACACAGCATCCAGTTTCGGGCAAATGTTTTCTGTAAAGCTAATTGAAAATATTCCTCCGTGCTGTTCCTGCTCACCGGAGCCTGTTGGGGAGCTCAGGGCTGCGGGGACGTTCCCGTGTATCCCTGGCTGGGGCTGGGGCAGCCGCCATCCGGCACGTGGTGCTGAGGAAGGGACTGAGTGGTTCCAGCGGGAGCCAGGAGGTTTTGTCAGATCCTCATAAACTCTGGGAGCTTTATGGCAACTGCTCAACCCCAGAGAATAGCCATCCCCTAGAATTTACGATGCAAATGTTCGTCCCAGACTTTTCAGAGGCGAGTGTGAAATGGCTTAAATCATCGGGATTTGCACAGCGTGAGCTGATTGGGATGTGTGGCTTCCTCTGAAAGGGGTTTTAGCGAAGCCCTTCTCCCTCATCTCCCTAACCTTTGATGCCCACCTTGCTCAGCAAGGCCCTGCGGCTGCTCGGAGTGGGAGCCATCCCAGGGGATCCGTGTTGGACCCGATGTGGAGAGGCCATGGCTGATGTCCACACATCCCTGAGGGACCCTGGCCTATTTGGATGGGCTGTATCCATCCATAGGCTGCCAAAGGGGCACCCTGCCTGGGTGCAACCCCATCACCTGCCTTTCTCGGTGCCGGGTTCGGGCGTGTGGATGAGGGCTGTGGAGGAGTGAGGCTCCGTGCGAAGGCTCAGGTTTAGGAGCTGGGTATTGACTTTTGGTGAATTACCTTCATATTCTTAATTCTCCGCTCACTTGTGAGTGTCACAACAAGAGAGCCTGGAAAGAAGCCCAAACACACCAGAAAGGAATCTAATTTCTTTTTGAGGGAGTTGCTGCAGAAAAACATTTGAGTTATTTGCTAAGCTCTAATAATGATACTTTGCATTTGCATTGCAGCTTCCACCTAAGGGCATCTTGGCACAGCCGGTAATTAAACCTCCAAGTCCTTGTGAGGGAGACAAAGCCCTTTTCTAACATTTGACAGACAGCTAAACTTTGGGCCAGGGTCAGATTAAGTGGCTCGCTCGGAGATGTACATTGAGTGTGCGGCAAATCCAAACTCAAACAAGAGCCTCGCTCAGCCCAAAGAGACATTTGGGATTCTGGTCCCTCCGCTCTGCTCCAGTCGGCCTTTTGTAAGCCTCTGTCATTTGATGGCAGCTCAGAGACATCCCTTCTCGGTATTAAATGCAGGAAGGTCTTTTGTCGGACTTAGGCGACAAGGAGAGCTAATTGCAAATTCAATTTTGGTTTAGAAAATGCAGCTTGGTCTACATTACCTTAGCAGCCAAAGAGTTATCTCTTAGGACTTTGCACCAGTGCTATACTCATTTCAGGTCTGTTTTCTTTAGAGCTTTATGGTCAGTAATTAATGGTATAATTACACATCGACATAATGACGGCTCCTGACACAGCAAAGCTGGGGGCAGGGCACTGAGTGTCACTCATTGTTTCTTCCTGTTTCTTTATTTTGGAGCATGAAAGCTGGCGGCTTCAGGGTTTGCTCAGAGCCGGCTGCCTGGTTCCCGGTGGGGGAAGCCCTGTGCTGGGGTGGGAAGGCACCAGCACACCGCGGAAACCCACATGTCCCTTTGCTGGGAAGTCTCCTGTCACTTCTTATTACCCATCCCGCTCACTGGCCACCTTCAACCGCTGGGCAGATCCTGAAGGTGACAAAGGTGGGAATTCAGCATGGCTGGCCACCCATCAGCGGGGCAGAGCTGAGCCCAGCAGAGCTGTTTGAGCCGAGGGAGTTTTCTCTCTGCCTCTGGGCTGTTTCTGGGGTTTCCAAATTACCTCCCCTCCATGCAGTGTCTTGGCTTGAACACGAGCAGATCTGGAAGGTGGGGGCTGAGGGTGCTCTGGGGGGTTACAGCATGCAGGTACAGGCAAGCAGGGGCATGTGATGGGCTCTCTGGGCTCTCTTTGCCATAAGGAGCCACACTTGGCTGTACAGTTTGATTGGGTAGTGGTGCTGCAGGCATGATGAGGTCTTGGACCTGCTCTCTGGTCCCCTTCAGCCTCCCCAGCAGACAACTGGTGATCCAGCTTCCCCAGCAGAGATGGTGAGGACAGGTCTCCTCACCCTGGACTATCAAGGGACAGGCAGACCCCAGGGCATCTGGTGGAGTTATTTTAGGGTTTATCACCTACACTTGCTGCCCTAGGGATGGGGACTTAAGCTCTTAGGTGTTTTCCCTGCTTCCAAGTCACGCAGCCACTGTCTCAGTGCCTGTCTCTGCCCTGCCTCGAGCATGGCCAGCGCAGCAGCCAGTGCCACCTGAGCCCTGACAGTCATCAGGACACAGCCACGCTGGAGGGACTCGGTTGCCCATGGATCAGACCTTGGCTGCTCTTCCATCCCCATCTGCTGGCCAGCCTGGAAAAGACCTTCTGGGGAGATTTCATGTGGCTGCAGTTTGTGGATGGTTGTGTTGGGAAGAGTTTAGTTGCACTGACCCTGTGATCCTTCTGCCATCCCCCCTTGGCCATGGTCAGGAAGGTGGGACCAAGAGCGGATCTGGCTGCGGGGAGGAGCGGTTCACTGTGATTTTGAGGGGGACCTTTGCAAGACCCTGTGAAGTCCATATGCAGAGAGGGAAGCGGCTTTGTGCTCAGCTCAGATTGGTGTTGGGTCTCTAATGATGTGTTGGAGTTTGACTTCCTCCATCCCATGCTGGGTCTTAGAGGAGAAAGTATTGCTGGAGGGCCGGGAGCGGGACAGCAGCTCCACTGCCTCAGACCCCGGCGAACTCTGCTTGTCCTTGGGCGAGTTCTCAGCTTCCTGCTTTCTCAGTGCGTTTTTCAAAAAAACAGGAGCAGCAAAACCCTCATGCCTCACTGAGAGGTTGCCAGGCATGTGTGGTGTTCCCAGGTAAAGCTGGTTCACTCTTGTTTTTTTGCCTTTGTGTGAAGGGAGCAGAAAACCCCAGCGAGCTGGGACAGTGGCTGGATGCAGGGCAAGGGCAGGTGGGTCCTGATGGCTTTTCTGCACTGGTTTTGTACCACTTCTGGTCTTCTGGTTTGCCCTGGCTGTAGTCAAAGCCACACAAACTGATGGCAGCAATGTTGTGAGGGTGCGTTACTGGTGAGGGAGCTCGTTCCTAGAGGTGGAAATGGGACAGTGACATTGCGCACTGGGTGTGCTGCTGCCAGGCTGGAAACACAATGGTGGACGATCTCTCCTTTGTAGACAGTGGGTATTGGGGTTGAGTCAGGGTGATGAATGCAGGGCAGCAGCCGCACTGGTGCTCCCTGCAGAGAAATTGGCTTGGAGATGCCTCTGGGCGTTGCAGCCATCAGGTTGTGCAGGTTCCCGGCTGCGGTGGCTGAACCCCAGCCCTCCCTCGGAGGACTTGGCTCCCCGGAGCACAGCACTGACCTCTGGTTTTAATTGATTTTTCAATTTGGTTGGTCTCTCCATCTCAGCACTTGGGGAGAGAAAACATCAAGGGGGAGAAAGCCCTACGCAGACAGGATACCTGGCCCATGCCCAAAGCAATAAAGCACCAGAACAGGGAAGCAAAAAAGAGAGAAGACAATAAAGTCTCAGAAAGCCCAGCCTAGCAGGGAGATTTACTCTGCCTTTAAAGTCACATTGTCTTTACAATTATTATCCTACAGCATGAACAAATTAGCCTGTGATTTAAATGGGGGGGTGTAATGACCAGCCATCAGACCTGGGTGCCCCCTCTCCTCCCCGGCGAGGTGGGCACTCTCATCTTCACGCCCAAGCAGGCACTGTGTTTTCTTGCTCCTTGCGATGCTGGTGAAGCTGCTGGTAGCACAAGTCTAAATTTCTACCCAGGGAGCTCATGTCTCTAGGCATGAATGTTATGAGGACGTTGTGCGAGGAAGACCATTCCTCTGGTCACCCACTCAAAGGGGGACAGTGGTCCCCTGCACTGCATGGCAGGGTGGCTCCCCTGACACAGGGGCCAGGGGAGGCAAAGTAAGGCTGGGTACCCCTTGTTCTCCAAGAGCATCATCAAAGAGGGGACGATGCATGCTCAAGGGGAGGGATTTCATCTCCCGCTCGCTCTCAGTGACGTGGTAATTCTCCCTGTGAATTTTTTTATAAAACATTTAGGAAAGAAAATGGCATTGAAGTCCCTAAAAACATTCTGGCGTACAAATGTAACGCTCAGAAAACCCTCTGCAGTTCTTTCATTTGTTTCTGCTTTAGATCAGATGCTCATCCCGTGTTTGGGATGTGGGTGGGAGAAATCATGGATTGGACAGGAATGGGTTTCCCCCCTTGTCCTGGGGAGTCAGATGTGCTCATCTGGCAGCCTGGGACACTGGGGACAGAGGACCCACTGGCACCTCTGAGCTCTGCTCAGTCCTTTCTCCTGAAATTTTCCTTTCAGATGCATCGACTGGGCAATTTCTGCCTTTTGCAGGCACAGATCTGAGAGGAGGAGAAGACCCGGCAGCTCTGAGCAAAGAGAATCGATAGGTTGCCCTGGTCGGTGCTGAATTAAAGGCAGACGCCTTTAGCAATTCTGAAATCAAAATGCCACTGACTGCATTTGCAGTGAGGTCATTTTATCCTGTGCTGATTAAGAGAAATCGAGAGCTGCGGTGAGAGGAGCCATCCCAAAAGCCAAACCAGCCGTAGCCATCCCCCTGCCCAGGCTGGTTTGTTGAGAGACGTGGCTCTGCTTTTGCTGCCAGGGCCTGTTCAGCCTCGGTAAACCCTAATGATTGCACAGCTAAAGCACAACCCTTCTGATCTCGAATACAGGAGCAGCTTTTCATGCTTAAGAGAAAAAAGGAAAGTCCTCCTAAAGCCGCAGCCAAAGCAGGGGTGATGGCAGGACCCGGGGATGGGTTGTGGGATTATGGATGCTGGCTGCAAAGTCTTCATGGATTATCCTGAAAGGATGATGTGCGGTTGCAGATGGGTTACTAAGTGTCTACTTCATACATCTACTGCTACCAGAAAAAATGATCAGAAAGTAAGTTTTACTGGCGGCTAAAAGCAGAATTTCTTCTAAATCTCAGGTGAGCAATTGAGCCTGGATTTTGTTCCAGTAGCTGCTGGTGGTGGCTCAAGCATCACACCCCCTCCTGAACCTGGGAATACCCCGAACCATCAAATATGGTGAAAAGTGGAAGGCAAACTCAGCAACAGATGGAGATACGTGCTGCAGCCCCCTCTGCTTAGGAAGGATTAGCGGCACGTCCGAAATTCAGTATGTGCTGGAGTGCTTTGCTGAGATTGGGTGGATCCAGAGTCTGGATTCTGTCCCCTAGCATGTCTTTCATTCAGGATTTTCTGTTAGCTTGAATCTTGGGGAGAGGATATTTATGCTGTAGGTGTGACAGCTGACATAGGCATACATGTCCCATGTGTGCGTTATCTCACCCGGGACATGGAGACACTGTCCTGGGTAGCTGATATGCGCAGACAGACCCCAGACCTTCCAAAAGTGGTGGCAAACTGGAAGCGCTGGACTGCTGGGGAGACCATCGCTAAGTGCAAACTCATTTGGAAGTAATTATTTTAATGCAACAAGTTATATTGTGTGGGAAGCTCATATACTGTTCCTCTTGCCATCTGCTGGCAATTAAAAATCTGGCCACTAGTTTTATTGCAAGGAAAAAAATATGCCCCTTTGTAGCAGCAGTGGGAGACTGGATGATACTGGATCCTCAAAACCACCTTACTGCCCAACCCCAATATCAGGGCTCAGGGCTGAGGACAGCTGAGCGGGGAGACCCTCGGGGGCACAGCTGGAGAGTGGCAGCAACAGGGACCTGGGCTCCGTGGACCACTGCCATAGGAGGTCAGTAGCCAAGAAACTCCTCTGTCCCACTCTGAGCATCCACCTCATTGGGACCAGAGCTGGGCCAGTGCTCACTCAGAGCCTTTGAAATTGCCTTTCCTCTTCTCAGGAGTGTGCCCATGTCCCCACGCTCCTCTGGGGTGGCTGCCCAAAGCATGTCCAGCACCTCTGCCCCACGTCCCGGCAGGTCAGGGAGCCCTGCAAACCAAACACGGGGGGCGTGCATGTTTGTGCGTGCTCCAGCGGTGGTGGGGAATCACCGCCGTGAGATTGTGGTGAATCCCGAGGTGCGAACGTGGTTATCTCTCCCTTGATCTCTTCTAAATGCGCACTGAGACTGCCTGCCAATTTTGTAAGGGAGTCTATCGTTACAATTATCCATGATCCCCAGTGATACGAGACATTTAATCAGTGTCTCCTGACTTCTTGTCAGATTAGTTACCGTCAGCGTATGTATTTTCTGCTGTTTTCAGGGGAATCCGGTCATGGGAAAGTGAAGAAACCGCTCAGCTCGTTTCTGCGGGGCTTGAAGGAGGAGGGAGGGCACAGAGGGTCTTGTGGCTCTATGGTGGGGTGTCCATGTGCAGCCTCTTGTGGCCAGCAGGTCGAGGAGGTTGTTCTGCCCCTCTACTGTGCTCTGGTGAGACCCCACCTGGAGTACTGTGTCCAGCGCAGGGAGGCCACAGACCTGTTAGAACAGGGCCAGAGGAGGCCACGAAGGTGCTCCGAGGGCTGGAGCCCCTCTGCTGTGAGAGCTTGGGGGGGTTCAGCCTGGAGAAGAGAAGGCTCCGGGGAGACCTTAGACCCCCTTCCAGTCCCTGAAGGGGGTCTATAGGAGAGATGGGAAGGGACTCTTTACCAGGGAGTGGAGCGATAGGATGAGGGGTAACGGTTTTAAATTGGAAGAGGGGAGATTTAGATGAGATATCAGGAAGAAATTCTTTACTATGAGGGTGGTGAGCCCCTGGCCCAGGTTGTCCAGAGAAGCTGTGGCTGCCCCATCCCTGGAGGTGTTCAAGGCCAGGTTGGATGGGGCTTGGAGCAACCTGGTCTGGTGGGAGGTGTCCCTGCCCAGGGCAGGGGGTGGGACTGGATAATCTTTAAGGTCCCTTCCAACCCAAACCATTCCATGGTTCTGTGGGTTTCTGTGACCCCATCCTGCAGCCCCGGGCTGGCCTGGTTTCTCAGGCAATATCAGTGGCAGCTTCACTTGCTTGCAAACATATATCCTGCTCCGCAGGGCTCCTTCCCTGCCTGTGTGAGGAGCCAGCACAGCGGTGCAAACCCTTCCTGGTCAGTGTGGGTGAGCCCCTGCAAAAGGCTCTGCCTCATCTGGGAGGGATGGGGATGTCAGGGGGAAAGAGAGGGGAATGGGAATGGGAAGAAAAGTTTTGGGCGCCTGGGGAATGGAATGAGGCTCTTCCCCTTCAATCCGTGGGCAGCAATAATTTTGGCAGCAGCTCTGCTGACGGCGTGGGCTGCTCTTGGGTGCGCGTGTCCCCTCCCGCTTTCTCAGGCTGCGGCCCCGCTCTGAAAGCCTGGAAACCTAATCCCTCACGTGGGCGGCGTGCCTGTCCCCCAACGCTTTTGGGATGGCGGCCGCACCGTTTTCTCCTCCGCCAAGTCCGACGTGATGAGCTCCATTCCCCCTCCCACGCGGGGGCCCGCTGGGGGATGCTGTGTGAGTGCTGCTCCCCATGTGGTACCCATTAGGGGTCCTGGGCGTACAGATGAGTGGGCAACACAGGGAAAAGCAGTGGGCAGGGCTGCCAAGCCCCAGTTCCCCCAGCTGTCCCCGATTAGAGCCCAAATGCTCCCACCAAACGGTAGCAGAGGCTCTTTTCCGCGGCTATCATTGCACTGAGGTCCCCCCATGCCCCAGCGAGTGGCACTTTCTCTGCGGTGTTTTACGAGGGTGGTGTGACAATGTGCTGTTCTGCTGCTGGGTTTCACCACCTCCTCCTCCCAGCAGCATCGCCCGAGGAAGAAAAACCCCTCGTAGACTCATCCCTGCGGGGTCCTGCTTGTAGCATCGCCGTGCTGCTTGTTCCCGCTTGGCTGCAGGCAGGTCTGGGAGGATGTGTTAGGGACAATAAACTGCAGCTCCTGAAAGACAAACCTATATTCACTCTTTTCTTAAAAGATAGTTTCTGCCTTGAACAAATCCATGAAGATTCTGGGGGAAACAGCGCGGGAAGTGCCTGGCTGGGAAGTGTGGCAGGTAACTGCTCCCGAGTTCTGCAATGCTGAATGGCCAATGTGTTTGGAGTCGCTGTAGTTTTGTTCTTCTTTTCCAAAAAATAGATAAAATCTGAAGTATTTTCCCAGAAATCTCCCTACCTCTTCCCCCTCTCCCTGACAGAGCAGAGCAGAAATGCGTTTGGAGCCCCTTGGGCTTTTCCCATGGAGCACTCGGCTTGTTAAAATATTTGACATCAGGGTTCTTTATTACCTGCAATAAAATGCCTCTGCTAATCTTTAACGTGCAGCGTGTCAGAGAAAAAGGATTGCATTAAAAACCTGTTTATGGGAGCGTTACTAAAACTTGTAAAAAGGAGTAAAAGTGAATGATGACTGAAAAAAACCTTCGCTTCTGTGTCAGCAAAGGTCGTGCCCAACCAAACGGTGCCTGGCAAAAGTGCCAAAGTCCAGTCCTGAACCTCAAGGCTCAGTGCGAGGATGAACTAGCGCCTTGCTCCCTCCCCACCTTTGATTTGCAGTGATTTCCAAGCCTGCTGCTTTTTCCCCCTCCAGTCTTAATTCAGAACTTCTCCTTCATCGAGCTGGTCTGGAAACACGCCTGTGTTGCACAGCTCAGCCTTCCCTGGGGGCATGGCCAAAGCTGCGGCAATGCCCCATCCACCTGGCACTGGGGTTCAAACAGCGTTTTACAACAGCTTTCCCTCTTTTATGTAGCTTTGAATATTACAAAGCTGGTATTTCCCGCAGCATTTAGGTTTTTATGAGGCTGCTCTTTGCTGTGATATCTTAATGCTTTGTGGGTTTTGGTATCTTCATCTGTTCTTCCCATTGCATGAGCAGGGGAGGGAGCGAAGCGGCTGTGGGCCCAGGGCGAGATGGCAGCGCCGTACCTGCTGCTTCAATACCAAAACGTGCGAACAGAAACGTTTCAGCCTTTTAGAAGTATAATTTAGAGTCAGCTCCTGTTCAAGTCAAGGTCTGGGAGTGTCTGTGCTGTAATCGCACGGACATGCCTGTTCCCAGACCTCAGCTATTGGATTTCAGACAACGGAGAGGAACAGCATCAGGTGTTGATTTTTTTTTTCTGCTGCTTCTACTCCACAGTCTATTTTTAATATAATTTTTATTGCATTCAAGATAAACAGCAAGTGGACAAGTTCCCATGGGAATCGGGGTCCATCCACCGCTCCCGTCAGTTTAGCTGAGGGGAAAGTACAGTCGTGTGAGAGTCTCTAGCGCTTTTGGTGCGGGAGTGCTAAGATTTCCCCTCTTTTTATGATTTCATTATATTTACCAAAGCTGGTTCGCATTAAGCCGTGAAGCAGCTGCTGCGTTGCCCCGTGGCAGGAGGAGGAAGGGGAAAGGGCTGTTTCTCCGTGTCTGGCGTTGTGCTCTGATCCTCGCCTCCCTGCCAGAGGGAGGCATCATCGGTGTCACCTTGACAGCAGCTCTGAGAAGAACAGGGGGATGGAAGGGGCTGCAGGACCCTCTCCTGAGCACCCTCTGTGATCCTAGAGTGGGACCAACATGTCGCTGCTCTCTGCAGCTTCTTCAGAGCTGCTTTGATCTGGAGAGGGTGTTTGAGTTGGTCCAACACAGTGTATTTATGTAGCATTGCCCTGTCTTAGGCTTGGGAGGTGTGCCATGGCTCTGTGTCCCACCAGCCCCAGGGAAGTATCTCCAGGGCATTGGGTGGGCTGGCTGTCCCCCATCTGGGAGGAAAATACCAGCTGCCTCGGATGCTCAGATGCTGAGAGCATCCTTGGACAAGTCTGTTGGTCTGGGCGTGACTTGGGCATCGTTACAGTCTGGTCATGAAGCTGGTGCTGCCGACAGGTCAACTGACCTGCAAACACTGAGGACATGCTGGGCTGTGTTGATATATGGTGAATGCCACAAGGTCCCAGGTGGATACACTCTGCGGAAGTGGCTTCTGAAGGACAGATGCTGTTGAGTGCTGGGACAGCGTGTGCTGAGATGGGGAGGCTGAGCGTGAGGCCGTCAATCGGATGTCTGTGACCCACAGGAAATCTCCATCCATGTGTGATGGTGATGGATTTGGTGACGGACCCAGCAGACGGCAGTGTGAGGAGTGGGAAGGAGATGTGGGAAAGAGGTGGTGGATGCAAAAGGCATGGGAGAGCTGGAGCATCTTCCGCAACTGCAGTCAGGAAAGCATCTGCAGTGTTCAGGAAGTGGGACTGGTGCCATCTGGGGAGATGGGTGGTGGCAAACGGAGCCAGAGGGGACCTTTGCATGCGCCCACTTCATGCTACATCTGCCCCTGGGAGTTACAGCGTTAGATCTGGAGAATTTCTTGCTTTTATGCTAGAAGCTGAGACCTCAGAGCGGGACCCCGCCAGATGAGGCCTGGAGAGAAAAATTCTTTTCTGTGGTTGAGTTTTTGAGAAGCCAAAAGTCAGAGTGAGGTTCTTCAAAGGCAGCGCTGCCGGCCCTGCTCCGCAGATGGGCTGTCTCGCACCCGCTCCCATGTACCCCCCGCTCATCCGCACAACCCAGCCCCACGCTGCTCAGATCTGCACTGCTTCATGTAAATCAGATGGGAAGCAGCTGGAGGAAATCAGTAGGTGAGGGAAGGGAAGTGGGGTTGGGATCTCAGCAAGGGTGTTATTAAGGTGTTTAGTGCAGCCTGTGGAGGCTGAGGCTTTGGTTTGTGGCCTGGCAGTGTTCTGGGGGGGTGTCACTCATCCCCTGTGCCCCTGGTGGGGGAGGCACAGCTCCTGATCTCCAGAGCATCAGTGGCTCATCACTGGAGCACCTTTTAATGGGATACCATCATAGGAGGCATAGTCTTGGCCAGGATTCTGTGCTGACCCCATGCTCATGGAGATGCTCACACCTGTGCCCTCTGTGCCTTCTTCCAGGTCCCTTCCACATGACCCAGGGATGACAGACAGAATGGGTCCCCTCCATGGGTGCTGCCCTGTTCTGTCCTGGGTGGACCAGCTAATGACCTGCGGATGAGCAGAGCCACGAACCTGCTCAGCAGGAAACACAGCCTCCTCTATCTCACGGAAATCTGCTCCCCACCTCTTGGCCTGAGGCCGGGGCTGCGCCAGGGGGTGATTAATAGATGGTAAATGCTGACAGTGAGGAAGCCAGGAGGTGAGACATGGGCGGTTGTGGTGCTCTGGATGGTGACAGACCTCTTGCAGGCGGAGTTTCCAAACTTCTGCCTAACCGCAGCATGGTGCCTCACCTGCTGGATGGAGCAGAGTGGACGGTCCTGTATTTAGGTTCCTCCTTGTCCCTTATCAGAGACAGAAGCTGGTGGTGGTGGGACCATGCTCTCCATTTACACGCCAGGGACGTGCCCAAGTGCCTGGGCTCCCCATGCTGCTGTGGCCCCGTCAAAGCAATGGAGCTGGAGGCCATCCCAGCGCTGCAGACACTGAGGCTCCATGCTTCCCAAATATCGCTGCCCTGCGTGGGCTGAGTCACCATCTCCTGGCTGTAAACCCAGCAGACGGTTTCGTCTCACACCCCGCAGCCTCGCGGTGTTTGCTTGCTGCTCCCTTGGCAGTGGGGAGACACTTAATGGGCTCTGGTGCCTCCCTGGGGTGCGCTGAGTCATGGACGGGAGCAAAAATATTTCCCCCTGCATTTTCCCCAATTAAAACATGGAGTTTGCCTCCTGGAGTGGGGCAGGGTGGCAGTACCCTCAAACGTGCTCCAGCAGGGATTTACGGCACCTGCCAGGAGCTCCCTGATACAGGGCCACACCTGAACGTGCCAGTGGTTGTCCTCCCTCAGGGGCCTCCCCGCATCTGCCGACTGGGACGCGGCGACGGCGTAGGGCCCACGAGTGGAGGCAGAGGTGAATACCTCCTTTGACACCAAGAACTAGACCGAAACTATGTCAACGGAGAGAGCTGGGGCGGCTTTTCCTGTTTTTCCTGTTGGAGGCTTTGAACTGTGTCCTGCAGGGTCAGTGCACGGGGAGACACCTCGGGCTGGGATGGGGAGGGTCTGAAATCCTAGACCCTGGGAAAGGGGAGACCGATTGCCTGGGAGAGGTATCGGTGGGAGAGCCCGAAGAGCCCACCCATCTCCAGGGCATTAGCTGGGAGGAGGAATTTGGAGACGAGAAGTGACCCGTGTTTTCCAGAGTGATGGAAGTGGCTTGGGGCGAAGGAGGAGAGCAAATTTGATGTTGGGGTGCTCTGTCTTTGAAAGGCTGCCTCTACCCTACGTGCAATGCCATTTTGGCTGGTTTAGCTGCTATTGGTAAGAGTGTGGTCTAGAAGGAAAACTATGAATGTCCCAAAGCATTGGGGGTCTCAAAGAACCAGTGGAACTTGAAGGGGACCCCTTGGCTGCAACCCACCTCTGGGTTTAGGAACCCCACAAGGGGTTTCAAGGGTGTTGAAGGGTAAGATTCTCACTGCCCAGATCAGGCATATGGCCCAAAGTCAAGAAGGGAGCAATGAATGTACACAGCTGAACCTGTAGGGTGCGAGAGCACATTTTAGGGGCAGGGGTTTTCCACTCTCCTGCTTTTGTACAAAGAGGCCAGCACAGATCTCAAACCTCTCAGCTCTCAATCCTGTCCAAAAAGTGGGTAAAAGCTGCTGGGAGAGGGTAACGCCCCAGCTCAGGTAGGGCAGAAAAGCCTTGGGGCCACTCGTCACGCAGATCCAATCCCCTTGGCTGCAAGGGCTGCAGTCTGGTTTTATTGCTACAACTATAAAGATAGAAAAGCCGATAGCACGGGACCGTTTCTCCTGGCATACAGAAAGGTGTTTTATACTGAAGTTTGTTGTTCTGCTGGTCGTACTGGGACAGGTTGTACCTGTGGGCCACATTGCGCAATCCCGGCTCCAAAGGGGTGTCTGCAGGAGAAGCAGGGGAGCAGTGCTGGTCGGTTAAATCAAATGTACTGGGGAAGCTGGGCCCTGGGCCAGCATCATATTCCCCCACCAAACCCCCACCACTGAAAAAGTACGTGTAAAATAAAAGCTGTTTTGCTGGTCTGTGAGTATCTCAGGGTTTTGCTGACACAGATGGGTCAGTCTGGGCTTGTACCTTGCCCCGGCCAGGACTCCTGCGGGTGCACCCAGAGGCACCGGGTCTCCTCGGGGTGGCTTTTCCCTGCCACCCTCCGCCCAGTCTGGTTGTTGCTGCAGCGAATTAGTGTCAGGTTGCGCAAGTGTGAGTTTTGCTGGCCCAGTGGAAATCGCTGCCAGGTTCAGGCCGGTGCACCAGACACCTCTCTGCGTTATTTTTATTCTTCTGCTGACATCTAGTGTGCAAAAACCTGTAACACAGTGCACTGAGTGGGTTGGGAAATTTGGATATGGGAGAAATGGGACTGTTTCTTGCTCTGTTCATGGCCAAACAGGCACCAGCATCTTCCCCCAGTTCTTCTGTGGGAGCCTCAGTGACCCAGGCGACCACCACTAAGGTGGGGGAACTCTGCAGGCTGGTGCTGACTGGTATTTTTAGGTACAGCTGCTGGAAATTAATGCTAAGTGGAGCAGGAGAATGAATTTTAAGCAGATTATTATCCAAGCCTCCCGCTCAACACACCCTGTTTTGATGGGTGGTGAACGTGCCAATGGAAATAAGAAGCTGCTGCATCATTATGGAGATGTGTCCTCCATTCAGGGTCCACCTCTGGCATGGCAGCTCTGCAAGGGGGTTCGGTGCTGTGCATCCGTGCTGGATGGGGAGGAGAGTGGGGAATGGGGAGAAGCGGCTCCCTGGGTTTGTCACTCTCCCCCTTATTCTGCTTCTGGTCAGAGCTTATTGTCTAGTCTCCAAGCGTTATCTCAGATCAGCGAGTTCTCCTGTTAGAATAACTTATTTTTAATTTCTGCTGGTGAATAATGCTTACTAATGTCAACTCCTATCCTGGCCTAGTATTCTTGCCATCTGCCTGGATGCACAAGAGCGTCGGGAGCTGCAGGGTGCTGATGGTGCCCCAGACATGGGGCTGGTAATTGTGGCTCCATCTCCCGATGCTGCACTGAACCCACGAGCTGGAGGAGGCTCCTTGGGGGTGAGAGGTAATGTCTATTGGTGACAGGTGATGCTGGCTGAACTTAGCATTGCCCCCTGTACATTTCCCTCCCTGCTAGTTTAATTTTTTTCATTTCCTTGTGTTTCTCCTACCTTGTGACAGGAGCCCAGCTTTTGTCATGCAGGACTGTTACCACTTTATCACCCCTCCAGCGTCCCATGGGATGGTCTTGAGCACCCAAAATGACCCAAACTCAGGCTGTTGCTGCAGGAGGAGGTGGCAAGCTCTGCACACCCCAAAGTATCATCGAGGACAGATGGGACCACGACTCAGATCTGCCCCGTGTCCTGCCTGGTCTTGTCCCTACGGTCAGTGTCACGGAGCACGGCACCCACAGGTAGTGGTGCCCTGGGCCTGGGCACACCGGCACCCACCCAGGTCACCCACTCCCACCCTGCGGGAGGGTGCTGGTCCCTCATTCCAGCCCAGTCACCATAAATCCTCCTAACACTGCTATGGGATGTCTGGTGGCTTTAGGGGTCTGTCATGCCACATCACAGGATGGAAATGGGCAAGTGCTCCTCCATCCTCGCACATAAAATCTGCTTTAACATAAAAAGTGCTGTGGGAAATTTCATGCTGAACCATTTACATGGCTGTTTGCGTGACTTTATTTTGTAAAACAAACCCTCTCAAATCTTGCCAGAAGTCAAGGTTTATTTCCCCATCCTAAGGGTGTTTAATCCTCTTCTCATTAACTTTCATTTTAACGTACAATTGCCGAGGAGAGAAAATAACTGAAATGCTTTGTCTTAGGGAAAAGATCAGATATAAATTTATCCCGAAGCCATCAGAGATGCTTATCAGCATGTTTTTCTCTCTTTCCTAGCTGCGTGAGCTTGCAGAAGAACCAGTTTTGCTCAGCTTTGGCTTTCTGAGAGAAGAAATGACTGCTGGAGAAATTCAGCTGGGCAGCAAGTCCCTGCTTGGGCCGGGTTGATGATTTGAGCATGGGATAGGAAACAGAAAGCATCACTGCGTGGGATCTCGTTGGGGCGCCCTGGGCGACGGAAGGACTTGGCTCTGAAAAAAAGGAGAGAGATTTGTTCCCAACAATTTGTGCAGAAAAACAACCTCTGAGTGGGGCGTCATTTATTTCTGCAGTGGAAACCATCCGCTTCTCGCTTTCAGCCTGGGTTTACAAAATAAAAAAAAAGTGTTAAGTGCAATTATTAAGCCAAATCTCACCTTCTTCCTCAGACTCTGCTGAAGCCATTCCCAGGCACGGGCCTGGCTGGAGGAAGAGCACATCAGGGCCTTCAACCATCTGTGAGCGCTGCTCTGGGTAATGGGTGAAAACTAACACTGGTAAAATTACTTTGTGCAAAGCTGGAATGATCTTCGCTTAAAAACTGCTTGAAAACTGAACTTTTGCCAAAATGAACTTTTGCCAAACATCATGTCAGCAAAAAACAAAAGGGAAGGGCAGTTATTTTTTCCTATTTTGGTACTTTTCAGCTATCTTATGTTTCCTACTTTCTGTATGGGGTTAATACAGGAGAAAAATGCTGCAGCTGCTTCCAGTAGAAAAACAGAGAGTGGTGGAGGTGGAACTGGGAAGGCTGAGATGGCCTGGGGGGGCAGATGGGGCCAAGCAGGGAGATTCCTTGCAGAGCCATCCTGCCGTGGCGAGGACAGAGTTAAGCCGCAGCATTGCTGGAGGAGCCCAGGTGTGGCTCTGCTTTTTCCTTCCTGGCCTCCAGGATTACAGCACTGCTTGCCAGGCTTTGGGGAGAGGTTAGGAAATGTTTGTGCCAGGAGAGCTGCCCCCAAACCTGGGGCTGGGGGGCAGCACCTTCACTGGGGACAACGCTGGCCTGGAGGACAACGTCGGTGGGGAAGGCGAAGCAGATGGTGCACCCAGATTTGCCCTGTGCAGGCTGGTTTTGAACAGCTCTGAGAAAGCAGCCAGAGCTCAGGAGAGCAAAAAAGATGAGACTTACTGTGACTGCTGCTCGGCGGCAGCGGAGGTGGCAGTAGTGACATCCTGCCTCGCCTGCCCGGAGTATCGCCAGGCTCTCATGCAGCCCCTCTGAGGACACCACGCTGCCGACCCACGGGTTAGAGCACTTAACTCTATATAACCAGAAACTTGGTCGTGAGTGAACAGCCCGGGTAAGTGAAGGGTAAATATTTTTAGGTGTAACCCTAGAAGCAAGTTTGATAGGTAAGTGGGAAAGAGGGAGGTTTGAAAAACACCACTGTCCTTTCTCTCTATGGATTTACTTTCTCCCCTTGGGAGGAGGAGGGCTCTGCTTCCAAAACAAGTGGTCGTTGCCAGTGTGGGCATGGAAAGTTTAATAAAACTTGATCCTTGTTTCAAAGCTACTGCAACCACAGCTGCCTCCATGCTGGTGAGTTTTCCATTTCCAAAAAGGCATTGGACATGCCAGTGTTTGCAGGAGACGTGCCCTGGGGTGTAGAGGGGCCAATGGCAGCAGGAGACGATGTGAAGGGCGGTACAACAGGTAACTTCTGCACCATAGGTGTCTGTCTCAGATGTGGAAAGCCTCATGGGAGGGTTTAGGCTGCTGCTGGTGGCAGTGGGGACAGCCCAGCAGGAGGTGGTGGCCTTTCTGGAGGAGGAGAGCCTGGCTATGAACAGGATAAATACCCACTTAAAGCACAAGTGAGCCTTCACTGAGAATAACCTCAAACTGGAGAAGATGCCAGCTCACACCAAGTGCCTCTTCTTAAAAGTAGGGTAGTTTGAGATGTGTCCCGTTACAGTAGCTGGAGGGATGTGGAGTCGGGAGAGCAGTGCCTGCCCTGACCACTGTAACATGCCCTTCCCACCTGCAAAATGCCTCCAAGGTGCAGCATCACAGCCTGAAACAGGTGAATCCTTACATTTATTTTGTGGCTAGGAGTGCTGTGAAGTCAGGAAGAGCTCCGGGGTGGATGTTCTTCCCAGCGTTTACATTGGGCTGAAGGACAAACTGTCTCGAATCAGGTGGGTGGTCATGGAGACTGATATCTGCTTGTACTTGTTTTTGCAAAGCTGCACCTGAAGGCAAGTGCTTGCTTATAAACAGCTCCGTGCTATCATCAAGTGGAAAAAGCAAAGGCTCAGAAAATTGCGTGTGAAGCAGGCTAGAGCCCACCGTACTGCCCTCTCTGTGATAAGGTCATCGCTTTGGATTTGCAATGTTACACTGGCTGCTGTGACAGCAAGCACAGCAGGCCAGGAACTTCTTGAATGTTTTTGATTTACTGAAACTGGAACTCTTCAGAGGTCCTGATAAAACTTCCCACAAGAACATGTTTCAAATCCAGGAGGGACTTTCTTGTCAGACCTAGAGAGAATGAGAAACGGCCAGATAAAAAGGGCATGAACTCGCAGTGTGAGCAACAGAGACCAAACTCCCTGCTCATCTCACTTGAGACAAGATGCATCAACTCACCATACCGGTGAGTCCCCCGAGACTGGGGTCAGGCCGGGAGCTAACTCTGCTTTATCTTCTGGTGAAAAATTTCAGGTCTCATGTTGACAAGGAACGGGAAAACACTGGTGATTACATGATGTTTTTGGAGCTGACAGCACTGTTTCTTGCCTGGCTTTAGTGGCAGGTTGTGACGAGGCGTTAGCAGGTTGCGGGATGATCAAAGGGAGAGGGGAGGGATGCCCCAGACCAGGAGGGATGCTGGGTCTCACTCCAACATCACCTTAGAGCAGAGGGCAAGAAAGACCAGAGGTTTCTGCCTCCCTCCTTTGGCTTTGTCCTGGTTTTTCTTTAAAATGATAAACAGTAGCAGTCAGCCGATAATGATTTAGTATGTGGAAAGCCTGAGCCTTATCGGTGTCCCTATCCCAGCTCCTTTTAAGTCCCCTGTAGAAATCTCGTGAGCAGCAATATATAAACTGGCTGCATTTGTACCCACACAAGGTAATGTGGCTAAGCCTCATAAATCCCACCGGTTTATACATATCAGCCCAGTTTCCTCAGCAAAGGAAAAACTGCCAGGTGCCCGCAGTGATGAAGAGAAGGGCTTGTGCCAGCTGGGGTCAATTTTGAAAAGCGCTTTGCACCCCAAATGTCAGCAGCGATAGGGGCTCAAGCACCAGTGCTGAAGTGCACTTGGGATGCTGAACTGTTTTCTCCTCTCTCCTGTTTTCAGGCAGGAATCATTTCTCATAAAAACAGTGGTCAAGCAGCTCTGCAAAACAGCTTGAATGCTGTAGGCGGCAGGAGAGTGTGTCTGATCACAGCGGGACATGCAGCCCTCGCTTCTTGTCCAGCTCTGCGTGAACTGTTTGCAGATCCCAGGGGCAGGGAGTCCTTTCAGGTCTCTGTCCCCTGTCCTTGTATGTGGTCGCGGGTTGGATGTACACAGGGTGCTGTGCAGAGCACCCTCAGCCCCACGTTGTGTCCCAAAGGCTGATGTGGGGTTGCCCAGCGTGAAACTGGAGTCAGGCCCTACTGTGAGCATGTGCTCATAAAATTCTCCATTTGGATGAAACCTCTGGCAGGTCCTCATGCTCTGGACAACATCAGGAGCTGGTCCTGCACAGCTGGGGACCATTGCCTCTGTGCCCATCATGTGCGAGCCCCAGGTACCACGGCCCATGGTTAGCACTGGGGCAGCAAACGTGTCTTTCTTTCCTTTTATTGCTGAAGAGATCTGCTTGATCAAGGTGATGGTGCCTGCAATTGGACCACCCAACCGTCACATCTCTGCCTTCCCAGGCAAAAACAAGGAGTGATTTCCTCAAGTGTAAGTCTTGGGTTTGGTGGTTTTAATATTGACCTGCCTTTCAGGGGGAGATTTCTGGAGATGTTAAATCCATCTCGCCTGTCTCGGACACACACCTCCTTCAGCAGTGGGGCAAGATGTTCTGGAGGTGTCTGTCTCCTTCCACTGACAGCAGAGAGAGCCTCAGGGACTGGCTAAGACTCATAAGGACACTTAGGAAAGAAAATACAAATTAAATAAAGGTTTATGGATTAAACTCCTTGGTAGCAGACTCTTACAAGGAATTCAGTTTACTTTCATTCATTTAAGAACTAAACTGAGTCATGGTCATTTTAATTCTGCTGAAAACAGTACAAAGAAGTTTAATGTGGCTTATCTTAATCCACTTGAAAAATCAATTCAGATTAATTTTCTTGAGTGTCTTGCATAGTTTGCCTTTGATTTTTCACTTGTTAATTACTTCTATTGTGTGTGGCTGAAGCCTAGCATGACTGTAGCTTCCATCAGTCACAGAAAATGCTGCTGTGGTTATGTGCAGACTTTAAATACAAAGCTCATATGTTAGGTAATCAGGATGGAGAATGTCCCTGGATGGGTCCTGTAAACCATTTCACTGCATCGCTGTGGCTGGCAAGGACCCCTGGAGGTTTTGAGTCCAGCCCCCTGCTCAGAGAAGGGTCAACTGGGGCAGGCTGCCCAGGGCAATGTCCAGTTGGGTTTGAATATTTCCAAGGATGGAGACTCCAAAACCTCTCTGGGCAACCTCTTCCAGTGGTTGACCACCTTCACACTAAAAGTATTTTCTCTTATGTTTCAAAACCACTGTTTTCTATTTTTCTGGGTCCCTTAGCATGTGACGCAGAGCCAGCAACAATGACAAAGTGACCAATGCTGCTCCATGGGAACAGCTGTACCCAGATCATCCTGAAGGAACTGGACACAGACACCAGGTGATGTCTGACAAGAGTTTGTACTTTAGCTGTTTTGAGGTTGAGATATCTGGGGCTGATGTTTACCACGGCATGATGTACAGAAGCATTGACCAGACAGGTTCAGAAAGCAACAGCTGGACCTTGAGGAACAACTTCTCCTGCAGCACCCTGCGGAATGGGAAAGGGTTTTCTGCATGGCCCAGTGATGTGGAGATCCCCTCAAATTCTTTAGCAGGGTAGGGGTCTACCCAAACTATCCCAGCAGGACCTTCTCTTTACAGGTTCACCTGTGATGAGGTGACCTTTATGCACCAGTTTGATATGATTTTGTTGAGCCCCTCTACCACGACTTTTGGCTTTTAAGGAAAGAAAACTGTCAGGATAATGTGACTGGGGGGAGGTGCTGAGAAGATCCCAGCCTCCTTGCCTTCCTTTGGGGAGCTGCTCCCTTGAAAGCATCTGAGTCAGAAGAATTGGCCAGTGCTCAGGTTATGGTGTGATGCCAATGCTATTGCCGTGGGCAGCTGGGTGAAGAAGAGAGAGATGTTTCAATAAAGGCTCTAAGAATCAAATATGGTTCTGAGCATCCCATATTTTAGCGGTAGACAGTGCTTGAGAGTTCATGCAGTTGCTTGTCCAGGGGTCAGTGCAGATTGTTCCCAGCAGTATATCCATTAATATTCTGTTTAGTGTGAGCTAAAGGCTTTTCTTTAAATATTTTTTTCCCCTGCCAAGGATGGTGGTGTGTCACTGCCCTGACATGTTGGTCTTACCAAGACAGTGTATGTGAGCAGACAGAAGCCAGGCAGACCAAAGTTGTGTTGCCATTTTCCCTCTTGCACCTGGATAAAAGATCTCAGCCTGCAGCTCAGTTCTCAGCTGGCTTCAGGATCAGGATGGCACTGGGGCAGTGAAAGGTCCCTCTTGGTCCTCCCAGCCCCAGCTCTGCACTGAGGACAAATAGCTGTGAGTGATGCTGGTGCAGGCATTGCTTTGGGCAGGAGAGTCCACGCAGTGTCCCCCAGGACCAGCCAACCCTTCCCCTCCCCCTTCTCCAGAGCTAACTGGGAAGCGGGTGGAAAGCGCTGGTGGGGAGCAGGGAGCAGCAGAGGCTGCAGAAGTGTGAAAACAGGAGGATGAGCCAGTGATTAGGCTCCGTGCCTGGAGGGAAAGCGCATTCCCGAGCAGAGGAGCAGCAGCTCCGCCCGCATCCCGCAGGAGGGCGCTCTCAGCCCGCTGCTGCTCTGCTGCCTTCCTCGCCCTCCTCCTCTCCCTCCTCCTCTGGCGGTAGCAGGGACGGGGCTCTGCAGCCCTCAGCACCCGCAGGACAGGGTCACCCCGATGGTCTGCCCTTCCCTGTCCCCCGACCCCCCAGCCGTGCTACCATGTCCTCCTCGCTCACTGCCCAGGGACCCCAGAGGTCCCATGTGAAAGGTGGGTGGCTGAGGGGTGCTCTCCTGTTGGGTGATGTCTCACCTGCCCCAGCACCCCTGCACTCTGCCCACGCACCCCTTACCCTTGGCGGCTGTCAGCTTGACCGCTGCTTTCAGAGGCCAATGGTAGCAGAGGGGATGGGTCTAAGAGGGTCCCATTGTGGGCTAATTTAGCTGTGCACTCTGCAGAATGACCCTTGAGGACCCAAAGTGACCTTTCCAGTCCCCCTTACGGCCAGGGAACAAATGGGTGGGAAGCACAGAAAATTCCCTGCACACACTGTTGCTCTTCAGCAGGGTGGGCTGAGCTGCAGGGACTGCTGACAAACTAAAAATTTCCACCCTCCAGAAGTCAGCAGAGCCGGAAGAAAAAGAGAAAGAAGCTTTTACAAAGCACTTTGCAGAGGAGACGAGTCCACCATCGCTCCATTCTGCAAGTGGGGAAACTGAGGCAGGGGTTGGAGAAATCATTTGCCAGCAGTCACCTAGCAGAGAGATGCATCCAGGTCTCAGGGTGCCTGGTCAGCACTGGGCCAAGGGCAGTGTTAGTACCAAGTTTCTACCTTTATCCCAGGTACTTTGAGCCTTGGGGCTGTGATGGATAAACGTTCATTATACCCTCTGTACAAAACAAAACCAGAAGTGGCAAGGTAGGGTAGACGAAAAGAAAAGGCACGAAGACATGGTTCTTCTACTGCTCACCAAAGGGCTGGCCAGAAGCCAGATTTTAGTTTTTGAAAGTTTTCCTGGGGAGAAAAAGACAAATAAAACACCAAACCACAGCCACTGGGTGTTGAAATCCAAATGTTTTAAGTTTACTCTCATTTAACCTCTATAAAAATTCATGAAATGGAAAAAGAAAGCTGCTTTCTTATGACTCAGTAAGTCAAGAGTTAGTGTTTCATAAAATGGTCCAACAAGATCCAGTGTCTCGGAGATGAAGCTGGACAGTGGCATCTGGACAGGAGATGCTCATTTCTATAGGGAGGGCAGTAACAACCAGGTCCCCTTAGCAGGTCCAGGGTGGCTTCTCCGCTGCCAAAGGCCAGTAAATGAGTGGATGTCTCGTAGCTAAAAGGAAAGTTGCTCTGGTGATGGGTATGTAACAGCTGGTGCTTAGAGAGGCTCTTTGCTCTGTGTTATGAGAAATGCCAAATTACACAATTAAATCAGTCCCTGTTGGTTTTAAGCCTTATGTATCTGTAATCCTAAGGGTGCCCTGATGGATTTACTCCCAGTTCACCGTTACTCGTTACAAGAGTATTTTGCTCCAAGACACTAACTAGAGCAAAGGGGCTGTAAATCGCACCCATGCATCAGCCCTGGCAGAAGAGGATCTGATGCTCTAGAGGGTCCAAAGGGGACAGTGTGGCTGAAGCAGTGGCTGTGTGGCCTCGGTGGGCTTTGAAAGGAGGATATGAGTGAGCCTCCAGCAATCCCAGGGACATGATTTTCTTCTCCTCTCTTTGCAGGCTGGAGTTTCCTTTCTTCTGGTAGCACGCTGCACCCACACCTGGAACGTCCCTGGCTGTGTCCATGCCTGCACTTGTCCTGCCAGAAATAAGATTTCATGTAGGAGAGATGTGCTTCCACTTCACCCTGGCATGGATAGAAAGGAGAAACAGCCACAAAACTTGCTCACCTTGCGTTGTTGCAGACGTGGGACCAGCCATGGACCCAACTCCCATGTTCAGCTGCAAAAACAACTCCTGCAGCCAGGCTCAGTCCCACTCCCCCTCCATCCCCAACACAGCCCCACCAAATCCCACTTCCCAGCACCTGTGTAGTGGGTGCTCCCGACCGCAGGTGGGGGTCACGGTGGTGGCACTGCATAGCCCCATACCCCAGTGCTACAGCTGAGGACAGAGCTGGAGAAACCTCCACCCAAAGCTGGCTCTGCTGCTCCGCTCAGCTCTCATTTCAGCTTGGCAGCCCATGCCCAGGAGTTATATATTTTATCCCTGGAGTGCCAAGCTGCTCCATCCCCAGGCTGTGTTCAGGCATTGGCATGCAAATAAGCCCACTGCTGCCTCAGACTGCGATAATTAAAAGTGAAGTTGTAAAACAAGCTGCATCAATTTTTGGTGCACGTCCCCAGCAACACATGGTGATTGGACTGAGTTAGGAGACATTTCCAGCTACGCAGCAAACTCTAAATAGCCTGGAGAGAATACATGGGAATTTAGCTTGTGCAGCAATTTCAGATGTCAAAACAAGTTTCCTTGTTAATATGAAACTATTTGGACTTTGCATTTTTAATTAAAGCTTTTAATTATCCAACTGTATTTTATTAGCTTTTATGAAGACAGCTGCTTTAAACGCTATAAGCCAAATCTGTGCTCTGAAGCACTACTTGTCCGAGACAGGGTTTCGGTTGTGAACAGCCTCCATTGTGAGTAAATGGGGCTGTTTAATTTAAACTAAAATTTACTGTCCGAGCTTGATTGAAAGTCTTTTATGGCCGAGACAACAAATAACCTCGGTGGGAGCGTTCATGTGCCCATGGCTGGGAGGGGATGCTGTGCTGGCAGCCCGAGGACTCGCCCGTCAGCCCTGTCCAGGGCGAGCATCAACTGCTTCTGGACAGGGTTTCTCTGCCCACCTCACCCCTCTTCTCACATTGTTTTGTTGTTGAGCACTAGACTGAGCCTGAAAGGTCCTGGGTGGAAGCCTCTCAGACCCTTGTGATGGATTTTCAGGTGCTGAGGCCCCAGAGGTGGTGCTGCTGTTGGGTCCCTGTGGAGCAGTGGAATCGCCCTCTCCAGCGCAGGGGTCAGGGAACTTGCTGGGCTCTGGTTTGCAGGAGATCAGGCTTCACAGCTGGTCTTCTCCTGTGCCTGCTCCTCAGCACTGTGATCACAGACTGTCCTTATCAAGCAATAGCGCTTGTGGTCCTGTTCATAACATGGATTACTTATTCATTGGGATCATGTTACTCACAACTGCAGTGTGGCCTCTCTTGGTTTACAGTATGACAATAATTTAACAGGTTGTAGAGCCTTTATGTCCTGCCTGTGCAGGAGAAGAGGCAAAGAAGAACAGAATATTTGAATACAACTGCAAGGAAAGGGCTGACAATCAGAACAGCATTTCTGGCTGAAGCGCAGCCCTGTGCTGAGCTCAGCGCCAGCTTCACAGAGAGTGCTCCGGCTCCAGACCTTACTCTTCATCACTGTCAAAAATCAGCAAAACATACTAAATCATCTGTAATCTGCGGAGAAGAAAGGCAAAGTGGGCAGCTTTTAAGCACCGATGCGTGTCAATCCCTAGCTGCCGAGCCCAAGCCCTAGCAGGATCCCAGGTGGAAGCAATGATAGCTGTGCACGAAGCTGAAAGGGCAGCTCAAGAGGCCGTGGGCGCATTCCTGCATTCAAGGACGGATCAACAGCCTCAGTGCTGGGCAGGACTGCTCTCTCCAGACCTGGTGGTGAGTTTTCTTCTGTCCTCTTTTGTCTTTCAGGGGAGCTTAAGCTGGGATTGATATGGGTGGAATATTGCTCAAAGGAGATGCAACCACCTAGGATGGCATGTAGGGGCCAAAAGGACAGCAATCCAGACACCGAGGCTCTGAAGGAGACCCCAGGGCTAGCAACACCCTTGCCAGCATTTGTGTCTCAATACCAAGAAGTGCCATGGGTTTTCCTTCTCCCTTTGACTACTTCTTTTTTGTTGTTTTTTTTTTTTCTTCCCTCTTGGGATCTTTAAGGGGAGGTTTCCAGAAAAAGATGCAGTATTGTCAGTATCCAGGCCTTGCTGCAGCTGAGAGCTCGTAATGATGAAGATTTAATGCAAATCAAATGGACTTTTCATCTTAGCAGAAAAGTATTTACAGCCCATTAAGTAGATGGGAAAACGGGTCATTTTTTTTGGAGAGGAGCAGAGAAAAAAAATAGTGCTGTGTAAAAAAAAGTGGCCACAAGGCTCTTAGCTTGAGAAATTTAGCCTGAGAAATTTATCAGCTTTGAGGATGGAAAACTCATCATTTATATATAAAAATATATTGCTTTTAATTACACAGCCAACTTCAGCTTTACTCATTAGCTACTTACGCTACTCTGCCAAGTTACACAGTGGTGAACTGGCTGGAATATTTTATATGGCATTTTATCCTGGATCAGAAAAGTCAGCATATGGCTCCATCAGCCGTTGTTGCCCTCGGTCATAGGGTAGGGAAATGAATGCAAAAAAAATGGAGAAAGGCTGGAAGAGAGGAAGGAAAGAGGAAGGTGAGTGCCTGGGAATGTGCTAATGCGTACATTTGGGATGACCTGGTCCACGTGGGTGCGTTTGTGTCTGTGGCTCTTTGCAGTGGGTGCTCTGCCCCGAGGCCACGCAGCCAGGGCTGATGGTGAGGTATCAGAGATGGGAGCATCCCGGGTGAGGGGGCTCCAAACTGCCTTTTTTAGGTCTGACCCCTCTTCTTCACCTGGGTCACATCCACATCTCCTCCCGTCTCATACTTACGCCATCTTCAAATACCTCTGATAAAGCCCTGACTCGTTGCTGGAATAGCCAATTTCTGCACCTAATCACTCTCGCTTCTAAGACAGTTTTTCTTAATGCCTTGCCTGAAATATTTCCATTTGTAGCTTCAGGCCCCAGCGCTCCTTGTTTTACCGTTTCCAGATCATTTGAATAATCCCCCTTTCTCCTTTGATGGTATTTCCCTGGAGGTATTTATAGCATTATCACACTCCCTATTTAATCTGCTTTCTTACAGACTGTATAAAATTAAACTCCCCCATCTCTTCTCCTTTGCCTGCTGTGCCCTCTCAGCTTTGTGTGTTTGTGGCAGCTTGTTTTGAGCTGTCTCCAGTTTGGGGTGACCCCTTTGATACCCAGTGGGAAGCCATGGCCGAGGGCGGCCCATCCTGGTGCAGCAGTGCAGGGCTGTGCAGAGCCCGGGGGTTGCACAGTCCCATGGAGTGTTTGCAAAGGACCACGTGTAATTTAGGGCATCTGTCATTTTTTCTCCAGGTCCGAAGAGCTTTGCTGGGAAGCCCAGTATGATCTCAGCAGCGTGCTTGTGTTGTTTGGTATGAACAGTGCTAAGATGACCCTAAAATGTGCCTGGTGTGCCAAGGACAGCAGCAGGCGACAGTGCACCCCACCGTCTGGATTTGCTGATTGATGGGGTGCGACGGGTCCTGCTTGTTCAGCCAGTGAACCCGTAGAGAGCCGCCAGCAGCAGGGGAATTTGGAGAGGATGTTCCTTGGAGATCTGGGGTATTTTCTGAGCACAAAAGCCTCAGACAGTGTGAGCTGCTCTGAGCATGGGTACACTGGAAGGGCATCCCAGCACCCCCACTCCTGCTGTGAAACCACACAAACCAAATGCAGCCAAACAACTACCTGCCATTCTTACCCATGGAAAATGTCAAGGCTGTTTCACAGGGTGTTTCACAGAAGACCTTTTTGGTCTACTCCATCCTTTCCACGTGGCTGCTGCTGCCTCCTTCTCCCCTCCCTTCCTATCCCTGGTGGCAGAAGAGCTCAATCCACTCTCACCGAGCCAAGCTGGAGCCTCTGGCTCCTGCAGCTGGGGAGCAGAGGGTGTCAGGGGCAGCACCAGTGGGAAAATTTAAATTGAAGCTCTTTTTCAGGGCCAACCACATCTCTGGAAATGAAAGTCTTACAAATGTACATTTTTTCAATGTGGAAGAAAAGTAAAAAAATTTCCAGTGCAAATGGAAAATAGTTGATGTGTTTTTAGAGCTTGGCCCAAAGGAGGGAAACCTTCATTGTTTTTCTTTACCTACAGCATCCCAGGCCAAGCTGGATGATGGCAGACTGCTGCTGGAAGACTGCAGACCCTGGCTTACAGATATGTGGCCACTCTGGCCCAAACCATGACAACCTCTGCAATATGCCAGTTACAGCTGTCTTGCTTCTTCCTGGTCCAGATGTGATTGACGTTATAACCCTGGAGATGGTCTCAAGCAGAGGGAACAGCAGAGAGCAGGACTTCAGCCACGTGTAGTTCCTTTGGAGTTTGGGGAAGCCTGAAGCCATGGGCAGCAGTGGGGAATTGGGGAGGCTGCTCCATGGAAAATGCCTGCACCAAGGTGGGTGTAATGGGCAAACCCAGATTACTGGGCAGAGGGAAAATAAACCTTTGAAATGCTTGTATCTAATCAGTACCTTTGAAAAGACATCACCCTGGCAGTGTGATACTGACTGACAGGAGGCTTTGAAACCTGGGCTGGGGAATATGGGTAGATGAATGCAGCTTTTCCCCTTGAATGGGAAACATTCCCTTCAAACACACAAAAAAAACATTTCCCTTCCCCACTTTCTGGCAAAGGAATTGGGAATGGGAACCTTTGGACAGGGTCCAGTGTAAATGTGCAAACTGAAGGTTCCTGCCGAAACAGAGAAACTGAGAGTTTGTGGTTCCCATGGCCAAGTTTTGGGTAGGAGCTGCCTGGATTTGCAGTAGATGTCCCTGCTGCTGTAGCTGTATTTTTCCCCCACTGCGCGCAGAACTCGCTGTGCACGGCTGCGCAGGGCTGCCATGGCACCAGTGGCTGCAGGACAGGAGGCTGAGAGTGCTGCCTCATGCTCCTTTCTGGCTCATAGCGCCCAACACCTTGTGTCACCCAGTAAACTGGAATTAATGGGCAAAGTTCACAGTAGCATCATTGTTTTGCATGTGTGGGATACTGAAGGCAGCCCTCCCTTTTTGCAGTTACCTAACTGGAAAGAAATCAAGGGACGCTCAAAGCAAAAAGTAAAAAAAAACAACCAACAACAAAACTCTCAAAAACCTCAAGTCTTATGTCAAACCTTAAGTCATATGGCAGAGCAGTAAATAATGGATCTGGTGACCTAGACCTGAAAATATTTACATTCCCTTGGCTTGGCTGATAGCAGGGGTTCGTCTTACCATGTCTCACCTAATTAGCAGAGGGCTACAAGAATCCAGTGGTGGGTTCTGGTTTCTTTTTCACCTCGTTTGTAATGCATGCCGCTCTCATGCTTGCCATGTAGTTTGCACATAGGTAAATGTCAGCAAGACCAGATGGGCAAGGTGTGTGGTTATGCCCGGCAACTGGCAGGACTCAAATGCAGCAGCAGGAGCTCAGAGGCTGAGAACAAGTTCCTGCAGCCACCCAAGGAGGTGCTGGCCTTCATCCCCTTTTAGTCTCGATTGCAAAACCTCTCTGGGGGCTGCCAGAGATACAAAATTCACAGTGGACTGTGAGCGCTCGGATTTTAGGACTTTTCTACCCCAGGGGCTCAGCTGGCTGTGTCTGTGCTCCTAATAAAACCGTGCCTGTACTGCTGCCTGGGAAGAGTTCCTGGCCCATGATCTGCCCTGCTCCGTGCCCAGGCACAGTTTGGGAGGGTGCTGGTTGGCACGGGTCAAAACCTGTGGTCAGGAATGCCATAAACAATCAAATTCTATAGATAGCAAGTTCATGTTCAGGCCTGTGTCTTGGCTCTGTTTAGTTTGCATGTACAGAAGGAACTTGCTGGGAGCAGGACCATTTTGTGCAGATGCAGGAACATGTGGTAGGAGACATGCACAGCTGAGATGATTAGAAAAAAAAAGAATAAAAAAAGGTAGAACAGTAACTGTCTACAGTTGATCAAACTGCAGTGTGGTAAGTGGGCAGAGGATGTCCAAGCTAGCTCCAGCTCAGCATGTCTGGGCAGAGGAGCTGGACCTGTGTGGGGCTTGCTGTGGGGCGATATCTCCTGGGAGTTGCAGCAGAGATGTCTGTGGGGAGGGGATGTGATTGCCTGATGCTGCCTGACCTGGCAGCAGAGAAGCAAAGGCAGAACTAGCTCCAGGTCAGGACACCCAGTCAATGGAAACTTTTCTTCATTTTGAAAAATTCAGTTGAACACTCTCCTTTTGATGGAGGCCTGACTATATTCCTCAAACAGCTTTTAGAACAAATGGTTCTGAAATAGTTGGGTGATGAAATCGTTAACATGACCAACAATGGCACTTTGGGAGTAAAGGTTAAGTCTTCTTTACACCAATAGACAAAGTTTTTTTGAAACACAAGCCCTCCAGGTCAGAGGTAGGAAATGCCAAAGCAGGAAAAAGGAATTTCTTTGTTGGTTATTTTTTTTTCCATGGCATATCCTTACCCCTCTTTCACCTACACCTTTGCTTGAGGCAGTGCCCCAGAAATTCTCAACTTTTTAAAGGATTTAAAAAAAAAAAGAGAAAAATCTACTTTCTAACCCCATTAATGGGTTGGAAATGGGGTGCTAAAGTACTTAACACTTAGGTAAATATGTTTCCATTGTTCTGTTAAATCGTGGTTTACTCTTTATAATTACAAACATTTTATCTGGGCACAGAAAACCACTAGGAGCAGATCCTCCCTCTCCATTGCACAGAACTGGAAGTATGTGGCTTTGTAATTGCACTTGTTTTGGGGAGCAGCTGATGTTCATGGACCATCAGTGGTCTGCAGATCACAGCTGAGCAGCTCTCCAGGCCCACACACCGTGGGTTGATGTGCTGCTGTCCAGGAGGCTGTCTGGCTCATGAAATGTCAACTATGAATACTTGGACCTGAGAGAGGATCTCTTCCCTGCCTGCTCTCAGCTGCTGTATGAGATATGAAGGTATGTCAGAGCATATGTGCCTTCAGGGCAGGCTGGAAATTCAGCCCCCCAGTGACTCCGGGCTGTAGGGTGGAGGGCTTTGGCTCCATGTCTTGCAGTTAGGTAGAGGATAGAGAGGGAGCCAGGAGCTCCCAAACACAGGCTGGGTTTGGTGAAGGCTGTTAGTTGGACAGCTTGCTGTTTTCCCTCAGCTCTTGATGTGTTTTAAATGCTATGAGGGCTGTTTAAAAATGATCTTTGTTAATTAGACCATTTTACCCAGCAGATGCGCAGATCCAGCTTTGCTGACAGTCATGCTGGTGGGGCTTCTACTTTCATAGCCCTGCTCCCACTAAGTAATCAATCAAACCTGTCTCGTCTCCATTTGTGGGTCACTTCATCTCCAGCAACAATGCCTAAGGAAAGCAGGATGCATCCCATGGAGCGTGCACAGACACACATACTGTCCTTTCCCAGCTGCAGCTACGCTGGGGAGAGCCATATCTCTTTATCACGCCTTTTCTGCTGCTGCTGAGCTGCTCTCCTGCCTCTTCCCCAGCAGTGATAGACTGTGCCTGGCTTGTTCGGCTGGAAATGAGTGGTATGGGTCTGCTGGCAGGCTGGGAGCTGGCACAAACCCTGGGCAGGGAGGCAGACTGGGGCATGTAGGGTGTTCGTCTGGTACCAGGGCAAACACCTGCAGATACTCATGCTGCCACGCGTGAGGTGGGATGTGCTGATACGACCACACCGTGTGGCTGTGCGTGTGCCTTCACACAGGGCTCCGTTTGTCTCCATTCCAAAACCCCTCCTGGTTTTAGCTTCCTTCTTTTTCCTCAGTCTCTCACCACAAATGCTGAGCACAGGGAGAGACCCTGAGATCAAAGACGGACGGTTTTCATCTCCTGAAAACAAACCTCCTGCAAATTTTTGTGGTGGTGGTTTTTTCTGGGTTTGTTTGGCGTTGTTTTTTGGTGACCTTCTGTTAGCCAGGTGCCTGCAAACGGGAGGTAAAGCATTGCTCTGGGTTGGATGGGTATTGCCTGGTGCGAGAAGGAAGGACCCAGGGACTTGCAGGCACAATCTGACTCCCCCCTCCTGCTCTGCTGATGACCTTTGATACCTGCATGGCCCTGGCCAGGTTCTGGGCAAAGCCTGGGTCCTGTGTGCAAAGGCTACTCTTCCTCTGAGCTGCAGGTATTGCTTAAAAATGCCTTTTTCTTGCCTTTCATAGACATTTCATCAGCATCCAGCACTGCAGAGCCCACTAGCTCTATTTCTTGACTGAACAGCCTTTGCTTCTGCTGGGGCACTCAGCTGGCTCTTCCCAGACTCCAAATAAAACTCTAAATGAAAGAAAAACAGCCCGGGAATTCGGGGTTGTGTGACATGCTGGCCCAGCTTGGAGGAGCTCTGCTGCACAGGGATGGCCTTATTTTACTTCCTCTTGATCCTGGTGTGCAATGATGCAAAGCCCCTTTGAATTAAATTATTAAGCTGGTGATAAGAACATCATGCTCAATTTGTTGGCGTTCCGCTAAAATGTCACCTACATGATTTATACGGAGGAAGGGATAAAAAGAGGGGTACAATTATGAGGTTGACCCTACATAAATTAAGGAGAAGAACTACCCTAAGCCAAGTTATTTTTGCTGGGGTGGATTGGGTTACAGAGCAACGCCGCTGCATGCAGAAATGCTGAGGGAAGGGGAAGCAGTGGGCTGGATGTAGAGGAGCAGGCTGGGTGTGCGGGGTGGCAGCAAGAACCGATGGACTGGGTTGGGGAGGGAAAAAAATAAAGGGTGGGAGTATGTGCAATTGCCAAAAAGCAGCAGTAGCTCTTGGGAATGAGTAGTAAGGGAAACCAGCCCCTACAGTGCACTGCGTGCATCGCTGTTGGGCTTTTGATTTGCCACAATGCTACCTCCAAAATGTGTGCATTGAAGTGTTTCAGTGGAGGGAGAGAAAAGCTGCTTCTCGCTCTGCTGCTTACTGCGAGTTACAAGCAGAAGAACTGCTACCTGGTGTAGGCTCTTGGTTGAAAGCTGTAATAAACCCACCTTGTATCTGTCTTCAGTGGCCTTTTCTCCCTGGGCTGCTTGATGCCAAGGGAAGAGGTAATGAGGAGGTGACCATGAGCAGCTGAGGACCTAAAGAGCCAAGCAGGAGGCTGTGAAGATGGACTGGAGTGGTGCAGCAGAGCCCAGTCCCTGCAAGGAGGCTGTGGAGGTGGGTGGTGAGGCAGCAGATGTGAGAGGATACGACGAAGCACAAGACGTATCTATGGCTAGCTAGAGCTTGACAGAAGGTTTAGCGTTTTTCCCTGCCATGTGTATCATGCAATTTCTTTTGGTTTCTTCTCCTTATCTCATTGTCTCTGCTGGGCAGATGGGGTCTTGCTCTGGCTCTCGAAGGTGAGTTTGATAATGACATTATGTGCGGCCCAAAAAGAGCCACGTTTCCCTTGGGCAGCCCCAAGAACGTGCATTGAAAGGGTGACCTATTGGGCCTTCAGCTACTGTGCGTTGGACCCCACACAGCCCTGTGAATGCCTCTTTATCTTACTTCGCCATGCTCCCTGCTTGCCTAGGCTGGGGGCCTTGCATCATTCTTACAACACTTCTCAGCCTGACCTGTAATGCCCTCGGTTGTACAAACAGTCACATGAGTGAATGTTATTCATGTCTCATACAGAGCTTGCACTATGTCTTGGGCAGTGTATTACAAACTTTTTAAAAAGAAAAGCAACTGAATAAAATCCAGTCAGCTTTACTCAAGGGCCAGCATCCTCCCTTCTTGTGCTGCGGCCAAGGAGGCTCCGACGGGGCTGTAATTTGTTGCTCACAATAGCTCTCTGTGGCAGGCAGGGGTTGGAGAAAGCTTCCCTTCATACGGCAGCACCAGCAGCGCACAGCCGCAGCGAGCCGGAGCCGCGGGCAAGTGCATCCAGGGGGGCTGCAGCAGCTGGAGGCTGATGAGGATGCGGCAGCCTGTCTAATTGCTCCTTCCCCGTCTCCCAGGCCTGAGATGATCAGGCCTCCACAGCTCCTCAGGTTTTGCAACCAAATGTCAGGTGCCAGGGAGCCTAACTAAACCCCCGAGTGACCCACCCCAACCGTTCAGCCCAGCCAAAAGCCCCCAAAACCCCCAACAACAGAAAACACCCAGCACAGGCACATTAGCATCAGGTGCATTAAAATCTTGATTGTGGCTGAAACTCTTCTTCCCAAATTTGCAAGGGTGGGTTTATGTCTTTTAATATTGAGTAAATGAAGCTTGATGCTAAGACATACTGGCTTGGTGATAAATGGTGCGTGGAGAGATGTTTCATGGGGCCATCATGGGGCACTTAATCCATTGCCACTTGCAAGCTGCCAATTCGTTCCTTATTTATTTTCAGAATTAATTTTTATTGATTCCTTCCCCTTCCATTCCCCCAGCTACGCAAAACGAGGGGAAAACAAACAAAAGGAGGTGCAGGAGAACAGGACGTGGGCTGGCTGCAGGGACTGTGGTGGGACTCAGCGTGTCACCCCAGGTCACTGGTTGAACTGGGGGGTGTCAGGTAAATGCCTGCCCTGGCTCCCTGCTGACCTGTGTGACATGAGCTGTGGGTTCATGTGCTCCTGCTGTATAAACCGTCACGCAGGCCGGGATGCTTGTCAGTGAAAATGAGGGTTGAATAAATAAGGGAGAGGGAGAGGAAGGAGCTCAGACATGGCGTGGGGTGGGAGCAGGCACCATTAGTCCTTGTCAGTGGTGGATGGTGATCACGCAGCTGCTGCCCAGCACGGCGTGGTGCAAGACCCTGCTTTAAGGCAGGGTTTAAAATGTTGGTTTAGAGAGGGGGAAAATGCTTTGTAAAAAAAAAAAAAAAGGAATGAAAAAAGGCCCAAATGGAGCAGATGCAGGGGGCAGTGCTGGGGAGTGTGTTGTCCCAAAACTCGTGGGATCGTTTACCTGTTGTGTGAGCCAATAACACACAAAGTCGAGTTATTAGTTATTTATTAGCAGTTCTGTGCAAAAATGGGTGCTAGGGGGTATTTCCGCAAAGCTAGCACACACAGCATTGAAACAGTCATTCATTTATACATTGTCAATTAACATAATTAACATATTAATTGTTTATCAACTTTTTACTCCTGCTTATAATTCCTTATCTTGGAGATGATTGGTGTGAAATGTCCTAGTCTTCAATTAAAGATACAGTGTCTCTTAATTTTACTGCACAGGCTCAGTGGGTGAGGGTCTTCAAGTGGAGGCAAATATCCTAACTTCTAGAGGAGCAGTTTTCATACTGTATTTAGTTAAATTCACCTAAAGGGCACGTTTCATGTGGTATAGACAAATTTCTTGGGTGATTGGCCTACTAAAGTTTCTGGTACCTGGTTTTAGGTCCGTTTATTCCTTCTATCCCATTGTCTTGTCAAGAACTGTTTATCCAAATGATTTACAGAGTTAAAATCATAGGGGTTTTAACATCAAGTGGGTGAGGGAAGCCACTGGGGCTAGTGTGGGGCTGGTGGGATGAGTGCCCAGCCCCAGCAGCAGGGGACACCCCAGGCCCCGGCAGGGCAGCAGGGAGGCCCCGAGCCAGGCCACCGGCTGGGTTTGGGGCTGCATGGCTCCCCGGGCCTGGCCTGGCCCTGGCGCCGGCCTCCCCCTCAGCGCAGGCGGCCCTGGAGGCAGGATGTCTGTGGAGTGAGGGCACCCCTGAGGCGTCTCGGGGTTGGGGGGACTCAGGACACCATGAAAGGGTCAGTGCTGTGAGGGTGGGATGGGGTGTTACGCAGGAGTTGGGCCGGGCAGGGGTCGATGCTGTGAGGCCCTGGGGCTGTGCAGGAGCAAGGGTCCGGGGAGCCTCATTACCCCTGAGGTACAGGGGGGACATGTGTGGGGTCTCCAGTGCCACAGGGGTGGTGGAAGGCTGTGGTGGAGCTGTGGGGTTGCCTGCAGGGTGATTCCCTCCATGCTGGGACAAGGGAGACTGCACAGGCCTGCCCCATAGGACCTCTGCCCTGGAACAGCCAGGCTGTGGCAGTGGCCATGCTGCTCAGCAGCTGTTTCCTCACGCTCACCCTGAAGCCCCTCAGCGCTGGTTGCTGTCTTGTCTGAAGGTGCTTGTGACCACAGATGCCACCTCCTCCCCGTGCAGTGCCACCCGCTCTGCAAAACTGACAGGAGGGCACAGGAGGAATCACTGCAATTAACCTCAGATGCCCAGACTAATCAGCTGGCACAGCATCCAAGCACAGCTCCTTTGAGCTTGGTGAGCAAAAGCGGGGGGGAAAGTGGGCACTTGAGAGCACTGAGTGCCCCCTTCTCTCCCCTCCCCATGGGCATGCACTTTCGTTAGAGGGCCTGAGTGCTTTTATTTTGCTAAACCACTTTGAAGTGGAAACCAAATTGCATGTCTCCCTCTTCCTTCCAGCTCCCCTGAGCCCTCCTGGTTTTAATTAGTTCCATCTGATGTTCAGAGGCTTCCAAGAAATAAATGTGCTTTTAAACAAGTTGAAAAAAATGGGGGTGGCAGAGCACAGGGAGCTGTCTCACTGATGCACAGGCTGACAAGGGACACCCGATGAGCAGCCAGGCTCCATTACCCCCTTTAACCACAGAGACAGCCCTGCTGTGCTCATTTTCCAAACACATCAGCTGAAGTTTGCAGCCAGGTACCTTTAAGCAGTGCACTGAGGTAAAGGATCATGGAGAAAGATGCGTTAGCCTGCTTGCTGTACAGGCTTCAGTGTTCCCTCTGCTCCTCCACCCGCTCATGCTTTGCTCTGCGCTTTCTGTTTGTATTTCAGCTTCTCAGCCTAGGTTGAAAGAAGCAATAATGGAAAAGAAACAATCTCTTACAGGCATGTCGTCTCATTCTTACAGACGCTTCAGCTTGCTGTATGCAAACCTTTCCTGAGAAAGGCTGCGTCATCCCTGTTGGAGCGTGGAATAACTTTAAAATGAAGTCTTAACTCAGCACAGACACTGGGTAAGCAGAATAAGAGGCCATGGTTTTGCAGGAATGGTGCTAGCTGGAGTCCTTTGGAATAACAGGAACAAACTCCTCTTCAGGGCTTGCACTGCACAAGTTCCCTCTTCTCCCTGACCCCCTCCATTCCTATGCCACATACAGTCCTCAGGACAGGCTGCCGGAGGAGGGTTTTATTCCCGCATAGGTTAACTTTTACCTTGGTTTCCCTTGTTCTCCTGATAAGCAAAGCCAGTAATCTTAGCAATGTTTGCTCTTTTGATCTGGGGAACAGTGAGTTGGAGCATATCCCTCTTATCTTGTCGTAATTAATCTGCTGTCTTCTGTTCTGGTTGTCAGGTATTAAGCTGCAGTGTGGCTGTGATTGTGGATTAAGTGAACAAGCTGATTGCAGCTGCACCTCCCGGTCCTGCTAGTGTCCCAGTAAAATTCCAGGTGCTCTTACTGGAGGCTGGGCTCATCTCCTCGCAGGGAGGGAACAGCAGCCTTCTTCAGACAGCCCGTCTTATGAGCATCCCATTTGAGCACCTCAAAACCACTTAAAAGAGGCAGACACAGAGGGGTAAGTCTTATCCTGCCAAAATGAAATGTGTGTGTTTCCCGTCTGCCTCCCCTGCTAGGACACCCCTGTGTCTCCCTTCCCCAAGGCCCCAGTGCTGCAGAAAGCTCCCACCGCTCTGCAGCTGGTGTGGCGATTCCCTGGGGGGGGCTGTGGCCTGCCTCAGTGATGTAGGGTTTGGGCACCAGTTTAGTGCTGGTTTGTCCCCTTGTCACATGCCCTGGGTCTGTCCATCTCCTGTTCAGGGACACTGTGACCCTCTGGCTCTGTTGCACCCAACAGGTATCACTTGTTATGTCCCCAAGCTGTGGGGTGTCACACACTGACTGATGTTCACGTGCTCCACGAGTAACTCTCGTTGCTCCATAAGTGTGTAATGCTATAAACTACACGTGCCTGCCTGGGCCCTAACTTTGTCCTTGGCTCCCCGTTTTGCAATTTCCCACATTTTTATAGATATTTTTATAGATATTGTTCAAAATGTTAGGCTGGGAGGGGTCCTTAGACATATGCTCATTAAAATCCTCCCTCTCCGACCGTGAGGCAGGATGATGTATAACCACAGCCAGCCTCAGCTTTGGGGACAATACAGCTCAAACCCCAAACTTGCAGCAGATAGCACCTCTGAGTTTGGGCTATACCAGCCAGGACCATACCCCAAAGAGTGCAGTAATTTAGGATCTGCCTTTACTTGCCCCTTGGGAGCACCCCCGAGATGGCAGGGCTGTCCACCAGCCAGGAAGGGGTTAAGGGGCTGCTTGACCAGCACAGGGCTCTGCAGGATTTAAAGGAAGGGGTGGGATGAGTTCTTCCCCCCTCCCAAAATGATGGGGAGAGTTGGGAGCTGTCTGAGACACTGCAGAGGTGGAGGTAGGGTTTTGCTTGTCAAGACCAGACCAGGGCTGGCTGTGGCTTTTTCCATGCTGATGTTCCAGCAAAATGCTGGTAAGATTGCTCGAAGCCCTGGTCTGAGATCCAGGTACTGCTGTCCTCCTTTTCCCCCTTCCTGAAAGATGAAGTTTGCAAAGAGCCAGGTTTTCTTGGATGTTTTTTTCTGTCTCAGGGAGGCTGGTTGCAAGTAAATACAGAGATTGTGTCTGTTTGGGGTAAATACACTGATGTAAACCATGTGCAAGTTCCATGTTTTCCTTGAGGGCTCAGGGAGGCTGTTGATGCAGGCTGCAAGGTTTGGGCATGGGTCTGGATGAAAGTAACTTGTCTCAGTTTTAGTGGTTTTTTTGTGTAAGTGGCTGGCACACAAACCTAAGAGTGACCCAGCTTAGTTCCTGGTGAAAAGGGGTAAATCCCCTTTGGAGACTAGGCAGTAGCTCAGACGAGCAGCAAGTCTGCTCTTTCAAGACTTGCTGTCTGCCGTCAAGCTTTATACCTGTATGTATTTTGTTCTGGTTTTTATTTAAAATATCTCTGTCAGTTCAGTGCATTTGTCTGGGTAGAAGATTTTGCATTTTGCTCTCAACAAAAGCTTGCCAAGCACAAAAATCCTCAAATGCCAGAAGGCTGGTGGAGCCCCACTCAATTATAGCACATCTCCTGAAGTGATTTCCTCCTCCAAAGAACTCTTCTGCTATCAAGTATGATTATGTAGTGTCACATTAGTAAGAGCTTTGCAGCTGTGATTCCAGCTGCTCTTTCCTGGACAGTGTCCTGTCTGTGAACGATTAAAAAAAATAATGAAACAACAAGCAGATTTGATCACTTGGTCCGTGCTGTATCCGCAGACAACAGACTGGGAGGAGGAGAGGAGGCTTTAAGGGAAGTATTTTAGAGTGTGTTTTAGTGTTCTAAAATCTACAGTCTATGGAAAAGATGAAAATGAGTTATATTCATATACCATTGCAAAACGTTGTGTATCAGATTATTATGCAAAAAAAAAAAACCTAAGCCCAAACCCTTGGAAAACTTCAGTTTTTACAACCAGACGTTCTCATTTTGCTTCCAGATCTGGTTCAAGACCTGGAATTTGCTTTCTGAAGTCCTTGGATGATCTGGGAGTCAAGGCTGGCTTGCGAAAGGGGTGGAGGGGTGGCAGCATAGATTTTCTCTGAATGAATGCTGGTACTGACAACTTGCAAATTATGGCTCAGTGCAATCATGGTTAATTAAAGGCAGCCTGTGCTGGTGTTGAAAATGCAGTCACCTAAGGAGGAAATAGAAAACACCATTCTCTCCCAACTTGTTGATGACTGTGCTTGTTTCTGTTTTGCACTTCATTAGCCCTTCCTCCACACACCTTGAAGTTTGATCTTAAGAAAGAGCAGTGTTTCTTGCCATTTGGTCTTGGATTTTTTTTTTTTTTTTTTTGGACTTGGAAGTACACAGCATAGTCTGGGTGATACCGAGTCATGTTGGTTTGCATGTCTTTGGGCTGTTGCAGGATGCAGGTTCTCACCCCTTGGTTGTCTTGCCTCTTGGCATGTGTCTGAAGAGGAAAGGTGATGCCTGAGTACAGGATGGTATGGTGCTGTGCCAGCCGAATGAGAGGAAAAGTGTGCAGAAGCACACAGTGGAAAAAGAGCATTTACAATCCACCAGTTTGGTTGCTCCTCATGTAGATACGCTTACATGTTTCAGGGACCCCAGAGGGCTTCTTGCAGTTACGCATATCCTGGTACCCACAGGTGATGGGTATTGCAACACTCAGACCACCAAATGAGGGCTGAGTGTCTAAAACCTCTCCTTTGCAGTAGCCATTCAACCAGGATGGACAGACTCTGTGATATGCTATTGATGTAATTCTCCTTTTAAGCATATATATTTATATATCTGTGTCTTTTAATCTGTCTGTTAAAACAAAAGGTTGGAAATTCTGGAAAGGTGTTGTAATTTTTGGTATTGCTTAGGACAGGTTGAATCTGTCAGAATCAGTCACACCAATACTTTGAAACAGCTGCGTTGGGCATTAAAATGTGCAAGAGAATACCAAGGCACTGCAGTGCTTAGCTGAAGGCTACTGACTTAAAATTCATCCTGTGCCAGTGAGATGTGCTGGGTACCTAATATTGGTGAAGTAAGTGGGAGGAGAGCTGAGACACTGAGAGCTTTGAAATGTTACTTCCTCTGCAGAAGACAAGATGAGCGAGTTGTGTCTTCAGAGGCCACACGTGCTTTGTGCTGTGTGGCTGGACCTGCAGCCCTGTGCCTTCAGGCTCCATCTCGGTCCATCTGTGTTCTGCCTGTGCCACGTACCTTCCTCTTCTTCCCACAGTGCTGCGGTTAGTGCTTTTGCCCCCAGCAGTGCATCAGGCACTAATATATTGGTCTCGGTAAATATATTAACAATGTTCTTATCACAGGGTTTTGGTTTAGTAGTTTGGAGAGTGCTCTTGTGTGGGCCCAATCCTGCTAAATGCACAGCATCCAAGGAAACACTGACTGCCCTTGTCTCTCATCAGATTCTGCACCAGGGTTAAGCCCAACATGATTTCTACCAGCTACTGAAAATGAAATGTTTGTGATGCTCTGCAGCTCTCAGCTTTTGTCTTGCATGTGCTGTGATCTGGTCAACCCCAGATGCTGACGGAGTGTGTTGATTCCATGCGATCTCCCTGGACTTCTCCCTGACCTGCTGCTCCTGCCCCCGTGTCTGTCTCTACCCTCTCTACCCTTTAAGCTCTCTCAGCCTGTTTTTTTCCATCTTTGTTTCTCCTTTTCTTTGTAACCTCCCACCATGCAGATTCTCTTTTCCTGCTCTTCATGCTATACAGCCTTGGTACAACGTATCCTCGCAAAGAGCTTGAAGCTATCTGCGAAAGTAATTTGACCAGAGATGTGAAATTTTTGGTAAAAGATGACTCGATGGAATTCTACTGTTTCAGGTATTGATTCTTGAATGGAAGGTTATCTGTGCCATTGCAGTTTAGTCAGAATGTTTTATTTGCGCTTTGCTTTCAGCTGCTTTGATTATAGTGAAAATGTTGGCAAGATAATGCTGAGTCTTCAGAGTAGAACGGAGCCAAATTTAGAAATCTGTTTCACTGAGGATGAGATTTGTTTTTCCAGCAGTTGTAGGATCTCTCTGAGCTTTTGCCTAATTTCATTTTCTGGATATGGTGAGATGCCCTAGCAAATAAATACTGTAACTTACTGAAGTTTGCAAAATCACAACTTTGTTATAATTAAGTTAAGGCAAGACCTTGGTCTTAAAATCTAGTCAAATTAATTAACAAGAATTATTGAATTCTTTGAACACCACTGGCAATTTTCTGCATGTTTGCAGTCATATTTTCTTTTCTTAAAAAGTACTTTCTCCTTGGAAAAGGCATACTGCCTTCATTGGTTAGGGAAGGTGGAATTGCCTCTTTGGAAAACATTCTCTAATAGATTTTCATAGCGTGCTGGTTTTACTTTCAGATTCCTTTCAGTTGCAATAATATTTTAACAGTTGTTTCTGACAATTGTGGGCAAATATTTGTAGATCTGTACGCTCTCTGTAGCGGATGTTGTCTCTAATCCTAAACAAAGCTCTTAAGACTGTGGGCTTTGGGTTTTCAGGGAAGTTGCTTTTCATCATATCTTATATAGCTATAATTTAAGAGCAAAACCGTGTGAATACATACTTACAGAATTGGTGCTCTATCTTATTATAAATAAATACGTAATTGCTGTGATAGAGCATCCTGGGTAGTTAAGTGACAGCAGAACATTACTCTGCACTGCTCTGGGTTTCCCAAGTACAACCTTGTACAGGACTGCACTTAAGTACGTGCTTAACTTCAAACATATGAGTAGTTGCAGTGAACTCAATGCATCTACTACGGGTTTGAAGTAAAGCACTTGCTTAACTGCTTTGTGTGGTTGGAACATATAAGATTTCCATAAATCAGAAATAACTGCATTCCACCTTTCAGCCCTGCAGAAATCCATTTTAAGTCCTTTAATATACGCATTTTGCTACGTCGTATGACCCAGTGAGCTGTCCTGAAGGCAGCCTTGCAGAGAGAGTCTCATAATCATCTTCACCAGAGTATGGGGAAGCTGAAGAAGTTCAGATTTAAATTAGCCCTCTATTATGCTGCTTCTGCGTGCTGTTGTACGTGAGCCCTCATTGAGGACTGGTATTAGGAAAGGAAGGAGCTTGTTTGCAAAGCCCTTCTCTGGGAAAAAAGTGTGTTCTCCTGACTCAAAGCAACATTGCGTTGTACTGCTTTAAAAAGTGTTTATAAAAACATCTTTCACATATTCCTGCACGTTGCACTGGGAGATGTGAAATCCTTTTCCTTTTCCTTTCATGAAAAGAAGTGGTGCGGGGGGAGCGGGAGGTAACTGGTTAGCTTTGCAGCTCAGCTGGTAGACTGTCTGGAAGGGAGCCAAGGGGCCTGGGTTCAGTCCTCTGATAAGTCATCAATTTCTTTCTCACCAAAAACATCTGGTTTTGGATGCTGAGTTATGAGCTAATATTAAATACAAAAGTTTATAGCATCACATATATAATATTGTTGATTAGAAGCATCAAGTAAAGTAATTGACCAGAGGGGACTTGGTGTGAGCAGCTGGTAGAGCATCTGGAGGGGAGCCAAGGGGCCTGGGTTTAATTCTCAGGTCATCTATTTCTTTCTCACCAGAAACATCTGGATTTGGATGCTGCACAGCTACAGACTATTGTCTCATGCAAATGTTTTCTGGGATCACACTTTTTCATGGTAATGTGATTCCAGGAACATTTCCATTAAGTATTTACACCCAGAGAATCCTGTAAAAGTGACAAGGAAAAGGTGCGTTCCTGCACGCTGCTAAAATCAAAAGCAAACTTTACTTCTGTGGAGTCGTGATTTTCAAGCAGATTCTGTATGGAGACTGTTTTGGGTAGTCTGAAACGTGTATTTAGGTTGGCCCTGCGGACCCGACGCTTCCCTGAAACACAGCAAATTAGTGTTGTGGTTTGCTTGGGTCACTGGGTGCCAGGGTGTTGTGCAAGGGACGAGTCCCAGCCTGGTGTGGTTTGGATGGTGCTGCCCAGGCTCTGAGCTCTTTGGACACTAGGTGTCAGAAGAGGCTCACGCTTGTGCCGGCTGAAGCCTGGTGGCAGTCCCCTGGCTCCCCGAGCTGTCACCAGCCCCAGGGGTTGCACAGCCTGGGGCCTGGGGAGTCCCTGCTGTGGGGACCTGTTCCCAGTGCTCTTTGCAGGAGATGTACTTCTCTGCTTTCTGAAAATACTTTGATAGAAGCTGTAACACTAGGTAAGCAAAAAGCAAGCTCGGGTTTTTAACAGGCTGTTGCTGCTCTCTGCTCGTCCTTATCCCTGTGTTTGCCCCATTGCAGCAGGAGGATGGAGGCCTCTGGTCACTCTGGGGAAACAGAGGGTAAATGCCCCTGAAAGGAAAGGAGGCCAATTCCTAAAAATGGCCTTTTACCCATACTGCCAAGTCCTGCCTGGATTTCCCAGACAGTGGTTGCTGTTGGCAAGCTGGGGGTTGGATCTCACCTGTGGCAAGCTTGATCCCCTCTCTTAACTGCAGTAAAGTGACAGCAATTAGTATGAGCTGAAGACCTGGCCTCTGTGAATTTAATCAAGGAGTTATTAATAACTTAACAATGAGTGTGGCTTGCAGGTGATCAACCAGGATGGCACACAGCTCAGAAAACTGCGGTTTTACACCATTCTGCTGTCTGTCAGCTTCAGCACTTACTTTTTGGTGGCCCTATGCCTGTGTAATCTGCCAAGGTCTCTCTGGAGCCAGTGGAGAGGGGTCTCTGGCCTGATCTGTTCCCTGGAGGGGCCCATGGCTGTGAACCTCTGTTTCACTCACATACTGGAGTTCAGATCTCCAGTCTCTTATTTAGCTACCCTTATTTAGCTATTGAGCAGTGCTAATGTGAGAAGATACTGAGGAGTGAGCCATGCTCCAGTCGTTTGGCATTTTTGCCTTTCATTTATTCGGAAGAGGTACAGCTATCTCTAATTATTCTGCCAGAATTCTCACAAGGGTCTCATCTCAGTTTTGGTTAAGAAATTAAGTGGCCGAATGGAAATAAAATATTAGTCTACCTGAGTTCACCACCTGAAATGGTTTAGAATGTCATTACTAGGCTAATTCCACCATTCCTGCCCCTTCCCCTGAATAAAAATACCATTTTAAAAAAAGAATCAGAATGGGACATTTCCAGAGGAATATTGCATTTCTAAGTATGGATTTTAACAGCCAATCTCAACACAACAATGTGCTATATGGTGCCAGAAATAATAAATCTGTGCAGTCCTCAGGACTGAAACGGAGAATTCCCTCTCCCCTTGTAACTCCTTGGAACTTTAATCTGAAATATGCCACGAATCAAAGGATGACTTATTGGTACACAGGAATTCCCATGCTTGGTCAAATCTGATTTCCACAGAGTCTAGCACTTTGCTGCTAGTGGTGGCCAGAACCAGATGCTGTAGAGAAAAGACCAAAAAGAGTTGTTAGTGGAGGAATGTTTGCAGTAACATGTCTGCAGAGAACACTTAATTTTGCTAACTTTCATCATTTAGGAAGGATTTCAATGCACCTGATCTTAGCTGTGCACAAATTGCTGCCTGGTCCTGCAGACTTCCTTCTTAGTGGAGAGAGACAGAGGAGTCTCCTCCAGAAGGCAGTTCACCCCGTTCTAAGATACATTAAAGCTTGTTATTGATTTGTTTAGAGAAAGCCTTGATGTTGTTTAAAGGTAAGTGCCTCAGCTAAGGCACGAGGAATCCTAGTGACCTTTTTCTGCCCATGAGGGTGGATACTTCTGTCATAGCATCCTTCAAGGGTCTGAGCTATGGAGGGACATACTCACCTCCGGATGATTTCATTCTTACTGTGAGGGCTTTAAGATTGGGAGGGGAAGTGATCCAGTGGCTATTGCCCAGGACTGTTGCTCAGTTTCTAGATGTCTTCTGTAATCTGGGGCAAATCAGATAGCTTCAAGGCAGTTGGAAGCTTGCCTTCCATTTATTGCAAGGAGGCAGTGAAAATGGTTGCAAGCATTTGCAAAAATGGTTTCTTTCTCGTGAAGGTATTGCAGGGTGGGAAATGCCCTTCTTGTGTCTCGTCCCTCTGCCCTGCTCATGAGAGGATGTTCTACGGGCTTTTTTTCCTGCTATTTTATTTGTTAAACCCTGATCCAACCCTGGCTGTGGTTCTGGGGTTGAGCAGTGGGGATAGTTGGTGAATTTGGTTTCACAGCTGCTCTTGTAGATGTGTCATTCGTCAGTTCCTCTAGAAGGCCCATTTTTTGTGTAATGAGAAAATTCAAATAAGGTAGAAGATTCACCTTTGCTATGCATCATTCTGTCTACTGCTTTTAAGCTGTTTCATAACTGTAGGAGTTTGAAATGAAAGAACCATGATTTTTGTCATCTCTCACCGTGTGATGATCTCACCAGAACTAAAATAATTCACGCTGTTAGCCAGGAGTTGTTTCTGAATCTGCCTGTTCCCTTTCTGCTTTGGCTGAAAGGGTATTGCACCAGGGCAGGGTGTACACAGAGTGCTGCTCTCGCTTGGATTACACATTATTCACCTTTAGTTTGCTTATTTTGATCACTGGGCAGTGATTTATTTATTTTTTTTCCAAAGCTGCCCTCAATGACTGCAGTTTTTCTGATATATATAATCCATTCAGGACTTGTTTACTTCCTCTGTTTTTCACTATGCTGTATTTGTCAGGGTGAAATTTGCTCTTTGTGAAAGAGAGAGGTTATTTTCTCCTGACTCACCTTCCTGTATAATTATCTAGCTCCGATGTCCCCCAGGCTATGTAAGATCTCAATATTACTGTTATTAATAGCACTCCCCCATCCCAAGCATGTACATTTGCAGCAACTTCCCAGCATAGGCAAGCAAGGCCAACCACAGAGTCAACAGGAGGACTCCATTATACATGTGCTTAAGTGTTTGCAGGCACTGAAGCTTAGATTTTCACAAGCAATTAGTGATGTTGTGTGCCTCAGCTTTGATGCCTCCTTCAACACATTTTAGACGGGGCTGTTTATTGCAAAGCACTGAGCTCTCGCCCTTTGAGCGTCGGACCCCTTTCAGGTGTCTGGCTGGGCAATGAGAACTGGTCAAAAACTGCAATTTGCTGGTCAGTCAGCTCTTGGATTAAGAGCTCTGGCAGGGAGCTTGTCAACTGGTGTGCGCCTCTAAATGTCTCGGATGGATTGAATGCTAAATGAATTATTATACACACTCTTCCCCCTCCCTTTTCTTACAGTACACATCCTCAGTTCTTTTCTGTATCTATGTTAATGCTCATCTCTTATATGATCACATGCGCTTTCATGGGAGATGGTTGTCATTTAGCATACATTGTGGTGTGCTAACCTATTTCTGTCCCTCTCTGGACAATATATTATGTCTGTAGATATTTATCCCTATTTGAAAAAAGAAAAAGTATTTTAAAAGAAGTCATGTGGAAATAAAGTACTGAGTTTATTCTTTTCAGTTGCAGTATAAAAATACCACCTAATCTATCCTTACAAAATGCTGCTTGCTTGTTGGCCTGGAGACAATAACTGTTTGGACAAATGAATAAAATACCTTTTCTTTCAGTGTATATCCTGCAGGTATGTCTTAACAGAGGAAATTCCATGGTAGTGTTGCCAGGCTTGTCTAAGCTCATGTTCAGGGCTGGGTGCCTGAACAGTTTTGAGGTAGGCACATCCTTGTTCAGTTAGTATGAGTTTTATACTTATTTAATTCTTTTACGTGAAGAAATCCTGGGTTAAGCTTAGAATTGGAGAAGGATTAAATAAAATAAGGTAGTATTGGCTGTCTGCGGGGAAAGGCAGTATAAAAGTGAGACCTGGGTTTGAGTTGTGTTTTGTTCAGGAGCCAGTTTCAGGTGCTGGTGAATAGGATTTAAGAATGGGACTTGTACAGCTGATTGTACAGTCTGTGCAGTTTAAGCTAAAATAATAAAGCTCAGGATCATGCAAATATTTTAGTGGGAGTTGGAAGCCTGAGCTGGATCTGGGCCCAGTGCTGTGGTGAGGAGCTGGGGCTGTCTTGTGACCCAAATGGAAGGAACCCATCAGGGGATTGCATTAGAAATATAATGAGCTCTGTTTGATTCTGGATTAACTTTGTCTGGCAGTTAACACGTGAGGCATTTTGGCAATGGTGAATCCTGTTCCTTTTCTCCAGTCCTTCTCCTTAGGGCAGATTTCAAAACAAAGCGAGTTCTTTGTATGAGCTGAACTCTCTGGAAGACTTATGGGCCTGTGGTTCTGATGCAACTTTCCCAGCAGTGCCCAACAGATGTGTTATAAAGTGCTCATGAACTATATGGAAGTGCTGCTGTTTTGAACTCCTGCAGTCAACAGATTCACATGGGAAATTAAATGAGTGTAATTTTGTGGAGAGATACTGAATGCGGCTGCTAAATGAGCACCACAAAAATAAAACACACAACCAACAAGGGCTGTCTGCTGGAGCAGCTGGGGAGGGGCATAAATGACAACTGAAGGATATGATGACCTGTAAATTGCGTCCTCCGACTGCTTAAAAACTTGTCTTCACTTTAGAGAAGCCTTGGCATTTAGTGGGAGGCTGCAGGGATGCCTCTGAGGTGTGGAGTAGCAGGGAGAAAGCCCTCTATAGAGGGGATTTGAAAGGCTGGTGGAGGAACAGGATGGGCCAGGGACTGTAAAGGGACTGTAAGTGGGGAAGAGCTAGAGGGGGTTGGAAGTCCTGAAGCATGCTGGGGGGAGAAAGGGGGCTATGAGGATGATTGATAGGGTGTTCAGAGGGATGGCTATGGCTCCAGTTCATGGCATCTGTTAGGGCCTCATCCAGCGTATGTATAGATCCTTTACTGCTTCTTGCCGTGCAAGGATGCCAAATGGTTCCCATTGCATGAACTTTCCGGGAGTTCCGTAGCATTGTTGTGATACCGCAGGAAGCGTAGGCTGTCTCCAAGTTTGCATAACCCCAACCTCTGCCTCTGCTCAGTTTTGAACCTCGCCTTCACCTATAATACCCAATTAGTGTTTTGAAGTGTGTGTGCGTGGGAAAAACCAAGCAAGCTTTCAGGCTGTTGAAAAATGACTCTTTACTTGAATGGAAATTACTGCTTACAAATACGTTTTCATTTGTAATGCCTATTTAAAATTAAATATCAAGTTGTATCTGAACCATCTAAACAATATTGAGATTTCACCTGTCATGTAACTTACAAATCAGGCTTTGATTCTCTTAATATTTTTGGCATTTTTAATACATATTAAATAAGAACTTCTGGAAAAAGAAGTGAAATTGCGTAATGAACATGTTGACATGAAAACAGTTTTGAGGGCAATTTGGGTTTCACTTTTAACTGCTTTTGGTCGAACCCTGTTTTCTTGGAAGGAAAAGTCAACATTTGAGGTAGGGCTCCAAAGCCTGGTCCTAGTTCTGTTACTGAAGCTTCAGTCATGATCTTTTATTCCCCTGGGTAACTGTTAACAAAAGCACAAATTTGTGGGTATCAGTGTCGTTCCCCCTGACTCTGGTCAGTGACTGGAAGAGCAGCGATGTGTCTGTGGAGCACAGGGTGTCCTGAAAACACAGAAATGATTGCCTAGCCTATGTGATATGGGCTCCTTCTCATTCACATCCTATGCGAATGTGTTCTCCTCCTTGCTGGGAATACCCACTTGACCATCTGGTTTATGTTTGCTTTGCTCCTGCCGACAACATTTCAGAAGGGCTAGGGAGGAAGGGTCTTGCAGGAGTCCCGTTCCTCGTGTAAGGTAAACCCAATCAGCAACACGCCGGGGGCCCTGCAGGCGCTTCCCCCTGACCTTGCGTGGCCTCTATTAGCAGAAGCAACCTGGCACCCAAAGCGTGGAGGACTGCGGTATGTGCTGGCCCAACACCTGTTGATAGTATGGGCTGTGTCATAACAAGGAGCGCTTTAATCACGTAATGAAAGCCACATTCCTGTAATTGTATAATATATGGACACAGCTTTGTAACATCGCTTGTCTGAATGTGATACAAATTGGATGCAGAAGCTTAGCCTCTTTGGCAAGAGCTTATTTGAAGATTATTATTTTTATTTATAATATAATTTCAGTTGACTCCCTCATTTGATGCCCTTGTATTTACCTTGACGTTGCATTGGGATTAACCCCTTAAAGCTCTGCTTACCTTGACCCTGCCTGGTACCCAGGTGATTACATGGCTAATGGGCAGGCTGTGTCCTGGTTCAGTAGTTTTCACATCTGGGTGGATAATAAGTGTATTCCCAGCTTGAGCAGTTAAAAATGGCACAAACCCTTGTTCTTCAGAGCATGAAGCAATCACTGGCTGATTGGGATTAGGAAGGAGTGTAGTACAGGCCTTCTTGCACCCTTTCTAGAAATAAATATGGATGGCCAGAAAGACAAAAAAAAAAAAAAAAGAGAGCTGGTCCATCTGGGACCTGACAAACTGCAGCAGATTGGCAGTGGACCTGCAGAGGACTTGTTCTGCTGGGAGTAGAGCCATTGCTGCTCCCTGCTCGCTGGAAGAGCAAGCAAAAACCTTGTCCAAAGCAACACCAGCTTTCCCCATAGTATTGTCATAGAGCAAAATGGGATAGAAATATCTTCATCTAGCAGCTGGTGCTTAGACTCTGGTGATCTGATGTTGAATTGCTTTCATGCCCCTTTTTAGGATGAAGGGTTTGATTTCAAACTTTCTTTCTTTTTTTGCCTTCTATGAACTGACTTTTCTTGCTGCTGTCCTCAATCCAAATGGGACAGTACAAACCGGGTTGTGGGAGCCAGGTCTGCTGAGAGACTTCACAAGCTGCAGTGAATTTGAATTTAAAAAAAAAAAAAAAAAATCATATTTGAGGAGGGAAGTGGAGGAAGGAAGACACTTGATTGCAACAAGAATCAATTTCCTCTACTTGCATTCCTGGCTGTTTTTTCTCTCCCCTGATAATTATGGGTACTGTGTTTCTGGTTTAATTGGGGATTTTCCCACCCAGTGCTGAAGCAGACTGAAAGTTGTGCAGCCTTTCCCTTCCCTCACATAATCACCCCTGGGCTTTTCCAAGGTGCTTTGGCTGACTTCTTGCATCGTCATCCCATTTGAAGTGCAACAAAATATTAGTTTATTGAACTGTACTGAGGTGTGCCCTTGAATTTCCCGTTCCTCAGCTGAAGCCATAACTTCAAATAGGCTCTGGTTGTGACCTGTTGAATTTGTAGGCCTGAGCAGTTCTTAACTTCACACCGAAGACAATAGAAGGGCAAAGCTGCACATCCTGCTGTGTTTTGCTTGTGCTGATAGCAGTATCTTAGGGCAGCCTTTCCTTGGATATCTCAAAAATTAACTGCTGTAGGCTCTATTTCACAGACACTAACTAGGGACATAGAGAGGTACTTTGCAGAGGCCAGAGAGTGAATCATTCGAGAGTGGGGAAGAGTCTTCCCGTGTCCTTAATTCTCTATCCACTATCCTCTGAGCCTGTTGTGGCACCGGGATGCAAATAGTTTTGCTCATGCTTGTACCAATATAACTCTAGTAAATCTGCTGGAGCCTGTAAATCTCTGCTGGATAGAAACCACATGAAATGAGGAAAGATCTGTGGAAGAACCTCTCAAAAAGTGTAGGATCCCTGTGGGTCTGGGCTCTTTGAAACCCTAAACTGGGTTTCAGCAGCCCTGCAGTTTGGAGGACACTGACTGAATGACTTTGGGAAACTTGTTTCATCTTCCTTCGTTTCTGGAGCTATTGAAGTGAAATCTCTTTTTAAAGAAATATAAATGATCAGCAAGTGCCCAAAATGAACGGTGTTAGAGATTAGTGCTTGCTCTAGCAAATACCCTTCTTAGAGGGAGACCTGAAGAAGAGAATGGATTTAGCTGACCTCCTTTGGAGCAGACCGGCAAAGCTGAAAGCATAAAGATGTTACTTAGACCCACCTCCTGGTGTAGGGGCATGCATCCCTGCATGCATCTGAACACATGTCCGCATGCATATATGTCTGTCAGACCATATGGATGTGTGTTCAGGCGCTTGCATGTGTGTAGCTGTAAAATTGCTTCTTTTATAGTCGTACTTCTTTCCAGGGAGCGAAGGGTGTTAGATGAGAGACAAGACATTTTTTGAGGATTATAGAAATGGTAAGAAACAGACAGTGTTTGTATGAGAGTCAAGTGGCCTGAATGTGAAATTTCACTCTTCAGGGAAAGCTATGGGCAGACAAGAAGCAGGATTGCCACAGGGAGTCCTTCCAGTGCAGGTACAGAAAGCCTACACCAAGCACTGATGGTACAGTATCTATTGAATCTGAAGAGATTGCCTTTCATAATGATGTAAATTAGTGAGATTGCTGAGTTCTCATTGTTCAGTGGCTTTGGGGAGAAGTTAGATCTGATCTCCCTCTTGTCCTCGTGTGTGCCTTGCAGATGTTTGAAAGTGGTAGAGATGCCTGCTTGGCTCTGGGCAGAGCTATGTCTGCTCTCTGCTGAGAGCTGGGCATTTGGTGTGCTTGCTGGACCCTGAAAAGGGAAGAAGCATAGGCTGGGTAAGGGCAGCTTGTGTCCGCTGCAGCCGTGGTATATTGTGTGCAGGAAGATGATGCTGTCAGCGTAAGGACTGCTCCTTTCCCTCTCCCCCTCTCCCTGTTTCTTCCTGTGTGAGTTCCAGCAGTTAAATATGCTCCAGTAACGGATCCCACCAGCAGATGAAGTTTCTCCCCTGGCTTGCAGTGAGAGTTGTCACCTGAACCGGCTTGTTTCATGTCAAAGCCTCATGTGCTGGTCTGCTCAGTTTCATGTCTCATTTGTCAATGCGTGCTTTGAAGGTCCTCCTAGCTCATTAAATAGCGTGGCTGGTCTGGTTGTGTCTTTGTCTTGTTCTCTCTTTTACTGAGGACTCCTGGATTCATCCTGGAGAAAGCACTGTGCTTCGTGCAGGTGAATCTTGTGCTCAGGGTTCTGAGTGCAGCCAATCCCACTGCTGTTAATTGGTATATAATGACCAAGGCCAGAGGAAATGTTGACTTTTCTCTGCTTCTTATGTTCCCCCCCCGCCCTTGGATACTCTTCCAGATGCAGTGGCATGTGTGAGGACACTTGTGCTGCCATCTTCTATGCTGTCCTGGGGATCAGCCAATGAACATTATTGTCATACCCCCATCACTTCCAAACTTTGAATTCTCTCAAGCCCAGCAAACTCTTGAAACATTGCTTGAGCAGACCTGCTCCATGGCATCTAGCTAGTGCTTGGGATCACTCACATCATCACAGCTTCCCCACAGTGACCAGTCATCCCCCGAGGGGATGCACCAGGTGCTAAGAAATCTCAGCATCCCTTCGACCTTTCACTGGCTTCAGCTGGACTGGGGGTGGGTGCTGGGGGCCTCTGGTTCACATGCCAGAAGGGAGATGAGCCGTTGTATGTCTGAGACCAGGCACGTATGCAGGGACAGTGCCTTTGTGTATAAATGGGGATATGGTTTGTGATTTGCAAAATTTATATTTGTGTTAGTGATGGCACCAAAATACGGGGAAAACTGTCTTTGTTTTGATCTGATTCCTAGTTTTTTTATCCTTATCAAAAAGGTAAAATTCTTACTAAATGTGTTTTAATTTAACTCCTGGCTAAACACTCTGGTTTAAAAAAAATATATTTAAAGAATGAAGTTATCTCTGGAAAATTTAGCATGGTTCAACTGTGGGGCACCTGCCCTGCATCTAGAAGTGAAATTTAATTTGAAACTTAATTTCAGGTTTTTCCCTTGGTGGAAGCAGTAGAGGCATTTGACCTAAACTTGTGAAGGGCTTAAGTCAACCCAAAACACCAAACTGTTCATGAGCAAGATTTCATCCCTAGCCAATGCTTGCTTGGTTTCTATATCAGCTTGTCCAGGAACGTAGCAAGGGCTCTGAATCTGGACCATGGGTCAATTTTACTCGGGTAAAATCTCCTTTTCTCCAAGGAGATCTCCTATTCTCCATCATTATCCCAGTGTTTCAGGATGGTGTCTGGAAGGAGATGTGCTCTGCCTGGCTGCACTGGTGGAGGACCACTGTGCTCCCTAATTATCCACAGGTAAAAACAAATGGTATAGTGCCCATGCAACTCATGGCTTTTGAGATACTGCAAATAATCCCAGATAGTATTTGGAGATCTGTATCTTATCCTTCAGCCCCTGAGGGCGTGTTAAATCTCAGCTCAAGTTTACTGTCTTGCTCCTGAAATAATTCATACCATTTCTGCCAGGGGAAGGCGAAAGGGAGGAGGGGGAGAGGGGAGCCCACTTGCAAACACTTGTGAAGAAGGAGACAATGTGGATTTATATTCTAGTGGGGGGAATTTGGCTGTGGGACATCTGAATGAATACAATCTGATGAGTTTCATTAAGGCTACACCTCATTCTTTTAATTAACTTCTTGTTCTTGTCCTTGGTGAAGTAGTAATTATTTTTTAATTAGCCCAACACTGCATTGCGGAGCTAGCCAACCCTAGCCTCATCTCAGAGAGGTGTCATAAGAATTAAGTTAATTAGCTTGTCACCATCCCTGTAAAATATGGCTGTGTTTGGCAAAAAGAAAAAAAAAAAAGACCCTTTGCTGTTCCAAGGTTAATTAAAAAACACGGTGCACAAGATGTCAGATTGGAGAGTGGCACATCCTGGGGTTTGGCTGGTGCTGTGATTCGCATCCTATGTGGACTCGGAGCTAGAAAACCTATGTATTGCTGGCATAACTCACCGATTCCTAGTGGTCCCCTGGCAGCCTGGGGCTTGGACTGCGAGTCACCTCTGCGTCTGGGCCATGGGATGGTGCGTCAACTGCAGCACAGGGCTTGTGGCTCTGGATGGCAAGACCAAGTCCAGAAATTGCAGCCAGCCTGGGCTGCAAAGCGGAGCCCTCCTGTCCCGGTAGCTGTGGCTGTGGAGGTGCAAAGGCATATGAGATCTGAGCCTGTCACCGTACTCTTTTCTGTGCAATTTCTGCTGTTTTCACGGTTGAACAAATATTTTTCAGGTTTCATCATCTCACAGAGTTTGAGTATCTGACCAGAACAAAACCCCCCACAATCATTTAAGAATTTGTAGAACTGATCCATTCCCCCCAGTTGTTGTGATTAAACTGGAAGAAGTTTTGTAAAAATGAACTTTAGACTTGAAAAAGCTATTTTCTTTGTTGAAGTCCATCTTGGTAAGAGATTTCCCACCACCTTTAACAGCAGCAAGCTGCGGTCCCTGTGCACCCTGGGGCAGCCCCATGTCTCTGCAGGAAGCTTGCCCACAAGTGTTCTGGAGCGCTGTGGTAGCTTCTCTTCCTTTCACAGAGAGCCCAGAGAAATTAGGCTTTTTCTTAGAGCCTCATCTCATGCTTATTTGACAGTTCAGCATTAATTTTTTTTTAAAAAGGCAATTTCTAGCTTTCCTGATTGAAGAGATGAACTTGAATATATGATCCCTGTGGGATTTAGAGCTGTCTCCTAAATCTCCCCAGATGATAATGGCTCTGCTCTCTTCGCTCCAAGGGAATCCTTTTTTTTTTTCCTAGCTGTGTTGCCAATTGCTACTTTTCCTGGATGGACTCAGACTGTTCATTAATATGTTTCTCTGTGCAGTGTCCCAGGAAAGGTGAACCTGACACCCCTCCTGCTTGCTGGGGATGGGCTGAGGGCTAAATTCATGCAGCGAGTTGTTGGAGGCAATTCATTTATCTGTGTAACATTTAACCAAGGGTAAAGGAACTCTGGCAGCTGAAGGAGGTGCAATGAGGGATGGGTGGACTGGATGTGCTACGTGTTGGCTCGGGGTTCACATCAGAGTAGTGTGGCTGATGCTATAGGAGTTTTTCGTGATTGACATCAGTGTAAAGGACACCAGATATTTGGCACAGTTTGATTCTAATTGTGGCTTCACAAAAGTTGTGTGTGGAGAGCAGGGAGGGAGCTCTTGAGGAGTTCTTGGCATGGGAAGGGAATTCTCCATGAGCAGAATGGCTTCAAAACTGCTGTTTGTTGGTTTGAGTTACTTCTTGATGGTTCGCAGTACTGATCGGTGGCACAGGGATGAACAGATCAGGATGTAACATGGGACTTAGAAGCATCAGTCCTTCCATGAGCAGAGATAGGGAAGGAAAACATGAAAGGAGCAGGGCGAAGGCTCTGAAAATGGCATGGAAGAAGCAGAACTTTATACCTGAATGGACATCTGGAGCTGTCTGTGAGAGCTCAGTAACTCTGGGCCCCTGGTAGTCACAGGCTAGTTCGGAACTGCTTGTCCGGGGGATGGCTTGTGGCAGAGAGCTTTGTGGCTTCCTCCTTAGCTGTCTGCATCAGGTATCCCCACCTTCTGTTGCGTGGCCAACAGCACCCTGCCGGGTCCTGTGCTGTCTTGGAATGACTTTGTGTCAGTTTAGAGAAGGCCAATAATACACAAACCCCCTCATTCTTTGGGGTATTGTAGCCATCCGCTTTGTGGGGTTTAGAAGGAACTTCTATGGAGAAACTTCTATCATAATGTTCTGTCTGGTGATTCGTGAGGATTTCTTCAGATCGGAGCTGAAGATATTTTTATAAAGAGATTTTTGGAATATTTCATAAACTGGGAAAATTTTAATGGAAAATGTTGATGAATTTTAACATAATTTCACATAACTACTTTCCCCCCCTAAAATTCTAACTCTTCACTGCAAATCATCTTTGATCAGGAAATGGAAAGCTTTGTCCTGAATACAAAATCATTTAGGTTGAGACCTCTGGTTTTTTTGATTGCAAAGTCAACATTTTCTGTAGGCAGCAGATTTTCTGTAGGCAGCAGGCTGCTTTTTTTTTTTTTTTTTGAGAAGAGTGTAATATAATGAAAAGTATCTATCAGTAAAGCCTTGACAGAAAACTTATGACCAGCCCTGCTCTAGAGCAGCTGGCCACCATCAGAGACAGGATACCGGGTAGAAAGGCCCCTGGCCTGATCCAGCAGAGTGATTTTTATATTCCAATGTAAATAATCATTTAAGAGGTAACTGTTTGGGGCTCCCTTAAGCTTTCAGCTGGGGGTCTGCAGGCTCTGTGTTTCTAGCACAGCAGAGAAAGCTCTTAGGAAAAACTGAAGGGGAAAAAATAATTCCAACAACCCCAGTGGTCTCCTTCAGAGAATAAGGATATTAACTTCAGCTTTAATAAAAACATAATGTTAACTAATCTACTGTGAAGAGCTTCAACGGCAGACCATAGCAATTTACCAGTGAAAAATTGGAAGGGGACTGAGAGTTGGAGGGAACCTGCAGTCATTAGCTGCAGATTAAACATGAATTAAATTACTTCTGATTGTGTCAATCCATCCATCGCGAGGATTGTGCCTTTCCAGCATCCCTCTGCTGAAGGGAAAAAAAGGAAGCTTTGGCTGGATTTGATGCCTTGCTGTGGTGGAGATAACAGGAGAAGGTAGGATGGTGGGTCCTTGTGAGTGCACAGATATACTGCAGTGTTTGAAGTGGCCAAGGCTTCTGATGCTTCTGGTTCTGCTGCTGCAAATATTGTTTCTGAAAGTAACACTTCTGATTTTGGATCCCAGAACATATATTGTGGCCATGTATCTCCAGGGCAGAAGTGCAAAATGATAAGTGTTTCCAGCAGTAAGGTGGGATAATGCTGGATCCTCAGGCTGGAGAACAGAGAGATCCATTCCAGCTAAATTTCTAGGATAAGGTGAAGACTGGTTGAGGAGCAGTGCTGGGATCAGGTCCGCTCGATGCTTGTGTATTTGTATATGCTTCCAGGCATTTTTCACTGGTGTGGGGAAGTCAGTCATGCGGATACTGAACCATTCTGTGTGTTATTCTGTGATACCTTGATGGTGTGTCTGGGAATGACTGACTGTGGATTCCTCAGGTGTCTGCTCAAGTAAGAGTCACTGAAACAGCCCCCTGAAAAAGACCTGTTCCTCTAACATCTCATAAAATATATGCATTTTATTTGGTACAACTGGTTATATTTATTATCCACATGGATCCTGTTGCAATGCAGATGAACACTCAATCAGAAATGACTAGAAAGTCTGAACCAAAAGCCTGTGTCCCATTTTTGAGGGCATCTGGACCTTGTGAATGGCCTTTGGCTGGAACTGTGTTGTAGTAATGGATAACCTAATTCTGAAAAATTTCCCTGCTTAAATTAGAGGGAAGTTTGGGTTCAGCATCCATTCCACTTGGATCTAAGGCTTTCCTTCCCCCTCCAGGATGTTTACTCCTAATCATGCAGTCTTGCCTGAAGGGACAGAAAAATGTCAGCAACCTGCAAACATCCAGAAGACCATTCCAAATTGTGTGAACAATAAGCAGAAGTGAAATCCTAATTGCATGGCATATGGCTCATCCCTACAAACCTTCATAGTCAAAGAGCTGGGGGGTAATAACTACTCAAACAAAGTGGAGGACATGTTAAGGCGATGCCTGTCTGAGCTATCAAGCCTCGTTGCTTGCAAGAAACACATAATCCCTTTTAATCTCATTCCTTGCATTCCGTGTAGCTGTGAGGCTGGGTTTCAGTAAAACTGATTTTCTAGATGATGAGCAGAATGTAAAGGAGCTGGGAAGATGCTCGCAACTCACTGTAGGGCACAGCAGGTTGGTTGCAGTGTTTGCTGCATCAAGAGGGAAGAGAAGAAGAGCAGGGCTGTAGCCCCAGCCTGGCCTGCTGGTGTAGCTTCAGTGTACAGGGATGACTTTGTTCAGGTTTACCTCATTAAGAAGTAAATTTCAGGTTGTAGGATTTTAAACGGAAGGAAACAGGAGTAGTATTTTCCCTGTGGGGTTAGACCAAGGGGCCATTTGTGGCCTTCTGGCGTGTGGCCATGTGAAATTGGTGGTGTCTTCTCTTAATCACAATCCCCCAAAATTTTTCAAAGTTCTCCATCACATTTAGTAATACTCCTTGTTGTTCCTATAGCTTTTGGAGTGGTCAGTAGTCAGCTGAGGGTATGTCTTCTATACAGGAATAGGTCTTTTTTTTATTTTATTTGAGCATGGCAAGGCATAAGGTGTTTTCTCTGTGAATTGAAAACACAAAACCAAAGTCATCCCTAACCTGAAAATTTCCAGTTCCTGAGGTCTTTGCAATTGAGTGAGCTGACATGGGAAATGCTGACCCTTTTGATTGAGAGCAGTCAGTGCGTGAGTGGCACTGTACAATATAATAAGCCAACTATGGTAGATTTGTTTTCCCATTGGAAAAAAAAAAAAATTAGGTTGTACCTTTCAGAGTGATTTACTATACACCCAGATTTATGAAAACGAGCAGTGTGGGCTCTGGGGAGAATGTTGTGTTGCTGGATTAGCCTAGACTTGACCAGACAGTATGTTAAATCCTGATGTATGGTTGCTAATGTCCAAGTTAGTTTTCATTTAGGAGTGGGGTGGTGGCTGCAGCACAAGTCCACCCTGTTGAGCAGAACCAGCTCCTAGGTGGTGGTTCAGATGAAACCCACTTGAGGTTTAACATGTGGAAGCAAAATCTGATGCTTCTATCCAGACACTCTGATGGGTGGTGTTGTGTGAATGCTTCAAAGATAGTAATTGTAATAAAAAATAAATCCACCTCCACCTCTCAGCATTTTCTTGTATAGCTTCCCAGAGACCAGTGGGATTTTTAGCTCAGCTTCAATCCTAATCGGTTTTCTTCTCTTTAATAATCCACTGTTTGAGAATCCCAGACCAACTGTGCCGCTCCTAAAACAGCTCCATTGTAGCTGTTTCATCTCAGTGAAATGAATAGGTTCTTTGAGCCACTCCAAATTTTGCAGAGCTATTCCACAATTGGATCAGTCTGCAAGACTTAGTCTGAGGTGTTCAGAAGAGCTTGGGAGGTGTGGGAAAGACTTGTGGCGATTCCTTTTCTTGTAGTAGCGTCACCTCGTGCTGTAAGCAGCAGTCTGGGTTTTATTTTTGCTTGCATGGCAGAATGAAAAATTGAATATGTGGGAATTGTCACTGGTGGGACAAATTGAAGTTCATATGGGGGTTATTTCATCCTCTTCATTAAAAGTAGGTTAGTCTTCAACTAAAAATATAATTTGGCAAAAAGAGTGGAAACATTCATTCTGGATAATGTTGAGATTCAACATAATGAGCTTCCTGGCTCTTCTCCAAACTGATTCACCTTTTTGATATACTATTTGCTTAAACTTTATCTTTTTGGTGTGTCTTGGCCCATCAGTTGCTGAGCCCTGCAGGTGGGATCTGGTTGAGCCAAGCACTTTGGCTCTCACTGAGATCCAGCACGAGCTGATGGACTGAGCTTAGTAAGGACTGTTATATTGGAGAGGCCTACGTTTGATAAAGCCTTCATCTGATAACTGGAGTTGTTAAAAGTGTTTTCTTTCTGGTAGGCTTCATACTCTGTGAGCCAAAGCTGAAACAGGGTGAAGCAGCCTGGGGGAGAAGCTGAGGGTTGATTGATCATGCTATGGGCTGTGCTATGGAGGGACCCAAGTGCTGGTCCACACTGGGACATGTCTGTTGGCTCTCCATCCCAGTCTGCCTTTGGCTTCCAGATCCCTGTAAAGGGAGCCACCTGTTTCAAGCTTTAGTGAAGGCTTTTTTTTTTTTTTTTTTTTTTTTTTTGCCTTGGGCAGCAGACTGGAATGAGGAGCCAAGGGCAGAGAGGCAGACAGTGACCTCTGCTTGGGGAGAGCAGCAGAGCCAGGTGAGCAATTTCCTGCTGTAGGAGCAAGCAGGGCTTGGTCTCTGATGGGGATAATTCCACTAATTTCACCCCAGGAGCTGGCTCTGCAGTGGACATTGTACCTTTAGATGGAACAAAGTCTGGGATGTGTAAATCGCAGCTGTGGAATATTGTTTTAGCAAGTCTCCTGGTCTGTTTTCACGGAGAGGGGAAAAGAGGACTCTGTCCCCCACCCCTCCATCATAAAATATTGCAGCAGACGTCACTGATGGGGCTGGGTAGGGAGAACAATACAAAGATAATGACACTTCCCACCCCCCCAAACACCTCCCTCCATTATTCTCTTCCCTCTTTGTCTCATGTTTCTGAGTTAAGAGGATTTTTTAGGCACAGTAACGAGCTCTCGCTTTGAACTTGGAATATGTGTGCTGCAAAGAAAGCCCCTGGACCATCCTTACTTAATATGCCCAAATATGATTAGTGTCAGACTGTGAAATATCGCTTCCTTATCTCTAGGAGCCAGCAGACAGCAACATTTCTAGGGATCAGGGTCTTTTTATTTTTTTGGCAAAACGTAGACTTTGAGAAGGAGGTGGCTTGTGTGCAGTCTCTTCACTGGCATGATTCTCATAAGCCTCTGGAGAATCTCCTTGTTTCTCTCTCTCCCTCTCCCTGCTCTCTTTTGCTCATTCATTCCTTGTTTCATCCCTCATCTGCCTTGACACTAATTCGTGATCAAGGGACTTCATTTTCAAAATGGCAGATGACCTGAAGTTGAATTTTGTTCTCAGCCATGTCACTGTCTCGCCTGCAGCTGAGCAGCAGTCCCTTCCCTCTTGCTCCCCAGCAGAGTTAGACTTGAAGAGGTGCTTCAAGAAGATGCCCTGGTTGCAGGAACTAATTATTTGGGCCATCACACAGGCTGCATTGTTGCTGTTTATCTGCTGAGCAATGCTGCTTTGACAAGAAAAAAAAAAAAAAGCCCAGCCCAATTTATTTACATATTAAGGGTCTTGCATGTCAACAACTGCAAACTGTGGATAAAGGATTTGTATTTCCTGTAATTTCATGGATCTGTTCAGTGGTTTTGTTGAGCAGAAAGTGGGAGAGGAGGGAAAGAAATTAGTATTAAAATGTGTTTCCATCCTTGCTTCTTAACTGGCTGCCAAAATCTCTATCCTTCCCTCCGAAAAATCCCGACTGTGTGGAATAAAAGGAGAAACTCATTACAAATGTATCACTTCAATGCCTTGGAATGCTTTTGTTTCCAATTCTCTTTGATGTTCAGATGGGCTAAAGATAAGGACTGAGACTGCTATTTAATATCTTCAGTCCAGATCTGGAACTCACGATGTATGGAGAAGAGTTCTGCTGAAATCAGACCCTGGATTTTGAGCTCATTCAAGTAAGCATATTTGAATTGCAGGCTTTGATTGTGATCTATTTCTGCTTGCAGCTTGGAAATGTTTAGGATTTAATGTATACCAAGTTTAATACTCTTACATGCTCCGTTGGCCTCTACTGGAAAGGATTAAAGCTCTTCAGTTATAAGTCCTAAACCTTAATACTGCTCTGAGAATCTTCCATTTAAGTAACAGCGTATGGCACTGGGCTTTAAGCTGCAGGGGCATAGATCCTGCTGCCACTGCATGTTTCCAGGCCTGGCTGCCTTTGTGCTGACCAAAATGTTTTATGCAATCATGTGAAATGTTCAAATTGCATCAGAAATGTCCTTGCTATTTTAGATGAAATCATGAAACTGCAGATGCTGCTCTAGACAGACCCATCTGCTTTGAAACAGTTCAAAGAGTAGATGTCTTAGCTGTAGGCAAAACTGAAGGAGAAAATAGTGAGATTGCTGTGAGAGGGGTCACACAGAGATTGTACCTCAAAGATTGAGCTGATCCCTTAAAATCAAGGGAAATGCTGGTGTAAGGAGTTTGTTGGCTTTGTATATCACAGTGTTTTTTCGAGTAAGGGTTGATGATTGGGAGGTCAGGAAAGGCCTGGTCCTCCAGAAGAGTCTGCAGGTAAGCTCTTAGAAAGACCTGTGAAAATATGACCTGTGAAAAGGAGAAGAAATTCTGGTGTTTTAATTTGCAGGAGGAACAGACTTAATGAGTGCAAAAGCTATTTTGTAAAGAGGATCAGGAGGAATTCTTAATGTGTCCCCCCCGGTTTGCATTACGGAGGCGCCATAAATGGTAGGAGCGATGACCAGCCATGAAGGTAGTAAAGTTCTGGAGGAGTTTGTCTGGAAGAGGCGTGGAATGAGTGAAGGTGTTTAATAGTTGCTTGGGAAACATCTAGCAGGAAAGACATAGGCAGAATTGAGGCTGCTTTGGGGTACAAGCAGGAGACTGTGACAGCCTTATGGCATCCCTTTCATCCTTCTTAGATATTCAGAAATACTGCTTTAATTCTTGATTCACTTAACAGGCTCTTTAAACCAGCTCAAATTCATCACAGTGAACTGCCATAGGCTGTAGGGAATATGCTACATTATAGTATTTTTTTTTTCTTTTTTTTCTTTTTGGGGTCATTTACTAGCCTGCTTTGTTCATAACAGGCCTTTTGTTTGACATATTCATTGATAACCAAAGTGCTGTTTTCTTGACTGGAAAATATTGACTTTGAGGTTAGGGCTTTCCAACGTGTTCAGCATTTGCCAGCCCTTCTCCGGTTGAAGCCTGTGGCAATAATCCTATTGATCGCAGTGGGAGTAGAATTCATGGGAACAGAAAATAAAGGGAAGCCTTGGAAATCCTGCTCTGAGCATTTTGTGACTCAGGTGTCAGAGGAAACATGATGTAATCCAGTGTCAAAGGGACTCTGAAATTCTTCATGAAGAATTTTTTTTAAATAAAAGTGACCTTTTAAATAGATTAACACTTTTGAAGCAAAAAAAAAAAAGTCTATTAGCATGAAAATATGGGGAGTTAAATCACTTCTCTCAAGGTGTTGGAACAAACCCCATGATGTTGTCTTTTCTTGCTGGGGAATAAACTTGACCAAAGTGAATATATTTTGAAATATGGAATAGATTTCCGTGTTAGCTTTATTGCCATCAGCAGTGAAGGGGACTCTCAGTGGTGAACATGAGGAGCCTCACCACAAATTAGAGGACTTGACACTGCAGATCGTCATTATTGTGACAGATGAGCATGTCCCTGTGCAGTGCTGTGAGTCTTGTGTGATCGCCTGTGTGGGAGTCTCCCATGACACCCGTGCTTTCTGGACCTCAGCGATTCCTGGGACTCTTGCTGAGTGCGGCACTGCCCTCTCCCCTGGCAGGTGGTGGCCAAGTACTTAGATAACAAGCGGGTTTCTTGCATTCAGATGTATATAGTAACAGAAGCAAGTGTTTGGAGAGAGAGGACGCCACTGATGTAAATGTCCATTAGCCTCATTAGCCTTATGGTGAGGTCCTGCTTTTTTCAATTGTGAAGCTGAAGGATATGGCTGTTTCCCAGTCTGTGCTAAGGAGAGTCCTTCTTCAAACCCTTCCATGATTCTTCATTCCTTTGGGCTCACAGGCCACCTTGCATATTCACACAGACCAGTTCTGTGAAATGGCTGGCTATGTAAAGTCATGAAAACTGAAACATTGCTCCCATCATTTGCATCAGCATAGGTTCAAAAAGTTCAATTCCAGCCACAAAAATTGCTCTTTTTTTTTTTTATCTGTAATAATGTTTTCTGTGAAAATCTTCAAAGATTTTACTTCTCCCTGCTTCATTTGTGGACACACAAAAAAGACGGTTATAAATTCAAATGCTTGACTTGTGGCTGAGATTGAGTCTTGTATGTATCCTTTGCTCTTCTCAGATTTTAAGTTCTCAAAATACCAACTGGAATAATATACCCAATGTGACCCCTGTAATCTTCTGCTTGGGTTTAAGTTCAGCAGAGATTTCTGCCTATAGTGGTGCTGCTCCTGTTCCAGTGTGCTGAACTGCAATAGCTCCCTGGAGTCCTGCGGCTCAGCTCTCACTTCCAGCCTGAATTTTGCTTGTGTTAGGGCAGGTTTTCACCACTGTATATTGGTGTCTTTGATTCTACTTTTGGCTTCCCAACAGCCTCCTGCGCAGCCTGGTATTGAAGTGAGTCTGTAAGACAATAAGCCATGCCGAGACTTAGATATGGGCTTTGCAGCCAAAGGGCTGCACATTGGGACTTTTGCTTCTTTCAAGTGCTGCCTGGATTCAGAAGAATTGGATATCAGATACATCGAGTCAGTACTCCTGATCTCCTGGGTGGGACTGAGCCCTGTGTTAGATGGGTCCTGTGTATGGTTCCCAGCCCAGTTCTGCCTTTTGAAAATAGGTGCTAATGATTTGCTCTCAGCCTGTAGATTCACCCTTGCTTTTATGTGACTGTGAGCCATGTTTCCTTCGTAACCAGCATCCATGGAGTTCAGGGATGTCTGTTCTATTCCTTTTTCCACCAGAGGGGATTCAAGCCCATCTCCTCCACACATGGAGCAAGCTTGTCGCTACAATATTTAGGTGCCTGCATTGGGTCCAAGTTTTTCAGAAAATGTGGCAAGTCTGATTTGCATGCTCTTAAATCATGTTCATACTGAAGAGAGAGAGGTATGTACCCAAGGAAGTAAGCAGGTGTCCTTGCAGTAACTTACACTGAAAATATGAAGTGCTCTGTAAGTGTGAAGTAGATGTTCTTATCTCCTAGTTAGAATTTCTATGGCAGTATAAAGTGTTACAGTCTGAAACCAAAAAAGCTTATTTGGGATGTTAGAAATGCTTGTTATCTGAAGGCAGATGTGTGTGAGGTGTGAATTCTGGATGGGAACAAAGAACAGAGTGGCTAAGTGAAAGCTTTCTATGCAGGCAGGTGGGACAAGACAAAATCCTATGCTTTGCCAATGGATGGATCCTGCGCAGTCAATGATTAGGATTTTATGTGCAGGAAATATTATGAGCTACTGTACTTGTGTTGTTTTCTGACAGCAGAAACAATTAAAAACTGCGACACACGGCATGCTTTCCATCTCCAGCTGTCTCGCTGCACTAACTGCTCCCTTCATACCCTGCTAAATTCATGCCTTAGCTTGAAGCGAATTTGCCAATGTGTCCAAGGAGACAAAAGAGCAAGCATAATGGTGAGAATCATTGTTTGAGGTTCAATCCAAAATTGCTTTCACAAAAGCCAAATGTCAGGATAAAGGCAATGGCTTGCAGGGAAGCCTCCCCCTTCCTCTAGAAACAGGCAAGCAAATATAATAACAAGTACACAGCTCCCTGTATATGTGAGTGCAGTTAAAGTGCAGCATATTGTAGGGTAATCTCAGGCAGCATCAAATTCTTGCTGTAGCTTCAGGGGATCTGGCCTTGGTGGCACTAATCAATGCCTGTTTGCCCCTGACAGAGTGGTGATGTGAGGCCATACACCAGCCTCTTGCAAAGAATTGTAGTGCTTTTGTGGTGAGTTATTACCTGGGTTTATCCACGGTTTCCAGGCAAGATGCTGTGTTGTTAACTCAGGGACTGTGTGCAGTTCACTGTGTTCTTCAGCTGTCATGTAAATAACTCGTGTTGCTGGGATCAGATAATTTCTCCTGGATAATAACTGTGATGGGGTTTGCTTGGTGCTACAATCGTCCCCTGGGTCTAAACTGTGCTGGGGGCTCCTAGCAGTTGTCTTCATATGGGATCTGCAAGGAATATTAATCTTCCCTAGCTTCTAAGCTTCTAGGCTTCCCTATTTTTGAGAAAGACAAATATCTAGATTCTGTCAAAGCTTTTTAGACATATGATAAAAACAGCTCCAGTGCATAGCTTCTGCAGGAGCCTGGGCTGTGGCAGAGGAGCTGGGTGATGGAGTGTGGCCTTTGCGCCAGCTGATGTCTGGGATCTGGACCTTCTTTGGGCATGTGGTCTCAGTACAAGTGAAAACAAATGGCTCTTTCCTTTTTCTCATAATCATCTGTATGTGGCCTGCACATCTCCAACCGACTGTGCCTGTCCATGGGAAGTAGGAACTGCTGGAATGGAGACAGCTGGACAAAGAAGGGAGCAAGGAGTCTGTCCATGGGTCACTCTGACCACCTGTGTCATTCTGACCACCTCAGTCCATTGCATCTGTCACCTCAGTTTAGTGAAGAGCAGAATAAGATTCCCTGGAATCAACAGAATTTGCATTGAACCAGTGGATTCTGTAAGTGTGCTTTAGGTGTTAAATGCTCTTTGTTGCTGTATTTGTTTCAAAACCAAGAAAACAAATCTTTAATTCCTACAGTAATTGTGAGCAAGTTTTCACAGCCTTTTCCAGCCCTCCTGGATACTGTGATTTTTTGGGTTTGGATAGGTGCTTTGCTCTCAATACTACAGCATTCTTGTATTAGGAATTTGCTGTGCTCTGGCAGTGTTAGATTTCTGGGTACCAGGGTTTTCATGGGATGGAAGGTGTACCTCTTGGTGGCCACATTGAGAAGGTCATGGCTTAACCCTTCATGTACGCTGAGGTACCACCTCTCCATGTGGCTAAGGATGGACAGATACTACAGGATCAGGGATAAAAGATGCCACTGCAGAGGCTTGATACCAAAACCTGTTTGAAGGGACACATTTATCACTAACTGTTTCTAATCTGTCTTCTTTTTCTCTGCTTGTTAATTTAGAAATACCAAACCGAAAGCCCCTTTATAGCTCTAGGGCAGGTGTCTAGCTTAAATCCATCTCATTACTTTTAATGAATAAGACTTTTTCACTTTTCTGGACAGGTGGCTCGTACCAGAGTCTGTAGCCTTACTTTGAGGCCAGGAATGTGCTCTGGCTATGTGTCAAACTAGCAAACCTTTTATGCCAAAGGACTCTAAATTCACTGTTGTGATAATTCAATAAATGAAGAAAGTAAAGTCACAAAGGATGAAAAAGCAGGTGATGTGTAATGGATGGTAATTAGTGTTTGCAGCACCTAGTGTTTGCAGCACCTAGTGTTTGCAGCACCTAGTGTTTGCAGCACCTAGCATGTGTTATCCCATCTATGTTATCTAGCATGTTGGGGGGAGCTGAGAAAATAAATGTAGAGAGAGCTTTGTGAGTTGTTGATGGAGGAACTTCTTCAGTTGTCTATTGTAGTACTTTAACATCAGGCCATCATTTATTGAACAAATTGTCCCAGAGAGATACTGCATACATACAGGTTTGTATACACGGTCAACAAGGGACCTTGGAAACCCACATGGTCCTCTCATTTCCTTATCCATCAAGAAGCTACCAGGGTCTTTGAGAAATGTTAGAAGATGCCTTATTATTTGGCGGAATTGCTCTTAAGAAGAAGATTAAGTCCTCTCTGACTATGAAGAGCCCAGAATAAGACTGACCTGAAACACTATTAGTGTGAACCTGAATTCAGCTTTTTATGATGCTCAAAAAACGTTGTTAGCTCTGCTCTTTCATTGCCTTTGGGCTTCCTGTGTTTGACCATGCTGGAAATTGAAAAGCTAAATAGAAGCAATAAAACTAAGCCCTCTTGTGATACTTCCAAGAAGAACAGGAACTTCCAGAAATCTCCTGAGAAGGGTTTAGCTCATGAGGTTTGCAGCCCTGTTCAGCCTAAAGCAAGGAGTTTGGAGAAAGTTCAGAGGAAACACCCAAGCTTTTGAGCACTTAATCACAATGAGCCCTTGTAGGCTCTCCCATTACTGATGTCTGGTTATACACTGTTCCTCATCAGAGGCTCAGCATGTCTTCTCCACAAACGAGCACTGTTCAGCCTTCCTTTTCCATCCCTTGCTGTCTTCTCTCTGAGTCTTGTTTCCTTTTAATTGCCTCTGAAGAAAAGTTACTTGCCAACGTAATTTTCTCTGGGAATGATATTACAGCTTCTAAGTGAAGCCTGGGTCAGTAGTGTCACATGGATAAGAGACTCTTTCCCTCTCATGTGATACTGTTTTAGTAGAAGATTAAGCTTTTAACCCTGAAATAAAAGCAGCTTTCCCTCTTCTCCCTCCCTCTCTCTTGTTATCGCTCCTGTGTGCTTTTTTTTTTCCTCAGGACCCATCACTTAGATACGACATCAATTCTGGCTGCTGGTCTAGTGAGCAATCCATCCTGAGACTTGATCCGGGGACTTAATTAAGTGTGAAATTGAAGGGAGAACCGGCACAAGAAATGGACGGGGTCCTGTGAGGCAGAAATTTTATAAGTCGCTAGAAAGCAAAGTGCAGATGGATATTCTCCAAGATGCCAGGAAGTTATTGACTGTTATTGTTCAACACCATGATGATGAAAGATAGTTAAGAACCTAGAAGGTATTGTCAGGGAGTAGATATTTTGCTGCAGGCCTCCTACATTAAGTGAATACCACTGCTGGCTTTGTGCCCGAGTGGATGGAACAACCTACCTGTGGCCCTGGGATCTCTTACTTTTCTTGTGTAAGGATTTGCAAGGCAAGAATTGGCCTCAGAAATGCATGCTGTGCTCAGTTTGAGCTAATGCTCTTAGCTGCATGAAGATAGTCCTTTTGTGGTAGGAGGGTCTGGCTGATTCCTGCTGGGAAGTCACCTGTGCTGCTTCATGCTGCATAATCCGAAGTGCTAAGGCCCCAGGTCTCCAGCTCTGCTCCACGTCATGTTACAGCCTCCCTCTCTGTCCCCAAAAGGATGTAAACTCAGAGCATCATGTCTTGGGATGATGTAGTGTCTGTTCTGTTGCTGCAGTGCTGGGGAGGGCTCCTCCCTGCGCCTTGGCTGCTCTCCTGGGCTGACCTCTTGGGGTGACTTTGTACCAGTAGTGAGAGACTTGGAGTAAGGCCGAAGCTGACTTCCTTCCATAGGTGTTGAAACCCTACAGCTACAGGGTAGATCACTGGCTTTGGGGTTTTCTTGGTGAGATTTGTTATATGAAAAGTCATCGTAGGTGGGTTTTGGCCTGACCTGTGCTTGGTTTCCAGCCTGGGCACTTTTGCTTATGTTTGTTGTTGGAAACTTTGAAGGCTTTATGGCAGAAATACAGTTGCTGGGGGTCTTTGGGGACTGGGAAGCTGAGCAGTTGAACACTGCAGCTGATGCCAAACTCCTCAGGTGTTAATGCTGTACCTGCATGGAGGAGTGTGAGGCTGTACTGGAGACCTGGGGTGAGCAGGGCATCCACTGGAGCAGGCTGGGGCTCTGCACAGATGCTGCTGCGAGTGCTGGAAGCAATGTTGCTGTATTGTGCAATGTGATGTCCCTTCAGGGCTGCGTAACCAGCACTGCTGTGTGACTCCTGTGACCCAAGATAGCCTGGCTGGGCTGCCCAGGCTCTGCAGGGTGGAGGGGTCCCAAAGCCTTGTGTGCAGGACCAGCAGTCTTCTCTGTCCCAGTAATTTTTCCTCCCCCACCTTTGCCACTTTAAAGATCTTATTTCTGGCACATGAGCAGGAGGCTGCTCTCCTCCCACTTTGAAGGGATGATGGCTCATTTTGGTCAGTGGTGGGTTTAAGCAGCAGGATGGTGTCAAATGTTCCCAGCCGGCAGGGAGGCCACTTGAACATGCTCAGCCTGGAGCCACCAACTTAATCATGTCAAGGTGGGCTTCCTCCTGCTGGCCTTGTGACCTCTGGGGTTTGCAGGCCAAATGGTAATCCTTCCGGAGAGCTGTGCCAGTGATCTCCATCCCCCTTCACACTGCTATTCCCCCCTGCCTTGTGGAGAAAGGAAAAGAGGGTGATGTACACTAGTCCAATCCCTTTTAAGAGAATACATTATTCAACGGCACTTGCTACCCATTGCAGAGACAAGAAAGCGTCTGTCCTTGGGGACCTCTGTTTTCTCTCACCTTACTTTCCTCTTCCTTCATCCTCTCTTAATGTCACAAGATGGATTTACAGATCTGGGGGGGGGGTGTGTGTGTGCAGGTGTGCAGGAGAGGTGTCCAGGTGCTTGGATGTCGGAGTGGGGCAGAGCCTGTTGTGTGCAGGGACTTGCTCTCGTTGCAGGGTGCAAAGCTGGCAAAGGTCCTCTTCAGGGCAAAACATCTTCCCCACCTCCTTGCCTGCTGCAGAGGTAAACTCTCATGGGAAATGAACCCAAACAAGGTAAATGGCTGAGCCTGCCTGGGGTGGGCAGGGACTTAGTCTTGAACTGAGGCCAAAGTTAATATTTGAGGGGGGTCCTCAGCAGACTGTGGAGAGCAAAGTGACAATAGCCCTGAATCAGCAGATCCCCGGTGGTCACAGGGGAAACACAATCAGACTTTCTCTGTTTTCCCTGAGTACTGGGCCTGAAGGATGCACAGCTTGAGGGAAGCTGGTACACTTTTTTGTGAGAGAGGGTTACAGCCCTGCTGCAGGGTGTTTTCTGCTGCACCTGCAAAGCTTTGCTTTAGATCATGGGCAGCGAGTGTATGGGGCATGTGCAGCAAGATGCTCCTGCACACTAGGTCTCTGGGATTGATGCTCAGTGCCTAGAAGATGCTGAAGTGTTTTTAAGATGAAAATCTTCCCGAACAGCCATCCTGTGGATGCAGATCGAGTTCATGAGAGCAGGTCTGAGCCTGGGGCATAATTTCCTTTGTGTTGATTGAAATTTTTCTGAAGAGTATTAAGGACAGTCAGTGAGATCAGTGGTGCTCTAGTATTTTACATCACGTGAGGATCTGGCCTCAGGCACTGATGATAATTGCCTGCTGAAATGACATAGCAGTAAATATTAAGCCTCAATTTAATGTTGTATTTAAGTACAATAGAAGCTGACAAAGCTTCACTTCAATAAATTGCTTTTCTTATAAGCTCTTGAGAAACCTGGTGGTCTATCTAAACTCCTTAGCAAAGATTTAGTAACAGATGCTGTAGCCATGTCTAATGTAAGCAAGATTTCATTAGCTATATATAGCGTGCTCTTCTCATTTCAGTGCACCATGATGTTTGCTCAGAAACAGCTACTTGAAATTGAAAAGGAGAGTATTTTGTGATGCATTTATTTGTACTTGTCTTCCTCCTTTTGGTCTGAAATATTCAATGTGGTTTCCTCACCTTTAGCGTGAATTAGTGAGGTACTCTTGTATTAATCTCCTCTGGGCTCAGTTCCATTTTCTTATTTGCACCAGCTAGGATCTGACTCCAAATGTGGCTTCCACAGGACCATTTGTGGATTAAGATTGTTCTGCATAAGCGTACCATAATCCAGCTTTAATTGCGGTTTTTATACTGACTGTTACAAAAGACTTAGCAGTAATGGGTAACTATAGACCTTTGGGTTTGACCTGAATAGCAGGAAAAGCTTTGCAATGAATCTTGGAGAAAAGATTGTTAAAGACATAGGGGCAGGGATGGTGGGATGGGATGCAGCTTCAATTTAGATGCACTGGATTGGTTAAATACGACACCTTTGTAAGCTACACTACCTTTCCTCTATCTAGAAAAAGGCAGGTGTCTTATCCGTGATTGTCCAAGCATTTGTTCTTGTGCCACATGGGAAATTACTATTTAGCTATAGAGAATAGGGCTTAAGGCAAGATTTTAAAGTTGGTCTAAAGGGAACTTAAAGGACACATGACAGATTTTGTTGATAGGAGAGCTGTCAGGACAAAAGATTTTGTGAGGTGGAGTCTTGGAAAGTGGGTTTTATGGCTGATTTTGTTAAATATTTCCATTCGTGAAGTTGTTGCAGAGAGGAGGTGCATTCTGAAATTGCCTTGTTGAGAGGCATCAACAGAGGAGGAGGGTTGGAGAAGTGGAGCAATACAAGTGGTTTGACATTTAGGAGCAAGGTGATGAATTTAAGATCAGGAATTTTTACTGTAAATTGGAGGCTTACTGGCTGTCAATGACAGAAGTGAAGGAACTGTCTGTATAGATCAATCACAGGTACCTTCAAGATGCTGACGTGATCGCAAAAGCAGTGTGGCGGCTGCTTCCTTATCTTTATCACCAGCAGTGATAAGGAAGCACTAATGTCATGGTACACCGCGGCCATGCGATCTGGGAATCCCATGTGTAGTTCTGCTTGCAAACTTTCAAAAAAGAAAAGAATTCCCAATGGAGCAGGTCCAGAGAAATCTGGATGCTGGAGAAGATTAAGAATAGGGTTATACTATGTGGACAAGGACTTGCCACAAGTTTTCAAGTCTCATGCCACAAGTTTTCTTGTGTTCTGACCCTAGCTTTGTGTCATGTCTGGTCTAGTCTGTAGATAAATGTAAATGTCCAACTCTGCATCTTCCATGCTGTTTTGGGATGAGGGCTATGTGTATTCCAAATTAGATAATACTACAACTTGGTAACAGGGGGAGCAGAAAGGATAAGTTTTGAATTTGATAACTATCCCCAATGGGCTTTCTTGCAACTTCCAGTGAAGCATCTGGACATGGTTATAATGGGGGAGTAACTGGACAAGGTGTGCTGCTGATTTATCCAGTTGCCATTTCTTGTGTTCAGTGTACTAACTGATCAAAAGGTGCTGGAAATACAGAACAGAAATAAGAAAAGGAGGTGGAAACTAGAAAAAGGCAGTGAACTCCCTTGTGAAATGGTAATCCAAGACACACATGCCAGAGGAAGATGCTTGAGAGTTGACAGGGCTGAGAAAGTTTTGAGCAGATCAGATGGGAACCTGCAATGCACTAAGCAGCTCGTGGGTTTTGTGGTGGGTTTTTTTGTTATTTCTTATTTTAGGGGAAAACAGTGCCTTTTTGAACTGCCTCTGCATGCAGCACACCACAAACCAAGCAGGTTTTGCTATAGGAATGAAACAGTCTCTCTCCTGAAACAGTCAGGTGTTAAGTAGAACTGCAAAGGTGGAGTGTGGAAGGGTTGTCTCCTGCAGAAAGAGGAGAGGGATGGGTGAAGGAGCTCCCCTGGGCAGGAGGGATGTGATTTGGTTGGGTAACCTGCAGGTGAGGGGGGGGATAGGTTTGCACAGTCACTTAGTGGCTGGGAGGAGGGGAGCAGTAGACCTTGAGGTCGTCAAATCAGCTTTAACCTTGTCAGTACCAGACTAAAATGTAGATGAGGTGCTATGCTGAGAAGAGATCCCTAACCCCTGCCTGCTTGTGAGCACTGCAGCCAGCCCATCAGGGCAGGGCAGTAGCACCTTGGGGCATTTCTTCAGTGAGCAGAGCTGGAAATGGGCAAGCAAGAGCCATTCTGCCCTGGCACAGAAGTTGCCATGAAGTGAACTTCTCTTTGAATGTCATGGATTTAACATTAAGTTTGTGGGAGATAAGGACTGAACTCCTGGTTTGTCTTTTTCACCTCAGTTTTCTGTTTTCTCTGTACCAAACTAACAAATCCCTCAAGGCTTTTGGAAGTTTGACAATATCACACTTCATCCTCTGTTTCTCAAGCTTGGACCAGTTCTGCATGAGCAAACACAGTTGTGTTCCCCACTGGGCCAAAATAAGAAATGTGGAGGGAAAGCAGAAGGCAAGGCTGATCTGGAAGATAGCCAGTGCCGGGAGCTTCACGTACTTTCACAGAGCTTTTGGGTTGATGTGGAGGCTGTTCCTGAGACTTCAGCATCCCTGGGCTTGTTGACGTGGTTGGTGGGCAAGCAAATGCAGAGGAGTTCTTCTGTGGGGCTTATCCTCTTGGGTTCAACATGGGACTGATCCTGTCATTTCAGAGTGTGTTTGGCACAAGGTTATGCCTGTGTGGAAAAATACCAGTTGTTCACTTCTTGCAGGTCCAGGAAATGACTGGACTAGCCCCAGTGTGGGTGTTGGATGCTTCTTCCTCAGAACAGCTCTCCTTGGCTCATTTTCTGGATCAGTGGCTGCAGTGAGGAATGAGGCTATTAGGGTTTATACCTGTGTTTGCAGAGTGATGTACATCAGCCCTGCTTGGCTAAAGTCTCTGTTCTGCAGCTATTTAGGAGAGGAGAATCCAGAGAAAAGTGACAGCAATCGGTGAAAATAAAGGAGCACGAAAGGGAGGATCTTGCCCTCTGTAAGTAGAGTCTGCTTCTCCCTGATGCGTGGGGCAGAGGTTCTCAGCACGTCATTCCAACTATTTCTTGTAAAAATAAGTGGGTTTTGATCAAAAACATTTAACATGTATCAACGTTAGGGATTTTATTTTTAATTGCCAATCCCAGAAAAGAGGTAAGTCCCACCAAGGTGTGAGATTGGTGACTCTAGCCAAGACAGCAAAAGCTTCGCTGTTTGAAGGGCCAAGTTAAACAAGACACAATTAGGACTAACGTGCCCCCCACAGCTCCCAGAGGCCAGTTTATGAATCCTGAGGGAGCCAGAATTGGACCTTGCTGTGTCTTGTTTGCCTTGGCTACATAACACAGCAAACCCATGTGCCTCTTGCTTGGCGTCCTAGGCACAAATCACACCTGCAGGAGGCTCAGGCACTGAGTTTTTTTCCTTTCTCCTCCTCTCTGTCCAAGTGGTTTAGTTCTGATAAAGTGCAATATAATCCTGATGCCACGGTGCTGGCTTTTCTGAGGAAGAGGGCTCACCAGCTCTGCTGTGATGACACAGGCTCTCATGTCTCTGCATGCAGCTCTTTCCCTTAGGATCTGCCCGTGTTTTGTGTGTCCCTGGCTGGCAGCTGTCTTTCGCTTGGGTTCGAAATAGAGGTGTGCAGATTGCTGGTGCGTAGGTAGTGTTTCAGGAACCTTTTTAGCTTCTTTCAAATATTTGACCTTGGTGAATACTGGAAATGGAGCAGTAGGTTACCACCAGACTGACTGTTGCTCTGATACATAAATGCAGCTGTAACCTGTTTGGTACTGCAGATCCCACTCTCATGTGAGCTCAGGGGAATTGTTGGGACCATTAGTGTTACCTAGGAAGTTTTAATTCAGGCTCTGTTGCTCATGTGTTAAAGCTTTCAGTCTTAATCAGGATGCTGTCTGTGAAATGTGCTCCTGTAAATGCTTGTGAGGACACTTCATATACAGACTCTCTTTTGGCTGAAGAAGAGTCTAGTATCTCTCTTATTTATTTGAAAGTCTTTCCTTCTGTATGAACATCACCATGTACAAAGATACTTTCCAGCTACTATAGGGGGAAGACAAGGAAGAAGGTAAGCAGGAAGAAGACTCCTGACTTACTGGTCAGGCCAAGCTCAGGCTGGGGGCACAGGTAACGCTTTGTTTGTCCACCTGGCATAGGTGGCAAACAGACAAGCTTTCATGCCTGCAAGCTCTATTGCTTGCCTTGTATCATTAGGCCATATGGCTACAAGCGCACTACACTAAGAAAGAGATACCCATCCCTGTAAAGCCAGTGACATGTGACTGCAGAGGTCAATGTGCATCAACTTAATCATGTTGGTTTAGTCCTGGAAAGGGCTCGGAGGGGCTGAGGAGCCTCCAGTCTCACTAACTGCTAGGTTACCTTTGCAGACTGTGTTCAGAGGACCTGAGACCATCCTCAGTTTAGGAGATTTATGTGTAAGTCCCACTTTAACAGTTTTGTTCTCCATCTTCTTATTTAGCATCTGTATCATGTCAGCAATTGTTTGTCTCTGCTTCTGGGCTCATCTGAAGTTGTATCTCCCAGAGTCACGTGAGGACCCTGGCAGGCTTCAGAGGGGCAGGGTGTTGGTGTGGATGAGCTGAGGCACCGGAGCGAGGACTGATGCAATGTCAGGGAGGTGCCTTTTTCCAGCTGTCTCCTGTGGCCATTAAACGCACCCCAAAATTAAAAAAGCAATAGCAAGAGGTATTTAATGGCTCCCCAGTGAGGGTGAGTGAGAGGGAGGGGCACTTTTTCAGTTTTCCCATCATTTTCATGCATGCTGCTGTCCCCAAGGGATGTGCCCTGGGTGCCTGCTCATTTCAAAGACGCAGACGGGGACTGTTGGAGGATTTGTTATCCCATGTTACAGCCCCTTTGGGGGCAGTTTGGTATTTCTCACACTTCCATGCAGAGCAAGGTTTCCCAGAGGCTCAAACTTACGCACGATGCTGAAGTCACAAAACGTTTCCCGGTGTCGTTTAGCTCCACGGCTGGCTCCTACGAGGCCATCCAGGGCTTCACCCCTCACTGCAGGGCTGCATGATGCTGTGCGGCGGAAGGCAGCGGGGTGTGAACGGTGTCGTTATTATCCCGGGGAGGTTAGATGATGGAGGCAGCACAGGTTGAGCTGACTCCTGTGAATGAATGAACTCATTATAGTTCACTGCCTTCAATAAAAAATTTGTGAATCTTAATTAAAAGCACAGTCGTCTGCGTTTGTGGAGACATTGTTTTAGGCTGTTTTCCGAGCTGTTAACAGGTTGTAAAGGGTTTTTAAGGATTTCATTTTTGGGGGGGTATTACTAGTTAGGCTGTTAAAAAAAGAATTTTTTTAATTAAAAAAAAAATTGAAGGAAGATTTAGTGTTATGGAAGCAAGGACATGAACAGACTTTTTGCTTCTGTTGTGCTTGTCTCAGTTCGAAGTGGAGTTCGCATGCAGTGGCTTGGATTATGGATGAGCCTCAGGATACCCTTTGTTTTGTGCTGTGGACTACAGGTTTTCTCTGCTCTTTCTCCAGGCCACCAAAATATCCCCAGCATCCTTGTGCTCTTCATGCATATCCGAGTGACTCTTGACGATGCAGCTGAGAACTGTTGCCTTATCTGCTCTTCCAGCCATGGGCATGTCGTGGGAGAAGCTGCTCCAGCCCCTGCAGTGTCTGCTACGTCCCAGGGTGGTGAGTTCTGGCAGAGGATGCCACTCGGTGTCTTTCACAAGTGACTGTGTCTCTGGGTTTCTACCTCCAGCACCTGGAAAGCAGGTGGCTTCAATCTTTTTGGGTTATGAAAATAGGACTTGTAAATGCACATGTAGCAGAAGCAAGGCTTAGGGGTGGCCTGGTTCTGATTTTCCCCCATATTGATTTTCCAATGTCAAGTTGCTTCCTTACCCGAGGGGAAGGAGGGTTTGGCTTCCAGTTATGTGAAGATTTCTTCTGTGCTATGAAGTCTGCAAAGGCAGCAGGTTGCAGAGCTCAGACCTGTGTGGTTTTCATAAACATCACTCTTCTTTTGTAAAGCATCTACACGGATAAAACATGCTTTCCAGATTCCTTTCCACAGAAGAAGAGGTGGAAATCCTCTGTCAGCCAGGGGCTTGAAGCGAGCTATTTTTGCAAGGAACATAGAAATTGTTGTGTCGTTAAGTGTGAGAAAATTCAACAAAGATGACAAGCATTCTCCTTTTTTGATTAATTATATACCAAGTTTTTCAGGTTTTCTTTTTTTTTTAAAAAGCCCCCTCTCATTTTCACTGAACATCACGTTTTTGCTGCTTTTGTTTTTCCATTGGAAACATGAAATTTCTTCATGTAAATAGATATGAAAAAAGCAATCCCTCTCATCAAAGACTGTTTTATCTATAGCAAAAATATTTTGATAGGCTTACTTCCCCCCCCCCCGCCCATGCCCCATTCTAGTCTCATTAACCACAATGAACAAAACCCTGTTGTTGTGTGCGGGTTTCCTGTGGAATGACCTTGCTCAAGTTTGCAGCCTGAATGTGTTACCACGAAGCAGCCCAACGATATGATCTTATAACAACTGAATGTTCGCTCAGGGTGAGATTTCATGGCAGGTGATATTTCCCCCACAACAATACCATCTGCAATTATTTCCCTACATCCAGTGTCACTGAAAGGTCTGTCCCAGTGAAAGGCTCTGAATGGTCTGTTTTCACTTTCAACACTCAAACTTTCACTTGGAGGTGAAAGTTCGCTCGAACCACGTCTTGGTGAAATATCATAATATCCAATTCCACAGCAGGTTCAGAGAGTGTTTCATAACATTTTTGAACCAGATGTCAAGCTGATCTAAGAGGGAAAATTGGGGCATCTTTAATGTGTCACCATACTTTATCTTAGAACAAATAAACCTTCTAATTCTGTGAAGGGAGGTCGGGACAAGGAAAGCAACTCAAGCCCTTGTTTTAGTGTGCCAATGACATCAGTCTGCCAGGGAAGTCAAAACAGCTGGAGCCCAATCCTGTAAGTGGAACTCTGGCAAAAATTCTGGTGATCATCACTAAATGGTTTGCCTGGTTACCAATGACTGAACTGCTTCAGGATCGGGCCTCTGTATTTTGTGAAGGGTACAGTCTCTGCAGCATCAGCATTTATAAATAAAAAGGATGTGTTGGTTTTGTTTGTCACTTGGTTGTTTGACTATTTGGGTGATGGTTTGGGGGAGGGACAGGTATTTGTCCTGTGGCAGCCTCTCTGCTCTGGTTTGGGGGTGATTTGGGGTGGAGATACCTGTGGACTTACGATACCCACCTACATTTTTTGCAGCATTGAAGCTTTAATTCTCCAGGATTGTGGCTGGACTGATGCTGGGTTTGTGTGTAACTGGGGACAAAGCAGCTGCGCTCTCTTCTTTCACCTTTTGCTGTTCTTTTTGTTTTCTCCCCTAAGGAAACAAAGGTTATGTAGCTGTGTGTTTGCAAGTCTGCTGCTATCTGTTTGCAGCCCTCTAAAATAGCCTTTGAACCGCAGGCCGATTGCAACGAGATTTGCTGGGAGGGAGTGAGGTCCCAGAGCTGTTGGACTCATGGCTCTTTGACCAAAGCAGCTGATGGGGTAGTGGAAAGATGCGGCTGCGGGGAGGAAATGCAATGTCTGTTCAGGCTTTAATAAGCATCAGAGAATATACAGGGGAAACCAGATCTGTAGATCAGGCTTTGCAGGTTTTGCTCTCAAATAATACGTGTGAAGCAAAGTTCAAGGGGGCTGAGGCAGCTGTTCAGGCAGCTCGATGTGGAGTCCTTTGGGCATCTCTGCTTGGGTTTGCAGGGTCTGATGTCTGCTCTCCTGCCAGGTGTTGCTGAACATCTCCAAGGTCCCACCACATGCACTGCTGCCCCTGCCTTCCTCTGCCCCCTCCAGCACGCAGAGGGCATCCTCGCCACTGCTCACCCGGGCTGTCCTCAGACTCCTCCACCTTCTGCCACCTTGAGACTGTGAGCATTTTCCCCAGCCACACTGTGTTTTGCCTCCGAGAGCAGCATCCCTTGTTCTGCCTGGTTAACCCCAAACCGTCTCCTTCCTCAGCCCCCAAATACAGTTGTTTCATCCATGATTAAGATAATAAAACTGCTGGCTGGAATAAGGCAAATACTTCATGCTTTGGGAGTGAGGCAGCAGGGGTCAGGTTTGCTCGAAGCCCTGGGCTCTGCCCTGGAGAGGCGGTGAGGGCCTTTTACTCCTGAATGTCAGTTTAAAGCAATTTATCCTAATCCGATTAGTGGCTAATTCAGTGCCACTCTGCTTAAGGCGGCCTGGTTTGTGGGGGCTCAAGAGCCGGTGTTTACCCTTGGAGTGCGGGGTGCTTATCCTCTCAAGGGGGCTGGCTCCGGGAAGCTGACGGCTTCTTTGTGTCCACGTGTGCAGGATTATAAATAGTAATAATACAGGTTCAAAGCACTTTTGGGCTGAGGCTAGGGCTCCCGGGCTACATGGCTTTGTCTGAGCTCTGGGCTCTGCTTTGGCTGCAGAGGGAAACTCGGGGGGGGGGGGTCATTTTCCTTCGGTGGAGTGGCGGGGGGGTAAGGCTGAGTGAATGGCTTGTTTCATTTGGATGTCCCCCTTTGGAGACATTATATGTGAATAAGTTTGTTGCCCTCTGCTTAACCCTTTTTGAGACCTACCTTTCTTTTTGAAATGTCTTTGGGGATTTGCTTGATTTTTCCAGGTTTTCTTGCTTCTGAGGGCTGACCCAGACTGGGCTGAGACTTTATCCACTTACCTCCCTCTCCTGAGGGCTGGTTCCTGGCCCCATCAGTAGAAGTTGTTGTGGCTCCAGCTGGTTGTGGAGCTGCTTCAAACCCACCACAGGCTCTGGGGTGTTCCAGCTCAGCCATCCAGGTTTGGGCTGCTGCTGCTCTGAGCTGATGGATGTGTGATATGTGCATAAAGCTTGGCTAATCCCTGTCCGTGTGATGGCTGGTTTAGGTAAATGCTCTTTGTTTCCCTAATTTTTTCCTCCTTAGACTAGTAACACTGAGTAGGGCATCAGGAGAGCTGGCAGGGTGCTCGAGGGACTGTCACCTGGATGTCAAATGGGATTTCAGCTTGTGCAGACAAACCTCTGTCCCCTCTTGTACCATGTCTGCCCTCTGTGATTGCCTGCTTGGGACAGAGCTCAGTTCTTTCTACGAAGGGGAACTATTCACAGCTGGTAGCAAATCCACGTGCAAGCCCCTGTGAGCACAGGGCATTGTGCGTGTTTTATTCCTGTAACAGGGAGGGAAGTTTAGTGTTAAGACTTCAGTTTGTACCATTTGATCTGAAGTTTTCTGGTGAGTTGTATCTGTGTTCGGTGTCTTCACAAGCATGATGACTGTTTTCTGATCAGGGTGGGGTCTCTGGCTCAGCTTCTCACCTGGCGCTCCAGGAGCTTTGTGGAGATGTTTTGTAAACACGGAGGGATCTCCATCACGGTTTGGCTCCTGAGGGTACAATGTACAGATATCACTTTTGGACCTCTTGAAATATCCTGGTCTAGTTGTCTGTATGAGCTCAGACTTCAGGAATTGTTATAATAGGAAGAAATTTATGATTTATGGGTCAGATTCATTCTTCCTTGTATTGCTGAATACCTGGAGTTTCTTTTTAGAAGCCAATGGTGTAAGCCAGAGGTGAATCTAGGATCAGGTCCACTATTTTGATGTATGATAGACCATATATTATCTTCTTGATCCTTCAGATACAAGCGTACCGACAGACTTAGACTTCTTTTTATTTTTTTTGTCTTTTATTTAAAAACTGAACCAGGGAAAGATCTTTAATGTATTGCTAGTTTTCAATTTTTCTTAACAATGTAGCAAACGTTGATTGATTTTTTTGAGATGAGATCAGATAGGGGAAAAGAAGCAGAAAGAATCAGGCCAGGAGGTTTAACACAGTTAATTTGATGTCCTTTAGATGTCAGTATAATCAAAGAATAACACAAAACTCGGTATGGATTTGGAAATACTCCTGAGTGATGGAATTTGGTGGTCTCTTTCCTTGCACTAATTTGTTGGACTTTGGCTCCTGGGAAGTTTGTTGCTGCTAATTTAGGTGTTTGTCCAATGTGCTGCTAACGTGACGGTTAGGCGTGTGTAGCGAAGTGGCAGGAGACATTCCTGAGTGTTTCTCCATGGCAGATTGTTGCTGAAGGATTTTGGCTCTGCCGTTCTCTGGAGCAGCAAAACTTCAGCTTGGTCATTCAAAGGGGAGGGAAAGGGAAAGAACTTCACTGGGGTTTTGCTCTCTACCAGATACTTGCAATCGCATGGATCAATCAAAAGAAAGTTTTTCAGTAAAAATTGGGGTATATGCTTGCAGAGAAATGAATCCAGCAATTTTCTCTATCTGTAAACCCATTTCTCTACCATTACTGATATTTTCTAAGCCCTTAGACAGCAGAACTGATATTCCTTAGGGATATTTTTTTTTGTCAGTGGCTTGCTGTATTGCTGCTGACAGGATGAGCGTGCTACTCTGTTATTATGGGCTTGCTTTGAAGTGTTGAATTGTGTGTGCAAAAACGTTCATGTAAGTATTCTTGTACTTGCCTGTCGGTGCTTGGTTGTGTGTCTGGCGTTGCTTTGGTGGCCATGTGCTCATGGGTTTCAACTTCCTAGTCCAGGTAGGTAGTGGTGCTCTTGAGGCTTGGATGGCAACTACTTACGGGTTATTTATGAAACACATGACATCTGCATAAGAAGCTTTTGCATTTTCTTTTACTTTATTTTGCATTTTAAAAGCATGCTTATATAAAGATCATGCAGAATTCGCAAAAAGCCAGGCAATGAGCTGGAGACCATTTCAACAATCTCCCCTATCCACTTTAGTGTCTGTCCTATTGTTTTGAAACACTTTTTTAATTGCAGTTTTCCGAGGCAGTATTTCAAGGGATTGACAGGACCCCATTAAGTCAAATTTGGCCCCTGAATTATGTTCTATTTAAAAAATCCAGCACCCCCCAACTTCCACAAAACCAAAGACCAACAGAATGTTTCCATTAAAAGGAAATCCAAATGGAAACAGCTTTTAAATCTATCAAATATATGTTCCTTTTCTTTATTTGCCTGTCAGACTTTGTATGTGCATGAAGGCCAGACAGTGAATTGACTTGAAACATATTATTACCTAAAATGATATTGACATCAGAAATGCAAAAGCACCAGTGAAATAAGGTGGCCAGAGCTGGAAATTTTTGCTCTGGGCTGGGGTCCAGATTTTAAAGACCTGCTGCCTACATTTTGGGTCAGGAGCTTGGGATTCAGGGCTTGCATGTGAGCCTGAATTGGGCCATAAACAGTGACGAGATTTCACTGTTTAGTAGTCTGAAGCAGCTGCCCAGTCTCTGGCTCGTGAGCTGCATCTGGCCTGCCAGGACAATTCATGTGGCCTGGAGCCAGTTCCCAGTCACTCGCTTTCCTGAGGGCCTCTTGGACACAGGCAAGGAGTGGACTGTATGAATGATGTTGGCTGTCCTCAGCCAGTTTTTAGCTGCCTTTCCTACGGGCATCATCCCTTTTCCCCCTTCATGAGGCTAGATGTGGGCCTGTTGTGTAGTATGGGAGAGTTGATGGAGCTGGTAGGAAGGAGAGCTGGTCAGCCGCAAAGGAAAAGGGCACTCAGATGATCAGAGGGCTGGAGCACCTCTGCTATGAGGACAGGATGATGGAGTTGGGGTTGTTCAGCGTGGAGGAGAGAAGGCTCCAGTGAAACCTTATTGCTGTCTTTTAGTACTTAAAGGGGGCCTACAGAAAAGGTGAAGAGGGACTCTTTATCAGGGAGTGTAACGATAGGACGAGGGGGAACAGTTTTGAACTGAAAGAGGGGAGATTTAGATGAGATATTAGGAAGAAATTCTTTGCCGTGAGGGTGGTGAGCGCCTGGCCCAGGTTGCCCAGAGAAGCTGCGGCTGCCCCATCCCTGGAGGTGTTCAAGGCCAGGTTGGACGGGGCTTGGAGCAACCTGGTCTGGTGGGAGGTGTCCCTGCCCATGGCAGGGGGTGGCACTGGGTGATCTTTAAGATCCCTTCCAACCCAAACCGTTCTGTGATTCTATGAAGGCTTGCAGTCAATAGGTGAGTACAGGGTGACTGTGCTGTGGGTGGGAGGGAGGCTGTGCAGCCTGCTGTATTAGAGGGTTTGCCTACCAGTGGTTTAAAACATAATGGTAAAGCTAAATAAGAAGTTCAGCTTGAGGAGGGGGATGAAAAAATGCAATAGGGTCTCCGAGGCTGTGAAATTTGTCTTTTGAATGTTTTCAGTACTTGACTGGGCAGGGCTCTGAGCAACCGAGTCTGGCTTTGGAGACAGCCCTGCTTGGGCTTTGGATACCTTCAGGAGACCCTTCAAGCTTAAATTTTTTCTTTGCTTCTCTAATTGCAAGAACAGCCTTACTTTTGTTACGTTGGATGTACAGTACCAAACACGTGGGACCTGAGTCCTTGCTTGGATAGTACAGCAGTAGGAACCACAATGTTGTTGGAGTTGGAAACCATGTGCAATGTTCAGTATTGAATGGGTGGGGAACGGCAGCTTAGTCAGCATGAACCACCTCTTCCAGCTTAAACTGAGGCAATGACAGATTTAGTACTCATTAAGTTTCAGTACAACTCAGAGAGGAAGCCTTGCCCAGTGCAAAGGTATCCATCGGGAGTTTCTAACGCCACCATTCAAGATCTTGGTTTGTCTTGAGCCCAGGTTCTTCATCTCTTGGTTCCCCCATCAGAACAGTAGGGATCAGAGTTCTTCCCTATCTCCCAGGGCTACTGATGCTGTCAATGTATGAAAGGTTACAAGGTGCCTAGAAATTTTAACAGTGCGAAATACCTAATCCATATGGATCAATGCCCTCTTGAATTTTCCTTTTTTCCTGAGACTTTCCGAAATGTCTGTGATTTATTCTCCTTTGAACACACAGTGAATGCACTGTCTGCCAGGCAGTGCGGATGATCTTCTCGTTTATAACTATAGTATCCTTTACTCAAATTCCTGAGAACATGTTCCAGAAACATATGTAATTTGCCAGGTGAGGGTCTATAAAAATGGGATGGGTGAAAGAATACAGATGGAAGAACAACACTCCTATCTCCCTGAAGAGTCTTTCAGAAAACCTTGCAAGTGCAAAAAAAAAAGTTTCTTCTTCCCATTATTTCATCTATAATTCCAAGTTTCAGGCCAAAAGCAAAATGATGAGAGACATGGCCCGTTGTCATCAGAATATATCAGTATGATCTTGTACTACTTCTAATTGGTCCAGAAGCAGAAAATTCCAGAAATCTCCCAAGCAAGCCCTCTCCTCTGGGATTCTCAGGCTGTGCTGGCATCCCTGTCAGGTTTGGATCAGTTTTCATTTAAAAAATGATTATGTTTCTAGTTGTTGCTCTACCAAAGAGTCTTCCTACTGTAAACCAGTGCACAGCTGTCCTGCTAACTAGCCCAGCTGGGATCTGTGCAGCAGGGAGTGCAGTGAGAGGAGATGAAGTCATCCAGCTTGGGGTGTGGGGCTGGGGGATTGCGGAGCTGGCGTCTGTCTCGTGCCTGGCTGTAGGCTGCTCTGGTTTGGGTCTATTTGCTCTGTCTCTGTGTGTTTTCAGAGGCATCTCAGCTTGTGACAAAACCAGGCAGGTTCCACATGGAAGGTGACTGCAAAATGCTGCAGTTCCTTGATTGCTGTTTTGAGAGAGGGAGGAAACAGCTTGCTGAATTTGACTCAGATTTGTGAATAGTTTTGACAAACCTAGGTATTGTGTTTTTCAGCAAACAGACTTTACCAGATGTTTTTCCTCTCTGATGCTCAGTGCCATGAAGGTGTGCAGGGCTGGCTCTAGCTGCCGAGGGAGGGAGGGAGGGAGGGAGTAATGCAGCTCTCCAGGGCGGCTGGGGATGAATAACTGACCAAAGCAGACAGGGATCTGGACTGAGGGTCCTAAAGCCCCCCTGGACAAAGCTGTTTAGCCATGTTCTCTCTTTGTGAGTATACAGAAAAGCAAGAAGGGGGAAAAAAAAAAAATCTGTGTGTGAGCAGCAGAATGCTCCTTTTCTGCAGAGCCAGGTCTTGGGATGGGGTTCTCTGGTGCCTGCTAAAGGAAATATTTCCCCTATTTGCCTTTCATTGGGATTCCTTGGTGCCTGATGAAGATTGATTTGGCTTGTACTTACAGGCCGTTTCATGTGGTCTTTCAGCATGTATCTTCATGTGTGTGGTGCTTGTGAAAGCTCCACGCTGGCTGAAACAAGCCACTGGGCTCAAAGTCATGGGTTGGTGGCACAGACAGACCTGTGATCTTGCAGCAAGGTTGTAAGATCCGCACTAACAAGGTTGTTTTTAGCACTCAGGCTGAAAACAGCAGAGTAAGGAAGTCCCTGAAGTAATTCCACTCCCTGCACTGGCATCCTCCTTTTAGTGACTGTGTGTATTTAGTTACTAGTCTTCAAAGGTGTTTTCAAGTGTTAACAGATACTGCAAGTAAGAGTGATCATAGTATTGAGATTTATGCATGCTTTCTGTCCATGATGCTTGACAGCATCCCTTTAAAGTATAGGCATGCCTTCTCTAATAGCTTTTTCCAAGGGCCTCTTTGCAGAGGCAGCAGAAGATTCAGAGCAAACAAATAACAGAGCAATAATTTCCAGTGATTCCAGCAGTGATGGTTTTTTCATATACAGTAACCCCCTTCCCCGTATCAAAAGGTTTTCCTGCTCTGAACATCACCATCTGACACGATCCTTGCACCCTGAAAATCACTTTTCTATTTAAGGAAAACAGATTGAACTAAACCACACGTGTATCAAAGCAGAGTCTGGAGGTTTAAAGGCCATCGCAGAATACTGAAGGTAAGATAGTGCATGCAGAGATCTCTCCAGATGGGACAAATGTCATGTAGCTTCTTGATCAATCAGTATATTGGTGTCAACAGGGAAATTTTATAGGCTCATCACCATCTCATAGCCTGGCAGTCTCAGGAAGAGCTTAAGCAAGTTAAGCCTTCAAACCACTGGGGCACAAGCTTCTGCCTCTCCTTATATCCCACCTGTCCACAAGCTTTGAGCTGGTGTTGGCTTTCTGATGTAGTGACCAACAAAGTCATACTTGGGTTAATCCATTGCTACTCTCCAGCTCCCAACTGCCGGACATGTTCCTGTCCCTGTCAGGCAGCTCAAGCGCCAAGGAATGCAGTAGTGAGTTTTCAGAGACCCACATTCAGGAAAGGATTAATCTGGGTTTACCAGGATGTGGCTGTGTTGGTGTGGGGTTTGTCACACAAGTTGTACGTGTACCGCTGGCAGTGTGGATAGGAACTGTGAGTCGGAGGCTGAATGTATGGGCCACAAGAACTGGGGATATCGATTCTTATGGTCCCTGAGTCAGGAAGAATCTCTCGTTACAGTGATAGTGGAATAACTCTTCGAATTTTTTCTTTTAGTGGGGGCCCTATTTAGGCAGGGCATCGATGAAGATCTGTCTCTAAGATGTTGACTGCATACCTAAATAGAGCTGGAAATTAAGCAGTAACGAGCAGATCCATTCAACTGGTCAAAAAGAGAGGTTTCAATGTCTTTGACTGGGTAGTCATTAGAAGTGAATGTCATCTCTTGCAGTGTCATTAGGCTACGTGATGAAAATGGGATTTTTTTTTTTTTTTTTTCCTAGCAGGCTTCTGGGAATGATTATTCAGGTAGGAAAAAATATATAATTCCCCGATAATCTAGAGCTGTTGGAGCTTTCAGTGAAATCTCTGAAGTATTGGCACAATGATGAATGGCCTCTTCTGGAATACAGAAATGTATAAGACATGAAATAAATCCTTCATGCATTGCAGGGCTTTGGCGTAGTGCTGCTTATCTTAAGGGTATTATGCAAATCTGGTGCCTATTTAAATCTTGACACTCTCATCTGGAGCAGGTGTATTAGAAACTTACTTTTCTCTGAGAAGGTTAATTTGTCAAATATTGGCTGCTGGTTTCATCTCAAATGACTCGTTGTTCCCATGAGTTACAGTCCAGTCTCTGGCCCAGCTTCCTTCCAGCTCTGCTGTAGGACCCGAAGAGTGACACTTTAATGGCAAACTTCCAATTGTGAATGCTTTGAGGTGGTTGGGGATGCAGCTCTGACTACATGCAAGCTGCTAAAGATGAAACTTTCTAAGGACAGAAAATGCAGTAGGAGATAGCCATTGATGACAAGTGTAGTATGTATGCGAGGAGCCACAGAAATCCTTGCAATGGGATGAGCCCAAAGGATGCTGTTTGGATTGCAGCAGGGAAATACAAAAGACTTGCTCGGTTAAACACACTGTCAAATAATTAAGCATCTTGGATGATAACCTGTTGTTAATGATAAACCGAGCTGCGTTTGCGGGCCATTATCTTATCACGGTAGTGTTGGAGTCCGTTCACCTTGATATTCTGTATTGGATACCCTGGGGCCTTTAGACATTCTTTTAGTTGTCTTTAGGTGAATTTCTCACTGTCATAAGGCAACGTCCATGACCGCATCTCTCTCTTTTCCAGTAGTGACATCAGTTGTCTTGCCCGGGGCTGATCCTCCTAGTTGTCTGTGGCCATTCAAGCAGCCGTAAGAATGCTTTCCTACTTGTATGCCTTGTTTGGGAGTTGGCTGTTCTTTCTTCTTGTACTCTGAAAGGACAAGAGTACTTCTGCATGAACAGAAGAATTGTTTCCTCCCTTCTGTCTTTAGAAAGTTTGTTTCCCACTGAGGCAGTAGAAATGACATTGTGCAACTTTTATGAGCAGTCTCACACACAGGTAATGAAGAGCAAACACGCTGGAGTGAACGGTCCATTGGATGAAAATGATTCATTCCAGCTCTGGGGTGAGCAGCTTTGAGTAATGAAGTCATGGATTGGCTCACAAAACCTCATGGACTAGTTCACAAATGATGAAGATTGAAGCCACAACGACTGCTGCTTGCAATTAATTGCTTGACAAATCTAGGGGATCAAGTAAGAAATGGTGATGGAGTTTATCTTGTGCTGGTTCCGTTGGTGCTCATGAAGAGAAGTAGGAAAGTTAGTTCATCCAGCCACTGCTCTTATAATATGTTCTGTCAGATGTTTTAAGTGGTTAGATAGGGCTGACTGAGAAACGTCCATTAAAACTGCTTCTCGGTAGAAGATTTTGCTGAGACATGTTAGCTTGCTATGCAAAAGCTCATTCTCTTTGTGTGGAAAGACTCAACATATTTTTGGCAAAAGCTCCTTTTTGACAGGAAGGTTTAGGTTCTGAGTTTTTCCAAACTCATTTAATTTCCATCAATGTGTTCCTAGAATCCACTCTTTTCATCCTTTGTCTAGATCTTTCCACTTGGCTAGATGTGATGCTCATTCCTGGCTCAGGCCCATCCTGTTCTGGGGTGGGTATCCCCTGGCCCTCAACTAGAGAAGTAATTTCCTATGCAGATGCAATTATGGCCTTCGTGGTGTAGTGAGGCTCGGTCTCGCACTCCTGGGGGCAAGTTCACAGCTGTTCTTTTGAAGGACAGAGCACTGAGACCTCAGCCCCTCTTTTCTTTTTGCCTTTTTCCTTGAAAGAAATGCATTCAGGCCACAGCTGCTGACCTCACGGGTTTTCAGTGCTTGCCATTCATTGATGGTAACGACATGTCCTTCCGCACTCAACACATTAAAGCCTTGAGGAAATAACGATTACTTTTCCTTTTGGAAATGTTTCAGTAGTGATGGAGAGAGGTGGTGGGACACGGCGTATGCTGATGTAACCCATCCTGTGCAGTATGGTGCGTGCACCGCTTGCAGACCTGGTGGCTGGGTCTTTGGCAGGGTGTCCCTCGCGTGATGGAGGACACACACATGCTGCTGTGTTTAGCCTAGCCTTGGCCTGGCTCTTGGGGCTTTGTCCTGGCTGTTCACACTTCAAACTGAGTATTCAAATGGCAATGCAGGATTTCTGTCTTGGGAGTCAGCAGAGATCTTTGCAAGCCAGAAGAATGAGCCCTGGGTTGCCAAGATGACCCAATGTAACCCACAGCCCAGGACTTCAGCACTCTCAGACCCAAGGCCTGGTTTTGTGCAGCACAGCTGTGTAACCTTGGCTCAGTTTTGCTGAGAAAATAGTTTCTGAGCTGTGAGAAAGTCTGTCAGCTAAAGGCATGCAAGGTAGGAAAAGGGAAAAGAGAGTGCAATTGTTGAGACAATGATTCGAGGATTCAAGAGGGGTGCTGTTGACATGAAATGTTATAGAACTCTAAGGAAAAATGTAGAAAAATGGAAGACAGCAACTCTGAAGATTGAAAATCAGCCTATTTGAAGAAGGCTATCACATCCCCACCGGACTGATTGCGTGGCCAGCAGAGACTCACTGGGTGTCTCACTGGGTGTGCTTAACCTAGTAGCACGTAACTCCTGGAAATCTCCTGGGGATATTAACCAATATATAGTTATTCTGTACCCTTAAATTGTGTGTATCCCACCTGCAGAGCTCTTAGCACACATGAAGTGTGCAGGTGACATGTGAAGTGACTCAGGTAGAATTACACCAGCCATATATTAATGGTGTACACATTGCAAAGTCATTTGCCAAAATTTCTTCTGGATGTCAAGGATCTCACCCGGCCCTGAGAAGACACTTAATGAGGGGATTTCAGATACCTACCAGAATGTCTGGTATTGTTTCCGCCCCCTACCATTTTTGGTCACTGAGGCATGGTTATCGCTCAAGTGGCTCCATTGTGAGGTGACTGGAAGGAACATCTTGGTGTAGAAAATATGCCTGGAATTTGCAGCCCTTCTTAAATTAAGGCTGTGACAATGACTTTGCTGAATATAATCTAGACTAGCGGTCCATCCCATAAAAATTCCCAGGATGTTGCAGGCAGCTTAGAAATGTGATGGACGCTCCAATGGATCAGGATGGGAATAGTTTGCAACTAAGGACCATACTGAGAATATCTTCACGCAACACCTTCAGTCAACCATCAGTCAAGTTTTATTGTGGGGGAGGGTGGGCCTCAAAAATAGAAGGTGACAATAAGGTATGGTTAGAATAACGTTCAGGATTTGTCATTGATCAGGCAGATGACAGCAGGTTATCTTTTTAACTAGTAACAAATGTTCTTTAACCCTAATAACTGATCCCCAGTTCCATGTTACTAGCTCTGGTTAGGATACCAACCATCTCCTGACTCTCCTTTGATGCCTTAAAGGACAGATGGAGGGAGCAAAATGGAAATCCCAAACGTGGCAACATTACATGGCTGAGATGTTTTTCGGCCTGCAGTCTGGGGAGAATTTTTCTTCTCTGTTTAAACCAGAACATATATACCAAAGACCCTCAGACCCACAGCGATCCCAGCTGTTACCAGCAACTGAACTGCATGAATGAGGGCCCTGCCATGCCAGATCCATTGCCTCGGGCTGTGAGTGCAGCTGAGTCAACAAATGAAAACAGAAGGAAAATTGACTACGTAGACCTTCTGAAAAAAAAAAATAAAATGAAACAAAATGATGCAGGCAGTAAGGTGCGCTCCATCCCGGATGCGTATTATTTTTCTGAAGTGCTGCGTCCTTATGAAGCGATGTGTGAAATCCTGCATCCCCTGAGCACAAGCCTGCTGGAGCAGATGACTTGGGTGAGGAAGCCCATGTGGTTACCATTGCTCCACTTCATCAAAAATCCTTCTTAGAAGGGGAAGTGAGCTCAGCAAGCTGGGAAAGTGTCATACCAGGGGCTGGAGGAATGGCCGGAGGGCAATAGGAGAGACTTTACACAAACCAGCTGGCATATGGGTGTGTTTGGTTACATCATACTGAAAGACAGACGGATCTTGCAAGGTCTGGGTGCGTTCCAGACAATCCCGAGACCTCTTCACCTCCAGTCTCCTAATAAAGACTTTGCTGCATAAGAACTGCTATTCCTCCTTCCCTGCCTTTCCCTATCTTTCCCTATGAATCACTCCTTTGTAGCCGTATGTGGCTTTTATAATTAATGTGAACCAAGTGGCTCGTGTAGGAAGGGGAGAAGGATTTGCCTCCTGTCCCCTTCTATCAGAGGTGGAGATGTAGAGGCTGATTCAGGTGCAAGGGAAGTCAATAGGAGACTTTCTGTTCATGTCAACGGGTTTGAATTGCAAAGTGCTTGAGGAGTGTAGGGACGATACCTACCGTAATCTGACCACACCAAAATACAGCTTGATTCACTGGCTTACTTTGCAGTGGCAAATTGGCATTGATTTGGAGGAAGTTATAATTTGTACCAGTGAGGCATTTAGCCACTTTTTTTTTTTTTGACAGATATGCTGGGTTATGATTTTTTTTCATCTTCAAGTAATGTTACCCATTTTCCGGAGATAGGGGAGAGGTGCTAGAAATTGGTGTGGAGAGTATGTTTGGAGTGTTTGTCCCTTGATCATGGAATGCTCTTTCTGGTCTTGCCTTTCACAAAACTTCTCACTATATTCAAATCTTTCTTGGAAACCTTATGCCATCAATCGCTCAGGTTGGACCAGTCAGACCTATACAGTCTTGTGTCCTGTCTCTGGGACTGGATTGTGCCTCATGCTTCCTGAGACATTAAGGCTGGGGGGTTTGATATCTCCTCTAGTATTCTTATGTGATTTTTTTTCTCCATTAATAAGTAATATCAAATATTGTCTTCATTCCTGCTGAGTCTGTAGCCTGAAGAACTTCTTACATTAGTCAATTCTGCAGCGTAATTGCATGTTTCTTTGGATTTGAATTTCTGATGTCCTGCAATATTGCCTGTAAGAAGTGATGGAACTGATAGATTGCTTTTCTGTTTGACTGAAGGCATTCTTCTTTGGACTACTGCTTCAGCATCTCATTTTCACCCTTGTCCTTCCCCTCCATGTTGTTAGTCCACTTGGGGTTCTGTTTGTGGCCCTCAGTGGTGTGATGCCAAGTTGGGCTCTGGTGACTGACAGAAGAGGACTCTGAGGAATGAAATTTGGTGCTCTTCTCTGGGCCTAGGCTGTTAGTTCTTCACTTGCTTGGTGATTGAAATCAGTTGGAGCTTTGAAACCAATCTCCAAGAGTGTTTAAGAGCCAACATAGGCAGCACAGTGAAATAATGTTCCAAAAGCCTTGCGTGAATAGCGTTGCTTGCCTCTGGCATTCTGCAGTTAAGATATTACGCTTATTGAGCTTGTATCTCTGGTTGATATTTCAAGCAAAATTTACCATGAGGCTTTACCTCCTTGGGATATTTAAGAAAGACTAGAAAAGAGGGCTTTTTAGATGTTATTTAAGCTTAATGAAAAACCTCAAGGCTTTACTGATATGCTAAAAGCTAAGAGGTCAGCTTCATATCCAGAATTTATTTACCCAAGAGGTCTGGGTGATTTCATAGATCATAAAAACACAACTTCAAAAGTCATATTTTATTTCACAGTGGTGGTCTCCGCCATAAGGTAAGGTCAGGTCAGGAATCTATTCCTAGGAGAAGAGACAGCAGCCCTGGAAGATCTCCTTTCAAATCTGCAGAGGAATGCCCTGACGCGCCCTGAACCTTCTCCGTGAGGAAGCAGAAGGAGCGATGTCACTGTGCGAAACTGCCTCATGCTCTGCTCCCCGTAGGGACAGAGGAACTCTGCGGCTGCTGCCTCTGGTAACACATAAATGCAGCTTCAGTGTCTTCTGTTCATTTAGGCTGCAGGTACCTGGGACCGTTGCCAGGAGTGATGGGAAGGTAGCACAGATACTCGTCAGTGTTGAAAAGCTTCAGGGACAAAATGCCTGTCTTCTCTAAAAATGAGCATTAAATACTCATAATTATGTCCAAGGTGGCCACTCTGGTACTCTGCAGATAGGTTCTGCAATGCCACTCTGGTCTCTACCAGCCCCAAACTGCTCCTTGTTCTAGTATCAGCCACTACACAGAAAAAACTATGGACCAGACTTGCTTGCTGGAGATGTTGCTGGAGGCGTTTGCTTGGCTGTGGATAAAGGGTAACTGTGATGATCAGAAATATGCGTATCCCAAGAGACCTGACAGATGTGGCTAACAGGATGCCTGAATTAACGTCACCGGGGTGATGAGATGAGAACGATACCAGAACTTGGCCCAGAGCTAAACTTAGCACAGTGCAGGAAGCTAAAACAGCCAAACAGAGAATGCATCGGAGAAGGACCTTTGGGCATACTGAAGCTCAGACTGATGCTAGGTTTTGATATAGGAGAAAAGTTCATTCAGTGAATGATCAGAGGTCCCGTTGCTGCTGTCTCAACAGAGCCCACTGTCCAGCCTCCAGCTGACCTGCAAAGACCCTTCTTTCCATTGTGGAACTGCCTGTGCAGACCAGGCACTTCTCTTACTCATTTCCAAGGGATAAAATAGACTGAAATGGAGATGGAAAGGTCCCAGTCTCCTGTTTTACTAGTTATAGAATTAGATTACAATCTACAGGAAAAGAATGTCCTTCATAAGCCTTGGAGATCATACCGACCTTGTTCCCCATTCTGTATCAGTGCTGTTGAAGACTGTCATACTGTAATTTAAACCGCAAAGTTTATAAATTTATCAACGGACACACAGCGGCAGCATATCCTTTGTAGCTGGGGGCTCGATCCTAAAAAATACCATGGCAAGGGCTTTTCAGGGTCTATTCTTATTCCTTGCTAGGCTGGCTGGGTCTCCCCTGAGCAGGCTGGCGATGGCAGGGATGAAGATGGGCTTAAAGGAGCGATTGTTCCAGTCTGCTCTAAGCAGAGGAAGTGGAAGGTGATGGCTAATTAACTTAGCACTCAGCGTGGCTGCTGTCCCGTGAAAATAACAACAACTGTAATGAATCCCTACAGAATTGGCTTTGGTCTGGAAATGAGAAGAGATTGATTGAGGTAAATGAGAAGGAAAATCACACTAAGGAAAAAATGTGGAAAGAAAGGAAAGGACCAGAGATAGCTCTTGCTTGTTGCCATGCAGAGCCCTCAGGTCTCATTTTCTGCTGTCTTACTCAGCAGTGGCTGCTCAAAGGCTGGCTCTCCAGCTCTTCTTCACCACCCTTCGGTGTTGATGTCCTGGACTGAAGCTGATGCAATGAGAACTCAGACAGTATTGGTGATGATAGAGCTGTAATGCCAGTCTTTGCCCTGAAGTTTAAAATGTAAAAATCTTAGTGTTTGAGAAATTCTGATCTGCTTCATAATTGGTTGGGGAAAAAAAAAAGTAATGGTGCAGGGGAACCAAAGTAAATCTTTAGCATCCGCAACCAGTGAATGCTGATATATTCAGGGTAGAGAGTCATCTGCTTCACTGGATTGGAGCCTGGCTCCTAACAGCTTCATCTGATGCTCTTTCCAGTTTCTTGTATTGGAAGAGGGAGTGAGCAGCATCCACCTCTCTGTGTCACTTACGGTGTCATAGACCTTTGTCCTTTCCTTCTGCGAGTCAACTCTTTTCTAGGCGGGAGAGTCCTAGCTTGACCCTTACCTTTTGGAGCTGTAGTTCCCTCTGGCTAGCCTTGTTGCCTCTTGCAATGCCACAATATCCCTTTTGAGTTGAGGGAACAACAACTACACGTGGCAATTAGGCTGCAGGTGAAGCACAGACATACAGTGGTATAATGGTGTCCTCTGGTTTGTTCTTTACTCATAAGAATTTCTAATGATGTAATTTTTTAATTGCTGTTGAGCAATGAGCTGATGTTTCACAGATCCATCTGTCACAACCTCAAGGTATTGCTCCTGTGAGCTTATAGTCAGCTTAGAGCCCATCATTTTACATAGGAAGTGTAGACTGTGTTTTTTTCCAGGGCGAGTCCCTTTACATTTATCTGCATTGAATTTCATCTGCCATTTTATTACCTGTCACTGTATCATAAAATTGTTTTGTAGTTCATCACGATGCTCTCAAAATCAGTATTGTCAGCAAACTGTCCCACCTCACTGCTCATGCCCTTTTCCAGGTCACTTATGAACATGCATTTTTAATGGCACACATCTCTCTAGGGTTCCACGTTGACCTTGCTCCCTTGCAAGATCTGACCATTCCCAGTTTCCTCGCTTTTAACCAGGATTTATCCTTGCAAGGACTTTTCTTCTTCTCCTGTGTTTTGCTTAGTTTACTAAATGACCTGAGCCAACGTGTTCTGAAACAGTTTTAAAAAATCCGGTTTTGGCTGAAAGGTGCATCTTGCCTAAAAACAAACAGACAGACCACATAAAGATAAAAATGAAACAAAACAACCTCCTGTTTTTTCTCTTTTTTTATTCATCCAATGAAGTTTCCCCCTTCCTTCCGGTCTTTCAGCGCCTGAAGATTTTTAAGAGTTTTCATCTGATTTTGCATGGGAATCTCAAACTCTTCTGGGAAGGGAAAATTGCTTCCTGATTGCTTTTCTAGTGGTAAATAAATATGCTTAAATTGAGCTGTGCTTCCTCTCTCCCCCTTCAGTGCTCATTTGATTAAGTCTGGCTAGTATTTGATATGGTCACGCTGGATAAAACTGTGATACTTTTTTTTTTTTTCTTGTAACTGCACATTCAGAACTGTGTTGGCCTAATTATAATAGTGTGAGGACTTATACTGGTACAGCATATTTTCCCCATAAGGGGGTAACTCCACTGGTATAAAATACCTAAAAATAAACATTTGTAACTGTATTCACATCAGGAGGTTTATCAATCTGCAATTAAGTTAATGTGGTACCACTTGCTAACGGAGGACAAGAGACTAAAGTCCCTTTTGAGCTTGCATGCAGTTGGGGGGGTAACTCGTGCCATGCTGCAGATGCTGTAGAAATGCCCCCACATCCCATTTACAAACCCTCGGCCCTGTCTGCCCTCTAAAGCCTCTGGGCCTGAAAACTGCATGGGCTGTGTGGGTATTTTCTTCAAAATTTTCCAAAAAATGTTCTCCGGAGCTCTGCTGAAATGTCAATGCCAAGTTTCGGCAAGAAGGGAAAACTTTGATTGCCATTATAAACCTTGAAAATATGTTTTTTATAAAGCAAGTGCCAGCATAACCTTTGGTCCAGCTGCGGTAATAGCCCTACCTGATTTCCAGGGCACGTCTAAATGAGAAACTCCTAAACAGTGCAAAGAAAACAACTGAGAATTTACAGTGTAAAACCAGCCTGGTAATTGTATTAACAGTCCCTTCTAAGCAGAATCAGGCTCCCAGCTGTAGCTGAAACCCGTAAAAAGCACGCCATTAATTTTATGAAGAGAAGTAGCCATTTTAGTTCTCTGGAAGCTCTGGAGTCTGTAAAGATAAGGTGATGGACTTTTCTCCCAGCTGCAAGAGCTACATCTGGAAACCAGGTCTGTGCTGCACCGTGGATCTGGAGGAAGCCTGGCAAAACTCTGTCCTTCCAGAGGATGGTCACCGTGGTGGGATCCCTTGGATGGTAACGTGCCCATGTTTGCCAGCAGCGTGCCATGCCTGGTATGTCTGCTCTTGGCATCATGTTCCCAAAAAGACCATTGTACTTCCAAGAGAAGGACAGTCCCCTGTTGTCTTGATAAAACAAAAAAAAAAAAATAAAAAAATCTGCTGAATCTAATTTCAATTACCTGTTCTTGAGTTTTGTCTCTTTTAGGTGGCTGTCTAGATTTCATAAACACTACTAATTTGCTGTTAAATTTGCAATTTATATGATCCTAGATGATTTGTTAGGCCTTATTGAACAGCAAAGAATTTATTTATTTTTCTTTTTTTCTTGGAGATGGCTTTTCACACCATCAAGGCCACTTTCTCAACTTATTGACAGCTTTATGAGCACTGTTGGAAAAGCACCAGCTTCCTTCGTTTCACGGCGCTCCGGCTTTCCGTCGAGTGAAAAGGCAGTTTTTTAATTAGGGCCTGAGAGCCTTTGCTTTGCTCTGGCATTCCCCAGGTACAAAGCAATACACTGGCCTTTCTGTAGTTAATCACTTTTCCAGACTGCAGCCCACTAAAATTAGGTGGGCTTTTCGGTCAAATGTTTACCTGGCTCAGGGCCATCTGAAGAACCTCTTTGGGCTGACACATCTGCATTTGGCATGTGTCTGCGCTCTGGCTGTGCTCACCAATTAACCAGGAGAGCGAAAAATAAAATAAAATAAAAAAAAACCCCAACAACCCAATCTTGCCCTGCTTATAAAATGTCCTGTTTTCAAGCTAATTCCTGCATACGCAAAAAAGAAAACTCTTCAATGATTCTTCTTTCTTGCCTGGGTTTATAGTTGTGTCTTTGTTATTACTTTGTACCGGAGTAGCTCACATTCGCACCAGTTCCTCTGGCTCCCTTTCAAATCTGTTTATGAGAGTTTTAAAGTTTTATATTTGTGGTTACATTTAAACTCCTCATCATCATTATAGTCCTAGGAAGCCAATTTCTGCCTCTTTAAAAGGGTTGGTTACAGCTTTATTTCACTCAAGTAAGCAACAGGAGTATCGCAGCGATGCTGTAGCCTCGGTGGCAGCTCTGTGTGTTGGAGGTGCCTGTATTTGCTGCAGTGACTGCTCCGTGCTGGAAGCTGCCTGGGTTGGGGAAGCTGAGGACAGTAAGGTGCTGGCATCTCCTTCAGTCATTGAGTGTCCCTGTGTTGGAAGCCTGAAACAGAGCAGGAAACAGTTGCTGGTTGAGAAGACTGAGCCAAAGTCTATCTGATTTCCTTAAGAAAGTGTCTATGCCCTAAGCCAGAGGGATATATATAAGGCTGGGGACTTGTCCTCAGGCTACAGCTGTGCTTGCTACAGTAGTTATTCTTTCCAGCTGTTTGTCCATCCTCTCCCCCAAGTCCACCAGCAAAGCTACTGCTCGCTAACCTGTCCCAGTTGAATCCAGTCTGACCAGGAAAGAATTGCTACTTATACTAGCTGTGGGTGCCCCATCCCTGGAGGTGTTCAAGGCCAGGCTGGACAGGGCTTTGAGCAACCTGGTCCGGTAGGAGGTGTCCCTGCCCAGGGCAGGGGCATTGGAATGAGATGGTCTTTAAGGTCCCTTCCAACTCTAACCCCTCTGTGATTCTGTGATGCTGTTGAAATCAGGGAGGGGAGAGTGGCTGCTGAGCAGCTGGAGGTAGTATCTTGTGAGGAAGACAGACTGCAGCAGGAGGAGGGTGTGAGATGGGTGCTGTCTTCAGGAAGCCAGCTGATCCTGTCCTTATTGCTGCTTCCATGGAAGGCTAGCTGCACTGCGTTGTTTGTCCTATAAAGGCTTCCTGGGAAGGTAGGAGCTGCCCAAGTGGATCCCTGCCTATGTCTCAGTGGAGCCTTGTGCCTCAGAGAAAGGTCTAAAAGGAAGAGTTGGGGTGGGAGGTGCCCTTTGTGCAGAGCCATTGTATTAAGCCTAGAAAAATGTGATTATTAGATCCTTTCCAAAACTGTTTTTTTGCAAGTATTTATCACCGTGAATATTATCTGGCTCACCTGGAGCCTGGAAAAGACCTACCACAGTGATGGGCAAAGGATGAGCATCTGCAGAGCTCATCTTGCCCTAAGGCCACAGAGCAGCGATCAGGTGGTAGCAGGCTCTGAGTACATGCTGGAGCTGGGCCACCCCTGTCCAAGTCATCATATCGGTGATTTGAATTCCTAACCACATAATCATCTCTATCCATGTAACCCAGAAAAGAGCTGGTCAGGAATGTCTGGGAAATGTAAGTCGTGAGAAATCCACTTTTTTTCAAATTGCCCTTAATAAGAAAGGGATCATTTTAAGGGATAATTTGACTTTTATAATGTTACAGAATTAAATACTCCCAGCGCCAGCCATGACTTTTTTCATACAAGTGCTGTGTTGCTTTGGAATCATCAGTAATCTGCAATAAAACAAAATCCAAATTAATCTATCTCCTTATTTAAAAAAAAAAAAGAAGAAACAAACTGTTTTGGCTTCAGTTGGAAAAAATAAAATACATCTGCTCAATTCGGTTGATGTTGGCTCATGCAACTTTGTAGATGGTTTTGGGTGTTTTTTTTTGTGTGTCTTCTGCAGTTTTAAGATGGGAGGGAGAAAATATTTTGTATTGGAGTGTCAGGAGCTTGGAAGTATCCTTTTCCCTTTGATTCCCTTACCCCATTGCTCTGCAAGAGAAGAGATGCTTCGTTCTGTACTGTGCTGATTGTCGGTAAGAAGAGTAGAGGCAAACTGAGATAAAGGAGAGAAAGATTGTAGAACAAGAAGAGAAAGGAGAGAGAATGGGTTTTTTTTTGAGATTTGCACTGATTCTTTGAAATTAGTTCTAGATGTTGGGCCACAAAACATTTCAAACTATCCATTTCCCTGAAGTTAACTCACCACTTTGCTCCTGTTCCTCATGAATGGGTGACAAAGGGGCTGTTTTTTCCACCAGGGGCAGGTTGTGAGCGCAACGGGATCGCAGGAGCTCAGCTCTCTGAAATCCAGCCTGCGCTCTGCATGCAGCAGCATGAGAATGATATGTTTCAGTAATGCCAGCGAGTGTTTAATGGCATTAAATGTGTTTGTTTAGGGATTAGAGCAAAAATCCCCTCATCTTCCAATAGGGGGGAAAAAAGCTCTTTTCTTTTTTTTTTTTTTATTTTTTTTATTGTTGCTTTCTGCCTGCTAGGCTGGAGTGGAGTGAATAAGCCAGTTACCGGCCGCTGAACTCCAGCCTCTCCAGGGAAAACTATCCTGCTGCGTTATCCGTGTTTGGAAATCAGGAGTGCAGTAAACTGCGCCGGGATATCCTCTGCCCCACTCCCCCCAGAACTGGCAGTCGCCCCTCCTTCACCACTGCTCTGATTTCTCTTTTCTCAGCCTCTGGCTGCTCGTTGTTTCCTTTGCTGCTAAACAACTCCTGCCATTGCTTTTATTTTGGCTTTTCAGGTTGCTCAGCAGGGCTGGGGATGATGTGGACTGTCCCTTGTGGACTGTTCCCTCCAGGAGCAGGCCCATTTGGGGGGCTGCTTCCCATATGGGCGTTAGCTGGAGGGAGTTACGTTCACCACAAATAACTTGGAGGGAGCAGCTTTGCTGAAAATCCCAGCTTGGACTAAGGATCAAAGGGAACATTTGCTCCTAAATGTTGCTGAAAAAATACCTGTCTGAAATGCAGTACTCTGCTCTTTCCCTCCGTTAAAGCAGGAGGCGAATCCAGGAAGTCTTTCCTTACTTTGCAGCAACAGAGAGAGAGCGACTTACTGGTTAGAGCCCACAAGTCTGCCAGGAAAATTGGAGTTTTCTACCCTAAGAAGTTGGTGTTGTCCAGAGAAGAGAGGATTCCTGACTATGAGACGTGAAATCCTCCTCTCTGGGTCCTCTGCATCTTTGCTGTGTGAGAGATGGAAGGTGTAAGGTTTTAATTGATGCTTCCAGGAGGGGACGTGTGGAACTGGTCCCCAGCTGGGCTGTGTTACTCCACCAGCATTGAGGAAGCCCTGGGAGTGATGGGCTGCCCAAGAAATGTCTCATTTCTCTAGGAAAAATGTTAGCAAAACTTAAAGATTTCAGTTTTGTCAACAGACCTGACACTCCCTCTCCCAAATGGGAGATCCTTAGAGCCCATTGGGGTTGATCTGATTGAGCTGGAAGTGTTTAGATTATTATTCTTTAAAAAGAAAATATAAAAATAGCTTCCAGATTTTTGGTGTTCTGTCAAAAAAGGACCTTCCCACCAAAATTGCTCTTTTTACAAAAATAGCTGCTTCCATTTTTTTTAATAACAAACTCTGCTCATGCTCCATCCATCACCCATGTGCACAGCTGTGATTGCACGGCCCTGGGTCCTGCCTGGGATGCCTGTGCTCCCATCAGTTTCTCTGCAATTTTCTCCTGTTATATCTCTTGTGAGGTCTAGATCATGCCTTAGGAGGTTTAAGTGAGGATTGAGTACATTTTGGGACATGCCCGTGTCATTGTGTGATGGGGACTGGGGTCAGCAGTTTGTAGTAATAACCTTGCTATTGATTTGCCACTACAACTACAGAGCTGGGAGCTGCTTTGATATATCTGACTGGAGACAGCAAGAACTTTCCATTTCTGTCCTCATATGAGCACCTGACAGGCAAACAGGGGAATATGACCCCATTTACACCAAAGCTCCTGGTTTGGTGGCTTGGCTTACAGCTATTTGACTGGGGTTGACCCTAAGTCCTAGATGTCTCTTCCCATCGGCACTGGGGAGAAGTCAGATGTGACCCTTCTCTGGATGATTGTGGTATAATTCTCCCTTTGGGAGGAGAGGAAGAGAGAGGATGGAAACGCAGGTCCAGGGATGCTCCAGGTGAGCGGCGTGGCTCTGGTTGCACCATCAGAGAGCTTGGGGCTGTCCAAGTCTTGCACCCTTGTATTGGGCCACATGTGCCCTCCATACCCAGGTCCAAATGCTTCTAGCTCTCTGGAAGTGCTAATCCATCTGTAATCTGGAGCATCCAGGACTGTTTTACTACCAACCAAAGGATAAAACAAGGTATTTGTAACTTGCTAGCAATGGTAGACAAACCCTGGCAAAGTATCTGGGGCCAACCGGGAGCTAATTGCCTGCAGTTTCCAAATGCAGTGCCTAATTCCATAGTTACGATTCAACCTCTGCAATAATTGTTGCGTGCAGAAAAAAGAGACCTCTCATTTTATTCTGAGCATAATATTAACAGGAAGGGGCTTTTCTGTTGTGTGTTGTTTCACCAACGCCACTAATGAATGTGTAAACACCTCCTGGCATAGATTTCCCAGTTTACCGAGGTTGGAGTTCACGCTGCTAACACGCCTCTCTGTATGAAGCGCTCCAGTCGTTAACCTTGTGCATCCACTAATTAGTGGGTCACTTGCAGGTCAGAGGTGTGCTTATGCTATGCTTCTTGGCTGTCTGTTGTATTATTACAGCAACTGTAAATGCCACATGCGGCAGACTTGAAGAGTGTGTTTGGAAGGCTAGCTATATAATTAGGGTACATTATCCCAAGGCAGAGTACGCCAGCTGACATTCAAGAGGCAATAAAAACAATGTTGGTTTTTTGTTTGTTTTTTTTTTCTCCTTCCATTGCAACACATTGGCTGTCAATGAAAAAATGTTGGAGTGTGGCTGATTTTAGCAGGTTTGGGGTATTAGCTCCAGGACCAGCAGCTCCACAGCCCCACCATCCATCCGTCAGTCAATCCATCAGCCCATCCTGGCCTCAAGTTGGCTACAACTGTGTGGTGTATGGGGCCGAGCAGTCGCTTCCACCATTGTTTATGGCATAAGTCGGACCCTCCTTCAGAAAAACATAGTCATGAGTTCAACTGAATAATGATGAGTTCTTAAAAATATAACTTGACTTCTTTTCATTGGTCCTCAGTTTTCTGTGCATTTGTTGTCTCCATTTCCAAGCTTCTTATCCACCCACCCCTTTGCAGAAAGTTCTTTGGAGGTGTTTTCTGCTTGGATGAAGTCTTGAGGGAGCAGCGTTATTTCTCACACCATTGCGTGACTCCTTGTACTGGGGCTTTAAGTCGGTCATTAAATGTGTTGAGTGCTCTGCCTTTGCTCTTGACACAACATTAACAACATGATGAAACTGCTTGGAAACAATTAGATGGTAAATAAGCTTGTTCAGTAAATATGCACAAACTGCTCTGGCTACCTCCAGATGTTCCTGCTTTGTCAGACTTTCCTTCTGCAGTACAAGGCTGGGAGGTCTTCTGATAGCTATCAAAGCTGTTTGAACATGTATTACCTGCTGCTTCTCTACCCCCAAGACGCGTGATTCAAATCGGGAGAACTGGTCAGAATATGTGGTAGAGCAGCATTTTTTGATCTCCTTTAGTTAGCAGAAAGTGAATATAAATCAAAAATGTTCTTAATGACCTCTTATTTTGCTTTTTCAGTAGTGGAAGTGACTGCCAAAACTATGTAGCAATGGAGAATTGGGTTCTTTTGTGATTTCTGTGAATCTTCTATATGTAGCAATGGAGAAATGGGGTCTTTGTGATTTCTATGAAGCCTCTATATGCCTGTAAAAATCTCCCTAAAAGCAGGGAAGAGAGGGAAGAGGGAGTTCAAAATTTTTGGAGGAAGAATGCCTAAAATGCAGACAGAAAGGAGGCTGAAATATGAACATATGAGACACTCCAGAGGGTCCCTGAAGTAGCTCAGGAAAGCTATGGATCCTGTTTAGTTTGTGAAACTAATTAGAAAAGGAAAGAAGTTTATATTCTGTGCTGTTCCTGCATTGTTCTGCATGTAGCAAAATATGTTTAAAAGAAAAAAAAAAAAGGCCAAAAAAAACCTAACGAAAAGATGTGAAAAACCAAAACTCCCCATTCCAGTTGGCTTCAGGCCTCAGCCAAGAGCTCTGCAGACTGCCCTAGTCCCCGAGCGCTGTGCGTGCTCAAGTGCGGAGCATTGCCCTACACCGGCAGGAGGGATGGTCCTTCCAAAATGCCAAAGGGGAGAATTACTGTACTGGAAACTGGGGACAAAGAAGCGATTTAAAAGGGCAGGGAGAAAAAGGCAGCTCACAGCATGGAGACACTTGCCCTGTCTCTCCTGTCTATAGTTGGTCTAGAGGAACAGAAGCAGCCAAACAATGAGGAACAGGCTGTTCCCATGTCAGGCGGGAAGTGCATGAAATCCCATGAGCAAGTCTGTGCTTTCTAATGATTTCCAGATGGCATCCTAGCCCAAAAGTGTTGCGGTTGTCTGGATACGCATTCACACATTGCGACGTTTCTACAGAAATTCAGAGGATCTCCTTTAAAGTCATACCTTGGCCTGAACCAAGAGCCTTGGATGTAAAGATCCATGTGGTAGGTTTGGCTTCACCTCTACCAAGGGACGTACATGCTCAACCTATGGAAAATGTACTTTAAATGATTGTATAGAATTTGCATTTTTGGCTATTTTCCACCTCAAGCTTGATCCAGGCTGCAGAGTGTACTTAGATTTCCAAAAAGCTTTTGTCGAGTTTTCTCATCAAAGGCTCTTACTCTAAGTTATGGTAGGAGATGAAGGCATGTCCTTCTGTGGGCTTGTAGCTGGCTAAATAATAAACAGTCGGCTTTCCTGGTGGAGAAGGGTCACTAATGGAGTCCCCTGTGGCCAAAGTGTGTGGTCAAGTGACACATTTTGCAAGTGATAAAAGTATTTAGGATAGTCAAAATTTGTCACAGGTAGAAATGATAAGGAAGAAGGAAGTCTGGCTCCACCCAACTTTAAAAATATTAAAAGTTTGAGGTCCAACTCCGTGCTGTTAACCCATGGCTAACCAAACGGCAGGCAGAGCAGGCTACGTTCAATGATGACTTGAACAGTTGTGTCTGTGTGTCAGTCTGCCCGTCCACCCTCACTTCAGTTTAACTCCTCTCTGTGTAGTAGTACAGGTGTTGGTAGTGTGCTCCTTGCAAGCATTTTCCTACTGGTAATCTTCCAGAAAGGAAGACACAAACCAACAGTGTAATATCATCAAGGGAGGAGAGATGGGTGGCCTCCTTTGGGCCACATTAAATCAGCTTTTTAGGCAGGTAGAACTTTTAATCTGGGGAGTAAAGATCACACACATGCAGTGCTGTCAAATGCTACCCCTTTGCCATCCCTGCAGCTGCCATGCCATGAGATGTAAACTGCAAAAGGCCAAATGCAAATCTCTAAGTCCTAATGTGTCAATTATCTTTCTGACAATTACATATGGATTTCATTAGCTCACTAAATGGTACCTATTACAGCATCTTACCAGCTGGAGGGATTTCCAGTAGGAAATGTGAGATGGGAAATGCTGACAAACCTCAAATTCCCAGAGGCTCTCTGGAATTCATGCAGATGAAGTGTGATAAGGGCAGCCTTGAGCACCCCTCCTTGGCTCCGTGCAATCGCATCTCCTTGGAGTGAGGAGGGGCACCTGGGTGGATCGGTGGTGGGATGTGCCTGTGGATGCATGTCTGGTACCTTGCAGTTACTGCAGAGAGGGGAGGAAAAAGCAGAGCGGGAGGTTATCCTAGGGCAACCTAGTGTTGCTTGCTTTCTATGAAGAGTTTAGGCACTATATTTTCTTGCAGTTTCAGCATTATAAATTGTAACTTGAGCTTGAAGGTGATGGGATAATCTCCACAAGGAGTATCTTTGAGTGAATGCAGCTCCAGATGGTGAAAGTGCCCAGGATGGATTTGGTCTTAGTGGTCTTTCTGCCATGCAACCTCTCTGCAGTGTCTCCCCGAAAGTATTTACTACGTTCTTCATCTTTGACCTTGCTCTTTCCAGGGACTCATCAAATGGGAGTGGTGAAAGAAAGGAAGAAAGGCTAATGACTTGGAGAGGGTTTTATGATGATTCCTGTGGTGCACCTTTGACATCTAACCTAGTTCCTCCTGAGCTCATCTGGATGCTCAGTGGCTTCTAGGAGTGACCCCACCACCTCAGAGACTGAATCCATAGCTCATATGCCCTCATGTCAGGATGCATACCACCTCCTAGGGTATGGTCCCCATACACCTAGCAGTTTAGGAACTTAGCAGGATGGTGTAGGCAGCTGTCAGCATGGTTGGGTCTTGCTGGAACATGCTGGGGACTCTTTCCAGGCTTGGGTGTGTGGTCTCCACATACCTCTCTCCTGGTGCTCCACGCTGCTGATTTTCCAGCTGTCTCTTGGAAACAAGGCTCTTCCAGATGGCTGCTTAGCTCAAGAAGCTGTGTGCTCCTGCCAGCACGTTCTGGATACCAGCCCCTCTAGCAGAAGATAAACTAAGCTTGGAGCACGAGCTTGCAGATGATAAGAAGGGGCAAAGAGGATTTCTGCAGGAACGGCTGGTGAGATGAGTGCCTGGGGGCATGCGGCTTTCCTCAGCCCACCATGCTGCCTCCCAGCTCTCAAACCACAGTGCTGAGCGAGCAGGGCGTGTGCCGGTGTGCTTTCAAGATGATCAGTGTGACTCAAGGGCAAAGACTTGCCCCCACGCAGCATGTTTTAGGTGAAAAGCCTGGAGATTAATGATGCACTTTTGGTTGACGCATCTCTTGCAAATGTCAGGGGTCTTGTGAGGGTTGGAGGAGAAGGGACTGCTGTCTTTGGGGTGAAACACAGGAGAGCCCAGGCCCCCTTTTTCACTGCCCTTGACCATGTTCAGCTTCCTCATTAAATGTTCTGCCGCTGTTTCTATGCTTGGACAATTTATCTCATGTGTTGATTATGCCTGCAAGCCTGGCTTTCCTCTGGCCAATTCAGCATAGGAGCAAGTTTAAAACCATATTTGGAGACTAGGAAGATAATATGTTTCTTTACCTGTGATACTTTCTACGCACAGGGAGAAGTGCAAGCAATAGGGGTTAGTCACTCTAAGGAAGCATTCTTAATTTTGTCTTAAAAATACCAATTTTCAGGGCTTGGAAGGGAAGCATGAATGAAATACTGCTTCTGTCAGTGCTTTCACTGTGGTGCCATTCAGCTGGTTTGCCTCTGGGATTGAGAGAGTTAAAAAAAAAAAAAGGCTGATGATGTGATGGAAAAGGATTCCTCGAAGGCACCTTCATTTATTTCACAGGGCCGTGGATGCCAGCTGGGACTTGCTTCCTGCAGCAGTCCTGGTACACGGGGGCAATGCTGCTGTCTCCTCTGGGGTTTGTTCTATTTTCTACTGAAATTTTTCTGCTCTCCACACTTAGATGTTAACTGCAGTTCAGCACAGAGTGCTCTTTGGTTGTGAGGTGTAAAGCACACTGTAAATCACTTCTCTAGCTTCCTCTCTCCTGGGTGTATCTGAGGCTGGAGCACAAGCCACAGACATCCCTGGAGAACCCAGGGACTCCCTGTTGGCAGGACCATGCTCCAGACCTTCCCCCTTCCTCCCAAAGTGTCCAGGCCAGGAAGGGCTCGGGTGGCCTGCTGAAACTTTTAGTGTCATAAAAGCCAGAAGGCTTTGCTGAATTAGAACCTCAGGGACATGTAAATGTAATTCTGTCCTGCTGAGGTGTGCGTGGATGGCTGTGGAGACTCCTGCTTTGTACATGGATGCTAAGGAAAATCATCATATAGACACAGTGAGACAGCGTGCTGACATATGAGTTAAAAAAAATAAAAAAGTTAGGGAAAACATGTAACCATACAACCAAGTCACTATCCCTTTAAATGAGAAGCCAGGCCGGAGCAGACCCCATTGTTGGGTGGTGGTGAATGCAAACAGCTTTAAAGATCTGAATCTGGTTTGATATGTGGCTGTGAACTCCTATTGTCAGACCCCATCGTGACTCCGTGAGGGATCTCCACCATCCGGGGGTCAAGTGTCTTAGTGTTAATTGTCTGGAAAATCAAACTAAAAGCTGCCTTTGATGCTTACAAGGCAGGAGTGCTTGCGTAGCAGCTGGCTGGGGTTGGGGCAAAAGACTGAGCGGTTTCTTCCCTGAGTATCCTGATCACTAAAAACCTAGGAAAGCTCCAAATTACATTAAAATCTTGCATACATAAAAAAGGCAAGTTCTCACTGCGGTTGATCTCGTCTGCAGTGGGACTTTTCCTTGAATTTAACCAGCATCACCAAACACAAAGAAAGAGATGTGTCTTTAGCAGTGAATACAGATTTAAGTGACTAGAGCTAAAATAACCACTCATCAGAACATTAAGGTTCTTAACATGTGCACAGACCAGCCTTGGAAGAAGCACCGAGACGAAGAGCTGCAGCGTGGAGGGGTGAGTGTGTAAGGCTGTTCCACATCTGCAGGGGCTGTGGGTATGTGGGGTAAGCAGGTGGAGGGAGGTCATCCTCCCCCTCTGCTCTGTCTTGGTGAGGCCGCATCTGGAGTGCTGGGTCCAGTTCTGGGCTCCCTGGTTCAAGAAGGACAGGGAACTGCTGGAGAGGGGACAGCAAAGGGCTACCAAGATGATGAGGGGACTGGAACACCTCTCTGAGGAAGAAGGACTGAGGGACTTGGGTCTCTTCAGTCTGGAAGAAAGACAACTGAGGAGGGATCTTATCTACGCTTGTAAATAGTGAAAGGGTGGGTGTCAGGAGGATGGGGCCAGGCTCTTTTCAGTGGTGCCCAGTGACAGGACAAGGGGTAACGGGCACAAACTTGAGCATAGGAAGTTCCCACCTAAACATGAGGAGGAACTTCTTTCCCGTGAGGGTGGCAGAGCCCTGGCACAGGCTGCCCAGAGAGGTGGTGGAGTCTCCATCTCTGGAGACATTCCAAACCCACCTGGACGTGTTCCTGTGCCACCTGCTCTGGGTGACCCTGCTCTGGCAGGGGGTTGGACTGGATGATCTCCAGAGATTCCTTCCAACCCTATGATTCTATGTCCACCTGAAGTGGGACGTGGCTAGTGTTCGGTTGTGTCACCCCTCCCATATTTAAGAGCTAAGATACTGAGACTCAGCAGAATGAAAAAAAGGAAAAAACTTGATCAAGTTGCGTTTGGGCTTTGGGATGTAGGTGATCTTTGCATCTGACTGTCTGGGACTGAATACATGGTTACCTGTCACTTCACATGGCATAAATGTGTAATTGCAGTGTTGGTATCATATATAGATATTAATATTATAGATCACATCTCGGTATCTGGTCTTAAAACTGTGACATTAGTGCAAGGAAAGCCTAGTAGGTAATTGTCAGCAATCTGGTTTTTATTTTTCTCTCTATGCTAACTTTCTTGAGGGAAAGATGATGTAGCAGCAGACAGACACACAAAAGGAGGGAAGAAAGGACTGCAGCACTCACGTGGCATAGTTGTGTTGCTTGTGAAAGTTGCGCGGATCCAACCTGTTTTCACATGCTCCGTCTCTGTGTGCCAGCCCATGTCATGCATGCAGCAGTGGTAACCCTATAGCCTACCATGGACAAACACAATAATCTGATTTACCACGGCCCTTTGATTACCTCAGCAGCCCTCTGCACGCCAAGACCTTTTTGACAGGCACTGCTTATACTGATCCGAACCCATACGGCAGCTTCAAACAGCTGCCATTTTGAGAGCAAAACCTTCCACAGAATCCTGCTTCCACTGGGGCTCCAAAGAAAAATGTCTTCTCTGCATTACATTGATTTAAAGAGCACACGCAGCATTTGGCTTTGGTTCAATGCCAGACTAAAGGTCCTCTACATTATAAACTATCAGGGCTAGAAAGATTTGCTCTATAAATGGCTCCGTATGCACACGCACTGTATATATATATATAATATGGATCTGCTTATGTCATGGAGCACTTCAAATATCCCTTAATAAAATAATAGACCCCTAGGTAGCTATATATACTGGCAGAAAGTTGTTCGGCCCTTTGGAGCCATGGAAAAAGTTAGTGGTCCTAAACATTTCTTCTTTGTCCTCTGGCTGGATTCCACTGTGGGTAATTAAAACGGCAGAACATCCTGGATCCTATTGCATGAAGGGATGCAGCCGTGGTCCTCTGAACCTGATGGCAGCAGAAATGGAAACTGCTTAAAGAGAACGTGAAATATGCTGCTTGTCGCCTGGCTGGCCTTGGAGATCAATGAGCAGCACTGGAAAGATCTCTGATGAGCAGAAAGAAATTGTTTCTTAGCTTCACTTACAAGGGCTGGGACATGAGATGTCACTGGCAGGTTCACAGCTTTTTAGTGTAAAGTTGTTGCTGGTCGGAGAGGTCTTCCCAGCTGTGGGAATGACCTGCTTGCTGGTCTTTGCTTTGCAACATGTAACCCCTGACACCTAGTGAGGGTGTGGGATGGAGCCAAACATCTCCCCGGCCCTGCTCTCCAGCTGCATCTGAAGGATTTGGGGGTTGATGAGAAGCTCAACATGAGCTGGCAATGTGTGCTCACAGCTCAGAGAGCCATCAAAAGCCGCATGGCCAGCAGGTTGAGGGAGGGGATTCTGCCCTTCTACTCTGCTCTGGTGAGACTCCTCTGCAGTGCTGCATCCAAAAGGACGTGGACCTGTTGGAGCAAGTCTAGAGGAGGCCATGAAGATGATCAGAGGGTTGGAGCCCTTCTGCTGTGAGGACAGGCTGAGAGAGTTGGGGGGCTTCAGCCTGGGGAAGAGAAGGCTCCGGGGAGACCTTAGAGCCCCTTCCAGTCCCTAAAGGGGCTCCAGGAAAGCTGGGGAGGGACTCTGGATCAGGGAGTGGAGCGACAGGATGAGAGGGAATGGTTTTAAACTGAAAGAGGGGAGATTTAGATGAGATATTGGGAAGAAATTCTTTGCCATGAGGGTGGTGAGCGCCTGGCCCAGGTTGCCCAGAGAAGCTGCGGCTGCCCCATCCCTGGAGGTGTTCAAGGCCAGGTTGGATGGGGCTTTGAGCAACCTGGTCTGGTGGGAGGTGTCCCTGCCCAGGGCAGGGGGTGGCACTGGATGATCTTTAAGGTCCCTTCCAACCCAAACCATTCTGTGATCTGGCACGGAGGGTCACAGGGATGGGGAGATGCTGCACTGTGAGTGTCCTAATGGGACCCTGCTCAGAGAAGACCTGTGTTGGTGTCCTGCCCCAGCAGTAGCTGAGACCTCCCCTCCACACTCCCAGCCAGAGTTGTGTGGCTCCCTGCAGTGCTGGGCACAGTTTGTGACACTGGGGTGCAGAGTGCAGCTGCCCTTGGAGAGCCTGGAGTGTTAATAGCTGCGTGTTGCACCTTGGTGGAAAATACTTTTAATTCTTCACACATAAAGGAGCCTGTGCGAATAAAAGTTTGCTTTCTGGTTAGTTAACACCAATTCCTCTCCCCAGATGGTTTGTGGGATGGGGTCCTTACGGATCCTTCCCATGAGGCTGGACAACAGGGATGGTGTCTCAGAAACTGCTTGCCCAAGTTGTCCAACCTTTTGTCTCTCCTGGATAAACTCAGACAATAAATATGTGGCTGGTTCTGCCACAACAACTGAAAACAAAGATTGACTGCCAGGCTGTGAGCACCTCTCCACTCTGAATTTAGCTTTCAATTCTCCCTTAATTTATTATTTGCAGTTAATTTAATCCATATTGAGCTGCCTCAAAGAGAAAAAAGCTCTAGATTTGGTGAAAAATAATCTATTTTTAATTATTTCTGATGTAGAACATTAGCCCATAAATAAATTCCACTGCTACCCAGTGGTTTTTTTGCCGTCAGAACCGTCTTGCTGGAATCAATAAACAGTTGATTAAAAACCTTGTTATTTAATATATTCAGTAACCCTAATCTATTCATTAGAAACTTAATCACTTTCATGTCACCGGCTGCTGTGATGGAGAAAAGAGCTGTAGCTAATTATTAGCAATTTTACAAAGCTAATATTGAATTTCTAATGGGTCCTCTGTGGCCTCTATTTCAAGCAGTTTGTATATCCCACAAACATGTGTTCTGGCTCTGGGCAGGGCCAAGCATCTCAGACTTGCAGCCCTGTGGATAAACTTGAGACCTAGCAACCAAATCTCTGGTTCGTCTAGGGGAGGAACATGTGTGCGCGGCGCTGGCCTCTGGCCAGGTCCACCCATGATGCTCCTCTACACAATGGCTGGCCAGGGGACAAGGAGCTGTGGGAAGGGACACGCTCCCGTGCGCTCTGCTGCATCCTTCCCCTGGGATGGAATCGGGGGGAAACAAGTGGGCTGGGGCCAGGGAGAGCGGGCAGGTGTTTGCTGTGTGCTGCCCAATGGCCAAGAGCTTTGGTTTTTGCTTGTTCAGTTGGTTTTGTTCGATATCGGAGCCACTGGTTTGGCTACGTGGGCATGCAAAGCAGAGGGGAAGCTCTTGGGGTGGGGCAACATTGTAATTTTCTTTAGGGCTGTGCTAAGTTTAAAGCCAGTGGTCTGTCCGGATTGTTTGCATCTGCTGTTGCTGGACTTTGAGACATTGAGGTGCTGGAGCGTGTCCAGAGAAGGGCAATGGAGCTGGTGAGGGGTCTGGAGCACAAGTCTTGTGAGGAGCGGCTGAGGGAGCTGGGGGTGTTCAGCCTGGAGAAAAGGAGGCTGAGGGGAGACCTTCTTGCTCTCTACAGCTCCCTGAAAGGAGGGTGTAGCCAGGGGGGATCGGTCTCTTCTCCCAAGGAACAGGTGATAGGGCAAGAGGAAACGGCCTCAGGTTGTGCCAGGGGAGGCTGAGATTGGATATTAGGAAAAATTTTTACACTGAAAGAGTTATTAAGTAGTGGAACAGGCTGCCCAGGGAAGTGGGGGGGTCACCTACCCTGGAGGTATTTAAAAGCCAGGTAGGCGTGGTGCTTAGAGATATGGTTTAGTGATGGTTTTTGTCAGGTCAGAGTTAGGTTGATGGTTGGATTTGATGATCTGAAAGGTCCCTTCCAACCTAGGCAATTCTATGATTCTATGACTTACATCCTCATTATTTGTGCTCGTAGGAGCATTACTGTTAGTATTTATATTCTGATAGCAGCTGAGGTGCCTCTTTTTATACCAGGCAGGGTCCAATGTACAGGGAAAAGACTTTGTGCAGGACGTGGGGAGCGGGGACACTTAGTGCACACAGCCCAAGTGCAAAGCCAAAGCACGTGTGTGGCTGCAGCAGGAGCTTGTGCCACTCGGAGGTGGTTGAATTGTAAAATATTTTCATTAAATATTTATGGAACCAGCTAAAAGTTGCTATAGGTGAGATACAAGAAAAAATCTTGGATTGGAGTTGTGCAGGTGACAAGCATCCCTGTACTTCAGTGCTGGGATGGGAGTGCTGGAGGGGGTGGGTAACGTCAGAGCAAGTGACAGGCTCAGGCACTGGGGGGGTAAGGACCTTTTTCTTTGGATGGATGAATGCTCCACACCTCTCTCCTGTGGGTTTCTTACTGTCTGTGCTGATGGTGGCCATTACTGGAGCTGATACACAGGCTAGACTGTGCCCTGGCCATCAGCCCGTCTGTCTGCTCCTGGTGTAGCTGTTCTTGGGTGCCTCTTGTGATTTTCCAGGTTTCTGGTCATTGCAACACTTCCTGCATCAGAACATAATCAAATATGCTCCAGGACTGTAGTTTAAGAGATTTAATAATTTGATGTTCTTTGCCTTCTCCTTCCTGCCCTGTTTTTCTGTGGGATAACTGACCGTGGTTCAGTTCAACAGAAAAAACAACAGCACAGGGCTGAAGATGGTCCTGAGCCTCAAAGCAAAAGCAGACAGAAGAGCACATCCAGTGATGCCTTTCTGACATCCTCAGCCTCAAGCTCTGCACATGTGATGGCTCTACCCCATAAGGCGTCTTGCTGAGGTGCTCGGGTCTGGAAGGGTGCCTGTGTGCAGGTGTATTTGTGGGTCTGGAGCCTGTGGGTGTTACCCTCCCTCTGTGGAGCCCCTTCAAACAGCCTTAAGAGGGGAGAAAGGCTTGAAACATGATGTGACTGGACGTTGGGGTTTTAGCACCATCCAAACCTGCAGAGATGCCTCCGCAGTATGCTGGAACCAGCCAGCCTGGAGGTTTGCACCCAGCAGAGGGTCCTGTTTTGCCTTGTGTGCCGTCAAAAGCAACAGCATCTTCTCTAATCTGTGCCTTTGGAAGCAGCGTGCTCTAGCTAAGGGGGACTGATGGCAATCCTGTTTCAGGAGGGTGTCGCTGAGAGGGGACTGAATGCAAAAACCTCCTCCCTTGGGCTTCAGCTCTCTTTGGAGGGAATTTGCCAGATGGAAGGAAACAAATACACAAACATGTACGTAAACTCTTCCAAAATGGCTTTGTGTTCTCATTTTCGAAAATATGTGATTGAGCTTGTTTTATGGGCTTGGCGAACTTCTGGCAGCATCTGGCTGAGCTAAATATTATACTTAATAGCCCAAGACAGCAGTGATTGCAGAGAGCTGTCTGCATTTCATGTGTGTTTACAAATGTGCTGTAGTAATTCCACGGAAATTAGCATAGAGCCTTAACAACAAAACAGGGGATGGAGAACAAAGAGAAGTGTCTCTTGGCCTCTCTCCTGTTTATGTATGTATTGGTCCAAGTGTCTGTCTACATGTCCTCATGCATAGTGTTATCTCTCTGCTAGTCTGTCTATTATCAGTGATAATTTTGCACTCCAAACCCTCCAACATCCCCAAATGTCTTTTTTCTTACGTATCAGATAATAGCCAGAGGAAGCATTGGCAAGAGGTGGTACCTGGATTCTTTTAAGTTAGTCTGAAACATGAGGTTTTAACCCTACTGTATGACATTTTGATCTATGAAGTTGCATAATAGTAATACTGAACAAATATTTAGGGGACAGAGTTTGACAGTTTGCCAAATAGACTGTTTAGTAGGATGTTTTTTGATTTCAGAGGTTTGAAGGACCCTCTTTGTTGGTCCTTGGCACAGCGTCTCTGACGAGGAGCCCGGGGCTATTGGGACCGTGGCTCCAGCCCCCAGCAGCTCTCCCTGGGCCATGTCTCTATTCTCTTAGGTAGGGAATTTCAAACAGCTTAAATTTTTGGCTTGAATCTGAATGAAGCAAAGAAAAGGAGTATTGAAATCCTCCACAAAATGAAGTTGCTTTCCTCCACACAGCCCTGATAAGTTAACGTGGTGCAAGATTTGCCATCAGTGTGAAATGCTGTCCTTGTGTCACCTGCGGCAGAGGAAGACTCTGGTCTGCCTTGTACGGTGTCGGTAGCAGCTACAGGGCATGTGGGAACCAAACGTGGTGCTCCGTTTGCAGGGTGGCTGTGGCAGGTAGGCTGGGCTGTTGACACAGGGAGGCTTTTTTCTTATGACATGACCCATGTCAAGAATGAATGGGTCAGTTCTCCTCCTGATCTCCTACTGTGTGGTGGCTCTGAGCGTGGAAATAGGAAGACGACGCAGATCCAGCCATGGCAATGAGTGTCCGAGCAGACCATGTTTTTCCAGCTGTGGTTTTCTGCGAGGAGCATAATGTTATTCTGAGGATGTCTGGAAATGCTCTGTGGTGTGACGCAGAGAGCATGGCACCGTCACCAGCTGATCTAAGCTTCCACCTGATATTATCCTCAAGCCTCTGGCAACACCGGGCAACAGGGATGGTGGCAGCTAGGCCAGTGCTCTCTACCCAGGGAACTGGGCTGTCTTGGCTGCCACAGACCGATGACACGTGTAGAGGAGCATGGAGGCTGTTCAGTTGTGTGCTGGAAGCTCTCCCAGATTTCAGCTAGCCCAAAGCTGGGGAGGAGCCATCGGAGGAGTTATTTAGGTGTGCACCCACACCCCATGTGCAATTAAATGCACCTGGTCTAGATCATCAGTTCATGTAAATAGGCAAAGCTCCATACCAATCTTCTGAGTCTTTGCATCTGCAGATGATGTATTATTGAATTATGCTTGATTAGCTGTTTTTCTGTTGCTTAACAGAAAGCAAATCTCAGCATAAATGAGATTAGTATGTGCCCTCCATGTACGCCAGCTCTTGCTCCCAAGAATTTAACATTCTTAATAGAATGATTTTTTTAAAAAGAAAGAGGGAAAAAAGAGTCTTTGAGGCTCCTGTTTCATTTGCCAGATTATCTGAACATTAAATTAAGCAAGTATGGAAATTCAAAATATAGCTGTTCTACAACATGTGCTGACACTGGCATAACAATATCAGTAATCCCCCTTGACAGCCATTACAGCTTAATGCTCTAAGAAAATGAACTACTTATTTTCTTTACCCCACATACACAGTGTCTCAAGATCTTTCCCTGTCTTCCAGCCAAGATGACTCTTTGAATTAATCTCCTCCAGGTACCAGCTGTGTTTGTCTCATCCCGCTGAGCATCACCGATCGCTTTGAGGCTGTGTCACCTTGACAGCTCAGAAAATCCCCAGCTGCTCTTGAGGACTTCATTGCACTGGGGTTTTTTCATGTGGTAGAGGTCCTCAGACATCCTCAGAAATCCTGAACTTTGGTTCATGCCAGGGGCACCCCTTGCATCTTGTAGGGTCTTGCCCCATTGTCTTTTTGTTGTGCCTCGTCTCAGTGCAGCTGAAGGAGAAGTGGAATCCATGGTCATAAAGCTCCTAGGTGTATTCAACTGTGGATGAGTTCCACTTCTGCCTTTTTCAAGTTGTACCCTTCAAGAAACACCAGGATTTGGTCTTTGAATGTTGCTAATCTGCAGCTGTGACAGTGAAAGCATCGTGTTGAGCTAAGCCTTGAAAGTGGTGTTGAGTAAGGGTTGAGGAAAATACAAGTTATGTATATCGGAGATGGCAACTGAGCCTGTTGTTTGTGCTGAAATTTGTATCCTTGTCGTCTCTTCTTTAATAAGAAAGGCTGTTCTTACTTCAAGCGTGCCTTTGAGGACTTGCTTAGGAGACCTCTTTTGGGGTTATAAGGACAGTTTAGCTATTTCTTTCCCAGGTCTCTGGTTCCCAGCAGGTCTTTGGCCCACCAGGATGGTCTGGGAGAGCCTAAGAACTTCTGTTAGCAAATGAACTGACCACAGAGGGGTCACTTGAGAGTTTTAAGGGCTTCTACGAATAAGTGGTTGTGGATGCAGGGACTTTCAGATGTGCTTTTCTGAAAGGAAGTGCTTAAATTCCACCAAAGTCCAATTTTTGGTACCAAATGAGCTTTTCCCACACACACCGCTGAGCTCAGTTTTACCAAGATATTTAGGGACTCAGTGCAGCTGAGTACCTCCTGGGATTCCTAAAAGTCTCTCGGGAAGGTGGACTCCAAGGGTGGCCAAGGGCTTTTGGAGCAGCCTGTGGATGCTTGCATAAGTTATACAGAGACCCAATTTTGTTGGGCCGTTTTAGGTCATAAAAGGACTTCAATAATTGTCTCTTTTCTCAAAATTTTACTAAACAGTATCACTTCTTAGCTAAAGGCTATCTTCAGGAGTTGAGGGAGGCAAGTCAGCTTTAATGGGCCTGATCTCATCTAGTGTAAACTAATTTCCCTCCTTTGAATGTACTCGAGCCATGGTGATGCACATAAGGACTTACCTCTTTATCATCAGGTGCGTTTTATAGCTAATTCATAATGAGAAGAGAATTTCCACTGTCAGATCATTGTACCGCTGAGCAAAATTGGAGCAGCTGCCTTGTAAAATGTGAAATGGCATCGATATACTATGCCGTGTTTCAGAGCATGTGACTGAGAAGGTGATTGCACTCATTAATAATGAGCCACTAAATTGGATGCAATTGCAATAGCTCATCATTGGTATAGAAATATTATGCTTTATAGGTACATTACTGGGCTGTATTTTATAAGGCTGTTAAGCTTACGCACTTTGCCTTGCAGTAAATGTCAGCAAGGTTACAATAAAATTTAATACAATATTATTAAAGCTGAAGTGCATCAGTATGGAATGATCATGTACACACACTAAAAATTCTTTATTATTGCTTCCTTAACCTTCTTAAGGAACTGCTTGTTTTAAAATACAGCAGTGAAAAGGATCAAAGCTTGGAGGTCTCTCTGTCCATCCAAAGGTTCATTAGAATTTTCAGTGTAGATGGGAATTTTGCGATGCATTAGTTCAAGTAAATTAAACATTAAAATTTCAGCTCGGCCAGGAAAATTTCAATACAGCTGCAGATTATAATACAGGTGGTGAGGTCTCCTCACGTTCACCTTGGCTTTCATGGGGTGGAACTGATTGGCAGATTGTTGGCCTCCGAAGAAGCCAGGCATGCCCTCGAGGGGGCACCTCTTGGAGGGGTGGTACACCTAACAAGCCTTCAGGGGTCTGCCATTATCATGACAATGCTAATGTCCTTCCCCTTGTAAAGAAATCAATAGGCTGCGGGGCTCCGAAAACAATTTCCCTGACCTCCCAAGGTTGCCAAAAGCAAGGTCAAGCAGCAAAGATCAAAGGCCCAGTGGAAAGAGGCGTCCCCTCCCTGACCTGCTGGCTTGGGAGAGGGATCTGTCTTACCTTGAATTATTTTCTTAATTTAAGAAACTGGTATTATTTGCACACACTCTAGCCAGAGGAAATCAGAATTAATCCCAGTGAAATGCGAGGCATTGTCTCCCATTTGATTAGATTTTGAATACTGTTTTAGGGTGGTTTTCATGGGCGCAACAGTGTGCAGAACCGAACAGCAGCCCAGGGAGACAATTTTGTTTGGGTTTTGGTGCAGAAGAGGAATGTTAATGCTCAGCTCGTACCTTTGAGAAATCATCTGTGGTTAGAGCTATTCTTGGTGCTTGCAAAGCTAATCCTTCAGTCTTTGGAAAGAGCAAAATAGACCTTGACTACATGAATTTTACAGATAACTTCTTCAGACTTGTCTGGTATGAGTATGATGTAAAAAAATTTATTTCAGATACAGTCTCTTATCAGTAATCTTCAGCTTCCCACGGGCAGATCATGGGAGCTCCAGAAATCACCCTCTGCTTGAGATACATCAGCTCAGGGACTGGCTCAAACAGTCTGCGGTGTGTTCGTCTGCCTAATTAGACACTCTCAGCCTTGCAAATTGCTTCTTATTTTCCATTGTCATGAAACGGATTTGGATTCTTGTCAAAATACTTTGGTGCTTGAGAGCTCCCAAAGAAGGTGGATTTTAGGCAAGTGGGTACTTGGTGCTTCCCAGAAAGCTGGTCCTAGCAGGGTCTCGGAGCGGCAGAGATCTGGGAATGCTGTTGGGCTTTATTGGCTCCGTTTGCTTTCCAAGCAGCAACTCCTGATAGCGGCAGTTGGCTTGGATGAATTAGGTTCCTATCTCTGCCACTTCTGCTTTTGACCGTGCTTTTAAATCACAGGTTTAAGAGCTTGTGTCAAAGATTTCATCTCTGGAAGTTTATGAGGAGCTGCTGCCTTTTATGCAGGCATAGTTTTGCGACAGCCCCGCTGCAGAGCACCGTCTCCGGGGCAGCCCTGCGCAGTGTCAGGCTCTGCCACGTCCCCACGGCCGCCGACCATGTGGGAGGAGAGCAGCGGCTGCTGAACTGGAAAAAAGCAGGGACGGGTTCAAATGAAGGTGAAGAGACTTGTGAGGCCAGCGGACAGGGGGCAGTGGGGGAGACCTTTGGGGGCAGTGGGGGAAACCTTTGGGTGCTGTGTCACTCCGTAGGAACCCCTCTGCTGTGAGGACAGGCTGAGAGAGGTGGGGTGGTTCAGCCTGGAGAAAACAAGACACCGGGGAGACCTTATAATGGCGTTCCAGTACCTAAAGAAGCTCCAGGAAAGCTGGGGAGGAATTCTTAATCAGGGAGTGGAGTGATAGGATGAGGGGTAATGGTTTTAAACTGAAAGAGGGGAGATTTAGATGAGATCTGAGGAAGAAATTCTTTGCTGTGAGGGTGGTGAGCCCCTGGCCCAGGCTGCCCAGAGAAGCTGTGGCTGCCCCATTCCTGGAGGCATTCAAGGCAAGGCTGGATGAGGCTTAGAGCAGCCTGGTCTGGTGGGAGGTGTCCCTGCCCAGGGCAGGGTGTGGCACTGGGTGATCTTTAAGGTCCTTTCCAACCCAAACCATTCTCTGATTCTATGATTTATGCTTCGGGGTGGGCACACACTGGTCATACATCTTAGGTGGGTCTACACACACACACGTGCGCGTAAAACTTCTTCAGATGAAGACTTAGCTTTTTGTTTTCATCTTCTGGAGTGCGAAGCTCCTGGAGGATGACTGGGGGTGTTGTTGCTGCCCTGCCTGTGCATTGGGTAAAGACTCTTGAAGACTTTCTTTGAAGGCCAGCCCAGGTGTGGGCATCCTGCATGGTCAGGTCAGTCCTTCTTGTACACGGAACTTGTGCTAGTGTCACATTGTGTTTGTGGCATCAGCGGATGGTGCTGATGGGAGGATAGGGGAGGTATGGGGAAGAGCCACTCTTACCAAATAAATTCTTTTGATTTTCCCCCCTTTCCTCTTGCAAAGCTATAGAAAAGGAGGGGTTGTGACCTCTGCAAAGGGTCAAAGAACAAATTTGCTTGAGATCAAGCCCAAAAATCTTGCTCTAAGTGGATACAGAGCATGCCACAACCTTTCCTCTTTCCACCTTCTTGTGTGCTCTCTCTACTCTCCCTTCTTCCCTGCCCAGCCCCTGCTGCCTTTTTTGCTGGCTGTCTCATCACTGTACTGTGGTACCTGAGCAAAGCACAATCCTTTTTCCCCTGTGTGGGTGACATTGTGGCAGTGGCGTTTAGCTGCCGCCGTGAGCTGCCACCAGCTCTGCGCGGTCGACAGCCCACGTCGCAGAGGCTGTCCTCTCCATCTCCTCGCTGCTCATTTTCTTCTGCAATGATCCTCCACTTTCCCTTCCATAATTACTTTCTTGAGGTTTATTTTCATCTCGGTGCCTGATGTGACCAAAGTACATAAGTCTGTATATATTGATTTCTGACAGCAGAGTCTGCTTGTTCTCCACTAATATTTCTAGCATCAGCATTCATCTTCCTTTCAATCTAAAAGATATGTCAGTACCACATCAGTAAGGCTTCAGTTTTTTCTCCCTGTCAGCAGCATTCTTTCCCCATGATTCATATCCATAAATTGCTATGGGAAAAATTAAGCTTTTCATCAAACCCTTAAATATTTTGAGACTCCACAGTTCTTCCACGCTTTCAGGAGGGAGGCCACGGCCAAGGAAGCTGTTCCTAGTGATCTCTGGGTTCTTTGGAACTGCCTCTTCGGTCTGGTGTCTGTGGTCTCATATAATCGAAGTCATCAGTTTCTTCAGTATATTGGCAGCTTGCATCCACATGCACACACACATTGCTTTCAGCATGCTTGAGGGTAACCCATACTCATCGATAGCCTTATTTATTTATTCATTTATTGACACTAACTCTGGTATTTCTGGGGGTTGTGGCAATGAGCTATGTCTGTCACTGTCATGTGTGATGTAGGTTAATAGGTCTCTGTCAGTGCAATTCCCAGCTGCTTCCACTTTAGCCAGGGTTGTTGTAGGATAAATTCAATGTACATGCTGCACAGGCTCGGTGGCAGGACGCATGTGTCACTTCTACCCAGTGCAAAGGCACTTGTTCGCTGCTGCTGTTCATGGTGATGGTTTCTGTTCACTCTAAGAAAATCATAGTGAATTCGGTGAGATACTCTGGAGTTCCTTTATCTGATGGCAGAGAGGGATGTATTGGATATTTTGAGCAGCCTGTGAAATGCACTACCAATGGCTGCTGAAACTCTATTTTTTCAGTGACATGAAGGATGTTTTTAATTTCCCTATAGGTGCCTTTTCCATCTCAGGAACCAGCTGATGGTGGCATTAGTTCTGCTTCTATCATTTACTTCACGTGTCTTGAATTATGCCGTGCCACGCTTGACCATCAGAGGGTTGCTATGATAGTCACAATACTTCACGTGTCCCTTCTCTTGAACACATTCCTTTTGTTGAACTGGCTGGCCGATTTCCAGGCATCGATATATCTTTACGAATTTTTCACCTGAGAGCAATACCATGAGCACCGATCACTTTGAACAATTCTGCTGATTTGCCTTGGTGCTTTCCCAGAGTTTGTGTTCAAACTGGCGTACACAATTTCCTCCATCCAGCTGCTGTATCTGTCTCGGAGATCTCCAGTTTGGGTTGGGACTGGTAGATGTACCTGTTTGTTGTAGTTTAACCCCAGCCAGCCAACTTCTTGTTGGCAGGCCAGTATAAGAAGCTGGAAGGTCCTCACGTGCTTAGCAACAGCTAAGACATTAGTGTGTTATCAACGTTATTCTCATCCTAAATCCAAAACACAGTGCTATACCAGCTGCTAGTACGAAAATTAACTCTATCCCCAGCTGAAACCAGAACACTATTATTTCAGAGGTATTTCAGGTGGTGTTTGATTCCTGCACCCTCAGCAAAGTTCCTATTTTTATTGATCTTTTACTGCTTTCAGTTGGAGGAGAATATTTGCAGAAAGGAATCTGGGAGCTGTGAAAAAACACCTAGTAAAACAGAACAAATGGACAGCAGTGGGGAACTTCTCTATCTGTGTCTCATTGCAAAATACTGCAGCGGGGCACGGGTAAAAATGACCCACGTAAAGCACTTTGAAGTGGACTTTTATGCCTGAACGTTCAACAAAGTATAGTGGTGGGCAGGTCCTTCCTGGTAAGAAGAGTATAATTGCATTTATGATGGTGCTGGACTGAATTTTGGGGGAATTATAGTGCTTGGTGGGAAAGGAATGAGCCATTTGAAGCTTTCTAAGGAGATGGTTGGAGCTGGCATTTGGAAAGTAAAGATGAAGGGATGCTTGCTGTCATGTGCAGACCGTTGGAGAAGCATATGACAGATATATGTGACTTACTAGTAATGGAATAATTTGGTTCAGTTCATGGTGGCAGGAGCTGGATACTTGGAAAGTATCATTTATCATCTGCAAACTGGGGAGAATCCAGTCTGTGGGAGAATCACCGCAATCTGCCGTGGAGGGACTCCAGTCCCTGTGGTGATAATAAAGGTTTTGTGCCCCTCTGATAGCAGCTGATGGCAGGTGGTCACCAAGTCCTTCAGTGACATGAAGAGGTATTTGTTAACAAAATTGTCCAGCAGTTTTTCTAGTTGGGAAATTAATGTTAGAGCTGGAAGGATAAGCTCTCTTAAAGAGGCAATGGCAAACAATAGTCTGTTTTATGGAGATGGGCTTTGTAGGCTTTCTTCGCTGCTGCACTCAGCTGCTTGCTCTGAATACCCAGGTCTTTAGCATGTCATGTTATGACAAAGGACTGAACCAACTAAGCTGACTGTGCTCTGGAGACTGAGTGTTTGGTGGCTGAAGGCTTTCCCAGGTGCAGGTTGTGATTGTCATGATTTCAACCCTAAAACAAGCAGCTTAGAAGGTCACAAGCCCAAGGCTTGTGCTTGAATCAGTAGCTACCTGGGTACTGCCTAGAGCTGGGTGTGCTCATGAGTTGTACTCCACAATGGAGGTGTTCCTCAATGTCATGTATTCACGTTGTCGGCTTTAGGTTGCACCAAGATGACTGGAATGGTTGTTGAAGTAGCAAAGAGTGACCGAGGAGTGCTGGGGGGTGATGGGACGCAGAAGTGAGTGCTCAAAGTCAGGGGGAAGGTGCACGGGGGCAGCCCAGGGCTATCAATCACTGTGCGTGCAAATGGCCATGTTTCTCTCTGGAGAAGCTCTCTCCATCAGTAGCTACTTCTGAGGCTTCGCAAGGTGATGGTGGGCGTGGGGTCCTTGTCCCCCTGTCTCATCACCCTATGAGCCCTAACCCCTGCACACAGCTGGGAGAGGGAGAGCTTCAAAACCAGCCACACATGTTTCGCGTTACCCCTGCTGATGCCTGGAAAGAGATTACACACCCATCCCCTCGTGATGGCTGGGTGATGCCGAGCGTGAGTGGCTGAAGGTGCGGGGAGCCCGGGTGGGTATTTGGCGTGATCAATTTGACTGTGGGCTTTCAGGAGTCACGGAAAGTCGTTTGTTGAAGAAGGGCTCTACAAAGGGAGCTCCGAGGTGTCCATTCCTCTGCTTTTGCTCTCCATGAGTCGGGGTGATGCAGGGGCAGATTTCCCAGGGCAGAAGATCATCTTTTCGGGCTGGTGCTGCCTGCAGCAGCCCTGGGCCACTCCTGCCCTGCACACGTACAAGGTATAACACAACATTTCCATCCTCTATATTCCAGCATCTCCAGGAAGCTTCTATTTTTTTTTTTTTTTCTTAAAAAGGGAAGATTTGATTTCCGATGTGTGTCGAGGTAAGACTTTGGCGCTTTGTTTTATTCCCTGTGATGGATTCCTGAGCTGCGGTGGTACAAAGAGCCCGGTGTGGTGTCGCACTGCAGATCCAGGCTCTTTGCGGGGTCTCCAGAAGGACACTGAGAAATCACCAATCACTTCTTAAACCCCGCAACAGGCATCTGCAGGGAATATCCACCTAACTAAAGGTAGTCATTGCCATGGAAAGGAAATTGTTCCCCTTTATTCATGGGATATGACTGCAGGATAAGTAAAAAGTGAGACCAAGTTTTAAGTGCTTACACCGGGAGGGTTAGAGGGGTCACTTGCATTTGTGAAACGTCCAGCGTCTCTTGTCCCCTGTGCAGCTGACAGATGGAAATCATTCCAGCTCGGGGGTGTGAGCCGGGGTCAGGGAGGGAGAGAGGCAGAGCCCTTAAGGAGCAACTCATTAATACCCTGGGGCCAAAGAACCACCTTCCTGAGCTGTTTTCTTTGTGTTGGTATAAAGCACAAAGGCGAGCAGGCGGACCCATGGGCTGGAGGAGTTTAAATCAATATGACAAATCCATAATTACGTGGCAACTTGTGCAGTGAGAACATCATGGGCTTATAAGGAAAAACGAATGCCAGTGTGAAGATGCAATGTTATATATAAAATCCAGGTATATATATTCGATATATATAAACGCATATTTGTCTTATTTTGGATATTGTGTACATGAGTGTTTTTCTAATGTCTCTGATCTTTCTGCCTAATTCATAAATCATAACAACAGGTACAATAAAATGAATTAGGTGATCATTAAAATAGTAGGCACTGGATATATTTTTCCTTTCCTGTTTCGGCCTGAGAGCTCATTAAAAGCTCACTTGCCTCTTGAAGTATCTTGACATTGAAGATGATGATGAATAGATCTGCAACGAGTGTTAATAATTTGAAATACAATGTCAGAATCATATAATGATGCTGTAGGAGATTGTTACAATGGAGTTATTTGTGTTTGTTTTATTCAGTTATCCTCTAATCGACCAAGATTAGAAGCAGAGCATTAAGCTGAGCAAGTATTTATTTTCTTTCTTGAAGGACATTTTAATTAAAAATGAGCTATTAAAAAAAGAAGTCTAGGCAGGTGAAAATTACTGGAATGACAGCGTCATGGCCATGTTCACCAATCCATGCTTAATTCCAATCCCTTGCCAGAGTCTCCTTTGCTTCCCAGGCACAAGTGCTTTGTTGGCTGGGGGACAGTCCCTAACAGGCTGAAACTTAAGCGTGTGCTTAAGTGCTTTGCTGAACCTGCCCCTCTGTGGTTGGAGCCATCTCTTTGTCCTTGGCGTGGGGGGACAGTGGGCTGGATGCCCTCGCTCCACACTGATGACAAGTCCTATATGGCAGTTGGCTGGACTCTTATCGCAGGGAGCAGTTTGCTCTCCATGCAAAAATCTCTGCTGATGCTGATGGAAAGAGCGCTTTTTGCTGCTGGGAGAGGATTTCTCCTCCATCCCGATGAGCGGAGTTCAGCCCATCACAGAGGCATTTTCAAAGGAGTCTGTACAGCCGAAGGGTCCCTGTGGATGGGCTTCGTCTTCCCCATTTGAACCACCTGAGATTCATCTTAATAGAGTTATTTAATGTATTTAGGAGGACTTGTCCTGTGGAAAGGCCATTTTCTGCAGGGAGCACAGAGACACGTGGGCAATTGCATCCCTATATAGAGGTGGCTGTGGTTCAGCCTCATGCAGCCCAAAAGAGGTTTGGGACTTTGTCCCTTCAGGTTAGGCTGCGTGGGGCCGGGGGTGTCCAAGCCATTTAAACTCTATGGGGTGCAGGTTTCTGAATGTTCAAGCTTCTTTTGGTGATGGGAAGCATGTCCCTAAATCCCCGCTGCTCTGATTTGCAAAGGAAATTGTGTACTTGGAGAGGCATTTCCAAAGTGCTGGGGCTGGCTGGCCACTTTCAAGCTGTGCTGCCCTTTAAGTGCTTTTATTTATTCCCACCCACCCCCCCGCCAGCGTTGAATCCTGCGGCAGGGAGGCAGCGGCCGCCTCCCCGAAGCATATTACTCATGCCAGGCCAGCTCTTCATTTTCCTTCGTCCACTCGATGCTCTCAGATAGAGCATCCTGTAAATTATATTTAAAAATACATTAGTGTAATGTTTCTGGAGTTAATATTAAGTGAGCTTTGGGGACCCTGCTGGCTCCAAATTCCCCTGTCTCAGACTAATTTACAGTATATTTCACCAGGACAGGCATTTCCATACCCAAGGACCCACCCCGACCCTTTTCTCTCTCTCTTTCTCTTTTTTGTTCTATTATTCAGCTGTTTTTAGAGTATGATTGATGGCTTCTGATGTCGATGCGAGATTGCTCTTCTGTTTTCCCACCTACCACTGTAAAAGGAGAGGGAAAGAATAAAAGGGAAATGCATTACATGGAGCAGGCGAAAGCCCCAGCTCGTCCCTGCCCTGCGGTACCTCCTTTGCCAGGGACGTGCCACTCAGGCCAGGGGCACAAAGCCTTTCGGCAGGTGGAGGGTTTGGCGCGGGGTCTTGGTGCTTTTGTTTTCTGCCGTGGGACAAACTGCCACGTTATCAGGAACTCTTTGCCTGCTCTGCTCCCTGGCATCAGGAGCGGGCTCGAGGGCAGCCAGGGGGGCTTCAGGCTGCCTGTAGCAGCAGGGATATTGTTGGGCAGTTCCTACAACCATACGAAAGCTGTTGAGTGTTTGTTCAAGCAAGAAAGTTAAAGCAATTTAGTAAGGGAGAAAAGATTTCTCCCTCTGACACGTGTGTGTGAGAAGCAGAGAGCCCTGCAAGCTGGGTGAAAGCTTAGGAAAAGTAATACAACAATAATACTTTGCATTTGTATAAAGCTTTCATAGAATGGTTTCAAGGCGCTTTGTAAATTATATGGAGCCTTGCAATTCCCCTGTGAGACAGCCTAGAAATTCCTAAGGACTTAGTGCTGCTAAGAGAAGTCCACAGCGGGAGGGGAATGGGGCTTCTTCCAAATGTGCGCTTTGCTCTCTGGCGGGGGAGTGAGCAGTTAATTTTTTTTCAATGTGAAGGGTGATCGTCATCTTCAAAATAGCGATCGTCCTTTTGGATGCTCGGACCGTGAATCTGGGCAGTGCAATCATGCCCATTCTTCAGAAGAAATCCCTTTAAAACAACTGAGATCTTGGTGGACACTCCTAGGAGGGAACCCTTTTGTTTGAAAAATGTACTTGTAAGTTGAAGTCTCGGTATTTTCCTCACTGAGTGCACATATTTAAGGTATAGCAATGGTTCAGGTGCTTCCTTTCCTGATTATTAAGCTATGTATTTTTTTAAGGTAAATACTTTTTTTAAAAAAAAATACAGGTGAAAATCATGGAGAATTTGGGCTCTTGGTTTTCCTGGCTGTTCTTCTGTCAGACAATGTTCTTTGCCCACTGAGCCTTTGGGGTGAAGGATGAGCTGAGCAGACTTTGTACCTTGCTGATTTTTAAATGAGATGACAGCCCACCCCAGAGAAGTGCTGTGAACTGTGGTCCTGGTGTCCTACAGCACCTTTGGGCAGAGATACGTCTCAAGGTGAAATAACGGCGTTTCGTGTCTAGGCAGTCAGACCTTCACCGGGCCCTCTCACACCTCTCTTCCTGACCTCCCCTCACTTCTGCTCTGTTGAATTTGAAGTCGCTCCAAAATATATCAAGAAATTGTAACAGTCGTGTTGTTTCAAATCTGGTTCACAGGGCTGGCTGTAGAAGCCCTGACATCTAAGGAGGCTCCTTGGAGATAGAAAGCTGATAAAACAGCCAAGCTCACTCCTGGAAGCCGGGCAGACCCAAAGGCCTCTGCTTCTGCTTGGTCTCCACTGAAGGTGATTGACTTTGAGTGAGCAATTGCTGCAGACTCTGCAACTTGATCCTGGAGTTTGTGTACTGTGTAAGTAACCTTGAGATAGGGATAACTCATAACCTTTACCTGAACCTGGCTGTGCATCTCAAGTGAACAGGAGCTCTTTGTTTGAGGGTTTTGGAGCCATGGGAGGTATATTCAGCTTGTAGTCATGAATTGACGTTAAACATGTGTGCCCAGAAAGCGGCTCCTTCATTTTGTCCACGAGTAAGTATTGATTCATGGAAGTATAAATTTGTACATTTATTGAATTGTTCTGTGGAATTGGTACCAAGCCGTCAATAGGCTGGCTTAGTCTTTTTTAATAAAATGAAATGCTTGTTTTGAGGGAAGAGGTACTTGGGATATTGATAGGTGAGTGATGTAATGAAGAAAATAAAATGCAGTCCTTGCTCTACATGTTGTGAAATTGCCAACAGATGGACAGTTGATTTGGCATGTTGCAGACTTCCGAAATGCCATGCAGGTGGGGAATGCTTTGGTGGTGATGGGATGTGTCGTGCACGTTGTACACAGTCAGGTTGTGGCAGGAAAGCATGTGCTTCCCTGAAAAGGGTTGGTATCAAACCCATTGGGAACAACAATGTTAGGACGTTAACGAAGGACCGTACGAGTTGTCTCCTTGACAATCACCCAGCTCCTGTAAGAAGAGTGCGTGTGGAGTTCCTTAAACACTTGGTTTGAATCCAGATTTGATCTATACTAGACATATGGACAAAGCATTTATGACTCAAAATTAATCTTGGATCTTGGAGGTTCTTTGGGAGAGTGACCTTCTTGATAGTAATAGCAGTGTGACAAATTCAGTTTCGGTTACTCTTTGTCTGGCAGTCTAAGCTCTTGAGCTGCTCTTCCAGAGGCACAGCTGCAGGGCTGCCTGCGTCATGAGCAGCCTTGAAAGCCCCAGAGCATGACTCGTGGTGTCCTGGGCTTGGACAAGTCCTTGGCCTGCTGCTTTTGGGGGTCCTACTCAGAGCTAAGGACATGGAAAGCATTCAGCCCGTGGTATGTTGCTGGATAGCTTTGCTCCAAAGCTGGAGCCTCTGGAGGAATGTGGGATTGTGCCTAGATTGTGGCAAATCTTCAGTTAAGCCCAGGCTAGTTCAGATCAAGCATTCAGATTAAACATCTTGGTCTCAACAAAATTTGATTTTTCTAGTCTGCTGTGTCTGTGATTCAGCGCTCTCATGCCTCTCCACTGGGCAGAAAATGGGTTGTATCAAAATCCCCATGATCTCATGTTTTTTGTGCCCTAGGATAAGCCAGAGCCTTTACACCCCTGGGCTTTTTAAGCCCTTCTTTATTTTTATACATATCTATATATATCTATATATATCTATATATATATCAGGAGAGTTGCTAGATGATGGCCGCTACAAAACCTGCAGTGCTGCTGCTCTAGCAGCCAAACACCCAGCAGTGAAGTGGTGGTGCTGGAGCCCACCTGCCCTCTCTCGCCTCTGGGGTATGGAACAGAAATTGTGGCTGCTGCAAGGCTATGGGGACCCTGCAGGCAGCTCTGCAGGGCTGGGGGAGGTCAAGGTCAAAGTGCAGCTCAACCGTATGCACCAGGGCTTTTCCTTTTTCCAGGAAGATGTTTGCACAGAAGATTAACTCCCGTTCAGCCTCCTGCGGCAGATCCGTGGTACATGCAGCCATGCGGGAGGTGGGTAAGTGATAGCATGAGTCGGGTCCCTGCTCGCCTGCGCCAAAACACACGTGGAGCTGCATGCGTGTATCCACAGCCCGGAGCTGTGCACGAAGGTGTCCAGGAGGACATAGACTGCCACTCATTAATGATCCTAAACTTTCCAAATGACTGCATATTGCCACGCAGACACAATGCATTTTTTTTAAAGGTTGACTTTTTAGAGGTTGCTGAAAAGGAGAGGAAGACACACATCTCCTACATCTCTTCTGTCTTTCAGCCAGAATGACATATGGTGGCACACACATGTCCACACTGGACTGGCACATACACCACACCACAACCCCCACCCCAAACCATCTGGCTGGGAAAGAACCCAATATCAATAATCCAAACATCAATCCCCATATCAATCAGAGAATAAAATGTAGAATGTTGCCTTTTTTGTGACATTTTATGTTGCAATCAGTTCAGGTCGCAGAGTGTACCCATCGGTTTCGGTCTCTGAGCTCTCAGACTGAAGGCCTGGTGATATGCAGGTTGGGTAAAAATGGATTATTGTGGGTTTGTCTGCATCATTTCCACATGCTGATACTTTTAATCCTTTGCATCAGCCAACAGAACAAAAAAAAGGGTGAAGAAAAACAATTTACATGGGCAAATACTAGAACTATATCCTATCCTATTATTTTAAAATGTCTCTGGGGAATATAGTGCTTTCTGTAAAAGGCAGGGTGCCTGGCTTCATAAACCCTGCTAAATTACCACCTCGCAACAGCCTCCAGCAGCTGTCCTACTTCCCCAATTCATTTTTAGCATTTGAGAATTAAAAAGAATACAAAACACGCTTTCAAGCCAAAGCTCCCAGTGGATCCCACCCTGTGAGGAGGGGGCAGCTTCTTCTCACTCGCCAAAGCTGACGTGAGCCAGCCCCGCCAAGGAACAATAGGATCAGAGAACGGGGGGATTTGGTAAATCAGCTTGAACTTGTGGAACTCGTGTTTATGTGCATTTGCTTCTAGTGAAAAACAGCAGTGCTGCTATTGGAAGAAAAACTAGCTTTAAAAATAATTTAATTCTATCCACATAGGAGCTATATGGGGAAGGGGGATTAATGTGGAAATGGGGAAATGGTCATGCAGAATGCCTCCCTTCTGCCAGCAATATTCTGTGTTTCCCTCAGCAGATATTGAGTTTTGTCTGGGGAAACAAGCTTGGCCTCTTCTACAAGTGGAAGTGTAATGATGGGCAGGCGTCAGGAGACTTGCAACTGTTGTTGTTTTTTAGTTTAATACATAATAGGCCTGGCTCATGTCTTCATTCTGGCTGAAAGACAGAAGAGATGTAGGAGATGTGTGTCTTCCTCTCCTTTTCAGCAACCTCTAAAAATTAAGCCTTTAAAAAAATGCGTCTTGTCTGCGTGGCAGTATGAAGCCATTTGGAAAGGATCATTAATGAGGTTTAACTATAGTGCTTGCCTCTAACACTGCTTCTCTGCTGCTGCTCATAGGAGTTTGCCTTTATTTTTTGGAAGTTGCCATTTTGTTACTCCTTGTAATTATGCTTTTACCTGTGTATTGTTTATAGATACCACCCATCTGCCCATCTGCTGTCTCAGGGAGACTTCAGCTGTAACGGTTGCTAATGTTGTAGTTGCTTTTAGTCTAACTCATCAGATTTGAATATGGAGATGAACTTGTAACGAAAAACATGACTGATTATCCAAGAAGGTTGGTCTCTTTTTGAATTTTGTATTAAAAAGTATGAGTTTGACCTTCACCTAAGAGCCAGTCTTGTGTGCAGTCTGTATTTGAGTTTCTGTGCTTCTTCCTGGTTTGCTTATCATTAAGAGTATAATTAGTTTGTGGAGAAGCTTAAATATTCCCTGTGTGATCACTTGTCTGTAGTCTTTATATATGCTCTATCATATTTAGCACCAACAGCACGGTTTTTCACCAAATCACTGATGTTGGAAAACCACATCCTTTCCTAACGTGAAGCTCCGGTCGCTGGCTGTGAGCAGTAATTGCCCGCAGTGGCTCTTTGATGCTCATAAGTATTTAGTCCCTCATGCTGTGCTCCTTCAGTCAATAACCCCCTTTGGTCTGTAACCTAATAGAATTGCTTAATGGATAAAATTTTGCTTGTGTTTCATCCACTTAGCTTATTTCACTCTTTTGATAGCTTTGCTCCGTCAAAATAACTACTGAAAATGATCATGCGGTTGTCGTATGCCTGTGACAATGAACATCGTTGTATTTTCCCATGCGTACTCCAGGACAGGGGTGACTTGCATCCTTTGAAAAGAACTGGGATGAATATATCCTTTGCATAAAATCAGAGCTGGGTGGAAATCAGCAGCAGCTGCTGGGGAAATGGAAGCAGGGCAGAGAAGATCCAACGCAGGAAAGCTGCAGGGTAAATCTCCACTCGTATTCTTCGCACAAGCACGTGACCTCAGTCGCAGGGCTTGAGGAGACCGGACAACCTGTCGTCCCTGTGCCTCAAACCAGGTTATTCTCAGTTAGCAGGTATGTGGTAGCAGAGCCCAAAAGCTCCATGCGGGATTGAAAGCATCCAACTTGTGGAACAGAGCCAATGGTGATGTGCTAGATACTAAAGGGATAGGGCAGAGGTGAAGATGTAGAAAGCTGAATTTGGAGGAAATGAGGGGAAAATAAAACATATGGTCTAGGCCAAAGGATTCGATCTGCTGATGTGGATGTTGGATACCTCGCTGCAAGCGTGGATGTTTGGGCACGAAGAGGTTAAACTGTCTACACTCTTTTGTTTTGCCCTGCTTCTCCCTTCAGAAGAAGATTTGCCTATAAAGTTATTTTTAGATGCCTTCTGAGCAAGTTTTGTGGGAAGACAAGCAACCAGCAGCCCCCGGCGAGCTGCTAAGCCCTCCCCTCTCAGCTTACAGCATGTAATTAGCAGATAATCATGCCAAAATCGCAGACTCCAACAGGCTAATTTTATCGCATGTGCTGACATTGGTAAGCTTGTTGAAAGTAAGTTGTGGGTTGTTGGTTAAATGTATTTCCTCAACTTGTTTATGAGCTGGTGTTCCTGCATTTGCTGTGTAAAGGCGAGATCAGATGTAGGTCTTGTCATTTAGCAGCCACTGGTGTTTTGGTTAGGTCAGGTAGCACGAGACATTTCCTACCTAGCATTAAAACTGCATTTTATTGAGGCGTGGTCACTGCTAATAATATTTCCAATAACGGTATTGTGTTTTGCTGCAGGATTGGTATGGAGGGTGTTTGAGCTTTGATTCAGCAATATATTCCGGCACGTGCTTTGAGGTGTACTTACTCAGCTAACGTGTCATTATATATTTATAAATGTATATATAGAAAACTCTAGGTGCCTGCTGGAATTGAGCTGTAATTTCCCATGATCTAAATAGGAATTAAGCATGCATTTTTAAGCTATGTTTATACTTACAAGTTTTGCTAATTTAGGGCCTTAGTAACTCCTGCAGTTTTCTTTAGCAAAGAAAAATATTATGTGTCTGATGACTGGGCTGAACAGCCTTCAAGACCTGCATACCTCTCGTACTGATGTGATAAAATAAAGATACTTCTTAATAGAAAACACAGCCCAGAGTCATCCATCTGGGTACAATAAATCTGAGACAGGTAGATACAATAAAAACTATCACTATTTCCTCCTGATAATAGGAAGATTAAGTTGCTGAGGGTTACAGGGTCGAAAATAGGCTCAGTAACAGGAATCTTTGGAAAAGATGACCTGAAGAATGTGAGAAATGAGCCCGACCCCCTGCTGCCTGATTTCTTGCTCACGGGCTTCAAAAATCTGGCTTTGGGAGAGGTACCAGTGTGCAGCAGGCAAAGGTGGTCTGGGATGTCCCAGGGGTGAGCCAGGGAAGGGGGGCGTTTGGATTCCCGTGGTTCACGGGGCTGTCTTTTGTAGGGTGGGTTTCCCTGCTCAACGGCACTTTAAGCTCTTGTGGACAGATGAAGGTTTGGGAACAATCCTGTGGTGGCCAGAGGAAAGGCGGAAGGACCTATGAGGTCTTTTCTATTTATACGTGTCTCTGGTTTTGCATCAGGACCCTTAATGAATAGTGTTGTCCACTGAAATGCTTCTCAGTTCCTGCCCAAGTGCCTCTTCCCTGCGACATTTTGGATCTGGCTTTATAAAAGCAGATGGCAGGCGTGGGAATCAGCCTCCCTCAGGTGAGCATTTAGTGTTTTATAGGAGAGAATAGACCTTTGTAACCTGTTTTCATTTTCTGAACACTTGCCGTGACAAAAAGTGTCTGTAGCCGAATTGGACAGATCTTGAGGATTTGCTGCAATATTTATCCAAGTCCGTATGGCTCTTGGCTGTACGGTCTCGCATATAGTCTCACCTGTGAGTTCGGATCTTTGTGGCAGTATCTTGTGCTTTCGGCTGAATAAGAAAAGCAACAGGGGAACTAATAGTTCAAGCTGACGAAATAAAAACCTGAAGTGACCCTTTGCTGATAGGCCAGCAAATAAATATTTGTCTAGGAGGTAAACTTCGTTCTTTTTTCCCCTGATTATAATGGAGGCTTCATGCATAGAGGAAATATCCCTTGTGAAAGCAAGCCAAAATCACTGGGCTCCAGGCATATTCGAATACTCTGTCTGCCTGTCATATGGCAAATTAATTCAATTGCAGAATATGGCACCGTTGCCTCAAGCAGGCAAGTGCCATTCTGCAGGAAACATAGTTCATCCTAATAGCGGGCTTGTGAGCAGCCTCTCAGAGTAGCAATGAAGTAACATCTTGCATGCAGGAGACACGGCAGTAGCTCCAGAGATGAGATTGTGAGTCTGGTTCCATCACAAGTCCCCATTTTCCCACCCATCCATCTAAAATTCACTCGGAAGCAGTCACTGACGGCTCCATCCGTTCAGATTCAGCCAGTCTGAATTCGTGAGTCTTGTCCAGGTCTCCTTCGACGCTGGTTTTTGTTGTCGAAAAGCTGCTTGTGGCTCTTTAGAGAGAGAAAAAGTCCTGTTAGTGGAAGCATCACCATATCGTCATCCGGGCAGATACTGATCAGGTATGGGACAGTTACCAAGGAGGGTGCCTGTCCCATAGCATCGGGGTGTAATATCACTTGATGCTCGTTTGAACATGTAGATTATTTTTGCCAGTTGCTTGTCAAAAACTTGATTTCCTCCATTTGAGAGAAAAGGAGGAAGGTGTGAGGAGGAAAACCCACCAACACTCTCATGGGATGGGTTAGTTTCCAGAGCTGTTTGGGATGTGTTGAGGTTCGTTTCCACACCTGTCACGGTAGGGGTGGTTGTTTCGATTGTGATGCAACTCCCAGGGGAACTGCAGTTCCGTTTTGCCGTGACCCTGTACTGGCACAGCCACATCGCGTGGCCGGCTCGCTGTGAGATGCTGAGTGCCAGCGCCATGGTGGTGCGGGCTCCAGGACGCCCTCGGGGCAGAAGCTGCTCAGCTCACAGGGCTCGAAGCTGAACTCTTCCAGTGAAACATTTCTCTGTGGAGAAAATGGTGAATTCTGATAAAAACAGATTCATTAGAGTTTTTCCAATCAGATCTATTATTGCCCAGCTCTCTCAAAAATCACTAATTATTAAAAATTAATTACATTCACCCTTTCGACTTGGCTTCCAAGTCAGATCTGAAGACAGACAGAAAAGTTACTGTTCGAGTTCAGATCCTGCCAAAACCCTCATGAGAACCAGCTACTGAGATTTCTGTGTTTAAGCACTGACAGATGGAATTGGTATCTGATGCTTTAGCGTTCTTTAATTGAGCACTCAAAGGCATGACAAGGTCCAATGGCTGGAAACTGAAGCCAGAAAAATTCAAATTGGAAATAAGGTACAAATTTTTAACAGTGAGAGTAATTAACCTCTGGAACAGTTTACCGGGGTATGTGATGGATTCTCCATGGTTTGATGTCTTCAAATCAAGAATGCGTGTCTTCCTCAGAAATATTCTGTAGCTCAAACAGAAGGGGCTCGATGCAGATATTTTATTTTTTTTTTAATTGCAATTGTGTGACCTGGATGGTGCAGGAGGTCAGCCTATCATATCTGAAGAGATAAGAATCTGTGAATCTGAACCCAGACATGATCCCTTGATTCCAAGCCCTGCATTTAAACTTAATCCGGACCTAAATTCCACCCCCCTTCATTCCATCTGCCTGCAGAAATAGAGGGGATTTTCTAAGGCGGTAATTTGGAGAGTTTAATGCAGTCTTTTCTTCTCAGCCCAGGAAGGTCTATGGGGATTTTGGCTGAGACAATGAAGAGCTTGAGCCTCCACTCTGGGCTGTACAGAATGGCTTTTTCTCAGCCCAGATCTCAGGTGGTTGTTAAAGTCTGAGTTTTATGTGGCTATGGAGAGCTGCCCCCATGGTCAGGAGTGTTGCTGAGAGGTTGGACGTTTGGGAGCCAGGTATTCGCTCCCAATTCCTTGTGGTTCCAGGAACACCTTTCTCCCCTGCTTGTAATTACAGGGATTTTGCTCATCTTTAGAGTTAAATTTATCTCTGTGCCATGCAGCTCTGATGCTCTTTCAGAGTTAATTAGTGGCACCGCAAAAGCTGAATCATGAAGTGCATAATTAAGAATGGCGCACAGGTTAGAAAATAGTGAGGCCGGCAATGCTTCAGGCACCTCCTTTTTGCTGAGGTTACACACGCTATTTCCCCAGTTTCACTTTTTAATGGCACGTTGTAACGACCGGTGTCTCAGCCACAGGGACTGGATGCTGTTGCCAAGAAAAACTGGCAAAACAGAAGGTGGAAGAGGTCCATTAATTGGTTCCAAGTACCAATTTCTCTGGAGGGGCTTTTCTTTAACAGAGAGAAACTGTTCGGCACTGCAGGGGCAAAGCATACCTGCAGAGCAAATGGCTTTTCTGAGCCTGAAGACATCTACAGACCATGGTAATAATGCAGCAGAAATATCAGAGCTTGATTTTAAGGGACACCTGAGAATGCAAAGGAATTGCTCTTTATTAAAAAGCCCAGACCAGAGTCTCTCTTGGTGCATATCGAATACGGATTCTTTCACAAGGATCCTTTGCTGAAGTGGGGAGGAGGAGGTGGGTGGAGAAGAGAAGACAGGGAGGGAATTTAACCCTTAAGGGCCTTCCCTTGAAAACCTTGCTTTGTAAAGAAGTCATTGCCACAGCAGCATCCCCTCAGCCATGAGCGAGTTATTTGCTGTATCTGTAGAGCACAGCTGGCACGCTTTTGTGGAAGAGCTGTTTGTGTCTCTCTTCTTTCACCGTGTTAAAGCAGATCATCCTGTCTATTTTGGCTTGGAGGGAGAATGTACAGGAAAGTCTTCGTATAAACCTCTCTAGACCCAGTCCTACAAACCTGAGCAACCCAATGGCTGTTTTGTTGTGTATCGTCTGCTTATTGCAGTGCTTTTACCTTTGGGGAAGCATCTGACCGAAGATTAACATAGCATTTGGGTTTGCTTCACTAGGACCATGGATCCTCATTTTTTTTTGGAGGTACCCATGTTGGACAAGCCTTTAGGGTTTGGTTAAGCCAGCGTCTTCTGTACCATGAGCAAGGCAAAAGAGAGCTCAGAGCAGCAGTAGTGGGACAACCTGCCCCAGAAAGTTTCTTCTGACCTCATTAGCTGGGAACTGGCTCAGACTCCACATGTGATGCTGGGAGACACTGAAGGCAGACATGCACTTAAGAGTTTTGTGTTGGACTTCGGACATTCTGGGTCTCTCCAGGACTGTCTGCTGACTCCTAGCATTCGTTACTGCCTTTATTCTCAAAGAGGTCTTTGCTGCTTCCCTGCCACCCAACATACTCCATATTGAGATCTCCTCCTCATCGTGTATTGTGGTATTTGGGTAGGGGAAACCTGGCAGACGCGGTGGTTGGGGAGGCTTTGGAGCATTCATATGCTGCCTGCTGTGAAGTGTTTGCTGCCTGGAATGGTTGTTTTGGGAATGGCCCTGCCAGCTCTATATGCTGTTGCTCTGAAGCCTTGGACTAGCTCCATGGCACTTGTTCTTTTTCCTTTTTTTTTCTGGAGAGGGGTTGGATGGAGCAACATAGCACAGCACAATGCTGATGCAATGGCGTGTGCTATTATCCCGAACTTGTGCAGGCATAGGTCAAAGGTTAGCTGGGAAGAGCTGAAGACAGCGATGGTGTTTTTTAACTCTAGCAGATGCCTAGCAGTCTTTGGCTTGGCAAAACCCTACCCCAGTGTCCTGCTGCTGTCAATAGAGAGGCACCCAGCGCGTGCCACAGCCACCACAAGTGACCTATCTGAGAGAGCGTCCTGTGATGGCTCATTCCTCCTTCAGTTCTGCCTCTGCTTATGGTCCCACTCCTGCCAGCCCATCGCTTCTCCATGCCTCTACAGCCCAGGAGAGTGGCCAGCTGAGGAAACGCGTGGTCTTCAACCCCATTTGGGGCAACTTGTCACTCCTTTTGTGTTTTTGGGTAATGTCTGTGTGACAGACAGGGGCAACTCCAGGAAGGGAGAGTGTTGCTGGGGCTACCTGGTCCAGCAGCAGAGCTGAGCGTGCCAGCAGAAGGTCTCACTTGTGTTGCCCGGTGCAGTGTGTTTGCTGCTTACTGATCTGAATCTTCGACCTTCTGCACGCAGAAGACAAAACCTTCATTTCCTCTTTTGTCCCCAGAACCTCTATTTTCCTTCAATCCGTGCATCACATCCCTTATCAATTTTGTGGAATTCCTTGCTGCTGACTTACAGTTTATTGCCATTAATGTTTCTTGTCTTCCACGGGGAAGAATTTCCCATTTATTTATCACTTTATGATTTGGCTTTCACTTCCCTCCAAACCAGAGCAGCTTTTAGCCAGCACAGCCTTCATTCTTTTCCCTGGGATTGTGGTTCCTTTGCGTAGGCAGTAAAATGGGCTTGAACAGTTCCCAATTATCATTCACAGATTCCTGCTCAAATTCTTTCTCCCAATTGTTTTGCTTTGTAATTATTTTCAGCTTTGTTAAGCTGGCATTTTAAATCATCAAGTAGATACATTACTCGTTTGGACTTTATTCTATTTGCACATAACAAATGTAATCAAATCAGTCTCTTGTACCTAAGCTGCTACTATATTTTTACATTCTGTCATCAGTTCCCCTTGATCTGTAAAAATGAGGCCTAATATAGAATTTCTTCTATGTTAGATGCGATTGTTTTTGTGTCTGGATATTTTCAAGTATAATTTTAGGAATTCCAAGCACATTTTTAGTATTTCCAGCACATGGCTCCAACATATGGCTTTTGAAATGAAATCCCCATAGAAATCCAGCTCTCTTTCTTGAGTGATATAATTGTGTTTACAGTAGATCAGTGCTACATGAAAATGATAGCGTTGTTAGTAATATTGTACAGAATTTTGAGGAGTTCAATAAATATTTCTGTTTCTTATGGGGAGGAGGGAGATTGTGTGATCATGTCATGTAACAATAAAACACCTTTTATATTGAAAGAACATTGTATAGCAGCTCTTAATTAGAGATAATAACTACCAGCAAGTTACAGCTATGTGGAAGAAGTTTAGTTTAGTGCCATTATTTTTTAAGGGATAAACAAGGTGGCTCACATAACTACAGCTTTTTCTGCCTGACATTAATCCTAGACAAAATAATGGAATTGCTGATAGGGCATGTAATTAGTAAAGAATTAAAGGGATTAATGTAAGTAGTGTCAATCAACATGGGCTTATAGAATTATGTTTTTTGTCTAATTAGATTTTTTTCTTTTTCAGGAAGATTACAATTTGTGTTGATAAATGTAATAGTACTGATGTGATAAACTTCTGGAAAGGCCTGAGGATCCTGGTCCCATCTCGTGGCTGACCCTGCTTTAAGGAGCAGGTTGGACTAGGGGACCTCCCGAGCCCTTTCCGACCTGAATCACTCTCTGGTCCTGTGAAAGTGTGGCCTTGGCTATGAATAACTTCTTATACAGGACTGGAACGCTAAAAACCAATTAAGCACCTCTGAAATGGGTAAGAAGCTGCTGTAGTCTCCAGTTTTAAATGGGAATTCGTCAGTGAGTAGATGTGCTTCTAATGGAGTCCTGAGATTATCATGGATCTATCATTGAGATGAGGTCAAAATCTGAAGAAGAGATAACTGAAATAAAAGACGGATCACCAGTGCAGAATGGTCTAGATCCCATTAGATCCCTGGATTAAAACAAGCAATGTGTTTAAATAGGACCCATATAGAGCTGGGCCCTATCCTGGGGACTTTTGACACTCAAAAACATGTATGAAGCTGTGGAGACCATCAGCCAAGTACAGACCCCTACATGGGAGTGTGGCAAGGCAGGGAAATGTCATCTTTGGGTGTATAGAAATAGGAATATAATACAAGGAGGAATATAAAGACAAGGAGGAAGGTGCTTCTGCTGCAGTTTCCAGCTGTGACTTTGGTAGCTCAAGGAAGATGTTGTCATCAACAATTGGAGGGAATTGAGGAAAAGATTTTAAGAATTGTTAAATGATTGGAAAGCACATCTACCCACTGGAGACAGTTTGCATCATCTAACAAAGAGGAAGGTGACAGGGAGACCTGAACGCTCTGGTGGAGAGAAACATAAATACAATAAAAAGGCTGACTGCAGTCCAGCAAACAAATGTGTAATAAAAACCAGTAGAAAGATCCTGAAGGTAGGTGAACTCAGACTAGACATAAAACACATTTTCAGCAGTGAGAGCAATTAACCACTCACAACAGTGCACCAAGAAACATGAAGCCTTCTGTTTAATTGGAAATTTTTACATGTTTTTCTTTTCCTAAAATATCTGCCCTAGTTTTAGAAGGAATCGGTTCTGGGAAGTCTTATGGCTTGGGTTATCCAGGAGGTCAGAAGTGAAAATCACACTCGTCTCATCTGGTTTTGTCATTGATTAATCCAGCAGCCCCTGACTCTGTGTATGCTACCAGCTCGGCTGCCTGCATGTCGCACCACAAGAGGTGGTTTCACAAAAATAGGCTAATCTAGAAGTGAATTAGGAGTTTTATTTGTTTCTTACCAGCTTAGATGAGGATTTCCGGAAGAACCAATGAACCGGGGACTGAATTTTCTGAAAACCTTGTTATTTGTTAAAGCGTTTCAGATACAGATTAATTCACTTAGCTTCATATCGATTCCTTCACCTGCTCGGAGATGAGAAGTGCATCCGTGCAGACAAGTGGCTCGACAGGCTCCTCACATCGCTGCATCTCCTGGGACCCCCTTTTAGGGGACATCTCCAGGCCATTTGTGCAGCCACTGAACTCAGTTTAAAAACGTGTGGAGGTAAATCAACGCAAATACCACTAGTGTGGACATTTTAAAATCAAGCTACATGTCTTAAATCACTTCAGGTTTGAATCTAGCCTGTTGCTGCAGTATGCTGGGAGCAGCAGGGACTCCCCCAGCACATCCACCTGGGCAGTTAATATCAGTCTGCGCAGCGCAGGTTTGTCCCTTGTCCATGCTGTCACCAGATGCTTTCTACTAACTAAGGACACAGCTGAAACTAGACGCGATGTTCAGAAGGTAAAGTCAGGAGGATGAACCCCTCCCAGCACAAGTGCCCGCAGTTTGCTGAGCCAGCACGTCCCCACTGGTAAGCGGATGTCCTAATGGACCAGCATTCCTTTTCCCTTTCCACCCCATGTGGCTGTTAATGGATGTTGTGATTTGGCTCTGAATGTCCCAGCGTGTTTTTAGACTCCTGAATATTTTCAAGAATTCACCTAGACACTTGGAAACAGTAGGGAAAAAGAACAGGAGCATGTGAATGAATGTGATTAACGGGTCGTGGTATTCCCAGATCCATCTCTTAAAATATAATTAGTTCATTATGATACATCCATATTACAGAACTTCTATCAACAAGCATTAACGTCTGTCTGCTCAGACTCTTTAAAGTCCAGATCTTGGAGAGGAAAAAAGATTTGGAATGGAGAAAAATACCAATTAGAGTTAAATGGCAAAATGGAGAGTTAATGTGTAGTGAGCAAAACTCCTTTTAGTGGAAAATGTTTTTCATGTTAACTTTTGTAAGAAAACAGTTTTCCATACTTGTCAGGCTTGACAGTTAAAGTTAATGGTGTTAAAAAACAGAGTACCGAAAAATGTTCCCTTCAGTGTAAAAGATTTATTCAATGAGAGTTTGCTTGAAAAGTTATTTTGGCTAATGGTGCTGGCTTTTGCCTAACGCTTGGAACAAAGGCCCTTGCTGTGTTACCAGGATGGGGACAGCCCCAAATTCATGATTTCCCAATTAAGATGACATGACCTATTTTCTTGTATTGTTGACCTATTGTTGACCCCTTTTTAAAAAGAATGCCACCCTTCAAATGTCTTTTTTTTTTTTTTTTCTTTCCCCTTCCTTCTGGAAAAACACACAGAGCAAGCACTGATCTCAATTCTGCCTGGAGTAAGGCTTGGTATGTGTGGGATGCTCAGAGACAGAATTTGTGAGTTAATCTGCACTGAAAGGTGATTGAAAAGTGTGTTGAGCTGTTTCTACCTGTTACATGCTATTTAGCAAGGTAGTTTTGGACTGAAATTTCTCATGTCGTATTTGTATGGCCAAAAAAGGTTGGCCGGGAGCAGAGCTGGCTCTCCCTCTACTGCGGTGCAGGCGGTGGTTTGTAAAGGACTTGAATTGCAGCAGGAGCACGGCTGGGTGCTCTGGGGCTCTTTACTGGTTGAACTGGCTGCCTGGTAACATATTCGGAGGGAAGGGGTATTCACAGCTGCCCACCTAACCTATAGACACAAAGCTGCTTGAACTGATGACGCATTTGCTCCTTACCTCAGTGCTTTAAAAAAAATGACCTTTTTTTTTTTTTTAAGCCTGACCCAAACTGGGTAGAAGTTGAGGGCAGGTTCCCTCTTAACGTCAGGGCGGTTTGTCTCTTGAAACATTCGCTGGATTTTCATCTACGTATGACAGTGATAAAGTAGATATCACTTCACTCTCTGGTTTCCTGGAATTAGGCTGTGGGGCCATATGTGTGGGTTTTGTTCTGGCTGTGGCTCACGTTCTTCTAAAGAAAAGGCTCATGAATGGTCTCTTGAGATCTGTCTGCCCATCGCCCCAGTTTTCACCCTCCTGATTTAGTGCTACTTCTTATAATCTGGACCTCTCAAAATCTCTGAATTCTACCTATCGAAAATCCTTGTAAATACAGAGTTAGTGTAGATTGGCAGAGATCCACTGGCCTCCAGGAAAAGCTGGTTGGCACCATTTGTGAATCTAACCTGGTGTTTAGAATAAATCCATCAATACTTAGTCCTGAGAGGCAGAGATTAAAGTCAATAGGGTTAAAGCTCTGGTTTAGAGCCCACCCATGTCAGAAATTATATTTTCCTGAACTACTATTGAGCAAGACTTCATGGCATGTCTTTTTCAGAAGAAAGCCAAAAACATCCTGAGGCCTTCCATGCTCCCTGAGCACACGTAGGTACAGGTGCTGTATTTAATACACAATTTTGGAATTGCTGCTCCCTCCAGCCCTCCCATTTTTCTTATCCTGTTTGGATCCTGGAGAGTCCAGGAACTGAGAATCTTGTACTGGTTGACTGGTGGCCAGGTGTCCCAGAGGCACCTCCTTTCTGCAGGATGGTCCTCACTGCCCCACGTGCAGGTGGAGGAGACTGCCAGACCCTGGACGTTCTCTTATCCAAGTCCTTTGCTCTTTTCCTACCTGTGCTCTGGCTCTTGCTGTGTCCTCCAGCTCCAGGGTGGTTACAGATTGCTCTTCAAGAAAGGGTGCAAACAGAAAGCAGGTCATGGAGTCCTCCCTGTAAACATCTGTGAATGCAATGTGTGCTTGGTTTAAACATTTCCCAGTGATGTTTTTAATCCTTTGGTAAATCAATCCCTGAATGATACCCCTGTGACCCCACTGATGTTGGGGCTGAGGGGAAGCAATATCTGGAAGCTTTTGGAGGTGTAGAGTTTCGGCCTGGGCGTTTGCCTCTGGAGTGAAAGGTTTGTAGAGCAGAGTTAGAGCCTCCCACCCTCCTCCAGCTACACCTCTTTGGAGACACTGTAATGGTGTTGCTCAGATGGATTCTGGGATCGGCACCAGTGCAGCAGCAGATTAGACCTAGGGAAGAATGTTGATTATGTCCCTCTTCTTCACATCTGTCCAAGAGAGGCTTTGTTAATGTTACAACTGAGTCAGATTTCCCTGACCTGGAAGACGGATGTGTTTTTCCTGGAGAAAAGTTCCGCATTCCTCACACTGTGAGTTCTGAGGAGCCCCATTTACCAGCGCGAGGGGCTGGGGAGAGCAGGGAGGTGGCAAGATCCACGTGGATAAAGTCATTAATTTGCTACTTTGGCAGATACTTCTTGAAGAGTGGTGGAAGATTATTAGATGGACAAAGGATTTGAGCAAAAATGTTCACAACGTGGTTCCCAGAATGGTTCCTAAATCCAGCTTTAGGTCCTGTACTAAAAGAAGCCTGATTTCTACTGGCACTGAAAAAACGCATCTTTGGATTGCGAATGGTTCTGGTGCAGAGTGCCTGAGTTCCCAGAAGCAGTCTCAGAGCCTAACTTTGTGCTCTTACAATTCAAACTCAGGCACCAGATGATCGTTTGCTGCAAACTACTTTCCTCATGGATGTTTTCACTGGGATGAAAGCTTTCTAGCAAGGTTGATTTCAAGTTACCCTCCTACTTTTCCTCCGTGCCAGTAGCCCTTAGGACAAATAAAACTAACCCCAAAATGAACTAACTTCCCTGCCCATACAGAGCTTTCCGTTTAGCTCAATTTATGGGTATGGCTTTTGAATGATTGTTATTGTGCCTGACTGGGTACGGAGCCATCTGCCCTGTGTTAGGTTTCCATGCGCTGCCTCTTCAGCCAGACTTCAGATGGCCGTTCTGGCAGGCGAAGACCAGGTTCTCAGTTACATGGTAGTAACAAATGGATTTTTAAATGGAAGGAAATTATATTGTTATCTATTTGGAAGCAACACTGCAGTGCCCTGTGTGGAAAGGAAAAAGGTGCCCAATCTTTTTATCTTTATTATTATTATAACACATCATCTGCTGTTGAAAGTAGAGGTGGCCTTCAAAAGAGGCCAAACTGCAGAGAAATTAGCTTTTTCCCCCCCAAATATGTTTGCTTTTAATGACATTTTCATCTATAAAAGCTAAAAATAACACGCTTCATTAAGTTCAAAGCACTCTGGGACACAGTTTGTTCTTTCTGGCTGAAAAGTTGAAATTTTCCCCAGAGAGGATCACGTTTTCTGTTGGGTTTGGTGTTTTGTCTGCCTGCCTGCTGCAGTTTTGCGTGGCTGTGGAAAATACAGGGGAGCTGTGAAGGCACCATTCACAAATCTGGGGCCTGGGAGGAACTGAAGTCTCGTTCTCAAATGGAGAGAAGTTGCCGTCTCCTCTGTTTGCCAGGAGGACCATGGATGATGCCAATGCAGCTGGTACGAGTGTTCAAGCCCATCGCACCAGTTTGTACCTGGGCTTTCCAAACCTTTGGTTTCATGAGGTGTTTCTACCTGCAGCCTAGCAGATGTATTGCAAAATTCACCCAGAAGCCCCGCTCCTGTTGTTTTGATTTGGGAAGAGAGAATGGCTCAAAATACAACCAAATCAACCGTCTGTGGCACTTCACTGTATAATGCTGCCATTTGGTCTTCAGTACAGGCAAGAAGTGTCATTTCCTCTCTATATGATCTCATCCAGATTGTTCCTAGAATTATATCTGAATAGGAAAAGAGACACGGTGCAGCCCAGCGTGGTACGGCTTAGTAAATGGTGTTGCTTAATAACTGGTGTCAGATGTGCGTTGCGCAAAGAAGTCGGGATGTGAGTGCAAGTGGCCTGGCCGCAGCCCAGGAGCAGCGTGGAGGACAGGATGCTTGAGCGCTGGGCGGAAAACTGGAGACTTAGAGAAAAGATGATTAATGGAACTTATCTGGTTCCTACTGAGCGCGGTAAAGGCTGAGCTGAGGGCCTGCAGAAAGGGCTCGGGTTGCAGAGCGTGAGGCTGACGGGGGCTCTGGTAAGTGTGGAGGTGGGAGGAGGTGAGTTTTTGTCTTCACAAGGGATGAGGAGGTCAATAGCAAGGAAAGCGCTGAACCACACTGACCTGCTGCCACCTCCTGTCTTGGGAGAAGCTGGAAGCTTAGAAAAAGTGGTGACATCTGAGAATGAGGAAGCTGGAGCAATGTTGGTAATAAATTCTGCTGTGGCATCACCTGTGTAATGTTTCCAAGCAGGAGGAGTGACCTGTTGTGCTCCATGCTGTACCTGCAGGTAGCGAGGGACATCATCTGTCCCGCTTTCTAGTCTCTTACTGATTGTTTTAAGATAGTCTCAGATGCAATTTGATACATGTTGTCCATCTTCTGGAGAGCAATAAAAGGAGCTGTGGTGTTAAATGCAGTTGAAATCTTAGCCCTTCCCTTCTCATTGCAACAACTGGATGTGTTTTTAGAATTTTAAGATGTATTTTAAGTAATTTAAAGCCAAATAATAATCATAGCGGGGTGATTTTGCTCTCCAGTATTTTCTCCATTTTCAGTGTGAGTTCCTGCCCTGATGAGAAGGAAAGTCTTTCTCAGCGCTGCTCCAGAGCAGTGAGTTTTTTACACACTGATCTGTTTTAGGCTGCGCATGGTGACTAGACAGAGAAAAATACAAAAATAAGCAGCAGGAGTCATTTGTGAGGAGCATCTGCCACATAACAGTTAGTTGCTGATAGCATTGAACGACATCTTTGCCTGCATAATTAGGCACTTGTTTGCCCAGGGAGCCCCATGGCCCTTTCCTGATTTTCTGAAAGATTGCGTATGGGTTTGAAGTGTTTTTGCAGCTGATCCATCTGAAATCCCATCAGGTTAAAGGAAAAGAAAAGCCACGTTTGTTGGATTATGGTTTCCAGATCCTCCAACTTCTGGAGTGAGCAGAGAGGGGAATGGAGAAGGAATCATGGATTGAGCAATTCATCTCGTCATAGCTTGGACAACCCTCGTTAGAGACTGACAGTGATTTATGAACAAGACTTTAATATTTTTCTACTCTGCCTTGAGCAGGAGCAAAGTATGATCTGCCCCAATGTAAATTGGCGTCATTCCATGGAAGCTCATGGTCTGTCAGCCTTTCTGAGGGCAACACGTTGCCTCTTGTCATCGTTGGGAGATATGAGTAATGATGCTGGTCTTCTGTCCTTCCTGCAATGGGGATGTGTATTTTGAAGTATTTGGCAAGATCCAGAGCTGTTCTCGCTACTGACTGCCCGTGAGTAAGAGACTGAGCCAAAGTCAGAGAGGTTCCTCTTGTGAGTTCATGGTTCAGCTGTGGAGAAAAACACGGTGAGCCATACAAAGCCACGGCTGTTCCTAGTGACATGGGGTCCTTCCCAGCCCACTCCACCCGGCCTCAAATGACTTCCACAGCCTTTTGCCAGATGGAAGGAGCTGAGGAAGGAAACCGCCCTTTCAGGCTGCTTCCTCCCCACCTGCACAGACACTTTTGCCACTGCTCAACTCTCTAAATCAAAACATTTGCTGTACCTTTGGCCCATAGTTCATGTTATCTTCAGCCAACAGGCTGCTCAAAAGCCACGTATGAGGCCGTAGAAGCCACAGAAGCTTGGGTGTGGTGTTGGTACCCAACAATGGCACAGAGAGGAGCTCCCAGAGCCCCCAGAAAGACCATGTGGACGTTGGGCAACCAGCTTCCAGGGAAAGGCTTGATTGGGTAACTCAGGCCTCCTTTACATGTAATTTGCATGCGTGCAGTCGTTTGACAGGTTGTTTTAAAAGCAAAAAGTCTCACATCTCCTTTTTCACCCTGTTCAGCATGTATTTTGCTCAGTTGTTCAGTTTGAAAGTAGGTGGACAAGAACACGTTCACGGTACTGAGGGCTGAAGACTGGATGTGAGACTGAAGACCTAGAGCAAGGTCTCATTCTTCGTCCACCTCGCAGTTCAGGTACTATTAGAGCTTTTCCCAGTTCAGACCATCACAGCTACTGGTGGGATAGTGTCTGATCTAATTTCACCTTTCTCAGCCATTTCGAAGTTCACTAAAAGGCAAACAGCCTCTTTTGCCTCTAATCTCCTTCGTTCCCTGAAGCTGCCCTTGTCTCCATCTTTCATCCAAACCCAGAGAAGAGCTTCTACAAGGTCTTAAGCAGCCTTGTGAACATTTCCCCAAGTGATTTTCATTTCCACTTGCCTCTGCCCTTCTCCAATCCAACTAGGAGCTGAGGTTTCAATACCTTGAGGAAAGGCTATTCTTGTGGTTTCTCTGAGAAAGACTTACAAAATATTTCTTGAGGGCCTGGCTTTGGGGGATTTTTCAGTCTTGTTTTCCAGATCTTGTAGCTTTGGATAAGTTATCAAAATGTAGGTGCTGAACTGAAATAATGAACTTTCTTGAAGATTGCTTGTCACAAATGGTATATTTGGGCACCAAACTTGGACTGCAAGGGTTTTTTGTGGGTCAGAAAACCCCTGTCTCAGCTCTGGTGTGGGGCAATGTCCTGTTGAAGGCAGAGGGCAGATGTCATTCAGAGGCAAAGCTAGGTCAGTCCTGGGCACATTCAAAAGTCCTAACCACAGCTAAGCCTGTTGTAACTTTCCTGCCAAAACTTTCCTTTGATTGAAGAAACAAAGAAAAAGAATTTTAATGAAATACAAATTTCTGAGGAGTGTTTCTGCTGTTTTCTAAAAGCGCCCATGCTTTATCGGTAACTCAAAGCCAGAACATCATGGCTGAACAAAACTATTTACATTTGAAAGCTTTTCAGTTGAAAATGTGTATGTTTTGGAATTGGAAATCCTTTTTTATGGCTTTCATTTTTATGGGAACACTGGAAAATTTCTGCTTTGGGGAAGGACTGCTCTAACTAGTAAGCTTTTTATTTTCAGAAGCCAAGTACTGTTTTCTCCAATAGACATTTCTACATTTTTTTTCTTGTATCTTTTCCTTCCCTTTTGCTGCTTAGACCATTTCCCTTGACCTGCTTAACTCTACTTGAAAACCAATATGAGAAATGGGACTTTGTGTTACAGACTCTGTCGCACGGCTCGCTGGTTTGGGCCAGCTTAAACAACCATCCTGGATAATGCTCTGGACTGATTGCAGTGACAAAAATTGCAGGTTTTGCAGCGGAAACTATTTGAAAGGTTATTTTCAGGCCTGAGATATATATCAGCACTTTGTCCACCTGAGCCTAGCCTCTGCTGAATGATAAGGTGGTATGGGCAGGGCAAGCCTGGTTGGTTTTAATCTAAATGGGCATGACAAGATGAGAGGCCAAATGCTGAGCGGATTTAATCACCTGACATGTGCAATGATTAACCTGAAATATTTTGTATTCAGTCCCAGGGTGGAATTTCTGCATAGAAATAAGGCCATCAGCCATGGGCATTTCTTTGCTGGTGGCCGTGGCCATGACGTGGGCAGCCAGTTGGGAAGTTCTGGTTATGTGTAAAGCTCTAAGTAATGACAGACGATGAGTTGTTAAATAACGGCATAACTCGTCAGGCACGGGAAGGTGCTTCCAGCCTGAAGTGTGGCTTTCCTTTCCCTGGAGAGCCGCAGTGGGGTTGGGACATGTGCAGCTCTCCAGAAATTGTGTGATTTTGTGCTGCAAAGTGCTGCTGCATTTGCTCTCTGCAGGCTGGGGGTCTTTCCCTGCGGCTTTCAGCTCCTTTCGCTTTACAGCTGCTGCTTATGGGGCCTTCTTTTTTTGGCAGAAACTCAGGCTGGCGTTTTGTGTGCCGAAAGAAAGGCCGGAGGGGAAATGGCAGAACTAGACCGCACACCTGCATGGGGGATTTGCGCCCTGCATCTGGCCTCTTGTATTTCTCACACGTGAGTTTAGCTTCCAACCCAGATCCAGGTCAGAGCAGGGAGTGAAACTAAATTTCCAGGTGACTTAAGTAGCCTCACACAATCTCATCTCCCAGCCTGACAGGGACAAAGCGGCAGGGTGCTGGTTGCACTGAAAGGTGGGTCTGGATCAGCCCTATCCTCCTCTGAATGGCATTGGCAGCGCGAGCACCCGGAGGACAGGGAGATACCGTCCCTCCTGACTCTCCTGCATTTCGTCATCTGCTGCCTGTCCATGCAGAGCCCGCCATTTCTGCAGGAGGGCTCGGTTGAGTTACACTGGTCTGCACGGAAAGGGCTTGGTCCGAGGAGCTTGCTGTTGAGGTATGGTGGGTGACGGTTCCTGGCTCGGTTCTCCCTACCATCATATTCCAGTTGTACGTGCTACATCTGATGTGGGTGTGAAGATACGGCCTCAAATTTCTACCAAATGTGCTATTTTGATGCAGATCTTGCTCACCTTGCGTACCCAGGAAATCTGGCAGGGATTCTGGCAGAAGAGGTGAGCCTGTGGGGCTGGCTGCTGGCGAGAGCAGCACGGGCTCCGAGGCTGTCTTGAACTTTTAGGGTCACGTAGGCAGCAGTTGGCACCGAATGTGGCAGGAAAAATAGTATGTGATTAATTGATGAGTTGGCATGGCTATTTCCTTACCTCTGGATGCCCGATGTTTTGAGCTTAATAATGGCATTCTGATATGCGTTTTATGTGAAGGAAATACATCATTTGTTTATGCACCTCACAGCTTAAAGTTCAGGATGGGAAAGGTATTTCTTCTCTCCACCTCTGGATGTTTAAGTATTTAATAATAATAGTTAGCATTAAAAGTTTGTAATATTTTATCTTTAATAGTAAGACATTTACCTTCTGCCTGCAATACGTTGCTAAATTGGCACATTACATACCTGAGTGCGACGCTGACGATGTTAGAAAATGCTGGCCTGGCTTGAACCAAATCATACACTTCTCCACAAGCCTTCAGATAGTTTCCTCTGTATCTGAGGTGGCAAACAGTAATGTAAATACAGGAGGAAGAGAAGAAAGAACAGATAGAAGACATTGCAACGCGCAGTGTGCAAGTATGTGTGAAATATTGTATATTCAAACTATAGAGTCCTTCCAGAGCCCGTCCTTTGAGCGCTCGGCAAACGCCAGTGCTCAGTGTTCAGCAGACAATGTGGGGAAAGCTTGGCAAATGTGATTTGTTAGAGCACAAACTGCATAAAATCTGGGCCGTGAGAAGTATAAGCCTAATACCGATTATTTATGGTGTGCTGGGATTTCCTGATGGAGTATTTCAGGAGTGCTGTGTGAGCTTGCTTGGTTAAAGACCTTCCTGAAGCGGCGTTGATGAACTCCGCTAAATCCTGAGATGGATGAAAAAGTCACTGATGCTGCCTCTGAAGTTGGACTCGTGTCTACTGGATTTGGGATGGTATCCTAGTCCAGAGCTGGGGAAAAAAAGGCTACCAGTGCAAGGCAGGCTCTGCCCACCAAGCCCCAAGGCTTGCAGTGGAAGGTAGGGTAGAAATGGGTTTATTTAAAAGATAAAACTTATTGCCTAAATCGTACAAAATGGTTGAATATCCTCCCAAATCTGTGGTGTCCGTATTGATACTGGAAGTCTGGCTGCAGCCATCCTGTATTGATTTAATCAAAAGCCTCTTGTTAATGCTGGACTTCAGCCTCCACCACCTTTAAGGAAAAAAGTGGTGTGATGCACGGGATTCTTCCTGCTTGACAATATCAGGTGGTTTTTTCACCATCCCCGTGAGAAGCAGCAGTCGCTGCCTCCATATGACAGGAGAAAAGTATGTTTTAAAAGAGCAATATTAATAATAATAGCAACATTAAAATGTGGGGAAGGATTACAAAGGTAATTCTGAGATCTTGCTTGGTAATGCAGGCTATTAACAAAAGATAATCACCTTTAAGTCAGTCACCTTTAGCCCTGGAGTAAAATGGAGGCACAATTATTCAATGTAGTATGAAAGTAATTTAAATAGAGATGGATGAACTGTCAGCTCTCTCAGTTCTTGCTTGGGAAACCAGCCAGGGCCAAGTCCTAAAGGGAGGAAAACAGGATGAAAAAAAGGCAGCAATAATTAAATAATTCCTGGTGTACTTCTCTCCCTTTTTCCTCTAGAGCTGAAGTCATTCACCCTTTGGAGTGTAAAAAGAGAAAGGGGGGAAAAATAGGAGAAACACGTTGAAAAGCAGTTCATCATGTTCCTTTTATAAGTAGCTTTTGGAGGCTCTTATACTCCAGACTGTCACAGGAAGTCTAGATCCATGCTCTGTGTCAGAGTGGGGGTTTTTGCTGTCGGAAACGACATGGCCACGTGGCTTCAGTATTTCTGTCGCTTTGGGTCCATGGCCAAGGAGCAGCCTGAAGCGTGAGATGGGATGAGTTTCTTGTGGAAAAGGTACCAAGTGTACTGAAAGAGGGCTCGGGAGCCGAGGAAATTGTTATCAGCATAACCAAAAGGACATGGCCACGGGGTTTATTTATGTGCATAGGAAACCTTACTATGCTGGAAACAGGAGCCTCTTTGCAGCAACTGCAGTGTGATCCCTTCCCTTGTGTCCATACCCTGCCTTCTTCCCAGGAAGCGGCCTCTGGTTGCTGAGTGCAAGGGCTGGTTGGTTTTTGTTGGGCTGCTTCAGTGCGCTGCCTTGCTGGCTGTGTTGTTTAACAGGGTCATTGGAGTTTTATGCTGGAAAGAAGGAGCGTATGGACTCTGGAAGCATGCATGAGATTGCAAAAGTGACTTTGAAAGATCTTTCAAGCTGCAAAGACAAGCAGTCGGGCCTTTGGAAATGCCTGAGGCGGGGCTGTAGCCACATGCGAGTCCTCTGGACAAGCCGACACTGACTCACCATCTGAACTTGCATTCAACATGCTCTTAAAATTCCCACTGATTTTCCTTCCCACCGAAAGAAGCACTGGAGCTGAGCATCCAAAACCCCTCTGTTGTCTTCGCGTTGCCTCCGTGAGCAGCAGCAGGGATGACAGCCAGGTGACAAGGTGAAAAGAGACTCGACGAGCCTTGCGGCACGTGGCTCAGCCTGACCCTTGCTCTGGAGCAGCTGAGGATGTCCGGGAGAGATTAGCAGGTATGAGAAATTACAAACAGAATCAATTTTTTGGAAACAAAACTGAGAGCTGCCATGAGAAGCATTATTAGTGGCTGCTAATCCACCGAGCGGAGGGAGGAGAAGCTCCAGTCCAGCCCAGTATAGAGTGGAATAAATTCCATGTTTCTGGTTTATGTCCTGTCTGTGCAAGCGAGGGGCCTCGTGCGCTCATTCCTGCACCGTTCCCGTGTGGTTCTGTCTGGATTGCTGCCTGCTTTGGCTTTATAAACAACATGGTAAGAGCTCAGTGCGTGATTATTCTCAGAGATATTATCGCAGTGTTAGCTCCAGTTACTCATTTTCCATCCCACACCTCACGTGCAGGCTCCTTACCAAAGACTCCTGGGTTGGTGGCCTGCCTGGGTCTATTCTGGGTGATGGGGCGCCCCAAAAGCCTTGTTTGTAGAGCGTTGCTGTTGGGTGCAACACTCTGTGTCCCAGAGTATGGGCTTGCATGAGAGCAATGCTGCTGTGGGAGTCCTTCAGAAGAGTTTGAAGGACATGGGAAAGCCTGTGGATGTCCACCAAGGGACACCTTGTGTTGCAGCTGGTGAGCACTGCCAGCCAACTGCCAAGACTGGTGTGGAGCTAGCACAGGAGAGACTTCTTCCTGCACTGGTGAGTGGAGCATAGGAGGAGCCAGGGAACTGGGATCAACTTTGGCAACTGGAGAGCTCTGGCATTGCTGTTAGTTTGGGTTTTGTCCATGCGTTTGGAGGGCAACACCTTTGGGTGAGACGCAGCGTTATCAGACACTAGCAAGGGATACTGCCGTGAGCAGAGGGAGGGATGGGATCTGTCCCTGCCCGTTGCACAGCTCAGTAAATCAGAGGAAGGCTGTGCTGCGGACGGGATTCCAGCGCCATCTGGAAATTCTCCATATGTCCATCAGCAGCTGCACCACTGGGGAGTCTGAACCATGGGCTTCCAACCAGAGAGGCAAACATTTAGGACCCAAACCCAGGATGACAATAACCAGAGCAGAAACTTCTCCATCCCATTGCAGGTCAAGCCTGGTTTAGACATTTCAACTCAGAATTTCTCTCCAGAGTTATTAGGAGGGCTGTGGCTGCTCGTGGCCCTTCACTTCGCCCCATAAAACCCTGTGAACACACTCGGTCTCCATCCAACCCCTACTTCAGGCTCAGGTTCAAGACCCTCGTGGAGAATATGTGGAAAAGGCAGACAAATTAGCCTTGTAAAAACCAAACTAAATTGATAGTGCATTTATTGCACTCTGATGTTAACCCTTGGTGTGCTGTACTGGGGACAAGCTCTGAGCTTAACACACCACGTGCTGTAGGGTTTTCTGAATGCCCTTGGTCTCTGCCGCTGGTGAGGTGGGTGCTACCAATTGCTCTGGCCCATGTGGGCTCCTGGAGATGCGGTTCACTACCTGCTGCCTTCTCGCTCTGGGGATGTGTTATAGTAGCGGCAGATGACATTGATGTTTGTGTTGGGCATTGTGTTGGAGACCCTTGCCTTTCCCTGGAGGGCACACAAGCTAGATCAAACTGCAGGTGGTTGTTGTCAGCTTTCCCTGTTGTGTGAAAATGAGGGGCACAGAGGTCCGGGCAGAGCCTCGCGGGTGCTTAGGGACTGTTTAGGTACCCCATCCCTGTTGAGACCAGTACGGGTTCGGGGAAAGAAGAAAGGAAAGCAGCTGAAAATCAAATCCTCCTTGTGTTTTGTTCATCTGAAGCCCCGAGCAATTTGTGAGTTCGCTTTCAATATCTGCCTATTAAAGCAGACCTTTATTCCATAGAAATTGCTCTCAGGTTCTTGATCAGCTCCAATAAGCACAATGCCTTCCCTTGTCAGATAGGCCCACTTCAGCCATAAATCTGATGCTGAGAAATTAGATTTCTCTCCTGCTCCCGAGCTGTCATCAGAAGAGTAAGATGACAGCGATCCATGGGGAGAGCTGAGCGTGGCATCGCTGTTACGTGTCTGCCCATGCAGGCGCTGGGCAGGGTTTTCTTGCCTTGCCAGAAAGGGAGATTTGCCCTTCAAATTCTCATTTGATTTGTGGTGGACAAGCTGAAGGAGCTGCAGACTAGGAACTAGGAACCATTTAACTGCTGCATTTGGCTAAGCCAAATGAGATAACCTCACAGCTAGTATTACTCATGTTTTAGTGGAGAAAAAAAAGTTTTCCTCTTTCAAAAGTCCTGGAAGAGTTGGGATGGTGTCTCCTCTGTGCAAGGTGCTAACATGGTGGTGGTAACATGTCCCAGCCATCGACTGACCTTTCTTGTCTGGGAGCCAGAATTATTTTTAAAACTGCTAAAGGATGGCTCACAGCACCCATTATTTACTGTGACAGATTGAGCACCACCAACTGCTGGTAGCCAAAATACCATGCGTCAGGCCCTTAACTCAAGAGACAGCTTAGAAGAAAAGGTTAAAAAAAATAAATACATTAATACTGAACTCTTTGTTCTGCTTTTGATAGCCTTTAGTATTCATGTTTCAAGCTTTCCTCTGAAGCTGTAGAATTTAGAAGAGCATGTAAAAAAATTAAAGCTGAGATTTTCTTAAAATCACATGTTTTCAGATGCAGGGGACTTTAGAGTAAAGCTCCAGATATAATCCTGAGATTTGGCAGTGCTTTTTGTATCATATTAAGTGATGGTCTACAGCACTCGTTAATTACTGCAGGCTGCAGAACAATTCTGGCTCCCGACAGAGGTCTTCTGCTCATTCTCAGCGTATAAGTTTCTCGAGTTCTTCTGGGTAAGAGGGAGATATCACTTTCTAAAGGGCGTCAGTACAAAATTATACAGTGATGTAACCTGTATTTGGCTTGAACAGTATTTTTAACTGTTTTATTTAAAAAGTGAAGTTTTAGTATATGCAACTCAAATGATCTACAAATCTGCTTCTGAATAATTGTACAGGTAATTTGGTCTTTATGAGCCTCCATGTCTAATCCAAAATCTCTTGAAGACCAGCAGAAGAGAGCAGGCTGCTGGTTAAAGCAGGTGATAGTCAGTGATCTGGACTTTATTGATGGACACATCCAGAATCAATCCACATTTCTCCTTCCAATCCTCTGCAGGCTGGGCTTTGTGTAGGTACCCAGGCAGTGTTACCTGGCAGATACAGCACCGCTCTGAAAAGAACTCTTTTTTAAATGTTTGTTAAAATTGGTCTATTTTTGGACTGGAGGTCAGTCACTCCCCTGCAGTGCTGTTCCTGCTTGCACCCTCTGTATTGTCTGCTTAGACACCAAAGCGTTTGGGGTGCACCTCTCTGTCCCAGGTCTGGCATGGGGGGACCCTGCTGCAAGCTGAGGCAAGGTTGGTAATTGGGCTGGGCTCCCTTAGCATGGATTTATGGCAGCTGAATATGTTGTCCTTGGCCACAGCGGAGGCAATCTGTAGGTGCCATTGGAGATACTGTCCATGGCTCCCTGCGGATGTGGTGGAGCGGGGCAGGACATTGTCCCATGTCTCCCTGCAGATGTGGTGGAGAGGGACAGGATGTTGTCCCATGTCTCCCTGCAGATGTGGTGGAGAGGGGCAGGACATTGTCCCATGTCTCCCTGCAGATGTGGTGGAGAGGGGCAGGACGTTGCCTCCTGGACAAGAAAGGTGTTTTGCTGCAAAGCTGTCAAGCACAATTCTTAGGATGCAGAAATGTGAAGCTGGCCTCTTTTCCTTCTCCAGCCAGCTTACAGCCAAATCCTCATTATTTTTACAAACATCCTCCACCTGCTCCTGGGCCTGACTGCGCCCTTGCCAAGGATCTGCACTGGCTGCCCTCCATCGCTCAGCAATGCTTCCCACCCAGAGGTGTTGCCTTTTGCTTTTGGGCAGCATGCAGGGGGACAGCGAGCTCAAAGCAAAAGCTCACTGGTGCCCAGTGACAGGACCAAGGGGCAACGGGCACAAACTGGAACACGGGAAATTCCATCTCAACATGAGGAAGAACTTCCTCACTTTGAGGGTGCCAGAGGACTGGAAGAGGCTGCCCAGACAAGGTGTGGAGTCTCCTTCTCTGGAGTTACTCAAGACCTGCCTGGATGCCATTGTGTCCAACCTGCTCCAGGTGAACTTGCTTTGGTAGGGGTTGGACTAGATGAGCTCCAGCCATCTTCCAACCCTGACCACGCTGTGATTCTTTGAAAGAAGCATTCTCACAGCGATCCCCTCGGGGGGATGTCTCGGGGAGACGCCTCTTCTGTCCCACAGAGCTTCTAATACTGGAAAAGCAGCAGCAGTTCACTGTGGGGTGAATCTCTTTGGAAAAGCTGCAGAAAAAAAAGGCCATTTATCTCGTTTGGGGTTGGAGAGGAGAGTGTTCACCTGTTCCCCTTTTATCATCCCCGCTTTTGCTGGGCTGCCAGCAGCCCCGTGTCTGGCGGGTTGGCGGGGCTTTGTCTCCGTGCGAGTGCTGACACGTTCCAGCAAGCTGCCACACAAACACAAACATCAAAGGGCTGGCATGTGTGTTTTCTGAAGCAGCTTTCTAGGTTTTACTGGGCTATAAAATACAGCGATGAGGATATAAAAACAAAGCTGTGATGGACTTAGCAGAGAGCCAAAGCAAGCAGGGAGAGAAATGATGAAAATGAGAAAAAGGGTTATGAGTGCAGAATGATGTATCAGCTCCATGTCAGAAGGAACAGATTTTGGAATAACTGTGAAGAGCATAAAACTGGTTTAGTCATTAAGAAAAAAAAAAATAGAAAAAGAAAGGAAAAAAAGAAAAGGAGAAAAAAAAACCCCTGATAAAAATGAATAAAGGAGGGAACTTCAAAGCATAAATTCCCTGACTGCGTGACACTGATGTTTTGAACAGTTGTTCTGTGTGAGATAGCAGCAGTGATTTTAATGAACTTTAAAGAGCAGTATAAATAGGAACAAACAAAGAAAGGCGATCGCATTAGCACAGAGCTAGGCACTGAGCTAATTGCCTGAACAGGATTTAAATGGCAGGTTATTATTTTTTTATTTATATGTATAAACCTATTTTTCTATTTGGGCTTAAGAAAATAGAATAAAATAAACTCAAGCATCTCAGTTTGGATTTTCAAGGGAATCAAATACATGCTTGATTTCCATGAAGTACTTGAGCTGCCGAGCCAAAGGTGGTGAAATGGGTGTAGCAGAGAAAGGGGGAGCCTTTTGTTGGCCTACAAGGGGGCTGGATGGGTAGGAGAATTTATTTTAGTTTGATGCACAGTCTCCCTCTGATGTTTCAAATGGATTTCACAGTGCGGCTGCATGGGGACTGGGAGGATCAGAACCATCAGAAATGGGGAAAAAACAGGTCACCTTGTGCTTGGAGTGGGTCACCGTATTCTCATCCTAGGCTGGAGATTTTCTTAGGCTTTGGATTTTCAGATTAGACCTTTTTTTTTGTCCCCAGGCCTGCTTCTTGCTTTCACAGGTGCTGTCACTCAGGGCTGGATGTCCCCACCGCTGTTGGCAGGGGATGTGCAGGCAAAGGTGCTCTGATGTATGGCAGCCTGCTCCTGCTCCTGGGTACTGAGAGATATCATTGATGCCTCCTTTCCTGGCTTGATATACTCACCTGAAAGAAAATCAGCTATATCGTGGACCAGATTCACTTGCCGGTTTGACATTTCTGGTCAAACTTTTTTCGTCTGTTCTATGGTTGGTGGACTAAGAGCCACCATTGTGGAGACAGGCAAAGGGAGCTAGCCCTAGAACATTTGCAATGTTGAAAGCATCCTTGCCTGTATAATAACTAGGTTGTCTTGTCAGAGAAATTTGTGGTCCTTCAAGAACTGCTAAGGAGGTTAATTAAAAATTATAATCTCTAATTGGGTACATGACTGGAAAGCCAACGTCCTGTGTACCTGAGTAGTACAAATTCAGATTGCAATCACTGCTTTCTAATTCCCGTCCCAACCTCCCCCTCGAAGACTCCAAAGTTTTGACCTGCTGCAGGTGTTAATGAGCTCATCAGCTCTCCCTAAGGCCCATCAGTGCTCTGTTGCTTGTAAAATAGGTTTCTCCTGTGCTGGGGAAGAGGTTCACGCTCCACAGCCCCTGCTCTCACTGTCCCCTTTTGCCCTGTGGTGCAGTTGGCCTGACCCTTCGTGTGCCATTTCTCCCTGGAAGAGACCCTTGCCGTGCAGCGTATTTCTGCGCTGACCCACTACGATCCTTGGATTGTTTGCCAAAACCAGCAGCCGAAGGGAGGGAATCGTCTCACTGATATGTTAACCACAGCTCTGGTCGTGGGTCAGAACAGTAGAGTCTGGAGAAAATCCAGCCCGTCTCCATTAGCTCTTCCAACTGCCACCCCTCGTCATCATTTTCTTCCTTTGATTAAAGAGCACCATGGGTTCAGAAGCCCCCAACAAAAGCCAGCCTTCAGTGGAAATGTGATTAATCCTCACTCTATATTTGTTTTAAATTAAAATTCTGGAGGAGTCCATGTGCTTTTCATATTTATTCTTCCTCACCACGAGAGGGACTGGCCCAAGATGGACATTTCTGAGCTGCTCAGGTGGCTACATATTAGAGTGATTACAATTATCAGCACTGAGATTAAGGGATTTGGGTTAAGAAAAGAGGGAATTTAGGAAGGAAAAAGCAGAAGGAAGGCAGAAGAAGAAAAGAAAAATGCTTCAGTACCTTCGCTTGCCAACCTAGAAACAGCTTGTGTTTGCAGTCCGTTAGCTCCTGTTACCTGCTTTATTTTTAGTGACCATCATCTCAGATACCATGAAAAGTCCTTTAAAGTGTGTGCACAGTTGGAGGAAACAAGCCGGCTTAAAGCAGAAAAGAGGCCCCACAATTTTGCCAGCTTCTAGAAACCAGCCGGAATTGAATGCTTGCTCAGGGTTGCCGAAGGTTCAGGGAATATAAAGGCTCTTGCAGCGCAGTTTGTACAAGATTTAATGGGTCAGTCTGTTCTTTTTGGCTATGCTGAACTGCGTGTTTCTGAGCCAGGCACTCTGACTATTTTAGTGCCGAACTCCCGATGCAGTCAGCAGGGCTGACTTTTGGGAAGTGCCTGGCTTTGCCTGGCTTGAAGATATTGGTCCTCCCTCTGAAATGTTTCAGGCGGGTCACTCAAAATGGGGACGTGGCAAATCCCTGTTGCAGCCCCGCGGCCGGGCGTGCTGCGCTTGGGTGCTTCTGTCTGCTCGACCTGGAAGCTCCTCCCTCCAGTTCAACCGAGATCATGCCCTGGGCTTTCTCGTTAGCATCAGCAAGGACGAGGAGTTTGATACGGCTTTATTCATAAGGACTAAGCACCTTTCCTCCACATGTCCCAACGGTGATGTGCAGCATTGGCTTGATTTTGGTGTCCTTCAGAGCAGTCACAAAACCCTCTCTAACGTTTCCCGCTCAGCACTCCTATGGGAGCAGGATACAAAGATATTTTTTAATGTTGTACTGAGGGCCAGTGAGTTAAGAACAAAGGATTCATAACAGGAACATCTCTCTTATGAAGAAAGGCTGAGGGATTTGGGTCTTTTTAGTCTGGGGAAAAAAATGAGGGGGGATCTTATCAACGCTTATAAATACTGAAAGGGTGGGTGTCAGGAGGATGGGGCCAGGCTCTTTTCAGTGGTGCCCAGGGACAGGACAAGGGGTAAGGCTGAGAGACAGGACAAGTGACAGGCTGAGAGAGTTGGGGGTGTTCAGCCTGGAGAAGAGAAGGCTCCGAGGAGACCTTAGAGCCCCTTCCAGTGCCTAAAGAGGGCTACAGGAAGGATGGGGAGGGACTCTGGATCAGGGAGTGTAATGACAGGATGAGGGGTAATGGTTTTGAACTGAAAGAGGGGAGATTTAGATTGGATATCAGGGAGAAATTCTTTACTGTAAGGCTGGTGAGGCAGTGGAACAAGTTGCCCAGGGAAGTTGTCAATGCCCCATCCCTGGAGGTGTTCAAGGCCAGGCTGGATGAGGTTTTGAGCAGCCTGGTCTGGTGGGAGGTGTCCCTGCCCAGGGCAGGGGGGTGGGACTGGATGATCTTTAAGGTCCCTTCCAATCCAAATCATTCTCTGATTCTGTAACGGGCACAAACTTGACCATAGGAAGTTCCATCTCAACATGAGGAGGAACTTCTTTCCTGTGAGGGCGGCAGAGCCCTGGCACAGGCTGCCAGAGAGGTGGTGGAGTCTCTGTCTCTGGAGACGTTCCAAACCCGCCTGGACGTGTTCCTGTGCCACCTGCTCTGGGTGACCCTGCTCTGGCAGGGGTTGGACTAGATGATCTCCAGAGGTCCCTTCCAACCCCCACCATTCTGTGATTCTGTGAACAGGAGCCCCTGTCCACCCTCCTCCAGCCCCCCGACCTGTTTGGGTCTGCAGCAGTGGCCGGAGCTGCAGCTGGGGAAAGGCCAACTCCGCTCTGCTCCGGGCTGGAACATACCCCACACGGGTTGAGGTTTCTGCAAATGTAAGTTTTTCTGAGCTTGTGCAAACTCTGACTTCACAAAAGCTTGTAAATTGCCCCCGTTTTCTCAAGGACAACCACAAGGGTACCCTCCACTAAAATGCCTGTTCCAAAGTGGGAAAGGCGGTGAGGAATTTTTAAGGAAAAAATTGCTTGAACTGTTTAACGTAGGTGAAGAATGTTATTTTTGCTTCTATCCTTATCCCAGAAAAGGTCAGGTCATTTTAGATATAAATTAAAAAGAAAATATTGCTGGAGGCAGATTGTTCACCTGTAAAATCTCATCTCAAATCATTAAAGTTTGGCAAAGTTTTGTAAACAAGTGAGGGTGAGAAGCAGTCAGCAGCTTTAAAACTTGATACTGTATTGCAAATATTCGTAGGTGATTACATCAAAATAACAAGTTTTAAAGAATATTAAGAAAATTTATGATTAGAATAGGCCAGAATTTAAGTCGCTGCCTTGTGTAAATGTAGATACGATTGCCTTTCATTTCATGCTCACCCACTATTTTTTTCAGATACCGTATCAGAATATTGTCAAGCGTTTAATGGGAAGAGGTGAACAGCCTGGGTAAAGGATGTGCTGTGGGATGTTTATGCTGCTCCTGAGAAACACTCCATAGTTCACTGACAGTAGTATCTTGGGACTCTTTATCAGGAATGTAATAAGCCAGATATATGGCAAAATTCAAAACATATTTGATTTGGACCACTGAGATCTGGAGCTCTGCGATTCCCTGCCAAAGCTGAGCTGTCCCAAAATTGACCTGAAGAAACTTCTTGCGTGTTTTGGTGAGGTCCTGGAAGTTCAGAATAGCAGAGGTGAGAGGCAGCTTTCATCTGCTAAATGGTCTGTGCTTTTTTAAAAAAAAGCAAACTGTGAAATTAATATTGAACCTGATGGATTCCCAAATTGCCTCTTGCTGTCTTTTTTTTTTTTTTTTTTCAGTCATTGCAATCTTTTTTGCCCCATGAAAACTGGGTCTGTTCCACTGGTCAAAACAAAGCAGTTCTGTATTATTCTGACACCAAAAACATAATAATAAAGTGAACGCAAATCAGATTTTCTTCAGTAGATTACTGAGAGGCAAAGTTAAAAATGGTTTTACAGCTAATACCTCATAATTACAATGGGAATTATGAGCACCCTTAATCATGCCTTGCAGCTGCGTTTGTTAATAAGAAAGCAGAGTAGCATTGTGACATTTTTCATATTATTTTGAATGTAGTGTACAGTTTTCAGGCTTGATTTTCAGGCCAACCTTCATTGTCTCCAATACAAATAAGCTGCTTTACACTGACCAAGCCTCTGACCTTGTTTTGCTTTAAAAAAGCTCTTTTCCCCCCTGAAGTCTTGCAGTAGGGAAGGAGCGCGGATCTGTGGGACTCTGGGTTGTTTCAATCGAAACTCTGTGCATTAATCATGGGTTTGACGCACTAAATGTTTCTAATTAACATCCAGCTTAAAACCACATGTACTTCAGCCTACGTTCAAACGCTGGAGCTGCACAGGTAACCTCAGGAAAACCAGGAGCAGATGGCAGGACATGGCTGAACCGAAAATCAGGAGAGGCATTTGTCCACTTTAGGCAAAGCAGAAGCCAGTTGGGATTTAAGGCTGCTGGACGGGCTCTGTCCCAATGCCCCGGGGAGGGGAGTGTGTCCCACAGGTACGTGTGCCATCACAGACCTCTCACACCCTCGAGTCCTTGGCTAGTGGAGGAAGCTGCTCATGGCCAGCGTGGCTTCTGGCTGCTGGAGTGGCCAGAACTGATTTTTCTGGGAATGGGGAAAGGTGTTACAGTGGTCAGTAAGTGGGACAGCCCGGAGAGGTGGTAGATGCTCCATCACAGGAAGCATGCAAGGTCAGCCTGGATGGAGCTCTGAGCCACCTGATCTACTTGAAGATGTCCCTGCTCATTGCAGGAGCTTGGACTAGATGACCATTAAAGGTCCCTTCCAACCCAAACCATTCTATGATAGCAGCATTAGCAAAGGTGGCTTTGTTGATATCTTTTGGATACTGCCAAATCTTTCTCTCTCTTAACTCACAAAAATAAGGTTTGCCGCTATCAGGCTGGTACCTTCGCTGGTCATACGCCTGCTCCGGTGGTGAAATCTGCCTTGTATCCTTTTAGTGCTGTTCCTGGAACTGCAGCGTCTGGGGAAAAGCATTTGAAAATTGCACATCATTAGCATGCCGAAGAGGAGGTAATGTATGTAAAGCGTTTGACCTCCTTCTGGCTCCTGTGGCTGGGACAAATTCTCATCTCATTTGCAGCAAGGCAAATCCAGAGTATCTACATTAAGCACATTAAGTTTAGTGGAGTTACTCTGAGTTTATACTACTGCACCTGGTAAATGGAAGATGTCACTAGCAGCCTTTTCGTGACCCAAGGGAAGGAAGTAGTGAAGGCAACCTGCAAATGAAAGGATGAAAACAGTTCCTGACAACAGGACTTTTGCAGGGGTGTGAAATTTATTGGGAGCTGCTGCACGCTCAGCATTTTTTTTTAAACCGGCTCATGCTTTTGTTGCTGGAAGTATGGAATTAGGAACCTTACTGTAGGCATTGAGTTTTTAAAACATGTCAAAGGCTACCTGGGGTCTACCTGGAGAAAAGGTTGGTTATAAATTGACAGAGCAGTCTGAAAAAAGTTAAATTATGAGGAAGGGCGAGTTTTTAATTTCTCATTTTCCCTCCTTTTTCCAAGAAGGAAGGGAAGGTGGGGAAGACTTGAAAAAACAAAACAAAACTGTAAAGAAGGGGGGGAATGAAAACTAAAGCTAGTTTCATGCACAATTAGTTGGAGGAATTAAATATCCCACAAAATAACAATTGCTACATTCTTTTATTCTCTCTCTGCATGTGTAAAACACCGGAGAAAGATCCACCACACATTTCAGTTTGGCTTGTTCCCCCCACGCACTCTCCAAATCCAATATCGCTAACTATTCTCAGTATTAAAGTAATTTTATTTTTTCCAAATATACAGAAAATTCAAAACATCTGGAAACTGGGGACTCCTTTGTGTGCAGCGTTTCCAATCCGAATCCCAGCAAGCCCAGAGAACCTGTGCTTTCCCGGCAGTGGATGTGGTGGAGAGACCTGATTAACAGGATGGAGCCCGGCTCGGCTGTGGGATGCACCTTGGAGACGCTTGCGTTTCTTCATGGCTTTTTGAAGGGAGGCAGCCAGATGTAGTGTTGGCTTTCTCAGAAAAAACATAGTTGGTCTGTTGCCCGCATGCGTCGGAAGTTAATATTTAGATGATTGATTGTGAAAATATTTAAGGTTCCAGTGAGAGCCTTTATTCATCCATACAGAGGGGGTAAGAAGGGACCTTTGGCTCCGTGGCACGGTTTATGCATCTTGCTGGATTCCTCTGTCCTTGTGGGGAGGAGGAGGGAAGAGCTGCTGTGTGGGGAGAGGCAGCTCCTCTCCCTTCGCATGAATTGCTCTGGTTTGGGTCCCAGCGGCCGGACGCACACGGGCCCTTCACCTCATCACGGGGCAACCCTGCCTCTGCCAGGCACCTGTGGATTGGCAAAGGAACTGCCTTTTAATTTGGGATGGGGGAATCCGGCTGTGAAATGAAATGTGGAGAGGGGAGTAAGAGATAGCTGATGAGGGCTGAAAGGATCTTTCCTCATTCACCAAGGCAAGACTTTTCCGCCTAAACGTAGATGCCACCAGATGAACGAGTAGGCTCCAGCTCCCTGTGGAGACACCAGCCCTGCACGTGGTTCCTCACCTCCTAAGGTATCTGCCTAAAGTAAGCAGATATAAGCCCTGAAAGTGCCTATTTTTCTCCGTTTCATGTCTCCTTTTTTCTTCTAGGCTGTGTCTGTGCTCACTTACCCTGTGTGTTGATTTTCTCCTCCCCACATCACACCAAGAGGTTCGATTTCGGGGCAGGCTGAGCCCTTGGCTGCTCTCTGCACACTGCTCGGGTCTCATTCCAGAAGCGTGTAAAGCCTCTCATTTGTCATTATTAGACTTAATTTGGACAAAAATGCCACAGATTAGATCTTTCTTACAGGACCTGGTTGTCAAATAGTTTTAAATCACAAACCACTTTGTCACTTCACTTTAGATTCTTAGAAAATCCATGCTCTATTTACAACTTGGTAAGTCTGGGAAACAGGCATTGGGATTTTCATGCTCGCTATTGCTTTCTACGCAGGAGGAAACCCAGAACTGGTGAAAATCTGAGGCTACATTTATTGGGAGGTTCTGGAGCTCTTTCTGCATTTTGTTGCTGATCCCAGGTAAGAAGTATCCAGCTGAAACTCATGCGCGTGTTTGGGGAGAAGAGGAATGTGATTGAAAATACTTCCCAAGCGCAAAGGTAGAAGCAGTTCATGCTAAGCAGCACAATTCCTGTATCCTGTGGGATGCCTTGCCGTGTGCTGGTGGAGCACTCCTCATTGTGAGCAGTGATGGCAAGGAGGAGGAGGGAAACAGCATTAGCTTGCAATAATCAAGTGTATGAAAATTAGTAGGCGTCTGCTGTACAAGCGCTGTTTGACTGAATTTCCTCTTAAAGTGAATTTGACAAGCCTGGAAGACAGTATTACATATAAGTGCTTCTGTTTTGTCCCTGCGCAGCTATTTGCAGCAGCTGCCAAAGACCCGACGAGCTCTCTGGGCATGGGTAAATTTCTTCCATGTGCCGATTTGTCAGGTCTTGTACTGCAGAACATGTCAGACACGGGCAACTGCCCGTCTGCCAAAGGGTTTGGTGGCTCCTGTACCGTCAGCAGGCTTCTAATGTAATGCTTGCTGAAATGAGGTGTGTCTGGGCTGGCCCCTCATTCCACCAGTCCTTCATTTTTTTTTTTTACCAGGTTGATGTAATACACCTCCCTCTCTCTAATTCATTGATACCACTGTGTTTCTTTGTGAAGAAAATAAAAGAAAATAATCAGCAGCGCAGAATAAGTGACGTTTTACCAACAACCTTCCAATGTTGAGCTGTTCCATGGCGGGGGTCTGGAGCAGCCCTCTGAAAATAAGTCAGTGTGCTCTTAGAAGAGGAGAGAGGATTCTTCAACAGAGAGTAGAGTTGGTTTCTGCCTTTGTGGCATGATTACTTAACTGATTTCATTAACAACTACCTGATTGTGACGAACAGGAAACAACTCTGCTGGTCGGAGTCAGATACAGTCCAGACTGTATCACAGACCCTGTAATTCTAAGAAGTGAATTTATCGCAAGATGCTTTAATGCAACGTATGTTAGGAACAAGCAAGAGCTTGCTGCACTGCTGCCAGGAGGTCTCATAGAGCTTGCTGCGCAGCTGCCAGGCCTTGGTTTCAGCAGTTATCTCAAGGAAGCGGTTGGCTCTTTCCTGCCTGGGTCTGGCCCGAATCCAAAAGCACAAGCGAGACTGAAGAAGTGAGTGACTGCAACCGCTTTTATTATCTTTCCTTTCGTGTCCGTCTTGTGGATTAGCTGGAGTTGGACAAAGCAGCACGAGGGCCTGAGCCTCTTGGTGCGCGTCGAAAGCATTGTTAGAAGGGGCTCTAACGCTGACTAGCAGCAGACTGAAGAGGCTGAGCTTCTGCTGATACCCAATTAGCTGATTATCCCAAAGGGAATTGAAAATGAAGGTTATCTTTCAACTTGTGATGAGCTTCCAAATAAATATTCAACATGCATTTAATAAGACAGTTTTATGCATTATTTAAGTATCAATTGATGGGTAGAAGACGAAACACTACACTACTGATGCTGAGGACTGAAAGCCAAGGGCAGAAATCTGTGAGTGAGTCATTAAAGATTTGTATCACTCATTTTACTGGATTATTATTTACACGGTAATCATGAAAAGAATTTTAGCAAGAGTTCATTTCTGCATTTTGGTTGTTTGGGGATTTTTTTTATTTTGAAATCACAAGATGAGCAAGGGTACAAAATAAATGAGATTAGGGAAAGAGGATGTCAAGGGGAGGGTGATCCTACCTCCAACTCAGGGCAAGATTAGCTCTTCTGGGGCCAGGCTGTAACTTTGTCCCTTCCAGTCTTGTGCCTGGGTCAGAGAGAGTAACGCTTTCGTGTCAGGGACTAAATCTTTCTCCTTGAACTTGAAGAGTTTGAATTTCCTCTTGCTCTCCCTTCTGGCACATTGCAGGATGGACTTTGCTGGAGGCAAAAGCCTTCTCTGAGAAGGGAATCTGTTACTGAAGGATAGTCTGGTTCCTCCTGTGTAGTGGGAATTTTTAACATTGTAGACGCTCAAGGGAAGTCTCATTCACCTCATTCAAACCGTTGCTGGATTGATCTCACAAGGTGCAGAACAATAATGTACCCTATTCACCTGGGGAAACTGTGTGTGGCTGGGGGCTCCGGCATGTGTTACCCCAAGGCCTGGTCCCTGTGTTATGGATACATAACATACCTGACTGTGATGCCCATTTTTGACCTGTACTCTTCCCTTCCTAATATTTTTGCTTCAGGTTACCTGAAACCTTGATGAGCTGCTTTAACTTGGTTCCATCCCTGCCAGAAATCCAGGACTTGGACCAACACACCATGGTTTCAACATCATGGAAATGTCATTGAACCTCTTCTCCGGTGGGATAACTGAGAGCAGGATCAGCCTCGCAGTCCTGGGAGACTCCACTTGGTTAATGAAATAAACCAGTGACCTCTGAGATGGGAGTGAAAACAAGAGTGGAAAGAGGAGAGTGGGTTTCCTCCCCACCGTGTCTCTGCCTCTCCAGTGCTTCGTTCTTCAGCTGCCCAGTGGGGCTGAGCTCCTCCTGGCAGCTCAGGGTAGGCTCTGTTTTCCCTAACACCCTGTGGTATTCCAAATATTATTTTAAATAATTTTAAAAAAAGGAAAAAAAAAAAGAAAAGGTGCTAAAATAAAAACAGAGGGTCGGTCCTGATTTGTGGTACTTCCTTTTTCAGCTTGCTCTGTTAACAAATTTATTCATCTAGTTGGGATTATTTGTCTTTCTTCTTACAAAATGTTCTTCCCTCCGAAGGAAAAACTGCCAATGTATTATTAAAGGAAGGTCAGAGCCCAGTGCCCTTTTCCTTGTTGATTCAGTGTTTGGAGAGAAAACTTAAAGGGTGTTTCTTTTAAAAGGATGCTGTTGAGAAATAAGAACTGGAATTCAGTTTGCCTTTTGCCTTTAATTTTCCACTTTTCCCTCCCTCTTTCACTCGGTGCAACGTGACCTATTTTCTGTATATATGTGGTTTCCCAGCCTAATTTATCTAGTACTGAGTATTTGCATTTTCATTACTTTGAAGAAAGATTGTATCTCCATTTTAATTGAAAAATCACCTGTTTTATTGGAAATATAAATAATTGTCAAATGTTTTCACTGATTTTTATGGAGATTTGGTTTAAAGCCTTTATTTTGCTTCTAATATTTTGATGCTCCCTTTAATTTGGTGCACATAGCTGTACTTCTTAATATCTTTAAATGATCTCAAGCATATCAAAAAGGTAGATTTTTCAAAAGAGCTCAGAACTGGAACTCAAAATAATTGTTCTTTTTTACTTTTGTTTGTTAAACTAAAAAATATTTCTTAGTTTCTTTCTGATCACACTAAGGGGAAGATTATTCAGCAAAATAAATAGAATACCCAAAATGTTCAGTTTGATTCATTTTGCTTCAGCTGCATGCTCCAAAACCATTTAGCTTTCTCTTTAAAAATTAAAGGCTGATAATTTTTTGAAACAAATGGACTTGGGAAGGAAAACTTTAAACATTTCAAAACATCTTCAAAATCCTAAGTAGAAGTATTTTTTCTTTTCCCAAATATAACATTTTTTTCTCCCCTAAAGAAGTTATGGCCTCTTCCTTACCATGTAGTAGTTACCATGGGATGGTTCCCATCCCTAGTTACTGTAGGCACCCCAAAAAATCGGCAAAGAAAAAGAGATACATCTAGAAGGTGATTCAACCCTTCTGCCTTTCTCTAATAACCATTGGGATAACTCTCATAAATTATGTTCTTTCATATATTTAAGGTCAGAGAGGACGAAGCTGGGCCTGTGGATGCACTATGTTAAGCGCAGCGTATATTGTGAAGTGCTTAAACAGCCTCACTTGTACGTTTAGGGTGTAAACGTTTTGCGTTATACAGCAGAGGCATTGGGAAACAGTGGGGTTTATAAGTGAAAGGCATTAACATCATGAACAATATGCAATTAGTCTATATTAGCAACCACATTCATTTAGATGAAGTTGATGAGCCAGCAGAGGAGGTTCCTCCACGGAACCAGCGACCTTGGGTGGGAGCAGGAGAGGTCGTACTGGGAAAGGTGGTGATACTGTGAAGGGCTCTTGATGCTTTTAAGGTGATGCAGGTATGTATTAATACCGGTGCTTCATTAAAGTCTGAGCAGGGTCGTTCCATCCTCTTAACGAGATGTGTTTTGCTATTTCTGCTGGATACCCTAAAATACAAATATTGCTTTGTCTGGTGCAGGCAGTTCAGGAGTGGGTGAACTGTTTCTTGTAGGAAATATTTAAAGATTCAGATAGTCTAGGGCACGATGGAAAATATTTAAACACAAGGTGTCGTATTTTTATCGCGGGATCTTTGTCTAAGTGTCTGTAAAATGTGAGTTTGCAGCTTATTTTGGGAGAAGGGCTAACAGTGTTTTAATTATCTCTGAGCATGCTAAGCTGACTCAGTGTAATGTAATTAATGAGGTCATCTTCCATTAGAGGACAGTGGTAAGAGCTATCGCTGATAACTTCACAGGCATCGGAGAAATGTTGCTGAAACAGGGGCTCTCAGTGCCTGGAAGATGGTGTTAGAAGATGTTGATTCTTCTCAAGCCACCAGATGCAGCATCGTGCGCTTTTGGTTTCTGCTGCAGAAACTACTTCTGCCGGTGATGGAGTGAACACAAAGAGAGTGAGTGAAGCTGCTGCTGCTGCCCAGAGTGTGGGCCCCAAAGGACGTCCTTGGCTCAAGGAGCAGATATTTGCTCACACCAACATAACCCCTCTCCACTGTCAATATTTCCTTCAGTCATGGTGGGACTTCTGAGGACAGCCCGGGCCGTCTGAGGACATCCTGGGCTCAAGCCATTGCTCCCCAGTGAAGATGCACTTGATGGACGGTTTTCTTCCTTGCAGCGGCATGAATGAGACTGGAAGTCTCATTCCAGCACTCTCAGTGCTGGTAACCAGATCCAGAGGGCGCTGAAACGTGGTACAGGGTGTTGAATATAGAGATCAGTACTGGCTTCCCTCCATGCCAAACACAGGAGAAAATGCTACTGTTGTATAAACTTTCCCCATAATTGAATTTAGGAGTAGAGTGGCCTGCAAGAGACTCTTTATTAATCCCTCATCCATTTGTTCAGACATATAGACACATGAGTGCTGGAAACATCTCAGGCCTTATCTAGCCTGACCTTATGAATAGCAGACTATAAAATTTTGTCCATTAACCTCACCACTGAGCCCACTAACTCATTTCTGGCTGAAACACCTCTCCCACTCTTGGTCTGAAGAGACCATGTGGTGGATAATCCACCATTTCCCTTAATAGTTTCTTTTAACGGCTAGGCTGTCTCTCCATTTAAAGCAGGAATGATCCCTGCTGCTCCTGTCATGCTTCACTGTAGTTTGCAGTTTGCACACGAGAAGGTCAGGACTAGGCTGGAAGGTTGCTGCGGATGAGGAGGGAGATGGTTTGGGGAGAGGGGATGGTATGCAGGTAGCCTGAGGTGTGTGACGGTGTGCTCCCCCTCCCCAGGCGCCAACCCGACTTTTATCTCCCATAGTCCTGCCCAAGCGATAACCACCCGTGGTGGTCACAGTGGTGCATGTAGTCGTGATGGTGGCATCTGGGCCTCAACATGGTTTCAGGGAGACAGATAACAACACAATAGCCAACAGCTAACTTGAGCAGTATTGGTACTGTGGTCAGTATGCAAATATGACTATAGGTCAATCATCTTACCTCCATAGTGAACAGCCCAAGAGCCCTTTGAGCATTCCTGCACGGCAACGGGCTGCATGCCAGGATCTCCCCTTGCGTAGGGACACCTCTCAAGGTTACTTCTTGAGATTCAACGATTCCTTGCTGCTACAGATCCTCGGTAAGTGACTAATAGCATGCTAAACTTTGAAATCTTAGCTAAGGAATGTAAAGGATTGATTGCACATTTATAATCCTTTAGATATAAACTGTTGACCAAGTCTGGGGCTAGGACTGGATCCAGCCACACCTAGACTCCTCTCTGAGAAGGAGATTAGAAAGACGGGGGGTCCTTTCTGAACCTCATGACTCAATGGGAGGGTGTCCCTGACAGCTCTGTCTGACCCTATCCTCTCTGCAGTAAATAACCCAGTGTGCCTTGCCATCTCAAATATTGTTAAAACAGTCGCATTTACTATAAAACTTTGTTAAATCCCTGTTTTATATCAATAAAGGTATCGCTGCTCCTCTCTAGGAGTGAAGTGCATTGCTCCATGGGCAACAAGGCGTAAGGTTCAGGTCTCAGGACTGTGACCATATTTTGAGTGGTAGCCCTTAGCACTGGGGTTTATTGGTGGCTCAGTCAGGGCTGAGGCCAGAACCAGTGCTGCCATCCCGGGGGGATTGCTGGGGTGTCAGCAGATCTGGATGGGGTCCTGGGGGAATCGCTGGAGCTGCACAGGATGGCTGCTTGCTGCTTCAGCTCTGCATGGCACCAGGGCTGATTCAGCGCGTTCCTGCTGGGTCACCTTAGTCAAACTAGATGAAAAACTACAGTGTTCCCCCATGCCCTGCCTGGCTGCGGTGCTTTTCTGTCTTTGTTATCACAAGCCCTAAATTCACTCACAAAATAGTTCAACTCCTTGTTTATCTGCTTCCTTGGGCTCCATAATTACAGCTGCTGCTAAGACAGCAAAGACGGGTTCAGGAGACCACCAACACAGCCGGTGGGGAAACATTGAGCCCCCTCCTTGTCGGGATGCACTTTCTGCAGAGCAACTGTGTGGGTCGATAGATAGATTTGACTTTCTTCGGGCTGAAAAAATATGGCGAGGCGCAGCCTGCTTCACGCTTCTGTAGTGGTGCTGGAGCAAACGAGCGGCAGCCCGCTGGTTCCAGCAAGGTGAGCAATATTTCACGGGGGAAAAACTGTGGGTGAATGTTGTGACAGGCAGCCTGGCAGCTGGAGGTTGCCTCCTGAACAGCTTTGGATTGGCCATCTCTGTTTGCAGAGTGCGTTTGTGGGGTTTTTTTCAGGGCTTGTCATTTTTAAGGGCATTGATTTTAATGTGTTTTCTTTGGATGGTGATTTCACAGTGGAGGAATCGGCTCCGAGAAGGAATGGCATTCCTTGGTCTTTCACCTCAGCATGCCTTGACTGGAAGCTCTGGCTGTCAATGGTACCCAGAGAGAGCTTTGTTGATGAAAAACGTTCTTTGGGCCCCTCCCATTCAAGTGCTGAAAGAATGAGTCGGTTGTTTGGAGAATTGTCATCTTCCCCATGGACAGGTGCCATTTTGAGTGAAACCATCTCACACACCACACACAGCTCTCATGGACGTTGCACAGCACCATGGCAAAGAACAGACCTTGAAGTTCACAAATGAGTGGAGATTGCCAGATACTTGTGAGCTGATGGATAATTGACATCAGGGAATGTTGCAACTGGCTGCTCATGAAAGCCTTTGAGGAGCTCTGGAGCCCATGATTCCCTCCCTTCTGACAAACCCCATCTCTGGCAGGTCAGTGTTTGCAGCTGGGGCAATTTCTCTGGGTAACGCTCATTGGCAAAGCAAAAGGTTTATGACCCTACAAATGGCCTGATGGCTTTTATTCTCTTCTTAGATACGTGTTGGAGGATGCCTTAACTGTAACGGGGTGAGCCAAGGTCTGGAATGAGAGGCAGGCTTAAAGAGCTCAGTCCGTTTGGCTTGCTGAACCGAAAGTTTGGAGGCAATGTGATCATGGTAGGTAATTCCCTGCACCAGGAGAAGATTTTTGATGTGTAATGGATATAAGAAGATCCAGGGGATGGAAGTTGAAGTTAGGTTGGAAATAAAACAACTGTGGAGCAATGCTGTAATTGCCCAGTGGAGCAGCTGACCAAGGCAAGGGGGAAATTCAGTCTAGCTTGGATGCTTCACCTTGAACCCGGATATCTCCATGGAAGGGATGCTCTAGATCAGCCATGTGCGAGCTGGATGACATTACACACTGATGGGAAAAACAGGCTGAAAAATGGTGTCCTGGATCTTTTCACACACTGGGCAGCATTCCCCTGTGTTACTGAGCTCGCTGCAAAAACAGTTGTTTCACCGCTGAAGGGCAGTAGCTGCTCTGGGCTCTGCACCTTCTTAAAGTTACTTTAATTGCAATGCAGAGGGCTGGGTCTGCGGTCCTTAAATGGAGAGAGCTGGTTACCTGTCTCAAGGACAGTTCAGAGCATTTCCATTTGATGCTGTAAGTAGCCACATTTGGCCTCTCTCCAACACGTTAGGGGATAGGTGTGGGAAATACAGATATGTGGAGTGGCTGGCCAACTCGGCAATCCTGAAGTAAAGAACAAGTGATCATACTAAATAGAAAAGTTGCTTTTTTTTTATTGTTGTTGTTCTGGAAAACAAAATAATACTTGGACAACTAAATTATTTCATTTTACCCCAGTATTTTGCTTCCTTTGGGCGTTATTTCTGACTTGTATGTTTAAACATTTTTCTTTAAAACACGGTTGGCTTTTAGACAAGCAAACAAAAATGTGACTTTGAAACAAAACAGTCAAAAGTCTGGTTCTGGAAACTGGCAAAATGATCTGGTTGTCAGCTCTGTGCCAGGTGTCACCTTCTCTCTCTCCCAGCTGTCTGTGCGTTGAAGTCTGCTTGCGACGGCTGATGAAGACCTTGGCGCAGCCGAGGCAGCGATGTCCCCAAGGGAATCGATGCCAGGGTTTCTGTTCCATGCATTTCAAGGCTGTAGTGAAACTTCAGCAGTGGGAGCAGGGCTGTGTGGCCAAGCAGGTGCCATCAGTGCATCCAGCAGTGGCACATGCAAATTCTTGGTGGGAGCCAGTGTTGGTTTTGTGTGGCGGGACTGTCTACAGCCCCCATTCCAGACATATGAGGCAGCAGAGCTACACATCCAGGACCAAAAGCCATTTCTATACAGTGTGTGTAGTGTTTTTATCCTGAAAAGCTTAGCTATGATAAGGCAAGGTGGAGTGGGACATAAATCACAATCAAATAGCTATGGTATGATGCTGTGTTTTTCCTCTTTGTGATATTCCTCTCAGTTCATCAGTTTTATAGCTGGGGCTCGGAACGGCTCTGTGCCTGATTCTCGTTAAAAGTTGCAGATATCTGTTAATGTCAGGCAGCTGCTGTGGCTGTCGTAGCGTTTCTGGGCTGCAGGTCTCAGTGTAAAGGGATTTGGGTAGTGTGGTTCCATCTGAGGGGCTCTCTTGTTAATTCTGGTATATTGGATAACTCCTGGAAGCAGTTTTCCTGAGCTATCATAAGAGTTTGTAATAAATCTTAATGAGGCACCCCTGCTATGATAAATCATTTGTTTCTCTAGTAGGATCTTGGCTTATTGTCCTCAGGGAAAAGGGGAGGAACCTCAAACCCTGCATCAAGACAGTGTCAGTGGTTACCTGGCTGTTTACCATCCAGCTAGAAAACATTGCAGCAGTCACCCAAGATTCCCAGGATGTTGTCTGTTGTTTGTAAAAGTCAGCGTTTGTCTCCCAAGGCAAACAACTGCTCTTGAATGAGATGCTTTGTTTTAACTCAAGTCCGTTAGCTGGAGGGATTCTTCCTTCTCCCTACCTCTTGTGTTAAAAAGTCAAGAGAAAAGGTGACAGAGCCAGCAGTAAAGCCCACCTGAGCAAACGCTGCTGTTGCTGCTTTCGCTTTGTTGGTGAAAGCAGCCAGGGGTGCATCTGAGCACTGGTGCAATTGGGGTGAAACTTGGAAAACACGTAGAAGGCAGCAGCTCTCCTCATGTGGATCTCAAAAACTGAACTAAAGCAAGCTGAAGACCAGAGCTGACCAGTTTCCCAAAGGTGTGTGACGCATTAGGCCAGTCCTGTGCCTTCACCACCGCCCCCTTCCCCTGCCTTTCCGCGTTACATGTTGTTCTGGGTATTTTTTACATCATTTTTGTAAGGAGACGCATCCCAACATGGGGAGATTTCCAGGCGAGGAGGCACAAGAAGCACGAGGCAATGGGCTTGGAGAAATCCCTGGGAGCTGTGGGAGGTGTAAATTAACATCATTGCTAATTTGCCTTTCTCTCAACAGAGATGGCAATGTTCCTGGATGTCAGTCACTGGTATGATGGAAGACGGATCCCGTCAGAACCACGTCCATGTGGCTGGCCAAGACACTTACAGGGTAATTTTTAATTCATTAGTGCATGACCTCTTGATTAAAACAGTTACATGGTTTGTAACTAAAAAGAGTTCTAAAGGATCAGATCTAAAACCTGTTGAAGTGTACCTAAGTCTCTAATTGACTGCAGTAGGCTCTGAACCAAGCTGTGAAGTAACTGTTAATTTGGAGCCCTCTACAGGGATGGTGTAAATCCTGGTGAAATACAGGTTGGACAACGGTGATGGGGTGATAAATCTCAAGGAGAAGACATTAGGTTACAGTGATCTGTATTGCTTAGTTAAATGGATTCAAGCCAGCAAAATTATCTTAATCCAGGCAACTGCTTTTGTGTAATCCTGTAAGTGGGTTAAACTTGTAGGATGGCAAAGATTCATCCCATTAAACTTGAGGCCTTAACTGTGGCATCTAAGGTAGAATGTCATCACCCTCAACAGCAGAGAGAGAGAGGAATGACCAGAGGATGATCTGGATTTTAGTAGTCTCACTGGTTTTGGTAGCTGCCTTTCCTCTTTGGATGAAGAAACAGCTGAGGGAAGTGCCTGCGCTTTGGTGGGGACAGTCTGGTTCTACAACTTGGAGGCATGGAAATTGGAAAGAACCTGAGAAATATTGTGGCCATCCCTGTCAGTAGGAGTTCTAGTGAATTGGTGTGGTTAAAAGGGCTGAGGTATCCTTGGGTTGGTTTGAGGGATTGTTTTAAGATGAAGTCTGATAAATTTACAGAAGGGGTTGTATGCCAAAGCAGCGAATTCCTCGAGCTTGAAAAGTGCACCTAACCTGTTGGTATCTCCAATAGGTTTGAAAAGAGATCAGATCACTCTTTATTTGTACCACATTTATATAAATTCAGTGTTCCCTGGCTGGTTCTGTTCACCTTTGAGATCAGGAAGGAATGGTTTTCTCCCTTGATGCATAATTTGGTTTCTTGTGGGTTGGGGGAGCTCTTCCAGGTCTCTGTAGCCCTGGAGCCTGGAGCACAGCAGGGGGTAAGCAGCTCGCTTCAGACCTTCTGGTGGCATCATGTTCTCTTCGGTATCTGACTGTTGCACTCAGTCTCCAAACCTAGGGTCAAGAGGGAATTTTCCATCCCAGTTCATTTGGAAAGGGTTGCAGGGGATTGCTTGGTAGTTACGGCATTTTTTTCTTTCTTTTTTTTTGGTCATGTTTATTTTGCCCACCTAAGTAATAAGATCTGCTTCCCATGTTCCCCTGAGAGCCATATTTAACAAATTTTCTGCTAATGCCCTACGTGTGTTTCCTCGGTCTGAGGAGGAGCCCTCAGGGGAGACAGCCTGTGCCACACCATTCCTGCCAGACTTCACGTGCAAGATAGGAAAAGAGACGTAAGAGGATGATGGTAAATAAGGCCTATTTTGAAGGGGAAATGGAGTGCAGGCCTGGGTAGAGACAGACACAACTCATACTACTGGAATGCAATTGCTGATGGACCGGTTAAATTTAAAAGGCAACGGCCCAGGCCCAGATGTTTAAGAGCTTCAGCATGGCTTGAAACTGGCATAGCAATAAAAGGGCTCTTGTTTGAAAATAGTTTCTTTGAGGTTAAAAAAAGAGCCCTTCAAAGTGAGCTGCACCATCTGGCATTGAAGTCCATGGGTCCTGGGCATGGAGATCCAGTGATGCAGCTCTGGAGTGCCACCATCCTTCACGAGTGACAGATCTCCCCCACCTTGCCACTGTCCCCATCCAGCACCAAGAAGGATGGAAATCCTCCATGACTGGTTGAGCACAGCCATGCTGCTATGGCTGTAGCACGGCATCTCAGATGGTGCAGAAGGTCACAGTGGGGTAGCAATGGTCCCTATGAGGAGGAGAAGGGAAGTAGTTAATGGAAAGGATTGGAAACCACTGTGTTTTTCAGAAGGTCTGGCACGCCCTAACTCCAGGCAACCATGTGATATACATCAAGTATAGGAGAGCCTGTAGCCATCCCATTTATGACCCTTGCCCATTGTTAGGTCCAAACCATCTAACAAACTGGAATTTTTAGTATGGAAGACCGAAAGCATGAAAAATTGCAGTGAGCTGCCAGCTGAGAACTGGGGTTTCTTTTTGGTGCCTTTAGATGAAAATGTCCTAAAAGTCGTGGGAACTTGGTAACACCTCCTGCTGCCGTTTCATTATCTGTTTTATTTTTTGAGGTGAGCAAGCTGAAGCAGTTGCAGTAACACACTGAAAGCTACATACAAGAAACAGACAAACATTGCTGTTTCCTGTGGGGTAATTCTCCATAAATGGTCCCTTAGATGCCAGGGGAGAAGCTCCTTTGGTGCTATTGCGATAGAACTGTAAGGTCAGGCTCAGGAATTCGGTTGCAGATAAATGAGACCGCAGCAGAAGAGGCAGAGGATGTCAGACCCATCTACTGCCATTTTGCCCTAGATCTTTTGACTTAGCGTGGCAGAGCTGCTTCTGCAGCCAGCAAGCTCCAGTTTGACATCACAGCCTCACCGACATGAGTGGCTATATTCCCATCGTCTTGCGGGGACAGCACTTTGCCCCCGCACTTTCTAATGTGCAGCTGGATCTTTCCCAGTGATCCCATTAAGGCTCTTCAGGGAACTGTGGGGAAATTATGTTAAGAATGTAATTAGAGGGGAGCCTGGATAAAAAAGCAGGTCAAGAACAATTTGAAGAGCTGGGGAATGGCTTCAGTCAGCTGAAGAGGTGTCATAAGGTCTCTATTCTCTCCAAGACATTTTCTCACTCCCTCGGATGAAACTTTAGCTGCGGCTTTGTACATGTTCTTCTGGTTTTCAGTATTTCCCTGGCACAGAAAACTCTCCTTGCTGTATGTATACCAGGTACTGGCAGAGGCGGAGTTAGCTGAGAACAGTTGGATTATAGGATTTAGAGACAGATGGGACCTTTTTCATTATATTTTTTTATGATTAGCTCACAACATAACATGTGAGGCAGTCACGTATTTCATATTCACACAACAAATTATGCATCTAGTATGAAATAGCTCTCGTTTCCTTCTCTGAAACAGAATATGAATTTCCATCTGGAATATATAATGTGGTTTCCATATGTACAAACAGAGACTTGTTACCAGTATCAAAGCAGAAGGAACGGTTTGGATGATAATGTGCTGTGGAAGTGCCATCAGTTGATTCACAAATCCGAAGACAGAGACCTAGCTCAAGGGTGGGGTTTAAGCCCAGTAGGATCTATAGTCTAAGACACTTCCTTCACTGTGTCTTCTGGTGAAGGATACTGAATTTAAGACCTCCAGTGCTGGAGTGTGCTGTAGTTCCTGAAGTCCAGTCTACCCAGACCTTATGAACAAGTGGTCAAACCTGCCTTTAGGTCTGGAAAATACTTTGTTTCTCAATTTCCAGAGCTCAGTTTAGGTGGGTGCCGAGCTTGTGTGTAGATGGTAAGTGTGTCCTGGTGAGTGGGCTTGGGTCCACGCTTCTCCTTCCCCGTTAACCTCCTGCATGGTGCATCATTCCCATTCTGGGATCAGCCCACCATGAGTGCCTGGAACAAGCTCCTGCAAATTGTGGCTATAATCCTGTTTTGTGCACATCTGCTGATGGTGGGTTGACAGCCCTAATGTTTGGTGTCTCTCAGCGTGACCAGCATTAGTGCTATGGAGGATTTCTACTCCTGTTACCTCCAAGTCAGACAGACAGTCTGGCCCCGCTACGAGCCAAAGGTGCCCCGCCACCCATTTAACATCGTAGTTTCTGCTTAGTTTCCATTACACATAGAACATGTCACAGTTTTCACTTTTTTTTTAACTTATCATATCCTCAAAGCCTGTTTCTGAAGGGTGAATGGATTATTTATTGTGCAGCACAGTTTTGTGAGTATCTATGGAAATGGCATCTGGTCTCCAAATGGAGACCTTCTCCCCCCTCTAGGTCTTTAAGAGAACATGACAGTAATTGAGCAATAATGAAATGTTTCAGGAGGAGTGTCGGAAAGTTCAGAGTGGTATGGGGGAGTTATAAATCTGGGCTGAATTTGGCTTGAGGAAGAAACCCCGTTATAAACTTATTAGCTGCTGACACTGTGCTTCTCTCACCTTGCCCAAGATGTAAAGCTCACCTCAACACCGTCACACTGCCTTTCACTTGCACCTGCCTCAAGGTGCTGCCGTCTCAGGCACCGCTCTCTGCCTCCCGGGAGATCAGTAGCACAGAGATCAAGCGCACACTCCCATGCATGCGATACACTCTGCCCAGACCTCTATGTGTTGCTCCAACTGGGACAAACCTTCTTCCCGTTGAGCTGGAGTTTGGGTTGCTAATTCCTGCAGTAAGAACCAGGGCCAAAACTTTATAGGTGCAATTAGTACGTCTCCCTTTTGAAGTTGATTTATCCCAACAAAATATTGAAGCCTTGGCTTCAGTCTCATTCAAACTAGCTTTTGGGTACCTAAATGGAAGCTTTGATCCAGCTTCACAGTCCTCTGCTAATTATTCACGTTGTTTCTCATTTGTGCCTCTCAGAAAAGACTGCTCTTTTCCTTTCCTCGTCAGAATGGCTGGTGGCTTTAGAAATAAATCTGGAGTTTCAAATTCCAAGCTGGGAATCTTTTAGCACTGGAAAGTGCTATTTCTGACATGTCAAATTCTGTCAAATTCTACTCTTAGATTGGGAGAAGTTGCTTTCAACCTAAAATTTGGTGACTTACCTCAGGAAATTGTATAGGCTGTTGCTACAAGCGGTGGTGGGAAAGTGGAACTTCTAAGTGACGATTCATGTCACCTATTTTACGTACCTCTCTTAGGGTTGGATGAGGGTGCATGTTTCCATGGTTGGCAGAAGTGTCTGGGTGGTGGGTTTGTGTTAGACACCCCCCTCTGAGGCTGTGGGGATGGACTTCACCTAAACAGATACAATGATTTGCAGTGTAGACATCCATGTCTGAGGAGACACCAAGGTCTCCATCACCCAAGCAGAGAAATAGGTACTTGGAAGGTGTGATTTATCTGGGCTGTCTAGCTCAGATGGAGAGGGGCATGCAAATACTGACTACTGTTGCTTAAAATTATTTCTGATGTTGTCTAGGAATGTCATCAACCAAGGTTTGTGTCTTGATTAATTTTTGATGTCTATTGTGCAGTCATTTCTTGATCCATGTGATGTGCAGTGTGCAGCTAGTGGTAGACCCTAATCAAAGTATTTTCGTTTGTATGTAAAATGGCTGATAAAAGCCTACAGACTTGACAGCGTTGCCATCAATCAAACCCATGGTCCTATCAAGGAATAAAATCAGGTCTTCTTGACAACAGAAGGAAAATAATACGGTGCGTTTTTTCCAAACTGGTACTTAGGTACCCTGCGTTTAGCCGAAATAACTCAGAAACATGTAAGGAGTCTAAAAATATTGGTCTGACTGAAAAATATTTTCTTCATCTGGCTTTGTGAATCTTGTGAACTCTCGTTTCTACAATCAGTGGTTACAAAATACTGCTAAGTGTCTTTTGGAGAGAGCTGTGAAGGGACCGCACATTTAATTAATAGTGGTTGCATATGTCTAAATAAATTCCTGCAAAAAGTGACATTTTTAAGGAGATCTCATGATAAAATTGCTCTGGAGGCAAAGTTAGGGTTTCCCAGTTTCACATTTAATTAACTTAGCCTGACTTTTACAGGGCTTTGTGTTATGCATTTTGTTCTTCACTAAACAAATGGCAGAAAATTAAAGCAGAGCAACTGCCAATGAACAGTAAATTTAATTGAAAAATAATGAGTTGCCATGGGGTGCAGTAGGGTTCTGCAAAGATAACGTTATTTATCTTGGAAAAGTTCCACTTGCATTTGTCAAAATGTGATATATAAAGGAACAAAAGGAAAAAATACAACATTAGGTAGCAAAGGGCTAAGGCCTTATTCCTCATCCTGAATTTGGAACTGGAGTTTGGTGGAGTGAAAAAGTGATTTCCTGCGCTCTGTGGCAGCTCAGTACAATTTCCGTCTGATGCATCGCTAAGTGAAATGTTGTGTCAGGAAGAGAAGTGACTGGAATTTGTAAGGTCCAGATGAGCAGGAAGGAAGATGAGCATCAATATCACAGGAGGGGAGAAACGTGTGAGATGATCTCGATTCTTTCATGGTGAAACAAAAGCCTGGATCTGAATGCTCTCTCTGGTTTTCCCATCTATTTCAAAGGAAATTAAGTGTCTGGAAAACAGAAGAGTGAGCCCTTGAATAAAGGTGCTGAATTAAGACAGCAACAAGATGTCTTAATCTTGGGTTAAAGAGATACATTTTTATCACCAGATTTGGTCCTCTCTGTGAAATACTTGGAACGCAGTCTGGTTGAATAACTCTCTGGGCAGTGAGCAGCAAGAGCAAATTAAAGTCATTGACTGAAAGTGAACGGTTCATCTAGCTGACAGAGTAAGCAGAGTTACTCTGGTTTTTCAACTGAGTAAGAGATCCAAAGCCCAGTGTGGTGCCTGTGGGTGAAGATGTTGTCCTGGGCATCCCAACCCTTCCTGCTAAGCTGTGGTCTGCGGAGAAGACCCCTTTCGCCCTGCACCCGTTTCTTTGATAGCAAACGTATGGAATGCGATGTGCAGCAGCTCCTTTTGGCAACATCTCTTTTCCAAGCCCATCATTTCCCAGCAGCTCCCACTATGCAGCAAAACCCACCTTATTTACAGCCTTCATATTTGGAGGGCTCAACAGAGCCCAAATTTGGCTGACATTTGCCAGGTTCCTGCTTTTCATTTTGACCCATTCTTGCTTTATTTTTAGCTGTTTTAAAATGACACATGTTTCTGTCTTTTAGGTAATGAGATGCTTTCCACTTAATTCAATCACTAGTTAATTTGATCCTCTATTTAATTTGTTCCAAACGTCTGGAAGCAAAGTTCTGTATCTTAAGTATATGTATATATTACATATACAGCTTCCACCCTTTGCTCTGATCATTCTGTTTGCTCTAAACAAGCCTTATAATTCAATCTCAGGCTATTGAAACTTGCCATTTAATTAATAAGAAAAGCCACAATCGAAGCAAGATAGAAGGAAAAGAAAAGGTTTAAGGAATGAGTCCTGGTCATAAAAGACGACTATGACTGAAAGTTGCATCATGGAGTACCTGCTATGGGCTAATAACTGTGTTATGGGCTATCAATCAAATCTGTGAGGGTGGGGGTGAATTGATGGGTAAAGCAAAGCCTTGTAGGAAAATGTTGAGAATAAATGTGAACAGCCCCTTGCGTGGCACAAGATTCAAGGGTTGTTGTGATATGACGGAACATAAAACCAAAAATGTTGTGTAGCAAAGTTTCTTCCATCACCCCAAGGCCTTTGGAGCGTGGAAATCAGATGGCGAGGGAAGAACGCTGCTACAGCCCGTGCCAAATCCACGTCGTCTCCAGCGCTGTCAGGAGCGCCTGCCAACACTCCATAAACCTTTCACCTCCATCCCCGACAGATCCCTGAAAAACCCTCACCCACCCAGTTTAATCAAACACTCACGTCAGCGCTCAACCTCTGCGCTGACCTTTAGTATCACCAGATCGGCCCATCTGAGTGTCACCTCCAGCTGGTATTTGGGGATGGATCCGCTTTTGGCTTGCAGAGCTGTGTGTGTGTCTGCAGGAGGAGCACATCAGCCCAGCCCTTCGGCTGCGGTGGCCACAAGACGAGTAGTTTTACCTAACGCTTCCCAGTGGGTTGCTCTTGTGATAATTTAATGGGGTTTGCAAAGGCAAGGGACAGCAGATGTGATGGGTACCTGGGGCTTTGCAGCTTTTGGGCCACGTGGATTGTTGGCTTGGGGTGGATTTTCACTTATCTTAGTTGCAGCAATGTAGCTGTCAGGCAGCAGAAGACCTTGTCAGTGATTCTTCACATTATTCTGCCAGGAAGTTGCCAAAAATCTTGCCATGCCACTTGCTTATTTTCATGTTGCTTTGCTTGCTGGAAACACCAAAGTGTGTGCCATGGGTGTTTCCCATGTCTGAGCAGTTCCAAGTGATGGGATGCTCCTGCAAGGTGCGGGTTTGCAGCATGCCGGGGGCCGGAGGAGGCGATGCCCATGCGAGACACATGACGCCTTGGCAGGGAACCCAACTTTTGCTTCTTTTCCATTGAGAGGTGAAGGCAAATGAAAGCCAAGTCAGCCGGCAGCTCCGTGAGTACCAGGAGCCGTGCTGCATGCCCTGCACCGTGCCCTCTCCCTCTGTCTGCTGTAAAAGCACCTTCACTGAAGAGGCACAAGGGTTGCGTGAGCTCTGTTTGGGGGTTTCAAGGCTGGAAGAGACCTGTGGGTCTGGCTGTAGCAGGGCTTCTCCTGCAGATGCTGCTGTTGCTGGCAAAAGAGGTTTTCCAGGTGCTGCTTTGCGTGGCTTCCCCCTGCCCGTGGTCTCACCCTGCCGTGGGTGGCCATCCCCGAGCAGAGGAGGACCTGCTGCGGCACCAGAGCACGAAGGTGGGAGATGATTGCAGGGATGGTTGGAATGCCAGGACAGGAGGGAACTGGACGTGGCAAACAACTGAGAGGCAAACCACCCAAAAGCCAGGGGAAGAAGCGGGAAGGTAGGGAAACCACAGATCTGTTCAGCGCGCAGTGACACAGTGTTGGCCGGGTTTCAGTTCCCCACGAGATGGAGACAGCGCTGCTGGTTTCAGTTACTTTCCAACTGTGGTGTAGGAACAATTTGTCTTAATAAATTGCGAGGAATAATGCAGTAGGACAGAGCTCTCAAGAGGGCATGAGGGTTTTTATGGGAACTGTGGGATGATTGTTAGCAAACAAATCATGTCATTATTGCTTACTCTTGGTTCGTGGGCTCCATGGCCCTTTGTGGCCCCTGTGCCTCAGACTCTGCCCTCTGATCGCCATGGACCAGTTTCTTTTATGATGTCTGTGGTTGATGTGATGGGGATCCATCGCTATGCCACAGCGTGGAAGTGAGCTGATCCCTCCATCTCACCAGCAGTCGCCTGGGGAAGCAGACTGTTAGTGTGAGCAGCAGCGTAACAAACCTCCTAACAGAGGGAAGAGGCTTTTTTCCTCCTTTGCAGAAATAAAAGCATCATTTATGTTGCTTTCCCAAAGAAAAATGCTTCAGCCTTTCTTCTGTGCCGCTGTCCCTATGGACTGGGGTGATAGCTTCACAGAATCATAGAATGGTTCGGGTTGGAAGGGACCTTAAAGATCATCTAGTTCCAATGCCCTGCCCTGGGCAGGGACACCTCCCACCAGACCAGGTTGCTCAAAGCCCCATCCAGCCTGGCCTTGAACACTTCCAGGGATAGGGCAGCCACAGCTGCTCTGGGCAACCTGTTCCAGTGCCTCACCACCCTCACAGTAAAGAATTTCTTCCTGATATCCAATCTAAATCTCCCCTCTTTCAGTTTGAGGCCATTACCCCGTGTCCTGTCATTACACTCCCTGATCCAGAGTCCCTCCCCATCATTCCTGTAGCCCCCTTTAGGCACTGGAAGGCTGCTATAAGGTCTCCTTGGAGCCTTCTCTTCTCCAGGCTGAACAACCCCAACTCTCTCAGCCTGTCCTCACAGCAGAGGGGCTCCAGCCCTCGGATCATCTTCGTGGCCCTCCGTTGGACCCATTCCAACAGGTCTGTGTCCTTCTTGTGTTGAGGACCCCAGAGCTGGACGCAGTACTCCACTCAGGGTGTCCTAGGGAGTGCAAACTCAAGAGCCTGGACATCATTCCTGCCTCTGCCACTGCTCTCCTCTGCGGTCTTGGACATGGCACTTCCCCACTGCGATGTGGGTCTGTGTTTCGCTGTGCCATGCACAGAGGAGCCTGGGGAAGTTGTTTCTGGCAATTGTAACGCAGCTGGCAGGAGACTGGGCTTCGCTGGGTGCTCTGCGTGCACTTCCATATAACTAGTAACTGGAGAAGCATAAGAGGCATGGGATCAATGTCACAGATTGCCAACAGCACAGGGAAGCGTGCTGATAAATGCATGTGCATGCCAGCACCTGGGGGCCTTTATTTACAACAGTGGCCGGTCACAGTAACAGGCCAGCTTGCTCTCGTTCTGGCCTGGTTTTATCTCAATTTCAGCATTTTTTTGTTGTTTGTTTTTTGCAAAACATATGCTGTGTTCCCAAGTAGCATAAATGAGCTGCCACTCTTCTGAGCTGCTCCTGCTGTGGTGGTGTGTGCCTCGGGAGACTGGACCCCCTGGGGACTCATCCTGCATCCACCGTCACTCTCTGGGGCTCTCCGCTGTAGATGCAAAAGGTGCAAGAAGAGACCCTTCACAAACATAAAGAGCCACCTTCTGTTCGTCTCTCTGGTCTTCCAGACCCGTCTCATCTGCTTTCACCTGCATCCTCTTCCCACCCCCATGGAAAGCAAACCTCATAGAAAAAGCAGCGCTAATGATCGCGACCCCACTGCTATTTTATTTCCAATTGGCAGCTCATGCAAGCAGCCCTATTTTCTGTTCTAATAGGAAACTTTATGATGTACCAAATTACCCTGTAATAGCTTGCACTGAGTTGCCTCCTGAAAGGTAAAAGATTTTGATTTTTTATGATCGGTTATTATTACTGGTTTTTTTTTTTTTTGCCTATTCCATAAAAAACGGGGGGGATTGCATTAAAGAGACCCTAAGGTTGCAAACTGGAGCGGCTGGGAACCAGGTGGTGCCGTAGGATGGCTGCAGGTGTAGGGCAGCGCTGCCGTCCTGCTGCCTGCCAGTGGCTGGTGGCTGCTGGATGTCACCTCCCCAGGGACCTGGTAGGGACACGCTACAGCTGATAACTCCCGGAGGTGCTGATGGGTGGGAGAAACCGCTTGCCAGGCACAAAAGGGAGGTTTTTAGGGGCATGGAAAGCCCAGGCGTTATTCTGCATGTTGTGGAGTGCCATCTCCTGGTTTGATATGAATTAACTGGGATTCCCTCAGCTCCGCACCATCCGTAGGGAGCCCGGGACGGCTGCTCCTGCTCCCTTTGGGCTGGTGTCTCTGTCAGGAAGTTATCCAGAGAGGTTGGCAGCGGCAGGAGACGGGAGCGCTTAATCCAGAGCTGCTCTCCTGTGCTTCTCAGGGAGAGCTCATTTCCTGGTAACGGCTTTGTTTTAATTAGAGTAGCTGAGCCCTTGCGCAACCCCAGTTGGAAGTGATACGACTCTGGGAAGTCGTGCTAGCATTTTCCACCGCATTTTGCAGTGGAGAAGCAGCAGGGAGGTGTGGGATGCGATTCAGGGAAGGATTAGGCAGGGAACTTCCCATGGGCATCAGGACATCCACTTTATTTTAGCTGAAATCAGGTGCCTAAATATCTTTCTGGCTCTGCATGAAGGTGACTGCAGAGACCATGCTTAACTCATCTCGATGTCTGCTTGTATTTGTAAAAATATGTGATTTGGGCTTTTTGTAGCTGGACCTGGCTGATGAACTGGAGCCTTGGAAGAACTGGAGCAGGAAAGGTGAAGTGCTCCTTGGTAACAATTTGTCCTATCCCCCAGTACGGTAAGGGCTGATGTTCCTTACTGAGGAATTGCTGTCCCGTACTGGTCTGCATCAGGTGCTTTTAATTATTGCCTGTAGCCATCACATTTCCATCAGTTGATGTCAATTCTGGTAAATCTGACTGCAAAATGGGAAACCATTTATGTAAAAAAGATTTAAACTTGGTCCAGTGAACGCACTTTTCATTTTTTTCACTCTGCATATTTTTTCAGTAACTAGAAACTGTTTGAAAAATCTGCTGAATCTATCACTAGTTAGTTCAGTAGAAAAAGGAGATCTGTAGTGGTGAAAAAACAGCGATGATTTTGTGAAAAAATGATCACCCACTTTCCACTGAAGTGCTTGGTAAAACCTGTGATTAAAAATACTGTATAGAATTTTGCAATAGCTTTTTCTCTTTGGTTGAAAAAATGATATTTAAATGTGTATATCTTTAATATCTAAAGCTGCACTTAGAAGGTTGACCATCGTTGCTAATTACTGTAGCTGTGGGGATGATGATGTGATTTTGATGCTGTATTTGTTTTGCCTGGTAACGCAGCTCTGGAGCAGGGCAGCCCCATTGGTGCCCGCAGCTCCGCTTGCTCTCCCTCTTCTGTTGGCATCCCTGGGAGAGAGCAAGCTCGGAGACAGCTCTCCAATCATTTCGATAAAGGAGGATTTAATGGAGCTATATATGTATTTATAGTAACTTCTGTTGCTTGTCTGTCTCAATAGCCTGTTGCTACGATCTAGCAGCAAATCAGATTCCAGGTGCACTTTTTGGCCCAGATGCCAAAGGGGTTGGGTGCCCGTTTGTTTACTGGGCACAGACTCTGGTGGTGCTGGATGCTGGGACAGTCCCTGCACAGAGCTATACTGGGAGTGCTGGTGGCTGGTGCATGGGTGCAGGGTGGGTTGGAGATTGGACGCTGTGGATTATCCAGAGGGTCTCTGAGAGGTGACCAAGAACAGCCAGCGTTGGTTTCCACCTTCTGCCCAGAAAGCTTTTGGGGTGGCCAGTTGGAAGGTGACAAGCTCCTTCTGCCCATCTGACTAATCCCAAAATAGCCCATGGAAACCACTTCTCCCTGGAGAAGCTGAAGATCCATTTCAGCGTGTCTGGTTTGAAAGATCCTTTCCCTGGCTGGAGCCATCAACCCGTCTTCCTGACTCGCCTCCACGGTTTTGGGAGGCTGTTGCCCACTTGAGTGTCTTCATTCAAAGAGAGCTTTGCATGGAGCCAAGGCAAGGGGCTTTCATCCTCTGGGGAGATGAGAGGGACCTCACAGCAGAAAGCAATATCCAAAAGCCAAGATCCTTGGCCTTTTAAAATTTAATGCTGAGGGTGACAAAAGAAACGGCAATAATTCTCTTGGATTCACTGGCTGTCCAACTTTGGGAAACAAGATTACTCACTCTTTCCCCATGGAAAGGGCAGAAATGAACATCGGGTGCTCTGACATGGTTTAGGCAATAACCCACCCCTGGTCTGGCTGTGTAACACCAGCGAGCGTCTTTCTGCAGGTATAGTTATGCAGTTCCTAAGACAGATCTCCTCCTGGCAGGGAGACGGAGTGGCAGAAAGCAGGGAGCCGAGCCCTCTGCGTTCAGCAATGACTTTGCCAACTTTTAACTCATCTCTTTCCTTAGTCCTTTACACCTACCAACACCCTGCTTTGGTTTCTTTAAAAGCTGTCTGTTTATTATATGTGGGTGAAATCTGGTCATGCTGTACTGTTTATTAGTCCAAAACTGAGGTCAGGCAGGTTGGATTTCTTTCCCGAGTGCTTTTATAATATTTGTGTTAGCTGGGCAGCTAAGTGCTGTCAGATGTAGCGGCAATGGAGCTTGCTGCTGTTGAAATTTTTATGGTTTCATGCATTTTACGGCATCATCTGTCAGACTCCAGCAATCATGATGTCACCTGTAGTGGAATATATAAATTTGAACAGAGGAGACTGGAGCTAGGGGAGTTCTTCAGTAATCTGGGCTCCTTTTGGCCCTCCCCCTCCGGTGGGGAGGCCGGGAGGTCTTAAGGCATGGCGAAAGAAAAGGAGCAGACCTCTCTTCTCCCCCGGGCTTTGCCCCAGCCGTTCTGCATGATCTGGGCAAAATCGCTGCCTTCACTCTGGCTGTAGTTTCCACACTGCCTCTTTGTTTTGCTGGCTGCGTCTCTGGGGAGATGGTCTCCTGTATTCATCCCGAGCCATGGGAAAGGCTCGATCGGCACTGGGGATTCCTCAGTGGCTCTGCTGTAGTCTGGTACCCCACGTGCGTGGGATGGAGACATCGGTTCTGGCAGTAGAAGCAGGTGGCAGGGAAGGGTGGCTTTACCGGGCAAGTCTCTAAGCATTTAAGAAGGAAAGGATGGGAGGGGATTTGTTCTCTATGAATAAGCAAAGACTGCACATCTGGGGTTCCCTCCGCCTGCTGCACTCATGGTCTGCGGTCTCACTGGTCTCACCGTGCTGCTCTGCTCGCTCCTCCCAGGCAGCATTTGGGCTCTGTCCAGTTTTCGTGTCATTGCATGTTTGATTACAGTCAGTTTGCAGCGACAGCGCTGACACAGAGACTCGGCGAAGGCCCTTGGGGAGCACCAGGGCCGGTTGAGTGCACATTGGTCAGAGCCTGGCGGAGGTCGGGGCCGCGTGGCCGAGGGCAGGAGGACGTGCTCTGCTCACGGCGTCGGGCACCAGCATGGAGGCGACTCTGCGTGTTGCATGGTCCTGTCGTCAGATCACTCATGGTCCACGTGCTCCACCGAAAAAGAGGTTCAGGGATTAATGAAAAGATTTGACACCAGGTCAAATGGCAGCTCTGATCTGTGTTTTTGGAAGCAGGAAAATGATTGGATTTTTTCCTGGTTCTTGTTGGTTGCTGTAGTCTCTTTCCTGCAAACACTACCTTAATTAAGTATCACATGAGCATTAAGATGATATTCCATGTGGCTTAACAACCCTAAATGAAGACATGTAGCCCTACTGCTGAGCTATAAACCCTCAGTAAAAATGGCTTAAGAACATGCTGATCGGGTTTTAAGAGCTCTGTAACTGATACACATCTTACGGTATCGTTAGGCCTCAATAAATCTGTTTCTAATAATCGCTATTTACTGAGGTTTCACAACTATGCCAGAGGTACATATCTGTTACCTTGTGGTCCAGCCTCAATAAATGTGTTTTTAATAATCAATTGGTACTTCAATAATAAACAATAATTGCTTTATTAAATATGAATTTGAACATGTTCTGCATTTCAGTTGTACTGAAATCACTGTCTTTTTTTTTTTTTTTTTTTTTTTTTTTTTTTTTGTCTGGAGAGGCTTTACTGACCAGCTATTGGTACTGGTGTGCATCTAATGTTACTGTTCCTTATAGAGCATCGCTGACTTCACCTGATTTATAACTCATGACAATATTTCAGTGCTTTATTCCTACCCTAGCTGAAGCAGTCTATTGGTTGCTTCCAAGCAATCTTCCTAGAAGAATGCTGCAGTCCCTCTTATGGATCATTAACTGGAAATGAACTTGGGACCTTCGGATATAAACACACCACCTGCTGCCATAGGAACTTCCAGGCCAACACTTGGAGTTGACAGTGCCAGTAATAGTGGTATGGGACTCTCATCTTTTACAGAAAAACCAATAATTGAAGAGGGAAGTTGTTTTCTTGCAGTGCCATTGAGAAAGCTGTATTGTTTGTCAGGGCCTGTGTCTCAACCCAGGTCTTCAGAGCCAGGTGCTCCCATGGTGCAACCATCCCAGCTTGTCTGCCACCATCTGCCCTCCCTTGCCACTTCCAGCCCTGCAGGATCACTGGGTGTGAGTGCTTGGCTGGTCCAGGGCTGCTTGAGTGGCCCTGCACCTCACTTCCTACCCTGCGATGCTCTGCGGAGAATGGGGCTTTTGTCTTTGAAGTATGAAGAGGTTTATCTCCTTCCCATCAGTGTCTAAACCAAGTTTTCTTCCCAGGGCTGGTTCAGGATTCTGCTGAGCGTGGTTGAGTGCGACGACCTATCCCTGGACTTCAAGAGGCCAGTCCTGGACAGGAGGTAAGGAACACAAGCAATATTCATGATTCACATTGCTCCACCCAAAAATACCCTGTTGATTCATCTTGTGTCTTAAATCTTACCTAATTTGTGATCTTTACAATCTTGTGTGCCGTCGTGATTGGAAATCCTCTGCACTCCCAAGGCACAGCGACTGGTTGTTCCTGTACCTGCACGGGAGAGAGACGGGCACGGCTCATTCAGCACCTTCCACTTTCATTTCACTTGAGCTTTGAATCCCACTCCCATCCCCACCTTCTCAAGCGACCTTTCAGTGTTGGGTTAGACCACACTCCTCTCCCTGAAATGGGACCTTGTGCAGAGTGTCTAGCCACCCCGGGCCGTTAGTGGCTCTGAGGCGGGATGAGTGATGATCCCCCACTTTGCCACCCCACACAGCTCACCTCAGTGGGGCGAGCCTGGGAGGCGTGCTGTGGCTGGGACACCCCTGCGGACGCCAAACCCCTTTGAGCAATGAGAACCGTATGTGCACGTCTGCGTTCCTCGCGTATGTCGAATGTCACATCGGATTAAGGCACATCAAGCCATAACGGGTGCAGAGTTCGATGCCTTTAATTAGTCCAGTCAAAGGCAGGAATTACCTTCTGCCGGGTGAGTCTGCTCCCATGACAAGAAGATTAGCGGCCTCAGCTTGTGATCGTCAAACTCGGGAGTTTTCCATCCCACTTTAAGTCATTTGCAATTTTCTGTTCCTCACGCTGGTAGTTTTGAGGGGCTGGTTTCATTCCAGGAGGGCAGGGGTCAAAGCATTTTGGTGGATGGTGGGGAGCCCTGTCCCCCACGTGTGTTTGGACAAGCCTGCTCCCTCCTGGACTGCCTCTGGGCTAGACATTTGTGTGTCTGTCTGGACCTAATAGGGAAGCTGGGAGTGCACCAGGACCTCCCTGGGGAATGCTAGCACCAACGGTGGTGTCTGGTGGACATCAACTGGCCTGTGGTATTGAGAGGTGCAGTAATGAACACACTGAAGAATAGAATTCCTCCCATCTGGCAGCACATGCCAGCCACGAGCTGCTTGGGATGAGACGTGTCACCATCCTTCAGCTGCCTGCAGGAGGTAAAGCAGCGGGTGGACGGTTATGTTTGAGCAGTCCCGTGTTGCCGTTTGTCCCTGCTCCTGATCGATCCTTTTCAGCCTCCTCAGGGTTATAAATACCTGTGGGCAGTGCTAAGCTCCAGCACTGTGGGGCCAGAGACCCACCGAGATCTAGTCTGGGGTCCCGATGACTGCTGCTATAGCTGACAGCTAGTACTGGCCGTGGGAATGTGGATAAAGTCTTGAATACCTCTGATGTGGTCTAAATGGTCTAAAATGTCTGTTTCCAGGGCGTTACTGAAAATTCCAAACCTTTCTAGTTTATTTTTTCTTATGAATGTTAAGATTTCTTATGGCTTATAAGTTACCCCATTACTGTAGTTAATATCAATAGAGGGGAAATACCTTAATTCCATATTTTGTCTCCTTTTTCTATCCTTTTGGTTTAAGCTAAGCTCTACAGGAGCTTAAGTTTATTGTTTCTTTGTCAGAGCTGTAGAAAGGCTTTTGTGTCTGACTGCTTGTCCATTTTCTCAGCCGAGTAAAATATTCCTCCTTTGACTCTTTGATATGCTGAGATTTGCTCTTGCCACAGCGAAACTATTAAACTTTTGACTTAAATGGATCTTTACTTTGGTAACTTAATGCTGCCTTCTCTGAAAACTGAGTCCTACTCTTGCAAACAACTCTACAGTATCTCACGGGTCTACATGGAAATGAGTCAAAGGTCTGGTTAGCAAAGTGTATTCCTGACATCGGTAAATATGAATAAGTTGTTTGGGAGAATACCAAATCCTGTGGAAATATGTGAGAACTAGAGACGTTTGGGGTATTGTTGGATTAACTGCAGCAGACTGAGATGGCTGAGTAAAATCAGAGATAAAATGATCACTTGAAAGACCAGAAGTCTTATAATTTAAGAAATTCTTGGAGTTTTGGGACCAGGATCTCAGCTGATAGAAGTATAAATCACTTAAACGAATAAGATTTTTCTCAAAATCATGCAGGTGAGATAAACACAAGCTGCAGCTTTTAGTGAAGTTGCCGAAGGCAAATTGCTTGGGTTGGTTCTGTGCATGTTGGTAAATGTCACTTCGGGTTGCTGTTTCTGGAGACCCTTGTTTTGGTTATTTTGGGGTGGTTTGTAACCCAAAACCCAGGTTCTCAAGCTGGGGGTTCTTGCGTGCCGTCGGGGCTCTGTAGCCACGGGCAGGGAGGGGATAGGAACACGGCCGTGACCGATGCTTCCTGCCCGCGGAGGCGGCTCCATCTGCAATAGTCAGGATCCACGATTTAAGGTCAGGCAGGATGAATCATTTTCGGAGGCTGGCAGGTCTCCAAGTCACCCCTATCCTGGCTATTACACCTCCTAAAGACCACGGTGGTATGCTGGGTCCTCCACTTGGAACGGTATTTTCCTAGCAAATTCCTCTGTGGTGCACCTGGGATGCAGTGATTTATGAGACAGATTTGCACGAAGGATATACGCTGCATATATAAGGGGAAATGATACGCGGGCGGTTTCGCTGCGTGCTGGAAGGGGCCATGCTGGCCACAGAGGAGAGGAGAGCGGTGAAACCCTGCTCGAGCCATCCGGCCATCGCCGATGGGCCTGGTGTTTAGTCAGGTGCAGCCCAGCTCGGGTGCATAACCCTCATGTTATCGTACCTTAAATAAAACTTTATTGGGACGTGTCAGAAAGAAAGGGCTTGGCTCAGACACCATGAAAAGGAAGTTTGTTTAAGTAATTGCCAATGAGGCAGTGGGTGCTTCCTGAGAATTAATGACCGGTCAGCTCGGTGGCCTTTGCACGGTCCTCAGGAAACGTCCCAAGCTGTCGGCCTGGTGGCATGTAGGAAAGTGCAAATGCCCGTTGGGGTGTCATAGGTGGGTTACACTGGTTTTGGTGACTCTCGGGAGGACAGCTCAGCAGAACAGTGTGCGGAGATTCTTGCACAGCCTCGGGGGAATTCCTTGGCTCATTTAATTGCAGTGACTTTGAGCTGACTTCCCGAAAGGTCTTTGGAAAGCTCAGCTTTAATATCCTCTGCCCTGGTCAGAGGGAGGTAGCCATGGTTCTCCCCCAGTCCCTGAACTCTAGGGGACCCGCACTGGTTTAGTCAAGCAGGGGATTTGGCTTGGTTGTTCCGAGACTGATCTTGTTTGATTTCCACAGCTCATTACTGCTTCTCTTGCATTATCATAGAGATTTCTTGGGTTTGTTCCTTTTCCTTTCTCAGTCCTGTTTGAAAAACCACTGGGCTTTCTAGTACTGCAATTGCCATTAATAATAATAATACCTTTAAATTATTCTTTTCAGCCTTTCTAAAATGTTTTCCTGACTATCATCTTCTTTGCTAATTGCCTTCCTTCAGTGTCCTGAGGAAACTTGCGCTTCCTAGAAGTGTTGCCAAGGAAGGACAGGGGAGCTGGTCTTCACAATCTGGTGAAGACAGACAGCCTTCTTGTGCCCAGAATGGGGAGATAAAGGCCCCAGAATACGGGTAACCGACCAAGTCAGGAAATATCTAGCCTGAGATGCGAGATTGGAGTCGGCTTCTGTGAAGGGGGTGTAGGTCAGCCCCTGCCTCACATTTGCTCATAGAAAGAGGCCAAGTCAAGTAGAAAGTAATGGAGGATTTCCTATGTAATTGCCCTTTGCTGTGCTTCCATCGTGCAGGAGGGTCTTGGAGCCCAAAGTGTCCAAGGCTGGGGTATTGCACAAGGCCGTGAGAGGGAAGAGACCTGTTTTGGGCTTGGGATGGGTGACCCTGCAGGTGGAGGAATGCTGGTGGATGCTGGGGAGGGGAGTGGGAGCATGGGAAAGACGAGGAATGCTGTGGGCTTCATTCTTAGCTAAGATGGAGCAGGAGGATTTGGAGAAGTCCTTTCCTGTAGTCCCCAGAGCTATGTGAATCCCCATTCATCTCTCCACACATGCAATGACTGTTCCAGCTGCTCGTCCAATGGCATTTTTAACCCCAGACGTAAACTGGCCTTAGGATCCACTGCTCCTGAGTCCCTCTACTCTGTCCCAGTCACCAGAATGGCAAATTATTCTGTGCTTTTCAGACCATCAGAAAAGCATCCACTGTTCCTCCCCTCTGCCATGCTGCTTGAGACTAAGTGGCCTGCCACCAGCTGGGTTGATGGTGGTGTCAAGAAGTGGCTGAGGTGGGGTGTCAATAGCCATGAACTTGGGTGGAGGGAGGGTTGCACTTGGTTTAAGGTCGGTCTCAGCCTCATCTCCTTGGCAGTATTGCTCAAGGACACCAGCACTGTTCAGAAATCGACCTCCAGAAGTTGTTTGTCAAAAGCCCTGGTTTCTATAAGTACAGGGTGCCAGACCTGGACACCTGAGGTGAGGTGGCACACAGAGAGGCAGGTGAGACACATTCCAGGTAGGCAGAGCCGGGAAAGGTTTACTGGTGGAGCCCAGCTTCTGTTTCACTAGCAGATGATGGAAACCAAGGCATTTCTGTGACACTTTGGGTGAAAAATGATCATTTCTGATGAATTGTAATGAAAATTTCCAACTAACTCTAAACCCAGGCTTTTCTTTCACCTAGACCCTTTCTTCTCAATCTGTCACTCCCCTTGCTTTTGCCCAGCCAGCAGCCTGCAGGATGCTGAGCGTTAGAGCTGAGGAATTGTTAGTGATCAGGGTGCCCTAAATGCCAACAGCAGATGCAATAAAGGACTGTTCCTTTCCACTTGAAATGCCTGTTGCGTTTGCAGGCAGCCAACACTGTAAATTCATTCTGACTATTTAAAAAGACCTTTTAAAGCTTTTGAATGGTTTCTGGCTCATTCTGTAGCAATAAAACCATAGTGCCTGAGCGCCAGACGTTCAGGACCTTACAAGTAACTAATACAAGATACTTGGAAGCATTGTCGAGTGCTTAGGAACAAGCTAATTATGCTGGCACTTACCCCGTTGTTTGCAATGGTATAATCGCTGTCCTGGGCTCTGTCCAGTGACATTTGGGGTTACTATGGAACAAAGAAATAGTGTAGGGATTTGCAAAATGGGGAATCCCACCTGCTTGGCGTGGTGGAACAATCGTGTGAAGAAAACAGGCAAAGGTGGCAAGCGAGGTGGTGAGTTTTCCTTCTCACCTGCTGCACCGAGCTAGGAGACAGAACAGTGCTTGTCTTGTCTGGTTTTGTAAGGAGGAGATTTCATCTTGTGAAGATGACTCTTCTGAAGGAGGCAACACACTACTACCCCTTTTCCTCTCCTGCCATGGTTAAGGGGGACCAGGGCTTGCTTCTGCTCTTCCTGCAACAGGTCTGAAGGTGTCAAGCTCCTCTGTTAGGGAAATCCAGCTCTCGGAAGGGGAAGTACCAGATATGTACTATGCTGATCTTGCTTTCTCTAGGCATCTGCTCTCTTTGGGTTGGAGACAGGATAGTGTGCTAAGTCGGTCTTTTGGTGTTGACAGGTGATCATGCTTCTGATCTTGAGTGGGAATGGTGGATGTTGGCTCTCATCCTGGGACACGATGAGGTACTGAGCACTCATGTTACTTTGAGTGGAGGCTGTGGCTACCCAGCAGGGTTCAGCCATCAGGGTGAGTTGCTGCAGGTCCCACGAGATCCCAGGCTTGGTCTGGCGCTGCTTGGAACCAGTGCCCTGTGCAAGGGAGGGGCTATCAGCCCAGGACACCCCAGTTCTTCTTGGTGCTTGTTTTCCTACCTTGGTGATAACGCCTGGCCTGCACATCTCCCGTGCACACAGGAACCCATGACAGTTTGGGCTGCCTCCATCTTGGTACTCTTGACCTGGGAATGGTGCTTACCCTGAGGAGCCCAACCATGCGACCCTGAAGAAAGTAGAGCTCAGCAGCTTTAGTTAGAGACTGCAAGACTCAGTTTATGCTTCCACTCCACAGCATGGTTCTGCCTTTCCTCTGACACTCATGGGAGCCCTGAGGACAGACTGGTGGTCACAGAGGTCACCCAAGTGACTTGCTGGAAGGGACTTTCCTCCAGGTGACTGCGCGGACAGTGTGCATGCATGCTATTGGTACCCAGTTTGCCAGATGGCTCCCTGGCATCGATCAGGGCTCTTCCATGCAGCAGGGAAGAATGGAATTGAGAAGACTGATAAGTGGTCTGTGAAGATTGTCTAGTGCTGTTTTGGTCTTTTGAGAACAAGGACCTCATTGAAGATCAAATGTCTGATCTTTTGCTGGCATAAATCAGCATAACTCTACCAAAGTTAATGGACTTGTGCTAATTTACACCAGATGAATGTACCACAAAATCATTCATTTCATCTGTCTCTTCTCCACTTTCTCCCTCTCCTTGGATTAGAAAAGAAGTCATAAAGCTAATATGGTCCCTGCAGCAGCATAACTTCCACAGAGTGTTTGCATGAAGAGGTTAAAGGCCCTATAAACTGCTTTACATTCTCTAATAATAGAATGCAGATGCAAAAGGGAAGGATTTGATGGTCAATTAATGCAGAAACTATCCAGTGCTTTGCATAGATCCTACTCCCTGGCTTTGAAATACAATGCCCAATTAAAACCTTACCCAGAACTATACTGAGATTAGAGAAGTAATAATAATCTGCAGCACTCCAGGTAGCGTGCTGCAGTTTTCAGGGTGCCTCTGAGCTGTTCCTCATAAACTCTTGGATAAGATTTGTCTGGGTGTTTCCAACTGCAACTGCTCCTGGAGAAAAGCTGTGAAGTAGTGTTCAGCTGGTGAAGCTGGAGAGAGGGTTATTTTACAGAGGAAAAGAGGAGGTGGGTTAAGGAAAGTGTTGACAATCCCTTGTGCATTCTTCGGAAGGGAAAAGAAAATGATAGTTCCTGTAAATGTTCTGCCCTTCGGCTGGGTTCTCCTGGCCTGGCTGCGTGCCTGGGCCAGGCAGTGCCCACAGAGTGGCTCTGGGATGGGATGGCTGACACGGCTTCAACATATTCCAGTAACTTATTTTGCAGTTGGGTCAAGTATCACTTTCTCCAGCTTTAGGGGCGGATGGTATTGATGACCTGTCGGGAAGTCTCTACATGCAATGGTGGCTCCGAAGGAACGGTGCAGTTTATGAGCAGACTTTATTTGGTGGAGCAAGAGAGGCTGGGGCTGCGGTAGTGTGGAGGATCTGGATTTAATAGTCCAGAAGGTGGAATGAAAGCCCTTCTCTTTCAGTAGTTCACACCACAAGTAGGAGCTGAAAGGGGAGAAGGCAGTTTGGGCAGCAAGGAGCACCGGCAGTAATTAATCAGGGTAACAGCCAGCCCCCTCTTGGCTCTAGAGCTTCCTCACTGGCAAAAGACAACAATGTGGAAATATATCACCTTCTTTAAGGGCTCTAGTAATTTACTTGCCGTAAGGAGCGACAGAAAAGTGGAAAAGCAGGGCTCTGCATCCCTGAGGTACCTGGAGGCACTTTCTTCAGGACTGAGCCTAAGGGCATAGGCTGCCTAAGCCAGAAGACCTTCTCCTGGGCTGCCAGGTTGCCTGGGCTGAGCCTGCTCTTGGCAGTGCTTGCTGGCTAACGATCTCCTCCTCATTAATCAGACAGAAGGGTGGGGGTCCCATCACCAATCTTAACCACCAAAAAACTTGAGTAGCTCATACAGCCATTCACTCATCTGCCTGGTGTGGTCACTGCTCAGAGACTATCTCTTCAAGGAAAATTGATGCATTTAATAGTAAAGATCCAAGGAAGGCCAGTTCCTTTCTTGTCAGCATCTCGTCTGATGTGCGATGAGCAAACTGGTAACTGAGCAAAGACAGTGGCTTGGGCAGAGATATGTGGCAGTGCTTCCCCTGGCTTGAGCAGGAGGCATGGCAAGTCCATCTGTGAGGCATCAAACCCTAATGGCAGTCCAGCATGTCTTCTTTTCTCTCTCTGCCTCTCTTTTTCTCCCTTTCATGGTTTTGTAAAGAGGACTGGAATATACAATGTTTTTTTAAAAGTCTTCAAACAACTGGTTGAAAGAAAAATCTATCACAGATGGCCTAGAGCCCATTGGGGATGGGAGTCTTCCAGGTGGGCTTCAACTCCAGTTTAGATTGAAGGTTTTGATGTGTTTCTGTCTGAGCTCACCACCTTCTTCTGCCTCTGGTTTTAGTCCCAGCTGCGTAAAATCTCAGCACAGATTGCCATGGTCAAGGGGAACTGCCCAAGTTTGGGAAACTAGAACTAAATGAATGGAGCATGATATGAAAGCATAATGGGGCTGATTTTTTATTGCGGAAGGCTCTCGACACCGTTCTGACAGCATAAAGGGTCATTTACATCTATTTTAAGCAATGTAAAAGCTTGATCCTCATTTACCACATGTTGAAAAGAAAATAATATGTACCAGACTAAGCCCCTTCCTACTGCCAAAGTGATGGAAAGAGATTTAGTGTAAATAAGGCTCAGGCCTGTTTTCAGTTTCAGCGCCACGAACGTGCCGGTGCAGACGCAGGAAAGATGCCAAATGTATTTATTTTGGCCCAGCGGGGTGTTTCTTCAGTTTTCTGTCTGCAGAAGAAAGTGAATGCACACGTTTTGGCTCTGCCTTCCACGAGAGCCACTGGAAGTGTCACTTCCCCCCTCTCAGGTGGGGACCGAGGACCCCGTCCCGAAGGCCACCACACAGAGGATGCTTGTTGGGTAGGACCTGGGGCCGGCGGCTGCTGAATGGGCACCTTTGTGGCGAGGGTTGCGAGTTCTTGTTTCCAGCTGCTGAGCTGCTCCCAAGGCCTCTGCAGCAACTTTAAACTAAGCAAAACCAAGGATGCACAAGCTGACAAACTCTGTTTGTGTCAACAAAGAAAAGCAGCTCTTTGCCAGCTGCCGGAAATGGGCTCCAGACCTTCTCCTGGGTAGAGACACGGAGTAAACCGCTCAAGATGTGAGCAGTTCCCTAAACAGATGATGATGACAATTACAGGCTGATAGGGGCTCAGTATTTACATCTCCTTAACTAGTCAAGGCTTTCAACCCAATCAGAGTCTGGGAGCGCATTGCTCTTCCCTGAGAACATTGAAGGAGACTGTGATTTATCATGGGGCACAGGGGCAAGTGGCTGATACTCCACAGAGGTTCAATAATATGGACCATCTGCATGCAGTTTGCGATGCAACCTCTCCCCGTCCTTTTTTCTCTCCACGTAGGACAAGGGGCAGCCTAGATCTGAAGGGAGGTGCAATTTTAAGCAGGGCTGACGTGCCTCTGTGCCAGCGTGGGACGGATTAGAATTAGTTTCTGCTAATTTGCTCCACATGGAGCTTTCAGTTTGAATTCTGTCTCCTGAATTAACAGGCAGACCACCCTCTCGGTATCCTGGTTGCTGTATTTCCCATGTGAGGAAGAATTTCTCATCTGTCCTGCTTTTCCTGTGGTTTGGGCAGTGTCTTATGGCTGCTCGAAGGGAAGGGATATCTGTAGCTGTGTGCATTCAGCCTCCTGGGGTACCTGAGCTGATCCAAACTGGGCAGTCATTTTGGAAACAGCCAGCCTGGAGTTTGGAAGCAGGAAGGATGCACAGACCAGTGATTATTACCTCCCGATATGACCCCCCCCCCCCCCCCCCCCCCCCCCCCCCCCCCCCCCCCCCCCCCCCCCCCCCCCCCCCCCCCCCCCCCCCCCCCCCCGGGTCTGAATCCCAGAGTGTTCCTGTTCAGGAGGCAGTTCTTAGTCATCTCACTGCTCTTTTTAGTGGAGAAGTCAAAATAAGTCTTGCCAGAAAAGATCCAGGGGCTCTGACTTCTTGCAAGTACTCATGAAACCAACTGGTTTTGCAAAGTTTGATTGAAAAAAAAAAAAGCACAGAAGATCCTGTGGCAATCCTTATGCTACGGAAGACCACAGCTTCTCCAGCTGGGCCAGGCCCGCAGGGCTGAAAAAGCTGAAGGTTACAGCATAGGCTTAGTTAATTTGGCCAAGGGTGATGCATTTGTGCTGCAGAAACACCAAAGTGTTGTAGTGAGACATGGAAAATACCTGCTTAGCCCATGACGTGATGGGGCCCATCTGCCACCCCGTACAAAGGGTTGCCCAGGGTGTATTTTGTGGGATTTCACTCAGTCCAAGGAAAATGCCCTAAGTGAGGTGGTTCCTTCAGCAGTCTATTCAGCCAGTCTTGCAGGTGGGAGGTTCTCCCTAAATTTTGAGCTCTCTTCCCCTTCTCAGGCTCATCCAGCCAAATTTTTCTTCCCTCTGTCACCTGCTGAAATTTTCTGTTGACCGTCGCAAGGAAGGCAAGCCACTGGGCTGGCCTTGGCCAAATCTGGTTTGATTGTTTTCTCTTTCTCAGGATGTATTGACATCCTGTCTGCCTTTGCGTGGGTTGTTTCAGTCTCTCTGTGGTTAGGTTCCCACCTGAAGAATGATATTAATGTAATAATAATCCCTCTCATGTCCACAACAGCTTGGATAATTCTTAGCTATGTAATTTCTCAACGAAGGTCTGGACATTTCCAGTAGCTTGTGAGTCATTAAGAACCTGTAAACTTGGAGCCATAACTATTCCTGATAACTTATACTGGGATCATGGAGCACTTCTAGGAGCCCTGTAGATGTACAGGAGCCACATAAAACCTCAGGTAATAGAGCTCTTGAACCGAAGACTTGCAGAATGAGGCTGAACATTGAGCAGTGCTGGCTTCTTTGAGCCCAGGCAGTTGGGTACGCAGTGGTGGTGTGAACCCAAAGTATCATCACTGAGGGCTGAATTTTGCCCCAGGCCACCCTACCCTACCACGCGTAAATCTGGAGCACCTTCTGGATGTGAGTGAGTAAACTCAAATGAATAAAGCTAAAGATAACTTTTATAATCTTTTCACATTTGCCTGAGAAAGAGTAACACTTCTTTCTGTTTGAACTTTCAGAGAGCTTGATATTTCACCCTTGCTTTTTAAGGTTCGTGTTAGGTTTTGATCCCAGCCTCAGTGTAAGAGCTAACTTTGTGCTCCTGGGTTCTGACTATAATGAATGGTGTTTTGTGCGTTAACTGTGTTGATGTGTTTGCCGGCAAAGACTGGGGAAAGGAGGAGGAACAGAGTTTCTCTGTTTGGGCTGTTCCAAGCCGGTGTGTTGTAGAGTCCTTCCTGGTTATGGTCTACGTGAAATCTTACCAGTGCATCTGCAGGGGTTTTATAAAAACTATCCACAAATTTATTACATCTTTTCAGCCAAGAAAGACTACCTGTAATGGTTCTAACTCAAAAGGTTTTATTTTGTCTGTTCCAAACTGGCATGCTTCTCTTGGTTATTTCAAAACAGGTGTCTTAGAAATTTACCTACATTTAATTTCTCAAGAGCCTTTTTTACAGCCCTCAAATGAAACTTAGGCAAAGTTGGTGAAATGTTTTATTTGATATCTAAGCATCTTTAAAACTTGTTTTTATTTCAAGTGAATTGATCTCTGTGTCTTTTTGTGAGGGCAACCTGAAATTATTTACCAGAGAAGCAAAGAAATCATTTATTCACCCAGTTCCGGGCTTTACGTCTTTCCCAGGGCCCAACAGTGAGTCAGTCTAGCCTTCACGCGCTTTTACCTCTGTTTGCCCTTCCTGCTAATTTTTATTACATACTCTTGAAGTCAGCAAAATAGACTTTCTCAATGAGGGAGTATCTGAGCCTGGGTGTTTATTACTCTTCCATGATGACTGGCAGCAGCCGGTCCCATACAATGGGTCCAGCATGGAGGTGTCTTGGCAGATGACCATTTCCCCCGTGGTTTTCTCTTTTTCCTGCCTGCTGGAAATATGAGGAAAATATACCTCTTATGTGTACTTTGTCCTATATCATATGCAGGAGATGGGAATGCTCCTTGGGAAGAGAAAGTAAGAGAGCAGGTCGTCTGCAGTGCACCCCTCCATAGTACGTGGGTGTACGATCGAGGGCTCTGTGAGCACGGTTGTGTTGGACAAAGGCACAGAGAAAGCTGAGTCCTGGTAGACTGGCGCTGGGGAGGGCTCTCACTGGAAACGCAGGAAGCTCAGCAAACCCATGCTCCACCTGGATGTCCTGTTCTTCTCAGACTTCTCGTAAGGAGTAGCTTTGGAGGTGTTGCTGGAGGTGTTCCCAGTAGAAGTGCTTGGCTAATACGATCCATTCCCTGTCTCTCATCTGAAGCCTGCCTTGTGACTCTTGAGTTTACTTACTGAGCCAGCTGTCACCTAGCTGAGGGTGCTGCTGGGAAAATGCGGGGTGCTTTGGGGCTGGGAGCTACTCTGGAGAGTGGAAGAGTGTCTGGGCAATGACATTTAAGTGATCGGAGTCCTCTTCCTAGCTAGTCACAGGCTGTCTGCTTAAACTCACTGTACCTCCCTTCTCCATCTTTAACTGAGCAGCATAATACTGCTTTTGTTTGTTTTTTAAAGCACAAACAACTCATGCAAGCTGGAAAGCCTTTACCAATAATTCCCAAACACAGAAATATGTGCCTACAATGTGGCACTTTTTAGAACAGCATCCACTCAGATGGTGGAGAATCCATCACAGCCCGGGGTGAGTAATTCCAATGGCTCATTACTCTTTCAATTACAAACTGGCACCTTCCTTGCAGTTTGAATTTGTCTAATTTTGGCTCCCAGCCATTGGTTGTTGATACAGCTTTGTCTGTTCAATTAAAGAGAGTTCTGCTATAAGAGATCTCCTCTTTAGTAAGTGCTCTTTATTGTTAATAAGGTACTTCTTCCTGTTCTTTTTGATAAGCTGAATTATTAAGCACCTTAAGTATCTCAGTGCGGGCAGCTCCTCTCCACCCCACAGCCCTCGAACTGTAATTGCCGTTCCCTCTGGAATTCCTACTCAGGTACCGTTCAGTTGCTCGATAAGCACATCATGCCACTTGAGACATCTGTGTGGAACTGGCAGATCTTCCACATCTGCAATGGCATGAGATACAGGTCTCTGCCTTCAGGCACCTGAATCAAGCCCTCAAATGCCAGAATAAGGGTGTGAGAGCCATCTCCCCTAACTTGAACCACCTACAGGTCTAGTAGTAGACCAGCCTGTCACCTAGTCTTCTGAGTACATCTTGCTTAGTCTAGGTGCTTATGTGCTTTTCTGGTAACTAAGTCAACGCTCACTAAGCTGCAATTGCCCAGAAGGTGACTCTGGCATAACACGCCTGTTCTGCTGCCCATTGCAGCAGCTGTGGAGCCCCTAGTCTGGCTGTGAGTTCCTACTGGAGGACAGCTTGGCAGGCTTACGTCTCCAAAGGAGTCTGTCTGGCTACTCTCAATTTTACTTCTGCGGGTTTGAGGGAAGATGTCATGTTTGTGATGTAGACTCATGTCCTGCTTTCCCAGTTAAATCTAGCAGGGATAGGTGGTTGATGCTGATGATTGTGGCCTCAGGGACAGTGTTGTGTCATCTTCTGTTGTTTTGTCCTGGATATCTTAGAAATTGTCTCAGTCTTTGTGTTGTGATGCAGACATTGGCAGGGAACTTCCAAGGAGAGCCATCAGCCGTGTTCTCCACCCTCATGTCTACCTGAAGGGAACCTGAAGAATACCATTGTTTTCTTAGGGCTCTTCAGAATGTGTTGACTGAGGATGGCCTCTGTTTTAATGATGTTTTAGAGTTGTTTGACACTATCCTGGCTTTTCTTAGTGTAATTTGGGTTTGTATGCAATGACGGATCATGTGCCGGGAGTTTTATTACAGACAACAAATCTCATTCAATGAACAGCAGAGACCAAACAGCCATTGTTTAACCTCACTACTTAGAACAATGTTGGATGACTCCAGGCGTACTAGATGGGACCTACCACCCTCACTCTGCTCACTATGAGTAATCAGCAAGTGGATGGGCTGCAGATTTCCTTGTAAGCTGTGCTGGGTCGGAGCTTGTTTTGTGCCCAGCTAGAGAGCTCTGCTGTTTAATACAGGATGGTAGCATGGGAGGTCTTTGGTGCAGTCTCCGGTGAGTTGGCTAAGGTGGGACTTCATATCAAGTCTTTGCCACCATGCAGCCGTTAGAGTGCAATAGCTGAGCAGAGTAACTTGCTATTTCACGAGACCATATTTTTCTCTGTGCCAAAGGTGTTTTCAATTGATCCAACTGTAGAGAGGTAGTGAGTCCTCTGGGGCCTGTGAATCAAAGGCTCCAGGAGATCTCTCCCTTGTGCACTGTTGATAAACTAGTCTGTCTTCACCACCTTAGCCCAAGGCTCAGATAGATGTTTTGGAGATTCTCTGCTTGAAGACTCTCATTTCTTGAGCAGCCAGGCTCTGTGGAGCATATTTAGTGAACGCACAACTAAATGAGACGTGAACAGCCTGATCACAGCAGGGTAAAACACGCAGATTCATTGCTCAGGTAAGAAGGAAGTGCGGCAGAGCACTGAGTGAGCCTGAAAGAACAAGCACGAGTGTGTATAATCCATGGTGTGAAACCAATGCTATAAATAACAGGCTGATGGAAACCAGATCTGTTCTGCGTATGCTTCCCATTTCTACTCCAAAGCAAGAAACTTGTTTGCAGTGAAAGGCTCATACACGGCCATGCTTTGGCCTCTGTTCCTTCCCCCAAGGCGTGTGCTGGTCCTCCTGAGACCTTTAAAAGGAGGTCCTGGGTGTGACCTGGGAAAGGAATGTGCAGATCTCGTGAAAGATTTCCTATCGGCCACTACATGTGAGGGTAGGCCAGCATCATTCATTCCGTAATAGAAATTATCTTTTTCACTTGTTCTTCCCTGCCCCTATTTTTACCAAAGAAAAACTCTGGGAGCCACGCTAACTTGCCTGAGGGCAGAAGATGGCTGTGAAAATCAGTACGGCTGATATCACCATCCAGGGCTTCCACTGTTAGTATTTGATATTTTGGTCTCTTCAAGCTGCCAGTCAAGTAAAGTAGAGAAGGCAGGAATTGCCATATATAAATGTCCTCGGTGCTAAATCCTACTGTGAGCCATCACAGTAAATAAGTTTGTTTCTCTCTTACCTTGTGTTCATGCAAATCACCACGGCCGATGGAATTCAGCCAGTGTGAGCGGGAAGTGCTGGTACCGCTGGCTTTGGGGAGCACGAGGAGAGCTGAACTTCGGCTACCAGTTGTCAGGGAGTTAAAGAGAAGGAAGCATATTCCCCAAGGCGAAGAGCAGAGACCCATTTGGAATAAATCTGCTTGCTGGCTGCACTCCTCATTCTGGCAGTCAGCTTGTTTGCGATTCAGGCCAAGTTTTGCACTATGGTCAGCTTTAACTAATAAAGATCTAGCATGGTACCTTGCTAATCTCATTAGATGGAGAGGTATGTTTTGGTAGCGGTTTCTGGGGGAGGACAAAGAGAGAAATATGTTTAGCGATTCCAGCTCGAGCTATTTCTGTCAGCTTTTTTAAAAGTATATATATGTGTTACATAGCGTACATATATATATGTACATTTCTGCTGTTTCTACTTAAATCTCTCACTAAAAATAGTGATACCAGAGGTCCCAGTTACCAGTCCCCAGGGATAACTGCATTCCAGGCTATAGGGACTTAGAAACTCCCATAGTGTCATCATTGCTCATGGCTGGGTATTAATCCACAGAGGTCTTGGGGTCCTTCTTGTACCTTGCTTGGAGTTAGACGTACTGACCCCCCCCCATCTTCAAAGCCCTGGCGAAGCTGTGATGTTAAAACTGCTGATTTCAGTGCCGCCCAGTGCCGCATTGTCAGGTTTATTTTCAGTGACGCCAGTGGATTTTATTATTTTTTTTCCCCCTCTGAACTAGGCTTTAAAACTTTCAGGAATTGGGCCAGTATTAATAAATGGCAATTCTTTCACTTGGAGCACGAAGCATCGCCCCACCCCGCTGAGCTGGGCTCCTTGCGGAAGGGGAGAAAGGAGAAAACCTGGTTCTCTCTCCTTTCCTTTTTTTGTTCCTGGGCCGCTGTGGCTCTGTGCTGGTTTGTGTTAGCTTTGGAGTGCTGTATGGATCGACTGGCTTCTGGCACCGCTACTTGGGGCGTATTGGGCTCTGCTCTCCCCTCTGTCCCGGTGCCCTCCGCGGCAGAGTTTGTCAGGGCAGCCTCAGCCGTGGTTTCAAAACAGGTCCTGAACCAAACACATCATCCCTGTCCTCCACATTTAGATGCTGTAACTAATGCAAAGAGGGACACATATTGACATCGTGGGATACACTTGATTAATCAATTGGTCAAGGTGGTAGCGCGGAGGCTTTGTTGCCCCTTATAAGGTTGTTCCTTCCTCTTCCTTGTGTCACAACAAGGACGTTGTTGTGTTTTGCTGAATCCTTCCTTGCTTGGGGCCAGTCATTTATCAAAAGAGATTTCCATCTTGGACTAATAATTCATCTCTTATTGCAGCCCTCTCCGCTCCGAGGGACCATTTGTTTCCTCTTATCGCAGTCTAATTATTTGGTGAAGGGAAATTTCTGACTGTCTTGGGGACAGTGGCGAGAGTTCAGGAGAACCTGGCTTCCAGGTAGGGAGGTGCTTGTGAGCGTGGACGAGGGGTTTCAGGGGGGTCAGACCCCGTCCGTGGGACTGCTCCTGCGGAAGGGAGGATGCTGCGGGAATCCGGTGGCTTCGACATGAAACACAAAGTCTTTTTCTTTGACTTAACTTTTCCGTTTGTGCATTTTTCACAGACGAATGGGTCACACCCACGCATCTCCCACCCCACTCGTGCACTTTCTCACACACAGACACACTCACACTCTCACACATATTAATAAGAAATCCTGTAAATTAAGGTTTTGGTCCTTTTTTTCTTCCCCCCCCCCTCCGCTCCTGGAAAACTGGGAACAAAAAGAGAGTAAGAATTTGTATTCATACATACTTGGCCAGCGCTGGGATTATAGAAGGGAGGATGGATGGATGAACAGCTAGTAATCACAGCAGCATAATTAATAATAATGACAGAACAGCATCCTGCTCCTATTAATAGTGCATGCACAGCTTTAATCAGCTCTATCCACCATCCGATGGGAGACTTTAACTAAATCAATTGCTAGTTTCTACCAGAAGGGTTGTTCTGACCAGATTGATGGAGGGATCCCCTTGTTTTTTTTATTTCAAAAAAGGAGAAATTATTGATTTATTATTAATTTGTGCATCTTTATCTGGCCCGGGATAATTTCTTTGTTTTATTCAGTGACCCCAGTGCAGCTCAGAGGCAGTGGGGGATGTGTCGGGGAGTTCCCTGGTTCCCTCTCCCCTGGCTGAGCATCCTCTGCTCCTTGATCCACTGCCTCTGCAGCTCGTTGCAAAGCTCCGACATGGCCCTGAAAAGCCAAGCCTGGGAGAGGACTATTAATAAGGGCAGCAGGGCTGTCTCCAGTCACCGTGTCACCGCTGTCCTCTTACCACCCTCATTACTTTGTAAAGCATTTTGGAATCTCCTGGACCATGAGAGGTGCTCTATAAAAATCAAACTCCATCTCAGTCTGTCTTGCAGCCATTCCCCTACTCTGAAAGCAGCAATAAATTCACCTGGGCAAGTAACGGCCAGTTGCACCACTTCGGAAATGTTCTTTACAGGGAAGTTCTAAAATCTTGTTGGTTTATTAAGCATATCATATGTATGAATTGTCAATTGATGTATTGCTTGCAAAAGATACAGTGAATATAATAATAACCTTTCCCAACATTTCATTTTGAAGCCCCATTTACCTGAACCGAGCTGCTTCCAATAAATATTTCACAGTGTGTTTCTCCTCAAGTGCGCTTACAACTTACGAAGCAAACACAAATGTTTTAATTCTGACAAAATGAGCATCTTTCATGCACCAGCCTCTATTCAGCACATAGTTTTGTGGCTAAATGGCTTTCTGATTATCATGTCCCAGGATATTACTTCAACTGAAGTGATATTAAATGTCATTAAAAAGTAATGTTCCTCTGCTTTGACAATCATATTAGTAAACATTGGAAGCTCTGCAGGTTATACGTCAGGCGGGCCGACACTAATGGGTTTATTAACATATACAGTAGCACTTTGTCAAACCTCCTTGTTAATCTAAATTTGCAGGTGACAAAAAGAACGGGAGGGGAGAGCAAGGAGATGATATTTAAATACTGTTTAGGTTGGGCCAGAAGTGAAAGAAGCCAGAAAACCCCGAGCAAGGTCGGCTGCTCCCTGGGCTGCTTCCCTGGGCTCGCCCAGCCCTCGCTCCCGAGCAGACATCTCCTGGGATCTGGTGGGGAACAGAGACCCCCATCCTGGAGAAGGAGGGCAATGCACAGGAAAGGACACAAGGGGATTTGTTTCGGGGCTGGGAGTGAATAGCTGCGTCCCCATCCGAGCCAGAGGGTTTAGGGTGCAGGAGCAGCCAGGGCTGGGGTCTGTGTGAAAGTCAGGGTTCTGAGTGGCAAATAGAAGAGGGCAAATGGGGTCACAGGGACAAACAGGTTATCACAGGGACAAGGGGGTTGTCACAGGGACGTCAGGGTCCCGGGGACATCTGCTCTGAAGTGTGTGAAGATATTTGCGCCACCTGTAAACTAAAGCTTGGGGAGGGTCCAGGCAACACCGTTGTGTAGCCATGTGGGAGATGGTACCGAGTAACGGGGCTGTGTGGCTTTTTAGAGGTGATGGAGGGCTGAGACCAGATTTCCCCCAGGATTCAGGCAGAGGAAGGATGGACATCTGAGCTTGAGGAGGGGATGTGCTCTCTTGATGTCCCCAAAGGATGGGACAGGAATGGGGAGGGGGAATTTCAGTTGCTGCTGCTGGCTTAACTGATGCTGGTCCCAGCCCAGCCGGTACCTGGGCAGCAGCCCTGGCTCTCCTGCCACAGGCAGAGGGGACACTCTGGGCACATCTGCAGAGGCCCTGTGGTGGTGGTGATGCCAGCTGGTGGGTTTGGCTCTCAGGTGAGCATCCATGAGGCACAGGCAGTGCTCTCCCTGCTCCCTGCAGCAGTGATGGAGAGCTGAATTTGGGCCATGGAGGGTTATTTACCCGGCAGCTCCAAATGCTTCCCCTCGGGCTGTTAGCTAAATACCTATCACCAATTTTGTTCAAACGGCACCATCTGCTCAATGGGCCAGAAGCTCTTCCAGCACGTACCAGATAGTGGTGGCTGGAGGTGCAAATGGGACTGTGGGGAGCTGCCCTGAGGGGATATTTGGGGAAAGCCTGTTTCCACAAGGAAAATGAATTGCATCCCCACACTCGCTGCCTCCTCCTCCCGGCTGGCAAGATTTTGGAAGGGGTGAGTAACAGCGGCAAAACTTTGGGTAGTGAAGCAGATTTCAGGGCTGCACAGATGCCTGGCTTCTTCCAGCACTGGGGAGGTGGCACTGCGCCATGTCCCAGGGCCTGGTGGGGTGCTGGAGGTGGTCCAGGCTTCCCATGCACATAGGGAACAGCACTGTGTCCTTGGGCAACCCTACAATAACAAAGTGGTGTGCGCGGTGCTGGCTGCATCACGTGATCCTGCCCAGGAATTGCAGTGAGGTGGGACTCTTATGGATCCTGCTGGGTTTGAGGAACAAGAGGCATCTGAGGTTTCAAGTTGTAGAAGACATACCCACCTCTCTCTCCCCAAATATCCTGGCTTAGAGAATTCTGTTCAAAATCATCTCCTGAGCTAGTTTCTCAGATGCTGAAATTTGGGTGTGTGGCCAGACTTCAATCCCCAGGGACACGTACAGCCTGGAGGGACCTGCTGGCACCTTGAGCACCCCAACACACACTGAATCTTGGCCACTGGGATCTGTCATGTATTTTTTCCCGCTAGAATGGGATGATATGGGTCTATATATGGCAGAGTTGTCAGGAATGTTTGTAAGGATGCTCTAAAGCAGTAATTCTCCTTCCCCCTCTGAAAAATAACCAGATTTGATAAGGCTGCTTAAAGGCACCGTTGACCGTGGGGGTCCCAGGGCTGTTGCTCGTCTTTTGGTTCTGTGTTGGGAGGAGATAACAGCTGAGTCGGGTGTTTCCTTACACCAGCTCTGTGCTCGCTACAGGGTAAGTGAAGTCAATGACTTGCCGCAGTTTTTATTTTGGGAGCTGGGAAGTGTAAGTACAGTGGGACCTATTCTTGTCCGAGTGACTAAGCCTCTGCCAGCCCAGAGCTCTTCATCTTGGCAAACAGATGGTGCGTGGAGGAAAAGCGATGCTATTCACTGCGCTGAAAGGCCTTTTCTTTCTGGAGTGGTGCCTTAAAGGTACAGTGGTTTGGCTTATCAGGCTGAACAGTACTGGGTGTTCAGTTGCCTTTTCGGGGGTGACAAAAAGGTGCAGAGTCATATCCGCAGCCTTGGATGGGTCCTGCCTCAAGAGGCTGGGAGGGACCCATCCTCTGCTGGTGTAAGGTGGCCATGTGTGGATGTGGAGAGCTCAGCCGTGGGGCAGAGCAGTGCAGCTTGTAGAGCTCGGCTGTGGGACAGAGCAGCAGAGCTCAGGGATCCTTCGGGGCATGCTAAGGAGCATCATTTCTCGGTCCGAGAGGGAACCTCCATCCCTAGAGCCACTCGAAGCCCTGTGTGCCCCAGAGCTCGTCAAGACGCTCGTTCTCGATGTGCAGATGCACCAGCCAGAGTTACTGTTTCTCCCTAACTCGTAATTTTGCAAACTGGAAGCCTGATGTTGAATTGCCAAGCTCAGACCCCAGCAGGGCCATCGATGTGAGCACCCTTTGCAGACCGGCGTAGGGCTGCTAATGCCTGCACGGCCACACGCTGCAATTCCCGCCTGGACTGGCAAACCCACCTATTCGTTTCCCTGCCTGGCAGCAGCATGTCTGGATCTGCAGCCACTGCGTTCACCCTTTGAGCCGCTCCAGCAGCAGGCGAAGCAGATGATCTGGGCAAGCTGGTGTCTCTGCTGCACAGAGAAATTCAGGAGAGAGTGGGGAACACCACCCCAGGGAGCATCTCCTCCGCTGCTCCTCTTCCTCCAGCCTGCACGCTCCCCCTGCCCTCCTCTTTCCTCTACATCTCCTCTTATGACTCCAAAAATAGGCTGGTCATGCCGCTGCGACACATGTACCTGTGACAGAGGAACGGGCGTTACAAGCCCTGGGATTGGGTCCCGTCAGCCTGGTGGTTTCTGCTTTGTTGGCAGATAATTACAGCGTGGAGACAAAAAGTATTAGCTAAAAGGAGGATCCTAATGGGGTTTATAAAGGATGCTTTGTCCAGGCAGCTACTGGAGTTAATAAAACTCAGCTTGGGCTCCAGAAATGTCTATAAAGCTTAAAGTCTGAGTTCTCCTGAGTTTTGCCAGGCTGGGAATTTGGGGCTGGTATTCATGATTACAGTCCAGTACTCCATGGAGAGCTGTGGGGATGCAAAAGGTAATGAGAACTTGGGGTCATGTGGGAACAGCTCCCAAGCATCCTGGTTCGTGCGAAAGCCAGAGCCGAACAGGCACCACCGTCCTGGTGTGCCAGCCAAGACGTGTGCTTGCTGGCAAGCAGCACGGTTTCACATCAATCAGATCCATGTTTTGCAGCAGCACTGCAAATTCCCAGAGGCTGTCTGTTTTGGGAGCTCGTTATTGTTCCGTGCTTGGTGCATTTGTCTTCGTTTGATCTCTTCTAGCTTAAAAGGTCAGCAAGACTCGGTGGCAAAGCGCTCGGAGATGAAGAGGGGGTGTGGATTTTTGATGCCGCGCTGCCATCCCTGCTTGTGCCATCCCATTCCCGGTGCCCGGCTGGGACGTGAACGCAGGGTGCCCACCTGCGCCCACCCAGCCCAAAGCAGCACAAGTGGCCCCAGCGGTGCTCGCTCGGTGCACGGGGACTGCTGCCTGCCCTCGCAGCTGGAGGCCATGTCTGTGCTGGTGAGCTTTGAATTTCTCCATAGAACATAAAGGCAGTGGGAACTGAAGAGCTGCTGCATCAGTAGATTATTTGGGAGAGGGATTTCCTCCTCTTTTCTTGTCTTTTCTTTCTTTCCTTCAGTAGCTGCAGTGGAATAAAAAGTTTAAGAAAAGGGAGGAAGGGCCTGGAGGCAACAGGTGAGGAAACAAATACCGGAAGAATGAGAAATGGAGTTATTTGTAGAACAGAGTTACTTGATTTGAAATCCAACTTCTTATTTTTTCCTTGATTTTTTTTTTTAAGAGAATGGAAAAAAAAAATCATTTTCTCAAAATAACCCCCTTTTTTTTGTTGTTTAAAAACTTTAGACAAACTTTTGGTGTTGCCTCTGCTCAGGATAAAGTTTGCTATTTAATAACCTTGTTGTGTTACAAATCCTGAGACTTCGCGACTCCTGCACTAGTCCATCTGCCAAGCAGACAGCATTTCTTGACCTTTTAAAGAAAGCCACAGATAATGAACCATTTGGACTGTAGGATGCCCTAGCTGCTTGGAATAAAATCAGCGTGGCTGTGAATTTTGGAGAGGAACAAATGTGCAGCTCCGAGCCAGCAGTGCAGACTGAGAGTTCGCAGTGATCTCCGGCAGCAGTAACAGCCATAAACTCCTTTAAAACAGTTAATAAATCAGAGGACATGGGCAGAGTGAGATCTGGGCTTCACAAGGGCTTTAGAAAGTGTCTTGAAGGGTCCGGAGAGGGAGGATTTGACTGGCTGCCATTGAGTTTGAGCTTGTAGCTAGCAATTTTCTCCTTCAAAAATCTCATCGGCTCTTGAGAAATGCAAATACTGCCGAGAGTGGTGCTTGTTGGGGGAGCTGGGTGTCAGACACCGCTGTCCCTGTTATTGACAGCATTGGAAATGTTTAGTGTGCACCACACGTTTTGCACTGCAGCTGCTGGGGGTCCAACGGTGAAAGATGTTGCTTTCATCCGTATTTTCTGTGGCGAGTTTTAGTTCTCTGAAAATGGAAACCTGAAATACTGAAGCTTCACTGGTGTTGTCCCAGGTCAGGTGTCCCATCTGAGGCTGGAAATGTCCCCTGGGGAGCACCACTGAACCCTGCTAGTGAAAGGGCCCTTGTGCATCCCAGACAACATGGTTGTGGAGTGGAGACCAAGCACTCAAACCTCCTTCCCATGGCCCACCACAGCAGCGCTTCAGACAGGCATCTCCTGACCCAACCCTGAAACCACGGGGTCCAGCTCCCGTGGACTTGGCGCTGAGCAGCAGCCGGGGCTCTGCTGGTCTCTGAGGGCTCCTGCGGAGAATGGGAGGACCATGGTTCTCTGGTCCTTTCTGGAGGCCAGCAGATGTCCGTGGATGATCCTTCCTCCATTTGTTTGTGGATGATCCCTTCTGTGTTTGTCTCATCAGGTCTCTCCCGCTGCCTGGGGGATTGCACCAGGGCTGTGATTTTCCAGCCTCCTGCATGTGGTCACTCATGCCAGTGCCCTCTGTTTAACCCAAGTGGTTCTGCTCTTTCCAGCTGATGGCTGTTACTGTGTACCTTTTCCTGACATTTTCCATGGTATTTCCACCTTTGCAGCAAGTCTAGTGCAGGAGCACCAAGCTCCTACCCCCAGCTCTTCTCTTGCTCTGCCTGCTGCGGCTGGGTGTTGTTCCCAGGTCCAAGGTGCGGACCCAATTCGGCACACGTGGACATGAACAGGGACATAGGGACACACACACACGTGCACAAGTGTGCAAACCTGGCATAGGCTGGGGCTGGCAGGCTGGCATGGACTTTGCTTCCACAACCTCCTTTCCATCGCATCCAACTCACTCTGCAGTTCCAGCACAAAGGACGTAGAAGGCTTTTTGGGTGGAGCAGGAGAAGGGACAGCTAACGCGCTCCAGCCCTCGCCTCGCTGGTGCCATGGAGAAATGCATGATTAATTTGTTTAAAACGTCACTGAAGATATGTGTGTTCTTCCTATGCTGCGAAACCAGAGCCAGAACCTTGGTCTGTAGTTCTTTTAGGGAAAGATGACATAGTTGGTCTTGATTAAACCGTTAGTTTAATGTTGACTAAACCATGGTTAAATTATTCATGTGTCTAGCTATTCATATGATACATAAGGAATTTATTGTAATGGCATGGGTTGCCATGCCCAGTATTAAAAACTTGTTGTGCTCACTGGCAACTAGCATGGCGAAAATAAACAAATAGGATGCTAAGGAAAGGCCTTTTTACATTAACGCTGTTGTATAGATGTAGCTGTCATTTAAACTGAAATAGCATTAGGTTTATGGTGATTTTTAGCCACAGATCTCATGTCATAGCCTGCTTTCCTGCCAAGGAAACATGGGCAGGCTTGCTCGCCTCTAATGGGGGTTCCCAAAGTGTTGCAGAATGTGGCCACCACCGTGGTTGTGGCAAAGAGCCAGGTAGGACGGTCGCTTAGTGCCATAATAAGCAATCATTTAGCTAAGGGAAACCTCCAAAGTCAACGCTTATAAGAAAAATCCCAGGACTCTTTTGGTGTCTGGCAGAGCAGATGAAACACCAGGCTGAAGGGATTTCTCCGAGATGTCTTCCACTTTCCATACAGCGTTTGATTTTTTCCTTCAAAGCTAAAAATCTTGGCACGTGTGTAATGCACCCTGCACTACTGGAGGCCTGTTTGTATTGGTCACTGAAGCGTCTTCTTGTTACGATCGTCTCCAGGAATAAAACATGGACATGAGGAATGGATGTACATGAGTCTGCCCTGATGCCCAGGCTGGTTTCAGACCCAGAATCGAGGATGGTTGGGTCAGAGCAACATCCTCAGTGCTGGCGACCTGTGGAGGAGCACGTTGATGGAGTGCTTTGCATTCCCCTGCAGCTCCCTCCTTTGCCATGCAAAAACTGAGGGCGGGGAAGGAAGGAACAAACATCCTGTTGGGAATGGCCTCGGCCATGCCCTGTTCTGTGGCTGCATGCAAAGCTGCCGCGGGGCTGGGGAGGTGGGTGCTGGTGCTGGCTCCCACGCACATTACCTTCCTGGGCTGCACTCGAGTGGTGCTGCCGGTGGAGGGGAGGCAATGAGTCCTGAGGGGTTGGAGCACATCATGGAGGTCCTCTCACCCCAGCATGGCTTTGCCTCCACACCTTCCCAGGCCCCCACTTTCTAACAATCCTTTTCAGGGCACCAAGGCAGGTTGGACACTGTTATGTTGTCTTTATTATCAATCTATAGACTGATAGATCCTGCTGGCCAGGTGAAGATCGCATCTTGAGATACATATGGGCCATGGCTTGATTTTACCCAGCCTGGGTAGACTTGTTGGGTAGCAGAAGTTGTTTCCTAAAGTCTGTGCTACTAAAAGAGTTTGGAGGGTCTGGTGGGGCCCCAGGGAGTGAAAGACGTCTTCCTGTGCCCAGTGCTCATCTGGCAGCCTCCTCGAGGTAATTTTTTAGGTCAGAATTTCTGGGGAGGCAGAATCAGGACTCAGAGCCGTGGCTTTGCTCTAGCTGAAGGTCCCTGTAGCCCCCTCAAGACTCGGGGGAGTCTCATCCCCAGGAGCTGGAGGTGCTGGGAGGAGGATTGGGTTGGCTGGGGAACCTGCACCTCTTTTGGTTCCCCACCTGCCAGCCCCAAAGCCTCAGCTTTAACTAATGTCCCACCAGTCTTGTTTTCCCACACCCTGATCCCAGGCGAGAGGCTGAACACCGGTCAGGGGCTCTCCCATCGCCTTATTTCAATTAGCTTTTCTCCCCCTCTTCCAGGGCTGAGTTTCCTTGCGTGAATTCCCCTGGGATACAGCTCCTGACCCCAGATCTTATAGCCAAGTGCAGACAGCAAGAGCCGTGATCCCCCAGGGCTGATACTGGGGTTTATAAAGCCCTGCATCTTCCTTTGGCCATCGCTGGCGGGTGGGAGGACGTGAAGGCAGCTCCTGTGTGGATGCCTGTAATAGGAATGGTGCCTGGGGAGGCATTTGGTCCTCATTAGCAGAATCTCGGTAGCTGTTTTGTCATTTTTCTTGTTTGTCATAAAAAATAAATACAGTTTAATAGATGATCTTACAGAGCAGGTTTTGGCAACAAAATAGACCGTGTCCCATTATAAACTTGATGTGTATAATTTAAAGCAAGATGGAATATAAAACCATTTCCAGCTCAGATGAGAGAGAGGGAGACACAGATTTAGGTCTTGATTGTGCTGAAATGAAAAACAGCACATTCTCGGATAGTGTATTAAATCAGGCATCCTGTTTTATGGACTCCAAACTATAAACAGCCTTTTTTCAGAATAATTAATCACATCGTTTATTTTTTGGTTTGAAAAGTTTGGGGAGGGGATTTCTTTTGTTTCTTTGTGTATTTTTATAGAGATAGCATATGCATGTTGAGCAGCCCTCAACACCATAGGAGATGATTTGGAGACCAGGGAGGACTTTAAGGGGATGTTCCTGTCAAAATCCCATCGGTTATCAGAGGTTTAAGGAATGCCCCGAGGAGCTCTTGGGAATGCCACACGGGGTGGGGAACGCTGGGCTGTGGTGCTGAGGGCAGTGGGAAGGTGAGTGGAAGAGGCAGGGATGCAGCTGGTGATGTGCTGACCATCTCTGCTTTCCCAGACCAGCATTAGGAGCGGGTTACTGGGGACTGGGGGGCTGCTGGGGGTGTCTGTTAACAGAGGATGCTCCTTGCTGGCCTGCAACGCGCTTGCCTTCCATCCAATTTGGAAAAACCTGCCCGTCATCTTGATTAAACTGAGCCTTTAATTCATCCTGGGCTTAGAAACGGGACAGGTCTCTGCCATCAGCATTGTCTCCATCATCCCGCAGCGCTACGAGTGGAGGATCCGATCCCCCACCGCTGTAAATCATCACCGCTCTACTGGAGCTGGAAGAGGGGTGCAGATTTCTGCCAAGGCAAGAGAGAGATCCAAAGTGTGTTTCCTCCATCCTCCCATTGGTAAAGCAACACGGCTCCTCTGGTTTCGGAGTGATGGGGTTGGCTTCCCTTGGTCTGCTCTGGCTGTTCAATCCTGGTTTCAGCGGAGCCAGTGTGAATCCAAAACAGCTCTAGGGAAGTCAGTCATGTTCCTGGAGACTCAAGGCTTAGAGGAGATAGGAAGCTATTCACAGCTTGTATGGAGCTGTCGACATTATATATAAAAAGCTGGCTGAATGCAGCAACAACGTGCTGTAGGCAGGGTGCTAATCTCTGTTGTTATTAAGTTTTCTGACATTTCCCATTATCAGAGCTTCTTTATAGCTGTTTATAGGACTGCAAAACTTTAATCTTTTAGGTTGAAATGCATCACCCATGTACCCTCCGTGACACAGGTAGTGCCACCGGGTGAAACTTTGCTTTTTCTCGATTTTCTTATGAGCCAGGAAGCTGCACAAACCCCAGCTGTGTTAAAAATAACAATTGATAAAGCTGCAAAATCTCGCACCCTGGAGGAGTTCAAGCCAGCGTTCCTCCCGCCTGAGCAACCCTCATTTGTGCCATGCTGTCACTTGTGCCACGCTGCCCATGCGGGCACGGGGTTTGCTATGTGATTTCATGCTGCTTTCCCTACGGGACGGGTCAGGAGGAGCTGGGCTGGGGTAAAGGCAGGTCTAGGAGGTGCACTGGCAGAGGCAGGACCCCATTCCCCAGGGCCAGCAGCATCTTGTCTTAACCGTGTGGGTTCATCTACTCATTCCTGGCAATAAATAACCCACCAAATCCTATAGGAAACCTACCCTGCTTCTGTAGCAAGAGGCTATACACTAATGTGCATGTACAAGAAAGTAAACCAATCTTTTTTTGAGCTGGAAAATGACATGTTTTACTGGAAAACCAAACCAGTTTGCTTTGGCTGTGCTGCTGCCTGTCCTCATGGCAGCTGTATGCCTGCTGCCATTCCCGGGTTGGGGTACTTAATGCTGAAGGTGTTGTGGCAATATGTTGGAGCTGAAACGCATCGGCTTCGTGCCAAAATAATTCACTTAGGTTTGTTTGGCTTTTTTTTTTTTTTTCCCAATGAAAAATCAAAATTTCCTCTGCAAGATGAGACATGATTTCAGTGGGGTGGGGGAGGATTGAGTGGTGGTGGTGCGGGAAGAGGAAATAGCTTTCTTTAAAAAAAAAAAACAAAACAACCAACTAAAAATGACTTTTCCTTTGCAAAATAAATTTTATGACACGTTTTTCTACCAGCACTAATTTTGAACAGTATTAGCAGTTTGGTGCCAGCCCGATGAGTGCTGGAGCAGCTCACATTCCTGTAAGGAAAGAGGTATAAATCCTAGCACCAAATCTGAGGCTGGGAATGGGGCTTCCTCGCTGGGACCCTGTGGACCATGGTACCCCCCATGCGGAGGCAGGAGAGGAGACCATCTCAGTGGGATCAGCGCACAAAGCCATGGTCTTCTCACAGCTGTATTAGAAATACAAATCCTGCAATGAACCGTTCAAGCATAGAAATGCATTTTGGCTGTCGGATAGCTGGTAAAATAGTTGTGTGAATAGACAGCAGAGTTAGTGGTGGGATTAGATAACAACCTGATTTGGAGAGAAGTTGCTCCTAAAGGGTCTGGTTTGGGCTTCCATATGATGTTGTGTTGCATCTGCTCAGGACTGGCCCCCTCTGGTCACCAAAGATGCATGTGGAGTTGCAAGACAGTGATTTATGGGGAAGGGCGACCTTGCATTTTGAATGCAAGGCTTGAATTCAGTTCCTGGCTCTACACTACAGTTTATCTTGCCCACGTGTTGTCCTCCTTGTGCCATCAACAAGGCAAGGAACCACTGTGGTGTCCAGGGGTGGGACCTCCCTGGACCCACTTGTGTTTTATTGATAATCCCAAATAGAGCTGCAGGCTTGGGATGCCGTTGCAGCTGATGGATGGGGTCAGGGTGCACTGGTGTGTGCTCTGAGCCGCTATGAGCTCTGGCCGTTTGTCATCCCCCAACCCAAAGAGGAAAAAAATGCAATTTTCAGGACATAAAGAGCAGAAAAGGTTTTACTGCTCGCTGGTTTGCTTGAAGCAAACGGATCAATAGCACTTGATACATAAATAAATAAAACCAAGCCAGACCCCAGCGTGCTGGATCTCCAGGGATATATTTTGTGGCTGAAAGGTGGCTTTTCTTTTTGGAAATGACACTAACTGTTTTCCCTGTTCTGTGGGTGTTAAGGGAAAGAAATGGGAACTTTTGTCTTCTGTTCTTCTTTGTGGTTTGGTTTGGCTTTTTTTGAATGACACCTGAGCGCTGGATATCAGCACTTGCCCCTGTTGCAAGGCTGACGCAGTTTCAATGTAGTTGCTTGTCCAAGAGCAGGTTTGATCCCGAGGAGTGATGGTGGGTAGAGGATTTACTGTGGGCCTCACAGAAAGAACAGCTGGCGGTTCACTGCATTCCCAAATGAAATTTGTGGGGAGAAAGGAAGTATTGAGCAGGTGGAAAGCATCTTGAGATTTTCCAGTTTGCTATGTTTTGGTAGAGTTTTTCTATTTCTTGAGAGTTTTCACGGAGTTTGGGGGCACTGACTGGCTTCTCTCCACCACTGTGGGACTATTTTTCTTTATCAAAACTCCTAATTTTCCTTTGGGCTGCTGCTTCTCAGAGTGTTGCCTGGAGCATGGCCTTCTCCTCAAACTGTGCAATGGCTTCCTGATGCAAAACGATGTCCTCTAGCTTTAGTAGCGAGAAGGACCTACATTTTCCTTGTGTGGCTAGTCCCGTGGAGCCATTAGAGGATGGTTTACAACCAGGAGCGATGTCTCTAATGTTGACAAACATGGTTGTCTTTTGGTGGATCTGCAGATATTCCCAGTGTGATGGAGCCTCCAACCTCCCCCTCCCACAGCAGGGCTGTGGCAGCTCAGACATGTCCCTGGGCGCTGGCTCTGTGTCCTCCCCACCTTGCCAGCTAAGAGACGTCAGCAGGGAGCCAAGTGCTCCATGATGATGGAGACCTCGTGTTTGTTTTCCCTTCTCACTGGTGAGCTGTGCATCGCCTGAGGAGCATCACAGGAGCAACCAGCTTGTGGGACCCGGATAGTTGTGCTGAAGCAATGACAATTTCTGGCATAGGAGCTCTGAGGAGCTTCTCTGTTATGTGCTCTGCCCCCAGGATGAGTAAATAAAAGTCTCCTCATTTATTTATGATGCAAATAGCAACTGTGCATTCAGCTCTGGGATTTGTTGATTATTTATTTAGAGCTCCTTGTCTCAGAGGCACTGGCTGTTTGCGTGCAGGAGGTATCTGTCTGGGTTTATTACCCACAAACAGACATTTTGCTTCTTGGACTGTGGCTGCTAATGTTTTTGAAAGTCTGCTGTGGAAATGGAAATCCTTCCAGGGAGACGCAGATCCCCTGGTCCTTCCTCCTCAGAGTCAATAGCAGCAGCTCACGACCCCACCAGCCCCCTCTGAAAATCCCAGCTGCACTGTATCCCGCTCCTATGGAACACGGAACTCCTCTGGGCATGGAGGTTTCTACTCTGATAGCACCAAACAGTGATGGCTAAAATCCAGTTGCTGTAGGTCCTTAGCCTCAAAAAACTGAAGGGAAGATGGTCAGGAGATGGTTACAGGCAGGCGTGAAAACAGTGAGACAGTACTGGCCTAACTAGTGATGGTTCCTTGGGCCCCCCTTCCTCTCCCCCTACGATGGGAAACAGTGTTACTGTGTGACAAAAGTGTTGGATTTGTCTTGTTCCACAACCAGACAAAAAAAGTTTTGTTGGCTTCCTGGAGACCTGGGGGGTGAATTGGTGTTCCCCTGTGACAAGGTGTCTTTCAGTACTCCTGGTTCTTCTCAGGTGGGTGGCTGATGAAGTTTTGGCACTTGGCTTTAGGAAGCTAATAACGCTCATTTGATACATCCTTCTCAGGTGATTCCCTTGGCTTTGACAGTTGATGGAGCGCAAGTGCATCTGCAGAGATCACCTCCTTAGTGATCCATGGCATGGACCAGATCTCAGCTCCAAAGCTTTGGTGAGTACAATCCTGGACAGCATTTTCCATGAGTGCAAAGACAAGGAGGGAAGGGCTTGTTCCAGCAGATGGACGAGCCCAGAACGGTTAGAGTGCGACAAAGAAATTTTGTTCATCCCCACTGGTCGCAGTTGTGGCACCATCATGGGACTCCAGGAGGAAAGGCATCGGTGGCTGGCCTTGGCCCGCTGTCACTATCTCGTTATCCACCAGGTTATCCTTGCTGACATGTCTGTCTCTAATTATCCTGTGCAGGAATCCCTTCTTTGTAAAATGATGCCACAGTCAGAGTTTTAGAGGTGAGAGTTGATTTTTTGAGATTTCTTTTCAAAAAGCTGTGTTCGCCCTTTTATTGACTGCCTGTCTTGCAGTCGTAGGCCTGTGGGTAGGAATTATTTTCCTGGCACCCCCATGGTGTCTTTTTGCCGGGTAAAACCATTACATCCATTGAGTCTCAGAACTGTGACGTAGAAATAGAAGAATTAATTCAAACTCCATAGCACAGCTGGCCAACCCACAACAGAGAACGATTAAATCTAGACTTAGATGATCAAACTTAGGCACCTAAATGAGTGACCAAAGGCTCTGGTGCAAGCTCAGATCCTTGTATGTCTTGGATCTCTTTTCTTTCAGTTTGAGAAAAGGTTGCTGCTAAGCCAGATAGATTTTTTTTTTTCCTTGGCTTCTTCACTCATGGTGGGATTTCCAGGGCGTTTCAGGACTTCAGCCATTCTCATGGGTCTTCTCTGAATCCTCCTTCAGCTTTTCAGCCTACATCTCAAGGTGTGGAGCTGCCTAGGATCTTACAGGCAAGATCCAATCTAAATTCCAGATACCTTGTGCAGGAAGCCACCCCAGTGGTTAGTGGTGAAACCCACTGATAGCTAGTGATGAGTACTGCGTCCAGCTTTGGAGCCCTCAGCACACGAAGGACATGGACCTGTTGGAACAGGTCCAGAGGAAGCCACAAAGATGCTCCGAGGGCTGGAGCACCTCTCCTATGAAGACAGGCTGAGAGAGTTGGGGGGGTTCAGCCTGGAGAAGAGAAGGCTCCGGGGAGACCTTAGAGCCCCTTCCAGTCCCTAAAAGGGCTCCAGGAAAGCTGGGGAGGACTCTGGATTAGCAAGTGTAGCGATAGGACGAGAGGAATGGTTTTAAACTGAAAGAGGGGAGATTTAGATTAGTATGAGGAAGAAATTCTTTGCTGTGAGGGTGGTGAGCCCCTGGCCCAGGCTGCCCAGAGAAGCTGTGGCTGCCCCATCCCTGGAGGTGTTCAAGGCCAGGTTGGACGGGCCTTGGAGCAACCTGGTCTGGTGGGAGGTGTCCCTGCTCAGGGCAGGGGTGGCACTGGATGATCTTCAAGGTCCCTTCCAACCCAAACCATTCTACAATTCTATGAAAGGTCTTTTAGAGCTGACAATGTTGAGTAGAGGGGGGCATGTCTAGGAGCCCAAGGGCTTGGAGAAGGCATTTAAGGCTTGAAGCAGTGCGGCACTCCTGCAGCAAACAATCAGTGTGTTCTGGAGTGACAAAAGGGTCCGGATACAGATAAACCATGGAGTGGTAAATGTTGTGCCTGCTCTGTGTCTGTGTCCCCAGATGCGTACACATCTGGAGGGATTTGGGGAGGTGCTCAAATACTGTAGAAACCTACAGAGGTGCACAAATGGGGCCTTGGTGACTATCAGTGTCTCACCTGAAACATAATATCAGCTGAAGGGAAGGAGAGCTGGGCTGGGCAGGACACAGCCTGCGGCTGTTCTCCACTGGCGGCTGTGATGCAGAGCCAGAATGCCCTGCCGCAGTACAGCCATGGCCACTGCGGCTGCAGTGGGTTCTCCAGCCGCTTCAGTCTCTGCACTTGGACTCAAGCCAGAGTGAATCTCATCGAAGGGCTGGAACGAGGAGGGGGGTAATGAACTGTTTAGAGGGCCATGAATAGCAGCTTTCATCAGCTGTCATTTCCCATTACAACTGGCTCAACATGGAAATGCAGCGCAGGGCCCTTGGAGGAGAGGTTCCCCTGCCTTCCCAGTCCCAGTCAGCTCCATCCATGGGCTCCTTGGGCTCTTCGGGGACTGAGCCTTTCAGCTTGAACCTGCTGCAGTGACTGCTAAAGGGCTGGCTGGACCCACCAGCTGCAGAACACTAGCTCAACTCTCGCCTGACAGCATGGAGAGGGGCCAGAAGTGATCAGGACCTGGCTATGCCTGATGTGAGTTGTTGTGGATGATGCACAAATGCAAACCCTTGCAGACGTGAAGGAGTTCTGCAGCAGCCAACGTGAGCACAAGGATGCCAAGAACATGAATCTTCAAACAAGACCTTATGTATAGAGAGCCTTCTGCCAAAAGGTAGCAGAGAATTTGATGTAAAACCAGAAATATGCTTCGGTTGCCTTGGAATACAATATCCTCCTGAGCTGGCTTGCATATTGCTTCACAAAGATCAGCTGTCCACCAGACTACTGATACCTTCCAAACTTGGCTGCATTTCAGTGCTTGTGGGATGTAATGTAAAAAGAACAGGAGGATGATTGAGTGTCTCTGTTTCCAATTGACCGTGGTGCAAAGTCCCTAAATCTTAAGCCCGAGGATGGAGCTACACCCTGTGTGTATGGATGATTGTAGGAGTCCTTGGTGTCATTTCTGGTTGGAGATGGGTGTGGTGGTGCTGGAAAAGAAGGAGAGCTTGGAAAAGGAGTTTCCAACAGGGAGTTAGCCAAAGGAAACTGATAGTTTTTATGCCAATAAATTGGAACTGGGATTACAAAGGCAGAGAATAATTCTCATGCTCTGAAGCTCATTCCTTTGCTTAACTCTGGGTTCGGGTGGTTGGTACAGGAAAGGATGGTGACCAAGGGCTGAGCACGGAAATCCCCAAAACCCATATCTGACAGAATTACTTGCTTTTCTTAATGGAGCCGTGTGTGCGGGCAGCTCTGAGCGTGATGGCTGGTGCTTGGCAGGGCCCAGAGATGCTGTGGGTGTGCGTGGGCGGAGAGGGCTGGGAGGAAGGAGGGGGTGGAAAAGCCGCATTACTCCAAGGCCAAGCTGGGGATGGAGCAGAGAAGGGGTGTGAGGGACAGATAATGTTTCTGCAGGAGGAAGCCTTATAGAAACAGCTGCTGCGCTCCAGTTCCTCGGTGTCTCCCCACCTGCAGCTCCCTTGAACCTTCCCTTTCATCCCTTCAATCTTTATTTCATTTGATTAACAAAAAACTTCTTTCCCTCTCTCAGCAGAGATACTGGAGCACAGCCCATGGATTGGGAGTGGAGGGAGGGAATAGCTGCAGCTTGGCTTCTCCTCTCTGACCACCAGCCAGCTCCCTATCTCAGGATGGATCCAGCAGGAGCACGGGAGCTCGCATCCAAGAAGCCCCGGTGCTTTGCCAGGGCCACACAGGTAGCAAAGAGCCTGATAGAAAGTCAAGTGCAACATCTGGGAGTCTTTTTTTTTTTTCCCCTGTTGCCTCCCCTGTATTTCAGAGCAGTAACTCTCTGATGTGCAAGGAGAGCTTGCCAAAGCTGAAAATGCTCCAGTCTCTCACACGAACACCCCTGCGTGTGCACAAACGCATGCCCGTGTCTGTCTAGGGAATCTGGATCAGAGGACAACCACTATATTCTGAAGTAATACATCGCCCGTGAGACCCTGAGGTCCTTTGTAGGAGAACAAGTAGTAGGCTGTTCTCTTTGGCTCTTTTCTTCAGCCTCGGTGCTGCCGCCCCAGGGCACAACGGGCTGGGGACGACTGATTCGGAGGTCTTGTCCTTCTCCCTTCTCCTGCTTTCTCCTGCATCCTCCTCCAAGAGTCTAAAACTGCAGCTAGTAGATAAAGGAAGACCAGCCAAAATGCTCCTGTGAGAAGGCAACAGATCCAGTCAAGGGGGAGCTGGCCTCCCTTGCTGTTCATCAGTGACATCCCACAGGCTGCCAACTAATTTGCTTTCCTGTCTGCGTCCTGGATGGTCTCAGTGTTCACAAGGGGTGGGAATGTGCAGTCCAGCTCTCCCGGTGAGCAGCGGGGCTCTGCTCTGGACACAGTCAGCATCGCTAAAGGGCTGCACAGTCTTAACAGCTTGTTTGCGGTGTTTTTTTCCTGGTGCGCGTACAAGCTACCGAGGGTCTTGTAGGGATGGAGACAAGCAGAAACTTTCCTGATAGCCGGTGCTCAGGCAGGGAAGCAGGATGCTGCTGGGAAGCAAATGGGAAAAGAGAGCCCATGGGAGAGGAAGGAAGAGGCCAAGGCAGGCTCGAGATCTGGAGCATGTTTAGGGCAACAGAGTTGCCCGTCATGGTTGAGGATAGATGGGTTGGCTTTCTGAGCCCACAGAGCCCCATTCCCATAACTGGGCATTTTGGGCCATATTTACCCACTATGCAGCAGTGAAAAATGGTTTAGTTCCCACTTGTTCCGTGTTGGAAATCAAGTGCCTTACTAGGAGCCACAACCTTGGAGAAAGGGTTTAACTCTTTATTTTCTTGTCCAAAGGCTGGTCTGATGATAAAAGTGTTGGTTGAACCTCCCTTAATCTGGCAGGGACGGGGCTGCATCTATCTGGATGCTGCACCGTTTGGTGTTTGCATTTCGTACCGGTGCTCTTCCTCTTCCTGGCCTTACTTAACATTATTTATCCCGGCCTTTGGTGGCTGTACTTAGGAATGGTTACAGAGGTGACTTCACCATTTTTAAAAGTCCAGATCTGCAAATATTTTCATGAATGCAGTCACGAAGTAGAATTTGGTGATTGCAAACTGGTAACATTAAATACTGGTTCCAGAAACCGTCAGATCTGATGCATTTTAGTGAAGTGAAGCATCCAAAATGCACCCAGTAATGCTTGTTAGTAATTATTTTCTCCTTCTTTCTTCCTGAGAGATGTCTCATCCAGCCTGGGAATGGGAGGACTGCCATGTAACTTGACTGGGTAATCACTAATACCAACGAATAGCTTAAATAGCTAATTTCAGCCATGCAGCTGAGAGAGAGTGACAGAAGCGAAAAAAAAATTATTTGAGGAATTAATTGTGAGCAGAGAAGGAGTCCGGTGTCAGTGGGGCAGGAAAGACACAAGAAAAGGAAGAAAAAAAAAAAACCCTACAGGAAAATATAATTTAAACATGCACAGAAGACATGCAAATGCAGACGTTTGCTCGGTGAGGGGCCTCTGGATTTTTCCTAATGAAGTCTAATGCAAAGAGGAAATTAAAGAACTCTGTTTTCCACTCTGCCCAGTTGCAAAGCGCCTGCGCGGGGAGCGGGGGCCGGTGGCAGGGAGGAAGGCTGCAGTGCAGGCGGGAAGGACTGGGCCGAGGAAGAGAGTTTCTGCTCTTGGGCTGACAAACGGGACACGTCAGGAATTTTCATTTTTGACAGAGCATTCTTGTTTGTTAAGCAAAGCAAACAACTAATTGGACCAAACGGAAACTTTAAGCAGGAGAAGATCAGGCTGGATAAACTTCCTGACTGAGTGTTTTTGTTTTTTCTTTTTCTCAAAGGGTCTTCCAAGATGGTCCAATATCTGAGACCGTTGCTTTTTTGAAATAGAAACATCCGGTTTTCTAGTCCGTAATACTTTTCATTTTGAATTGTAAGCTAAATTTAGCGTGAATGGGGCTTCTTTGCTGAAGTTTTGGGAGAATTGAAACCAAATGTTTAAAAATTATCTATCCAAAATGCTTGGCTTGACTGAACTCAAGCGACTGTTGTTTTTTTAAACTATAAACAATATTGAAATTCTGAGTGTTTATCCCCGTATGACTTGAGAATTGTTTACAGTTTTTAGACATTTTTCAGGAACTGAAAACCTGTTCCTCATGTATATTTATGCTGGCAGCTGCTGCCTAAAGGACAGCTCAGCTCCTCGAAAAGTAGAAGCATATGACAATTTTCTCTTTAGTAAAGCTGGTAAAATACGGGGTGTCAAACCAGAATGAATTCCCCTGTCCAGTTTGGCCGGCCAGGCAGCAGCTGTGGCCGGGCAGGTTCCTCTGCGGCATTTCCCTCCGGAGCACCGGTGCCAAGGGTCCAACATGCAGCATGAGCCCCGTGAACTCCCCAGATCCGAGATGTGTTATGTCGGAGAGGGGTTCAGGTGATTGAAACGTGAAACTCTGACTTCGGATGGACGTTCCCACACTGCCTGGAAAACGAGCCACAGCTCCAGTTTGATGGAGGTGGGATCCGCAGCTGGGATCTGGCCATGCCAGGGTGCGGGGGGCTGCGGCTGGAGACCAGCCAGCTCTGCCATTAATAAGCTTTTCTGAGGCAGTGAAAGCCCAGATTTGGTCCTGATGGCAGATGCGATGATGTACACAGGCAGTCCATCACTGCACCAGCAGCATTGTCTAGACGCCCCTTACATGAGTGTCTGCTCTGGACGACAGGGCTGGTGCCAGTGGGGTAACTGCAGACCGGGGGGAGCTCATCTGGCACCTCCTGCTCACCAAAACAGGGGCAATATCCAAATTATATGGGCAGAGCTGGCCATGTCCTGAGCCCCAGCCCTGCCAGCAGCTCACATGGGTAGTCATACAAGTAATTTCTTTATTTAACCTTGAGTCTTCCAATTGTGGAATATGGAGGAGTTTGGTCTCAGGCCAGTACTGGTTTTAAGTTACAGGGGACCGCAGTGGTTGGTTTTTTATAATCATGGTGTAGTGATGCTGTTGGTTATATCTTTATAATTCCCATGGCAGGGGGCTAGAGACACGTCTGTGGGGTAGGATGTGCCCCTGGATTGGTGTCCTTGGACTGTGGCTTCGCTTTGGACAACAGACCCTGTCTGAGTTTAGCAGACATGCTCTTTTGGCCAGAAGACCTGATTAAAAGAACAAGTAGGAAATGGCTCCCGGCCATCCAGCAAATCCCATGATGCTGCTGAACTGATAACACCACCCCCTACACCTCGCTGGAGCCTGCCCCAATTGCAGGGGCAACCACCAACCCTTCTGTGCTCCCCGAAGCCGTGGGTCCCAGGAAGGCGCTGAGGCCGTTTTGCCCCAGCGGAGCCCTGCTGAGCTGCAGAGCAGGCAGCGTGCAGCTGGGGGGGGGGGGGGGGCGGGGGGGGAGGTGCCGAGAGGCAGGTAATGAGATTCCTGACTGCGTTTGCCCCATTGATACGATGCTTTCGGCCTCTTTCCTCTGTGCTCTTGCCCTTGTCCTTCTCAGGAGAACTTTTTCACTCCTTTGCCATCTCTTCTGTGCCCAGCCATGGGGGGTCTCCAGCAGTGAGCAGGATAGAAAATCTATTGATCTGTTCCATAAGCCCTGTACAAGGGAAGGTAAGTGCTCCCCAGCCAATACTTCTCAGTCATTTCCTTTAGGTGTTGCTCACATGCCCTAAATCACAGCTGCTGGTGAAAGAACAAAAGAAATGAGCTGGAGAAACCATGGCCGAGCACGTCTAATCCTGTCTGCAACATCACCCTTGCCCCGGCGTTAATGGAGGAACTCGGAGAGGCCAGATGCTGGTGCATCTGTGAAGAAGGACCCTCCGCTACCAGGACTGTTCTGAGTTGAAGGAGAGGAAATAGCAAAGAGGTTTGGCAAGTGAGCATGTACTTGTGGCTGATAAAGCTGTGTTTGAAGTTCCTCTACTGCACTGAGGACCTCAGGTAACACTCCCACCACCAAATTTGGCCTCCAGGAGTTACACAGTTGTCTTAAGAACCATGAGATTATTATTACCGTTATCATTCCTATTTAACGATGCTGAAATGCAGGTGCTGAGTCTTTCTTGAAGAGCTCTTCTTGGCTCCCAGCAGCTTTCGCCGTGAGCCGGGCCTTCCGTAGGGCATTTCTTGGTCATCAGATGTGGAAGATCCCAGGCCAAGCGGTGCGCTGGAGGCTCACCACGGTGTTGGCCTTTGCTCGCAACTTCACACCTGGAGAGACGATGCATCCAAAGCTGCGTTCACACGGTGCGGCACTGAGCCCAAGGGCAGTGTCGGACCTGAATTACTGAGAACTTTCCCCGTGGAGCAATGAGCTGCGCTGCCTCCGGGATGGAGCGAGCTTGAGCAGCGCCAGCCCCAGCACAGCGGTGCGGACAGGCATAAGATGAAGGAGGTTTAATTTTTTTTTTCAATAGCCATGGCTGGCCAACGTCTTAGGTAATAAATGCTATGAATTGAGGAATGCAGCCTTGTTATTGCCTGGCGGAGGGGAATTCATTCTGCATGTTGGCTTCTCCCGAGTTTTCCACCCAGGCGTCGTCGACTTCTTACCACCACATAGATATTTCTGTATTTCAGCAAAATTCCCCACTTCTAATCTGGATAGTCCTCGCTGGGTGGAGTGCAAAACCCACATTGTTAACTCCGGATAACGGTAATTAAAAGAAAATAAAATCAAAGGTGCTTAGAAAAGAAATGGAACATTTTTCTGTGGAAGCCAAAAGATTATATTAAACATCAGTGGTTTAATAAAATATTATGAAGTTTGGGAGCATATTTTCCCTGGGACTTAATCTGTTTATACATCTAAAAAAGTAAATAGAATATCACTTTCCTTGACCACACAGAAAACCTGATATAGGGGGGCTGCTCCGCTGTATATATTTCTTGGTGAATTGCTTCCACCTCAGGTTTCATGCAACGCGTCGTGAGTTGGGTCCGTTCCTCTCCTGCCAGGCTGGGGGAATGCAGGAATTCATCAGATTTGGTGGCGAAACGCTGGGGACGTGGCAGGGCCGGGGGGGAATGGTGTGAAGACCTGACTTTTCAAGGGTTTTTTGCAATCTCAAGAAAGGAATATGATTAATCTACATGGAGAAATGTGAAGTGGAAGAAGAGAGGTCATGGAAACGATGGCGACAAGACCGAGGACCACTGGGGAGTTCAGAGCCCCCCCAGCTGCCGTGGGGTGCATTAGGTTTAGGAGACTAAAATCAGACGCAAACGGGTAATTCTGTCTTTTCCCCTTTTTCATTAACCTGCCCACTCTTTCCAGGTTGCTGCCGCCAGCAAAAAGAGAGCACAGCCTCTCAGTACCCGTAAACTTTATTAAATGTGTGCTTTTTCATTCTTAAATTAAATTAAAATCAGTCTGTTTCATACTGGAATAGCACCAAAGGGAGAAGGATGACAGTATCACCAAGCAAAGGAGAGGGAGGAGAGAAAACCCAGAAACCGTTATATATGAACAAGTATTTTTTTTAATGGTTAAGAAAATGGGCAATTTTTATTTATTTTTTTTTCCCAATCTGGAGACCTAACATTGTGTGTGCTGGTGTGTATGGGGGAGAACCGAGGAGGCTGAGGATCGGTGTTAGTCAAAAATCACTCAGTGCAGGGTAGGCATGGCCAAATCACTGCTGGAAATTTGGCTTCTTAGTGCTGCACCCCAAAGACCACCCCGAATACCACGCAGAGGAGTCTCATACACCATCCTTCATGGCACATTGGTATTTATATTCCTTTTAACTGTGTAAATTATTGGGTGGCAGCATTTCCTTAGGAGTTGATTAAATTCCCCACCACACCAAATCAGCGCCAACTACTACAACGTGGACGCAGCAGCCTGGACCTTGCCCTTCCAGAAATCGCAGCGATGCGATTCACAGCAGCAGAGGGGCTGGTTTTTGTCTTGCCAAACTCCACTGGTAAAGAAAAACCCATTTTCTGAAATTTCCCAGCTGTAGCCAGTTGAAGCACGGTGCAAAGAACCGCTGCAGGGGGCTGAAGGGAGGTCTCCCGTTCAACTGCCTTCCTGAATTGGGCTCTACAAACCTGTGCCAAAGCATGGTGCCATCAGTGTGAAAAAACCCTGGTTTTTGAAGACTCTGGGGGCAATACTTGTGCTCAGCACCCCAGCTGCTGGGGGTTTCTGTGCATCAGGGCTGGGGTGCCCTGTTTGTGGGGCTGGCTGCCCCACAGAGCCCCACTGCCTGTTGACCAAGGCCACCCGTGCGGTGCTGCAAGTGGAGGGGCGAAGGAGGTGCATCTGTTCAATAATCATAGAATCATAGAATCGTTTGGGTTGGAAGGGACCTTTAAAGGTCACCCAGTCCCACCCCCCTGCCACGAGCAGGGACATCTTCCACTAGATCAGGTTGCTCTGAGCCACATCCAACCTGACCTTGAATGTTTCCAGGGATGGGGCATCTCTCATCTCTCTGGGCAACCTGGGCCACTGTCTCACCACTGTCAGCATAAAAAATTTCTTCCTTATTTGGCACTTGACATTGATAAGGGTGCTTTATAAAGGGTTCTTTTTTCCTCTTAAAACAAATGTTCTAAAATCTAAATGTTGTGTGGCATATAAGCCTAGGCTTCATCAGTGCACATTTGATTATTGAAACCAGAAGAATTTTAATACACCTAATTAGTTTCTCATCATTAATGTATTGATTTTTCTGCTTTTAAAAAAATAAACTTTATGGATCACTTCTTTTTTTATTTATAGCCACTTTTGCTTCCCCCCGCAATACACATGCTCAATACTGTAGGCCTAGGAGGGGCGCAGTTTTTAATAGTTTACTTCCAATTCTGAGGTTAAAATAGCCTAAACTTCATGGCTGGATTTTAAAATAAGCCTAAAGAGTTTAGAGGCAGGCTTAAATGTTATTAGAGTTCAAAGCAATTTGATTGCGTGACCTCTTTTTAGAAGCCATTGTTCATACGTGGAGGGATTTTCAAAAATACTTATGGCCCAGATCAAAAAAATCAATTACTGTCTCGGAGCCGTAAATAGTTTTACTAGGTGTGCAGCAAGGGATTCAAACCCTCGGAAACTGGTGGAAGCAAAACTTTAAAGCATTTTGGGGAAAATATGCCTACGTAGCTGAGTTCAGTGTGCTGGGAAGAGTTTTTTAAAGGCACGTATGATAGTTAGGCTTGTGTACACACCGAAGTGGTACTGAGTTAACGACAGTGATTTGGTGGCAGTTGTAGAAACTCATTTGTATGAAGGTGCTTGGTGTTGCTCTAGCTAGTTCAATATGGGAAGAACAATCTGTAGCGCTATAAAGCTGCTTTATAGTAGTCTAAACGTAACCATATGAGAGACAACAGCAATATAATTGTATTGATTTTTTTAAATCATACTCTTAAGTGATATTTATACTTGTCAAAGTCATGCACAGATTAGCCCAACCTTAAGTCTCCTTGAAATACCAGAGAAATGGCATACTTAAATCTTCTTCTCAGCTTGGAAAACCTCGGATTTTGTGCCTCGGTAGTGCTGGCACTGTTTGGTTGTGCCCATGAGTGAGTGATGCCTTGTCCTCGCCGCCACCTTGACTTTTGCACTTGGATGGAAGAGTACAGCGTGGGAGGGATGGTGGCCATCTCCTATTCCTGCCCCAATAAGCCTTGCCATTGGAAAGATTTTCCCAATAATTAACCCCCATCCTCTTGGCTACACCTTGAGCCCATTCCCCCTTGATCTGGCTGGCACGGGCAGAAAGCAGATTGCTCCTCTTGTTTCCAGTGCCACATTGGGAAGACCATAACCAAGAGCCCACCACTCTTACAGCTTCTTCTGATTTGGGAACTTTGAGCTTCAGCAATGAGCTGCAGAGATGGCTGGGAGGGACCATCTCCGATTTTCTCATGTCATCTCTTGCATGAACACTGAGGGGCCAAAGGGAGGCAGGTAAGAGAAAGGGCTGTTGGGGGTCTGTGACCCCCCCATCTGCCTTTCTGCTGCAAGGGCTTTGCAGAGGATGACTACGTAAGATGTTTACCCAGATGTGGTACAGGACATCATTGCCAAAAAGGGGCTTAAAATGGGACACACTGGAACAAGAATGGTGGGAAGTGGGTGAAGGCATCAGTGGAAGGAGCAAGGGTGGCGCTGAGATGTGCCATGCCAGGACGCACTGCTGAGCACAGCCCGGCTGTGGTGCCACCAGCCCATCACCACCGCTCCACCAGCCGGGGTATGGAAACGTGAGCTCAGATAAGGCTTTGGGGCAACAACGGTGGGAGAAGGTCCTGGGGCCTCGCGACACTAATGAAGTTATTTTAATTACCTTGGGCAATGGGCCTTGCGTGCAAAACCATGTGGGTTTGTGTCTTCAGGAGACAGGAAGGTGCCAGGACCCTGCATCCTTGGGAAGGGAGGGAGGCATGTAGGGATGGGCAGGAGGGAGGAGGCTCAAGGCAGCCGGGGGGAGATGTGGCTCAACCCCTGCAGTGGACCTTGGTGCCATGAAGCTGAGCAGGTACCAAGCTGTTTCCTAAGCTGTCAGACAGGACAGCCCAAGGTGGAAATGACTCCCTCTTGGGTTAAACTGTAAGTTCAGACAGAATTCTCCTTGGACTCCTTGAAATCTCTGCGCTGCTGTGATTTTATTAAGATCTCAGCCGATGTGCAGGCAGACAGTGAACTTGATCCCCAGGCTTCTTCCTAACCACATTACCAGGTGATCCCCCCACTTTGTTTGTTTTACCCCATCAGGGGCTTTTTAAAGTTAAGACTCAGGAGAGGAAGCATCATTGTGTGGTGTTTATACAGCACCAAGGGATAATTAGGTGCTCCTATACTCCAGAAAACGCTGAAGATAAAGAGCCAGCAGACAAATGAGCCCACAGTAATACAAGATCCTGCTTCACTAACAGATTTCTGTTGCTGAGACACTTTTACCAGCCAACAAAGGTGATAAGGATCAAAGCAAAGAATTTAAAGCTCCTGGTTATTGCAAACAGGAGATTTCGTTTTGCCTGACTATTTTTAAAGCCCTGCACACCCAGTGCTCTTGTTCCTGCCCCCCCCTCGGTTCTCCTTTATGAAAGGACAAGAAAACTTCCGTTGTCTTCTCCTCATTCTCTCCCCTTTCTGGATGTGATTTTTGTTCATTTTTTTTCCCAAACAACCCTTTCTCCACTTTTTTAAGACTGGCCCAACTTAAAACATTCTTCATTATGGCTTAAATATCACCTGCCTGACACTGTGAACTTGTTTTCTGCATACGAGTGGTGGAATGGTGGGTCCCCCATCACCTTCAAGCCAGGTGTACATTGAGCATCACCATCTCGGTGTGGACCTTCTGTGCCCATCACCCAGATACCTTCAGATGGGCCCCCCTGGGAAAAGCAATTAAAAAAACCTCAGCGTAGCAAAAGGGGTGCACATTGCAATGGGGAACACTGGTTTAGAGCCAACTCCTGTGAATGAAGCCTTTTGACTACCTGGCGATTTTTGTCATAGAGTCAAAAGAATCATTTGCTTTCTTTCAACTTTTGGCTACCAAAATTGTTTTGTCTCAAAACAAAACAAAGGATTATTGGTTTTGGCTTCTGTAAGATGAAAAATAAGTTTGGTTGATGAAAAGAACTTGATTTAGGGGGAGCAAAAGTCAAACAAAAAATTGGATAAATGAAAAAAGTGTCACCAAAGGTTTCATGCAATAAAAAAAATCCCCTAAGGTAAGGTTTTGAAAGCCAAATTAGATATTAAGCCTCCTCTGTTTCGTTGTCAAAAGTGATGAGGTCTGGTCTAACGTGGTATTTGCAAGCCAAAATCTGTCTGACCTTCCAGTAAAGCTCCAAGTTTCCCCAAGCACCCCATCACTTCTGGAGGTGGACCTGAGGACATCTAAAAGCTTTGCACCTGCATATTTTTTTTTTTTTCAGGGACGGTGCTAAACCTTGGGCCCACTGAAGGAAGCAGCCGAGCTGCAGGTGATGTCAGTAGGACCAGGCTGCTGTTCACAGCCTCCTTTTCTGGACGGACACACCACCTCATCTCCGAGAGAAGAAAGAAAACAAAGCAGTGTCAAAAGAACAAAATAAATCAGAACAAATCATGTTTCAGCACAACTATTATTTTTTTCTGTATTTCCCCCCTCTCTACTGATATGTAAAAAAAATATATATTATATTATATTTTCCTTTTCTTAAATTATTTTTTTCAGCCTCAGTCCCAGCCGAAGTCCTGCCCCGTCATCTGGTAGAACTTCATGTTGAAGGGCCGGTAGAAGTCCCGCAGTCTCTGCACCACCTCCTGGTCTATGTCGGGGTGGGTCCTGCCTTTCGTCTTCCCCAGGCAGTGGGGTTTGCTGCTGCCTTCCGCCTTCTTCAGGCACGGGAACCCCTTGGTTTTGTTGAAGTAGAAGTGTTTGTCGGTGATGATCCTCTTGAGGCCCAGAAAGTCCTGGACCCTGCCCAGCTCCCCTGCGGGGTCGCTGATCAGCCTCTCCCCGCTGACGAAGAGGATCTGCCCGATGGGGAAGTAGAGGAGCCAGTTCTCCAGGTGCTTGGCGTAGATGCCAATCTGGATGGCGCTCCACGAGGTGTCAATCAGGCCCGTAGTCCTGTTTTTGAAGGTCAGGCTCTCAAAGGTGGGGATATCGGGCTTCTTGGAGAGCGTCTGGGTGTAGTCCGAGATGGCTCTGGTCACGGGGTCCCGCACCACCACGATGAGCTTTGTGCCCTTGGACATGGAGGAGATGCGGGCTGGGGCCTCCTTGGTGACGAAGTAGCTGGGGGTCTTCTCCATGGTGATCTGCCCCTCCAGGGTCCTGGGCATGAGGTCTCTGGCAGAGGGAGAGAGAGGGACATGTTAGTGCCGAACGCCCCTGGGCGAGGTGGGGGAGCCGAGCGCAGGCAGTGCTCCGGGATGTCCCAGGTGCCAAGGGCAGGATCCTCCTGAGCCTCAGGCCTCCAGCCCAGCTTGCTTCCCTCCTTGCATGGATTGTCAGGAGGCCAAAATGCTCTGATTCAGCAAAGCATCTAAACACCCTCCTGATTTCCCACTTCCTTTGGCTGCCTGTTTCCCTAGAATTAGACCTGAACCTATTTTGCCCATTCAAGGCCTCTAAGGGGCTTCCTGAGGGGGGGGTCCCACCTCCGTTCTTGCAATGGCACTGTAAGAACAGAGCACATCTCTACACTCCTAATGTCCTATCCCTTTAAATTCCTCCCTGCCCACACTGGGGTTTCCTGCACATTGGCTTAAATTCCCTGGAATAACAGTGAATTTCTGGAGTAACAACACTGCCTTCCTGCAGGCCACAAGGGATTTTTCAAGGGCCAGGATGTAAGCCTCTATCTTTTGGTATTTTCAAGGTGGCAGCAAGCTGATGTCACATAAAAATGTGCAATATCAGCCCCCTGACCTCAGCAATTTCCTTCTTCCACCCAAAGAAATCCTACACGCAGGCTGCTTCGGGAAGCTCTCCCAGCCGGGAGTGGGAAGGGGCTTGGGCTCCATCCAGGGTCCACCCTGCCCCATGGTCCCCTTGAGAGTCCAAAGCCCTCCTGGGCCAGGAATTGGGTGTGATTTGCTAAAGGATCGCATGATTTGGCCACAGGATAACCTGAGCTCCTCCATGTGAAACAAGGCAAGCCAGGAAGGTGTAGGAGCCATATGAGCGGCCGTTTGCTCCTCTTGGGTGCTCCCAGCTCCTCTCCTTGCTCCCCCTTGCCCGCCACATCCCATCCCATCCCCTCACATTCGCATCACCCCATATATCACCCCCGGACAGGAGCCAGCATCTGCGAAACACCAGTGATTCACACCGTCATCAGTTAGTTACACAAAAAATCCCTTCTTCCAGGCTCTCAGCAGAGTTTTCCTTGGTTTCCTTCCAATGGTCTGGTTCTTCCCGGGGGGAATGGGAGATGGATGGGGAGCACCGCCGTGCCACCAGCGGTTCTCATGGCAACTGTGGCCCCAGGTCCCAAGAAGCAGGGACCCGCATCCCCCCCCAAGCCCTGACCCCTCGTCTTTGACCTTGCTGCGGCTGCGACACCCGCGTGCCGTGATGAACTGCTCCCCACCTGCCCCGCACCGTCCTGCAGCAGCAACATCTGGTTTGCAAACCTGTGCAATATGCCAGCAAAATTAAACTCATCTATCAAAAAAGCAACAATGAAAAGCCAACAACAGCTAAAAACAATAACAACCAAACCCCAGGCTGAGTCGTTATGTTACAAACGAGGCAGCAAGGACTGACCCTTCCTAAAGCGTTTCTTTCTACTTGCAACCACGTTACATAGAGGCCCTAGAGAAGCCAAATGTCTGCTGGGCTTTGCTGAGGGTTTCTGTTTGCGTGAAACTCCCTGAATTAGGGACATTCAGGCTGGAGAAGAAATAAGCTGAGGGGTATGAGAGAACTTTCGCACATCCTGAAGGATGTGAAGAGATAAAGGCAATCACTGCTGACACTAAGGATGGAGATGGGGGTTCAAGGATGTGAAGAGATAAAGGCAATCACTGCTGACACTAAGGATGGAGACGGGGGTTCAAAACGAGCATGAGGACGGCCTTTGCTGAGCAGACACATAATTCTATGGTGGGATTTGCCATCACCTGATGCTGCAAAGGCTGAAAGTGTAAATGGCTCAGAAACAGACTGGCCAAGTTCATGGTGGATGAAATGAGTTGGTGGCAATGAAATGTGACAATCCCAGACCCACTTCAGCCACAGGGAGCCCCCAACCCCAATTGCCTGCAGCTGGGAGGAGATAACAGGGGAAGGAGCCCTACAAACCACCAGCTTTCGTACACTCTTCTGTAGATACCAGATACCAGCCACCATCTGGAAGAGGGCACTGGCCTGGACGGCTCATTGCTCTGGCCCGGTGCAGCTGCTCCTGTGGCTTTTTGCTCCGAGCAGTCTCATGAATCACCTTCTCCCCCCACGTGCACCAAGCCCGCGTTGCTCAAGGGGTGTGTTGTTGCCCTTCGGTTTGGAAACCCTGCAATGACAGAGTCACCTGGAAACACCTGAACACTCCAGAGGGCACGGAAACCGGGTGGAACCCCCTGTTCCCACCACCTGCCGGCTGGGTCCCTGGCTGCTCCCCACCTCCTGCAACTGCAAGCTGCCGTTGAGCAAGAGCAGGAGCCGCTGAAGTGGCAGGGGGAAGGCGAGCTGACTTCTGTTTGTGTTTTGATAAGTGTTGAAATCTCCGCTGTGTCTTCCCAAGGAGGAGATTTAACCCCTTTCATGGCAAGGCTGCAGCACAAAAGGTTTCTTCAGCGCCCAGGAATGAGCAGGCACCTCCGCTGCCAGGGCCAGCGGGCAGGGACACGCCAGGAGCCACGGGGAATGTGCTACCGCAGCTTTTGGGAGATTAATTAATTACAAAGGGCATCTTTCACGGACGTAAACAGATGCCTGAAGGCCCCCCTGGACTAATGGCATCTGGGTTTTATTGCAAAAGAGCCACTTGAAAAGACAAGAACCACAAAAATGTTTTTGGCAAGAGCAGCCACCAGTGAACCCTGCCAGAATAAATGGATTCTGTTATTTTAATTTTAGTAGAGCTCGGGGCTTTATTTAATTACTTAATAGGGGAGGAAGACTTTCCTCAAAGGGAGCATTTCGGCTATGTGTGCATATTCATATCTGGCCTTTTCCAGGTCCGTACTTTCTTCCCAGCAGCGGAGTCCGAGGTGACCATTCCCGTGTCCGGCCAAAGTCCATGGAGGTAGCTGCTGCTCGTGGGGGCTGTGGCCCCTTCCCCACACCAATGGGCCTGGTAGGACTTCACTTTGGTAATGCAGGGGGTTGGACGTGTCCTCCATCGTGGCGGCTGCAGCAAACCCTCCCACTCCTGGCCGGGGAGGGCCGGCTGCCACCGGGGGCCGGGCTGGGGGCGACGCTGTGCCAGGGCTCAGCACCAGGTGGTTCGAGGTTCCAGCGACACACGCGGTTCCCCTGATGATTTCCTGGGATGCACCCTGGTGTCCCAGTCCTTGCCATTGGCACTTCAGTGCTGGGGTCACGTTAGGACACCCCAGTAACAGCCTCCCAACCCTCAGACACTCCCGGTGTGGGAACCGATCTTTGGTGTCACATTTATTATGGCTTTTATGCCTCTTTATGGACTGTACAATGATGCCTTTAAAAATCTTGATGTTAAGTTTCCCAGGGCAAGCAGGCTCTTGGTTCAACCCCGGAGACCAGAGTCCAGAGAGACGCCATCTGATCTCGAGTCCCTGTTCTTAGCAAGAGCACAGTTCTGGGGAAGAAAGTACCACTTTACGTCAAGAAACCAGAACAATCTATCAGGTTCCCTCCTGATAGGCACCCGAGGGTTGTGTTTGTGGAAATTCAGCTTGGAGGAACGGATGCAATGATACGTGTTGTTGGTGTTTGCCACCAGTCCACGCTGGGGACCCGCCTCGGCTCCATCAGGGGATGGGAAATGGGTTAAAGCAGCTATTTTCCCTCAGCTGACCTGTGCTGCTGTCCCACCAACTCCAAGCAGCAAGAGAAGCTGGTGACTAGTGAGAAAACAAGCATTGGTTGTTCCAGAAATGAGATTTTAGGAGGGGACTGCCTGTTTCACGTAGTAGAGCAGCCCCATGCTGCTGGGTTTGCCACAGTGGTGGGAGCTGCTCCTGGTGTTTGGTCCAGAAACCTCAAGGTGATTTTGCTGTGTGAAGTCCACCTGCTGCTTTGCTCCCAGATGGACCAAGCCACGACCTGCTCGGGCCCTCCTGGGCTCCTTCACAGCGTGCAAGGCATTAACAGCAGTGTGGATGGACTTGCCGCCAAGGCTTTCCCACATAAATCTAGTCCAGACCTCTCCCGGCAGGAGGCTGAAGTCAGCAGATAAGGACAGCTCTTCATCAGGCCTCACACGACCGCAACCCAAAGCGATAAATAAAGCTGCTGTGATTACAGCCATCAGCCCCATGTGCTCTCCAGTGAAACCGGCACTGTTTATCTGCTAAGGGCACCATCTCCTCTAGTTTTAACTCCAGAAGGTGAGTGCCTTCTCCCTGGCGATCCTAGTATGACTTTTTTTAAATAAGCCGTCTCTCAGAGCCCAGCTGGACGGACTGAGATGATCATCCACAACAAGCTGCCTGATGCAGGGCCTCAGCTGCAGGGTCTTGCACACCCTTCTCCATCTGAGACCGTGGCCAGGTCTACCTTGAGCTCCTCTGCAGCAGAAAAATGAGTCCATGCCCTGCCTGAGATGGCAATTGCAATAGAAGGGAGGAGGAGGAGGATGAGAACAGGTTTAGCCTGGACCAGGGGTTTGCAGCTTGCAGCAACGCAGCTTCTCGGTGCCGGAGCAGGGAACAACACAGGGTGAACGAATCATGAAGGAGAAAGATCAGTCCCCGCTCACCAAGCGCTGATGTCCCGGTCCCAGCACCAGTAATCTGGGGGTGGCCGAGATGTGGGCACACGCTTGCCCCCACAGCCTCGGCCGTCCCCGGGGCTGTCACAGCTTCTCTCGGAGCAGGAGGGACGAGCAGAGCGCGTCTGCAACCACCCCAGCGAACACGGCAGAGGTACGGCCTGAAAGCACAAACCCACCATCCACCAAGTCCTGAGATGTAGAAACACCCGCAGCCGGGTGGCGGCGTGGGGACATTGTTTGTGTCCCTGGACCCCTCCAGCCAGGCTGGCTCGTGCTCTCCCGCTTCAGCCGCCACTGCAGATCCCCGGCTCCGACAGACCGATGTTTGCCCTGGGCTTTGGCCGCGTTCCCGCTGACCTGGCCGCAGGCCCCAAAGGGCACGTGGGCCGGGAATTCTCCGCTGGATAAGGGATGGGAATGAAGCAGGAAGGTGAAGCCGGGGTTTCGCACAGCCTGTTTACACACAGCTGGGCTTTCCCAAAGGGGATGGTGATTTTAGCTACCGGCATCTTTCCGCTCCACAGCCCGCAAGCTGCAGCGGGGTTAGGAGATGCAGCAGAAGGGCATTGCTTACCCCTTACCCTCACCCCAGGACACCTTCCCCGGGCAGCCCGGGCTGGGGGGCACCTTGCTCCAGCCCCCAGGGGCTTTTTCCATCTTTGCCATTAGCTTGAGCTACTGGTCCAAGCAGTGGGATACACGCAAAGAAATGACAGGGATGGACCCCGCCCCCCCCCCCCCCCCCCCAGGCAGATATTAGAGCATCCAAGGAGCCTCCCTGTTTCCATGGCTCGAAATGAGTTGCCAATAAACGTGCTAATTAACACCTCAGAGTGATCTGCAAAGGAACCTGCCCTCTGTTACTTTTTGCTTAAACCAGCTGCAGTTTGGTTTTGCTCCGGACTCAACGGCCAGGGTTTGGGTGGGTTTGGAGCACCCCAGCCCGCAGCAGCGGTGGGAAAGGAAGTCTCTGCTGGGGGCAAGTGTTGTTTTTAAGGAAGTGCCAGCGAAGAGGTCATCGCAGGAAAAACCGTATCAAAGAAATGCTGCTCTTTCCGAAAGAGCCCAACAGCTCTGCAATCAGCTGTGGGACCTCGAATCCCACGGAAGAGCTTTTCCGGCAAGGAAGGGCCAAATCTGCTCCCAGAAATGTAACGCGGGGTCACGGGGAGGATGGGACACTGTCCCACCAGCAAATGCCCGCCCCGAGTCCCGCCTTTGCACCACGAAGCGACAGCGCGGTTACAAATGAAATTGGCTTGTCAGAGCAAAATTATCCGGTCTTTATGTATGGGAGGAAGAGAGGAAGGAGAAAAAATACATTTCTTTCAACTCTGGGAGCCAGCAGTGTTCAAGGCTTGAGGGAAACCCCCCTCCATCAACCACCCGAAAAAGCAAGCAGCACCCGAGATGGCGCTGGCACTCTTGTGCCTTTTAGTGCCCCTTGACGGCGTTTTCTGCCTCTCTGGCTTGTGTGCTGCCTTCGGTGTGTCACGTATTAAGTGACCAGCACGACGGCGGATGCTATGGCAGGGCAAGGAGAGCAGAGAATTAACTGCCCCAGGGGGCATATTTCACCCCGCACTTCTCTACAGAAATGCCACTAGAATTTTTATCTCCAGGAAGGGGCCAGACACCACGGTGATGGGCACATAACACAGCTGACGGTCCCGCGGGAAAGATGGAGCCTTCTCCAGCATGAAGCTATCAAACAAGGCGGGTGGGGAAACTGAGGCACAGCAAGCACGGCAGCGTGATGCAGCCTCACACCCCCATTGCCCCCTGTGCTGCCGCAGCCAGCAGCAAGTTGCCTTCTCCTCCCCCACCATCGCGTCTCTTCTTCTTCCAAATCATTCCAAGTAGTGACGCTGCAACAGAAATATATAAAAAAAAATCCAAAGCTTGCCTTTCCCCCACCCTCGAGCCCACACTCCCAGGAGTACCGTTACAGTGTGTTCAGGAGATGACTGAAAAGAAAGATGCTCTGGCAAGACCGGTAACTTGATGTAACCAGTCGCATGCATGGATATATAAATTCAAAAACGCTGCCTAAAGAGATGAATGTGTCCCTCCTATGAGTCCGGTGTCTCAGCCCAGGGGCTGTGCTGCCCTGGCAGCTCCAGCAGAGCTCTAAATGTGCTTTGATGAGCTGTGAGAGCACGTCGGAGTTAGCTGAGCCTCCTGCTTTGCCTTCCTTTAGCTGTCAGGTCAAATCAATAAATGGAAAGATGCATTTCAAGAATCTGATAAAAATTTAAAAAGAACATCTCCAAGAAAAGCTAAGGGACCGTGGAAGCTGGAAGGAGAGTGGCAAAAGATCGGAGAGAGGCCTGGAAGGAAAAAAGGAAATCACTCATTGCATTGCTCGATGTAAAATTAAATCCAACTGATGTTCTATCGAAGGGAGACTCTTGCCATTGGTTTTAACAGAGGATGGACTGGGCTGAGGGTGGAGCCTTTAAAGGTCCCTTCCAACCCAACACAAAATAAGGGGCAGGAATGGGTAGGAATAAGGGCAGCAATGGCCCTGGGAGGGGACAGCAAAGGCCGTGGGTCTCTCCCATCTGTACCCATCCTGCTGCCAAGGCATTTTTCTCTGGGTAAAGATAACAGTCAGCAAATTCTAGGTGTTATCTGGGGGCCTGCAACACAACCGTCACCTCCCAGAGGATGCCTGCACCCTCATGAAGCATCTGTGGTGGAGTCAGGGGCCTTGGGTTTTCCTCTGTCCCCACTGAACGACTGCAAACTGTGCAGGATGAGGGCATCGCCCGCGGGGATAATCCTGGTTCTGTTCCCTTGGCTGTGGTTGGAAAGGTGTCCGGCAGGACTGCTGCAGTTCTACCGGCGGTTAATGGTCCCTGGGTTATTTGCTCCCCTGAGATGCGCGGAGGAGCCTCCTGCCACCTTGGCATGCTCCCTGTGCCCAGTGCCCTCCCAGGACAAAGGTTTATCCTTTATCCCCTACCCCCACTATTCCAGAGGGGTTTAAAAAAATCAGTGTATGCATGAAGACGGGGCCTCATTGGATGGAGCTGTGCTGGGATGAGAGGGCAGTTCTCAAAGAACACAGGGCATATCATTACTTTTACGCACTTAGAAAATACCCCAAAACCCAGAGCTGGTGGCTGCAGGGACGGTCACTGCTGCGTGCCGTGGGCATCGCTGCAGGGGATAAGCGTGGCACACTGTTAATATGCCACCTTTCCGAATAAAATGCTGTCGCAGAGGCAGGGTGTCTCCTCCCACCCCCCAAACCAGCCTGCTCTGCGCTTGCTGCTGCACACAGCGGCGGCGGGAGCTCCCGAGCTTGTTCTCACGGCGGATGCTGGCGTTTATTTGAGCAAGTCTCGGTATTTATGTATCTCATTACATCTGCAGCCGGTAGCATCTGTTTCCACGCTGTATCTGTCAAGCAGCATCTTATCAGCGGAGCTGCCTTCCCGTCCCTCCCTCCTCGCCTTCCCGGTGAGCTCCCTCTGAAGTTCAGGAGACGGCTGACAGCCCAACGCGGGACGCAGCCGGCACCCCTGCTGCAAACCTCTGCCTAAACTGCAGCCTGCAGGGCCACAGGGACCCCCCCAGACATATGCCCTGTCCCCATCCAACCCCCCAGCAGCAACCAAAGCCAGTCGGACCAGCCCCAGCGTCCAGCTGGGGCAGGGTGAGACAGAGGGACGAGGCAGGTGGCCATGCCCATCCAGGCATCCATACTGCAGCCATCACACAGGCATCCTGGCAAAGGCATCTGTGGGTCCAAGCGAGAGGCTGCACTGGTCTCTTGGGGGGGCGTTCCTCAGCAGATCTCCCCCATTGCACCCCCACTGCTTGGCAAGCACCGCAGGCAGCGCTGCTCCCTGCCACCAGTGGGTTTAACCACTCCAGCGTTTAAGAAAAGCCACTCCAGCCATCTCAGGGACTTGGACATCGAACTGTCAGCGCCGCGTCCACAGGACTAACAGCCGGTGTCACGCGAGGTCACAGCCAGGAAGCATTCTCCTTCCCAAGGAGCTGGGAAACCCATCAAAGAAAAGCCACGGAGAAAGTGGCTTGTCTGCACGGGCCGTTGCCAGTATCTCCGCAGGTGGACGCTCTCCTTCCGGACGGCGGGGCCATGACCCAGCTCAGGAAGAGCAGGAACAATCCCTGCCCAACGGCAGGGTGGCTGCCGCCCCCCCGCAGCAGGGGCCAGAATGATCCGTCAGGAAGCGGCAGTGTCCCCAAGATAAGGGGGTCATTCTGTCCCCGGCAGCCCCCGTACGAGGGCACGGGTGTAACTCGGTGGTATCTTAGAATCATGGGGTTGGAAGGGACCTCTGGAGATCACCCAGTCCAACCCCCTGCCAGAGCAGGGTCACCCAGAGCAGGTGGCACAGGAACGCGTCCAGGCGGGTTTGGAATGTCTCCAGAGACGGAGACTCCACCACCTCTCTGGGCAGCCTGTGCCAGGGCTCTGCCACCCTCACAGGAAAGAAGTTCCTCCTCATGTTGAGATGGAACTTCCTATGGTCAAGTTTGTGCCCATTACCTCTTGTCCTGTCCCTGGGCACCACTGAAAAGAGCCTGGCCCCATCCTCCTGACACCCACCCTTTCAGTATTTATAAGCGTTGATAAGATCCCCCCTCAGTCATCTTTTTTCCAGACTGAAGAGACCCAAATCCCTCAGCCTTTCTTCCTAAGAGAGGTGTTCCAGTCCCCTCATCATCTTGGTAGCCCTTTGCTGTCCCCTCTCCAGCAGTTCCCTGGCCTTCTTGAACCGGGGAGCCCAGCACTGGACCCAGCACTCCAGATGTGGCCTCCCCAGGGCCGAGCAGAGGTGGAGGATGACCTCCCTCCACCTGCTGGCCACAGTCTTCTTGATGCCTGCCAGGGTGCCATTGGCCTTTTTGGCCACAAGGGCACATTGCTGGCTCATGGTCATCCCGTTGTCCACCAGAACTCTTTCCACAGAGCTGCTCTCCAGCAGGTCACCCCCAACCCGTACTGGTGCAGGGGGTTATTCCTCCCCAGGTGCAGCACCCTACACTTGCCCTTGTTGCATTTCATAAGGTTCCTCTCTGCCCAAATCTCCAGCCTGTCCAGGTCTCTCTGTATGGCGGCACAGCCTTCCGTCCCAGCAGCGTGGGGCCATGGGGTGTCTCGAAGGGGCAGGGGAGCATCTGGACTCCAAGAGGGGCTGCACGGGAGCCTTTGCTCAACACCACTGTCGTCCCACCCCCCGCTGTGCTTTCAGTGCTCGGCTCCTGCCTTGCTCCCTGGGAAGGGAGGTTGCGCTGATCAGGGCTAATTACAGCGTGCAAGCCCTCTGCCTAATTGCTCTGATTAATTATTGATGGGCAGAGCTGCTGCTCTGAGGGCAGCAGGTAAGCGGGGAGCTCTATGCTCAGGCAGGTGCCCGGTGGCCTCCTGGCTCCTAGCGAAGGTGATGCCGGTGGTGAGAGGCGATGCTGCTGTCCCGACATCCCGCAACAAGTCTGGGAGAAGGAACCATGCCAAGAGGCTCCCAAGAATCCGCTGTGCTGGGAAGCACATCTGGGCATCTCCTGGAGACCGCCAGTGCCTAAGTGCTATCGACAAGCAGAAACTCTCCGATGCCATTAGCCATGCAAGCCATTGATTTTCTTTGCTGGAACAAGAAACTCATCAGAGCTGAGGCAATCAGGGGTGGCACCACTGCTTCCTCTGGGCTGACCCGCTGGGTTGGAAAAGGGGCATTTTGTAGTTGTTTTCCTTCCAATGGCTAAAAAGCCAAGTCATCGTGGCGCGTTTCTGCATCCATCTGGGAGGATGCTGGGTCCTGCCCGACGGCGTTGCTGGTAAATCCCAGCCAGCCAGAGGCAGATGAAGAGCTCCAGAGCCCTTGGCCATAGACCCTCTCACCACACCTCCATCCTTTGTGCGGGAATGGAGGCACCACCAGGCACCACCTAAAGGAGCTTTCTCTGCTGGGCTTGGGGATGGGTTCATCAGCCATTGCTGCTGCCGAGGAGTCTGGCAGTGGTTGCCCCTCGGCCTGGCTACCAGCCTGCTCTTTAGCCCAGCCTTACAGCTCCTCTCACAGCTCTCCCAGCAGCTTTAGGCAGCGTGCAGGTTTGGCATATGCCATGTTCCGGGGAGCAAAAACCCTGCCCTTCCCCAGCAGACCTGGACCCAGCACTCATCACCTCCAACAGCGGCCACATGTATTTTTTGATCCCCTGTTTTTACATCTCCGTGGTCTCTGCAGTATCTTCCCTGGTGAGAGCTTAACCCCAGCAGCGGTCGGGGCTCCGAGCGCAGGGCTTGAGCCGTTTGCCAAACCCCTGCAGCACCAGCTGATTCTTACATGGGAGTAAATCAGGCCCTCAGTGATTTCGTCCTATTTCCATCATAGCTCCCAAATGAAAAGCGATTCCTCATTTCCCAGATGGATTTGCTTGGGGAAATTCAGGCTTCTGGTGGCTGGTTCTGTTGGCTTTTTGGTGCTGTTTTTTGTTGTAACTGTGGTTCCCCTTAATGAAAATGGACATGAGTTCTGCTCTCTTCTACAGATGCCTCTATTCTGCAACCTGCTGATTCCCCTCTCTGACACAACATGCCAAAGGAGGATTTTCCAGCTGAGATGATGGGTACGAGCCCTTTTTGCAGCCTTGCACCCTGCCTTTCTCCCCTTGCACAAAGTGCAAACCAAGAGCTCCCAGCCCCACCGTGCACTGGAATAAGTCGCTGCTGGAGGCGAGTGGCAGAGGACAGTCAGTGCGTGGCTGGAAATGAATCCTGTGAACCCAGCACTCACCCAAAGCAGCAGGTTTGCTGAAAAGTCCACGCCCGTTTGCCCACTGCACGGTTGCGCGGTGGGGAAGGAGCTCACAACCTCTTCCCATCACACGGAGGGATGCAGAAGAGTCACAGCCTTCGCAAGGACCAGCATGACCTTCATTCATCCTAGGCCTCACCCTCCTCAGTTTTGATGTTAAACTACCCGGTTTTGGGACCTGCATCGCCATTCTGAATGTGCACTGCATTTTTTTGTTCGTATTAAAGCTGTGCCTGTATGGGCTGATCGTTATCCCCGGCTAGTACGTGAACAGAGCAGGAGATGGCACGTGCTCTGAAAAGCTTACGGAGTAAAGAGAAAAGACTGAGGGAGGAGGAAAAAAAGGGCAGAACTGACCCAGGATCATATGAAATCTCATATAATGAAATTTCATATAATGAAACCTCAAGGTTGTTCTTCTTGCTTAAGCCCATCCCTGAAGTGGAGGGACCAGAGCTGCACTTTCCCCCTGCCCCGGACCTGGGTGAACCCCCTTGGTGGGCACAGCCTTGGGCTGCCAGGGCAGAGGGGTTTGTACTGGGGGGAACATGGGGGAACCTCCACCCCCAAACCAGTGGCCATCTCCCGTCTCTCTCGCTCAAGGATCTTCAAGACCACACATTTCAGCCCTGACTAAGCAAATCACCTTAAAGAGGAAGGTTAAGGAACTGTTTATTATTGGAAATGTCTCCCTCTCTAGGACTCATTTTTTGATAAATTAGCTTCAGCTTCATTACTTCATGATATATTTCCCTTGACATTTAATTATACTTACCCCAAACACATTAAGCCAATCAGTCTGAACAGCTTCTTATTAATATGCAAATTTCTCCTTTGAAAAGCCACGAATCTGTGAAAAATCTCTTTAGGCTTCAATTAGGCCCATTTGGGAAGTTGGGAACCCCCTGAAATGCCCTCCTGGTCTGAGGTCGGAGGGGACCGGGGGGGCCAGGGAACCCAGACCCACTCCGGTGCCTGTTTTTGGGATGGGAGAAGGGGATGCTGCCAGCCACTAAAGCACCTTCACAGGCCCGGAGCCATGGAGAGGAAGAATTTTTTTTATGCTGAGGGTGGTGAGACAGTGGCCCAGGTTGCCCAGAGAGGTGGGAGATGCCCCATCCCTGGAAACATTCAAGGAACGTTCAAGGAAAAATTCAGGTTGGACATGGCCCTGAGCAACCTGATCTAGTGGAAGATGTTCATGGCAGGGGAGTGGGACCGGATGGCTTTTAAAGGTCTCTTCTAACCCACACCATTCCATGATTCTATGATTCTAAGATGGGAAGCTGAATCCTGCAAACCGACACGGTGTTGGCAGCTTATCCCCATCCCAGAGATGATGTTCCTCCTCTCCACCAGCCCTGGAGATAGGGTGATCCTCTGCTGAGGACCACAAAGCCTTCTCGCTGCAGGGCAGCTTCACGTGGGAGCTGCAGGAGATGCAGTGAAATCTCAGCCCAGTTTTTAGCAAAACAAACAGGAATCCAGTTCCCCCAGCGCCATGGGCAAACAGGACGTGATTTGCATTAGGCAAATAAATTGAACCACACAATTAACCATCTGCCCTGGAAAAGCTTTAGGTTTTGCTTTAAAGCATCGCTTCCAGCCTCCCTCTGCTCTCGCATCCATCTGAACGCCGCAGGATTTTCTACTCGGAAACCAACAGGGAATAAATTCATTGAATCATTCCTATAAGTAATTGGAGAGAACCATCAGCAAAGGTACCACAGCCCCGCTGGCCTTTGGCCTCCCCGGATGTATTTTCTGTGGATTATGCCAATGGGCAAACCACAAAACTGCTTCAAACCCTCCCAGAGTCTCCAGTTCCCACCAAAAGCCTTTACTTGCTAAAACGAGATGATTTCCTGGGAGCTACCGAGTGCCACAACACCTTCTCGAGAAAAACTTACCCATTTCATCCTATTTCAAAAGAGGCTGCAGTTTTTTAAAAAAAAAATACGATTCGGTATAATTTTTTTTATTCCCTACAGTTGGACATTAAGATCGGAAATACATTGCAATCAGTGTACTATATAAATAGTCCAATTTTGGAAAACAGCTCTCATGAGCAATAAAGAAACTCAATTTACTATGCACTGTAATAAAAATATCTCTTTTAGCATATAAATCAAACCAAAGTGAACAGATTAAAAAAAAAAAATAAACTCAACCCCCCCTGTTTTTTTGCCTAAGAGCGCAGGCGGCCGGCCCTGGGGAAGGGCTCGCCTGCCCTATATAAATATATGCAAGAGAAAATCCGTTAAAAACTGTAGCCACCACTTTGTTTTCCAAAGGTCCCAGTTTATCCTTCGGTAGAAGAAGGTGGGCTGGGGAGAGGTCGGTGAGAAACACAATCCTTTCCTGTATAAACAGTATAGCCCGTGCTGATTTTAAGTGCATCATATGGCATGTATTTTATGTGTGTATATATAGAGGGAGAGAAAGAGAGATTTTTCAAGCCAGCAAGAGACATAAAGTGATCTTATATCATCTAAAACCAACAATCCTACTTCGACTTCTGGCAGTTTTCCTCGCAGTCGTCCCTGCCACCCCCCCTGCCCCTTCCCCCACGGGCGGCTGGTGCGCGTCGCCGTCTGCCCCCATTATTTTTCACAAAGGCATATAAATCACTGGGGAAACTCTTATTATCTTATTTTCCCACTGCTTCCCCCTTGTCTGTTTTGAGAAAAGAAATTAATGCATTTGTCTCCAGAAAAATGTGCAGTCTCTGTAATTCAGTTTTAAAACAAGCACAACTCGCAAATGGATAGACCTCGGTTAGGAGACTCATTTTTCATGCGAGTAATTGAACCCTTCCCTTCGATTTTTCCTTTGGGTGTTAAAGACAACTGATGCCTTCCTGGAATTTGCTGAGGTCTAAGAAAGGTGGAAAGACAAGACAGAAAAGAAAGAGCAGAAGGCAGAAAGAAAAAGATGGAGAGGAAGGAAAAGAAAGAAGAAAAAGGTGAAAAGAAAAAAGAAAGAAGATGGAGAAGGAAGGAAGGAAGGAAGGAAGGAAGGAAGGAAGGAAGGAAGGAAGGAAGGAAGGAAGGAAGGAAGGAAGGAAGGAAGGAAGGAAGGAAGGAAGGAAGGAAGGAAGGAAGGAAGGAAAAAGAAGACAGGTAGAAGGAAAGAAGTTAAGTGTGAAGCACATTTCAAAGCATCGGCTGTAGAGGGAACTTTGGGGAGCCCCCAGGAGAGCATCCCGGCTGGGATTTTTCCAAAAGCCATCGCTGCTTTGCCTTGGAGGGCTCCTCACCGCCAGGGCTGATGAGCAAAGCCATCCCCATCACGCACCAACAGCCTCTGCCTTAACCTGGCCCCGTGCCCCCCCTCAGTCACCTGCAAACCCGGGGACAAACAGCCCCGTGGTGTCCCACAGCACCCCGAGCCCAGGTGTCCTTGCCCAGGGCAGGGGGTGGCATGGGGTGATCTTTAAGGTCCCTTCCAACCCGAACCATTCTGTGACTCTGATTCTGTGACTCTCTGCTGCTCCCCCCTCCCTTAATGGGAATTCCTTAATGGGAACGCAAACCAACACGGTTCTCCGCACAAAGTCCATCCGACAGCGGCATGTTTCTCCAAACCACAATAATCACAGCCAGCGTGAAAATAATCCCCATCCCTTGTGCTGCGGGGGCTCTTGGGCAGACCCAGTCTCTCCCCCCCAAAAGCAATATGTACCATGAAGGCTCCTGTACAAAACGCTGCACACCCTCCCCGCAGTCCCCAGACCGCATCCCCATCTCTTATCAGCTCCGATCCACCAGTCGCGCAGAGGAAGTCAAGAATAATTCCAGAAAAGCCACAATCAAGTGAGCGCTCAGGCCAGCAAAGTCTATTGTTCCTTTGTCTCTCACTATATTATCTCTGTCCCCTGGGAGGCACATTATTGCCTGCAATATATAATGTGATTTGCTTGTTTTCCATGTCTGCCTCATTTTTCTTAGGCGCAAACACACGTGCACCTTCAGCCATGCATGCGTTCCTCCCATGGAAGAAGAGGAGAAGGATGGGAGAAGATCTAGGATGGGAACGGGAGCTGGAGAAGCTTCAGGCAACGGGAAAGGGCACAAAATGTTGTCTGGAAATTGGAAGGACACAGATAACCACTGAATGGAGGTGACCGGGGGGAAAAAAAGGTGTTCCTCCATCCTCCTTCCCTCTGGAGGAGGGGAAATCCCACCAGATCTCAGAGACCAAAAAATCAGGACCCGGTGAGTGCAGGAGCTAAAAGTAGCTAAATTAAAGCAGCTGAAGTCGGAGGTAGGGAAATAATATTGGAAATAAAACTGGACATTTAAAAGTGGAAATTTAAAATTGGAAAAAATAGGGAAATAACTGGGAATAGTAATGGAAATGCAGTGGACGCAGCAGGCTGAGACCCAGCCGGGCCACTCGGCCACTCTCGGGGAGTTTTAGACACCCCCCCGTCCCTGCAGGTTTAATGGACTGACTGCCGGGGTCTGTTGGGAGCAGGGAGCGGGGCTTTCTCCATCCCCTGCAGAGATAAAAGGATCCGGCCCCCAAGATATTGTTGTGGAGTCCTAAACAATTCAACAGAGATTATTAAGTTTTGGAAAATACCGTGACATGCCCTATACTGCTGGAGATGCTTCATGTATATTTGTGTGTGTGCGCGCACACATCAACAGAGAGCTTTATGAAACAGCCAGACACCTCAAAGCCCCCCCCCCCCCCCCCCACTTTTGAGAGCAGGGGTTCTTTCTTAAATTATGCTGAGAAGTGACTTCTTTATATATCACTACACATTTCCTCCTGCTGCAAGGCCAAAAAATCCTCTGTCTGTATTATAAAAAAGAGAGCCTGACCCCAGGCTATGATCTAAAATATATGGAGTCACACAAGTTTACCCTCGCAGTCATTCTTCATCCTTCCTTCGCCAATCCGTCGCCCTTTTGCTAAATGAAACTTTAATGGCTGGAAAAGGGCTCCCTACTTTCGTTCCTGGAGCAAAGCAGTCAAGTGCAAAGAGGGCAAAAGTCTCCAGAAAACAGAAAGCTTAAAAAGATTCCTCCTAGCCTAATTTGCAAGTTCTGGGCAAGGCAGAAACTGCGCCGAGCAATGGCACCCTGCCCTCCTCCAGCCCCGCGGCCTATGGAAGGGTTTGAGCCACGGCTCACAAGGTCACGCATTAAGAGCTCTTTTCTGTGCTCAGCTATTCCACCTCCTCCCAGGGAATGCATCGGCGTCTAACCCGGTATCCAATGGAGTCATCTGGCACATTTTAGGAAGTTTTAGTTGATGGCAGATCTGAATTTCATGAGGGAATTGTGCGGCATCTTGCTCAGGTCCGGCGGATCCGTGGGTCTGTACCACGATCGCCTTCTTGTCGCTGCTCAGGGGAGGCAGAGGTTGTCGCCTGGGCATTAGCGTGACACCAAGGGTTCTAAGAGCGAATCCAGCTCATTAATGTGGAAAAAAAAAAAAAAAGAAAGAAAAGTACCTTCCAGAATAGGAATGGATGAAAAAAAACCACTTAGTGACCTCAGCTTCATGAGTCAACTTGAGTCATTTGGCCAATAAACCCTCATCTTCCTCACACAGCACCGAACTGGCATGGGCTGGGGGTTTCACATCGGCTCCTGAAGATGACCCCCAGCCCTCTCATTCTGCAGGGCTGCCCTGCTTAGCAAGCCCAACCCTCCTTCCCCCTTCACTTCTCAGCATCCGCAAAGGGGAGAAAACCCAGCTCCCTCTTTCCTTGCGCATCCCCCGGGAAAATGTAAGAAGATGCAGGAAAAACTAGCGAAGCCCAGGCTGATGCTCTTACCAGCAGCAGGCATTTCAAATCCATGCTGGCACCGTGGCCCACCATGGAGGGTTGACAGTCAGGCATCACCCTGTGGTTGGGGCATGGGGTTCTCACCTGGCAGGACAGCGGCACCACGGGGACCCTTGGCGTGGTGTGATCTTTCCATCCCGATGTGAAGAGCTTTGAACTGGGATGGCGTGTCTTGGGAGCCCAGGTCTCCCCGAGAAGCAGCGAGATGTCTGCTCTTAAGGCACTTCGGAAAGCCCAGACAGGACCCCTGGAGATGAAGATTTTGAAGTGTGATCAAAGGCTGGTGGAGATAGCAAGGAGGATTAATGCTTTTGCACAGTGAGAGCTGCTTAGTTATTCCAGTGGGGCTTTTTTCAAAGGGGCCTAAGGGAGTTAGGCACTTAAAGCTCACTTGGATCCTTTATTTAGTTTGCAAATCCCGCGCCGGAGTGAGTAGTGCAGGAGTGCGACCCCTGAAGCGTTACTTTCCGAGCGTGTCTGCTTGAGTGAAAGGCTGAATTGATTCTGGCCGCGTTGGTGGCCTCCTGCAGCTGCTCCTTCTCCCTGCCGGAGGGAGCGAGCTTGCTGGTGGAAACAGTTGAGGGTACAACGTCTTTAAAGAAATAAATAAGAGCCCAAGAACACACTGAACACTGGGCTGCGCGTTCAGGGGAAATGGCCGAGAGCGGCTCCGGGTCTGATTCCTTCCACGGGGGTTAAAGCTGGACATAATGTGCTGGAAGATGTTCCTGGCGGCAGATCCAGACTTTGAGAGTGACCTTCAGCTGGGCGAGCAGTGCCACTAGTCCTCTCCGGCGGGTTTCTCCGCAATCTCTAAGAAAGCTGCAGGAATCACTTAGTTCATGAGTTTAGTTATTCTTCACTGGTCATGTCTCCCTGTACTTTTTTCCCTCCATTGCCAGCCTTTTACAGTTAAAAAATGTAGAAAGAAGACGCAGGGGGATTTGTTCCCCAGACGGTTGCATTTTCACGGCATCTTAATCATTCCCACCACCGCCAGTGCTATGGTGGAGGCTTACAGCTCTGGGAAAGCAAGATGAGGAAGCCGGAAAAAGGGCACAAACAATAAATGAAGAACCTGTTCTCATGCAAATGTTCCTCAGGACAATAATCATAATAATAGTTAAAAAAAAGAAAAGGGCAGATGAGAAACGCACACCATGATCTGGCTGCAGCAAATGCTTTCCAAGCCTTCCCGCCGGGTCCCCTGGCTTTTATTTCATCTCCCCCATTACCGCAAAGTGGACAGGGAGAGGGGACAGGGACAGGGAGGGGGCACAGGGACAGGGACAGGGAGCCCCATCCGCTGAGCCCCCGGCACAATGCCAACGGGTTCGGTATTGTTGGGAAACACGGCATGCATGTGACGTGCTATTGTCCCTAATTTGATTAATGAAGCGATCACGCTAATGGGGCACTCCACACCCCCCCCCAGCACCTTGTTACTAACCCACGCCAGCAACTTCCCATCAGAGCATTAATTCCCCAGCACTTGCCTTTCCCAACCTTGTCAGGTAATTGTTTATGAAAAGATGAATGTATACAATAATACTGGGTGAAGGGAGCTGATGTATGTGGTGTTAATGAATGAAATAATCAGTTTGGTAATAACTGGCATGTGTATTTGTCAAAAGGGAACCAGCAGGACATTAGCATTCTGCAGCCACCGAACCTTTATCTCCTGGGCTTGTGTTTGACAACCGCCCCCAGATAGTCCATGAATAAAATACAGAGTAGTACCCAGACATAATTAAACTGCCAATGTGGATGTACCTAAATGAACTTGATATCTTAATGACACTAGATAGCATGCGAATAATGAAGGCGGCATGAAAAGGATGTGCATAATGAACACAGACATCCCGGCTGTCGCTGCGGAGCCGCCCGTGGGGACCGTCCTCGCCCCCAGACCTCCTCGTTAGCTCATGGGGCATCGCTGTGCTCCCACACCACGCGGGGGGCTCATCCACACCGTGCTGAGCACGGAGTGGGGGCAAGGGCTGGGGTCCCACAATGCTGGCCGGGCTGCGGTCACGGAGGACGGGGCGGCATGTGGGGACAGGGCTCTCAGACCCCCCCTCCTCCAGAAATCCCTCCTTTGCCCCATCTCTCTGCACCGAATCGTCGCGACTCCCGCTGCATCGGCTCCTCCAGAGACCTCTGGCATGCTGTTGTGCAGCACAGACGTGATTTTTAGGAGCACTCAATATGATTAAATTACCAGACATGTTCCTTTTTTTATTTTTTTTTTTTTCCCCCAGCATGGAGATTGTTTTCCAGCAGAGAGGCAACTCCCTGGAGACGGGCAGCTCAGAGCAGCCCATAGGCAACATGTCCCAAGGCAGCTCGGCAGCACGTGCAGAGCCACAACCCCTCCTCATCCCCATCACCCACCGATTCCAAGCCAGACTTGTCCTCTCCCAGCACCCATGGGTGCCATCCTCCCTCCGGAGGATGCTGGGCACCCCCGGCAGACACCCAAATGTCACCAAGAAGCCGCTCCGGTGTCACGCTGCCACTTGCCGGCGTTTGCTCCTGAAAGGCAAGGTTTCAGCCTCGTCCTTCGGGGGGGTTCACACGCCACACCGCTCAGAAGGTAATTGCCACTTATTGCTCTAATGGCTCCGATTTTAGCAGCAAATGAGTGATGTACAGTAAGTATCGGTCTTATTAAAGAAATAATAATGGGAAATTAGAGCACACACTACAGGGAAGGAACGCTCCCCCGGTGACGCGGGATACAGCCGTGCTGGCATTTGACAGCAGCAGAGTCCCTGCCGGCTGCTGATACAACTCCAATATATTTGAATACAGTAAGTTCAGCGCGTAGGGAAGCAACCAGCTCCATACGGCTCAGTTTGCCCCGTAATGACTGAATCGACTGGTGGCTCAGAAATCACTGCGAAGCCAGCACGGGAAATGTGAACTGGAACAGGTCCTGCCTCCCTCTAAAAAGGAGATAAGGGAAAAACTGCTTAATGAAAAAAAAAAAAAAGTACAGCAGGTTTGGGGGTAAACATCTTAAAATCAAGCAGATGACCCAGCCCAGACCACCACGGGGAGAGCCACCGCGGGGAGCAACCTGCTGGGGGTAGCACAGCAAGCCATGAAGTGGGATGAAGCATTGAGATGGGTTAAAAACCATAAAACGATGGGCCAGGAAAAGGGGAAAGGTGGCACCGCCTGCCCAAGAGGGACGTGGGCACACGCTACCACCACCGCGTCTTCAGCAATGAAGCATTACCATGAGAAAGATGCAGCCAAAGAGCTTCGGGTCCCTACAAAGTGAAACCTTCAGCCTACCGCACGCTGCCTGTTTCCCCCCGCTGAATATTTGGCCCCGACTGCCAGTTATTTAACCATTGCTTTCCTCCCCAGCAAAGACATCCCCGTGGCGCACCCTCATTAGACTGTAATGGTGATTTCATTAGATTAAATAACTCCGATGATCCCCAGAGACCAACAGCACTTTAAACATAGAGCCTCGGAGTTAGAATTACTGTTATTTAACATTGATTAGATTACAAGGCAAATCCAATTTTTCCCCTAAACATATGATGGCTATGATTTGCCTAGTGGGAGACGTGAGGGACGGCATTCCTGGAACCCTGTGCTGAGGTGGGGGGAAGCCGTGCCTGAGTCAGCAATGATGGGGTGACCCACGGGCTCGTGTCTGAAATCCTGCTGCGGAGAGAAGAATGGGCTCAGGGGTGTCCCCACCGTCCCTGACCTCGCTGTGTCGGCTTATCACCCCCCCTCCAGCAGGAATATCACCAGGAAATAATTGGCCTCTTTGACCCATGGCCCTGCTGTGGCCGAGGCTGTTAATCACTCCTTAAAGCTCCCTCCTGGCCCTTTTCCCCCAGGCGCCCCGTGGCCCGCGGCTCCCAGCAAGGGACATGGCTGCGGCTCTGCCGGGGGTGTCTGGGGAGCAGGAGGGAGCGAGAGCACCCCCGTCTCTCCCTTCCCCTCATCCCCAGGATCCCGTGGGAATCTGTTTTATGGCTCTGGGACATGAGGGCTTGGAGCGGGCTGGGAAAGGTTGGTCAGGGCAGGAACGGGACCACCTCAGGGCTCCACTGCCAAGTATGGGGGTGCGGTAAGTTCCCCCTCCCCGAGGACGGAGCAGGGAGGGGATGGCTTTCAGTACATGGTGCACTTTCCTATCAAGCCCTTTCCTAGGATATGATGTGTGTTTAATGCCCGCTTTAGGAGAGCCACCTGGACAGGGCTTCCTCTGGAGCCCTTTGCTGATGCACCTTTGGGAAAATAAGGGGTCAAACAATTCCTAAATATATTCCCCACACTGGGCAGAGCCACCTGTGGATCCAGGGATGCTGGACAACCCCAGCAGCCGCAGGCAGGCAAAAGCACAGCCCGCTCAGACAGACAGACAGATGGACGGACAGACTCCCGCGAGAGCAGGCTCAGCTGCTGCTGCACAACTCTCTGGTCTGATAAATCTGGCTTTATACTGGGGATGTGTAAGGAAAAGGGGAAGCTGCAGGAAGAGCTAGCTCCAGCAACCAACGTGACCACAAAGGTGACCATGAGCAGAGGCCAGACCCACCAGGGCACCCACCCTGGGCTGACCATGGGATACTCACAGACTTGCTGGGGTTGGAAGGGACCTCTGGAGATCACCCAGTCCAACCCCCTGCCAGAGCAGGGTCACCCAGAGCAGGTGGCACAGGAACGCGTCCAGGCGGGTTTGGAATGTCTCCAGAGACGGAGACTCCACCACCTCTCTGGGCAGCCTGTGCCAGGGCTCTGCCACCCTCACAGGAAAGAAGTTCCTCCTCATGTTGAGGTGGAACTTCCTATGGTCAAGTTTGTGTCCGTTGTCCTGTCTCTGGGCACCACTGAAAAGAGCCTGGCCCCATCCTCCTGACACCCACCCTTTCAGTATTTATAAGCATTGATAAGGTCCCCCCTCAGTCGTCTTTTTTCCAGGCTGAAGAGACCCAAATCCCTCAGCCTTTCTTCATAAGAGAGGTGTTCCAGTCCCCTAATCAGCAGAAGCTCCCAGAGATGGAGGGGTGAAGGGCCTGGGTCCTCATCCATACTGAAACACCCAGTGGGCTCCCATCCGGGTCCAGAGTTATCCATCCCACTCACCCAGGACGTCCTCAGGGGGTGATGGCCAGGAAAGCCCCTGGAGCAGCCAGGGTTGAGCGTGGCTCTGCAGGTCACCCAGGCTGGGACTCCTTCATCCAGGTGTGGGCTTGCACCAGCTTGTACAATGCTGCTGGATTTGGCCAACGGAACCAAGTGCTGCTTTCAGGGCTGTAATGAAATCCAGAGTCCCTCATAATTCTAAGTCAGATTTACTCCAGAGGAAACACACCCAAATTCCTTCCTCACCTCTGCGATCACCACCCCTGACGCCTTTCCCATGTGCCTTCCTGGGGCTATGATGTGACCAAGCCCAGGCAGCTTCCGAGTGAGAGCGGAGCTGAGGACATTGCTCTGGGGTGACAGCCAAGGAAGCATGTGCTGGAGAGATGCTTATATTGTCCAAAAATAAATAATAATTAAAAATTCCAGCGCTGCAATAGCATATTTCTTATGTACCAAAGAATCCAGAGGTTTTACGTCTGGCCTGCAGAAGCTGGCGGTGATGAGGAAGCACCGATTCCTTCCTCCCACCTCCGTTTTGGGGCAGGCTGGAAGGGAGGGCAACGAACGCTGGGTTTTACTGTCCTAAAGCCCCTTGAATAGCCGGGCTGCAGGGATGGGAGCACCAGAAACGAGGACACATCCAGGCATCAGCTGCGACCCGGCAGTTTGCTGTCACTTGGCCAAACAACTCAACTGCAATTAGGAAGCAACGAGTGGATGAAGCTGGAAAACTCGGAGGCGCAGCCCCGCTTTGGAACCCGCAGCTCACAGCGTGGCTGCCCAACCCTGCCGCATCGTGCCGCGCAGGCGGCCGGTCCCCACGATGTGACAGAGGGCCAGGACCCCCCGTGCAGGCAGGGCAGAGCTCAACCTGTCCGAGTGCCCAACGAAGCGGCTCCGGCGCCTCAGCAGGCTTTGCCGCCCGGGGCTGACCCTGACCCGCGGCACTGGAGCCGGTCAAACTCAATTAGCTGCTGTGCACGGCATGTGGGGCAGGCCGTGAAGTCCTTCCCCCGGCTCGGCCCCTTGGGAGGCTCCTGGGCTAACCGCTTGTGTGTCCTACTAAATTCTTTCTTTCTGAGGCTCTTCCAGTGGATTTACTTCTGGGAGGGTGGCAGAGCCAGGAGCAAGGAGGCAGAGCCCCATCACGACTTGTTGCGACGGCAGCTCCGGGGTCGAGCGCTTCTGCCCCCAGCCTGGCTCCCGTGCTGGGATGAGTGGGAATCGCACCCCGTGCATGGGGAAAAAAACATCTAACCACCATGTGACTCTGCATCCAACTCTCTGCATCTGCCTGTGGTCAGAGCAAACGCACCCCGGAGAGGGCGATGCTGGAGGGAGGGATGCTGGTGCTCCCCAACTGCAGCAGACCCAAGTCCCAGCCCCTCCAGGAGCACCTTTAGCAGTGACCATCCGTAGTGTTCTGTGAGCGAGCGCATCAGCACGACCCCGTTTCACAGATGGGGAAACTGAAGCACAGGATAGAACAGGCCCTTGCTCACCACCGCCAGCCAGGCTGCGTGAGTGTCCCAAAGCCTCCTCGCTGCCCTGGACACGGCACAGGAGACAGGCAGCAGACACTGTCTGTGCCACGGCAATGCCCACACCGTCCCCGGCGCTCAGCTCTCCTGTCACTGCAGGTGCACAGCAAAATCCCATCTCCTGCCCGAGCCAGACCCTGCTACACTGGGAACAGTGAGGTGGGAACTGGCCATCCTAGCTCAAATGAGCAGCAGCAGCCGGACAAAAAACTCTTTACTGTTCTGTGTGAGGCATTTAATGTCTGGGTTTTCATAGAATCATAGAATAGAATCATAGAATCATTCAGGTTGGAAAAGACCCTTGGGATCATGGAGTCCAACCATCAGCCCCACTCTACAAAGTTCTCCCCTACACCATATCCCCCAACACCACATCTAAACGACTCTTAAACACATTCAGGGATCCTCCCTATCCATCACAGAATGGTTTGGGTTGGAAGGGACCTTAAAGATCATCTTGTTCCAAGCCCCTGCCCTGGGCAGGGACATCTCCCACTAGACCAGGTGGTGGTTTCAGCCTTCACCTCTTTGCTACAACATGGAGAGATTACTCCAGGCAAGTTTGGTCTCTCTTTGGAGACACAAGTGCTGGCAGAAAGTTTTCCTTCCAGCAGCCGCAGCACGTGGCGCTGGGTTCCCCCTGCCCTCCTGCCTGCCCCCCGCACGACATCTCTCCTTCACTACGTGACCTCCTGCCACAGGGAGCACGACCGGGCGATGCAGCCGTCCCTGCCGTGCCCCTCCTGGGGGACACATCACCTTCCAGCCACCCAAACCCACGGATGGGCTGGGTTTTGTGTGCTTGCTCAGAAACCTCTGGCAGCTCTTTAAAACCCAGGCAGGTTTGCACGGGGCAGAAGAGCCGGGCTCATGCCCTCCATCCAGGCAGCAAAACCCTCCGGCAGATGGGCAGAAATGAAGAACTGGGGCAGCTGGACCTTAAACCACTCCAGATGTTTGTCTTGACCCCACGGGGCCAGGTCGCTGCCAGCCCCTGCCTGCTGGGGAGCAGCCTTGGGTACCTTAGGAATGCATAAACCTGAACTTCAGAAAGTTCAGCCATCCTTACCCAGCTCTCACGAGCCCCTAGGTGATAAGAGGTATCTTTTTTCCTGTGCATCTGGTATGAACTAACACAGTCACACACACATCCAGGCTCTTCAGCGCAGGGGCTGACCGGGTGCAGGCGTTCGATGGTCATTTATACTGGAATGACCCAGACCGTGGGTGCAAAGTGCAACGCTCCCTTCTCCGCTCTCAACCACCAGCCATTCAATGCCAACTGGAAAATTCATCCTCTCCCAGAAAGTGTATTTCTAACCAAGTAACACCAACCATATTTTTCCCTGATAACAGTTATGGGAAGATGAGCCTCCCTGGGTCACCCCAGGGTCCCCTTGACCCTGTGCCAGCAGCAGGAGCAAACCCTCAGGTCGCTCCCAGCCAAGGCTTGGGACCTCCCTCAGCTGGACTTTGCTTCTCGTCCCTCACCCTCAACAGCTCCTGATGCATCTTTGCTAAACACTTCTGGGGCCCTTTTAGAACCTTTTAGCCAAAAAACTCCCACGGCAGCCAGTTTCACAATTTAATCTCACACTGAAAAAGGCCCTATTTCTGCGTCATTCCAGGATAGTACAGCTGGAGACATGAGAGGGACAGCCGGTGCCTTCTCAGCCACTCCATGAAGCCCCCTCAGCAGCTTCTGGCTCCAGGCTGCAGTGAGACGCTGTAGCAGAGCCCAAGAGCATCCTTCCTGGGAGAGTTTCACAGTCCATGGCCACTCGGTAACACAGCGCAGGAGTGCAGGGGAGGAGGAAACGTAAGATGGACAGTGAGCACCCAAGAAAATAAAGTGGACTTGTAGACACAGCCAACGCTGTGACAGGCGGGGGGGGCTGGAGGAGCGACGGTCCCCAGCCCAGAAGCAGGTGGAAAGGACTTTCCCAGTGCATGGTAAAGCTGTGTCATCTCTAATCACAGAATGGGATGGGTTGGAAGGGACCTTAAAGGTCGCCCAGTTCCATCCACCTGCCCTGGGCAGGGACACCTCCCACCAGACCAGGTTGCCCAAAGCCCCGTCCAGCCTGGCCTTGAACACCTCCAGGGATGGGGCATCATAATGCGTCAGTGAAGCAAGAAACCCAGTAAACCCCATGAGGTGAGGCTGTGGGAAGAGCTGGTCGCTGCCCCTAATGCAGCTGGGCTGGAGAAGAGCCAGCACCGCGGCACCAGTGCACCCGTGAGCATCTTCCTCCTCCTCTTCCTCCGTGCAGCCCTGCCCTGCTGGGGAAGCTGGTTGGGACAGGGCACCCCAGGCAAGGAGACGTTGGTGGAACCGGCATTCACAAGCCGGGTCTCACCAAGCCCTGCAGAGGAGGCGCTGATCCAGCCACCGACCCCAGCCCAGGCTCCTGTCCCCTGGCTCTGTGTGTCACCGCCTGTGCTCTGCCCGCCACGTGCAGTGACACTTGGCTTGTGGTTTTTGCCTTCTCCAGAGATGAAGAAGGCACTAACAACCATTGTCACACAGGGACAAGACCAGGCAAATATTTACAGGCAAATATTAATATTCACGCAGCACAGTTCAGCAGTGAAAGAGGGCAGGAATATTGCACATTAGCTTTATCCCTTGCCGTGACATGCAGCTTTTGCACAGAGAAAAACCCAAATCATCTTGCAGACCAGAAGACAGACCACTTCCCAGCCATCAGAAGCCAACAACGCCGAGTCCTGTGGTTGGTCTCTGCCAGCAGCACGGTGCCCGGCAGGTCGATGGATGGGGAACAAAGATAACTGGAGCCCTCTCTGCAGAGTTCATTTTTAGGGGCAGAGACTAGAATTACCTGAGCTGGAAGTTAGCCCGGACACGGGGATTAGCACCCTCAACCCTTGTAAGAGGAGTCAGGGGAACTTTCCATGACCTTCAGCCTGAGGAGCGGGTTGAGGAGCTGAGCAGCACCTGGGGGGACACGGCTGATGCCGAGGGAAGCTCAGCACATGCTGAACACCCATTGCCGATGCTTGAACCAGGCAGTCATCCTTCCCACCACAGTTAGAGACCGACAGCAGCATGAAGCTAGATGCCAAGAGGTCTCATGTACTGAGCCTTGTCCTGCCAGAGGTTCTGTGTGCTTTTCTGCCTGTTTCCCCACTGGTAGAGTGGAGTGTCCTCCATTCCACCAGCACTGCTGATGACCATGTCACTGTACTAGCCCAGGGACTACAGAATCACAGGATGGTTCAGGTTGGAAGGGATCTTAAAGACCATCTAGTTCCAACCCCCCTGCCCTGGGCAGGGACACCTCCCACCAGACCAGGTTGCTCCAAGCCCCATCCAACCTGGCCTTGAACACCTCCAGGGATGGGGCAGCCACAGCTTCTCTGGGCAACCTGGGCCAGGGGCTCACCACCCTCACAGCAAACAATTTCTTCCTCAGATCTCATCTAAATCTCCCCTCTTTCAGTTTAAAACTGTTACCGCTCATCCCATGGCTCCCCTCCCTGATCCAGAGTCCCTCCCCAGCTTTCCTGGAGCCCCTTCAGGGAGTGGAAGGGGCTCTGAGGTCTCCCCGGAGACTTCTCCAGGCTGAACACCCCCAACTCTCTCGGCCTGTCCTCACAGCAGAGGGGCTCTGGCCCTCGGATCATCTGACTAGACCGCAGGGGGACAGCCCTGTCACAGCTTTGCCAACCCCTCCTACCAGCACGGTTTTGGAAGGTGAGAAACACCATGGTGAGGCCACTGATGCTGCGTTTGTGGCTCAGAGGAGGGAGATCTCCCTCACTTCTGGCTTTGCCACATCATACGGCTTCCTCTCACCATCACCAGTTTTACCTATGCAAATCACGGCACGTTAATGGCACAATACTAATTGCACCCAGGGTGACCCACTGCTCCCCCCGTCCATGGGCACAGGTCTAGCAGGAGCAGGGTGACCCAGGGTCCTCCAAAACACCATTTATTGAGGCTTACAGCAAAACTTGGCAAGGCACAACCTGGAGTCTGGCAAAGTTTGAGACCGAAGGGATTTAAGGAGCAAATTTCCAGCTGGGGGAAGGACTCTGGCGCCAACAAAAGTCCGGGGAAAGCGGCATCTCCAGACGGCATGTTACAGGGGCTCGGAGCACGTCAGCGTCATAGGGTTGCTGATCCTGGAGCATGTTTTTGGGGGTCCCAGCAGAGCCAGGCCACCTCCTCGGGCTCTCTGCACACCCCTTCTCCCCGGCAGTCGCATCTCCTGCCTTTTGCTCGCTCGCCCAGTGCTGGAGGGTCAGGACACAGAGCTTATCCCAGGTTGGAAATGCAGATGTTTCCTCACTTCTTGAACTCTGAGCTGGAACACGCCAGCACCTGGGGATTCCTCCCCAACCAGGGCTTCCCAAACAGTCCAGTTCAGACCGTGCAAAAGTGTTTAAATAACATGGAAAGATGCTGGGATGCGGTACTAAACGTTACGATACAACGCCATGAAAGCAGAAATGAAATGTTAACGACAAAATGCAACATTTGAGAGCCCAAAGATGCGCACGTGAGCGTACACACACACAAACCAGCAGATAAACACGGAAGTCAAAACAATCAGATTTGATGTTTTCCCATAGAAGGCTTCCCCAGAGAGCACGGGCTGCGGGAGGGAGCCCTTTTCCAAGGGGCGATGTCAGAACAAATCAGCCTGGCTTTTGGAAATTTTCAGCAAAAGAAGATCCCATGAGAGAGATGTGTGTGTGTGTGTGTATATATATATATGTTAAAATAAATAAATATCCAGCTTCCCATCATGACGTTGCACTTGAATCTGAACATCTCTCTTGCCAGGGGAAGGTGTGGGAAGGGCAGTTGTGGTTAGACCTGATCCGACTGTTGGCATCCCAGTTTCCAGCAACGGGCTTCGTGCAAGGAAGGCGTCCGGATGCCCGGAGTTGCCCAGGTGGGATTTTCTTATGCGACGCTTGGTCACAGCTGCTCGACAGGGGGGAAAACAACCATGTGAGGTTTCCAAAGCTCCCCCGGGGCAACGATGGGAAGTTTCTCCTTTATCTCCCACCAGAGACGTACCCGGCAGCAGCCTCGAGCCCGGGGGAGTTTGAGCAGGGATCTTTATATCTCTGCAACAGATGGTGTTGCAACAGAAAGAGCACGTTCTCAATCTCCTCACTTCCAGGAAACAAGAAGGATGGTCTTGCCATGCATGAAGGGAACCGGCGGTTTCTGTTGCTGAAAGATTTCCTCCTGCAGAATGGCATCACTCGGTGAAAGAAATGCCAAGAATAATTCACTTCCTCAGGCAACTCTATTTATATTCTCACTGTGGGCACCGTCCTGCTCACGTCCTCCCAAGGGAGTTACAAGGGCTCAGGAGGGCACAGCTTGGAGGTTAACATGTTTAACGCCAAACCACGAAAAACTGAATTTCCCAGGAGCTGGGTTTTGCAGGAGACAAGCAGAGACACTGCTGTGGTCCCCAGGGTGACCCTGCTCCTACAGACCTTGCATGAACAGCCCCACTGACCCACAGGGGGCTTTGTAACAGGGTAAGACCCCCCAGCATCCAACCCCAGCAATGCAACCTTAACTGCAACCTAATCCACTTCCCTTCCATAATACCTGCACGGAATGAGAATTTGCGGAGATTTATGGCCACAACAACCGCCCCTGCTCCCCCTCACCAACCTCCGCTGTTTCCCTGCGAAAGCAGTTTGGGTTACCTCGATATTCTCCAGGGGAAAAGCATAATTAGCAGCTCAGGAGCTTTAATGCCTGTGTCAGGGAGGGGGCTCATGGGGGTTTATTCTCAGGTTTTTCTGCTCGCTTGTTGTTTGCTCTGAACTCTTTGGAAAGGCACCAGCTCCCTTCCCCCTCCCCAGACCTAACTGCTCTTATTATAGACTTCAAAAGGTCGGGGTGAAATCCTAGCTTGGCTGCGGTGAACAGACGTACCAGTGGTGATGGTGCAGCCGGAGCACGGCCCCAGACCCCAGACTCCAGGCAATTACTCCCAGAAGCCCCCCCAGAGGCAGCAGAGCCGATGGCAGGAGGACAGGCTACGTGCATAGGTGAGGATTTGCAAGATCCGACCTTAAAGGAGGACTAGTCCGAGGAGGTTTAAGGAGGGTGAATCTGCTGCTTCTCTGACGAGTATCACAATTTTTGCCATAAAAGGGCTCTCGCCCCAGCCAGCTGGAGCTTCGCTGCTTTTCACGAGACCCGGCTCTACGAATTCAACTGACAAAATCTTGGACAGTTGAGGCCATATTTTCAAGATTGCTCAGCACCGGCAGGCAGGGCCAGGGGAACCCCGGTTTCCAAGTGCCCCAGGCCCAGGCAGAGCCATGGGGTGGATGAAGATGGTGCCGATCCTCTCCAGGCTCCTGCGCCCCAGGCACCGGGGCGTGAAGCCATACCGAAGAGGAGGACGGGTTCTATTGACTTCTGAACCTCCCCTGTACATCCCCGTGCAGACCAGAGGATCTGCTGAGCGAAGAGTCCAATAAAACCCTAAGTACTTATTTTGATGCTTTCTAATGGGAATGGGGTTGACCTCTCCTTCTACACCAACTCAGGAGCTCACCCCGTCATCCGGAATGGACATGAACCCTGGATATGAACTTCTCCACTGACCAAAAATAATAATGCTTTGGGGTTTATTTAAGGAGTAAGAGGAGAAAGAGCCCAGCTGCAGCTCTTTGCACCTAGTGTGTCTGGACAGGGCTATCCCTGGATCCATCAGGCGTGCACACTAGATGGCACTCCACCCTGCCATGAGAGGACAGCGAGCCAAAGCTGTGCCAAGGCTGCAAGACCTCTGCCAGCAGCTCTGGTGGGGTTCATCTGCTTTGGGTGTTATTTAACCCAACAGCATAGCCCAACAAGCTCAGCCTCCGTATACTTCCCCATCTCTGTGCCGGAGAGAGGTGCCACAGACTCACAACCCTGCTGTTCCACCCCTGCAGCACAGGGCAGCAACTTCCCTCCCACTTTACAGATGGGAAAACTGAGGCGCACCAAGACATCTCCCCAGCAGTTGGGTGCCAACCGTCAAACTACTTCAAATTTTTACTGAAATACCTTGGAGTGTCCGACTTCAGGTCACACACAATGGCAGTGGCAAAGCACATGAGCATCAGAACCAGCGACTGTCTTTTTATAGCGTACTCCCTGAGCCCAGCCCTGGTCTCATCAGCCTTTCCAATGTTCCTCCTTCCCCTTGCTCTTCCCTAGTGAGGAATCTCCTCATAAACCCACCTCATCCTCCATCTCCAACAGCTCCTTGGCCAGGAGACCCATGCTGCCCAACCAACAGACACGCTATCCACCATCCTTGCGCCTGTCTCAGCCTACATCCAGCTGTTGTTTACAGCGAATTACACCTGTGCTTTGGGGCCAAGACCATCTTTTGTTCCCTTTTTATACAGCACCTGGCACCCTGAGCAGCTCGGTACAGGGAGGTGTCTGATTACACAGCTAATAAATAAACAAGGACCTTGATGCTCTTCAGCATGTGGTTGTCCAAGGCTGCAATTTCCAGAGAAACTGCTCCAGGCTACGCTTGATGCTATTAGTAATTCAGATGTGTTTGGGAGACGAGATGTTCCCAGGACGAGGAGCAGGTACTGCTAAACCAGCCCTTCCAACAGGCAGGAGTGCACGCAGCAGGGAGCAGAAAACCCAAACCGGCTCAAACTCCGTGTCCAACGGCACAACCCATGCTCTGGGCTGGGCACAGCCTGGACACAAGACCTGGCGTTCCTTGCAGAGACTGCAAGGATGGCCGAAGTAAGGTGGGGGAGAAGATCACTGTAAGGCAACTACTGCTACATCATCTCCCTCCCGCAGGGAGTTTTGCAGCAAGGTCTTTCTTCCTGGTGGCCATCGGGTCCTGCTCCACCTTTCAGGAATTGTACTGGCTCCTCCGAAGTCTCCCCTGATATCATCCACATGCTCCCGCCTCCCACCCCCATGCTCCCACGCCACTTCCATGCTTACAAAGCACTCCCAGACTGCGCCGCCGAATTACGGTGACCGCAAAACCCCGTGGACCTGCAGGCCATCGCTGCTGCAGGAGCTCCTCCATCCCCAGGGCTCCGATTTCACCCTGGTTTGAGGCACTGAGGCTGGGAAATGGCACAACAAGGTGGGACCCAGCTGCTCCCAGCTGCTGCAAGCACGTGTCCCCCCCTAAACAAACCTCCTTTTCCTCCACCCCTTCAGCAACTGAGATGTTCTCTGTTCCCTTTGACTCAGAAACATCAGTGCTTGCCTAGATTAAAAAGAAGAAAAAAAAAAAAACCCAACACAAAAGCCTTGGAGAAAAATCCCAAGAGGACATTAATTAGGAGACAGAACTCCCCAGCTCTGGAAGCATCGGGGAGGAGTGATACTTAAACTCCCAACCTGACGGAGTAACTTTGAATCATCTTTCATCTTCCCCTGGATTGGGTGTAATCTAATGACATTAGCTTGGCTTCGCTCGAGTGAAATTGGCATCAGTGCTACGGAGGCAGGGAGATTAAAACATATGAAATAAATGTTCCTGGGGTGACTGACAGTATAATGACATTCCAACAGGCAGCTCAATCAGCGCGAGACTAACAAAGGATCAGAGGGAACCAGCCAGACTTGCAATATCACCCGCACATACAGATATATTTTTTTTAATCCAGACATTATTTTTTTTTTTTTAACTTGACTGTCTTAGCCCCTGTTCTGGGAGTTTTCCCCAGCTGTATTCGAGGTGGGGGATGGCAGCTGAACTCTATTAAAGCCCATGCTCACCTGCTATTGAACTCTGTTAGCTCAATAGCCTTGTTCAGGGCTGGAGCGGAGACTTCTGCGCTGGGATGTCAATGAGAGCCTTGTGGGCTGCCCCCTCCCTCCTTTTGTCCCCGCACAAAGAGGGGACTTGGAAGATCGAAACGGAGAAAGCTGCTTTCGGCACACAACTTCCCTTGATATTGAAGCCACACACGGAGGTGTCACACTTCCCGAATTAAATCACTGGGATTGTTTTTTATAAAATCAGCCTCCCGGTAGGACGGCTGCCTCTTACCCAGGCACGGTGTGGGCTGTAAGAGCCGAGCGATTATTTCCCTTGATTGAACGGCCAGCGTTTCCGTGCCTTGTGTGGCACCCCGGTAGGTGACGGGACTTCCACGTGCTGAGCCCGTGCTTCGTGAGCTGCTGCCCTCCGGGTACCACCACCTAACCGGCCCCTTCGGAGCATCATCCCGCTGCCCCAGCCCCGATCCACCCTCACACCCTGTAATGAGCAGCTCTTACCGGAGCTGCTCGTTTGTTTCCAGGAGGAACCGGGGCTGCCCTCGAGCCGGAGACCCCACAGCCATGGTGCTGGTGTGGCATCCTTGTGACAGCCCACCTCCACGCTCTATTGGCACCGGCAGCGACCATCAGCCGGGAAGGCTGGCTGCCTTTTTCCCATTTCCAAGCCTTTGTCGCTGCAAACCAAGAGGTTTTTGGGTTTTTTTTGTTCCCTTGGTCGGGGCTTCCTGCGGGCGCTGAAAGCAAACCCAATTGTTTATACCTTGTAATGATGCTGTTTAGTCTGACTTGCCGGGAAACAGAAACGCACGTGAAACCTAAGCCTCTGATGCCAAAGATAAGAAATCGGGACCCCTGGCAAACATCTGGCCATTTCCCCGCCACTGAACTCACCGCAAATATTACAACGAACCCGTGGAGAGAGACAGATATTATTTTATATTTTTTTGTTAATAAGTATTTATAACAGGCTGGTAACCGGTTACCAGCGGGCTGACACTGCAGCCCTGCCATCACGACGGGACTCCGTGTGTTAGTAAAGATTACTCATACAAGCGAAGCCGGCAAGATTAGGTCTCAAAGGAATAATCCCATACAAAGAATTCACTGTACCTCAGCCTCCACAGGGCTAATAAAAAAAAAAAAAAAAGATGAAATTCAGTACATCAAATACCAGAACAAACAAACTGCAGCAATTAATGGGAGAGCGCATGTACCAAATGCTAAAACATAATGATTACACAGCCTGCAGGGCAGCACCTCGAATGAGTAAGAGCTGCAAGATCAAGACCAAACCTCTGGAAAATTAAATCCCCTACACGGAGGGCTGTACTATGCCCTAAAAGCCTGTGGCTCCTCCTCTGTCTAGGTCCTTGCTCAGGCACTGTTTCCAGAAGCGGGTCTATTCCGCTGCCATCTGCTCCTCAAGGCTTGGAGAGCATCTTTGATAAATGAGCTTTTCCGCATACCCACCATAGATTTCAGTAGATGCCACCCCAAAGCCACGTGTTTATTTTTCAAAGTCAAGACTTGATTAAAGTTCTCGAGGTTTTTCAGATTCGTTTTTAATGTTTCCTTTCTGATACGGGGTCAGCATGTGGAAATTGGATAAGCGCGCACTAAAAATATAATTCTGTAGACAGCTTCATCCCACACGAAAGGAAATCTTTCTTCTCGGAGAACCCACACTCTGCTGCCTGCAAAAACCCAGCGTGTCTCTGACACTGGCGGATACACCAGGAAGCTCATCACTTCCACGTGTTAAGACTTTTACATAAACACTTGGACTGTCAGTACTATCCTACTCCACATTTCAATGCCGTCACCGCAAGCTGAGCCAAAATCATCCTCTCCTCTCTGCTAATAGCTGGGCTTAACATGAAAGTAAAACAAGCTCCGGGGGTACCCGAAATCCTCTCCTTTTTGCTTGTTCATTCAAGAAAGCCACAAACACAGACACACTCTGCAAAAGAGCAGTTTCGCCCCCACCCTAACCAATCCTCTCCATAGGAATCTGCCAGAAGAGGCTCCTCTGTTAACTTTAAAACACACAAGGAAAACATCTAAACAACATTAATGAGAATCCTGCCTCTTGGCTTTAACATTTTACTGTCTTCTTTTAAAGGGGATACTTTCTATTATTTGGTTCAATAAAGCACTAATTAAATGAAAGAAGAACCCCATCTACATTTTTGCTCGTTTCTTAGACAAAGTGAGCGCCTGGGTTACGATCCTGGAACTGACATTTTGGGTTACCGGGCTGCTGAAACATTTGCATGGGAAATACGTCTTTTTTTCTCCACACTGAATATAGGAAAGTCGCTTTTAACGGCTGCATCTCCCGGCGGGGAGTTGCGGGAGGTGATGATACGATGCTTTCTTTGCAAGGGGAGGCAGCCGGGGCTGGGAGTTAGATGAGCCACAGGTTTTGCAAAGCCACCCCTGAGAAGAGCCAGGGAGCAGCAAGATCTTGGGGGGCCTGTGCTCCTTGGGAGGGAGCGGCGCAGGGGGGCAAGGATTAACTTTGCCTCAGCATCCACATGCAGTCCCCAGGGCGATGGAGCACCCACTGCTCTTCCCATGGCCCCCACCTTGCAGGCAGCACCGCGGGCTGCAGGGGGGAATCCCGGGGGGGGACACACTGCTCCGGGGCAAGAGGGTTGGGGGGTGCGCTGGGCAGCGGGGCTGGGCAGCGGGGGGAGAGAAGGGGTGGGGGGTTAGGGGATGGGGTGGCGGGGAGCAGGGAGGAGGATGTGGGGGGGAGAGAGAAGGGGATTTGGGAGCAGGGATGGGAGAGCGTGGGGGAGAGAGAGGATGGGGGGAGAGGGGCTGGGGGATCTGGGAGCAGGGATGGGGGAGAGAGAATGGGGTGGAGTGCTTGGGGAATTGAGGAACGGAGAGCGGGGCTGGGCGAAGCGAGGATGGGGGATTTGGGGAGTGAGAAAAGGATGGGCGGGTGGGTCTGGGGAGCGGGGACGGGGCTTCCGGGAGCAGCGATGGGGCTTGGGGGCGAGTAGGAGGGGTTGGGGGTCGGGGAGACGCGGGTGGGCGACGGAGGGGCTCGGTGGCCAGCGGGGGGCACTGCCGGCTCGGCCACGGCCCCGTTCCCGTCCCCGCCGCGGTGCCGCCGCCCGCCCCAGCCCGTCCCGTACCTGTACCAGGCGAGTCCCCGCTCGTAGTTGCGATCGAAGAAATGGGGCTCGGCCCCGACGGCGCGGACGTCGGGGTGCACCCGCAGGAACTCCAGCAGCGCCCGCGTCCCCCCTTTCTTCACCCCGATGATGATGGCCTGCGGCAGCCGCTTGGTGCCCTCGCCCAGCAGCAGCGTCAGGGTGCCGGGTGTCCCCGCCGCGCCGCCCCCGCCGCCGCCCGAGCCGCCGGCCCGGCTCCCGCCGCCCCCGGCCGCCAACTCCTGCCCCGGCGCCGCCTCCTGCCGCCGCCGCCGCTGCTTGAGCCGCTGCAGCAGCCTCTTCCTCCGCGCCGCCGCCGCCTGCCAGGGGGGCAGCTCGGCCGAGCCGCCCAGGTACCCGCCGCCGCCGCCCTCCTCCTCCTCCGAGGCGGCGCCGGCAGCGATGATGGGTCCGGGCAGGGTCTGGCAGCGGTCGGCCAGGCAGTAGAAGACGTAGAGGGACATGAGGAGGGAGCAGAGCATCACCAGGAACTTCTTGAAGATGCTGCGGGGCAACGGCTCGGCGGCGGGGGGGGCCGCCGCGCTCACGGCCATGCTACCCCGAGGCGGCGGCCGGGCGCCTTGGCCATGCTCCGCGGCCGCCCCCCCGGCGCGGCCCCTCCGCGCAGCGCTCAGCGGTGGCGGGGGGCTGCGCGCTGCCGCATCCCCAGCGCGGGGGGACACGCCGCGGCGGCGCTTCAGGGGGGCATCCCCGTCGGGGAGGGGGGATGGGGGGAGCCGCCGCCCCCGCTCCGGGCCCGGTCGGGGAAGCGGTGCCGGGAGCCCAGCGGTGCCGGGGGCTCGGCGTGGGGCTCCCACGTGCGGCGCCCGCCGCGGCAAACTTCGGCGGGGACATCGCCGGGTGCGGGGCGGAGCGGGGCGGGCGGGGCGGGCCAATGGCGCGGAGGGGGCGGGGGGCAGAGCCACCCTCGGGCCGGCCCCGCAGAGCCGCGGGATGCGGGGGTGGTGCGGAACCTCCCTCCCTCCCCCCCGCCGGGGAAGCCGCTGCCGACCTCCTTCGGGTGCAGCGGGGTGCGAGGGTGCCCCCGAGGCTGTCCCGGGGGCTGTCCGGGAGGCTGTCCCGGCGGGTTGAGGGAAGCAGGGGGGTCCGGGAGGCTGTCCCGGGGGGTGCGGGGGTGCCCCGGAGCCTGTCCCGAGGGGCAGAAAGATGCGGGGGCGTCCGGGAGGCTGTCCCGGGGGGTGCGGGGGTGCCCCGGAGCCTGTCCCGAGGGGCAGAAAGATGCGGGGGCGTCCGGGAGGCTGTGCCGGGGGGTGCCCCGGCGCCTGTCCCGGGGGGTAGAGGGATGCAGGGGGGTCCATGAGGCTGTCCCAGGGGGTGCGGGGGTGCCCCGCAGGCTGTCCCGGGGGGTAGAAGGATGCAGGGGTGCCCAGGACGCTGTCCTGGGGGGTGTCCGGGAGGCTGTGCCCGGGGCTAGACTGATGTGCGGGGGTCCGGGAGCCTGTCCCGGGGGATAGAGGGGTGCGGAGGTTCCCGGGAGGCTGTTGCGGGGGTGCACCCCAGGCTGTCCCGGTGGGTAGAGGGATGTCCCGTAGGGCAGAGAGGAGCGCTCAGCTCTCTCCAGCTTTTCTCTCGGCGCTGACTGACTTTCCAGCCGCCCGCTGGAGCTGCAGTGGGAAATCCAGCCCGCCGCCCGCAGACAGGCTCGTTTGTCCGCCGAACTCTGCAGGACTTTTCCGTTAAGCGTGTGCAGTGTGATGAGATCGTGATGTTCGTCTGACCGCACACTGTCTGCCTTTCTGTCCGTCCACTGAGATCTTTTAATTACCCCCCCACCATCCCCCTGGTACCTGAGCACAAATTCCTGATTTACGCAACAATCACATCCACCCCTACATACACAAATACCTTTCCATGGAAGAATAGTCCCCCTTAAAATCGGTGAAACCACTGACATGCGTGTAAAATACATTTGCAGGATTAACAGCCAACAGTTACACTAAGCACTGTGCTGAACACAGCACAGAAAGACCTGAAATCAGACTTTTCCCACTTGCTTAACCAAATTACCCGTAGGCTGGCTGCAGAATCTGGCCCGCGGTTGGTAAGAAATATCTACAAACACAACACGATACTGCTCTCAGAATTTGCTCTTCTCCTTTGAGAGTACATAAAATGTGGAAATAGCTATCAGCTTCATGCCTCGGCTGCCTGATTCTAAGGGCTTATTATTTCATTGCCTGTGGGAATGTCCTTTTAATTTGAAATGTTTGTCATAGATTATAGTATTTTTAAACAAACTTGCACATGAAACACTTGACTTAGATACTTTTTTTTTTTCTCCTCTGTTTGGTATGGACCTAGCGGAGGAATTAAACTTCAACTACTTGGAAATAAACCTGGTGTATCCACAAATTATTAAATGAAAAGGCAGGAAAAAATTGCAATGAATAATAATCAGGCATCTGCAGGGCTGGCTAGCTAATATGTTTCCAAATAGTAAACAGGCCAAAATTAATAACAAATGTTATTTACAATGAATTATTCTAGTAGATCTTCTCCCACCTTTATGACATTTTTCCCAACGAAGAAACTTATCTTGACTCCATGGAGTTCCAAATCCATACCCACCCCAGCTGCAACGCTGCCAGATCACTTTATCTAAAATTAGTGAGTGTAATTCCAATTTGGTATGTTTGGCGACTTCAGGATACTGTAGTGTTGCAGGTATTGCAATGCTTGAACATGTAAGCAGATGCCTGGTGTGATTTACAAAAGGCTATAAGCAGGTTAGGCCCCTAACACCTCTAGGCAACTACTTACATCATTAGGAACCTAAATGCCTTTATAAATCTGCGCTGTGATCTGAAGCTCATTGAAGTCAATGAAAAGACTTTGCTGACATCAATGGGCTTTGGAGTGGGCCCCGCAGAAGGAGGGCGATCAATGCAGAGTGGTTTGACTTCTTTATGCTGGTTATGATGATACTTTTTGCCTAGACGCTTAGAACAATGCCACATTTTCTGTTTGAATAAATGCCCATTTCAAGCAGAGGAAAAAAGAAAAGAGAAATGAAATCAGTGTGAAAGAGTGCAGAGGGATGACACGTGTGTGTATCGGCTGTGATCATATCGCAGGACTCACATTCGCTGCTTTTTTCCTGGAAATATTGGTGAGAACCTTAGTTTTCCTTTAAAAAGTTGCTAGTTGCCTAGGGAAAACATGACTAGAGTCTATTTAAAAAGTTTCAGTGTCTAGAAAGCAATAAGCCAAATATATCTGGATTTAAAACAACCTTACGATATTTAAGGCAATCTTGTGATTTTTTTTTTTTTCAGAACCTGACTCATCGTTTCTGCCTGCTGGGGCTGAAGGCACCGGTGGCTCCGGCAGCAACAGCTCTCCGAGAAGGAAGGTAAAAAGGGTAATACAGGGAAATAAAATAGTGAATAATTTCACCCCTCTGTACCCCGCATTGCTGCACACTCTGCTAGTAGAGCTGCAAAAATGAGATTCCATAGGGGTTTATTGGCAGACTGGTTTTGTTCTTATTTTCAGATGAGTTTCTCTCAGTACAAAACCCGCTTGGTGAACACTGTACCCATAAAGCCAGAAAACTGGGTGGCTGACGTCATGCCAGCCAGTTCTGAGAATTTACACCTCTTATCTATTTTATCCCTAATGCAAAAATAACCCTTCTCAGGGATAATGTGGGGTGGGTTTGGTTTTTTTTTTAATGACTTAGAGGCTTTGAGTGAAAGGTGCTTTCCGTTTTACTCAGCCTCTTACACAACTGCCTTAACATTTTCTGCGCATCCTCTTGCTTTTCCCCTTGAATTTCTGCCGCGTTGATGGATCTACCTGTTTGAACGCCTTTCACTGCACCCCATCACAGGCACCAGCACCTTTCCCACAGCCCGGCATCAGCAGGGTGCTGGGATCCCCTGGGGTCTGGAGGAGCTCCGTGTGCCATAGTGGGCATGGGGGCATGCGTCCCCCCCCGCGGTGGGCTAGCAGGGCACAGGCGAGCGTGGCCACCCCAGCTCGCATCGTGCTCCTGGCACCAGCTGCGCTGCTGGCGTGGGCTCAGCCCAGGGATGCTCCCGGCAGGCTCTCCTCCGGGGTCCTCTTTGCACCTGTTCCTTACCTTTTATCGGTCGTTCCTTTCTCCTTTTATCTATTTATTGTTTTATCGCTTGCTCCCCTCCTGCCTCCCCCTCGAGGGATGCTCTGCTGCACAAGTTGTTTCTGGTGCTACTTCTGAAGAGCAAGCGGGGCTCTTGCACTGTGCCAAAATCCCCCTCCACCCCCAGCAGCAGCCCATTAGCGAGGTTTCCCATTCCAAGTGGGCTGGTTTGGGATGCCCTTCTTTTGGAGTCCCTTCATGGGGCACCCAGGTGTCGTGGTTTGGGCTGGGCTGGCCACCAAACAAATGACAGATGCTCTCTAACCTCAAACCAGGACACCAGGAGAGCCCCGTGGCAAGCAAGTCTGCAAAGGCTTAAACTCAGCAACCCAAATCCTCTGTGGCTTTGGCAATCAAGAGCCGAAGACTTGGCTTCCACCGTCTGATATTTCCAGGTGCTCCCATACAATCGGGAAAGTGGAATGCTTCCAGCTCAGATGCCTCGTGCATGCACAGCCTACCCCAGCCCCACTGGGACGGCTGTATTTTTTCCCCTTTCCCAGTGACCCGTGGCATCGATGGGATCAGGGGTTAAACTGGGAGTATGGTGGAAAAGGGACCGGGGAGCCCGAGGCTAGCGCAGCTTAACAAGTGATTATAAGGTCTGAAGGCAAAGGGAACCGCTGCCTGTCAGGAAGCTGCTGCGGAAGAAAACATCCCATTGTACCGGGGAGATGGAGTATGGGACAGAGGAGAGAGAAACAGATTGATAACCGAGGGGCGATGTGACCCCGCATGGGCTCCTACAACAAAAGCCCCTTCATGTAGGATGAATAGGAACAATAGCTAATGGGGACGGGCCAGCAGCAGCCCAGGATTTGAGAGCCTGGAGGAGAGGGAGGAGTCAATGGCAGGTCCTGTTTTACCCAAATCCTCTATTGATCTCGGTAATCTCCTGGGCTTTCCCCCCTGGAAATCACACAGAAAGTTCAAGGACTTTTTGCCTTTGGATTGTAGGGACATGCATTGTCCTCGAGAGCCGGTGGGACCGGCAGCCAGCGAGGTGTGGCGTGGGGAAGGCTGGTGGGAATTGCCCGGGAGGGGGGCCGGGATGCTAGGGATGAGCCGCTGCTGTGGCCTGGGTGGCCCTGGGATGTCCCCAGCCCCTGGCTGGCAGTGGTGGCAGAAGGATGGTGGCTGCTGGCCTCACCCCACCACTCTCTGGCTCCCGGGTGGGTTCTGGCTCCACCAAGATTTTTGGGGCAGAATATGTGGACGTACAGAGCCTGGCGCAGCCAGGTCCCAGCCGAACGCTCCTGTATTATTGAAAAAGGAGCTGTGGGCTTTCATGGGATCCGCAGAGCCCTCATGAGGTGCAGCACGTCCTGAGGGGGCACAGGGCGCATGGCACAGAGCCGTGCGAGCACCGGGAACGGGAGCTGCATCCCCGCCGAGCATCACTGCGGGGTCCAGCAGGTAAGGGCAGGTGCTGGGGATGTTCTTTAAGGTCCCTTCCAAGCCGAACCATTCTGTGATTCTATGGAGAGCCGAGCAGCGTCTCCAGTGCTGGGGGGTTTGTTGAGAAGGTATCCTGAAATATCGAGCCATAGACACTAAAAGTGTAGGGATGGGATTTTTCTTTTGGTTTTAATTTTTTTTTTTTTTTTAAGGACAAGATTATCCACATGAAATATCACATAGACGAGGGGAAAAAAAAAAGGACAATAAAAGAAAAAAAAAACGTTTTGAGGGAGTATTTTCAGCCTGCGCTCACTTAACCTGACAAAATGACTTGGCCTGTTGCAGAATATGCAATGCCTGCTCCCAAAAAGCAAGCAGACCTGTGAGCAAAAAGCGGCTGAAACCTTAGTCCTACCTTGGCTGAGGCAGGAGGCAGCGTATCTCCATACCTACTGCCTGGCCGTGGCACTGTGTCCACCTTGTATCTGATACCTCCTGCCTGGCGGCGATAGAGAACAGGCCAACTTGATTAGAGAGTTGGCACGGGATGTGAGGACATCTGGGAGGCCTCGGATCGGGAGCATGAATTAATAAGAACCAGTAAGAGGAGGAGACTGAACGGGATTCAGAGCACTGACGGGAGCTGGGAGCTGCCAGCTGTGGCTGCCTGGCTGCTGCCATCAGGGTCCTGATTTCTGGTCCTGCCCTTCCCAAGGCCATCACGCCCCGGGTGATGCCCCTGCTGTAAAAGAGGGGAGAGCATGGCCTGGAGCGGGGTGCTTTGTCATGCGCAATATAATCTAGGAGGCAAAAGGGCCGACGTTTAAATGATCCCTGTTTGTCCTTCCCTGAGATGTATGGGCTGATGATTTATCTGGAGGATCTCCACAGCTCGTTAACAGCTCAGCCTCCCATGAAAGCAGCTGCATCAATGTTTCCCAAAGACTGGAGTGGGCTATGGAGCCTCCAGGGCCAGCGGGACTGATCTCGCCTCTCCCCTGTTTACTCGAGCCACAGCTCCCAGTTGTGGGCTTGGTGGCCTACCACTGCTTCAGGCTGCTGTGATGGTGGGACAGGCTGGGAGGCAGCGGAGACAGGCAGGGCGAATTTGGCAGCCTCGATGCTTCGCTGAGATCCTCGGCTGGGTGCCTGCTCACCCCAGCTCCTTCTGCAGCCCATGAAGTGGCCCAGGGCCTCACCAAACCCACCTCTGGTGCTCATCCATGGGCAGGTCCAGCAGAGAAGCAGCCCCATGGACCTCAGCTAGTGGCACTGGAACCAGCAACCCCAGGGGACTGGTACTGCATCTGTGAGATGCCTCAGCCATCTAAGACACACGTATTAGGTATGTTGCCAATCGTGGTACCCTACGGGCAAGCAACCAACCACCCTGTCCTCATCCTGTTTGCACCGTGGCAATGGCTGCAGTCCCCCCGGTACACTCCAAGAGCAGGCAAGGACCCCTTTACACCAGGCAGAGCAGTACCATGGGGCCATGGTGGCAGTCGGTTGGCTGCAGAGGGCTGTGAGCCTGAAGAGCAAGTGCATGGAGAAGTCTGGGAGCTACACTGAGGGGTCTGGGTGGTACATTGAGGGGCCTGAGAACGACACGGAGAGGTCTAGGTGCTATATTGAGGGGTCTGGGTGCTGAGACCAGCTCTCATCTTGGCTTTAATTGTGTGGGGAAAGGCATTGTGTCATTCTGGGTTGGCTCGAATGACCCCCACCCCTCCCCAGGCAGCAGGAGGCTGTGGGAAGCGATGGATTTCCACCTGGAGGGCTGGGGCAGAGATGGGGGTGTGCCATGCTCAGTACAAATCCGCGCACAGGGGAATTACAGCGAGCTGTTAACACCCAAGTGCACTTGGGCATCAGGATCTCTCATCCGCAGAAAAAATCACTCTCGGAGTAACCCAGCATCAGGCACGTCCTGAGAATAACAGCACCATGTCCTGTCTACACCTCCTTGCCCGCAGCCCGCGGCGCAGGGTGAGCTGTACGGACCCCGAACGGCGGGTTTGTTAGCTGGGCTGGCAAAGCGAGGTGATGAACACCTCCCCGGCGCTCCCAACGGTCCTCAGCCACCACCGGCAAATATTTACAAGAGCTCTCCAAGGGAAACCCATAAACTGCTCCCTGGTATAGCTTCCCGAGGATCACTCCAGACAGCTATATTAGCTGGAACATGAAGTAGTTACACTCCTGCTGCTCTTCCAGTGCTTTTGAAACAGATACTTGTCTCTTTTATTACCTTTGTTTGTGTCTCGTTTTATTTGTGCGCTGTGTGCTTCATTGTGCTGGGTTTGATACAGTTGTGACTGGCTAAGGCTTGGAACAACAATAAATACCTTCCAGGCCTTTTGTGCTTTTCAATATTATTCTCCCCTTTTAAAAGAAGTGCCAAGCCAGACAACGAAAACAATACAGGGAAAATTAAACCCTAAATCTGCATTTGTGGTTCTATATTAAACATGCAAGCAAGGCTGGGTTCAAACTGTTGATAAGTATTTTTTTTTCCTGTTAAAAACGTGCCTTTGGGGAAGGTGGTGTGTTTCGTGAGGAAGGGTTGACTTTGATGAAGATTTACTCGATAAGGTTTTCACAGTCCAGGATGGACACGCCAGCCAGAGAACATGACCCCCAAGGACCAGACCGGAGACAAGGTCACCCAAGTGGAGACGTGCCTGTGTCCTCGTTCAGTTCGCTCCTCATGATAGAGCGTACAAAGCCTTGGCTCTCCCCAAAAGCTTAACCAAGGGGCTCTGAAGTTAAGGGCAGTCTTTTCATGGATTTTATTGGACATCAAGCAATGCTTAGAGAGTGTCGGGGGCTGAATCAGGCTCCTGAAGGGCTGGGACAGGGCAGCTGAGCTGGACAGAAGAGCCAGAGACCCACTGATGCAGTGCTGGGCATAAAGCCCTTTACAGCAGGTTTTAACGAATAACTTGTCCTTTTACGTGTGGGGCTTGAAAGGGGAGGTGCCGATTTGAGTCTCATGGCTTGCTCTTTACATGCGATCCCTTTGAAATATCTCCCCCAGCCTCAGCAGGGCTGAAATCACATCTGGGAACCACTGGTCCAGCAACACGACATGAGCCCAGAGCCCCACGGTGCTCCTGGGGCGTTTGTAACACCCAGAAAACACCAAGCCCTCCTGTTCCCCAGGCAGAGAGCGGCAATGATGTACCCCCAGCAAACCAGCGTCAGAGCTGGCAAATCCCTGGGGGATGCCGAGGGAAGGGCTCCGGCATTGCCCCCCTCCCCGGGAGACCCCGCGCTGCTGCTCCCGCTCCGTCCCGGCTGAGTGGAGCTGTGACAGCTCCTCTTATTGGCTTCGCTGAGCTGAAGAGAGCACTTTAAAAGGAAGCAAAGCAGTAACACGGCATTAGTTCCTGCTGGAAGGGGGAACGAGAGACACACATTCCTGCCTTGTATGGGAAATTTGGCCTGCTTGCATCACCCCAGGAGTTTGGGCTGAATACTGTATTCTTAGCATCCCATCCTCAGGCAGCCCGTGCTCCTGCTAGGCAGTGCTAAAAACTGCTGCCAGCTCGGAGACGGCTGGGCTTCAGCGATGGGTGAAGTCACGCCTGGATAACGCGCCGAGGTTTCAAGATAGGGCTGGGCGATGGCCCAGCGGTGGTGACCGCTGCACTCAACCCACCAGAAAAATCCTGGGGAGGGGGGGAACCTGTCCTGTTGTGTCCGTATCCACCTGCTGGTGTGCTCCGGGGTGGTTACGGGGATTCCCACCCACATGTCAGCTCGCGGATAAGCCCGTCGCCCCACTGGGATGAGGTCTGGATACCACCGGAGCCAGGTGTGACTCCCCGAGAGCCAGCCCCCTCAAGGACAGCCCAGCAGCAAGTGTGTCCCAGGCCCTGGAGGGTTTTGGAGGCAATCCCAGGACCAAGCTTTTGACAACTTGGGAGCACAACATCCCGGTGTCGTTTTAAGCCTAATTTGCATGTACAGCACAGCACCGAGTGTGTAATTACTGAGCTGCGCAGGCAGTCGTCAGCTCAGCTGTTTCAAAACACGATCTTTAGTGCTTCACAAAACATAAGCAGACACCTTTCCTTCGACGCAGCTGCCTGTGAGGTTCAGCCGAGAGAAGCGGTGGGGTTGGGTGGAGGTTAGAGAGGTCCACCTGACCAGCCTCAGCTGGACAACCCCAGGGAGGTTGTGGTCACCTCCTCTACACAGGGAAGAGGGCTGAGACGAGGTCAGGTTAGTCTGAACATGTTGATAACCAACAATGGCTCTTCTTGGCCTCCACATCTGCCATGCACTAACCAGATCTGCCATTTCCCAGCCCCCCAGACTCCACCTTCCCAATCTCTCGACCCCTTTACTGGCCTCCATGTTCACCCATGAGCCTTCGGAGGCATCTGCAGCAATATGCTGGAAGGGTTTAATCACTACCAAAGGCAGGGAAAACTCAGCCTTGAGGTTCCCCTTCATTTTGTGAGCTTGTGTCCCAGCTCAGAGGGATCCAGATGGATAAAGCAGGGAAAAGTCAAGCTCAGGATTCAGTGTGTGTGCATGCAAAGGGATGCTCTTGCCTGTGTATAAGCATTTGCATTGCATCCATGCATGGGAGAGCAGATGGAGGTATGGCATGTATAAGGTTGTGGTGGGCATTTGCATGTTTGCAACGTGCAAGCTCTATGCATCTACATGTCATGCATATTTTCCACTGAAGGCTGTGTGTTTTCACAGGTTTCTCTGCAGGGATGTCCATAGCAAAAGGGCCTCACGCAGTTTTGAAGACACATCTATGTCTGGACGGGCATCCCATGCCAACAGACAACAGTAACTCTGTAGTTCCAGACGAATGATGGAAAATGGGAGTAGACTGAGCACATCATCGTGCATCTGTGTCACTACTAGAGTTCTTCTCCCATGGGCCCCATTTCCCCATCCCGTGTGCTGAACAAGGTTGTGGGGAGGGAGGTGACGGACACCCCGTGCTCCTTCCAGCCAGGGCTCAGACGGAGCGTGTGTTTTCGGCTTGCCTGTTTCTTTGCGGCGGTGGATTTTTTTTTCTTCCCGTCTGCTAATATCAACAAAACCTGCCAGGGCACCTCATCACCGGAGCTCCCTGAGAGCAAACGCAACATACTTGGAGCATGCAGTCAGCTTTTCCAGCCAGTCCACACGGCCGGTGTAAACTGTCTAAGTACCATCAGAAACCACTTTATAAACTCAGGACGGGGAGGAGATGATTGATGGCTCTGCACTGGACATGACACAGCTTCTACACTTCCCTGTATTTATAATATTTGTGTATTGCCCCTACCTCAAAGCTTGACAGGGCTAGTCCCATTCACTTAGAGATATGAATTTGGCACGGCCTGACATAAACTCCATCGCTTCGGGCCACCAAGGGAGAACCATTGTTATAAACTTTCTCCCCCCGCACCCTGTTTGGCCCCTTTTTTCCCCCCTTCCAGTCGCATTATTTCTTTACAAGCCAACAAGAACAGAACCAAATGTTTCACATCTGTTCTTGCCGTCCAGCCATTTGCATGAGAATCGCGGATGGTGTTTCAATGAGCACAGCTCACTGGCCGGCAATGGGGATGGAGCCGGCCACCACCGGCCCCTTGTGCTTCTGCCAGATGTCCGGGCTCTGCACAAAAGAGACGGACCCATGGCGTTAACAAACCACCTTCTTTCGGGATCTAATCGCTCTAGAGATATGTTGGGTGATTTTTGTTTCTGGATGGTGATCCTCACCCTTGGTTTAGCCTTTTTGAACCTCCTGTTTGAGGGGTTTGGTGGCGGCGGTCTAGTTTTCCGACACCGCCTTCACCAAGGGAAGGTGGCATGTAGGATAGCCTTAAGGCGGGGGTGATTTTTGTTTAATCAATGAGTAATGGTAATTTTAATGGTAGATCACCTCCAGTCATATGGCACCACTGGGAACGGTCTTTGAAAAATATGCCCGTGTTTTGCAGGGAGTTCCCATTTTAAAAAAATAACAAAATCTCCACTAATTGGCTCTACTTCTTCTTGCCAAAAGCATCTTCCTCCCTGCCTGCTCTTCCCCTGCATCCCCTGCCCTGCCCCTTCTCCAGTCCTGTTCGGCTCCTGCCCCTGCCCTGAGCACTGGGGAGGGTGGTGATACTCAGGGCTGTGATTTTTGGAAGCTGCTTGTTCTCTTTCCAGCCCGGCTGGGCACTATGAGCTGCTGGTTGACTGACGCAACAGCGGATGAAAGACTTGGTGGTGATGTGTCCAGAGAAGGGCAAGGAAGCTGGTGAGGGGTCTGGAGCACAAGTCCTGTGAGGAGTGGCTGAGGGAGCTGGGGGTGTTCAGCCTGGAGAAAAGGAGGCTGAGGGGAGACCTTTGTGGTCTCTACGACTCCCTGAAAGGAGGGTGTAGCCAGGGGGTGTTGGTCTCTTCTCCAAAGGAACAGGTGATAGGACAAGAGGAAACGGCCTCAAGTTGCACCAGGGGAGGTTTAGGTTGGAAATTAGGAAAAATGTCTTCACTGAGAGGGTTGTCAAGCATTGAAAGAGGCTGCCCAGGGAAGTGTTTGAGTCAACATTCCTGGAGGTATTTAAAAGACAGGTAGACATGGTGCTGAGGGACATGGTTTAGTGGTGGACTTGGCAGTGTTAGGCTGATGGTTGGACTTGATGATCTCAATGGTCCCTTCCAACCTAGATGATTTTATGATTTTATGTAATCTGGCAAAGGAGCCCTGGAAGCAGCAGCAGGGAAGTGTGGAAGTGTAGAAGTGTAGCAGTTGAAGCCCCTCCATGCCATCTGCATGAGCTGCTCTGAGTCTCCCTCCCTCTGTAGTTGAAACTCTTATTGACCCTCTAAGCTACGGGGTTCTCCTAGGAAAATTAATGTGTAAAGAGAAATTTTCTTGGCATCCTGGTCTGCAGGACCTCTTGGGTTGAGGGCTGCGGCTCAGACCTCCAAGCAGCTCTGTACAGCCCCGGCAAAGGCAGCTCAGCGTTGGCCTGGGCCATGTTGGGTGGTTTGTTGCTTTCAGCTCTATTGGGACACTTGCACATCCTCAAGGATCCAAGGTTGGAATCATGCTCCAAAATTAAGATTATCCTGGGTGGCATTTATTGGGTAAAGCCCGTTGGGTCTTGGGTCTATGCACAAGGCTGTCCTGCCTCGAGATGGTAAGCTCATATCCATGTGCTGGCATCTGAGTCCTGCCTGTGCGGTTCACAGTCATTCCCGTGAGCTGGGAATCATCCCATGGGGATATCTGGAAAAGGCAGGGTGGCCCCACAAGATCAGGCATCTGCTGGGGTCATGATCTCCAGCTGTGACATCTTCCTTTGGGTCTGTCCAAGCATTTAATTATGTTTTGGAGGATTCCCGACCACAAAGGTAATACAGATTGTGTATCAATCCAGCGCCCTTCAGTCAATAGCTACAAACCCCCCACCGCTGTGGCAGGGTCTCCGCAAGCAGAAAGGGCTGCTCAGCGCTGTTGAGAGAGGGCTGGGCTGCGGTGCAGCCACGGTAGGGGGGTAGTGAAGCCCCATGAGCTACACTGTGTCCCAAGCCCCCGGCCCTGGCAGGGTGGGCTGAACGCAGTCAGCCCATCTGAGAAAATTGCACCAACTTTGTGCCTACTGTGACCTCCAATTCTGGCACAGGCTTTGAGAAAGGGTGTTTCAGCAGTGCGAAGGGCTGCATTTATCCACTCTGCACACCAATGGTAGAACAAAAAACGGCTGAAGAGCTGGCACTGTGCTGCTCCCCCACTCTCTGCCTGTGCTACCGTGTCCATACCCTCCCCTCGCCTGTGGCAAAGCCCCGGCAGCTGTGGATGTGCTGCCCTGGGGCAATGACAGCGCATGGGAAAGCAGGCAGCCCCAGTAACTGCCAGTGTGGGGATGGCTGGCAGCAGAGAGGGATGTCCTCAGCACCCCCAGGAGCATCCCCACCAGAGTGACAGCAGTGGTCTGGGCAGAGAAGATGGAGCACAGATCCGGCTTCTCTGCTACCGTGCAGAGCTGCTTGTCCCGGTGCTGCCATGGCTGTACGGACCCACCGGAGCCAGAGCTTGCGCTGTAGGACACGCAGCATGATACAAATTTCCGTTTGGATGTCATCTCCATAGGGCACAGCTGGACCGGTGGGTCAGAGCACATCCCTGGGGGAAAACGTGCTCACATACACCCAAGTGAGCGCTCCCACACTTTAATATCACTGTGTGTGAAGGACAGCATCGGGAAAGCCAAGCAATCCGCCTGCGTGTTTGGCTGTAAGATGCGGGACAGGCAAGACAGCAATTGGCATTGACGCCGCAAGCTTTATAGCAGGGAAGGAGAACATTTCAGAAGAGAGCACAGGTTGCTGGCTGCGAGGGGACAGCGCAGGGGTTCAGGTCACCTCCTCATCACAGCCGGGGCTCATCGAGCGCAGAAGGCGTTGGCTGCCCCCACGCTGCCATGGTCCACCCTGCAGGGTTCAGGTGGGCAGGTCCACAGCACTTGGACACCAACCACAGAGGCGGTAGCATCTCTCCCGAGGTTTCCCCATCCATCACAGGGAGCAAAGTCTCACTGCCATCAGCACTCCCGCACTCAAGCCCTCTCTGCTCTGCAGGCTGGGTGTCACTGGGCTTTCTGTCCCAACCTGAATGCAAAGGGGAATGAAGAGAGTACACGGTGACAGCAGAGGCGTTTTGGCGGGGCATTGCTGGCCTGTGGCACGTGTGGCCAGCGGCAGGACCTTCCCGGCATGTCCCTCAGCTGTGCCCTTCACTCCCTGGCTGCGCCACCGCTGTGATGCGTGCTGACCTTTAGGGACAGAGTATTTTTTCAGGCTGCTGCCTGATGGGCCAAGCCTCTGGAATGCACGTGGGGAATCCCTTTGAAGCTGACATTTCTCAGCAAGCCGCGTTTTCCGCCTTCCCTCGGCGATGTGTTCAGAGAGGCTCATCTGCGCTGCCAGTGCCTTGGACCGCCCTCGACTCGTGCAAAGTATTGCCAGCTCCAAAGGTTCCTGCGCTCACCCAGATGGGCATAAATGACAGCACCATGCTTGGGGCATGGGACAGTGTCTGCGCTGGTTTGTGCCTTTGTGCTTGCAGCGATGCCGCAGGACTGAACCTTCTCAGCGCAGCTGCCCTGGGGTGATGCTTGAAAGGATGCAGGCAGGTGGATGGCAGCACAAAAGCAAGTCCTGCAGACATCTAGATGACCACTATGAAGACAGGAACGTGGGCATTTCCACTAGTTTCTTAAAGCTCAGGGCAAGCGCTTTTGCTGTTTGGGCTCCGTGGTCCCACCTGGCAATTCAGAGTCTGTTTTCTCACATTTGGAGAGAGGAGGCTGTGGGCGATGAGTCTGCAGCTGTCCTGGGTCTTTACCTCCCTCTGCACAACGTCTGGGAACACCCTGTGCATTGCAGCTCCCTTGCCGAGAAAAGAGATTCATCCCCCCACCTGCCCCAGTCATTTCTCTTTCAGATGGTCTGCATTTCAGAAGTCCCCCTTATCCTAAAATAAAAGTAGTAGAAGGGGCTACAAGGGTCATCTGCTCCATATTGATGCTGGTGGTGATGCCTAAGATGGCCTCCTGGTACCTAAACTCCCCTCTCTTGAGCATCCAGTGAGAGTAGATACAGCAGATACAGTCTGAATGAATGCTGAGTATCGTGATAAGGTTTGTATTTATGTTAAAAAAATAATTAAGGTAGGTTGATTGTAACTGATGCTGGCTGGAAGCAGGAAAGAGGACGTGCAGTATGTACTTGTGAGCACAAGAGGGAGAGCAAGGAAGGAAGAGAGGGGAAGGACAGGAATGAAGGAAATGGACTTGATACCTGTTTGTAAACTAGGTCAAGATTAATAATGATTTGGATAGCCTTGGCTCCGGGCCCAATTTTACAGGTTTTGCAAAGGCAGAGAAAGAAAAGACAATTCCTGCCTGGAAGAATGAGCAGTCGATGGCTCCGCTCCGGTGGTGATTTACAGAGTCTTCGCTTTACACACGTCAGAAGCCCAATTTCCACCTGCATAAACCTAACCGCAGGAGTGAGGGTTTGTGGGCCCTGGGCTCGGCAGGTTAAGTCAAGGCTCTGGTTTAATCCGACTTATGACCGTCAAGGCAAGTCTTACCCAAGGAGAGAAAAAAAAAAAAGAAAAGAGAAACCCTGTCTTGTAAACTGCCTATTTTTATTTCACTGCTTTATACTTTATCTGCTTTACATTTTATCTGCTTTACTCTGCCATTCCCTCTCGTTGCTGTATTCAAGCAGACATGAAACTGAATTGCTCCAAAACTGAAAAACATGAAACTGATTGCTCCAAAAAAAAAAAGAAGTGATGGAAAAGAGAAGAAAAACTGAATGCTGGGCTTGGTGTTTTGCAAGACCGGCTCAGCTTTTACTCCCAGCACATGAGATGCTTCAGAGTAACAGAGCAGAAAGTCTGGTAAAAGTCCTCTAGGAAAGAGGGAGCGATGGAGCAAGCGCACCGGGTGCCTGGCGGGGACAGGGCTGGCGTTGGGCAGAGCCGGGCAGGACGGTTCCGGCAGAAATGCCATCCCAAGGCAGCGTTCAGCCGGCAGCCGAGCGCTGGCTGGCCTGATGAGAGGTTTGGAGAGCTATTTAGCAACACCAAATTGGGACTTGAAGCAGAATTAATTGAGCTCAAATTTCATCCTCCTAGCAATCCGCTAATCTGCTCCAGCAGGAGGATAATGACATCTCAAGAAACCGGCTTCAAAAATTGAAACTTGCCGAGCTTTAATAAACAGGATGCTTAAAAAGATGATTAATACTTGCATACAAAATATTGCCATACCAAGACTTACGTTCATATGGGAGCCTTTTGCCTCCAAATGGAAGGGGGATCTCAGGAGAATTAGTGAACTGCATGCACTCACACACACACACACACAATTACGTGCCCAAAAGCACACAGCACCAAGCTGCTGTCATGTCCCCAAATTACTTTTCTTAAACCATGTTTATTAGTCCCAGGCAGTTCTTAGCATGCAGGAACTTTAATAAAAGCTCCTTTCCAGCAAAGACCTCAAAATGCTCTGCAAACAGTGACAGATCAAGTGTCACATCATCCCTGGTGACACGGGGACAGCACTGCAGCCTTTGGGAAATAAATGGTGTGTGGCAAATACATAGAATCATAGAATCGCCCAGGTTGGAAGGGACCTTTCAGATGATCCAGTCCAACCACCAGCCTGACACTGCCAAAACCATCACTAAACCAGATCTCGAACCAGCAACAGAAACCGAAAGTCTTTTCGGCTCCTGCACCCTCTCCCAGTTAATTTCTTTTCTCCCATTTTCTGAGATCTCTGTCACTGGGAGACAGTTGAGAAAATGGGATTTTTTGCTCTGATTGCAGTAGCAGCCCTTTGGGAAAAACGGCCTGCTTACAGCATCCACGTGCAGCACGGTGGGATTTTGGGATCACTGATCAATCTGGCAGCAAATAGGTTGGATTTCTGGAAAATATTCCTCTACCCTCCTCACTCCATGGCTCCCGTTTGGATGCAGCTGGTTGAAAACACCGAGTGCTTTAATGCCGAGTGATTCCCTTCGCACGTCTGCCTGCCCCTCAGAGCAGCGCTCTTCTCCGCAGGCTTCACTCCGTTCCCTGACGTCTCCCTCTTTGCTTAGGTTTTTTCTGTGTTAATCTAATAAGGCAGAGAAGAAGTCTTATCACAAAGTCTTATCCATCACCCGCAATTTACATTTTATTAGCATGGCTACCCACAGCAAAGCAAATAAACTGTAGTGGGTTGTTCCCTCTGTTGCTGTCAATAATATTGTTGTTGCCACCGACCCAATTAAAAGCATTTGTCAGTGCTCAGTAATAAGCTTGGAGCCGGCGCTGAGGTCTCTGTCTTTCACCGGGTGGCTCACAGGCCGCTATGAAATATTTATGAACGATCTTGGATGACATCTGTTTGCTATTTTGCTGGTGATGTTCCCAGCAAGCGGCCGGCCCGGGGAGCACACATCGTTGCTGGCAGCGCCGGCATCAGGTGAGCCCTTGAGGTGGATCGACGGGAAAATAAACTACACCAGGGCTCAGATGCTCCATCCCGCAGCAGGTCCCAGCTGCTGCATTGGAGCATGGCCCTGGGAGCCCCAGGCTGGTCCAGCTACATGTGGCTGGAGAAGCATCACCCAGGACGATCACCCATGTTTCAAACTGAAAGAGGGTAGATTTAGATTGGATATTAGGAAGAAATTCTTTACTGTGAGGGTGGTGAGGCAGTGGAACATGTTTCCCAGGGAGGTTGTGGATGTCCCATCCCTGGAGGTGTTGAAGGCCAGGCTGGACGGGGCTTGGAGCAACCTGGTCTAGTGGGAAGTGTCCCTGCCCAGGGCAGGGGGGGTGGAACTAGATGATCTTTAAGGTCCCTTCCCACCTGAACCATTCTGTGATTCTATGATGTGTCCGAGGCTCATCAGGCAGCGCTGGGGACGTCGGGGCTCCAGCCCAGCCCTGGTTTCCCTCACAGCAATGTGCTTTTGACCAGCTCTGCTTCTGGCTGTGCGTGAGACGTGTCCCTTCACTGGGCAGCTGTGGGAGGAGGAGAAACTTTATCTAAGAAACTAATATTTGAAGGAGGAACGACTTCAGGTTTGGCCAAGGTGGTGAAATATCGTGGCCAAGCACCACAGCATTTGGGCCAGGAATGAGAGTTATGCCACTGGCACAAATTTGCACCCTGTGTTCCCATGTCTGGTGACCAGGGCAAGGGGAGGGGATGGTTGTACCCCATGTCCATGGGAACGAGACCCACTGCTGGGGCTGCTACAGCATGGGCCGAACAAGGAGGAACTGCGGAGGAGATGTTGCACCTCCACTGAGCTCAGTGAAATCACCCTGCTGGCCACGGAGTACAAGTCTCCACAGCAAATCACAAAATACCCTGAGTCATCCGATGCCCCAAAAATATCATCATAATTGTCTGAGCACTGTCACTTAGAGAGGATTCATCTTGTCTTGTTTTAAGCACTTCACTAAGACCCCTAAATAATAGGTATTTATTACTTTGGTCTTCCTCTATAGTCTGCAATGAGCAATTTGCAGCTAAATCTATGCCTGAGATGGGAATTACACTCTAGAGATGCCCGTTTCTCTCTGGGGAGTTGTGCTCCCCACAACTTCCTTAGGGTACAACACCCCTCAGCGATTCTTAGCAGGATTCACAGCTCGCCATATAGTTTATTGATGTTAGGTACCTGATGACTGTTCCTAGCTATTCTTTAGTGGATTGTCCATCATGAGACAACTGGCAGCTGCCCAGTGTGGGCCAGAGCTGTGCTGTCAAGATCCCTCTCATGATCCTGCCTCCCCAACACCCTCTGACTCCACTGTCCGCTCCTTCCTACAAACCCCACAAGTGACCATGTGCTTTAGCCAAGCCACAGGTGTAAGCTCTGACCCTTGGCTGTGTTGCGTGGTGGGGCAGGATCGGTGCTCTGGCCGGAGGGGCAGGGTGGATGCATGCTGTGTCCCAAGAGCCATGCTCATGGGACTAAAGGGCTGCCCAGCAGAGAGCCTGGCTGGGCACATGGTTGGGTAAAAGCCTTGCAAATCCCCCAAATTATACCCTTACCGCTGCAAGGAGAAAAGAGAGGCTGTGCTGAAGCTGTAATTTGCACAGGAATAGCAGGATTGTTGTATTTATATCACATCATGAGTCTGAGTACAGCAGTTCCCCGTAGCTCTTAGTACCACCAGCACTTTCTACTGAGACCCCGTCCACACCGCCTGAGCCTCCAGCCCCCCCTCAAACCTTCCCTGAGGTCACGCTGGAGCTGTCAGCAGCAATACTCATTAGGAAGGGAGTTAATGACAGAGGTCTTCATCCCCAGTCTGACGTGCTGATGACACTTTGAGGGAGGTGGTAGCTTGTCATTGGATAACCCTGTCACCACCATGCCTTGGAGAGATGCTTTTCTGCAGGACAAGCCCTGGCCAATGCCACGATGCTGCAAGTGTACGAGGAAGGGGCAGTGCTGGGGTATCTGTGTGGGCACCAGGGACATGACAAGGGCCATGGAGTGAGTTGGTGTCAGAGCCAGCACTGGGCTCGGTGCTGGGGACCTCAGGTGGGGACAGCCCTGCACACCATGGTGCATGTGGAGCAACATAGGGCAATTTCCTCTGGCAATATATAGCCCAGGGTCTTCTTTCCGTTCATCTGAACCATCATTTGCAATCATCTCAAGTGTGTAAGGAGCAAACAGGTGATGCTGGAACTAGGATCAAGTGAAATGACCTATGAAGAGGTACTCATCTGACTGTCCTTGGACTGAATCTCCCCTTGGAGGCAGAAAAACTCTTGGCTAGAGACCTCCCTGAAACACCTCTCCATGGTCACTTTTCTTCCCAGGACTGTGCTGTTAAAAGTGCTCTTCCCCTCGCTCCTGAACTCCACATTTGGGTTTTAGTCTTTGACTGCCCAAGGGACTTGTGTGTGTCCTGTCTGTCTGCGTGCGGAGGCTTTACCTGGAAAGTCTTTGGTGATGCCTCTGGGCACTTTTGTGTTTTGAGCACCCATCACTGCGAGCTCTTTGAGTACCAGTAAAAGTCAGGAAAAGCAAAAAAAAACCCCAACAAATACAGCAAAGGGGAGACCCTCTCCAGCAAAGCTGCTCTGGGTGTTTTCCAGGCTTGGCAGGAAGGACCCACCGCCTTCTCCTACCCCCCAGCCATTCGACGGAGCTGTTTTAATTAAAACTTGCACAGACACCTTTTCATGTCTGCTCCCCAGCCAGGCACTTCCTCGTGGTGACTTTGCTTGTGGTGGAGGGTGCCATTGTTAGCACTTCGTTCTACCTGAAATATATGAGGACGAAAGATAAGTGGAAATAATTTTCCACTGAAGGACATCAGTAAAATGCATGAAAACTGCCTGTCTCTGGACCATCTGGCTGCTGATAATACAATATTAATAACCACAGTCAATTAAGCTGGGCCTCCCTTGGGGAGCAGGGTTTCAGTTGGGCAATGTCACAAGAACTGATGTAATCCAAGTTCTGATGCCATCGATAGCAGCTGGCCCGGGAGCCAGGGCGCCTGGGGAGGTGTCCAGACACACTCCCAGCTCTCCCAGCAGAGCCACTGCCACCGGCAGAGGAAGACGAAGCCTTCAAGATGATCTGCAGGTGCTTTGGGAGCCCAAGCTGGGGTACCAAAGGCCTCTTGTTTTAAGAAAGCCTGAAGTGGGAAAAACCACTGAGAGGTGATGGTGGGCACTCTGTGAGATGCTGGAGGGCGACTTGGATAAATAGACAGGCAGATGGGAAAGGTTTTCCACTCACTGGGATTGTGGAGATCCCTAGTTATGAGCATGGACATGCCCAGTGGTGGAGTCACAACTGCTTCAGAGGAGAATATTTTCCCTCCTGCCATCACTTGTAAAAACCCTTTCTTTGCTCTGAGCCAAAGCTTTTTCTTGTTTCCTTTAAGGTCTTTAAGTGGTTGAGGCTTGTGACTTGACAGGGCTTAGCAGCCAGGGGAGAAGCAGCCCAACGAAGAGCTCCCTTTACGGTAAGGACATTTGTCAAGGTGAGGACAACAAGCAGTGTCCCATGCCCTGACGTAGCGGAGATTCGGCGCACAACCTGTCCCTTTGCAGGGCTTCTGCTCTCCATCCAAAGCTCTTCAGGACTCCAGGAGCCTCTCCTGCTGCAAGATGGATTTTTTTAATTATTATTTTTTTGGGGGCTCTGGAAGAGTTTCACTAAAAATCCCATGGAAAATACCAAGATGAGAAGCGGATTGTGCTAAGGATGGGTGAACACTAAGATACTTTATTCACTAAGTCACCCATGAAACACACAAATACCCAGGATATATATGTGTAAGCAGGATAAGGCCCACGTTCCCCAGCAAAACAACATCAGTTCAACAGCAGCTCCCCAGAGAAGTGCTTCTTTGGCTTATGAAGAGTCACGGCTTGAGGTGTCACTCCGGGAAGCACCTCTGTCAGGGAGGACGATGTTTTCCAGGAGAACAGCCCTCAAGGATTTTGCACACAGATTCAGGAGCAAGTTTGTAATACCAAAAGAATCTCCTCACCATATCCCAGGGAAACTCCTCATAATTGGAGATACTTGCTACAAATTTGACATGAAAAGCAGAGTAATTTAGCATTTTAAGAGAGATGTAGCTAGGTATGGCTAGGATTTTTTTTCCTGGTTTTTTTTTTTTTTGGTTTGTTTGTTTTTTGGATTTTTTTTTTTTACATTTCATGACAAGTTTGAGTTGGGAACTATTTAGCTGGAAAATTCACACTGTGAGCAAATTTGAGGCTTTCAAATAATAACTTTCCCAGCAGCAAGAGACTGTGATTTCCAAAGGGTGTCACATGTTAGTTTTGCTCAAACTTTTGATATCTAAATTTCTACCAGGTTTGACTCAGTTCCAAAAGTACTGCAAAAAATGTGAAGTCTTGGGGGGGGGAGGGGCGTGGGGACAGGGACATGAGACACTCAGAACTGGAAGGCGTGAGGAAAACTCTGAGTAACAAAGCAGCAAATGCGCTGGTGTTTTAATGCAATTCAAGATACAACTTTTCTTGTTGCTTTTACCCACGGAGTTTCTTTGGCAACGAGAAGCAGTGCTGTGGAGAGGCAGGACCTGACACAAGCGGGATTTATGGGATGGGTGATGACTCTTCCCAATGCACTTCCCACGGAGCAGTCTCATCCCCCCTGGGGAAGCCAAGGGGGACCCTGTTTTAGGAAGAGCCAGGGGCTTCCCGCCTGCTGGGGGCCAGACGGCTCGTGCCCAGCCTCAATCCAATGGCTGACCCCATGGAGGTCAGCCTTCTCCCTCTTGCCTAATTAGGCTGCAATTACACACTTCCAAACAGAGGTGCCTTCGTGTGGGTGTGCAGCATCCACTGCAAAGAAGCTCTGGGCATGGCTGGAGCCACGTAATAAAAACCACATAACAGTCAACAGGAGGAAACAAAAGAGCAAAACCAGTTGAGGTGGGTCTTCATGTACACCAGTTTCTCAGCAGTACCTTCCAAGGGAGCTGAAACACCTACTGAAGTCAGGCCAAAGAGCTGTTAGAAAGAAGAAGAAGAAAAAAATTGCTTACATTGAAAATATATTGTGTGGTTCATTTAACAACGGTTAAAGCAATTTAGAGCCATCAGCAGGATCAGAGCGAGGGATTTGCTCCGTTTGATCAGACAAATAAGGCGTGACGTTGGATGTCTCTGCCTGCAGAAGTTCAAACGCTGGGGCTTCTTCTGAGACCCCCTCCCTGCTCTGCCGAGAGCCTGGACACGTCCCATGCGGGGACAAGCGTTTCTTTGCCGACCACCCCAGGCAATCTGCTGCCGCTACGCTGGTACTCTAAAGCATAAGATTGGATTAGGCTTTTCTTAGCTTGCCTCACTCCAAATGTAGTGTTGCCAATTTGTATGATTTTATGCCAAGCCTTGTGATATTTGGGATTTTTCTTAGAGTGTCAGTTCCTGGAATAAAGTGATTACAGTAGAACCTCGTCGCTGCCTCGGTTATAAAAGTACATTCCTCTCCCACGTTGTTACCAGAAGGGTTGAAACGGGGAAGGAAGAGCCTGCGAGGGGGAGCTAAAGGCTCCTCTTCCACCACCCAATCTTTGGGATTTGTTTCAAAGCTCCTGCATGTTTTTACATAGCGATCTCTGATCTAAGAGCGTCTGGAAGAGTCCTGGACAAATTTACCTTGGAATTGCAGACAAAATTTCTAACTGGTGTATTCAAAGGGGAGCCTCATTTCTGGAGCAGGAACAGAAGATCACCAAAATGACCCTGCTGGTCCTGACCAGGCTGAGCTTGTCCAGTGTCCTGTCCCTAGGACAGTGGCACTTCCCCAGGATGCTCTTGCAGCCTCAGTGATCTCTGGCTTGGAGACAAGCTGAGCTTTCACCTTAGACCATCTCCTACAAGGACTAACAGTGCAATGACAGAGATAACCGTGCTCAGCACATCTGTGTGACAATCCCACATCTGCTGGAGGCTCTTTGCCGTGGCTGTTCCAGGAAAGTAAGGACTGCCCAGAGGTGACCTTGGCCTTCTGGAATGCAGGTGACCTCCACGTAGTTATGAAGATGCTGAACCACTGGGATAAGCTTTATTTCTGATGAACTCACTTCAGCGCTTCCTTTCAGACATCTGCTCTTTTTCCATGTCCCATCGTAAAATGAAACACCCCCTTATCCTTTCAAGATGATCGTGTTTTTCCTTGATTCAGAATCACTTGAGTTAGTTTTGGGGGCCACCAAGTTAGGATTTTAGCTGATCGCTGCAGGCTTGCTTCTCCTGGCCCTGCCACCGGTGTCCCAAGCCACGATGTCACGCAGCAAACAGACAACGGCAACCGTGGAATCCCATTTAAAGACGAGTCTTGTTATTTTTATACCAATTACAAGGTTATGGATCAGACCAAAAGGTGTTTAATGTGTTGTAATATTTAGGCACGCTTGGCTCCCACGTTTATTGGGGCTGTTTGTAGCAACATGGAATATGTGCTCACTGTGGAAGTATGTGGCACGCACATAAAAACAGCACAGATGTCCCGAGAAGCGCCAGGGAAGCCAGGCTGGGGAGCAAGTGCCCCTGCCTGCGGCAAGGGCAGCGGGAGAAGGGAAGAGAGGGGAGGGAGAGATGAACTCGTACCTGCTGGGCTTGCTCCACTCAGCTGCATCTTACTTTTACATAGTGTTTTCTTTGAGGTCTCGAAATCCCATTGCACAATATTGTAAAAATGTCATAAAATATTTTATTGCATCGTACAACTGAAATGCTGCCAAAAGCCTTAACCCCTGAGCTGCCTCCTTCCCGCGGATGCCCAGCGTGTCCCTGCTCAGGAGCTGGCTCCCTTTGTTTTGTCGTTGAACTTTGAGGAGGATGGAAGATGTTTAGGGGCTCGGAGGTGAGAGTTGCTGGATCACCGCTCCAGGGCACTTAGTCCCTAAGACTAACTAGAGTTAGCTAATTTGGGGCCCTCCCATGCCCCTATCTGTGGATTTCAGCTTGATGAGAATTAGAGGTGAGATCAGTCCTGATGCTTTCACTCCTCACCTTCTCCCCCAGCGCCAGTCCTGCAAATACCAATGGAAATGCAATCACTGCTCTGCAGGTACCCTGGGTGCATCCCACTGTCTCATTTCATGGTGAAGCCATCAATCAGCCTTAAAAGGACTTTTGGAAGCACCTGGAGTCAAATCACAAAGGTACGGGAGGTGAAGGACCAGTCCTCCCATACATTGGCCCTTAGGAGGCTGATGGTGCTGCTGGACGGGCAAGCTTGGGAAGTCACTTCTCAGCACTGGGCCCCATTTTCCCAAGGTGTGCATGGGGATAAACAGCTTTACTGACCTGCTGAGTAAAGCTCTTGGAAATTTGCTGGTGAGGAGACCATGGTATCAGTGTTTATGAGACTGATGTTGGATCTTTTGAGACATGGGACTGATATTGGACCCCTCCCTTATACCTGTCCCCCAAATGAAGGTGAATCAAGGTGCAAACTGGACATGGCCAACATGACCTTATGAGGTTCCTGTTCCTCAGGGCAGCCACAGGAGGAAAACCTGACCCCTCAAAGCATGGTTGTGGAGTCCAGCTCTGCACAAGGCTGGGTTTTCCTTCAGTCACTTGCCCTGTGATACCCAGCTACCTATCAAAAAATTGACCACCTGGCTACCCCATCCCTGCCTCAACAGACGCTGTCATTAACTTGGGAAATATTTCACGTCAGCTGGAAAATTCCAGTGAGCTGGGGAGGCCAGAGGCCTCTCCTCCTGCAGATGTTGGGTCTGTGCTTGCCAGCAACCAGACCTTGGCCTCAGTTTGTTATAAAGAAAGAGCGAAAATTAGCCAGCTGTTCTCAGTGGAGATTTTCATCCCTTTTTCTCCCCCTTTAATGAAAGAAATAGTAACTCCATGAAAGGCTCAGGCAGAACTTATTCAGGCCCAGGGGAAATTCACCCTGCTCAGAGGTACAGATACCAATTAATTCTCACTTAAAACCTACTTTGAGTGGTACTTCATGGGTGTAAATCTTTCTGCTGGTGTTCATACAGAGGTGAATTTTCAACCTAGTTGTAGCCCTGAAGGGCAAAACCCAAACTACCTTTTCTTTCATAGTTCCCAGAAACACAGTACAAGCAATTCCACATCTTTTAGCCTTCCTGGGCTGTAAGCAGGCTGCGGTACTGAGTTGTGGGCTAGGAGAGTCCTTAGGAGGAGCGTTTATCTGCTGTGATGAACCTCAGGGTAACTCTTGATTTTCAGGCTGCATTACCAACGGTGCCTCCCACCCTGCCCCAGCCCCTGAGCCAGCCGGTGGTGCCTCACGTCCCACGGAGTTTAATAAGGGACTCGTAACACAAATTTCTCTTGAGTTTGTGCTAAATCTCCCATCCTGGAGGCCGGCGAGCTGGCTGAGATGTGCTGGGGAGGAATGCAGGGATCTGCTCCTTTGCTTTTCTGTCTAAACAAAATGCTTTCCCATAAACAGAGGAGGAAACCCCACTTGGCCGAGCCCCTTGGAAGAAGTGTCTTCACTGGGAATGTTTATATGTTACCTCTGAAACCTAAACTAAGTCCAACTGAGGCTTTGAGCAGAAACTGCCCTGCGTGGGACCGGTGCTGGGTCTGTGCCGCGCAGCATCTGTGCAGCCGGGGCACAGCAGCAGAGCAGACCCTGCCTTGGGAACCGAGCTGGGGTCTCCATAAATGAAGTTCATCAGTTGCTCCTGCACAGACCTTCCTCGCCCTGGGGACAGCAATAACAGGGGCTGGAGGAGGAAGCTGCTTGCTCCTGCTTGCTTGTGTTTAGTGTTCACGAGGGGTCATCGCACAGTGTCTTCCTGGTGAACCCAGGGTAGCCAAAATCTCATTGGAACCCAGGACCTTTTGGGAGATTCAGGGTTTGCCTGACATGTCCCTGAGTCTTGGTAAAGAAAGTGAAGTGCCCATGTCCCTGCCTCCTGTCAGCCCTGGGTTCACCACGGATGCCTCTCCTTTGGAGAACCAGACAATCTAACTGTGTTTCCTTCATTATAAACCACCTGGGGGTTGTTACCTGGGGGGTCTCCAAGCTCCATGAAGTGGTGTGTTGGCCAGTCTGGCTTTGCCATGGCAGTGCCTCAGTTTCCCTGCTGCAGAGCAGAGACAACTGCATGGACCACCTGGAGGGAGCCAGCCTGGCTAGAGAGCACTGGGTGATTTTATTACACCCCAAAGCAAAGTCCTTTAGGACAATTTGGGGTTGGGACACTGCTGTGTGTCACACTGTGTTAGTGAGCTTTCAACTGCCCAATGGTCACTACAGCAAGAGTGGTACTCTTCACCCTCTCCTGAAATCTATTTCTTCTCCCTAGAGCTACCAGGAAGGAGAAGAGGGAAACGACTGAGCTTTTTCAGCCTCACACCATGGCAACCTACCATGGTTCCCATGTTCACCAGTGTTTTGCTGCTGGACAGACCAACATGACCGACAGACAGGACTGTGTCCACTCAAGTGCCACCACACAGACGGCTGTATTGCAAAACCACAGCTCCCATATGGTCCCTGATATTGCAGGGAGTGTTTGACTGCGCGAGTAGGAAGCATAGCTGGCCCAGAATAGCGCATGGGGAGAGCTCTGCCAGTTCTCCCACTCCGTTTCTGCTAAGCTGAACGCAGACATAATCCACTGAGCTGGGAGGCTGGGTTCCATTAGCATTAAAGGGGATGGGCACCCGGATTTTAATGCCCATCCGCTGCTAAGTCCTCCACAAAAGGGCTGGAATGTTTCTGCAATAGCACTTTCCTGTATCAGAGCTGATGGTGTTGTCTAGAACAGCATAGAAATCACTGTGGATTTCAATCAACTCCTTGATATTAGTTTCTCCTCTTAGCTCAGCCAGAACAGGTTATCTGAAATACATTTGCCTACCTCCAGCATTTAAAAAAAAATTTAACCCCCCACGTTATTAGCTCCACTCCTGCCCCTCTCAAAACTGATGGGAAACAATGTTCTGACATTATTAAGGAGAAGAAATCAGTGCCGGGAATTGGAGCAGTTAGGGCAGCCCCTACACACGCTGCAAAGAAGTGGCTGAACATCGTAATAAATGGTGTAATCACCCACTCAGCTCGACATCCCCACGTCTCAGCGAGCCGAGCCCCGCCATGATGCTGGGACCAGCAGTGCCCTCCATGCACCTGGCACAGACCCCGCTGCCGGCACTGCCTGCTTGCACAAGTGCAGTCATACAGGCAAAGTATGGCGGGGCGATATAAAATATGATGCCCTGATTTCCAGCAGGAATAGGCACAGATCCATATATAACACCACGGGGAATGAGCACGTGAATCCACGGCACGTGCCTGCTGTGCCTTGTACAGCCTCAGAAGCGTATTACAGGTGTGTCTGTGCTCGCAAAGCAACACAAGCCCTCACTGGGCTGGGATGCACTAACGGATTACAGGATTAATCCGTTTGTAACCCCTGCAGGAAGGCACAGCCAGGTATTGCTGCAAGCTCTTTGGAGCAGAGGTTGCCTTTTTGAGGTGTGTAGGAGTTAGGAGGTCTGTTAGGGGTGATACAGATGCACACTTCTCTGCCCAGAGAACCTGTGGCTGCCCCATCCCTGGAGGTGTTCAAGGCCAGGCTGGACGGGGCTTGGAGCAACCTGGTCTGGTGGGAGGTGTCCCTGCCCAGGGCAGGGGGTGGCACTGGGTGATCTTTAAGGTCCCTTCCAATCTGAACCATCCTATGATTCTATGATTATATTCATTAGCAGCGTCTAAAAATCATCTCTGCCTGAGCAGTGTGACGTCTGTGCTGTGATGCAGAAATGAGGACCGCAGGGCAGTGAGGGACGTCTCCCACCGTAAGGGTTGGTCCCCGTGTCACACAGGGCACGTGTCGTACAACCCCTGCAGCAGTTACAGCACAAACCCAGACACAAACAACAGCTACATACTATTTTGCATTTGGGCGGTGGTACAGCGTGTCCTGTCACATCCCACACAAATGCACAGGTGCGTTCCCCCAAGAGCACATCTGCCTGCAAAAGCAAACACCACTGCAGTCACTCAAGCAGCCACAAACGCTTCTGCGTATGGAAAAACGCACAGGGGCAGCGGCTTCAAAAGGTGAGCGGGAAGAAAGTAAAGCAGCTATAGAAGTGTATAACCTCCTCCACGTCAAACACTGATTGATGGAGAGAGACGTCGTAATCAGCATCAAAGTTCCCATCTCCTTTTTTTTTTTCTTTGCAAAGTTTATTTATGAAATCTGGGGATGAAAGCAGGGTCTGATAGGGGGTGCCCAGCACAACCCACAGAGGTGAAACCAGATGGTGGCAGCTAACATAGGCAAACAGCAACGAGCAACACAGAAATATAAGTAAAATCATGGGTTTTTTAGGAATCCATCAGAGATTCACGTAGGCACAAAAAGGATGGATCTTCCAGGGCGGCTAAAGCAAAAAGCAACATAGTTTTTTGGTCTGTTGCTGTTAGCTGCTCTGAAATTACACTGCTTTACACCATTCTGTTCTTTATTTCCTCTCTGGACGTGCTGCCACATGGAAGCAAAGCTGATCAGCAGGCTCTTTGGAGCCTGTGAATTAAAACCTGCCCTCTGATTAAAACGCCGCTGCACTTTGCTCTCCCTCTGTCTCGGTCTCTGGTCATATTGATGCGGCGCCAAAACAAAACACGGACTCGTCTCTCATAAAGAATTGCATCTCCTCCGCAGCCCAGCGCTGTGTCACTGGTGAGCGGTTCCCATTTTCCATCATGCAAAGTGAAATGATTAAAAGAAAATTACTGGAATTCCCTACATCTCCATCAGAGACCAGGCTTGGTCAGTTGGAAAAATAAGTAATGAACATCATTTGTTAATGTCACTGTTAAGTGATGAATTTTTTTTATGCTTAACACGCCAGGCCTATTTTCTCTTCATTTCCACGTTTGTTTTTGAACCTGCTAATTTAATTAAATCTCTGCTGTTGAGGAGCCATTAAAGGTGACCAACCGTGCGAGGTGCCTGCTGTGGTGCACCAGAAAATTCAAGTGGATGGGAGGCAGCTTGGGGAGAGAGGAGCAGGTCCCTGCGCTGTACCAGGGCAACACCTGGGTTTATGGGGTTATGCCCCTGCAGAAGGAGTTGTAGGATATTTTAACACATTGCACAGGATATTCCAACCTTTCCCGGTCCTAGGGCAATGCTCTGAAAATACATCCTGGATGATCTGGGCCTTAAATACATCTCCTTGCAGCGTTTTTGTTTAACATGTAAGACCATTAAGTGTCTCGCTATACGCTAAGGGCTTTTTATCTTCCCATCCAAAGGAAAAACATCTGGAATGAACCAGAAATATGCTCTTTGCTTTGAGGAACCTCTCCATGCACAGGTAGGGAAAAGAGCAGGGAGGGGAGGGAAGGCATCAGACATAGCAGCAGCGTGCCCTTTCCCTCTTCCCCTGACCAGGCATCGCAGCGACATGCAGCTTCAAGATGTGTTGTTAGCAAAAATCAGAAAGCATTGGGGTCCCTAAACTGGTCTTAACAGCCTCATGCATTTTATATTTTGTAGAGTGAAGTGTTCACCTTGCAGACAGCATCCATGCCACCCCGGAATCCTCACCCATGAGCTTTGGTTTTGCCTTTCAGAAAGAATTTAATCCATGACACGACGCAGCACCGCAGGGCTTGGGGGAATTCCCCTTCAAAGCCCAGCGAGAGACTGAGAGCCATCGGGTCACATCCATCCCTTTGCACTGCGTCCCTTGAGCCGCAGCCGGGGGATGCTGCTGCCCTGGATGGGATGCTTTGAGAGCCCTGTGGTCCCTGTGTTCCAGCAGAGCACAGACCAGCCTGTCCAACAGTGCTTCCTGAGAGAGGGGATGCTTCTGCACTGGCTTCCCATCAAGAAGACGCACAGGCAATTTTAATGCAAGGTCCACATGATGCTGGGAGGAGCGAGATGGCCAGGGGCACCGCATCTGGGAATGTCCCATGGGCAAAAGTGGGGATGCACACCTCGGTGGTGTGCAGCCCTCTCCAGGTGACCGTTATCCCAGGAGGACACTCACAACTGCCTGTCTTCTTTTCATCCCTGGCAAAATTGCTTCCCTGGGCAATAAGACCTCATCCAAGGAACAGTTAGTAGGGAATGAGATGGGGTTTGTGCTGCTCCGAGACAACATTAAGCAGGGAAAGACTGGAATTATCACATGTTGTCTGATAAGAATACTGTTCTCCAGAGCCCAACACGGAGCTGCCGGATGGCACGCGCTTTTTCTCACGGCCTGCGTTCGGGAGCTGCTTCATTACTTCTCAGAAGCAGCCAATAAGAGCCGAGCCGTGGCTCCTGCTGAGCAGAAAGGCAGACCACCTCCCGCGGCCCTTGCATGGTGGGTCTGTGCTTGTTGCTGAAGCCGACGCAATTTATCCAGCTCTAAAAGGCTCCTATCTTCCTACGATTTAAAAGCGGAGGAGCTGTAGCGCTGCCACGCTCATTTTTGCAGGTGAAGCTGGGATGTCCAAGGTGGTGCCCCCTTGGGCACGAGGTGGGGAAGTCCTTGGTGATGGTGAAAGCTCAGGTGGTGCCATCAGTGGCCATGAGATACCAGCCTGAGAGGGTCCTCCAGCATGGACCACGGCCTGGGCGCTCCAGCAAGGTGGCAGCACCTGTTTTCATGACAAGCAAAGCAGCAGATCCATGTGTGTGTCATGGAAGAAACAAAACAAGTCACCTCCCTGCCTGTTGGAAAGGAGTGTGGTTGTGCTGCTGTCAGGGCAATGCCCCCTCTTTGCACCAGGGCTGGATTTGGCCCAGTCTCATCAGGAATCGCAGAGGGATCCAAAATGCAAATGTAAATAGATGCTTTAAAAAGCACGGGAATATATACAAGCTCCAGCAGGAATGTGGGGAGCAGCTGCTGTTTTTCTCCTTGGCCCTCTGCTGAATGTACACATGCACATTTTGTTGGTTGTAAATGTTTAGAGAAAACAGTTGCAATTAGCCTGTTTGAGGACCACTTTATATCAGCTGGGCACTTGTAGGAGAACTGTGGCGGTGATGAGGGGCGCACATACAGCCCAGGCTATCGAAGTCTTCACCCCCAAGCATGGCTAAGCACCGCTCCTTTGCTCTCACATGCCGGCATTTCAGCATAGGTGACAAAGAGCAAACACAACGCAAGCTGTCGAAACGATTGCCCTTACCTCTAGCAAGAATACCCCTAAGCTACTTATGAATTCAGTGCTCATCCCACAGAGCTGGTCCAGCATCAGGGGAAAAGTCTGCTGGTCCCACTGGCAGCAGCCTTAGCCCTCGTACTGATCCATGGCTGATTTTTTTCTTACCAGCTTTCGCTTAATAGTTGGAAGAAAGCAGAGGTGGGGTGAAAGCAAAATCTCTGGGTCCAAGCAGCCTTGGATGCTGCTGCAAAACCCCTCTTCTCTTTCCTCCCCTTATGTCCTTCTCACCCATTGAAGAATTACCAGCCAGCTTGGGATAACGTAGCAACGTAAGCCAGGGAGATGGGGAGGAGGGAAGGGAAGTCCATGGGCTGATCTCTATAAAGGTTATAGAGAAAGGCAGGCACATCTTTAGCCCTGCCTTAGGCTCCTGTTTCCCTGCATCGACTTGTGGCCCTCGCTTAGAATTCTAACACATCTGAAGCTAGATGAGACCATCCCATCCAACGAGCTGAGAAGTAGCTGAAGATGCGAATTTGGGACAAAAGGAAAGGAAAGAAGAGACATAAGAGGAGAGAGGGGGAAAAAAAAGCCACCAGGATCTGTGGCAGAGCCTGGCTGAAGACCCGTGCATCCCTCCTAGCGCCCTCGAGCAGCTCTCTGTCCTCCTGTGCAGAAGAGCAGAAGGCACTCCAGCCCTTTTGGCCAAGGGTCTCCACAAAGAGCTTTGCTCCCATCTCACCCCAGCCCGGGCTGGAGCTCTCTTCCAGCTGGGACAAAGTCAGGCAAGGCAGAAAACAAACACGTCCTAATTGCAAGTGGCATCTCCTGCTGCGGGTGGTCTGCGGCTGGAGAAGCGTGACATTGTCTGGGAGCCCTGCCGCACAGTGGGCAGCAGCACGGAGGGGCGGCGTGTCCCTGCCCATGGCTTTCGTCCTGCTGCTGGGTAATAAGGGCTTAACGGGGGAAAGGAGGCAGCGGGCTGTGCAGCAATCATCAGCCAGGAGCTGGCTGCAGTAGTCGTCATTAAAGGTGCACAACTGGCTCCCGGAGAACAAAACACTCATCTCTCCCACCAGCCCTCCCAGTACAGTTTTGGTGCTGGGCCAGGGCGTTGCAATTGTTGTTTTGACGGACGCCGATTCAAAACAAGCCCTCAGACAGTAATGAGGCTTGTTCAAATTGCCTGGGACTCCGTTTGTTCTCCTCTCAATTAATGCTTTCAGAGGAAGAATGCAAATTATTTCCCAAATTGGGGGGTGAGGAGGGGGTGGGGGTGGAGACAATGTTGAGAGAGGGTGACTGGTTCATCGGAGGGAAGGATGAACCTCCAGCTCTTTGCATCCAACCCAGCTTTGCCTCTTGGACAGTAAAAGAGTTTAATGTCGACAAGTGAGTTCATAATTAATAACCTTTAACTGCATGTCATTAACGAGGAAGGTTGTGGCAAATTCCAACCCCACTGCGCCATGTTACAGCAGTGTTCATCCGCCAGTAACTGCTCCCTGGGTTGCGGCTCTCTTCCACCCTCTGCATGGGCAAAGGGGGAGGCAGAAAGCTGCCTCCGTGGAGACAATTAGGTGACATCTCATGGCACCATGATGCCCTGGATGTGTCAGCAGAGAGGCTGACAAGTCCCAGTACAGAATTGGGTCATGGGAGAAATTTTTCTGTGGTTAGACAGGGTCGGAAATATGCCAAAGTTGGTTTTTTTCCCTTGTCTGGGGTAAAGTGTCATAAATCCATGCGTTCCCACTGAGGACTAAGCAGATGGGTGCCCACGGGCCGCCTCCTCCCACCCATGTCACCATTGACTTGGTGTCCCTCATATACCACATCTGGGTCACAGCATATGGCCGTTTCTCACTCCTTCCCTTTTCCTGGGGGTGGAATTTCTACCTGTTGTTTGCCTGTAAGTTACATTTGTGCCAAGGCAGACCACACCGTGCGCTGGCCAAACTTATTTGTCATCTGAAAAGACACTTAATATTGGCTTTTAACTTGTTTTATGGGTGGCTTTGCTCTGATGAAATGTGTCCCCTGTCTCCCAGTCCCCCTTTCCCTCCCTCCTGGCTGTGCCAAGAGACCTTGAGACCTCCGTGGGGCCTGGGGCAGGAGGCTGGATGCTCTGGCACAGAGACAAGCACTTCCGAACTTTTACATTTGGAAAAAAAAAAAAAAAAAGGCATTTTGGGGCCAGTGGGGTCTGAGTAGAGAGTCCTAGGATTGCAGTTTGAATTTGGGTCCTCACATTTTTATTTGCTCTGGGCTGAGGGTGCAGGAGGGCACAAGGGGGGCAAGTGTGCTCAGGTGGCATGGCTGGGATGGCAGGACGAAGGCACATCGGGAGCCACGTGGGGCTCAGTCCAGCAAATGGGGCCCAGAAAAGAAAGTGGTATCGAAAGGCAAGAATAAGCAGCCCTGTTTCGCTTTTGGGGAGAAAGATAAAAGAGTGTAAATCAGTCTCAATCCGTTCCATTCTTAAAAATGATTTTTTTAAAGTTTGTGCTCATTTCCTTATATGCTCAGTTCTCTCCTTCAGAAATGTTCTCTGCACTCTGCGCTTGATGGTCATTTTCTAATTGGGCAAATGCTTTTGGGTTTTTTCCCCCCCAAAATGAAAGCTCAGTTCTCCTGGATAATTTAACTTCTTATAAAATATTGAGAATTAAGACCTAATGGAAAAAAACCTAAAATAAATATTTTATGGTTCTGAAAAGCTCCCAAACTCCATCATGGAAAGCTGTTAGATACTGCTGTGTTTCTTTTTTTTTTTTTAAAAAAAAAAAAAAAGGAAGAAAAAAAGAAAGTTTACTGCTTGGAAAAACTCATAACTAATTTATTTATGCCCCCAGTGGCCAGGGGCAGCAGACTGTGATGAGGGGAAGGGATGTGTGCTGGGCAGTTTTTAGGAGAAAAGTAGAAAGAAAGAATTTTGTCCCCTTAAAGATATCAAATGCTGATCTGTCTTTACACAGACACACTTGCTACATGAGCCACGTTTTAAAATCCAGATCCTGTGAAAGCCCAGCCCTCGTCAATAAGATGCTCAAAGGGGCTCAGGCTCCTTGTAGGAGAAAGCTGAGTGCTAGGCACAGGCTGGGAGAGCTGCTGCTTGCATGGGGCTGGGCATCGCTGGAAAATCCCTGTGTTACCTGCTGGTGACATCTATGTGTTCCTGCCGGGGACAGGGAGTGAAGGTCACAGCCATTGCCTCAGATTCCCCAGGGAAATGACCACTTCTAGGCAGTGCAAATCCGTCCTTGCACATTTGAACATAAAGACTTAGGGATGTTTTCCTGCCTGAACTTGCTACCGCTGCTATTGGTTTTCCACCAGATTTTGAAAAATTCAGAAAACGCAGCTTTTGTGAAAAATCCCCGTCCTGCAGCACTTCTTGGCTAATGCCACCCCTGCCTGTCCCTGGTCCTCGTCACAGGCTGGGCAACACGGCAGGTCCAAGAGGTGACAGCGTCAGGGAGAGGTCAGGAAAAGTTTAAGAAGTGCCGTAATTAGGATTAGCCCATTTTTCTTTCTGTCTAATCGATGCGGGTCTCTATGTGGATGCATACGATCCCATTTCCTAGGAGGGAGACTGTAACTGGGTGGGGAACATGGGTTTTGATGGATCATCCTGCACGAGGGCGGCCTCTTCATTGGCCCCTAATGACATCCCCACGGTATGGCAGACGACTGATAGATGGCAGGTAGGAAACCCCAGGAGAGGGAAAGTGAAGGATATTCCTATTATCTACAGGCATGTTCAGTAGACAGGATTCCTTCCTTTTTTTTTTTTTTTAATTATTATTTTGAATCTCTATCCAGACAGGGTTGGTTAATAAAGGGGAAAACTGTTCGCTTCATTATCCTTCAATTATTGAAGTGAATGATTTGGGTAAAATGGAGGAAACTGAAAACATAGAGATTCTATTCCAGTCCATTAGGCAACCTTAGATTTCCTAAAGCAGTATCTTTAAGGCTGGCAGGAATATTTTTTAATTTATTCTGTCATCTGCAGACAGGGAGAACCGTGTCATTATGGAAAGGACTTTCCGAAAGCTAGACATTTTATCCTCCTGTTTTGCTCTTCGTAGCAATAATCTCTCTGTGCCTCCTACCCCTGAGCTTCTGGTTTCTGTTTTGGTTGGCTTTTAATCTTAAAAAAGTGATCGGTCTGGCTTTTGAAAGGACTGCCTGCTCCACTAGTGATCATACCTCACCTCCCCCGAAACGTGAAACACTAAAAGCTAAGCAGGATACAAGGAACGAAAAAGTTGTGTTGTGGTTAGAAAATGTTCCATGAGAAATAATGTTATGAGAAAAACTAAAATGCTTTCACTAAAAATAAACTGGTATTATGAAAATGCCCCAGAAGAAGAATACAGATGCTCTACAACCAGAAGGAGGGGTGTGACATTAGGCATGTACCTCTTTCCATACGCCCAATTTTTTCTTGCAAAGTTAGGCCAGGATAGCTCCGGGATTGCCCTTTCCTGGTGATTTGGGTGGGTGGGAGCTGGGCAGCTGTGGTGCCTCATCCCGCACTGCCGGTGGCACCTCGCAGCCCTTGCTGGGACCTCGCTGCCACCAGGGCCAGAGCCAGGACCAGCGTCCCCACACCTCCTCACTGCTGCCCACCTGGGAAATGGCACTTGTGATAAACTACTTAATGAGGTTTTCTAAGAAGTTTTCCAGAGAAAGTGAAGAGTTTCAGCCACTCACTTCCCAGCTCCTCTGCGGGGCTGCGGACACCCAAGTAACGCTGGGTTTTTCTTCCTACAGTGCAAAAGCAGCAGGCAGTCACTGATCTCCTACGACATCTCTTTGCTGTCACAGAGTCACCTCCCGCTCCTCTCCTCTGGACCAAACACCTTGACCTCCCTCGGCTGCTCTCTGCAGCTGGTCCTTCCTGCACTCCCCATCACTCTGCTGACCTCCAGCCTCTAACTTGTCCCTGTCTTTTTTGACAATACCAGATTCAAAGAGGGACACAGTGTTTTGGGCAAGACCTCAAATGTGCTAAGGAAAAGCAAAGAAAAATCATCTTCGTACACCCCCAGATGAGATTTGAATGAGAATTGGCATTATATTGCAATATTGGTCCATGTTTAGCTTGCGATCCACTTTTACACCACGCTGTTCTTCGGTCAATTAACTTTGATGTGGTACTTGCCCATTTGTATTCTTCTTAAACGTACCGTTTTGCAGTTTTTACTGAATGTTACATTGCTAGATTCCTAATCAGGTGCTCGGCTTGTTAAGATCGCTTTTGCTCTGATAAGGTGTTTTCAACCAAGTGTATATCCAAATTACATCTTTCAGACAGTGATTTCCTCCAGACAGCACTGTCCTAAGTTATGAGAGCATCAATCCAGACACTGTCAAAAGCCTCCTCACTCAAAAGCCATCACGCATCTCGCTTGGCTCTTATTCCAAAGGAGGAAATGAAATTAATTTGACATGTCAGCATACATTTAGGTAAAACTGAGGGGTATTTTTAGTGTGGGAGAGTTGTTGTTGGGTTGTTTTGGAGGTTTTTAGCACAGAGCACCACTCTTTTAAGTGGATCTACTCCACTGGACTCCAAAATTTGGGATAACTTAAGAGACTGTTGATACACCAATGAATTTGTCTGATGAAGATAAGATCTAAATATGTCTCAAATAAAGAGAGAAGTTTTTGGTAAAACTCGGCTGGCTTCAGAGCCTGTCAAACTCAAACACCAACAAGTTTTCAACAAACCTCTTCAGCTGCTCTCCCTCGATAGTTTACCTCACTCCTTTCCATTTATCTCCAAAATCCAAACAGCTTAATACTTATCTCATGTGAAAGCTAAAAGAGAGTTTACATTTTTTTTCTGAGAGAGACTTAAGTTCATCAGTTGTGTTGCTGTTTTTCAGACACTCACTTTCCTAAGTGGCTTCAATAACAGAGTTGAGTTATGGACACAATGTTATTACTTTTGTAGTTACCTCAAAGTGTGTGTTGCTGATGTTTGGCCTTATTTCCCTTTCTTTCCTCTTTATCTGAAATGTCATAACCTTCTTATTTCTGTTCATTACATCTTACATCATTATTGTCAACTTGCACGCGCACTTGTGAGATTGTGTTTTTCATCTGTAGTCTGAATTAAATTCAGTTTGAAGCAAGTTGTTTTATGTCTCTGGAAACCCATGAAAGATTTCTGAAAGCCAGACTTGTCCCTTATTAGCTGTATAACTGACGGATCAAACATGATGATACTAAAAATAAAAACCTGTTCTTAACAACTCTGATGGGTGGTAGAAGATTGAAAACTTTAAAGTGTTGTCTCTCAGTAATTACTTTCAATTAATGCATTTGCCTGTTGCCGAAGACAACCAAGGTGCAAACGGCTCCCGGAGCTGACTCCACCATTGTGCCCAAGAATAAAGGTTGTTTCTTTGCAAAGACACAATGCAGCGTCCGTGGGATTTTGTTTCTATCAACAGTAAATCATGTGTTTCAATCTTAACAAGTACTTTTACGAAGCAAATTCTTAAAAAATATGATGGACCAGCTCCAAAAGTTGTGAAAGGACCCTTAGTTTCCCTTGTGCTAGCAAAGCACCGTAAAAATATATACAGAGTTGAGACAAAGTTGACAATTTTTCCTAACAAGTAAAGAAAACACACTGCACCCCGATCCAGCAATAAGAAATGCAGAAGTTTCATAAAGGTTTTGGATCTGATCCACAGCTATTAAAATAAAATATTTTATATTAAAATAAAATATTTTAAACCCACTCCTTCCCATAAGAAGCTACGGACTTTTAAGATCTATTTTTACACAGCTAAATTAGGATGATAATAGTTTCACAAATGTTTCCCATGAAGGGTAACTGACAGCAAGTTCCCCAAAATACCTGTTGAAATGCTGCAGCCTCCAAAATTGGGTGTAAAAGGCTGATGGAAGCGTTTGACCTTCTTTGCGAAAGACGTGGGGGAGGCTTCTCGCGAAATCTTTCAAACAATGTCAGTCTGTCAATTTTCAGACCCTTTAATTTTTTCCAGCTGTAAATCAATCATCTTATTAACTCTTCTCTAATGTCTCCCACCAAGTTATCTGGGACTGGCAGCTTGACAAGCCATTTTTGCGGAGCCGTGAGAATAAAGTTCCTCTTGTGCCTTGCCGTGATGTCATGAGCACTCACTCCTGGCTTTCGCTGATCCTCTTTCACAAAAGCCTCCTTCTTTGCTTGGAGCAATTATTCAGCTATTAAAGCACATTACGTTAGGTTTCTTATTTTAAGAGTGATATCACTCCTTGCTTTAATGTCCAGCCGATGGAGCAATTTGCACTAACTTCCCCTGACACCGTGTTGGTGCTCGAGTCCCCAGGTTATGTTCCTGCCTGCATAAAGCTGCTATTGATGGGATCTACATGTGGAGAAGGCAGAGGGGCTGTGACTGATTTAAACACGTAAGTATGCAATATTAGGTACTCACTTCTATGAAACAACATTACCAGAGTCACCATTGAGCCCTGCTTTGACAAATCTTTAAACCTTTCCTCCATGCCCCTTCGTCCTGGCTTCTTAAGAGGATGAAGCTCATGAGCTCCAGCTGTGTGTGGGCACTTGCGTGTCTATGAACGTTTCCTCCCCACTTCTGGCCCATCATCTACACCAGACCAGACCAAGTCCTACCAGTCCTGCAAAACCAGGTGGCTGGGTCGGAGAGGAAAACATGCAAAGAGGGGCTGCCATGGGTGCTCCAGAGAAAGGTTCCCTTGGAGCCTGCACCCCTTATGCACCACAGCATGCACACATAACACTCCGGTGGTCTGTCCCTTGTGTCTCTCCAGCCCATCACCATTCAAAGTGCATTCAGGGATCTTCCTTCCAGAGGGAACCAAAGGAAAGTGAACCCTGGGCTTGTGGGGACACGGGAGCAGACCTGGTGAGGGATCTGGTGAGGGCAGAGCCCGCTGCAATCCATCCATCTCCACGGAGCCATAGAAAACCACACGGCCTGAGTCCTGGTGCCCTGAGAACAAGCTGCTGACAGCCCCCACCTTTGTTATGCTCGCTCTTCCTCCTTCCCTGCAAACTCAGTTTCCCCCTCCCATTTGACACATTAATGGTTTTCAACTTTCATCCCAAAATCTCTTCTTTTCTCCCCTGTGCTACATCCTGTGGGGAGGCCACTGCGGGCTCATGTCCGCAACTCGAACAGCGTCTGTTCTCCCAGTTCAAAATCAGAGTGACTGTAGCCTCTGACATCCACCCATGAAGTCCTGATTTCAGCCAACCCTTGCTTTCTATTTCTGTTCCCAGTTTGGGTTTGGGAGTAGCAAGGGGAAAGGGCTGCTGCAGAAGAGCTCCCTGCCTGTCCCAACCTGTAGGTCCACTCCTGCTCCCCCAAGCACCCTGTAGCAAGCGAGGGCAACCCAAAACTGCTCTAGAGCATCACAGTGGGACTGATGGACACTGCAGAGGCAGCCATAGGGGCTGGCTGTCACCAAGCCACTTCTAAGCCTCTGCACGTCCATGTACACCCTCCTCCTGGCCGGAGGATGCTGCCAGCAGCTGTATCCCGACAGGCAGCACCCAGCTCCTGCCTGCCCACGGAGCCTCCCTGGCACCTACGGCCCTTTTTGAGGGGGGAAAAGGGAGGTCTGACCGCTTTGCCCTACTCATGGTGTCTCCTCAGAGGGGCTGAAGGTGTTCAGCTCCATCTCGGGTTTCCCCGCAGGTGGTTCAATGCTCGGGAGGCTCAGGTGTATATATAAAGACCTGCTATTTATAGGTTTGCTTAATTCCCTAGTTCTACTCTGTATTAACCACAAACCAAGCAAAATGTGCAGCAATCTGTTATTACTGCTCCACCTTACATGCAAGGTGTGGAGCTCAGCAGTCAATGAAGGACTTTCCACTGACAAATGCATATCTGGCGTGGCAAGCAGTGCTTCGGGTTTAAAGAGCCAGCGAGGGCTTAACATCTGTTTTCATCACCTGCTCCAAATGTCACATGAATACAGATGTGCTGCTGGTTTGATTCTGAATTTATGGTGGCATAATCAGGGAGCAAGTACCTACCCCACAATGCAGGTTTCCAGCCTCTCTCAAAAGCCTGAGCTTGTGATCTGAGATACTATCAGACTAAATTCATCATTACTATCTCATCTAGTTTTAATTAAGAGCTAGTAAGGTGTTATCACTATTAGCATCACCGTTCAAAGTGCAATTCATGATGCACATGCGTATGACAAATTGAGGTGTTGGTGTTTGAAGACTACACTGAATTTTTAAGTCCCAGCGGGCTGAAAATAGCAAAAGCCAAAGAGAAACAAGCACTTTTTGGAAAAAGTGACTCATCCAGACATTTGGGGTGAACTGCTCCCTGGAGATCCCTTTTCTTTTCACTACCAGGTGAGGAAACTGAAATGACCAACTGACTCCATTAGCCTCTGCTAAGCTGCACGGGCCACTTGGGGTCCCAGTAATGCTAACAGTCAGTTTTATACAGCTAGTTTTTTTCGGGCTATCTGGGCATGCAGCAGGACAGTGGAGAGAGAGCCTGAAATTTGAGGGTTTCCCTCAAGTATGCAACTGAGAAGAAAATGCATTGGGTGTTATGAAATACTTGGACAACGTACTGCTGCCTCCAGTGAGAAAGCCAGCTCAGACTTCGCAGGAAATAGAGCAGAAGCAGCAGAACGGATGATGAAATCGGGGAAGGATTTAGTTGTGGTTATTATGTAAAAGAAGCTCAGAGAGGAAATCACTAAAAGGGAAAAGGTGTTGTAGGAGAAAGTGGCAAAGAAAAGCTTGACAAGCTGCAAGAACATGCGTTGGGAGGGGACTCATGGGATAAGACGTTACAAAGCAGCTCTGGGATAACAAGGTTACAAAGCATAACCTGGATGTTGGAGCAATCGCACGACAAGGGAAATCCAAGCAGAAGACTTTGGTCTGTGTTAGCTCCCAACAAAACACTTAAGCTCTTAAGTCTGAGGATCCGTGTTACTCATTCCTTCTGGGGTAGGACACGAGGCAGCCATTTAGCAGCACAGGAGAGTGGTTGGAAAGGATGGAAGCAGGCTGTAAAGTGGAATCACGCACTCAGCATTCAGATGGTTGGACTCGATGATCCCAAGGGTCTTTTCCAACCTAAATGATTCTATGATTCTATAACTATCTGGATGGCTCGGGCTCATGGCACAGAGCTGCTGCCCTGATGGGAACACTAATGACCACACATGGACAGGAAATGGCAGTCAATTCCCAGAAAGGAATTTAAATGAATTGATGCATCAGTGTTAGTGACTTCGTCTTTGGCAAAAAAATCCAAAGCACTTTGGGTTGTGGAGTCTTCTCCGAGGTTTCCATCTGCATCGGCATTATCTGCTGTAGGATCACTTCTGTGTGACAACTACGGGACTCTGGGTCCTGTCACTGCTGGGACAAACAGCCCCTTTGCAACATACACCTTTTTACCAATTGTGTGACTCATTTAATGAGGGCTTTGCAAATTCACATAAATTTTCATTTAAGAGGAGTCCCATCAAGGAAGAGGAGCCTCCTGCCAGACTGGTTCTAACGCTTCTCGGCTCTGGGCAGCAGCCAGCCCTGCCAGCTCCTCGCGGCTCAAAGCAAAAGAGGAGTGGGAGAAAAATGGGCAACTAAAGAGGCTTTAGTGGCAAAAATATGCTTCAGACAAACTTTTACGGGGTCCCTCTGGACAGTATATGTTAAATTTTGATGATCATTTAGAAAAAAATCCTATTGAACTGGCAAAAGGGAAAAGCTGAATAAGGAAAAAATGGCATGAGATGGGTTATTTCTAATCATCACCATCATCATCAAGGTTTAATGTAGTTCAGATATGCACCGTGGTGAGGGAAGATGTTCTCTGCTTTCACTTTGGTGCAGTGTGGGCTGGAGTGAAATAACAATGGCCCTAGAGAGTCACCCTGGCCATAACCTCTGGCACTGCCATCAGAGGTGGATGATGGCTGTAAAGGAGAACAGCCTGGCGGCTCAGCACTCCTTCACCCTGTCTGCTCCTATGTGCAAACGTCTGTAGGCGCCTGAAGCTTTTTAACCCCACCAGAGCAGCTGGCTATTGTACCTGGCACCCACTGGGGCCACCCTGCCCAGCACAGCGACCACAGCTCTGCAAGGTGGTCCAGCCGAAGGCGGCTGAGAGGGGAAGAGTTATGAGGGAGGAAGGGAGGGAGGGATGGAGCGCTGAGTTACAAAACACTTATGCAACAGCAAAATGACACCAACAACTACACCTGCTAATCATCAAGCCCTAAACAAACACATCATTTAAAACTTCTTGGGTTTGAGGGGGTTTGCTGGTTTTACATTAGCATTGAGACCCGAGCGATCTTTCCCTCGCTGGGTACGCCTGTTGTCCCAAGGACATCATGGGTCAGTTCTGGACCTAAGAACCGGCAGCCACTCGTGGTCACACAGTGAATTTTTCTTTTATTAACAGACGTTTTCTGTGTTGTGCATCTCTGCTGACAGCCTCCAGCTCATGGGAAATGTGAACACTCATGGTTTCAACCTGATTTGGACTGGAAGCAAAATTAACATTAAAAAAGTCCAATAAAAAGGAAATCCTGCTTCTCGACCCGCTGCAATGGCAGCGGCACAGAGCTGATCTCTCAGAGTGGGGCACAGGCAGCTCCTCCCATTTGAGAGTTTAAATGGGTTGCATCTGGATGGACAATGAAAGCCAAACACAAATAAATCTCTTGCGAAGGGAATACTTGATCCAGACCCACGGATGGGCCCTTCCGCTAAGGCAGCCTGCAAATGAGATGCCCCAGCCATGGGGTGCCCTGGGGACCTGGCCTGGGAGATGACCAGAAACAGGGCTTTTTGCCCTTCCTCAGTGGGCCGTCAAGATGCCAAAGGCCAAGCAGACAGCTGCACACACCCAGGCAGACTTCTGACAGAAGGACACATGGCAGGGACAGTAGAGGGAGGTCCCATATACTGCATTAATGGAGGCAATATATTTCCTTTGCATTGGCAGAAGCCTCTCTGTTGCACACTTTCTGACCTGGTGGTGTCAGCAGGTCTTAAAGCAGAAAGTCCAATATTTCTTAAACATTGCTGTGCGTGCATACATCATCTTTGTAATTATCAGAGTCTGACAAAGCATTTGCAGTACACACCTATGGCATATACGCTGCAAAGAGCAGATTTGCTCCGTGTAGGCGTAATGGGAATTTCTCCATGATTTTTGAGGTCCAATAGCCGGGACTGCTGGATATCCAGAAGGCAGGTACACCACAGCCCACGTCAGCAGGGTAGTAAATCATCACCAAAATGGGTAGTTCACTGTCAAAGTTGTTAAAGTCAGCAAATCTGTGTATTAAGCATGTTGATGACTAGAGGACACCAGGTTTTTCATTGGGACCTCAACACCTTTTGCCTGCTGCGTTGTTTATCAGGTCTGAAAATCTCGACCTCAATCTCCGAAGGTTTTTTTAGACTTGCTCTAACATACAGGAACACATCAAGCAGAGGGGTTCATGATAAGGCAAGTGATCATCATTGGATGCCATGTGAGGTAAGTTTTTCCATCAGCTAAAAAAACCCCAAACCACGCATTTAAATGAAATAAAATAGTTACTCTTGAAGTCTTGAGAAATCCAGGTAGTAATTTACAGGGTGAATGAAGGTTCCTGCACAAACAATGTTTTCAGAGTATTGTTTGTCTTGGAGAAGAAGGGCTCATAAATCTACAGCCTATGCCGCTGCAAAAATTATCTCAGCTAATTTCAGGCCCAAGCTAATTAATCAGCACTTGTTGCCATGTTAATTAGCCAAAAGTGACCTCAGATGTATTCGGCCTTTTCCGGCTATTTAGCCCTAATGGGAGAGTATGCACCTGAGGCAAAACCAGGGAATAAATAGATGTGAAGTCTGCTTCCAGCTGGGTAAATACAGCCCAGACTTCCCGGTTCCTATGTTTGTGAAATAAACTGTGCCCCAACCTTGCCTCTCTCTGCTTTCTGGCCTTGAGGAACATCTACGACTCTCTGTGCTTTAAATCGAGCCTTTGCAATGTGTTATTTATGCAGTGGTGGCCTTGGAAAACTTTACGGCTTGGTGTTGGCCACTCCTAAGGTTACTGCTGCAGTATTTCCTGCTGGGAAGGCTCGCTCTGTTAGCAATAAACCGTGTGCCAGGCGTGCACGGCTGCAGCAAAGCCACCTTCGCAGAGGGACACGCAGGGTCACACACTGAGCACCCGCTGTCTGCAACGAGCTCGTGTGCCTGATGCCAGCTATGAGTGAGGTCCCTGCACCAGCTACTGCCATGAGGGAGGTTCTTCCTCCACATAACCCTCTCTCTCCAGTCTCATTCCTTGCCTTACAACTAATACTGAGGATTCACCCTTGATTTACCAGCTTGTTTGCAAGACAAGAGTTGCAAGGCCAACTTTATCACAAGACATGGCCCAAGTGCCTTTCCAGCTAAGAGGGGAAAGCCAATGACGCATTCCCCATTTGAAACATCATTTACACGTACACAGCCAATTCCTGTTGGTTTTCCTAAATTAGATGATCTTTTTCAGATTGAAATTAAGGAATCTGGCTTTCCCCTTGAGAATGCTTCTTCTAGATTAGGGCATGAAGATGTATGACATGAGCTAGCTTGAGCTAAGTCATTGATTAAGACAAAGCACTTGAGAGTACACAAAGCTAAGCAGGTCAAGAATATTATTCCTATAAATCTGTTATTGTATATAGGTCTATTATATATTATTATACATCCCTTTATTCAGTCTTGTAATTCTTAATGTGCTTAACTTTGCAATTCTCTGACAGGAAAAAGAAACATGATTATCCCCATTTCACAGATGAGTTGACTTGCCCAAGGTCTTGAGTGAGAAACCAAACCCGCCCCATCAACAAGAACTCAGCCTTTCCAGCTGCTGTGTGCATAGGAATGTGGACTTCACTCTGCAACTCAGCATCCTCACAAGTAGCTGGATCAAGCAGGCTAACAAAATGCAAAACCAAACCCTCTTTTCTGTCAGAGCCCATGCTGGGACTCCCAAGGGCAGTGCAACCATCACTGAATGCATCCCTCTACCATGGGGATAAAGCTGGAGCCCCTCCTGCCACTGCTCCCATCCTGCTTACGTGCAAGCAAGTTACTTTGGAAAGTTTCTGGTCTAAAGAAAGTCTCTGGGTTTTGAAGTATTTTTTAATCTACAGGAATATTCTTCCTTATAAAGAAGTTGCAATTCCTACCTGAACTGTTTTAGCAAAACACCAGTTTTCCTATTTTCCCCGCGTCTCTATGACTCCTATCAACTTGCTTTAAGAACCTTTTCAACTGAATCATCCCCAGCTGAAATTGCTTGTTGTTGCTCTTAAACAGCCATTAACATTTCAAAAAAACTGTTTGAAAATCCCCAGATCTCTCTTGAGTCACTTCCAAGGAACTTTTATGAATCATGGTTTGTAACATATCACACCATTCAGCAAAACATGGGCTGGAACAAAGGTATCAATGGGCATGACCAATCTTTAAAATATCCAAGTGAGAAATAACAGTTAAATGTTGTGAAGGTTACAGCTGGGGATATAGGAAGCCATAGGTGAGCATATGGCTGCTACTTAAAGGCTGTTTCATTTTCTCCAGGTCTTTTGAGCCTGCAAAGAATGAAACATTCAGTGTAGAAAAGGGAATTATTTTCCAAAATTGCAGTCATGCATCTTAGAGTGGTCTTCTCTCCAGAACACGACTTTATTATGCATAATAACTGAAAATAAGAACAAATGACGTTGGTCTCTCCTGGGATCACGTCAGAACATGTTATGGTTTGAACTGAAGCTGGTTTGAAATCAGTCACTAAGGCATCTGTAGGAATTCTTTAAGGACTTCTTCAAATGTGGTGAATTTAAAAGCAATGTTACTTTTAACTACTTCACTCTTCTAATCCGCTTCAGCTCATTATTTTGGCACCACGAGATGCAAAGGGAAGGCTTCTTGCATTTCGCATATTCTTTCTAAATAAATGGAGATGCCCTGCTGCTTTTGGAAAGGATGATTATTTTGTTTATAAATTTAAAAAGTGCTAGCTTAACTGCCTCTGAGACCTTATTCCTCTAACGCTAATGGCAGAACTGGGGAATGAGCAAAATGGCACTTTCCCCAAATCACCTCCTCCATCCCCTGTGCAGCGATGAGCCCGTGCACAAAGCTCCAAGTGATGTTCTCAAGCTCAGACCTGGCATTTGGGGCAGGGACTGGGGGAGAAGAGCTCCTGAAGAAACCCCACTCCCGTGTCTGCAATCTCCAGTACGCGACCAGAGCATCCCGGGGAGGCTCCAAGAGCAAGTCAGGTCAGCTAACGTCAGTGCAGGATAACTCCTTCCTCTGCTCCCTCTCTTACCTTGCTCACATGTATTACACTTCGGTGCCTTTCACTGCAGGTTAGTAAAGATGCATTATACATGAACAGCTACCGGTTGGGGTTGTTAATGTGGGGTAGGGTTACCCAGGAGCAGCAGGTAGACCTGAAAGCTAAAATTGATCCCAGCCTTTGTTATCTGACCACCTAATAGAGAGTGCTCAAACTGTCCCATGATGGCTCTGTCTTTTGTTTTGGGCTGTGCTACTGTATCCCCGTAGGCTCTGATACCCTTTCGTCATCTTCACAGAAGTTTGTTTTTTTTTTTTTTTTTTTTTTTTTTTACTGAGAAGTGCCACTGAATCTTTCCAAGCAATGGGTTAAGGTTGAAATGTAAATTCTAGGTCAACAGGGACCTGTTCGTTTAATGGCAAGTTGTTGTTTCAATATTGATATACAGAGAGAAAACAGAAAAAAATAGCCTGACAATGATGCTCAAACGAGGTCGCTGAGAGCAAATCTGGTCAGGCTCTGCTGCAGACTAAACATGAGCAATCATTTCAGGCTGAAATAGTGCTAAATATGTAAAAGACATTTCAAGGTTGTTTCTTTTTAAAGCGGTGAGTTGAATTCAGCACCAGAGTAAAAGGGAGGTATGAATATCCCCTTTGGAGGCAAGGATTCTGGGGAGGAGATGGTTCTTTTGCCCGGGAGTTGGAAGCACCTTCACCAAAAGGTTGTTTCATCTGCTGAGGGGGACAAAGGTGCTGCTAAAATAAAACAAGGAGGGAAAACTCCCTCCAAGAAGATTATTGTAAAGGGAGGGGAAGTTTATGCACACAGCTTTTCCTAACCCCAGTCGTGGTCATAAGATAGAGTTTGAAAACTTGTCCCTCAAAAGCTACAACCCAGAAGGGAAATAAAAAGAAGCCAAAGACACAGACGTATTTTCTACTATCTCAACATTTGGGAGATTGACACATGAGTTTTGAACACTCCGAGTTGGCAATATTAATAAAGCTGCTTTCATTGTCAACTTCTCAATGTCAGGTTCATTGAAGCAAGGACTGGAACTGAGCGATTCTCTTTCCCAAATGCACGCCCTAACCACCAGGCTGGAGAATCTGCCGTATGCTCGCTTTCTAGCTGAGTGAATACCGAAATAGCCCAAGCAAGAGAAACGCCGCAGTAGGAGGGACCGAGGGGTCTGTCTTTCTCTCGTACGGTGATCAAGAAACTCTCCTATAGACTGGAGCTTAAATCCCTTAACATTTGGGCAAGAGAACATTAATTACTGATTTAATGTTGGGGAAAAAGGCTGTAGCAGCAATAACTTAAACATTCAATGACTAAGGCATGAAAACAAAAGGTTGCATTTCAGGTTGCAGCAAAACACAATTTTCTGGGGTTTCACTTTTGGGGAGAAAAAAAAGCAAGCAGGCAAAAAAATTACCTCAGACTAATCACAGGCATAAAAAAAAATATCACTTCCTCCCTCCAGATGGAAAATAGAGTATTTGTACAGCCCATTTTCAGAGTGTTTCTTCCCTTTGAAAGACCATACGAGAACTAATGAGAAACACAAAGGCAAAAGCTGTATCTGGTAGTATCCTGAAGATCTACATCAACCTTCAGACAGTCTGAGACAGCACAAACAGACAGGTCTTGGAGAGTGCCAGACTTCCCCACCTGCATCTCCCCCATGATTTCTGCAACATCTTGGGGAAATGCCACAGTAGGAAGAATGGAGCAACAGAAAGGAGAAAAGCTCCTTTTCAGGTCTCAGTATTCATACGTACCTAAGTGTATTTTCTAAAGCCCCAAATCAATGAGTTGGGCATGTTACCCATCAATATTAGTGAAAACATCTTGAGTGTTGTATAAAGCCCATATTAGGTACTGCCCTGAGAACTGGTTTGAAGTTAAATCAGAATTGGGTGTAAAGTCCATTCACATCAATAAAAATCTTGACGTTAGTTTCTGGACCCGGTCCTTAAAACAACAGGAACTGAGCAGAAAGCCAAATCCCAACTAGCTTCTCATCCCCTGCCTTTCCCTGTAGGACTCTTGTCCCTCAGCTTCTGCAAGGGGCAAAGGGATCTCCGGAGATGGCAGTGGGAAGCCATCTGCTCAGCATTCATCCCCCTGTGCGTGCATTCCAGTTTTGAGGGTTTAACATGAGCATGGCTCAAAGGAGAAGTCCTGCCAACCCCAAACAAGGGTTTTGATCCCTTCCCTGCCAGATTCTATCCAAGATCCTTCCTGCCAATGCTACAAACTAAAATAACAAAGGTGGACAACATCTGAAATTACCCAGGTTAACACCTCTCCCCGTTTCTTTCAAGCTCTGGAGAACCAACAACCCAGACACTGAGCTCTAAAATGGCTTCACCCCGTGCAGCACACATCACGCTACAATCTCATGTTCCCTTCTCTGAAACGCGTAAACCATATGTTCACCCTCGGCACAAAGGTGACTTTAATCCACGGCGCGCATGTAGAGGCGCACAAAGCAGCTCACTGTTTTTGTGCGCTATCTGGAGGGAGGTGTGCGTGTGCCAAACACATCAATCCTGCGAGAAGCCAGCGCGCGCCGGAACGCCTGGTGACACAGGCAGTTAACTATTTAGTGCACAATGCTGCAAATGTCTCTAGGACCCAAGGGCTCACACACACGCCGGTCTCTGTGCAGGTGCACTGCCCAGGGTTTCACCCCAGTACAGGATGGGCAGCGTCCTCCTTATTCAAGTATTAACGCTTGCATCTCCTCTCGCTTCTGCTTTTCAACCCATCACCCAATTGCCCCAACCAGAGGGTGGCAAACCTCCGCACTTGCAGTCCCACAGCCCCACGTCGGCTTTCTCAACAGATCTATGGCCCAGGTGGCACATCCGAGAGGCAGGGTACGACCTGATCCAGGCTTACGCAGCCCAGAGGAACTCTGCCTCATAGTAATTGCCATCTTTGGGCTATTTTAAGCCAATGCAACTGCTGCCCATGCCATATTATGCTGCAAAGTGAGTATGAATGATGGCAGTTGATTATGTCAAGCTGTGAGGCGCTGTATGCAGGAGAGTGGCCTCAGCTGCTTCCCTTCCTGCCCCCTCTGCAAGATGAAATATTCCATTTTCATCCCTCTTAATTAAAGTGGGTAGCACACTTACAAGGGGAAGCAAGAGGTTACGCTCAGCAAACAATGGTCCACTCAATTAAAAGAAAACGCTCCTAGGAAACCCGGAGCAGGAGAGTCAAGTGTTTTCATTTATCCTCTGCTGCTTTTATCCAGACTTGATTCTGCTTCCAAAAGACAAGTCACATCTTTCTCTCGCTCCTCTTTCTCGCTTACACCCACCCACAGCGGAGACCAAAGCTTGCCCAGAGCACACACCTTGATGTAGTAAACCAGTCGCCTGGCAAATGCTTCCTGAAATTGTCCCAGCAAGGCAGGAGCCCGTAGCAAATAACAAGTCTGACAGGTAGCTGACCATAGTTTAATGAGGTTTCTGTGCACAAAGAAGGAATTACTGAATATGCAAAGTTTTATGGTAAAAGCATTCCTATTCAAGAGTCACTTTTGAAGTGAGAGCTGTGTACTGCTTTCCCTCTTGCCTGCGGGTGCTTAATAACAACTTTGGGTTATTAGACGAGGAAGAATTTTTAAACTTCTAAGCTGCGCTTCCCCAGTGTTGCAATTCTCTTGCGCAAGCTGGCAGGATTGCTTTTCAACCGCTTCTTCAGCCATGTATCAGGATCATCTTTCATTTAAACAAAATAATAGGTTTCTAGCCGGGTTGAACAAAAAAGCCAAGCTGAACAGGCTCAGAAGACAAGAGGCAAATGGAAATCTCATGTTATCAGTTTCCCAAAAATAACACAATTTTTAAGATGCTGGTTTTTTTTTTCCCCCTGGCTCACAGTTCTCAGTCACTCGAATTGGCAACAATTCTGTTATTTAGTCCATTTATTTACTTTCTGCGCTCACTGAAAGCAGAAAAACCCAAGCTGGCTGGTTTCACATGTCATTTATAGGCAGATGCAAAGGGGGTGGAAGTGATGTTTGGGTCTGTCACTAACCCCTTCCAGAAGAGTGAACTTCACCGATCTCTGACCAGCTCCCTCAGAAACCAGTGACCAAGCCCTGGTGGAACCAACTCATCCCACCCAGGTTTCTCCATAGCCCTTGGGTCCTGCCTCTACCACCCACACCACCGCTGCTGGGGACCTGGGAGCTGCTGGGGCAGCAAGGCTGAAGCTCGTGGGCAAAGTGGCTGCCCACATCCAGCTTCTGCCTCCATCCTCCATCCCACACAGCCCCATGGAAGATGGGGACATGCAAAGCACCAAAACCTGGAGGGGATCTGCCACGAACCAAGGGTCTGGCCAAAACAAAACATGGGCACCCAGCTCCCCCAGGGTCTTTGGGAGCAATTCCCATGGCTTGTGTAACTTATTATGACTATTATCATAATAACTTACTTGTCCTGCAAAGCACATTTTCTACACATCAGGTGCTGGGCACAAAGAGCACAAACCAGAAAATAATAGACAATTGAAAACCTGTTAAACCTCAAGGTTAAAGTCTGAGAGGAGGCACCGGGGATGTCCTTTCACACCTGCATCGCAAGGACCCACATCCCCAACTCCCTGGCCAGGGCACAGAAGGTGCCGCAAGGCTTTGGAGAAACCGTTTACCATCCTGGGGGGCAGCAGGGACCACACGGTTTGGCAGCGTCCAGCAGCCTTGCCAAAACTCCCCATCCCAGCCCTTGTGGCAACACCACCTCTCCTTGGACACAAGGTCACCGTAGCACCAACGGGAGCAAAGATGCAAAAAACGCATTAAAAAATGGGAAGAATATAGCAAGTCAACTTAGATCACCACAGAGGAGAAAGCTGATACAAAATCTATTGAATTTTGCTCCATTTCACACAACAGACTGTTCAATGGCAGATGTCAAGTGTATTTATGTCGTGGGAACATTTCCAGCTACTTCCTGGGGTCTCGGCAAGATTTGCGCAATTTGCCTGAGAGAAGCTGTTGTTGCCAGGTTAGGAATGAGAGTTTTCCTATTTACAACTCCAGTTTCCGTTTTCCATGAACCATCCTGTGCTGCCAGAGGAAGATACTCAAAACCCTGCTCTGCCACGAACATTCTTCATTACTTTTCCCCCTCTGCCTTTGCTCCCTGCTGTACCATGGGAAAAGCAATCTCTGCTTTTACCCATCGGCTTCAGACTCTTTGCAGCAACGCAAATTTGCTCCTGCAATAGGTTGGTCCATGTGGTACCAAACAGCCCTCTACTTTCAGACAACTGGTTTAGTATTTTCAAGGCAAAGCATTTTTTTTCTTTAAAAATGGTATTACAATTGACTGAAACTAATAGCAAACTCATATTAAATTAATTGGGTTGTTTGGCAATGAAATCAGGGAAAAAAATGAAACATCAAAACACTTTTCCCTTGATATTTTCAAGTAGAAAAATTCCTGACATTTCATTTGGAAACAAAGCTCTGTTTCCAAAGATAACCATGTTTAATAATTAAAATGGGGGAATCAAAAACAATCAACCTCTGCATTCTGAGACAAATGAAATGTTCTCCCGACCCAGAAAAACCCCTTAAATATATATATATTTGTGTGTGTATATATATATAAATATATATATTTAGTTTTCTTATGGGAAGCAGATTAATTTAAGATAAACTCAGAATAAATCTTAGGAAGAGGGTTATCCCGTGAAATGAAAAGTCAGCTGTTTGCACAGTCCCTGTCTCCAACAGGGGTTGCTTCTGCTGGTAAAATTTTGACAAGCTACAAATTGGTAGAAAGCAAATAAACAAGGCAGGGATGGACTCAGCTGACACAAACCCACATGAGAAGCCAACCAGAGGCTCACCAAGCACCAGACAGAGACAGGAGAGATGGTGTCAGGGCAGCGGCACAGGGGCCCAAATGACATTGTTCATGGGAGGAAGCAGCCGGCAAGAGAAGACCTTCGGTGCCAATGTTCATCAGATCGAAATTGCCTTTTTTTTTTGGCTGGCTGCTGCTCCCAAGGCTGGAGCAGGAGCTAAAGCCAGGGAGGAAACCTTCTCCTGCCGCCTCCCCCAGTGTTGCTGGCAGAACCCTTGCCTTTGTGGCAAATTAGGGATGGGGTCGAGGAGCTCGGGAGTGATTGATATCGCTTCCTGGAAGACCAGACTTCCAGGTCATCTCGCCTACCTTGGGGCTGGCAGTTCATTATTATGCTAACAGCATGAAAGCCCCAAATCTCGCTCTTTCAAACTGTAATCCTTTATTACCCGCTGTCAAAAATACCCTGGGCCAGTTTCATTTCCTCCCACCTGCTCCCCATTCCCAGCTCTGCCTGGAAAATGCTGGGCAAAACCCAGCCCGGGGGACCAGTCCCATCCTTTTGTCTGTGCTGGGGCAAACTGGGTGTTCCTGGTGGTGTCAGCACTGGGTGGGCTCTTTAGTTATACGAGGTGAGAGCCGATATGCAAAGCTATGATATTTTTATGTGTATACAAAGTGCTTCCCCATGCATAAGCCGTCTAGGGATTTTATCCCCCTTTGGGCTCAGAAAACTGATGAGGGTGCAGTGAATGGGGGCTCTCCTGGGGCCAATTAGCGGATATTTGGGTAGCATCCAGACACTGCTGGGGGATCACTGAAAAAGCTCTGCCTTGAATTTACAGCCTGCTCTCCTCAGCCCCTTGTTCGCTCACAAACAGGCGGGCATGCAGCAGAGGCAGGGGGGACTTTGATCCAAAATAGATTATTTTTTTGTTGTTTATCCAGGCAGCAGGGCTCGGGCACCAGTGGTGGCAACTTGCACGCGTGTTTGCATCCAAATATATTTCAAGCGGCAAAATCGGCCCTGGGGTCGCAGCTCGAATGCAAACGAGGTGCCAAGGCCACCCTTCAGACACCCAGGGGTGCTGCCCCTGCCCGCCGCCATGACCCTGTCCCCTGGAGAGCCCTGTGCCAGTGGTGTCACCAATTCCATCCCCTCCATGGGCTGCATTTTGCATTTCTTTGCCTGGGCAAACAAAAGCGGGAAGCTTAAACAGCTCTCTCCCTGCCATGATGGCTCTGTGGCAGGGTGAAGGGGGGTCTGCCAGGGGCTTCGCTGGGGCCCCCAGTAACAATAGTAATTGGGTACCTGCCCTCTCGTCCATAAAGAAGGGGATGCTCTTACATGAAATCTGGTCAATTGTAAAGAACATGCTGGAAACCTGCCTCTGGTAAAAGCTGATGATGTCCCACGTGCAGCCCAAAACTTCCCTGGAAAACCAGACCATATTTTTTTTACCCCCCTCCCCTCTCTGTTTTTCCACTTGCAGTGATGCTCAGGTGCTTCTTGTAACTCCAGAGCAGAAAGCATTTTTCTACAGAAGCATGACGTTTTAAAGGTGATGGTATGTTTTTATGAGGCCAGGAGGGAAACATTTCAGCCACGACTAAGAGTTTGCTGTCTAGACATGTATTTGACCAAAAAAGGGACACTTTTAACATAAGCCACAGCTTACAGAGTATTGAATGCAACTGTTCAAAGACCCTTTGAAGCATCAAGCCCCAAAAGCCTTTCTGTCCATGACAAACTTCAGCGCAGACTATAGAAGCTTCATGGACACCCCCAAATCCTGCCCTCACCCCAGCACTCCCCCCTCATCCTGACGGCCCAGCACGAATTAAGGGCTGCATACAAAGACTAAAGTGAACAGAAACACTCCCAACTTCAGCCAGCTTCAAACCTAGGCTGTGCCTGGACAGACAGAAGAAATATCCGAGCTTCCACGCCGTGACCAGGGAAAACACCGCGCACACCAGAGGACAGCAGTTTCCAGGGCGCAGGCAAAGAGTGACAGTTTACTTACAGCCATCACATCAGCCTAAAGCATAATCTATTGTGCAAGAAACCCATTGGAAACATCCACTTTGGCTGTTCAAAGGCATCCCCGCCGCCGTACACCTTGTCCTTTTGATTTATGCTTGCATGGGTTTCATACGGTGTGGTAGTACTTTATCAGCTGGAGGACCCTGCGCAGATAAATAGCTTAGCCTTACAGAAGTAAACATGCCAACCGCTGACAAGTATTGCTTTCATTAAGGACGAAAGCGACTGATGTGGTTCCAATTGTCCTGCTCTGGGTGGAGGAGGCACTAATCCCGTTATCAGTCATCTGCAAGAAACTGGATCACCAGCCCGGAGATGGGCGCGGGTAACAGAGGAGCTGGCAGCTGGCAGCCAGGCACCCCAGGAGCAGAGGTTTAAAGCTGCCAGACAGGTCTGAGGTTTCCTTGTCACACCGATCTAACCTGGTCACGGACACAGGAGGCGTCTGTTATCGCAGAGGTCCTGAAGAGCAGTTATGGTTCAGTTGTCTTTACACCGACCCCAGGTTTCAACAGCAGAAGCCATCCCTCTGAGGGCAGGATGACTTCTCTGAAAGTTAACGGAAATCTGGAGTTAGAGACCACCTCTAAAGAAAATGTCAACATCAGCGTCAGTCAAGTTTAATAGCCGAACACCGCAAACTTCAACTCCAAGATACCAAGAAACTGCTGCAACCGTGTGCACAGAGTACCCTTGAAGACACTAAGCTGAGATGTGCTGAACTATACCCTGCATTTGCTGATCTTTTTTCGTTACACGCACCACAGGCAGGGCCATGTCCGCCCCACAGACCACTCTTGGTGACCCCACAATGATGGCAGCATTCACATTTTGGTGGGTCAGTGGTAGGATCCCACCCCACAGCGAGCAGTTCTTTGCCTCCTGCTTCACCCCACAGCACCACTCGCCTGCCCCACTCATCCTGGCAGTGATACAACAAGCACCTTATACAAGGGAAAAAAACATTATTTTCTATGCCCTGACCAGAAATCAACCCCAAATCCTCCATTGTTGGCCAATCCAACGCAAAACACATCGTTAACCTAATCAAGAGGCATTCAGAAATGCACTAATCTGCATTGCCTGATAAAGACTGGAAATGTCCCTGTCCCCAAACCTTGGCCAGGGTGCCCGGGCCGTGGCCCCCTTTGCTCTGCCCGACCCTACAGCACAAGGTTCTTGGGGTTCACCGTTGGGACTGGGACAGCTGGGACCCGAGTCTCTTTTTTGGGGGGAAAAGTAAAATACACTTTCAGTATTAAAACCAAACATTTTATTTTAGGTATTATGGAAAAAGTTCCTGTAGAAGAGTTAATGAAGTGCAGAGTTACTGAGTCTCTGGGCTTGCTTTCTCCAGCTACCAACAATTTCCCCCACACAGCTCCTCCTCCCTTCCCTTGCCATCCAGAGCAGCTCAGGCTCCCTGGGAACAGGGCATGCCCATCAGAACAGCAGAAAATGCAATTTCAGATGACTTAAGGATGGAGACACCAGATCAAGCACGTGCGAGAGAAGCGGAACGAAACGTTAAATTTTATAACAAAATAAAAGCGTGTGTTCCATTTATTTCTGTTGCCAAAATCTGCAGATATTTCCTTCCCCGCTAACCCTTCCCACAGGTAATCACAGGAGCAGCTTTTGCTTCCTTCTGAAGGTTACAGGGCTCACGCTAGAAGAATGGGAAGGGTGACTGTGTACTGTGCCTTTGAACTTCTGCTGTTGGTTATGCCTGGTTAGGAATAATTACACTTCTGTAATGGTTATTACTCACAAGTTCCTGACCCCAACTGCCGCTCCACCTTCCTGGGTTTTCTTGGGAGGGAACTGCTCTGCAGTTGAGTTTATAACCTTGACAGACAATCTCCGCTGCACAATCATCCCAGTGCTGGTGGTACTTCTCCTACCAAACTTAACGTAAATGCTATCAGGAAGGCAGAGAATAAAGTGAGTGTTGCTGTGAGGTGTGAAGGTGCCAAGTCTTTCCTCCTGTCTTAACAGCAGCAGCTTCATGGCCCAAAAATAAACTGAATCCCTCTGTGGGATGGGGATGCTCGGGTGGCTCAGAGCAGAGGATGTACGGAGATAGGGCAGAGCAATAACCAGGTCTCCGTGCTACTACAGGATCAGGGTAAGAGATGATGCCATCACTAGGCTTCCATTAACATCCTCAAACCAGCAATAACCCAGCATGAGTTATTGGGAGATTCACTGGAAGGGGACAGTATGTTCTGGACAATGGATGCAGCAGGGCAGCCCAGCAAAGGGAATAATTTTAGGCATCAGAAGGACACATGAAAACACCTCCAGGATGGCTGAAAAGCTTGTTTGGCCCAGTTACTGCTCCCTGTAAGGGAGCTCCTAGCTGGCTTGAGCTGCTGGAAGTTGTTCACCCTGGCTGCTTCAGCATCCCTCCAGCCCCTGGGATACAAGAGATTTGAGCTTCTACAGACAGACTGATTAAATGGACATCATTAACATTTGTCATTGTACGCTTCAGAGCATGGTATTAGAGACCACACGTGGAGCAGAGGCAACAGTCCAAACAATAAGCTAATGGAGAACTTAGGAGAACTACGGGTTACTCTGATAAACAGCACAAAACTGGGAAAAAAAGCTAGAGAATAGATTGCCATCCAAAACCATAGTGGGACCTAACTCCAGAGATCTGTAAAATGTTTCAGCTGCAACATTTTCACTCAAAAAAAGAAAAAAATCTGAAGGAATTATTTTGCTTCTCATCAAGATTTCAAAATCAGTGCTGAGACTGAAATGGCTGCTTCTCTTCCCACTCACGGCAGCAGTAAAAGCACCACTGCCTGGAGGGTGGCAGCATCCCAAAGGGCCCCCTTGGCCCAGCACACCCATTACAGCTGCTTTATCAGGGAGCAGTAAAGGTCTGTGCTCACACTAACGACCCCCTTGGAAGCTGCCAGCTTGGGAAAGGAGTGACACCATTGCTTTGGGACAAAGCCAAGCAGAGAAACATGTGTCCCGGGCAGGATCATGGAGCAAAGTGGATATCCCAGGAGCTCCTGGCAAGCGGCTAGGGCTCCCGGTCCCCCCCCGGTGGGGGTCTGGGTTGCCAGAAGGAACACGCCAGCCCCGGTGAGGCTCCTGCAGCCCCAGGCGCTGGCACTAATGAAGCTGCCTGGCCCTCTTTCCTTTTCACTTTTCTTTTCCCAGGTTGGAGCACCCCATCCCACCAGAATGCACTTGAAAGAACAAGATACTTCCTTTGTACTGGGAAACAAATGATGATTAATGTGTTAGTTGTAATTAATCTGCGATGACAGATTAGCAGAGCAGCGGCAGTGTCTTTTGCTGCTGCAGGAGCCAGCGCTGATAGGACAGCTGGTGAGAGGGGACACCAAATTCAATTTGCTCCTCATTTGCATACATATGACAACCATCTGTGCTAATAGCACTGCAATGTCTCTATTAGGCTCTCTTCTAGTGTGCCGGCTCACCTAGACTCCAATTAGGCCTTTAAGCGAGAAAGCTTAAAGCATAAATATTTGCAGAGGGGAAGGGGCGGCTCAGCAAGCCGCTGCGCGCTGCCTTTCCCTTCCCGCTGGAGGCTGAATCCTCTCCAAATCCCGAGCTAAGATGCTCTGCTGCCATTTAGCACCTGCTAATGAGATGCCGAGTGCAACCGCCAGACTAACTCCACCAGCCCCACGTTATCCAAAACCACCTTAAGCCATGCGAGAAAATCCAGAAGAGATGCAGAGGCTGAATGAAACTAGGTTTGCAACGGGGAAGAAGCCTTGACCAGCAAGGGTGCATGTCTGCCCTATCTTTTCACCCAAATTTGGGATGTTTTGGGCTTCTAAGCGTAAGAGTGCTATGCTATCCCCAGGGGTGAAAGAAGCAAGGTTGTTTGCAGCCGTGAAGAAGAGGTACCTCATGGGAAGCCCCTCCTGCAGAGGTTGTCCCCTGTCCAGGTTTCATCTGACACCACACTTACCAGCTGCCATCGGAGCAACCGCACACACTTGGCATGAGCACACATCTGGCCGGAGCTACAAGTGTGCCACGGGCATTTGTTCCAAGCGGCTGTTGATTTTTGTACCCGCATTTCAAAAATAGCAGTCCAAGGCTCCCCTGAAAGCTAATTAGGGAACCAGTTAATTAATGAGCTGGCTCACCTACCCAGTTCTTCCTGTTCTTCCCATCAAGGTGATTTCTGCAATCTTGAGCTTTTTTCTAGTTTTCAGGCCCCAAAACTACAACCCCTCCAGAGCATTCAATGAACTGAGAGCAGAAGGACAGACCAGGCTAGACTGGGCTTTGAGCAACCTGGTCTAGTGGGAGGTGGCCCAGGGCACGAGGTGGAACCAGAGGTTCTTTGTGGTCCCTTCCAATCCAAGTTGTTCTATGATTCTATAACCAGGAAGGAGAAAGGACACTACAGGAGCTCACCCGAATTCAACCAGGGATGCAGTACTGCCTGCAGCCAACCCAGAGCTGGGCTACTGCTCCGGGCACTGTGTAGGTCCCTTCAACATGACCAACTGGAAACCAGCCATGGAGCACAAATTAGCAGCTACTTCTGCAGCTATCCAAGTTGGTACGCTTCATATGTTTCAGGGCTGCAAGGAGAGATTTATCTGCAACCAGACCAGGAACAAAGCCCAAATCCTGTGGCATGGAGTCAGCATGGCACAGAGTTAGCCCTGCCATGACCACACTGCTCCTGGTCTCAGCACAGGTTCATAAAGCATCACCTAAAACATCCACATGTCAGCTCAGAAACTATCACCCACACTCAGACCAGACTGTCTCTGTACTGTTTTTCATCTCTGCAAGACATTTTCATTGCCAGGTACAAGAAAACCAACAGGCTCCCCATCCAGGTACCGCTGCTTGATCAGGGGGATGTAGCCATCACAGGGCAGTAGATGGGCAGTTACTTTTCTTGCCCAGGGGCCACATCAGGCATCTGCCCAGCATTGTCTTTAACACTAAATCCTTTTCACTTGGGGTTTGGTTGGGTTTTATGGTTGTTTTTTTTTTTTTTTTTTTTTTTTTTTACTGATGGGGAAAATACTTTTCCCTTATAAATTTGAATGGGTTTAAGCTTAAAGGACAATCCATCAATGTACGCCCACCCACGCTTCCACCAGACCCCCAAGGCTGTGCAGGTCCTTTGGAGCTGCCTCTGCTCCGTCTCCTGCCCCAGGATGCCAGACTGAGACAGGGATCTGCACGCAGCCCTCGGCTGGGACAGCACGTCTCTGCCTGGACACTGCCACACGATCCGGTCAGCTCATGGCTGAAAAGTTGATCTGTGCACACAGCCCTTGGTGAGAACGTGAAGGGCTTTGTAGGACTAGCTGGACTTGATTAACCAAATGCAGTGCAATCTAGAGAATCTCGTTTTACACGTGAATCTGCAGTTTAAAATGGCTGGACTGTTATTTACTTCTGACATCCATCAGGGAGATATGGACCATCCCCTGCTTGCACATACACATCCATCTCTACAGGAATGGCTGGAAGATCTAACAAGAGCCTTTTTCAAGTCTTCAACAAACCATGCCATGAGCAGAAGATAGCTGCAAGCAATGCCGCACAATGCACTGATGGCGAAGCCCCAGGAGCAGTTGGCAGCTGAGATGGTGCAGGGGTGCAGGCTGACCTTTGCTAGCCAGTGCCATGCCCTAAATATCCCCCTTTATCCCTGCACAGGGCTCACCAAGCCCAGAAGAGCTGTGCTTAGCCCAAGGCAGCGTGCAAGAACTCACCGGTTCTGGGGCAGGACGAGGAGGTGTTCATACTTACCACCACTGGGAGCTGAGATCCTCAAACACGTTTAGTTCTGATAGCAATTAAGCACTGAAATACCTCCTCCCTCTGCAGGGTGAGGAGAACTAGGGTTGTGGCGAGGGAACTACGAGTGGCTGAGGGAGCTGGGGTTGTTCAGCCTGGAGAAAAGGAGGTTGAGGGGAGACCTTCTCGCTCTCTACAGCTCCCTAAAAGGAGGGTGTAGCCAGGGGAGGTCGGTCTCTTCTCCCAAGGAAGAAGTGATAGGACAAGAGGAAACAACATGAAGTTGCACCAGGGGAAGTTTAGGATGGATATTAGGAAAAATTTCTTCACCGAAAGGGGTGTCAAGCATTGGAAACAGGCTGCCCAGGGAAGCAGTGGAATCACCATCCCTGGAGGTATTGAAAAGCTGGGCAGATGTGGTGCTGAGGGACATGGGTTAGTGGTGGTTTTGGCAGTGTTGGGTTGATGGCCGGAGTCAATGATCTGAAAGGTCCCTTCCAACCTAGACCATTCTATGATTCTGTGATGCCTCCAAGGAGAGCGTTCCCCAGGGCTTTGCTGGCCCAGCTGCTTTCAAGAGACACCAGCTCTTCTACTGCAAAACACAATTTCTGATTCCAAACCCAAGCACAAAACCCAATCAGAAGGTTGTTCAGGGGCCTCTCTAAGGGTGCATACAGAGTTCAGGTGTGCCAGGCCTTTATGGTGATAGTTTCGTCTGTTCTGAGGGAAACTCCTACTGTGTTTTATGGAAAACCATTTCCCACCTCTGCTCCATCCAGCACAGGGCACAGGTTGTGCAGGGCAGGCGTTAACGGCTGCCTCTCCCAGTGCACACAAGCACGCACACGCTGCATTATTGTAAGGCACAGGGAACAAAGGAAATAGAATTCAAACCCTTTAAATGCTTAATTTAAGCCCAGACAAACCAAAGCACATACACACCTCCCCTGTTTCCATCGATTAAGTATGGGCCAGAAGTTTACACATCCAACATAACAGATCTTGGAATTGTTCCAAACCCAAGTACTAAATAAAGCCAAAACTTTAGACATAAGGCAGCACTTTAAAGAATCCAAAAAGAATAAGATGCAAAATTATGTAATTAAGTTTCCAAACCACCTTAACTTTGCCCTCCAACGATACCAAGCCTGGAACAACAATGATTGAGGCATATTCCTCCCTACGGAGACCAACAGGTTAAATATTACTTGTCTTCGTGCCCACTTAAGCCATGGAGATTTTATCCTGAAAGAAGAAAACCTTGCCCTCCTCTGGCACAGCCACATTTTTCCTCTTTTTCTTTTTTTTTTTTATGGATGATGAAGCAAAAGCTTTGTATTTTGCCTTTGGAAATAAAAAATATCAGAGGTTCAATTTTAAAAGAGGAAAACTTCCATTATATGCTTTTTATATTAAAAAAAAATGGTTCCCAACCACACCGCTTGTTATCTATACTGTCTGTGGAGACAGACTGATAGCGCTTCGAGCTAAAACCAACTGCAGAGTTTCCTGACCTGACAGCATTACCATTACGTGATTTATATTTTTGGCCACTTCTGTTCCCCCCCCCCCCCACCCCCCCCCCCTCTATTATTGATCCAGATCATTAACTACCAGAACATTAATTAACAACGTCATCACGTAACTCAAAAAAAGACCAAACAGTGTAACCCCTTCAGCTGGTGTGAATTAGTTTATGTGAGTTTTGAATGCCTCTTAAAAAAAGAAAAATCTCCAGGCTCAAGGACCAGGAGTGATGGAGAAGCTGCCACGACCCCTGCTACGCTGGATCTATGTGTGCTGGGCAATCAGCAGGATTCAGCTGCAGCTCCCGACTCCTGAACAGTGAATAATTCACTGGAGAATTACAGCCATAAAAGAGAAAATAAGCCAGGGTGTCCTGTCAGGGAAAGCAGCCCAAGGACCAGGGGATGGGGATGTATGCGGGTGTGAGCACGCTGAAACTGCACAGGCATGGGAGGCAATCGCACTAGTTTGGAAATCTTCTGGAAATGGCAAGTCTGCAAGATTTGCAGCCCAAAAAAAAAAGAAAATAGGTTTTGCAGTCAGATCCTTGCAAGATGCCTGCAAAAAAATACTGCCAAAAAACCCCAACATCGTGTATTTTCTAGGCCAAATCCTCAACACGCACAATTTGAACCTCGCTGGGCCGTGGTGGGGACACGGGTTCTCAGAGCTCGGCGGGCACAAGCCAACCCGGCAGTGGCAGTGTGATGCTCGTCCCGGTGCTTAATTACTCCCCTATCGCGTGGCTGCAAGCTCTCAGCGCTGTATTCGTGATTCGCACTTTTGCATGCAAAAAAAAGGGAAAAGGGGAAAGGTTGGTCTTTTGTTATTGCACCAGATGAGCCCCCCTGGTGCTGCCTTTGCTTCTGGGGAGAGGAAAAAAGCTGCGGTTTGGCCCATGTATGCTTTCCAGCACACATCACCAGCAAGAGCATCTTTTTCCCAGCCTGTTTCACCGGGCCACCCACCGCCATGGTGTCGGTGAGGACAGGACCCGGCTCGGTCCCCCCGCGGTGCCAGCTCTGCCCCGGCCACTGCCACACATACACAGGCCAAACCGCAGCTTTCTTCCTCTCCCCAGAAGCAAAGGCAGAGCCGGGGGGGTGCTCATCTGGTGCAATAACAAAGGACCAACCTTTCCTCTTTTCCCTTTTTTTTTGTGCGTGCGAAAGTGCGAATCACGAATACAGCGCTGAGAGCTTGCAGCCACGCGATAGGGGAGTATTTAAGCACTGGGACGAGCATCACACTGTCACTGCTGGGTGGGCTTCTGCCTGCTGAGCACTGGGAACCCGTATCCCCACCACAGCTGAGTGAGGAAATGCTCCAGAGCCCCTCCAAACCCCTGCCCTCCGACTAATTCTGAGTTAAACATGCAATCCCACCGGCGAGCCATTCCCACAATTAATACAAGATGTCACACTCTTAAGGAGCGAGTTATGCGTACAGGAAGGCAGACTGATACAATAAATAATGCAGTCCTCCCAGTGGCACTTCTGAACGCTACGGCAGTGCTCTCATTCGCGAGGAACATGCTAATTACCCCTCACCAGGGAGACTCCCTCGTCCCACCAGCCGCGGTGCATCTCGATGGCGTTAAGCACGTCTGTCTGCTGCTTTAATCATCAGCAGCTCCGCGCTGTCACTAACACTTCCAAGCCAAACAGTGAATAAATGTTGACAAAATACTCCCTGACACTCGCATTCAAAAGCTGGAAAGTTCCTTAGTTGTGTTCTTCCCTTGCAAGGGATGAACTCCGGTGAACCCTGGCAAACCCAGCTTGGGAGGGCGACAGCCAGCACGACCCAAGTCCCCGCAGCAGGAGGGACAGGCTGCGGGGTTTGACAGTGCCCTCTTGTGCAAAAAACAAAGATATTTCCCCCCCCCCCTCCCCAGGAGGAAAGGAGCATGCCACGCATGTATTTGGGAGCATGGGGTTCATGTCACCCCTGTCACCGACTTTCCTCGTGGCCTTGGCTGAGTCATTTTGCCTCCTGCACAAAAATGACACCATGCACGGGATGGACAAAGTGCAGCTTTGGAAGATAATTCCCATTTTTGCCCAAGGAATGCTGCCACAGCAGAGAGAAGCTAAAATAATCATTGGGCACCAAATGATTCATCGCTCCTGGGACAGTCCCCCACGTCTGGGACGAGGTGGCCTCTGTGGTAGGTCCCGTGCAAACATCTCTGCCCCTGTGATTACAGAGCCTAATTGCAGCCCGGAGGCATGCCTGGACACACATGCCGGGCTTCAAGGAGATGAGAGCAAATCTGTTCCTGGGGAAGCGGCAGAGGAATTCAGCGTGGTTTTACTGCTGCGACGAGCAATGAAAAGCACTGAGGAAGGACCGGGCAGGGTCACCCCAGGAGCCTGGGACCCGCTGGGGGGTCAGGGCGAGCACGGCTGACATCTCACCAACTGTCCTGCAAGGGGATGCTCGCAGCCCAGCACCAGCACTGACCTCTCCAGCCCAAAACTCCTTCCCTCCGAACCTGGGGGGGCCTCTTGCCAAAGAGCTATTAGCCAGGATGGGCTGTGGGATTTCCTCTCCCAGGTGAGATGTGTCCCAGACCCCAAGCCACAAGCATTTCGGTAACCAAATAGAAAATTTGCCACTGTGCCGCCCTCACTGTGCCCACGAGCTTGAAGAAAAATCCCACCCATCCTCATTTTAAGAGCTCAAATCCCTAAGCTCACCCTTACCCTCTGGGTACCTCCACTTCCTTCAATACCACAGGAAAGGCAAATGCCTGCAAAGGCAGAGGACGAGGCCATCAGCTGCAACACCTAATTCCTCTCCATGCACCTCCCAAAATCTCCTGGCTCCTTCCCTGCCAGTCCCAGATGCCTCCATCCTGCTGGCACTGGCTGAGACAGACCATCCGATTCCCCCTTCCCACCACCGTGCCCCATAATCTAGTTTCTTAGACGCAAATTAGTCAACACCAGAGCTATGTTAATTAGTGACTCATTAATTTTTCAGTTCACTGGTTGAATGAGAAGGGGGGAAAAAAAAAAACAACCCAACATTCACATTGTAGACACCAAAACTCAGTTTCACCTGAACTGCAGCACTTCATTCTCATTCTTTAAAGCTATTTGGGGATGACATTTCGAATAGAAATGTCAGTTTGAAACAAAATACTCTGCAAAAAGTTGAAATGAAGCATTCTGACTTCCTTAAATTTTGTTCCCTCCACCCGCCCCATGTGAAGGGGAGTGGGCTAGGAAATGATTTGATGAATTTGACCTGAATGGAAGGATTAGTGCAGCTGACTAAGCATTCATTTTTATTTTTTTGTTTTGCAGAAGAGAGTTACATCCCAGAAATTTATCATTTATGCCATTGTCGCAAAGGCAGAATTAGTGCTCAGAGCTGGGGGGGACAAACGGAATGTTACTGTGAGGAATCAGCTGCCGCTCCACATGTGTCCAGGTTTGCTGGCACACACGCAGGTCCCTGCCTCGCAGGCAGAACCAGGGTACCCCACTGCCTGGTGCCCCCACCTTTTACCTGCCCTCACAGCTTTTGCCTCCGAAACAAGGGCCTGAGCTCTTCTGAAGGCAGAAAATTGCTCTGAGCGTTCCCCATTGCTAGGACTTTGTTGAAATATTTACTCAAGGCTTAATCAGGCAGCTCTTGTTATGCTGCGACTAGCAGACGGGTTCAAAACCTGCTTTCCCCCCCCGCCCCCTGCCCCAAACGAATACACAGGGCTGGGAAAGACTTCAACCCGCTGCCTCCTGACCTCCCTGCAGAGGAAAACTGGGTGGCAATTTTAAGGAAAATCCTGGGTTTTTTTTTCCCCCCCTGATCCCCAAAAAGTGACATTTGGAAAGTGTCCCTGACCAAGCAGCTATCAAGAAGGGAAGGAGGAAAGGTAGAGAAGAATGTCCCAACTTTATTCCTATTCCCTCTAAGTTTGTGAATTGGCAGCATTTTGGTGAGGTGCAAGCAGCTGGGCACCTGCGTAGGCCTCCCGCGCAGCTCAGGGGAATCTGCAGTGCAAGAAAGGGATTCTTACAATTTCCATCACCTTTAGCGGCCTGATTTCTCTTAAAAGCTCTTCCACCAGACTTGTCTTTTCCTGTCGCAGCTTGCCATGAGCTCACACCATTCCCTCTGAGCAAGAAAGCCTCTTTGAGTTTAATTCTGCCAGCACAGCACCAGTGCAGGAGCAACCAGCCTAAAGCAGCCCTCCGAAAACTACCCCACAGTGCAGCATCCCCCGTAGCAAAAGAGTGCCAGGGAAAAGCTTGGGATTTGGTGGTTTAAGGATTGGAGTGCTTGGAATTCTGCATTTCTTAAAAGCACGGTGCATTTTCTGGCAGTTGCATTGGTTCCTACGCACCGATTGACATGTCACTCGATTCGTGACAGCCAAGAGCAAGTAACATAGGGTTGTCGCTTGGTGAGACCCCTCACAGGGGGGTCAAGGCTAATGGGGGACAATTCACTCATGTCACAACCATCCAAACATGACTGATCAGTATATTTGGAGATGATTAAGTCCTAGTTTGGTTTTGCAGGTCAATAAGCATCTCTTTGGTGAATAAGCATCTCTCTGGTGAACTTCTCCGTGCAACTGCTCTGCCTTTTGCTTCCTGAACAACGCACTGGGAAATCAAAATGGCACAACCAGTTCTGGATATTAATTACAGCATATTCTGGTATTGACTGCTTTTAAAACTCCAGATGCTGCGCGCACCAAATTGCACAAGAGCATTATCTTATTTAAAATGGAATTACACGTTCCTGTCCCTTGTGGTTTGAAAGAAGAACACCCACAGGAAACGAGCACATCCTAAATGCTCCGAAAGCAAGCAGTAAATGAAAAACCACAAACTTATTGTGTCTAAAAATACGTATTTTAATTTTAAAGCTGATCTCAGGAGTTTTCAGGCTGACTCAGGGCTTTCTCGCCTACCGCCTTTTCATGTTCCCAGACTGAAGCACAGACAGGACTCTCCCCTTTCTTAGGAGACTTCACCTTGGGCTTTGCTGCTTCCAGTTACTCAGCCTCAAAGCTGGGTGTGATAGAGCTGCTGCTCCCGCACCGAGTGGCTGCACGCTACACACTTGCCTGGATCATCTCCCCAGTCCCTCCAGCAGGTAGATCTACTGCCTGCCTTAGGTTCAGTCCCATTTCTTTTTACTCAGTCCTCCCTATTTCACAGTCACTGGGTATCTGCTTTTATCCTTGTAATAAATTAATCTCCAGTGCCATTTCTCAGTCTCACATCACTTCAAGGCACCGAGCTCCATCCCTTCCCAAGTCTGCTCCTCTGTCTCCCTCATGATGCTCTTCTGAGCTTTTAGCCACTTGCACTCAAGCCTTTAATCCTAACTTTCATTTTTTAAAGTGGTTTATGACTTCTTCAATTTAGTAAGACGTTACTGAATGAGGCTGGAGTTTGTCTTGTCAGCTTTTCCAGCAAGGTTATAAATCTGCTTGTGGAACATGAATCTGATGAGAGGTTTGAGGAGTAACAGGCCTTTACTCCTAACAGGCTGCAGATGCCTCTGCCTCTGGATCTCAAATGAGATCTACTTTAAATATAATTTATTTTCTCTGGAATTCATAACAGGTGGGGGTGCTGTGGGGATTCCTCAAGGGCAGAAAGCGAGCTGTGCCCAGAGGCGCGGTGCAGCCAGGGCAGCCTCCTGCAGCGCTTGCTAGTTGAGGTGATACTCAAACCCATGCAAATTTAAAGCCCATCATCTTATGTGCAAAAGGCATGGCCTCTGCCCAACAGAGGAACATGGTCGAGTGGTCAAATAGCATCCATGGACTGGATTGATCCCATGAAACTGTACTATCCAACATGCTGCCTCCACCACGGAGACAAGCCAAAGCTTGTTGCAGAAGGCACAAGGATCCATCCCACAGCAGGTGAGACACGTGCAAGGGGAAGAGCAATCAAGGTATCTCTCCAGCACATGGTAATGGTTACCCAGGTTTCAGCCAGAACGTGCTGACAAGATCATATTTCATCCAAAACTTCTAACAGGCTTCCAGGTAGCAGCAGGCCAGGCAGGACCTCATGTTGGAGTCTGCCCTTGCCACAGGAAAGATGCACTGCAAATCAGCTGAAAATAGTCCCTCAGCAGCCATTTTTAATGCAGAAAACCAAAGCCCTGCAGTTTACCACATACTCAGAGCTCAAGGTTAAGGCAGCAGCAGGCCACTTGCCCGTGAAGCTGAGCTATTTTCTCAGTGCAGAGTCATATACGGAGCAACAGGCAATTATCTCCCAGTCCCACCACGGCTCCCCAGCTGGACACAGCCACCTTCAGCAGTGGGGATTGTCATCGTCCCCAGGGAATCATAGAAGGTGTTGGGTTGGAAGGGACCTCTAAAGGCCATCTAGTCCAACCCCCCTGCAGTCAGCAGGGACATCTTCAACTAGATCAGGTTGCTCAGAGCCTCATCCAGCCTGGCCTTGAATGTCTCCAGGGATGGGGCCTCCACCACCTCTCTGGGCAACCTGGGCCAGTGTCTCACCACCCTCAGCGTAAAGAACTTCTTCCTGATGTCTAATCTAAACCTGCAGCATCACCCACTGCCAGCACCTCATCCAAACCCCAAACACCCCCATCACTGCAGGGGGAGCCCAGCCCGCATTCTGTACACCTCATCACCCCTCATCAGCCACACCAGAAAGTTAAGAGACTAAACGCATTTTTGTCATGTTATACCAGTAAGCACCACAAATAAAGAACAGCCAAAGCCTTTACACTGTCCTCTCACAGCACCTATAAAACCTGGGATCTAAACAGTATATTCTTCAGCCCCACCTACTGGCACCTTATCTGTTAGCTCTTTGCATATGTACAGTAAAACATCTCCATGCGTACAGACACAGCTCTCCCAAAACCAGCACCCTGCATCCCGACACTGAACATCACAGCTGGCTGAGGGCAACCTGCCACGGGATCCGAAAATCAGCATTCAGATCTCTCCCCATTAAGGCGTGTCACCATGATCTTTATGGGGAAGGGACATGGACAAGAGCCATAAGTTAGGCAGGCACATAAAGAAAGAATAACCTTTGGACAAGCTTTTCCTGAAAACGCAGCATTTCCTTGGAACTGAGTCCAGTGGGGAGAGTTATTATGGGAAGATTTACTTCCACTGGGATGCCAAGCTTTTAATATCACCATTTTAAATAATGCACATTTAAAAAGGTTATTTTACTGTGAGAAAAGGTTAACGCTATTGTTAGTTCTCTCCTGCCTATCCTGGATCAAGTGCCTTATGACATCCACTAGTAGAAGAAATAAATGTGGCATTGCCTGTTGGGGCACGGCCGTGTCAGACGGCGGCAGTGGATGAAGGCCAGCAGCGTGGGAGCGCCGATGTGCTGTCTAGCTGCAGAGTTTCATCTTGGGGAGGTCGTGGTTAATGGGGTCAGCTTGGCTGTTCCTTCAGGCTTCAGCTCTTCTGAATTTACCATCTCACACCTTGCAATGCACCCTACACATGGGCAAGAGAAGCACAAACTGCACATCAGCTGCTGCTTGTTAGGAGACATCCCCCAGTGCCCCTGCAGTTCACCATCCTGCTCCCCCTCCTCTCCCAGCAAAGCAGCTGGGGGTTTACACAGAGATCTGGAGGAGCCACACCACCTAAATGGCCTTGGATGTTCACACGACCACAGTGCCTGTTGCTGCAGAATCTAAAAATCTTCAATAAACTACGCTGTCAAGTCACAAGGGTTCATTACTGACACCCAGAAAATCCAGGGATGTGAGCGTGCAGTGGGAACAGTGCAGAGCTCGATGCTCTGCTGCATGTTTGGACACATCCCTCAAGAGACTTCACTGAGCAGGTCACACAACATCCATCTCCTTCCCTTGCACTTTCCCGGTCACCTCACCCAATCTAATGGCTTGGGTTTTGTCACCTCCTGGTTACAGTTTATCATCAGCTTGGTCACTGGTTCGGTAGTGCTGCTGCTAAGTTTGCATTAGCCCTGACCGTTATGTATTGCAGGTTATTAAAGCAGCTGGCAGGTATATCAATCCACCAGCCATGCCCCTCCTCTCCCTCCAGCTCACTTTCCGCCTCCCTGGCCCCCACACCAGGCGGACGCAGGGGGTGCAATGGCGAACAGCCCCAGGGATGCCCCAGGGAAGGGAGTGCCACACTCTGCAGAGCCAGGAGCAGGACAGAGGGGGAATTACAGCATTTAGAATAGAATCATAGAATCACCTAGGTTGGAAGAGACCTTTCAGATCATCCAGTCCAACCATCAACCTAACTCTGACAAAAACCAGCACTAAACTATATCTCGAAGCACCACGTCTACCTCTCTTCAAATACCTCCAGGGATAGTGCCTCAAACACTTCCCTGGACAGCCTCTTCCAATGCTTAATAACCTTTTCAGTGTAAAAGTTTTTCCTAATATCCATCCTAAACCTCCCCTGGCACAACTTGAGGCCATTTCCTCTTGTCCCATCGCCTGTTCCCTAGGAGAAGAGACCAACCCCCACCGGCTACACCCTCCTTTCAGGGAGCTGTAGAGAGCGAGAAGGTCTCCCCTCAGCCTCCTTTTCTCCAGACTGAACACCCCCAGCTCCCTCAGCCGCTCCTCACAAGACTTGTGCTCCAGATCCCTCACAAGCTCCGTTGCCCTTCTCTGGACTCGCTCCAGCCCCTCAATGACTTTTTTTGTGGTGAGAGGAGTTCCCAGCCTTCCTCCCCTGCTCTGAGCACTGGAGCAGGAGAGGGGCCCAGCAGTGGGAAGGATGCGCTGGCAGCATGGAGCTGGGAAAATTCTTAAGACATGCTGTGTTCTGATACAAAACCTCACTATCCTAGAGCAGCACTTATTTAAGCATCTTAGTCTAGTTTTCCTGATTTTTCTTCTCTCTTCCCAAATGAGCCAGGAAGCTCTAGAAGCTATGTGCCCGGCTGCCTGCTCACCAGGCAAACACAAGCTCAGGGGACCGGGGTGGGTTTGGTGGGCAGCAGAGAGCAGGCAGCTGGGGAGACCCAGCGAGAAGCAGCTCTGGGGCAGATCCCCCCCAGCCTACAGCCAGGCACCCTACGAGCCATTTGGATCCAGCAGATACATGGCGTGAAAGCTCACCTTGTAAAATGATGACCTTCATGAAGGCAGCAAAGACACTCCTGGAGCAGCTCCCGAACATCACGCAGCACCAGAGAGCAGCAGGGGAAGCTACCAAAATATCCGCAGCACCTCCAGAATCACAGGGGACAACAAGCAGATTTCTGCCATGCTAGGCGCACCTAGGAACAGCAATGCCAGCAGAAGGGCAACAACCAGGAACTCAGTTCAGAAACAACTCTATAGCAATAACATGTATGTCTTGTACAGGCTGAACTATGTTACACGTGAACCATTAAAAAATAGAGACCCTAAAAATAAAACAAAAATGAGAAGAGCTCCTAGCAGACCTAAGGCTGACATCCCTAAAATGAGAGCAAGGTCTCTAACCCAGCTTTAATAGCCGAGGTGGCCCCCTCTGCCCCCAGCTGAGACCCCTCAGCCTTTGACGAGGGTTGTGGTTTGGAGGGTCGTGGTTTGGCCACAAAGCAACAAAGAGTCATGAGCCATTCCTTTGGGCTTCTCCAAGATAGGAAGAACTGGAAGAAAAAAGGCAAAACTTGTGGGCTGGGACAAAGGCAGTTTAACAGAACAGCTAAAGGGAACAAGAAAGCAACAATAATAACAGGGACAGAGGAATGTACAAACATGGTTACGGAACTGCCACTCACTGACTGACCTGGGATGCCCTTGCCCGCCCCCAGCCTCAACTTCATGGGATGAAATACCTGTGTCCTTGTCGGAGCCTGTGGAAAATTAACCCTAACCCTGCTGGAACCAGGACAACGAGCCATCTAGAAAAGTCCCCAGGCAGAGCTGGACCTTTTTCCTGCTCTGGGAGCCTCAGAAGAAACAGTAGTTATGTTCCTCCTGCTCAGTAGCTGCTACCTCTTACCTCTAAAGAATATCTTATATTTTTACAGGAATGTTTAAAACGTGCTGATATCTCTAATACCTGTGTGGAGCTGGCACACAAGAAGGTCCGCCTCAAGCCAGCCTCACCTGGTCCAGCTCTGCAGTGGACATGGCCAAGGTTGAAGATGTTGCTGTAGGAGGCTGCAAGGTGACTGGTCCCAGCCCACAGCCAGTCTCAGAAGCACAACTGGTGCTTTGACCCCCTGCATTTGGTGGGACTATGACCATGAAGGAGGATTCAAAAGCTGATCCTGGAGTAAACAGCCCTGGGAGCTGCACATGCTGTTGGACAGTAGGAACTGAGACGGTAACTGGTGCTTGGAGAGAGGAAAGCTTAAAATGAGAGGATAAGCTTGGTAGATCTGCTGCTCCAAGAGCCAGAGGAAGCAGGGAAACTGGACTTTGCTGCTTACTGTAGGATGAGGTGATAAAAGGAAACCCTTGCTTTATGAACCCAAAACGCTAAGTGAAAAAAGATGCTTTTCTGCAAGATAAAGTGTTCCTGGATGAAGGAATCAACACAAACTACTTTTTTAATCCATACCATCAGGATTAAGGCTGTGCCTGCTGGTGGAAGGTGCACTGAGCTGCAGTAGCATGAGGCCTAGGCAGGGCTGGGGCTAAAGCCACCACCTCATGGGTCACCAAAACCTGTCCCTTGGTGCTCACAAATGCTGGACTCCGGTTTGGTACTGTGCCATACAACTTTGTATTTGGTACTGTGCCCCCGCTCTTTGTACTGCAATCATGTGGTGACCACCTCCAGGGGGAAGACCCTGCTTGCCCAAGCCCTGGTGCATCTGCAGGTGTGGGACCATGGGCGTACCTCAGGCTGAAGGCTTTCAGGTGAGTCTTGGATGAATCTCTGAAGTGTGGACTGCTGTAGCTGTGAGCTCTCTCAGCTCTACTGCTAGTTAGCTAATGAGTCTCCTAACTAAATCATTAGCTCTGGCTGCTCCCTGTTAACCTTTTCTCCCAGCCTCATCAAGAGAGATGAGGAGGCATGCATCATATATAAGGGGAAGGTCTATCTTTTTATTCTTTGATTTACTGATGTGCTAACCTGCAATGCTTTCTGGGATGAAGCTTTTCCCCACTATAACCCTACTGTCTCTGGCAATATTACAGCTGGGAAAAATTTATCTCACTTAGTGGAAAAAGGTGGTCTAAGGAGGAAGGGAGGGAAGGACTTGCTGATTCTAGCCCTGGGATTAGGTTTCTCCAAGCAGGAGAAATTGATAGATGGTGGATTTAGGAGGGATCCACTGGGAACAGCCAAGTCAGCTATGCAGTGTGGTTTGCAATCTGCAATGCTAGCACATTCTGCAGCTCATGTGTGGTTTAACTCAAATTTAATTTACTTCAGTGGGAACTTTTCTTTGCATTTGGACTTGCATACAGTGGCATAATATATACCTGTAAGCACACAGCGGACGAGCAAAGGGAAAGACTTCCTCTATTGAAATGGGTAATCAGGAAGTATTACAGTGGCTGTGATTTGCTTTATCCAGGGATACAGCCCACTGTCCAGCTGCTGGTCTGTGTTGTGGTTGTGGCTTGGCTGGTGAGAAAGTCTGCTTGAAGCTGCAAGGCCTTGATTGTTTTCTGTGGCATGTTTTCCCTCTGGGGTACCCATGGTGATGACAGAGTTGGGCAGAAGGACCAGAGGCACAGAGCAGGGTCACACAAGACACTCGATAACCAAGCAGGGAACTGACTCTCCAAAGTACCTGCTTGATAGTTCTGCAACCTGCTGGAGCAGGAAGGGGCTCTCCTCTCCGGTAAATCTTTTAGGATCTTGGAGTTGGTTTGCAGACTCTGCTTGGATATGTCTCAACTTCCAATGGCTTTTCTTGTAGCATCTCTGTCCCAGTCATACCATAGAAAGGAATATGTTTAAGACTGGCCGGTTTGGGATATCTTTGGTCACTTCAGATAAGCTAAATCATTCACTGTTGTGATTCAGCACACCTCCTTTCAAATATAAACCTTGTGCTTTACATCACTCATTCTTGATTTTTTTTGTAACGTTTTTTTCTTTCCCTTTCCAAGCCTCGTGGTTTCAGTCTGGACCCATATCGGTAACTCTGGTGTACAATAAATCTTTTGCTGTATATTTTGCCTTGCTTAAAAATACCTTGTAGCGATGGTCTGAGCCAATGGTTATGGCAAGATACTCCCGTCCTTTCAGTTGTTATCCAAGGTGTTCTTAATTAGTTGAGTGGGTTCCCACCTGAAGCACCAGGTTTGGGGATACAAAACCCAACTTCTTACTCTCTCCCCTTGCTCCATGGCAAGCAGCAGTGGGGGGGTTGCACCAGGGGAAGGCACCCCTGAGATCAGCATCACCTGATGTGGCTGGAGCATCAGGGGCTGTTTGGTGGCACATGGGACCATAAGATGAGTCCTTTAAGGGATGGCTCAGCCTACCAAGTTGTGGTTGTCCAGGTATGCCCCAATGCTGACACCTGCGAATAGGGGTGAATCGTGCAAGAAGAATTTGATCAAATCTAACACCATCAACAAAAACACATGATAATGTTAGAGGAAGGGAAAGCAACGCAGGATTAGCTGCCCATGACCTGAGCTTGCTGTGTGTGTATCTCATTCCCATGAATGAGGTGTTCGTGTTTGTCTTCCATGGTATTTGGTTTTTCTCCATCTGCTTATCTGCCTGGGAGAGCGCTGCCTTGCAGGGATGAGGCGGTAACGAGCAGAGGAGTGATTTGGTCAGGACTGCGGAGATCAGTGATCCCAAGCTGATGGGATATATTGCCCCAGAGCGGTGGAAGCAAATGTCTTCCCCGTTCTGTGAATACTTCCAAGATTTTTTAAGTTTTTCCCAATTTTAGTGACAAACTGACATCTTTTCTAGAAAAGTAGAAAAAACCTGAATAACTTACCAGGTAAGAGCCCCCAGGGGGTTCAGGTGTGCTGTGAAGATGGATGGATGGGGTGTGCAAGTTCTTGGCCATAAGCCTGTGAGCCGGTGCTGTGGGGTGGCTTTCCCAGTATGACTGACTGGGATGTCTGCAGCCTCGGAGCCAGAGATTATCAGTCCTGTGTTCAGTTGTCTTAAAATATAACAGAGACTATACTCGGAAGGACTTGTGTGACTTCAGCATTTCGTGTGAAAAGGTCCTGGTGTGACAATAGATGTGTAACTCTTACTATTCCTCCTGACAAGTTTTTCTTGTTTAAATACAAATAAAGACAAGCACAAAGTTACGCAAGATGATTCATTTTGACTAATTTCTACTTCAAGACACTTTGGGGTCCGATAGTCACGTGGAGATGTGCAGTCCTTTCTGACCAGGGAGTCCTGTTCACCTACTGCTGGTTGGCCTTCAAACAGCTGGGTGATCCCAGATCATGGAAAGGAGGAAAAATCCAGACTTCTGACCACATTAGATCAGGAACTGAAAAAGCAGATGGGGTATGATAGACTTTGTACAAGGATATCTCTGGTCAGTAGTCAAAAGGTTTTTCTGTTCCTGGTCAGAAAGGTTTAATGTAGGCTTCATAATATGTTTTTTTTTTAGCTGTCTGAAGTTCTGGACTCTGTTTAAATCTCTGGTTCCTGGGGCCCTGTGGGTATGTGAGCATCTCAGCTTTTCCTAATTCTCCTGGTAGGAGAGGAAAGCTAAAAGAGATGCTCAAGTGCACTGTTTGGAAGAAGATAAACAACTCTTGCTCCCAAATTTGTGCTAACTTCGAAGTACCAGTTTTGTCTTGGCCTGACTCTGGGGCCAGCAGCATTGGCCCAGGGTCTTCACCCACACTTAGCAGAGTCAAGTTTTTGAGTTGCACTTGAGGTGATCATCTGATTTATTACTCGGTTAAAAAATCTACCTACCACAGAGTCTGGCAGGGCCGTGTACTGATGAGGTTAGCAAGTCAAATCCAGGGTCTGGATTTGAAAGAGGTTGGTAAAGAATAAGATTCATAACTGTTGTAATTACACAGAGTAGCAGTGGGGTGATTAAGTTCTCCATCTGGGAAATGGAGCTGACCTGTTAGTGTCCAGCCTGCCCCGTGAGAGCTGGGATTTATGGTGTGATTTATGCTGGGGGGATTCACTTTTCTAATGATTTTTGGAAGGCGGGTCCATCATCTGAAGTTGTTTGCACCTGTAGATCAGCCTGATCGGTTTGCTGTCTGTGGTGGCTTGTTATTCTTGTTTGATTGCTCTGTTGAACGCACGTATTTGGGCTTATCGCCCTGACCTGGATGAGTGTGGAGGAAGGAAAAAGGGGGATGTGAGAACACTCAAAGCAGCATTGTGGGTGCGAACTGAGGTAAACATGAGGACAACTCATGCAGCTCGTGATGCAAACGCAAAGAGATGTTAGCTGATGAGTTAAGATGAATGAACTTCTAGCTAGCTGGGTAACTGCAGAGATCAGCCCTGCCTGGGGAATCCTCTTGCACTCCACAAGGTCTTCAATACCCCACATAACCCGGTTTTTCTCTCCCTGCCTCTGTCCCTTTGGCAGGCGGTTGAAGCGTTGCTGGGTGCGGTATTCTCTGATGTGGTCTTGCAGCATTGGGCTGTTTGATGTTATTTTGAACAGCCGCAACCTCCTTAAAAAGTGAACAAGAAAAGACAATTAAGATGTGTTTATACAGTTAGATTATCCACTGGAGCGCGGAGCTTGGAGGCTGTGTGTGATGGGCAGTGGTGGGGCATGTGGATCTAGGGGCAGCAGGGAAGGGGAACCCCCCCCCCCAAGGGTGTGGGACACCTTTGGCTGCATCCTAGTGTCATGGGTGTCAGCTTTATCTCTCAGCAGCCCTCACCCCATGTCTCCACCCCAGCCCTGGGAGCAGACTGGAGCACGAATGCCCGGTTTCCCGGGCACGCTCCTCATGCATGACCTGCTGCTGGGCTAATCCTTCCTGTCCCCTGGAAAGAGGGGAGAAGAGCAGGGAGAGGGACAAGTGAGATGGGGCAGGAAGGATGGAAAGAGGAGAAGATGCTTTTTGGAGGTATTGTAGCAACACTGACAAGGAGGGAGCAGCCACTCCCATTGCACTGCAGCATGGCGGTCTCAGGGTAGAGGAAGAAAACCCTCCCAAAATAAAGCTTTGCAGAAAACCATACTCAAGCCAGACCACCCCTTCCAAGCTTGCCACCACCAGGGATGCTGTGAGGACATCCCCGGGCTGTGTCCCTGCGTGGAGGGCAGTGCCTGGGCAGTGCGGGGAGGTTTGCATGGGGAGCGGAGCTGCTGGCAGCGCAGCCCGGCAGCTGCGGAGGTGTGAAATGCTGACACGCCAGCTGCCAGCACCATTTACATCAGCAAGATTGGTCTCTTAGGACAATAATGGATGTAGGACAAATGATGATGGTGAGCTGAAAGTGCTATTACTCATTATTGAAACTTTGGATTACTCTCTGGCCAGCGCTAAAACTATAAAGCCGGCAGCTAGTGGACAAGCCCTCGGTAACCTCTGCCACTGAACTAAAAGCTTTCGGAGGGGGAACAGAAGTGCTATAAATCTTGCGGGTGATGTTTAACATTTGTCAGAGAAACACTTTGGGCTTATTTTAATCTCTTCATTTCGGAGAGTTCATCATAACAAATAACCAGTGCCTCCAACCCCGCCAGTGAATCCCCCGCCTCTCCCGGCTCCAAATGGAAACTCAGTGTGGCCCCTTAATAGCAAGGGCAGCTCTGCGCATCGGTGCCTCTCCGGCACTGTGTGGTCTCCCAGCCGCTCCTAAATGGATGCAGTCCTTGCAGTGTTTACACGTGCTGCCTGTTATTGCAATGACACCGGGGCCTGCAAATGTTTTAACTTTTTTTTTTTTTTTTTTCCAAAAAAAACCCTGCCCATTAATCTTCCTCAGCGCTTGGAAGGAAAGTAAATTATTTACGGTGCGGATGTTATAGGGGATTGTTCCTGCATTAACATTTCATTTGGGAGTGTTAAATCTGTCTCTCATGCTAAGTTAGGGATTGGGTTTGTCAGGTGATGTGTCCAGAGATGAATCCCATCCAAGCCCTCATCCACCGGCACGTCTTCCTCTGCCCAATTCCTTCCCTGCCATGGAAGGAGTGCCCCGTGCTCCAAGTGAAACAAATGTGGGGGGCCCAAGGGAAATAATAACCTTATAAAGTGCATTTTTTAAGCTGTAAATTTGTAGACTCACCTAAGTGAGAAGCAGTCTCAGCTCAAAAAGAAAAAAAGGGTTCTGTGCGAGATTCTCGCACACGGCTCTGCCAAGGCACTGCCATTAGCGTTCCTGCTGTTTTTGTCCTGGCTTTTTCAGGCCACGCTGTTCTGCTTGGTGAGAGACTGTTAGTGGTAGGTAAATCAGCCAGTAATGCATTGGATCAGGTTCTTTAAGTGTTACTAAGCCTAATTTTAAATTAGTATGTCAGAAAACAAGTCACCCTTGTTCTTGTCCCCGTGGCACCTGGATGAAGGATGTATTTGGGTTCCCTGTGCTGAGCTGTCCTTGTCACTGCTGCTCCCAGACTCCTTCCCAGGAGTGAAGGGAGCAGGCTGACATGCGACATGTTAGAAAGGGATAATTGTTTTTCCAAACTTCAAAAGTTCAGGTATTAGTATGAGTTTTAGCCATACCAGTAACCACTATATTAAAAAATATATATATAAAAAAAAAAATCATCAAAGTCCTACTGCAAACAGCAGAGCTTTATCCCGGGGAAAGCTGTTAGAGGGAAAACATAACCTGACAAAAGCCGCCTCGCGTTTCTGAGCACAGCGTGTATCCGAGCAGCTGCCGGGGAGCAGCCAGCGAGCTGCAAAGGCGCTGCCTTTCGTACACGCATTAACCTGCGTTGCCATATGCTGAGCACCGGGATTTCCCGGCTGAATTCTGGCCATCCTCGGCACACTTGGGGCAATGACTTCTCCCCCTCTCAGCCACCGTTCACCTTTTTGTGACTGCAACGACAGTGCAGGTTGCAAAGTGCTCCAAGAGCCTCTGCCGAAAAGCATTGGCTAAACGTACCGTAGAAACAGCCTGTGCTTAAACCTTGACCACCGCCGCTTCCCTGCTACGTGTTAATGTGTATTTGGGGGAGGTGTGTGCACAAATAAAAGCCAAACTGCAGTTCCGAGGTGCCTGCAGCGTGTTCTCTGGTGAAGAACTGTTGGTTGGAAAGCAGAGGTTGGAAGCAGGCGGGCTGGGAGCACCTGAAGTCGGGAGCCTGCAGCAGGTTTGACCAGCGAGGATGAGTCTGTTAATGGAAATATTGATTGTCTCAGAGGTTCAGTGCTGCCAACCAACCTGCACATATGGTACCAGTTTTATTGATATATGAATAAGATTAAACATGACACCTGTGTCAAGCGAATCCCTTGGTACCATTTAACTAACACTTAAAGCAGCTGCTTTTGAAAGATTACCTTCAGGCACAGGCCACCCAAGCAGAACAATATCATCACCTTAAGCACTTTCCCAGTTGCCGACAAATGGGAATTCTTGCCTTCTAGCAATATAATTAAACAATATTAGTGAAAGTCAAACAACGGGGCATTCAGCTCCTGAGCGTGCTCTCTGGCTGTGTGGTGGCTTCACTGATTTTATTGTTATCTCCGCAGACAACTGCGTGTCTATGGGCGTTGGGGCTCTTCGAGTCTCTGAGCTGCTGCCTCGAGATTGGGTTGTTGGTTTGCAGGTGGGATTTACTGTGAAACAAAACGTTGGGCTATTCTCCAATCTTCTGTATTGCTGTTTGGAAAAATATTTTATCTCCACCCTTAGTAGAATAGTCTTACCATGACAACAGGCTAGGAATTAATTTAATTTCTTACTGGGAGTGATAGAGTGGATTAAGGATGTGTGTCTCTGATCAATAATGAGCAAGTAATTGAACATTAAGTCTTGTGTGAGCACAAGAATCTTTTTCCATGTTGGGGATACTGTCAGTTTTCTTTTTTCTGATTTCTCCTCAAACTTCTGCTTCCTAATTATTAGTCATAACACGGGACTGACTGCCAGTCGGGAGTAATAGCGGAAAATTCAGGTTTCTGTATGGCAAGGTTACCTCTGTAACACGTCTCCACTAGGAAAGGGGGATACACTCCAGCCCTCGCAGCTCTGTGTCTGACAAGTGTAAGGCGGGTAGGGGACAGTGTCATCTGCTGTCCAGGTGGCAGGTGACCGGCTGCACTGTCACACAGCTGTGTGACAATGTGGTATGGTGACCGCAGTGACCAGCTGCTCAGGTCTCATCAACACATCTCCATTGGCCCAGCTTTGAGCATCCCTGTAGCTGGAGGCTGTGTGAGGCAGGGGGAGAGTATCCAGCCACTGCTGTCTTCCAGAACTGACACGTTAAATTAATAACCAGTTTCATCTCTTTACATCCACTGCCTATCGCTCCGTTCAATCTGTCCACCTGTTTGAGTAAATCATCCTTCTGTTAGAACTGCAGTATTCTTCCTAGGAAAAGGGTAGGTGGTGATGGGTGATGAACTGAAAGCAGAAAACAGATCGCTCATGATATGGCTATTAGTTCTTTTGCCATTAATAGGTCAAATATTCCTTAGAAGTCCCTTAAACACTATCCCCTGATATTACAGGCTTGATAGAAAATGCAAACAGCTTGAATTGCTATTAAATGAATCGCCTTCTCAATACTAATTTTGAGCTAATAGAAGACCATTCATGTGACGTAAAGTCCTCCTGACTTCTGAGACTCTGTGTGACTTCTCAACATGGACCTGGCCAGGAGATCAAGGCTTACCCTGGAGAAGATTTACATGCACCTAAGAGCTTTAGGAGCATAAATCCTGTTGACTGATGAGCACAAACTCCACAAGGTGCCAATACCTTCAGCAGAACACAACAACCTGCCTAGCACACGCAGGCAGAGAGCTCATTTCGAAGGAGCGTGCGGCCATAAATCCTCTAAATAGTTTTGAAAAATCTTTTCCAGAGTTGTTGAGCAGAAAAAACAGGTTTGTGGGCTGCAGAGAGCAGATGCATCCTGTGCACATCAAAGATGTATTGGCTGCGTCATGACCTCATGAAATTGCTTGAGCTGGCAGCGCTTCCCCCGTTTCTGACATGGGTGCAACTTAATGATACAATCTACCGTTGTTTAGCTTTTGGAGTAAAACACAGCATAGAGCCAAACATATATAACTTCATAATTGCTTTGCCTGCCCCTTGGCTCCCCTGCAAACTCCTGTCTTTTATCCTCTGCCTGCTCCCGCCACGATTCTGCTGCAGCCGCAGCGGCTTGTGACAGCGGAGCCAGGTTTATGAAGGCATCACCCACTGGTGTCAGAAGTGACACATCCCAATACAATCTAGAGCTCCCCATGTCCTAAGCCTCTGCTGACTATATTTATAATCCAATCATGCTGAAAAACACAAACATAACTCCTGTCTGACCTTCTCCATTAAACCATGAGGACTTTTTTTTTTCCTCTCTCTCTCTAGGATTTCTAATACCTTGACATGTGCAGTATTTTGTCTGGTGGCATTTCCCCTGCTGTTTGTCATATTATTTACATGGCCAGACGATGCCTTGCAAAGCTGACAGCTTCAGGAAGGTGTACCAGCACCTGGTGAAGGTGTCCGCTGGTAGTCCTTGTTGGGCTCTGTGCAAGGAAAATGATGCCAGAGGCAGTCTCTGAAGAGTGAGCGCAAATGACTGCTTTATGACATGTTGTGGAGGTAATGAGAAAAGCTCTCCCCAGCTCCCATGCCTTTCGCCCTCACAGTCTCTGGGCTCCTCCAGGATACGACAGCATCGTTATTATCCCAGTTTATAGGATACAGAGGTTAAAGCATCTGCTCAAGATCCTTCTGAAAGGTAATGAAAAGGGCAGGGGTGGGACCCAGGTTTCATGATTCCCCTTGTGCCACAGAAGCCTAATTCTTGCTCTTGCCTTTGCTTTCTAAAATCAGGCGCTTCCCACAGAGAACTCGGTTTCTCTGTTTATGTGCGCTATATTCAATGTTACCAGCAGAAACCTTTCAAAACACCACTTGTACCGTCCCACCAAGGCAATGTGGGTGTCTTCTGACTGGGCCTGTCTGCACCCATGTGAATGACTGTGGACATTGCCTACCTAGACTTTCGAAAAGCATTTGACACTGTCCCCCATAGAATTCTCATGGAAAAACTGGTGGCTCATGGCCTGGATGAGCATACAATCTGCTGGATCAAGCACTGGCTGGATGGGCGGTCCCAAAGAGTGGTGGTCAATGGAGTTAAATCCAGCTGGCGACCGGTCACAAGTGGTGTCCCTCAGGGCTTGGTGTTGGGACCATTTCTGTTTAACATCTTTATTGATGACCTTGATAAGGACATAGAGTGTATCATCAGCAAGTTTGCAGATGACATGAAGCTAAGCGGCAGTGTTGATCTGCATGAGGACAGGGAGGCTCTACAGAGAGACTTGGATAGATTAGACCGATGGGCCAATGCTAATGGAATGTGCTTCAACAAGGCCAAGTGCCGGGTCCTGCACTTGGGCCACAACAACCCCATGCATCGCTACAGGCTTGGGGAAGTGTGGCTGGAGAGCTGCCTGGCAGAAAAGGACCTGGGGGTTCTCATTGACAAGCAGCTGAACATGAGCCAGCAGTGTGCCCAGGTGGCCAAGAAAGCCAATGGCATCCTGGCTTGATTTAGAAATGGTGTGACCAGCAGAAGTAGGAAGGTGATTGTCCCCTTGTACTCAGCACTGGTGAGGCCACACCTTGAGTATCTTGCCCAGTTTTGGGCACCTCAATATGAGAGAGATATCGAGGTGCTGGAGCGAGTGCAGAGGAGGGCAACGAAGCTGGTGAAGGGCCTGCAGAATAAATCTTATGAGGAGCGATTGAAGGAGCTGGGACTGTTTAGTTTGAGGAAGAGGAGGCTGAGGGGAGACCTCATCACTCTCTACAACTACTTGAAAGGACATTGTAGAGAGGTTGGTGCTGGTCTCTTCTCACAGGTTCTATCGCTAATTAGCGATAGAACAAGAGGGAATGGCTTCAAGCTGCAGCAGGGTAGGTTTAGACTGGACATTAGGAAAAAATTCTTCCCAGAAACAGTGGTCAGACACTGGAATAGGCTGCTCAGGGAGGTGGTGGAGTCACCATCCCTGAATGTGTTTAAGAGTCGTTTAGATGTGGTGTTGGGGGATATGGTGTATGGGAGAACTTTGTAGAGTGGAGTTGATGGTTGGACTCGATGATCCCAAGGGTCTCTTCCAACCTAAGTGATTCTATGACTGCACGTGGCACAGGGTGATGGAGAGCCCACCTGGACGCTCCTCTTTCCTGCACTAAAGCAGAGGTATGTTTGAAGTCTGGTGTGAGTGGGTGCTGCTCTCTTACTGCCAGCTGTACCCGTATCTTCTCTTGTGGACTGCTAGATGCAGACCTCTTGATGCTGTGCTTCCATGGGTCAGACTAGACGATAGCCTGTTCCTAGGTACAGCCCCTCCAGGGCCCAGAGTTCTGCAGACATACAATATTAATAGAGAGTCCTGTCTACATGAAGAAGCCCCATGTAAATGAGGCCTTAACCTGATTTTCATTGGACTAGAAGAAATCTCAACTCTAAAGTTCACCAGCTTTGCCCGGGCGTCTGAGTCAGATGAAGGCAGTCTCTGTCTCTGGGATCACTTCTGGATTTGGGGATTCCCACCCTGTGCTGGCCTGGGCAGTCTCATGTGAACCACGTTGTTTATCGTTTCTTGTAATTGGCCCCATCTTCTGAAGTTGGAGAAGTCATTGGCTTCCATTTGAATGTGTTCCCTCTCAGTTCCAACCAGACTGTTTTAGAAGCTCTGCATAATTTATGGCTTATATCCACTTCCAAAGACTAAATGAATGAGTGGAATTCCTTTGTAAGCTGGGTCATATGTACAGTTGCACCTTCAGCAGAGTAGGAGGCATGAGACCTTCTACTGATATAAACTGCTGTACTGAAGTCTGGCTGAGAAGCTATATTTAGTCCTACAGCTTCTGCTACCATATGTTGGGACTGTGCAAGTCGGGTAGGCATTGGTGTCGCCGTGTTTTCCTGCGTTTGGATGTACTGACCTACCACTCTACCTTATATGTAAGCCTGGCCTAGATTGCTGCTGCCGTTATGTCAGCACAGAGCATAGGAAAACGCGTGTCCTACTGAACCCCGCTGCACTGGCAGGGCTCCTGGTGCAGGAGAAAGGGATATTAGGTTAGCTCTGAGCTGGAAATTCATGATTAGTGCACGCCTCGCCTGCTACAATAACAAGAAAATCGCATTTGCTCGAACCCTTAATTCAACCACCAGCTTTGGTGGTTTTTTTGCTTTTGCCTGTTTTCCTGAGACGTGCAGCAGAGAGGGAGTGTGCTGTTACAACTGGGGACTGCGCTGGAAAAAAGTAACTTCTAAACCAGCCCAAACTGACCATTTCCCCCCCCCCCCCCGCCCCCCGGCCCCTATCTGATGCTGCTGGGTTGTAGTGCTGCTCCTCTGCCAGCAGACTGTGCATTCCCACTGGAGAGCCATGGCTATATGGGCAGGGCTTCCCTGTACCTTCACCTATTCGTGATGGGGATTGCCTTTCCATACAGCCCATCCTTTTGGGCTTTCCTTAGGAAAATCAGGGGCACAGAGTCTAGTTGGAGGTCAGTGACGAGTGGTGTTCCCCAGGGGTCAGTACTGGGCCCAGTCCTGTTCAATATACTCATCAGTGACCTGGATGAAGGGGCAAAGTGCACCCTCGGCGAGTTTGCTGATGACACAAAGCTGGGGGGGGGTGCTGACACAGCAGAAGGCTGTGCCACCATCCAGAGAGACCTGGACAGGCTGGAGAGCTTGGCGGAGAGAAACTTTATGAAATGCAACAAGGGCAAGTGTAGGGTGCTGCACCTGGGGAGGAATAACCCCCTGCACCAGTACAGGTTGGGGGTGACCTGCTGGAGAGCAGCTCTGTGGAAAGAGACCTGGGAGTCCTGGTGGACAACGGGATGACCATGAGCCAGCAATGTGCCCTTGTGGCCAAGAAGACCAATGGCATCCTGGGGGGCATCAAGAACGTGGCCAGCAGGTCAAGGGAGGTCATCCTCCCCCCCTGCTCTGCCCTGGGGAGGCCACATCTGGAGTGCTGGGTCCAGTGCTGGGCTCCCCGGTTCAAGAAGGCCAGGGAACTGCTGGAGAAGGGACAGCAAAGGGCTACCAAGATGATGAGAGGACTGGAACACCTCTCTTATGGTGTTCTTGACCATAGGAAGTTCCATCTCACCACGAGGAGGAACTTCTTTCCTGTGAGGGTGGCAGAGCCCTGGCACAGGCTGCCCAGAGAGGTGGTGGAGTCTCCGTCTCTGGAGACATTCCAAACCCGCCTGGACGCGTTCCTGTGCCGCCTGCTCTGGGTGACCCTGCTCTGGCAGGGGGTTGGACTGGGTGATCTCCAGAGGTCCCTTCCAACCCCACCATTCTGTGATTCTGTGAAAAGAGGATCCTTGTCTGTGGTCTCACAGGTGGTGCCACACTGCCAGTAGGAAATAAAGCCATTTGGGAATTCATCTCCTCTAGCACCTCTACAGGCTCCTTTGACTTTTGAATGGCCACTGCCCTTGCCGGAGCCCATTCCAGGAACATTCCACTGTGCCGGACACCGTGCCATAGCCTCTGCGGCTCGAGTGTTTCTCATGCATTTAAAATATCCTTTATGGCTGTTAGGAAAGAGAAAATTAAAGAGAATGGCACTTACAGGACATCAAAGATACAAAGGGCCTCTTTATTCAGGAGACATCTCTGCATTTGGGGCAGTATTTTACCTGTTTAAATGGGTTCTTCTAGAGCCCTTAAGTACAGTGTTGCGCCAGCTAAGTATGGATTTTTAATTAAGCCCCCCTCCCTCCCATCTTTTGCACATAACTATAATTTTACAGGTTAAGAAATCCCCTTAATATCTAGCTAGAGGTTTAATGCTATATGCTCTTTAAAGAGCCCCCCCCCCCAACCACAGTGCTGTATTAATAGCTCTGAGATGATAATTTTTACAGTCTTCCAGGACTGACGTCTGCTGTTAACACTTCGCGAGCGTGTCAAGGGAGCGGGGAAGCGGGGGGGGCGGGGCGGATAGGAACTATACCTGTCAGTCGATGTTTTAACATATGGCTTTAATCTTTTTAATTAACACAACTTCATGGGGGAGGAAAAAAAAAAAAAAGGCAGTTCTCAAGGCACAAGTCTTTCTACCTGGGGAGGTGGTGAGCGGCTCCCACTCCTGCAGGGTGGATGCTCCTCGTCAGCAGCAGAAGGAGCATCACTGGTCCCTGCTGATACCCACAGTAGAGCCCCGGCTTAGACTGTGGCCATGGAGGCCTGGGGATGCCGCAGTGACAGACGAATATGCAGGAGAATATGATTTAAAACCTTAGCTGCTTGCATAATTCATATGTCAAGTAAACATCTGAGGAAGGTTGCCATGGCATCAGGGATGTATATCATCTTGGTCATGTGTGCGCTCAGAAAATCATAGGAAAGCTTGCCAAGTACCATGTTTTGACAAACGTGATGGAAGATACGGTTCTGCTCTTGGTGTTGATGAGGTTTTGTGTTTAAGAGCACTCTGTAGTTGTGATCCCAGGAGAGATGATTGCTGCCACCCTGGGTCAGACTGGAGTGCCTCCTGAAGGGATTGGTGGTGGATGCTCAGGAAGAGTAGAAGGAAAAGGGCATGTGTATGATGTTACTTCAGAAACACCCTCCCACAAAACTTACCTGCCCAAACCCAAGCCTACTCTTGCATCTCTTCCCAGCCTTTTCACTGGTACTGCATGAATCTGGTCCATCTCTGCCTGCTGTGACACCCTGAAGTCAGTGAATGAGTCCTTGAATTGCTCGTGTGCAACCAGTACAGTCTTACACTGCCCCAGCTAGTGTAGAAACTGTCCTTTTTTACTGTCTTCACTTTTCAGTCACTGTTGTATGGGTTTTTGCAGCAACGTGCGCTGGGTGGTGCTGGCAGCAGCTCTGCAGCAGGATGGGTAGCCTTGGGCCCCCATACCCTGTGCTGGGTGCTGTACAAACATGCCTGCAGGGCTGGTTCCTCCCCACAGTGCAAATGAAGATGACTTGTGTAAAATCATAGAATGGTTAGAGTTGGGAAGGACCCTAAAGATCATCTGGTTCCACCCCCTGCCCTGGGCAGGGACACCTCCCACCAGACCAGGTTGCTCCAAGCCCCGTCCAGCCTGGCCTTGAACACCTCCAGGGATGGGGCAGCCACAGCTTCTCTGGGCAACCTGGGCCAGGGGCTCACCACCCTCACAGTAAAGAATTTCTTCCTGATATCCAGTTTAAATCTCCCCTCCCTTCAGTTTGGAACCGTTACCTCTTGTCCTATCATTACACTCCCTGATCCAGAGTCACTCCCCATCCTTCCCTTAAGCCCCCTTTAGGGACTGGAAGGGGCTCTAAGGTCTCCCCGGAGCCTTCTCTTCTCCAGGCTGAACTCCCCCAACTCCTTCAGCCTGTCCTCACAGCAGAGGGGCTCCAGCCCTCCCAGTATCTCCATGGCCTCCTCTGGACCCATTCCAACAGGTCCACGTCCTTAAGTTGAGGGCCTCAGAGCTGGAATATGTATTAGTGGTGGAAAGCACTGGGGATTTGATTTCATGCCTTTGATTTTCCCCCTTGATCACCTTGCGTATGAGGCCTTTGGGCACTGGAGATGCACAGCCTTATTTTGTGCCCTGCGGTAGCACCTTTGCTTTTACTGCCACCCGTCCGGCTAGTTTGAAGCCAGGCTGGGTACACACACCCACGCCAAGCCAACAACCTTCACTTGTCTTGTGGACATGCCAAATCTTGCTGCTGGCGCAGCCCTGCAGACCTGCTCCCGAAGGCTCTCTGGCTTCAGTGGGGCTGAGACACATCTCTGGAAGCTGAGCGGGGGCTTTGCTGGAGGGAGCTGGGTTTGGGCCGCAGTTAGCACTTCCCAGCGGTGACAGTCCCTGGTGCCTCACCTCTGTGATCTGGGCTCCCCTTGACATCAGCCTCAACTTTGAAGGAACATTCAAAGCCTCTCGGGGCCAGTTGGGAGATGACTTCAGATCTCTCCGGTTTAGCACGTGGCATTCGGTGAGCAAAGATCCCTTTCATTAAAACTGATAGATGACACTTTTTGGCAATATTTACAATTCAAAGCGTTCTGATCAAAGTGCTGGAAATTAGGATGTTGTTGTGAGATAATTACTCCTTTCTTAGCGTTCATGGCAGCAGAGAGCGTGCAATTCTCTTTCCCTTTGTATACCCCATGTCAGTTGAAAGCATTTCTACATAGCTGATGCCTGTAGATATATTTGCTGACTCTTAATGTCAGCAAATCCCACTATGATTAGGCCTTGAGGTGACAAAACAAAACCTTGACTGTTACAAGCTAGGTAACTCAGTGCTGAGATAAAACCTAAAAATAAACCCCAGTAGCCTTTTAATGGAACTGAGCACAGCGCAAAATAAATTTTTATAAGTTGTTAGGTCCTCGCAGCAAAGGGGAGAACTATAAAATCCTGTTTGATGGTTTTTTAATGGCAGTTGTTTCATTTAAGGCTTTTAGTGAAGCAGGTTACATGGCAAAAGCAGAATAATAAACAGTAAGAAAACGCATTCACCCTGTGAAACAACCCCGATTAAACACTCAGTGGTAACTTGGTGATATTGGCTCCGGGGTTTTCAGCAGGACCATACCAGGAGGGGGTTTTGCCAGCTCAGGTTTCCATCCCCAACTCTCGTTCCTGGTCACGTACCACGTTCTGCCTCACCCTTCGCCTTGGGTCACACTCACAGCCACTTTATAAACGCTTCTCTGCAAAGTGCTTTTTGGAACTGAGCTTTCTCTGTGGGATATCGCGCTGTTGCAGCACTGTAAAGCAGTCTTTCGTGTTTTGCTGAATCGAAGGAGAGATGCGTGAGGTGGCTTCACCTCCTTTGCCTTCCCAATTCAGCCCTTGCTCTGGATTTTGCAGGTGAAATTCAGGCATCAGCAATAGTGAACCTAATAACGACCCTGCGCAGAGGGATCCCTCGCTCTGTGCATCCCTCATGCTCCCAGCATTGTGAAACCATGTGCCATGGAAAACATCCATAGCTGATACACAGACTGAGAGAGTTGGGGGCGTTCAGCCTGGAGAGGAGAAGGTTCTGGGGAGACCTTAGAGCCCCTTCCAGTACCTGAAGGGGGCCTACAGGAAAGCTGGGGAGGGGCTCTTTGCAAGGGCATGTAGCAATAGGATGAGGGGCAATGGTTTTAAACTAGAGCAGGGCAGGTTTAGATGAGACATTAGGAAGAAGTTCTTTACGCTGAGGGTGGTGATACAGTGGCCCAGGTTGGCCAGAGAGGTGGTGGAGGCCCCATCCCTGGAGACATTCAAGGCCAGGCTTGATGAGGCTCTGAGCAACCTGATCTAGTTGAAGATGTCCCTGCTGACTGCAGGGGGGTTGGACTAGATGGCCTTTAGAGGTCCCTTCCAACCCAACACATTCTATGATACACAGAGAGAAAAGAGGCGAGGTAGGAACCTGCCTCTTGCAGCCCAAACCCACTCTAGCCAAAATTAAGAGGGGAGAAAGCAGTGGGATCCTCCGAGCATCTCCAGCCAGCGGCAACCACAAGGCAGTGCTTGGGGCAGGTTTTGTTTTACAGGTGGGAGTCTCAGACACATGGTCTGGGCTTTCCTCCTGCTCCCTGTAGGCACCGGTACAGTGGGGGCCAGCACACTCTCGTGGAACGACGTCTGGAGAGGAGCCCTTCGGCAGGGGGGGGGTTGGGGTTTGAAATTCCACGTTCCCCTGCTTGCGAGCTGGACCGTGCTTTGTGTCTGGTTTGGAAGAGAGGAGATGATTATGATGAGTCTAATCCTTCTCCCAGCAGAAGATTGCTGTTGAACAGTTAATGAATAATGCTCTTTTACCAGGACTTTGTTTAGAAATGGGCTTAGCTTCGAAGCTTTCATAGCACTGCAATACTGGCTATGAAAAGTGAGAAATATCTGTGAAGGTTTCCTTGAAATATTTACAAGTAATACACTTATAAGTAATACACCCACGTTTCTAAACTGTCCCGGTCCCAGAGGTGCTGTGGGCAGCTTTGCCCCGGTGGTCACAGCCTGTCTGGCATTGATGGACATCAGGGAAGGGTCTCGGTGTAAAACGTTTTCTTTATAATCATCAGGAAATTCCTTCAGCTTGATTTTAAATGCTGGACCTAAGCATTTTGACAGTATGCTTTTAATAGAAACCAACCGTCAACCTCAGTCAAGTAACAATTTACTCTGGGTAGTTAATGCCATTGGAAATACTTTCTTCTTTTTCTTTGTCTTTTTTTTTTTTTAAAAAAAAAAAAGAAACAAAATTGAGAAGCAAATCCAAACCCGCATTTTCCATTGATCTCAGACCAGAGACACAAACAGCTGGGATTTTAATGTCACACTTTACAGCGATGTAATCAAACCAAACTTCTGAAATCAATATTTCTTCATAACTGACCTTTCCAGATTAATGATATATTGCTATACTACTCCATAGACTATCATTTCCAATAGAAAGACTAACCATTCACATAACTTTAATTAATCTCCCTCCATTCTCCACTCACCCAATGAACTTTTAGTAAAGTTCAGGAGGCAGCAGCCCAGCTTCGAAAGCCATCATCAAACTGGAGATCAATGCTCGGTATAGGGGAGAAAATGTCTCCCTAAGCAACACAGAAGAAATGTACGTACACAAAAAATCTTTTTGAGCCTACTCCCTCCTCCTGTGCTGTCTCCCTCTTCTTCACCACCTGGCCACAGCTCCAGGACATAATCTTCTGCTGATGGCAGGGAAGTCATTCCCATAGGAACAGACAAGGATGTGACAAACAGAGCTCAGTGACCTCTTATAGCATTATCATGCAGGCAAAACGGATGAGCTGTGCAAAAGAAATGTCGTGTTTATGCAAGTTTATTTTTAATAACTGGCTATCCAGGGTGGTGAGCAGCTGGAAACATATTACCAGGATCATTACGATGTTTAAACACAAGCCCGTAATATGGATAAACAGTAACATCACACTGAGATTTCAGCCAAGAAGCTCCATTAACTCTTCAGAAATTGCAGACAGACACAGTCCAGCCAAACAACCATGCGTCTCCTTTTGGCTGGCAGCAAAGGAGTCACCAAAGCCTGGGGTGGGCCAGCTGCTTCTCAAAGGCAGCACCACTGCTTCACCCCGCTAATGCATCTTTTCATGACTATTGCACATCTAATCTTTGGAAATGCATTTGAGACCAGCAGTTTAGGTGCTTCTTGACTTTCTTCTAAGATCCCCCGTGGTGCTGCAGAAGTGCGATGTAGATAGCGTTTCTGTAGAAAAGTGGACTGAGACCACCCACCTATTTTGAGAAGCCACCAAATTACCAGGTTTTGGAGGGACTTCTAAAGACCAGCACTGTAACTCTTGACTAGTCTTTCAGCTCATCCAGTTCCTGTAGGTAAATGCGTGCACAGCAAAGTAAAGTTCCCGCAGCGCTGTGATTTCAGAGCAAAACATCAAAGACAACAGAACCCCCCTCTGCAGACAGGGCTGGGGTAGAGGAATGTGCTGTGAAGAGCCTCAGGGGGTGTCTCTATTGATGGTTAGGGCTGACCTAGGATCACCCCTCCACTGATACCTGTCAACTGCTTTATACAGTCAACCTCTCAGCTTGATGAAATTCAGAAGCCCATGAAATTACACCCTGAATTAATCTGGCCCGTGGCCAGGAGAGTAAATAAGTCGTAAGGCCCAAACTTTACGTTAGAAGCTGGTGGGTTTTTTTTTTTTTTGTATCCTCCATTACCTCCCAGGTAAGATGTAATGCCATTATCAATCCAGCCAAAGGGATTCAAACACAAAAGCCTTTGACTGTTATTTCAAAAAAAAAAAAAAAAAAAAAAAAGAATTAAATATGACAATAAATTAGTGTCATAACCAGCCAGGCTGTCTCCCCAGGAGGGAAACTGGGGGCTTTGAACTGCTGCTTTTGTGTCGCGGCGTTGGTGTTCAGAGGGTCCCTTTTGACGCCGCAGCCTCTCATCTCCGAGTGACACGACAAGCAGCTTGTCACCGGCCGCGCCAGGCGCCGCTGGGAGCAGTCACAGCACGCTCCTCCACCTTTGGAAATGCCAATCATGGCCACGTCCTGCGCGGGGACTCACTTGTCACTCCCCTTCAAAGACGCCCATCTCCCAGGTGTCTATCCCCAGGGATGGCTCCGAACACTCCTGGCTGTGGAGGATGGGAAGGCAGGAGCCCCCGAAGCTCCCAGGGAGAAGCATCCTGGCTACTCCTCGGTGTTTTGTGTAGGGTCACCTTTGCGCTTCGCTCGGGGCAGGCAAGGAAGCTGTGTGCAGGCATGGAAATAGCTCCTGGGCAAAAGTATATATGCTAACCAGTTGTGGGATTGTTGGGTTGGTCCTTGATGCATGGTTTCCTCTGAGAAGGTAGAGCAGGTCTCTGCTGAAATCAGTGATAAGCCAGTGGAGCTTTTCTGGAAAGGGAATGTCTTTTTGAGTCCTTAAAAAAGCAGCTTGTTCCCTAAGCCCCTGGGTCCCCACTGGGGGCTGCTTTTTCCTTCAGTGAGGATGGGGAAGGAGAGGTGCAAGCTTCCCATGGGGTGAGCTCTTTCTCCAGCTCTGGTGCTCTGGCAGGAGCTTTGCCTCAGGCAGGTCAGAGCTTTCTTCCAAGAGGTGAGATTTTGGGGTGCGATGAGGGGCATGGCAGCATGAGAAGAGAGCATGGGTTTGGAGCAGCAGTGGATCCATACAGCGGCACCTCTTGTGCTGGTGAGCATCCTGGCGCGAGTAGGGTGTGATGCCCACACATGTGTTGCAGCCCAGAGCAAGGTGGGGTGTGATGTACAAGGCTTGCCAGATCTGGAAATCCTTCAAAAAATAATAATAAAAATAACCCAGATGGAGAAGCTCCATTGGTTGCGCTGTAGATGGTATCTCTGAAGAGAGATGTCTGTGAAGAGGCAGCGTTCATCTATACCCTGCCAACATCTGCTTAGTCCCTCTGCCTTTAGTGACTGAAATGATCTCCTCTTTCTCTCAGCCCACTTCTGAAGTCCTGCTTGTGGACAAAAGGGACAGCTTTGTAGGAGGGGTGTGCAGTATGGGGTTGTTTAGGAGTTAAGTGGTTTGTAGCTGAGATCAATGTTAACCTCCAGCTGAAGGTGTTGCGTTGTTGACGTTTACGTCCTTTGGGCATTGGTATATTCATATGTGCAGGGGTAATGCCTCGAGGTCCTGACTGGGATGATGGGTCCTATTGTGCTCTACGTCTTTGGGTTTCTTTGGCCCAAGCCAAAATCATTTAGAGGGGCCATGGTAACAATTTCATAGCATGGATTGCAGCAAACAGTGGGCAGAGCCATGACCACGCCTTTGTTTCTGGGTCCCTGGTTCCGCTGGAGGGTGACAGCATCACACCAAGAGGGGTACAAAGGCCACCAAATACCAGGGCCCCAGGGAGTCTGTGGTGTGAGTAGGAGGACAAAGTGGGGAAGGTGAGGTAGGAGATGTTGTACCACAGGGCAATAGAGCTCAGCACAGCAGAGAGGTGACCAGATCTGGAGCAGAACCTGGGAATCCTGTGACCCCATCCCATCTGCGACTTCATGTTCCCCTCTCTAGGCCAAATACTGCTTTGCAAGTACAAGCAGCTAAGGAAAAGGTAGTTGCGGCTTACCAAAATGTTTTGCATTGAGATGTCATTCCTTATTTTAAACATTTCATGTGTAGGTCAAATAGACATCTCAGTTATTTGGAGTAAATAAGCTGTGAGTCAATTTGCATCAGGGGAACTGAATTGGATTTATACCGGTACAACTGAGATCAGGAGTGGCCTGTAACTTATGAGAGATTTGAGAACTTAAACATTTTAATTTTTTCAAAGTTCTTAATTTCACCAGTAATGGGGTTTCTTTGCCCTTTACAAAGTGACTGGAATGAGGTCAGATTTTTGCAAGCTTCTGCCAACGTTTAATATGAATAATAATCTAATACTGTCCTTCTCAACCAAAACCCATTACCTATAGGTTCAGATGGAGAGCAAATCATGACCCAGGGGGGAATTGGCCATTTCATGGTCCTGGCATCCGTGGTTTCCTCATCAGGGATGATGAAGCTGGGGGAGGGGCAGAGCCCTCCTGGGGTTTGCTCCAAACCAACTCCTAATGAAGCGGTGTCAGTGCATGTGATTTTTGTAAAACTTGGAGACATAGAATCATAGTTTGTGTTGGAAGGGACCTTTAAAGGCCATCTAGTCCAACTCTCCTGCAATGAGAAGGGACATCTTCAATTAGATCAGGTTGCTCAGAGCCCCGTCCAGATAGACCTTGAATGTTTCCACGGATGGGGTATCTCCCACCACTCTGGGTAACCGGGGCCAGTGTCTCACCACCCTCATTGTAAAAAATTTCTTCCTTATATCTAGTCTAAATCTACCCTCTTTTAATTTAAAACCATTACCCCTTGTCCTACCACAACAGGCCCTTCTAAAAGAGACATGTTTTGCCACCTTCTCCAGACCCTGGCAGCGATGGATGCACGGCTCTGACATTGGTCGTGCTGGTGGCAATCCAGAAGGATGGCAGGGAAGGTGGTGGAATTACCTGGGTTTTAAATGGACCTGTGGATGAGGTCTGGGGAGCAGTTCAGCCCGTCTGTCAGTTCATAGAATAATAGAATCACAGGGTTGGAAGGGACCTCTGGAGATCATCTAGTCCAATCCCCTGCCAGAGCAGGGTCACCCAGAGCAGGTGGCACAGGAACGCGTCCAGGCGGGTTTGGAATGTCTCCAGAGATGGAGACTCCACCACCTCTCTGGGCAGCCTGTGCCAGGGCTCTGCCACCCTCACAGGAAAGAAGTTCCTCCTCATGTTGAGATGGAACTTCCTATGGTCAAGTTTGTGCCCGTTACCCCTTGTCCTGTCCCTGGGCACCACTGAAAAGAGCCTGGCCCCATCCTCCTGACACCCACCCTTTCATTATTTATAAGCGTTGATAAGATCCCCCCTCAGTCATCTTTTTTCCAGACTGAAGAGACCCAAATCCCTCAGCCTTTCTTCATAAGAGAGATGTTCTGGCTGGGAATTGACTCTCCCTTCGCAGGGTTGTCCTCAGCCGAGGCAGGTCCCATCTCACTCGCTGTGCAGGGAGGGACGGGACCACAGCAGCGCCTGGGAGGTGGGGATGTGTCGCTGGAGGAGGGGAAGCTGCACCTCACTTAAATTGATTATTGCTTAAATTGATCGTCAAAGCTTGAGGCCAGCAATTCGACTGTTGGGGGTGTTGGTGGCGGTGGTTTTTTTTTTAATGCTTTTTTTCCTGACAAGTGGCTCGTGTTCATTTGAAAACCATCAAACAGCCTTGGCTGTGTCTGCTGGCAACTGGCCTAGGAAAATAAACTCCAAATAAGCAACTACAGATCACCTGAACTTTGAGATCTTGCCTGGTAGAGAAGTGCTTAGTGGAGAAGGCAAGGGGACCTGCGTCCCTTCCAGTGGGTGTGTTTGTGGTGTTTAAACCTTGGAGCTCTGGGTGCTCCTTGCAAACGTACAAGCTTGTCTTAGAGCGTGGTGAGGATTTGGCCTTGCTGGGTGCTGGGGTTCTTGGCTGTCAAGTTTCCTACTCTGGCTTTTGAAGGTGCTGCAGGTTGTGGAGGGCAGCTCCAAGATGCTCCCGCGCAGGGCAGGGGGTGCATCCAGCTTTTGGAGTGCCAGGGGGACAAAGTGGGGTGTGTGGGCATAGGCAGGGTGAAGCAGATGAGGAATTAGGGCATGGAAGAGCTGTGAGATGTTTGCGAGCACCTATGACTGCTGTCAACAGGCTTGAAATACTGACGCTTGTGCATAAATTTGAAATAAATAAAAAACCAGCCAGACAGGCGGTCACTTGTGTAGGTCCCCTCTTGGTCCCAGTTTGGCTCAGAGCAAACGAAGTTGGAGGCTTAGGGAGGGCCGAGAGCTGCCACTTGGCATTTGCTGCCGCTGGGGTAATAACACCCTTTTCCTGGCAAAAATTCCCTAGAGCAGGCGGAGAGCCCAGAGGCCGACAAGCAGCCTGCAGAGCTTTCCTCCGACAAACACGGGCCAGGACGAGATGCACTGCTCCCAAAATAAACAGTGAGTTCCTCTGGGGGCACCCACGGTGCCGGTGCCGAGCCAAGTCGCTGCCAGCCCCAGTGCGGGAGCGTGGAAATAACAGCAAAAGCGAAGGAAAACAGGAGAAACAGCCCAGGCCAGCACGGGGAGAGCAGCACTGCCGAGCCCTTGGTGTGACACCAAGCTGGAAGACGTTATGGAAATGCAAAAGGGGTTAGAAATATCTGATTAAGAGGCTTGACTCGATGTCATAATTGCTGTTTTCTTAAAGCAGTAGTGTTTCACTATAAAAGAAATGAAAGACCATCAAAGTACATGTATACATTCAGTATGTATATTTTTTTCAGCTATTTAGTCAAATCCCATCTACTGGAGTCAGAGGAACATGTGAAGGTTTCAAGCCGTGTTTTTATTATAGTTGTTATCAATATGTGAAATCCTGGCTAGGAAAACAGCTTGGATTTTCTTGGGGGGGGCGGAATTTGAGTAAGAAATCTCAAATTTATTTTAGCTAAAAATGTCACAATTTTTAAGGCAGGCATCGTATTTTGCAATAGTTTTGATTCTGGAGCAGTGGGGATTAGCATAACTATGTTACTTCAATAAAATCAGTTTAAATGCTAAATCAATCGCAGAACGTCGCTTCCCTCCCTACCCTTGCATCAAATAAGTTCCCATTTTCCAACTCAGTGGAGATGCTTTGCAAAGACTAGATGAAATGATGGACTTAGGCCTCCTAACTAACCTTAGAGGAGAGTAAAATATAATTTACTTGTATTTAGCAGCAGCTGTTTTGACGGTGGGTATTAAAGTGATTGGCAAATATGGTAGCAATTTATCCCAAGTAGTAACTGCAAGCTGCTATTTTAGGTTCATAAAAATGTAGTTACAAGATACCGTAACGTACCGAATGCAACTATTTTATGATCTCATAAAAATAGCACAGTCGCGTTTTGTCCTGTTGAGCACGGGCGCTGCCTGCTCGGCCGGGGCCGCTCCTGCCTGGGCAGCGCTGCCCTCAATTAGAGTTCATTACAAGCTGCCTGCCCCTAATTGCAAGACAGGTCACCTTTCATGTCCTGCCAGGGGACAACCCGAGCATCCCCTCCTTGGGCTTTCCAGCGTGCTCTGGAGTTACGCACCGCGCTGGGACGAGGGGGGTTGGCTTCCCCAGGACCTGCGGGGACCTAAATTGGGACCAGCGATAGCTCTGGGCACGGAGCACAAAGGATGGATCTGAACAAATTGCTGCCAAGGATCGTTTTCCTCCTCTCTCTCAGTTAAAAATAAGCGGAGGGTAGTGTAACCCTTTGGGGATAGGTAGTGTCAGGAGCAGCGAGAGTCATGTTTGAAGAAGTTGGGGCCCTCCTTAAAACTAACAAATGCTTTGGCTTGAGCCTGACCTAGAATTTCAAAACACCTCCCCCTCGGTGCTCCCAGCCCCGCTGCTTCCTCCTGAGCAAAGGCAGAGTTTATGTGCAGAGAAAAGGGAACTGTTAGGAGAGGGAACTCGGTGTTGGCCCCAGCGTCACCAGCAATAGCCCTCTGGCCAGCCCAATGATAATTAAAACAATGCTGCCCTATCACTGGGAACAGCCTGTTAGCCGAGTACCTCCTTCCCGAGGCTGTGTCCAGTTCACAAATGCTTTTTCTTCCTTTCCGCACTCAATTTAGGGTTTAATGTAGTCACGAAGCAAAGGCTCCTCCTTCCTAGTGCTCCTGGGCTTGCAGCTTAATTGCATTTAGACCCAGCCCTGGGCTGGACAGACTTCATGAGAAATACTTCCTACAGCCTGGAAACCACGTCTGAAGTAGCACTGATAGGGGCTGGTTATGGCAGGAAACTTCAGCTGTTACCTTGCATTTTTGGAAAGACAGACAGTTGAAACAAGCAGCTCTTCCACTGGATGTAAATGGAAGTGGTGCAGCTTAAAATAACTATTTTTAGGCACAGTATTACCTTTGCAGGTAAGTCTTGTCGAGACCTGGTCCCCTGCTGAGTCATGAGGATGCGAAACTTGGCCCAGAGAGGAGTGAGGCCGTGGTGGGTGGAAGAGGCTTTGATTCAGCCATAGCGAGACCCTCTGGGCTTCTGGCCAGATCTCAAAGCTGCTCACACCTTTGGGCAAACCATAGCTTGGTCAAGCTGGCTTGGTCAACAGCTGCCATGCACCCATGGGAGAGCATGGCTTGGTCAACAGCCGCCATGCACCCATGGGAGACCATGGCTTGGTCAACAGCTGCCATGCACCCATGGGAGAGCATCTACTCCAGGAGAGGATATGCTTTTTGCCATTACTATAACCCTTACACCATCTTTTTCTCTTACGTGCTTGCCACTGAGCCAGGGCAAATCCATCAGGAAAAAGCAGCGTTAATTCCAGAGACATTTCATCCAAGTCCACATGGAGTGAATTTGGCCCAACGTTAAGATTGAAAGGGGCATTATTTCAGCCAGCGATGAAACTGGGGGAGCCTGGGGATTACCCAACTTTTAGGGGCTGCAAACAAGAAGATGAAACAGTAAATATGTTGTTCAGGAAAATTCTGGAGCCTTTGCCTTGGTTCCTGAGCAAACCCACAAATCACCTCCTGGTTAAGGGAGAGTCCTCCCCCGCTAACCAGCCCTAAAGCATCAGGATTAATGTCAGCCTTAATTTTCTGTTGTCACTTGCAGGGAAGCCTTGTCCCTGCGTATTTCATAAATACAGACCATATTTTGAAAACCCTGAGAAATGAAAACACTCTCCCGTTTTTCAAAACAACCGGGAATGGCTCAGGAGGAGCAGTAACTTCTCCAGCAGAAGGCAGGATGGCCTCCTTCACAGCTGGCTTGCAATCGTTTATCCAGCAAAAGCTGTCCCCCAGGCCAGCGAATAAATTGTGCAATGCGCTCCGTTTCTTGACATCCTGACAATGAAAATCTAATTAGTGTGTAAGTGTAGTTTATTGGGTCAGCTGGTTCGACAAACCTCTCCTCTTCCACCCAACCTGCCATCCCACACCTTGGGGTTCTACTGGAGAAAGATGGAACAGCTCTGGTATTTCCCAATTTCTCTGCTCATTGTAGTTTTAGTTGAAATCAGGAGCGGAAGTGACAATGAGATTCTCTCTCTGCAGCGTTTCCCACTGGAGTAAGAAAATATATAGCCGGCGATGCTGCAATAAAGCTGTTGCTTCGGAGATTGCCAGCTCATTTCTGCAAAGTATCTAACCAGCAGCTGCAAATCACAGCTGTGGAGCCAGCACTAAAATACTCCAGTGTTCAAGGGTGTCTGGGAGAGAGGTTTTTAGGCCAGGTCCATCTCTTGGTCCTGCAAGATAGCCCCACGCCTCATGTTCTTCAGGGGTTTGATCTAAGGATCCGTATAATGACTCCCAAGGATGGAGGATGGAAGATATGACACCGTCCTCTTTAATGAGTGTCGGGGCTCAAATTAACATTCAGAGTATGAAAAGGAACCGCTCTTGAAAGGGTGTCTCGTTATTTCTGATGTCAAACGCTTTACAGGGAAATCCAAGATCAGAGTAGATTTGGGGGGAGTGAGTGGGAATCTGGGTCTGTGAGTGAAATTTGGTCCTTCATCACTCGGGGCTTTGCGTGGCGAGGTGATTAGCTGCAAGCGCACAGTGATCTATCCGGGCTTTGATTAATTTGTTAATGAGCTTATGATAGGCGACAGTGTGTCTGTCTCGTGTGTCAACCTTGCTATGTGTCATTTATCCCCCCGAGATTTTAATCGGGCACAGACGCATTTTAACATTATTTTGGACTTTGGGAAGCAGCTGTGGAAGCAGGCAATTGCGGCTGATTTTCACTTTGAATTTTTGGCCTGATTTGAAGCTCAGAGCTGCTTCTCCCTTGACAACCTGCCAAAAGGGACACAGCCCGACCCCTGGTATGATCCTCCCTGGTTTCCATCTGCAGCTGTGTTTTGAGTTTTGCTGACCACGAATGCTGCATCTCATTTCTATCACACCCCAAGAAAAAGCCATGATGCATTCGTGCCCTGGTCCTGCAGACATTAATCATATCTCCACAACTTTGCTCCTGTAAATACTTCTACTGACTTCAGCGAGACTAATAACACGATGCGGTAGATGCGGTAGCATTTCAGGGATCGGGACCTTAAATTGCATCTCTAAAGTACCTTATTTCCCCCGAGATTTCTGAAGCTAAAGGATCAACTTTTCAAATGCTGCAAGCTCCGTGTAGATAGAGGCAGAAGCCCTCATGTTCACAAAGGGATGTAATTTATGCAGACAAAAGCAATTTAAACTAAAATTGATCCAGCAGTACAAAAAGTGATTGGGTCAGTAGTTTGGCAAATAAGAAGGATGAGTTCACTCCACGGGCATTTACAGTGGATAATAAATTAGATTTGGCTGAAATATTTTGACCAGACTTTTTTTTTTTTTTTCAATCACAACCGAAGTATTATGCAAATATTCTTTATTTCAGTGCTTCAGAAGGATGAAACTCAGGTCCAGGTGACGTTTAGAAAAACTGCGTAGGTGGATAAGGAAAGAGGTTGTAGTGTGAGTCTACGGATATAATTCTGGCTGAAGTTCAAAAACTTCTGGAAACTGCAAATATTCTTTATATATACTCCCCTGATCATGTAACACTCATAAACAACAGACGTAATTAGAAACATTTCAAGGCTTTGAAATTGCTTTGCTTCTGAAGGAAAATGAAACTGTTGTTGCGGTGTAATAGAGACCGAGCCCCCGGGTCAGGATGCCGCCTGCATGACAACGCGGGCAAAGGGGGGACGGGGGCTCCAGGGGGGTTTGTGCTCTGAAAAAGGGCCCTGAACGAGACTCAGCCATGTGTTGGCCAAAATCTTTCTGAACCTCTTGGTTTCTTTTTTTCCCTCCAAGCGAAGACCATTTTGCGAAACCTCAAATCGCCTCGCGAAATGGAAATGTAGGTTTCCGATCCGCCGCTGCTCTTTTTGTTGTCCGCGATATTAAGCAAAGCAGTAGATTATGAAAATGTTGACAGATTGAAAATGTTCCGCACATTTCAGGCTGCATTCCTACTGGAAACTGCTTAAATACCCATTACCTGTGATTGAGGAGTCCTGGGGCGTAAGTGGTGAGTTGTAATACAAAACATAAAGCCGGGATTTCACAAATAATGAATTTGTGTTGGAATGAACTATTCTATGCTTGTTGCAAACAGTTGCCTGAGAAATAGATCTTTTAATGAAATGGGGACTAGTTTTTGTGAAGATATTTGAGGGAATAGGAAACAGCACAGAAGCTGTCTCATTAGTGAACATTTTTCACAGAATATTTTCAGATTCTTATCGGAAACCAAAGAACTGCACTGACGGGTCTCCAGCATTTGAGTCATTTTAGCTGGACTCACCTTCATCTGCTGTGTCGTATTTTTGGTTTGGTTTTAGATGCTGCAGGCTAGAAAAGCGTAACATTAAATGGGTGTTTAAAGCAACCCTTAACAACCGTCACCTTCCAATTTCATGAAAAGACATTTTTTCTTTTCACCTTTTAGTCCGAAACTCCAAGAAATCAAATCAGAATTGTATCCATTTCAGATCGAATCACAATTTTTCTTTTCTACCCATTTGATAGCAGGCATTGTTTTCAGAGGAAAGTTCAGAGAGTTCAGGGAAACAATCAGAATAAAAATTCTTTGTGTTTTCCGTAGAAGAAAAGTCCCATTTTCCAACAGTCTTAGTAAATCTCTTGCAGCGTCCTCCTCAAAATACGCAGGAGGAGACACGTGCATTCAAAACATGAACATTTTCTACCATTGCAGTCTGTAGGCTGTAAGTAATTCCCCTTCCTCCTCTCTCTGAGCTGCAACATCAAAGTCCTGGCTGTGTTAGCTCCTCAGCGGTGCAGTCACTGATACATATATATCTGTATATCCTATATATGTATATATCATTCTCTTAACCCCTCTACCTACAGCTAGACTCAAACTGGAGACTTTGAAGCCAACCAAGAATGTGATAACTAGTCAGGCAGGGAGTGTAATTAAAGATTTTTAAAGATGTATACCACAGCCACCAGCTTAAAGGCAAGTCTGGACCGTGTTGTCCATCTGCCTTATTGCGCCATCAACAGAAATACTGCATTTGGAGACTGTTTTTCTGTGGTCTCTGCTGAGTTAGATTGACTTTAATAATGAGCAGAGTTGGGTGGCTCTCCTCCTAACCAGAGACAAGACATAGGTGCCCAGCATGCCCCAAACTTTGGTGAAAGGAGGAGAGATTTGAGGTAATTTCTGGTTTCTTCTCTACTCCCTATATCCTGCTGCCGCAGCAGAAGGAGGGACCGTGATACCACCCTCCCTCACTCAGATGTTCAGCTGTTGAACCATTTACTCAGTTGCAAAATATTCACATGACACTTCACTCCTCAAAACTTCGCTTTTGCTATGATGCCTGGCAGGACTCTGTTTGCTGAAAGGACTGACTAGGAATAAGAGGAGCAGAATAAAGCTGGTGTTAGCCGCATGGTGCTGTGGTCCTTTTGCCAATGCCCAGAGATGGGCAGGTGTAGGGCCCCATCCCAGTTCAGGTACTTGGTCCTGAACTAATTGCCAAGAGCAAGATATACTGGGTCACGCACAAAGCTGAACACTGCATGTTCAAGGAATGGCAGGCTTGAAAATTCAATCTGAGGAGGTGTGGTATCTCCAGCATTAATCAGCAAGCTGAACAAGGCTTTTGGGACTCTGCAAATCTGATGTCGTTTTGTGGATCTGGTCCTTTCTCCACCACTCCATCTCATCTTCTTTAGTCAGTGTTGCACGGTAGGCTTGCGTTGGCACAGCGTGAATGAACTGGGTTGAAAAGCTGTGCAAACTACAACAGAACATGCTGGTTTTGAAGTAAAGGCCATGTTTTCAGGAGTGGATTAGCTACGACTCCAGAGCTTCCTGTCTGAAGGAGGGAGAGGGGTTGGCAAGAGCAATTTCTCAAGTAGTAGACCTACATCAAGATTTTGGGTAATTATTTCAAGAAAAATGAATTGCTTTATAATCCTAAATCTCTGTTGAAAAATGGCTTAAGAGTTCCCTGGACATCAGGCAACTATATGGTTAAAGTTACTACCTATCTTCTGAAAACTGTCCTTAGTGTTAGTTTAAGCTAATTGGTTTTATTTTACCAAGAACCAGTTGGGTCAGAAACCACGTATCATCTAGCACATGTTCTGCTCCGATGGTTTCCTTTGTTGATGGACAGCAGTCAGGGCTGCAGATGGAGTGTCGGCACAGGGTCCCTTTCTCCCAGGCTCTGGCAAGGGAAAGGCAAAGGAAAATCAAAGGCATCACCCAGAATTGTTCTGCCATGATGACTGCGGAGAGATTCGCAGGCGTAGGAGCTGTGGGGTTATATTAGCTCTCAGCTCAAGGTCTTTCAAATCTTTTGTAGCGTATAAACCCGGATGCTTTATGCTGGCAGTCAGGCGTGTCTGCAGTAGACGCTGTTTCTGAGCATTTACTCTCAAAGACTACAAAAACTCAGTCAATTAAATGCAGAGGTAAGAAGAGCTCTGAAGTCAAGACATCCAAGGCTGGACATATGGTTTTGCATGCGAACATCTCCCGTGTTTAGCAAACTGTTCCGCCTGCTCGAGCTGCGTTCCTCGCATCACTGTTAAACTGGTGAATTCTGTTATTAAGAACAAAACGGATCAACAACAGAAAAACAGATAGCTTGGCAATAGATGGCAAACGTAGATGGTTCTAATCTGACACCTTCAGTAAGTAAATACAACTTGGCAAGTATTTGTAATTAAAAACACTGCCCAAGAGGGTTTCCTGTGCAGAACTGGCCTATCTGTAACTCACTGATTGGTAAGAGCTATAAGAGGAGTGGATATAACAGTCAGCTCCAGGGAGCATATATTGCTGTCCTGCCGTAATGTGTGTGTTTGCTCAACTGGGGAAGGGGAGCAGCTTGAAGGGCCACGTTCTTCCTCTGCAGGTGAATTCCCCGAACTCAGACCTGCACAATAATGACTGCAGAAGAACTTCAAAAAAATCAGCATGGGAAAAAAAAAAAAGTCTTACCAAACATAGGTTTCTTTCATATGGGTGGATGTGTGTTGTGAAACATCTTTTGTTATACTATATGATCTGTAAACTTGGAACCTGACCTAGTGAAAATGTTGAGATCAAAGGGAAGGCTGACTTTGATTTCAACAGCCTTTGGAACAGACCATTAGCTGATACTAATCTATCTGTGCGTTTGTATTTGGTTAGTGTCAAATCCTTACTTCAGTAGTCAGAAAGGGTTTTTTCCTTGGAACTTTCTGTTTTTATTTTCATCAATGTTTTTCACTGTATTGGAGACTTCATGAGAAAGGCTGCCTTGGCAGCTCAGCCAGCAAGGAGATGATTTGCAGGCCATTTGTCTCATTCAAAGCGTATCTTGGGTGAGGTTTTGAGTTTTTGATGCTCTGGTTCTTTCGGGATGAGTTGCCATCTCAGCAAGGTGGATGCTCAAAAGGTTGCATGCAGATGACACGTCCCTTGTATGTTGTGTAAAACCTTGTTGATCCGCACCTCTTGCAAAAATCTCTGCTTTTTCCTGCACCATTAGTCTGTGTTTAGGATTAACTAGAAAAACATTTCGATGGCCTTCCTGTTATTTATAGATGTCAGTTTCTGATGGAACTGGGCAGTTCAAAAAACGCACGTGCTTAAACCCAGTAGCTGTAAAACCAAATGCTCCTGCAAGTTTGCAAGCCTTAAAGAACAAAGTTTGATTTGGAAAGAGTTTTGAGAGAGATGTCGTTGAACTGGTTCTTGCCTGGACAGCAAACATTTCCTGTGGTGCAGATTTCATGTGGAAAGCGATGAATGTACCCGCGGGACCTGGCCCCAGAGCGATGCTGGTTCTCACAGCAGCTGAGCTGCTCATGTCCGAGAAGCGTTACCTTGCTGCTCTTTGGCCAAGTCATAGAATCATAGAATCACAGAATGGTTTGGGTTGGAAGGGACCTTAAAGATCACCCAGTGCCACCCCCTGCCCTGGGCAGGGACACCTCCCACCAGACCAGGTTGCTCCAAGCCCCGTCCAGCCTGGCCTTGAACACCTCCAGGGATGGGGCAGCCACAGCTTCTCTGGGCAACCTGGGCCAGGGGCTCACCACCCTCACAGCAAAGAATTTCTTCCTAATATCTAATCTAAATCTCCCTTCTTTCAGTTTAAAATCGTACCCCTTATCCTGTGGCTCCCCCCTACTCCCCCGATCAAGAGTCCCTCCCCATCTCTCCTATAGGGCCCCTTTAGGTACTTTAAGTCGTACTCTAAAACTGAAATTTGCTGGTTAAGGCAGATTTAAGCCAAAACCAGCCATCTGAGAACTTGTGCAAGATTTGGCAACAAACATCCCTGGCCAAACCAAAAGATTTTAGAAAAGCCTAAATGTTCCATTTGGAAGTGAAATATTCCAAATCTTCATTTCACAGAGATATTTAGTAATTAAATGTACTTCCATTTATGGGAGTTTTTTAATAAAAACATTTCAGGTTGGGCAAAATGACCCAAAATTATTTTTCTTTCTGGTTTTTCATTTCAGAGCAGCTCAAATACAATTATCTGAGAAAGGATTTGTTTAATGCCCTGAAACGGATCTCCTATTCTCACAGCTCTCTTTTGTGTCACAAGATGTGCCATAATAACCCATCTTCCAGGTAAACATCTGTAATTCACATCAGTGTTAACAAAGTCAGGAAGTTCTTGCCGTCTTTGACTATCCCTTCCATTTCTCGGTAATTTTTCCTGTCTGTAAAGAAGTTACCAGCTTCAAAATTGCTCTATTTATCCTGTTCGGTTATTGGTAGGAACATGATGGTCTTGGCACAAAGACCAGGACGCAAACCTCTGGGGACAGTCTGAGATCTCAAGACGTCTCCCCGAGGCCAGGCAGAGGCATTTTGGTGGGACGCAGCAGTGAGCTCAGGTTTGTGTTGAGTGGAGCCCAGGAATGCCTTCAAGTTAGCATTATTCATGAGTTCTACATTCACAAAAAAGGAAAGAAAAGTGTGTGGCAGACTTGACGGGCCATTTTAATAATCTGTTCTGACACTGTGAGTACAACGTCCCAGTCTTTCACCCGGGGTGCTGCCGCCGTGCTGAACAACTCACTGGTGAACTCCAGTTTGGTTTTTTTAGCATCATCTTGGTTCACAATACTGCATGTGCTGGAACGTTTACTTGAGTTTTTTCATAATCTTTCCTAGATCAATTAACTCCAGAAATTGCTGCATTTTATTTCTCCTTTGTAGTTTTCCGACTGCGTCTTCCCGGATCTCTGGGTGCAGTGATTTGTTGTCTCACAGGCCTGCTGGTGTCTAATAGCATCTCTTGGCATGGGTAATGAGGCTGCTGTTAGCAAGAACAAACAGCCATGACATTTTAAGCAATCCATACTCCTCGCTCAGTATCGCACTGGGGCAGCTCGTGCTTGTGACTGACAGCTCTCAAGGCATGGGCTCATCCCCGGCTGGGTGCACTTTCTCGGGGAGTGCTGCTGGAGCTGTGGTGAAGTGCACAGCAGGGCACTTCAGAACTCGGATTTACGAGTGGTTCTGGCCCTCGGTCATTGAAGTCCAGCCCTGGTCAGAGAAGGAGAAAAATATAATCAGGGCAAAATGAATTTGCCTTCTTCCCAAAGCCACTCACAGCTGTCCGGCTGACGGATCCTGAACGGCAACTCGCAGGTCCCCAGGGCCCCCAGCTCTGCTTGGCCACGCAGCTAAGCATGTGCTGCATGAGGACTTTCAGCACAGCCATGGAGGAGAGTCTTACAGGGGTGATAGCTGGGGCATTTCTCTTGCACTCCTCAAAAAGCCTGAGTCCCATGGACCAGGGTGTCTGGTCTGTTTGGTTGCCTTTTTCAGGTCATTTAACTTCTGTCTCCATTGGCAAAATGAGGGCAATGTTACTTGCCCCTTGGTTAGCCAGGACCACAGGCTGACACAGCCGTGATGCTCTCCCAGACACGCTCCTGCTCTCAGCTGGACCTGGCTTTGGAGTCAGTCTACACCCATTTTCCTGTTGGCGTTAGTAGTACTGGAGGGACCCACTGATGAGGAACCCAAGGAGCTCAATTGATCACTGGCAAATGTCAGAGCAGAGGATTATATACCTATATTTTTATGAAGGACTGCTTGGCATGGAGCAGGAGGTGGATATCGCTGGTTATCCAAGTCTGCTCCCTCCCCGCGGCGGTGGCCGAGGGGCTGCTCCCAGCGAGCGCCGGGTTTTCTGCAGCCCCGCGGGCAGAAATCCCCCATCGCTCTGCGGAATGACACGGCGGTTTGGGAAGTCACATCTGGAGTTTCGTTACATACTAAATCAAGGCTGTGGCAGGTGTGTAAAGCTGAGATTTCAGAGCCGTTAGGACAGCTAATGTATGTGGCAGTTGTTTATTCAAAGGAGCAACAGCTGAAATGGGGCTCAGAATGATTTGTTTTGTTTTTTAAATCCCTTTCTCCGAATTCATGTGATGTTTTTGCAGCTACAAGGGAAAAACTGAGAGAATTTCCTGAAGTGTGTCTTCTTACTGCAGAAAAGTTGCTCTGCAAATTCCTCTCTGAAGGCAGAAACCCTCCGGGTTTCTCCCCAGAACGCTGTGCTGTGCCTGGCTGGTCGCTCTGCAGCACTGACCCAGTCAGTTGGGCTATTTTGAGGCAGAATTCTGGTAACTGATTTCCTTCTGCAAAAAAATGGCATATTTGCTGTGTGAGCTAGCCACATGTGGGCCAGACCTCGGCCACGCTCCCGTCTCCCTTCCCTAACGCCACCTTAGTTATTCCGTGCGGTTCTGCAATGACAAGAGCATTTTTGTGGTTGCTTTAAAAGCTGTGCATGCCAAGGTGAAGTCCTAAAGGCCAGGCATCCCCTCTAAGAAGAGGCCTCAGCTCATTTGGCGGTTGTTTGTCTCCAAGGAAGACGAGTTGGGGCTGAGGGAGATTTTGGAGATTGTCCTAATGAGACTTCACATCTGAGGACTTGTCTGGCAGCCGCCTGAAGGCATCTGCTTTTCTGGCAGGCCATACTTAATGGCGTTCACTGTGCTCTCCTTTTAAGAAGAAACAACTGAGAGTGGCACAAACCAGCCACATTTCTGCTTTCCACAGTCTGTCCCTGTGTTTGTGTCAGCCACGTTGTAGAAGCCATGACAAGCTCTTGGCTTCACCAGTGTGGTCCTTACAGACCTGGTGAGGGACTGTCACTGCAAAGACAAGCGCAGCCTAGAGATCACAAGGCAAGCTAGCAATAATTAGCAATAATGCAATTTAATAATCTTGGGTGCTCCTCTCCATCACCCCAACTTGTCCTTCCTTCCTTAGCAATAGCAGCTGCTCCTGGGGGATTGTTTTGCTGTCTCCGTTCCCTCTGCTGCCTTAATGCACAAAATCCACGGCGGATGAACCACTGTCCATGCTAAACTGGTATGACAGTGGCTAAGAAGAAAGCTGTTTTATTTCTATAACTGGTAGATGTGGTGCAAAAACTATTGCTGGGTGACATCTTCAGAGCAGGCAGATGTTATTTTGACCAGCGTATTAATCTGAATAGGTCTGTGCTGGAAATCATCTGTGTGGTGTTCGCCCCTCACTAGTGATGTGCAGAAGAGAGGTGGGACCGTGGGCATCTGGGATGGGCTGGTCACAGAATGGTTCGTGTTGGAAGGGACCTTAAAGATCACCCAGTGCCACCCCCTGCCCTGGGCAGGGACACCTCCCACCAGCCCAGGTTGCTCAGAGTCCCATCCAACCTGGCCTTGAACACCTCCAGGGATGGGTCAACGTCAGAAATGTCCCCTCTATAATAGCATGCACTTCTATGATATGCTCGGATCTTGCTCTGTGGGTATTAACTAACCAAATGTTAGAAAATTAAGAGGTAAAGGCCACTATCCCTATTCTAAATTGAAACCATAAAAGTGAACTGAAGCCCACATCAGCCAGTTCCAGATACAGAAATTCCCTGTCCTTATTTTTGTACTAGCCTCAGGAATACCATTCACTATGTGAAAGTGTGTGATTATTTCTGGAAAGAAAAGCTATTGAAGACTTAGTGCCAGTGTTGGCATCATTACAAATGCAGAAAGGAAGCTGTCAAATAACTGGTTGTGTTTTCAGATGTACCACATGTGACTGGGGCCGTGTTAGAAAACATGATCCATCCCATGTAAATCATGAACCGTTGAACAAAAGTCCTATTTGTAAATTTGAATATTGGCAGCCAGCTTTCGAAACTCTCCGTTTTGAAAACAGTTCTGTGATGCTTTGAGTGAGCACAGAAACGCAGTGGGACTCAGCCAGGTTTTCCGGACCTTGCCAAGTTTCTACTCAAACTCTCTCTGCCTGCATAAACTAGGAGAAAAACTGGAGTAAGGACGCCCAAATTTGGCTTGACACACAAATGAAGCAAAACCTGGCTCCAGAGAAATTTATTCCAGACAATATAATTTGTCAGACTGACCATATATCGTAATTCTGTTAGTCACTTAATCACTTTGGTTAATTATTCTTGTTGATTTGCCTCTCTTGAGAACACAGAAAAAAAAGAGAAACCCCATAATTGAATCTCAGTTTTTATTATACAGTTTTTGCAAACCCCATAACCCATTAGACCTCTATATTTGCATGCGAGCATCCAGAGACATGAAGAGAAAAGCAAAGAGGCTTCAAAAAATACCAGGTCCTGAGATAGCAGGACATATAAAGAAACCGTATTTTTATTAAGTTACCTGAGAGAATAGTCCACTCAAGTAGCAAATCAGAATATTAAATGAAATTTTCTTAGACACACCTATTTGCTACAGCTCAGATGTTTTATGGAAGTGAAACGCAGCTGTTTCAAGAAAATCCTTGCCTAGAAGTTTGTCAGAAAGATGGTCATGAGCAGCTCGGATCTGCGTAATTCTTTGTCCAACTCAGCCCTTCCTGGGCAGAAATGCTGGGCTATAACTAATGCAGGATGGGGGTCCTGGGCCTCCCCCCAACCTGAGACGTGGTGTGAGAGCTGCTCTTGCGTCCTCTGCAAACCCCAAGTTTGATTTGGATGCAGGTATTTCACCACCCACCTGCTGTTGCTGGCATATCAGAAAGGTTTGGGTTTACTCCAGAAAGAAACAAAAGCCGATTTCTATTCTTCAAGAAGTTCTCATGCTCTGGGCAGGGCTACTCACCAAAAGAGAGAATAATATGGGCAAGCCAGCACGGAGCCATGAAAGCATCACGTCCCCATCTCCCGGGATAAAAGGGATCCTTCCCGAATGTTTAACGACTTTTTCTAAAAATACAACTGCAGCAGAAATCATAGCTTTTGTAAGAGGCGCTTGCGATCTTGGGTTAATATTTCAGTTTGAAAGGTGTAAGAATGTTGGGTCCTCAACCAAATTGGACCATGCATGTGGACTTAAGCCTCTTGGTTTATCTCTACATGCTAGTATTTGTGCAGAACGCACAGGATTCTTGAAGGGTGCTAAAATTAGCTATTTATGTGCAGGACCCATTGATTCCAGACTCCAAAGAGTCTAACTCTGGAGATTTTTATTGAGCGTAACTTTTTAGATTTTTATTGAGAGGTTTAAAATATTTTGAATGTAGAATGTTGAGGAACACAAGGAAAAGTGATAAGGAAAAGTGACAAAGAAAAGCAAAAAAAAAAAAAAAGATAGAGCAGAAAAATTAAGCTATTTACCCAACTGCAACTTCAGTCATCATTTGACAGGCAGAGAGCTGGGGGGGTTCAGCCTGGAGAAGAGAAGGCTCTGGGGAGACCTTTGAGCCCCTTCCAGTCCCTGAAGGAGCCTACAGGAAGGATGGGGAGGGGCTGTTTGCAAGGGAATGTAGCGATAGGACGAGGGGCAATGGTTTTAAACTAGAGCAGGGCAGGTTTAGATGAGACATCAGGAAGAAGTTCTTTACGCTGAGGGTGGTGATACAGTGGCCCAGGTTGGCCAGAGAGGTGGTGGAGGCCCCATCCCTGGAGACATTCAAGGCCAGGCTTGATGAGGCTCTGAGCAACCTGATCTAGTTGAAGATGTCCCTGCTGCCTGCAGGGGGGTTGGACTAGATGGCCTTTAGAGGTCCCTTCCAACCCAACACATTCTATGATTCTATTTCTGATGTTTCTCTGGTTTTGAGTTTGTCTAGGACAGGTTGGAGAGCTCTTGATTAATTTAGTAATTAAAAATCAATCTTGAAATATCTTAAGCTGACTCAATGGGCTTTTTATTTACCAACTCGCTTAAACAGATGATTGAGTCAGTTATTTACTATAAGTTTCTTACCCCTTCCTCTGGAGTATATTGCTATGATCAAAGGTAGGGTGCGCAACTAGATGAACCCGTGATTTGTTCTCGCCTGGTAATGCCTTTACCTCCAGATAACAAAGGGTGTATTCATTTTATATTATAGCAATTTTTTTTATAGTCAGGCTTTGATTTTTGCCAGGATAAATACTTCTTTCCTGGTAAACCTGCCAAGACCTGGAGGCATGTGTACTTTTATGTTTTTGCGCGTGTGCAATGTGCAGTGAAGTGTGTTTGTATAATAAACGTGGGTTATATTCTACTACCGCGGGGAAAGTGGAAATGATAGCACCAGCAAGGCAGCCGGAATGCCACTTCCCAACCATTTTCAGTGCCAGCCTTCCTCTCTCAGGTGGGTAAGGGTTTAGCTAACGTTACCAAGCCCTACAAGGCATGGAGAAACCATCCCCAAGAATGCACCGCTAATCATTTCGAGATAAAGCCGAGTTGAATAACTGAGCTTTTCATCCGACATGAAAAGACCAGAAGCTACATTTGAGACAAAAGCAAAAGTTTAACAAGTTACGTTGATCAAAGAGTTTTCAAAGGAACATTCAATTACATCTGCAACACCTAAATGGAAGGGCTGTTCTTTTATTTATTTATTTTGCGATAAAAAGGGTTATTAGGTCTTGTTATCTCCCCTCACTTTAATGCATTCTGCTGAAACCCTCAGCAAAAAAAAGCGTGCTTTGTGAACAACAAAGTGACAAGTGAAAAAGAAAGATTAAAATTAGTTAAAGGATAAAAAAGAGCGTATATTTTACAGTCAAAATCTCCTGGTGTAAGCACTGATGCATTCAAATGAAGAGAACAGACCGTGATTACGATGCAACTCCGCCTTGCTGCTCCAAGTGCCTGGCTGTGATCTTTCTGCAGACAACTGAAATGGTTTCAGAGCTCTGAATTTGGAAAAAAAAAAAAAACCAGACCATGCAAAAAGAGCTTATTGCTTCTGGATTCATCACGTGCATCGGATGAAAAACGAGAAGCCTGTGCATGCTGGAACAAAATTGGCAGGGGGAAACCGGGAATCGTAGACTTGGGAAGCTGAGATTTTGCGAGCAGGGGAAGATGCTGTATCCAGATGCCAGGTTACGGTTTAAGATTACTGAGCATTTGTGGTGAGAAGGCTCTCAAGTTTTACAGCCCTTGGTCATAGTCCTTTTCCTGCCTCCAACCATATCTTTTTTCCTTGGACTCATCTTATTAATCACATTTTTTTTCACTCTTAGAGCCTGATGCAAAGCCCAGGGAAATCAATGGAAAATTTTCTGTTGACGTATCTGCAGTTTAGGCCCCCAAAAGCTTTTAGTTTTTGAGTTAGACGATGCTTGCATATTTTGGTAGCATAAATGTGAAGGAAACTGCTCCCTTAAATTGATGTATGCATTTCAAATTTGTTCTGAGCTTTTTCTCCTTCCTTTGAAGCCTGAAAAGAAAAAAAATCTTCTTACTCTGAAACAGATAGCTTAGGTTGTGCTTTGCAGACCCAAGGCTTCTCATACAACAGAGTTTATATCGGCGTGGTGTAATGCAAGCACACATGGCACCCATGGTATTTCCAGAGCTGTTTTCTGCCAGCCCTGTGGTTTTCTTTCCTGGAGGCTGAAATCCAGCATGGAAATGGCACCCCTTGGTGCTGCTCGACTGCTGTTGCCAGTGGTGCAGGAGTGTCCAAGATGTCATAGATTCATAGAATGGTCTAGGTTGGAACCTTTAAGATCATCAACCTAACACTGCCAAAACCACCACTAACCCACGTCCCTCAGCATCACGTCTGCCTGGCTTTTAAATACCTCCAGGGATAGTGCCTCAAACACTTCCCTGGACAGCCTCTTCCAATGCTTAATAACCCTTTCAGTGTAAAAGTTTTTCCTAATATCCATCCTAAACCTCCCCTGGTGCAACTTGAGGCCGTTTCCTCTTTTCCTATCGCCTGTTCCCTGGGAGAAGAGACCACCCCCCCCGGCTACACCCTCCTTTCAGGGAGCTGTAGAGAGCGAGAAGGTCTCCCCTCAGCCTCCTTTTCTCCAGGCTGAACACCCCCAGCTCCCTCAGCTGCTCCTCACAGGACTTGTGCTCCAGACCCCTGGAGAGACCCCCAACAGAGCCTCTCCTGCTACATGTGACAAGATGAGACGTCCTACAGATTATAAATCCTGGCTTGCTCTTATTTATGGTGCTAGAAAAGAACAGCAGGTTCCTCGTGACAAAGCGTTCCTTCAAAGCCCTACCACACCACATTTCAAGGAGGAGAGCACTCCCCGCACCGCATGGACCTCTCCTTGTGAGAACTCTGCACCTTGCCAGAGGACAAACAAGGTCTCATGGCTTGGACTGTCCTCTCGGCTCACTGGAGGCCATGGCAGGTGGAAATATCACCCTTCAGACCATGCATATTAACAGCAAGGGGTTTGTTGTCGTCAGCAAGAGCTGTGGAGAAGACAACATTGAAGAAACAGGAATAATGGTTGTGTAACAGGGAAAAAGTGCTGCTCTCTGCAGTGATAGTTACACCTGATTTAGCTACTGAAAGAAGAAGGAGAAGCCACGAAGACATTAAACCTCTTATCATCCTGATGGAGCAAAATTGGAAAGTAAAAAAAACCCCGGTTATTTGGCAGCAAATGGGTTTATTAACTTCTAAAATGGTGTGTGTTTGAATGTGATAGGGAAAGCAGCATTCGTCAGAGTGTTCACCGCATCAAAAGACAAATTAATCCTTTGAAGAAAGCTAGCTTTTAAAAATCTCCCCCGTTAAACAGTCTATCAGGAGACAGGCTGCGGTGCAGAGCTGGGAGCTGGTCCCTGTGCCGCGGAAGGATCTGCGGATGACACAGGTCCGGGTCCGGCTGCTCTCCTGCGTGAGGGTTGGCTGGCTGAGCCTTACAAAACCATGGTGCAGGAGCTAGTTTTAGGCTATGTTTTTCCTTCCAGCTCTATCTTAACTCTTTCCCTGGCATGGCACCCCCAGGGCTTATGGTGTAATGTCTCAGCAAGGTGGCAAGAGGGATTTCGGTGGCTTCTTCCCTCCAGCCTTGCCACCCCCAGCACCATGCCATTGCTGTCCCATCTCACCAGGCTCCTCAAGGCTCTGCTGCCCTCTCCCATCAGGAGCTGGTCACAAATCATAGAATTATAGAACGGTTTGGGTTGGAAGGGACCTTTAAATGACATCTAGTCCCATCCCCCTGCAATGAGCAGGGACATCTTCCACTAGACCAGCTTGCTCAGTGCTCCATCCAACCTGACCTTGAATGTTCTCAGAGATGAGGGATCCACCACCTCTCTGGGCAGCCTGTGCCAGTGTTTCCGCACCCTCAAAGTAAAGAATTTCTTCCTTATATCTAATATAAATCTACCCTCTTATAGTTTGAGGCCATTACCCCTTGTCCTATCGCAACAGGCCCTGCTAAGCAGTTTGTCCCCATCTTTCTTATAAGCCCCCTTTAGGGACTGGAAGGGGCTCTAAGGTCTCCCCGGAGCCTTCTCTTCTCCAGGCTGAACCCCCCCAACTCTCTCAGCCTGTCCTCACAGCAGAGGGGCTCCAGCCCTCCCAGCATCTCCGTGGCCTTCTCTGGACTTGCTCCAACAGCTCCATTTATTTTTTCCTGTGGTGAGGGCTCCAGAGCTGGATGCAGCACTGGTGACTTTGTAAATATTCTTGGAAAAACTTCCGTGAGCCACGTGTTGCCAAAGGATCTCTATTTCCTCTGCTAATAATGCTCCATGAGAGTAATGTAATTGTCTGTCATGGAAACTGGTGTTCTGGTTTTCAGTTTTTTTTAGCTATAGGATGGATGCTCTGTTTTTCCAATCTGCTGGTTCCTCTGAGGTTCCTTCTCCCCTCCAGAGCACTCCTCTGAAAGGCAGCCTTTGAGCCGCCGTGGCATTACACCCCATTTCACACTAAAAATGAAATACACGAGCTGGGTCTCTCCAGATGGGAAAGTATTGTGTTAACAGGAATGATGCAGAAAAAGGAGATTTTGCTACCTGGTTTCTCTTGCCTCCTGGAGAGCACATAGATACTTAAAGCATCTTTCTATGCACCTATTGCACTCCTCAGATATCTCAACATCTGCACTTCATTGAATACAGAACAATAACGGATAATGCTAAAATCCCAGCACCCCAAATTGAGCTCCTTTGCTGTCAGGTAAGCCAGGAAAATGGGTTTGAGATACTGGGGTATCTCCAAAGTGTATCAGATTTACTGCAATTCCTGGTTGTTTCAGGTTATTTCCCTTTTCTGCGCCACTTTTCCCTATTCCACAGTTCATTTAGATGGGTTTTAAGATTTCTGAGGTGAGCACTGACGGTGCTGATCCGTATCGAGAGTGGGTGTAGGTGAAAATAAAGGCATCTAAATATTCGTTAGCTCTGAGCCAGAGTGTTCAAGCTTCTGGCTTTTCGTGGAAGCGTAGGCTGCTCCCGCGTGTTTGTACGACCTGAGCGTGACAGGCATCTCGAGGTGCTCCTGTAATACAGATGAATGCATCAGAGGAAGCAAAGGAGCCTTGAGCGTGCTGCTTTTTACTAATATCTCACCCCTAGGACTCAGATTTCTGAGATTTAATAACTTCTTGGTGGAAGGCAAAAGAAAAAAAGCCATCCAGAGGAGCACCGCTCTTCATTTTAAGATGCATTTGTTGTGTGGCTGGTGAATGAGGGTGGGCTGAGAGGAAGGAGAAGCAGTTGTGTCTCATCCAGACCATGTCCCAGCCCCCCTGGCCCCAGTGGTGAGGCTGTGCCACATGGAAAGAGACCAAGGTGCTGAGGACGGGCTGTCGAGCCAGCTCAGCTCATGGATGAGCCCATTTCCTGATTGCCCCAAACCTCCGCTGTGGCTCATGCTCTCACCAGTCCAGAGCAAGCAGTTTGCTGGTCCAGGCGGGGATGTGCTGCCACATGAGGAGCTCGTAAAAACTCAAATAACCCCAAGGTTTTCAAAGAGGAAACTTTTTCAGGTGGTGGAGCAGAGGTAGTCAAAGGCATCGGGCAACAAGATGTCATCGCTGGCCACTGCTGCACAGTGCAGGAGGTAGAGGAGCAATGCCCCAAAGCCTTTGGTGCTGCTGTGATACCCCACCGAGGCAAAGCTGTGCCCAAGGCGGTTGGGAGCAGCCTCTGCCAGGGACGGTGATGCTCATCCTCTGGCTCAGAGCAACCTGTTACAGCTCAGGGTGTCCTCACCCCCTCATTCGGCTCTGTCTGGTAATTGTCTGTAATTAGCACCTGGGTTTCTGATGCTGCAAAAGCAGCTGTTTCTCCAAAGGGCCAGCGATGAGTTAGTTTTTTCAACCCCAGCTCCAAAAGCTTGACAGGATGAAAATAATCATCGTTTGGCAACAAAGCTTCCCTTTGGGTTGGAGGACAGGCAATGACTGCTGTTCCCATTTTACAGATGTGTGGACAGGAGGCACAGGAAAAGGGAAAGGCACAACTGCGTCCCGATCCCATGAATTCCACGCTTCAACTTCCAGACAGCTTTAACTGATAACAGGATAAGACCACCCTTTTAGAAGAACTGCTGGGAGAAACAGATTTATCGGTTCTCTTAAGATAAGATTGCCAACACGTTAAATCAGTTTTCCTCCTTTTGCGGGAGAAAAAAAAAATACACAAAATACAAAAATACAAAAAATAAGGGCAAGTCTGAAGCGTGTCCCCCTCCCCATCTCCTGATTACTGGGCAGGGGGATCTCAGGGGAAGAAAACCCCGGAGTGACCGCGTGTAGGCTGGAAAACCTTGGAGCAAGCCCCGGTCCTGGCAGTGCCAGGGGGGGATCAGGATGCCGTGTCTTTCCCGGGGCTGGGCAAAGTGTCTGGTTTCTGGGGTTTGACATATTTTTTTCCCCCCGCTGCCAAGGAGGGGAAGAAAACAGCCCTTTGAAGAGGCTCTGAAACCCAAGTAGAGCGAGCTGGGGAACATTTACTTTAAAGTACAATAATGTTTAGGTTACAGACCCTAATCCCCGAGCCCTGTCCCAGCGGGGTGTCTCAGGGAAAGGGGCTTTCGGAGCGGGGCTGGTTGCAAATGTGACGCACGCAAAGGGCTCCCAGGGAAACGCTCGCACATTTTTCTCGTACAAAGATATTTAAAAAAGCAACAGAGAGATGGCCCGGGTGGGAAATACATCCTAACAGATGTGTAATATCATTAAAGCTGACTCTAATATAATCTAAGCCTCAGTTTGGTGTATTAATGCTTTGTTTATCTTTAAGCACAGATGGATATTTTTATTAGCATTACTTTGTTGATGCAGCTTCTAGAAAGGTTAGTCCGGAGGGCAGATGTCTGTGTTACGAGAGAGTGTTCATGCTGGGGCGACTAATCAGAAAGGTGCAGCTTTTCCATGAAATTTCAATTAGAAAATTAAACCTTGGAAGCGCAGGCAGCCAGGATCTGCTGCTGAGTCCACCTGGCCAATTAGGATAAGTCACAAAAGTCCTTCCTCCCCGAATCCATCCCTGGGGCTGGGTGTCTTGCCCATCCTTGTGCCCTCCTGGGATTAACTCCGTCCACGACAGTGGTGTGAGAGGTGGGCTGGTGGTAAACTGGGGTGCTGCGGGTGCTGGTGGCAGGATGGGTGTCTGGTCTCCTGGCTGGTTCCCTAATCAGGATCCGTGATTTTAGGGCTGAGCACGGCTCTGCTGATAAAAGCAGAGGTGGCAGGGTGTGACGGGGCTGGGACCACACGGGGATGAAAGGCTGTTGTTGAATGTTTGTGCTGGAAAGAGTGGGTCAAACTGCTCTTAAATACAGGGCAAACTGGCTTTCTGCATCCACTTGTCCCTCCCTGAAACAGGCTTCAAAATAAAATGCGCTGAAGACACTTGTATTAGATCCAGACCCAGATTTCTTGCTTGTGATAGAGTCCAGACCCATTACAGTCAATTGGAGGCTGCTCATTAAATTAGATCCTCAAGTGGGAGCCAGTACCAGTTCCCTTTGAGATTTCATCGTCCCTGTCTGAAAAGAAAACACCTGGTCAGGTCGGGGCAGTTGCGAGATGCCCAGAGCTTGGAGATCCTCTGTCCGAGCCCTGAGGAAAGCCCCCTGTGCTGGACCCAGACACTCCCCACGCTGCCCCACAGAGCACTCGGGTGACGGAGGAGTTCAAGCTCAATTTCTGCTACTGTCAGGGCAGTTTTCTTTTCTTCAGTGTCCCTGGAGTCTGGGAAATGCCGTAGCATCTTCCCCTATAAACTAGGATGGGAGGCAGCAACTCAGTCCCAGGGGAGGGAAGAAGTCTGAGCTCCACTTGTGTGATTCCATTGGCTGGAGGAAAAGGCAGAAATCTCCCATTCTCAAAAGGATTCCCAGATTTTCAATTTTCTTTTACTGAGCAGAGGGAAAGAGCAGTGAAGCCTCGAGGCAGGACAGCTCCAAAGGGAACTCCTGCTTTCTTTAGCCTGCTAAAGGGGTTTTGAAATTTTCCCCATCTGAGGTGCTGCTTTAGCCCAGGAGGTATCGGAGCGGCGCCTTGTACCCGTGGGGGAGGCAGCCTTCGGGCCAGCTGCACATCCCTCAGGCCACTGAGCAGTGAAGTTGTGTCTGGGCTGAGCTGGAGAAGAAAAGGCACAAACTCCACGAGCACACCAACAACCAAGGAAACAAGTGATGGTGTTTGGCTCTCAAGAAGAAATTATCCCCCCCACCAATGCAGCTGCCCAGTGACTGAGGCCCCCCCCAAATCAGCCGGTACCCACCAAGGTCAGGCTCTGGCCTCTCCTTGTCCTGGCTTGAGTTCACAGCACGATCCACCCTGCAACGGGACCTGCGTTGGAAAAGCAACTCGTTCCTAAGAGAAAATAATAATCGTGGGACTGCAGCCGTGAGATCCATCATCTACAGATGGGATAGAAGGGATAAAAATGTCCTTTTTTCTGGGGATTTTCACTTCTCCAGCCCCCCTTCCCCGCAGGTCAGCCTGTCAGTCATCCAACTCCGCCACTGCAATCCCCAAGAAGCAAAATCTCAAACAAATGGGATACTTGGGCGCCCTAACTCCAGGGCTGGCGAGTTTTTGCCACAGCCCAGTGCTCGGCAGGGCACAACGGGATGGGGGAACCGGTAACAGCGTGCCCTGGTCACTGCACCGTGGGGAGGCAACCCGGGGTGCCCGGAGACCCCTCTCTTTGGCAGCACAAATAGTGAGGAAGAGGAAAGGAAGCGCAATAGTCTCTAAAGAGGTAGAGGCCATAGAAGAAACCTCATTTAAACTCTTACAGAGGTGCCATCATGACTCCGTAGCTCAGTTAGCATTTGACTTTGGGGATTAAACCATTTGATTACTGATGGAGAGTTCAGTGTGTCCCCGTCAACTGCACGGCATGAACGGAGAGCTCAAATGGAGCTGGGGTTCGTAATTAAGTCTGTCACTTTGTTTCTAAGTTCAAGTTAATTGAAAATGCCCCTTAAAGATAAGGCTCACGCGAGCACGATTCTTGATTTGCATCCTGTCAGCAGGTTATTGCCCTGATCCGAAAACCACAGGGAAAATGGAAAGAGCCAGCAGAGAGTGGAGGTTTTGAAAAAGCAGAGAAAAACTTGTGGAGAGGGAATATATAGCCCTGTCCTATAAGGAGGTGTCCTACAGCACGCCTTCTACAACAGGCTTGGCTGATTCACAGACTGCCTCAATTCAGAGGAGACAAAGCGTGAAGATCTAGATTTACTCCTCTCGCTTAAAATTGTATTCTAAACTCTCTCATTTAACTGGTCTATTAGGAGCACAGACGCTGCTTTTCAGGAATCACCCCATGAAAGGCAGAGGCAGACTTGTTTTTTAAGTATCTCATTATACTGAGCATATTTCCTCATAGCTTTTCCTATCTTTGTATGATCTATAGAGGTAGAGTTAACACCTTTCCTTAGCAGGGTGTTGTGTGGGTGTTTTTGTCTTTCTCTTTCATAGCTACCCCAAAGCAGGCTGGCTTGGTTTCTAAAGTCCCAGATTCCTCCCTTTCCCAAAATCCTCTGAAAAGTCTGGTGGTTAAGCGGAGGCAGCTGTTTGGGTTATTTTCTTTCACCCGTGTGAATGTTCACAGCATCATAATCCCTTTTACAGAAAAAAACCCAGAGCAATCGCAAACACATACAGAAGCTACAAATAGAAGTGCATTTCTGCTTTCTTATCACAACTTTTTCTTTCATTGCTGTTCGTGCCAAAATAAGACTGATTTGGAATATGTGGTCCAAAATCACTGGCTGAAATCCCCATTTGGAGTGAAATAAAGAATCTGGCTCTCTAGTGCTGGCGTTTCTGGCTGGATGTGAACCAGGTATAATGAACGCAGAGCTGCTCACCCACCTGCAGACAGCTTGGACCCACAGCTCCCGGTAAAGCTGAATGCCTCATTCATTTCAACTCTGGAGCCTAAAGATGGTATTTTAAGGAAGAATTTTACAGATAATCAGCATTAGTTTGATACGTTGCCAACTGAATGTGCGTGTTTGTCACCTGATGTAAATGTGATAGAGTGCTGAATGCACTGGAAGGTGCCACCTTTACACACCAACCCTGAAGCAAAGCTGCGCAGAGCATTGATTTGGATGCAAAAGTGTTTATTTTTGGGTGCCTCCACTTCTCCTTCTGTTAATTTCCCACTGAGCACCCCAAGCTTGGGCAACCGTCACTTTTTCACCACTTTCTGTGAAGGCACAGGATTACATTTCCTTCTCCCCGGCTCCTGCCATTACCAGGTGGCGAATGAAGCTCGCTTCACTCATATGTTTTGCATCAGTTTGCATCATCTACTACAAAGCTCTTACAAATGAATCTGTCAGGCCTAGCTGGCACCTTTCAGGATAAATGATGCAAATCGGGGGCCGTGCGAGGCAGCCGGTGCCCACAGCGCCATCCATGAGTGCCTTCAGCCCGAGGAATGTCTTTGCAAACATCTGTTGTTGTTTGAGGAGAGATGGCAGAAGGGGGAGGGGGAAAGGCCCCAATAATGGATGCTCTTGAAGTTTTTGGAAGCTCAGCGGGAGAGAGGAAGCAGGGTGGGGGAAATCAATGAGGGAGAGAGAGAGAGAATATTTTGCCTGGCAGTCAGTCATCACTCGAGCCAGGTGATTATTAATTATCTCCACGCATTGACACAATTTGCTAGTTTTCTGGGTAGGTGGGTCCTGCGCTTAGTCATCTTGGCATTTTTAAAGACGAATGAAGAATTACCCGGGATGTAGAGCCAGAAGCGAGAAAGATAAATAACAGCGAGAAGCTGATCGCTGCCCGTCTGTCATAAAATTTCATTAGTTCTGACAGCCCGTACATAAGCAATGAAGGAATGCTAACTACGCTTCCTCTCCGTCTGCTTCCATATTTCACTCATATTGCTTAGCTGGGAGAAAGAGCTGGCCAGACAAGCCTTGAGGCTGAAAGGAGGTGCTGGACCATTCACAGGGTCAGGATGGTGCTTGGAACGGGAATGCCAAAGGGTTAAGTTTATTAGAGTTACTTTGCTAAAAGCGTTTTTCATTGGGCACAACTGGAAAAGATAGAGGTGGATCTGTGCAGGTATCCATGAGGATGGCTTTCCTCACAGTCCTGCAGGAGAGTGAAGGGGCTGAGAAGACTGTTCATCATCTCAAAGCCAGATGCTTTGCTGGGGTAACGCTTCCTCCAGCTTGAAAATATTGAGAAAATAAAGTCAGGGAGAAGGCGATCAGGATCCCAACCATACCCAGGTTTCATGGTGGCGTGTTTCTATCTCCCTGGTCTGTACAAGAGCAGCTGTTCTGAACCCCTGATGTGTATCATCTCTGTTTCAGCTGGAAACTGAGAACAGAGACCTCAAGACTTTACTGAAATATCCATCAACCCCTGGCACAGGCTATCACAACTGTTCTTTGTTTTTGGGCATGTAGGCAGATGAGACAAGAGAGGGTTCTCCTACCTACAGCCATACCCCGGAGCCACTGCTGCCCCTTCCATCTTCAAGTCCCAAGTAATGAAAATAAATATCATGAAGTCTATAATAATGACATGGAATGGCATGTTTTGATCATATTAATTGCTCAGGCTGTTGCAATACAGGATCACAAATCAATGTTTCCCCCGTGGCTGGCTCAGCCTCCCTGCGCACGTTTAAACAGATGTGACCTTGATGAGTAGAGATACTGGGGGCTCGAGGCAAGCTTGCAAGACAAATGAATGTGCCCCGGCAGATTTATGAGAAGTTATTCCTCGGTGTAGAAAAGTCTATCTTCTTTCACCTAACTGCTCCTCCAAAAGTGACTTTTTCTGTGTACGAAACACGAGCAATCTGCAGAGCTACTGACAATGTCAAGAGGTCTTTAAGGAAAAATGTTTCCGTGGGGCTGGAGCAGAGAGACAGCAAAGTGGAAACAGAGGTGTGATTCATTCCGAACAAGGTGTCCTCATTCATTTATTGCAGTTTGCTCTCCCCGTAAAGGATATCCTGCTTGGACAATGTGGGTACTTTCTTTTAATCTGTCCCTGCATCAGAAGAGATCTTGGATCTCTTCCTGTGCAACTGAGACTCTTTCATTTAGTGTCACCTCCCATCAAGCCAAGAAAACCCGCAGCAGCCAGTAGGGTTGAAAGGGGTGTCTGTAAACACGTGTTTACTGAAACTACTGGTAAACTAGCCACTGAGTCATCACCTCCTGCAGCTGTATGTTTCAATTCTTCCTAAGTCTCGGGCAATAACATCAGGCTTCCACTAGTTCCTGATGCAATTAGGGACTAGAAGCCCAAATACTGTGTGTATGCGTGAGAGAGAGCAAGCTGGAGACAGGAGGTCCATTTGGGGCTGGAAAGAAAATTGTTTGCCTCTTTACCCTTCTGAAAAGAAAGAGATGAAGTAAATCAATAAAAACTAATGACAGATAGGCCTAAAAACGTAGGCTTGTTAACATATTTAAAAACTCTAATTAGTATCACTGCTGCTGGCATATAGGATGTCCAGGAACCCATCTGGTCCCAAGGGTCTGGAGATAACCTCATTGACTTATGAAGGTCCAAGTGCTGAAGAGAAGGTGTTCTCCTGCTACGTCCACCCTGGAGTCCCTGCCTCTGGGAGTCTCTTGTAGCTACATCTCAGAACTTCAGAGCCCATTTTCTGGATTAGAACCTGGGTTGACTTTGGTACATCCTCCTCAAGGTCAGTGCTGATGTTGTCTCATAAACATTAAGGGATAATTATGATCACCTGGTCTCATATTCCCAGGCTATAGGACTTCTCTGGACTCATTCCTGTTTGAACCACAGCATGGAAAAGCATCCCATCCTTACCTCAAAACTTCCAGTGATGGAAAAATCTACCATAAATTTTGCAAATTCTTCCAACGATTAATTATGGTTACTGCTAGAAATAATAAAAAAAAAACATCTTGTTTTTAGTCTACATTTGTTTAGCTTCAGCTTTCAGGCCACCTGAGTAGAGCACCTATAAATGCATTTGGTTAACTGTGGTTGAGTAGACTTTCCACCACTACCAAGATGGAGAGGTTCAAACGGATCATGTTGGTCAGGTAACCCTCACTTGAGAGACCTAATTAACGTGACGGATGGGGTTGTAAAAGGTTAAGTCTCTGCAGGAGGAGGGAGCCCTCCTGGAGAGAGAAGCGGGGATTTCCTGGCTGGGGGGAGTCTGACACACAGCTTTGGCTGGAGGGTGGCTGAAGTGTGTCTGTCGTGAAAGAAGGGGTGAGGATTTGCCATCCCAGTGAAGGGATGTAGAGTGCTAATGAGCTGCGTGTTAGGAGAGAGAGAAGTAGAGGAGTCTGGGCTGGGATTCAGCAAATGGGACAGCCCTTCCCAGGGTGGCTGTGCTCCTAACTCCTCCCGCCGGAGCTGTTGAACTGCCTGGCAGGGGTAGGAAGGTGTTTATATCTCGGCACTTGAAAGCAGGGTACCTACAGCCAAGAGCAGCTGAAGGACCTGCTCTGCACCCCATCCCAGCTGAGCCCTCCCAGGGACACCCAGGGCTTCGGGCAGCACCAGAGGGGGATGCAAGGGCACAGGGAGGGTCCGGGCTGTGGTCAGGACTTCCAAACTCAACACACAGACGCAGAAAACTCCCAAGGGAAAGAAGACTGCAAAGAGCTGCGCTGACCTTACGCGGCAGGGTGGGAGGACTGGCTTCCTGGTGCACGCGGTTTCTATGGACTCTTGGTGCAAACCCAAGTACCTGAGCACTTGCCTCTGCTGGGCTGACCCCAACCTCGCTCTGCCAAGGTGGAGTGACAAAGGCAAGAGCAGAAAGAGGACTTCTTGCACTTCATCTTTAGTGCAAAAGAGCCCCGGGGCCTATGAAAATGCAAGCGTGGATTCTGCCTGAGGTGGCTGCATCCAGGTTTTTCACAGCTGCCACTGAAGGGAAGACCTTCCTCATCACTTCTGTAATTTGTTGACATACATGTTGCCACTGCAAGAAGCAATATCCCTTCTAAATCCTTGTTTTCTCTGGTCTTTACTGTAGTATCTCTGGCTGATGTTAATTCACCCCCTGCCCTTGATTTGAATCCTGGGCAGTTCATTCCCTTGATCTTGTGGAAGTCTTCTCCATGTGTGAATTCTACCGCGCCATCCTTAGCCAGTGCAAGAAACAGCATGACTCCGTCTACTGCAACAAGTAGCCTGGCGAGAGTCAAAACAGGGTGGCACATTATGTAGGGTAATTCAATGAATTCACCGTTTTCATCTTTAAGCTGAAAATATCCCTAATTAACAACTTCTCTGCTTGTGAAGGATGCTTACTTCCCAACAGGCTGCAGGTTCATCAAGAGGGGATACTTGCTCCTAGAAACAAGAGTCCTTCCTTACGATCACTGTGCCTTGGATCTGTGAAAGTTTAATTATCAAAACAATCATTTGTCCAGTGTTGAAAAGCTGCGAGGAAAGAAAAGTCAATACGTTTGACCTCACTTCTGGGACAGAAGCTCCTGGGAGCCATTACAAGTCAACTGTGGAAGGATCAACACACTGATTTTAATGGATGAGCCTGAAAAATTCTTTCCAAGAGCCAACATTCTTCTGTCCTTCAACCAGCACCTGAATGAGCAGAAAACAGAGGTCATCTTCAACAGCAAAAGTCCTCTGCTTCCTTGGGTACCTGAGGAGAGAGCAGGGGGATAAGTGGAAAATAATTTATCAGACCCAAAGGGAAATGAAGTTTGTCAGGATTTCCTCACAGTTGCAAAAGCAGCAGCAACATATTCAAATGCGGTCGAATGTGACACACTCATTTTTCTCACTTAGGTCGTGGTTCTGGAAAACATCTTGGAAAAGCACTTCAGTATGTGCTGACGCTTAAACCTGGGTGTGAACCCCACGCAGACCAGTGAAACTCAAGCACGTGCTTACAGATAAGCATGTATAGGCTCAAGTGCTGTCCTGATTAGGGCGTATGTTTAAGTGGCTCCTTGAGCTGGAGCCTCTGGCTTTGAACAGGCACTCCTATTCTCTGTGTGTTATGCAGAAAGCACTAACTAAATACTTGCTTGTTTTCTGTAGCACTGACCAGAACCACCTCAAGCGCCCGGGCAGCAGACATAAGCAGGAAAATTGACTCTGATCATCCCTGGGGTCATTTAACTAAAACACACATTTCAGTCGAGCCAAGTGTTCACCAGCGCTTTTCAACTCCCATGGTGTCAAAACAATTAGCAGATCACAGCAGCACCGATTCACTGGTGCTCCAATAAAAGCATCTGGCCAACACATGGAAATTTAACGCCAGCACCGAATAAGCTCCTCCACGCACCGTCCGCTGCCTGCGGGACAAGGCAGCCAGGATAATTCTCATATCACTGGAGAGGTTATGCAGTTCAGCTTAACCTTTTGAAAAGAGATCGCTGCAGAACCCCAAATACATATTGATATCATTCAAACTCAAACCTGGTAGAGGCACATACACCTACTTTCAGTGGATTACCCGTTAGAATTTACTAACAATTTGGGTTTTTTTCTAAATCCAAGACCTTCTGTCCATTTGCTGTTAGTCGCACCTTGACAATTCCAGTAAGTATAATTTGATCCTAATGAAAACTCTTCTTTGTCTTCAGGTTGGTGGATGAAACTGTAGCTGTCAGATTGGAGATATGCTACGAGACGGTAAGTAGCCTGATCATTTAAAAGGCCCAGGCAGGGAAGCAGAGTTGGTCTGTGTGGGTGAAAGTTAGCTTTGGGACACATTTATCCATCTCACCTTCTGATATGGAAACAGAGCAAATGTGGATGGTGCTTTTAGGCTCTTTTGTTAGGAAGGACTACGCGCAATTTGCTTACTTGGGTGGAGTGAGCCCCTACGCGCACACCTTGTATCAGCTGCCGGGTGACTTCACTTTGCTCTTCTGATCTCCAAAGGGGAGGAAAGACTGCAGGTGACCTCCAGCATCTCCTGCCAAGCAAGCTGTGCAAAAGGCCGACCAGATAGCAGACCTTGTGAATACATCCTAAATATATCCTTGAAATACATCCTAAAAAGCTGAGCTGCAAATACTCGCCCAGCAAGAATAGGACACAGATGGATTGTCAGATGATTATAAAAGTCCCATTCAGTAAGAAATGGATTTCATTAATCAAATGCATTTTTCACATAGCTTCGGACCTGGCTGAAAATATTCCTTCTTATTTTATTATATGGCGTTTATTAACACAGTTATTAGCTATGTTAATACAACCTCAGTGGTATTTTCACTGACTCCTAACAGACACTTCTTGTGTATACCACATAGCAAATGCGACCAGAAGGAATCTGACGCAACCAGCCCTTCCTTTGCAACCAACGTGGGATCCAAAACAAACCTCTGGCACTCCCAGCATCGCTGCCCACGGAACCAGCCATCCTACAAATAAATACTGAATTGCAAATCTGTGGCAAGCCGGGAATAAATCTGCTTCACCTGAAGTGGAAGAGAAAGCAGAGTTCAAGGCTGCTACTGAATTGGTGGCCAAATGCCAGTACCATTCACTTTGGGGCAGTATAAAATGATTCATCTGACAGGCTGACCCACCAGGCCAGGAAAATAAGGCCATATAACTTTCTCCTCTAAGTCCCCCAGCAGCAGTCCTATGCGCTGCTGAATGGCATCCACCTCCCTCCGCGGGCCATTCACTCGTGCAGGACCTCAGCCACGCTTCCAGAACGTTGCTACTATCCAATGCTGTCGGGAGGTTGTGTTTCCACACCTCCTGTCTGTTTACCTCCTAGAGCTTCATCATTTGCAGGCTGTGAGCTTCCTTGCTCGCCTTTCCCATTTACATATTTCGCTTCATTCAAATGCTTTTCAGGCTGCTTTGGGATGGTTTTTGTTTTTGCTTTCTCCTCTTCCTGTGCGTGTGCAGCAGCGCACCTTGCCCAGCCCCACAGCAACAGCCTGCCCATTAGCTGCAGCTCACAAGCAGCAAACGAACTAGGTCATCAAACACGCGTGGGGAGGGAATTCATTACAAGATTGCATGCCAAAACATTTCAGATCGGGATTTTTTTTTAAAAAAAGCCACACATGCAAGCACTGGAGTGCCATCTTTGCATGTAATTGCTTTTTTTTATCCCCTCCGTTGTCCTTGTGGTAGAACATCTGTTGTCTTATTGCTAACTGCCCTCCCATGGCTTTGGCGTCTCTTGAGAGGATCCTGCATTGTGCTGCTGTAGCAGCCTCTGGTACCCTTGGTGGTCTCTCAGTGCTCCCCCGGGTTTGACACTGATCACTGGGTTACCTCTTTCTGTGCCATTTCAACACCTTTACACCCTGCCACTTTGTTTGACCCACTCACCATCAGTGCAATAATGGTGAGAGATGACGCATAGCCTTCTGGTAAAACCACTGACATTGCAATCGAGATTCCTACCTACGTTTGTGTGCTGGCTCTGACGCCGACAGTCCTGCAGGACCCTGGGCAAATCATTTAATCTCTCCCTTCCCATAAACCTGTGAGCGCACGAACACACGTGTTCCTGGGTCGCAGATGGGAAGCTGAGCTTGTGTTTCGCAGATGCCCATTGGCAGCGCCTCTGCTAGTCAACCCTTCCTCTCTAGACCTCACTTGTAAAATATTTGCACTATTTTTGTTGGTCCAACTTGTCCGTTTAACACAAATAGGGATGGACTCTTTATGCACTGGTACAGCACGTTCCCCAGGGGTGCCATGTAGGGCTTTTGAGGCAACTTCAACGTGAACGATGCCGTTTTCTCACGTGTCACCTTCTGCGCAAAGACCTTACACGTGTGTGAGGCATGACTTCGGGAGAAGAATTCATATCCCTGTGTTAGAGATCTGGAAATTTGAGGTGCTGGGAAGTGATTTGCCTCATATCAGCCATGAGGTGCCCATGGCCACAGGCACGTGGCCAGAAGTAAGACCAGAATAATTTATAGGACCAGGAAGCATTTATTTACTGAGAGTGGTCGAACACTGTAGGCTTCCTAGAGAGGTGGCCAAGGCCCCAACCCTGGCAGTATTTAAAAGGCATTTGGACAATGCCCTTAATAACATGCCTTGAAATAGTCAGGCAGTTGGACTAGATGATTGTTGTAGGTCCCTTCCAACTGAAAATATATTCTATTCTATTCTATTCTATTCTATTCTATTCTATTCTATTCTATTCTATTCTATTCTATTCTATTCCCCGTTTCTCATTTCCTCACCCCCAAATCATCCCTCCTGCTTGTGCAATGGTGCCAGACCTGAGTCCCGCTGTTGTGTGAGCCTGGCAGCAGGCTGTCGGTTTGGTCCCTTGTGGAACTTTTCAATTGGTTTTTAGTTTTCCCTCTGAGCTGCTTGCTTTGAAATCTGCCGTTGCCTCAATCAAGTAGTTAATTCCTCTAGCGCCGTCCCCACAGAATGCCTTAAACTGCTTCACAATATAAAATGGAGGGTGCGTTAAGGGGTAAACAGGCCGTTTGGAGGAGCCTCTGCCATTTGGAGGAGCTGGTGCCCGCGGGCGAATGATGGCAGCACCGTGCAGTGCCCTGATGCTCCCACAGCTCCGTGGTGGTATGTCGTTGTCCATCCCCGCAAGACAGGCATGGGGACGGCTGGGTGCAAGCCTCTCCCGAGCCTTCTGTCTTCTTGTCTTGTCTGTCTTCCCTCCCTCTCCCATCCCAGGCCCTCGCGCCGTTGCTGATGCCCCGTCGCATCCCACTGATGCAGAGAGGGACCATCCCTCCGCAGGTCCCGGGGCACGCTGTGCTGATTTTATGCTTTTTCCTCTGAAATACCCTCCACATTTTGACACTCTCACTCTACACTTCAGCTCCCTTCTGCTTCTGCATCTGCCTTTAAAGCTGGAGCTTTTGCTGTTTATCTTTTGCGGGCACCAGGTCAGATTTATCCCTAACAGAAGGCAACTGTTCCCGATCTGTCCTTAGGGCTCCTCTGTAGCCTGCTTGTCTTCAGGGCTTCACCTTGCTGTTTTCCAAAAGTGCAAATGTTACTATGTTGGGTCAGACTGGGATCTGTCTAGCCCGGCATCCTGTCTGGTGCTGGAGGCTTCACAAGAAACCCCAAATCTCCATTTATAGGCCAGCATCTCCCCTCTTCCCCGGCCTCCCTGGCAATGGGGACCCATTTGGTGACTGTGTCCCGCTGCGTGGCTATTTTTGCCGTGCCGTTCGCACTGCAACTAGTTCAATTTTCAGTTCTAATCCTTGGATGCTGAGGATGCAGTAGTTCTCTTTGAAAAGATTTACTACTAATCTCTCCCGTGTCTGTGACAAAGGACAGTTTCTCAGCATTACCTCAAATGTTAAAATATTAATGAGTAGAGTTCGGTAGCTGGCAAAGGCTGTCTTCGCTAGCACTGGAAATGGACTTAATGATCTCTGTGCCTTTGCTACTGCAAAATGAACATCTTACATGGGAGAGATTAGACAGACCTGACACCTTTAATAAAATATGGCCTGTATTTCTACAGATGTATTTAAAGTCATTTGAATCCTTTAATGTTTTATGAAATAGCAAAGCTTTGTGTGAATCTATTTAGAATAGTCTTTAAGCGCTGCAGTAGGTTTTACTTCGACCCAGCTCCCATTTGTAATGTGCTCACTCCTTATATCATGTTTATATAGATATAATTTTTTTCCACCCAGATGACTTTTTGAAATGAATAAAATGCTCATAAAAGGTGCATGGTTGATAGTGCTATAGACTATAGTCAAGAGTTCCAAAACGGGCTGCCTATGAGAATCTTAAATCTCCACTTATGGGCTGAAAGAAGCAGCCTGATTTTCCTCTACGCTCGGCACCAGTGATCCCACTGAGCCCCATCTCTGCCAGGGCATCACCTCGAACCAGGACACAGCCACCACGGGCACAGACGGCTGTGAAGAGAGACTGGCCACCACCAGGCAGCACTTGGTGGTCACTCAGCTTGAGTCAGCACCCAAAATGGTACCCAGGAGAGCCTGGGGGGTCTTGTCCTAGTATCCATCTTTGCCTTGGCTTCACTTGGTTTGGGATGAGGACAAAGCTGCTCTCATTTAAAACTCCGAACACTCTGTCCCCAGTGTTCAAAGGGGGAAGACAAGGCAAGGCAAACCCCCAGTTTCCTTCCAGCATCTCCCTGGCTTGCCCTAGAGTCAGGACTGACTGTTCACGCTTTTGAATACAAAAATTTCACCTGCTCCTGCAGAAAATTATGGCTCTAAAAAGCCCCAAAGTGCAAAGACGGGCCTGGAGCAGTGAAACTGCTGGGAGCAGCAGGCTGCTGACGGCAGCGGAGAAGCCGTCCTTGCTGCAGGCACAACTGGCCCCAGCTTGGCCACTTCTCCCTCCACGGGTCACCCCTTGTCCCCAGGGTGCGGCAGGAGAGCGGAGAGATGCCTGCGAGAACGGTGCTCGCCTGAGAGCTTCCTGTAGAGAAGCAACAGCTTTTTAATTCAAGGGTTTTCCTCGCTGCTGCCTGTGACGGGGTCCTGGGACAGTTTTCAACCGCAGAAGCGGGAAGCCCCATGCTTTGGGGCAGGGAAAGGAAAGGAAAGGGAAGGCATGGGGTACTGGTGGATGAAAAGCTGAACTTCAGCCAACAATGTGCGCTTGCAGCTCAGAAGGCCAATCACATCCTGGGCTGCATCAAAAGAAGCGTGGCCAGCAGATCCAGAGAGGTGATTCTCCCCCTCTACTCTGCTCTGGTGAGACCCCACCTGGAGTACTGCGGCCAGCTCTTGGAGCCCTCAGCACAAGAAGGAGACGGACCTGTTGGAGCGGGGCCAGAGGAGGCCACGAAGATGATCCGAGGGCTGGAGCCCCTCTGCTATGAGGACAGGCTGAAGGAGTTGGGGTTGTTCAGCCTGGAGAAGAGAAGGCTCCAGGGAGACCTTAGAGCCCCTTCCAATCCCTAAAGGGGGCTACAGGAAAGCTGGGGAGGGGCTGTTTGCAAGGGCACGTAGCGATAGGATGAGGGGCAATGGGTTTAAACTAGAGCAGGGCAGGTTTAGATTAGACATCAGGAAGAAGTTCTTTACACTGAGGGTGGTGAGACACTGGCCCAGGTTGCCCAGAGAGGTGGTGAGGGCTCCATCTCGGGAGACATTCAAGGCCAGGCTTGATGAGGCTCTGAGCAACCTGATCTAGTTGAAGATGTCCCTGCTGCCTGCAGGGGGGTTGGACTAGATGGCTTTTAAAGGTCCCTTCCAACCCAACACATTCTATTATTCTATGATTCCCTAGCAGGGGGTATGGAGAGGAGGGGTATGAGTGACCTCCTCGCGCAGGAGGTGGCTCTGCCACTCACCGAGGAGGCAGGTTCAGCTGTCCCCCCAGTGCTGAGCATCCCTGCACAGTCACCCGGGCTCAGCTCCCCGCTCCGGCCTTGGGGGACAAACTGCTGACCCTCCAGCTCTGCTGTGTATCACCAGAGCTGCCTATCCTCAGCCCCAAATCACGACCCTCCTCTCCCCCTCCGCCCACGCAGATGGGAAATACTGGGCCAGGTGGAGATCAGGGCATAGCTGAGCTTTTTTTCGTTTGTTGGTAATTCTGAAAAAAAAACCAAACCCAAACCCTACAAAAGCTGCGTGCCTTCAACTGTGTTCCCAGAACTCAAACACTTCTGTTTAGAAAAGGAATATCATGTGCCCTAAAAGGTACGGGATGGTCAGGGAATCTCCCATTTCCCTGCAGCAGATCAGGAACGTGGGAGATCAAGTTCAGTTCCCACGACTGCCTGATTACAACTCGGAACCCTCTTCTCCCATAAAAGGGCTCCAACAAGAAGACCAAGAAAGCATGCTCAGGCAGGCTCCATCCATCCCATCAGTGGGACCAGCTCCACTTATTGCAAAGTATTTACTGAGTCGCTGAGACAAGGGCCAAAAGGATGTGACCGACCCCACAGCCTGGTCAGTAGGGGCCTAGTCAGTAGGCCCTAGGAGGGGAGTTATGCCGTGCAGAGCCCTCCGGCACACGGGAGATCTGAGCTGGGGCTGCCCACATCCCCTGTAAGCAGTCTAAACCCTTGAGATGTTGGTAAACCAACTCTTTCTCTGTTTCCCACACTCCTTTGAAGCTAGATTTGCATTTCATTTGCTTTTGTTAGTGCTTAAAAGAAGCCTTTTCTTTTTTTTTTTTCCTAGAGAGAGCTGAACAGAGCATTGCACAGCCACACATTTTTTGGCGGGTTGGCTCAGAAGAGCAAGCTTTGGTTAACTCCAGCCAAGAGCTGGATTTCGAGTGCTATGAGCTGTGTCTGCTCGTATCCACATGGACACGTGGAGCACCAGGCTCCGGTGCTAGAAAGAAGTGAGGTCTCCTTACACGTGAATGGTTAAGCCTTCAGTCTTTTCCCCAAAAAGCACGTGACATCTGGTCTCCAACCACAGATGACTTTAATAAAAAGAGCAGCTCCTACCGGTAATGCCACTCTGGTTTCTACATTTTGTTGCAACAACTTAGGATAAAAATAAATATCTATCTGTGCAGCTGGGCTTACAGAGAGCTGCTTTATGTAGGCACAGCATCTTCCTTGGCCTCAGTCTTCCAGGCCAGTTATGGCACAGTCAGGGTGTTGTAAACGCCAGTGGAGTGGGTTAGCAGCTCCCCCCGTAAAACCAGCTCAAAGCCTTTCTCTGTTGCCGGGCATTTAATTTCCCCATTCAGAGGCTGGTGAGAGCAAAGGCGACCTGCATATGGAAACTTTTAATTAAACTACTAATATAGAGTCGAGTCATTTCTGGTGGAGGTTTAAGTAGTCTGTGGGAGAAGTGCTGAGTTGTGGGAGAGGAAGGCAGCGTTTGTCTCCAGCCCTGGAATTTGTCCATTCATCAAACAGTCGTCCCAGGAGTTGAAGCTGATCCAATTGCATGTCAACAACATTGGCCATGCCTCATTAGAAATCAGTTGTAAAAAGTTTTTTAAAAGAGCATTAATTCATCTTGTTTCTTTTTTCCCCCCTTTGCTGTGGATTTTCATCACCCGTAGTGAGAATTTCAGGAGAAATTGTTTCTGAATGGCTACTTTCCAGGGCAGACAATTTCTTTTTTCTCTGCCTCTGGTAGAAATTCAGGCCAGTCTTTTTGAAAATGAGTATCTAAAGTCAGGCTTCCAAACCCACAGCCTGATTTGCAAGTTGAGCAAGGAAAGGACATCAAAGGAGCTCAACTGGGCCGAATATCACACACTTCCCGAGGTGCATCGCCATGAACTCTGAAGTCCCCTGTTTTTATAGCTCCGGCCCAGCCTCAGCAATGCAATAAACCATCGATAAATGGCTCCATCTAGATTTCCTGCATTTTCTTCGTGCCACTGGCTCTGCTGCAGAGGGGGGGTACTGGGTTACCACTCGGAGATGGGGCTGGTTTACTTTATCTTCCTTGCGCAGGTATAAATGGATGTACCAACCGTGAGGCACTACAGGAGGTGTCTGCAGGGCAGTCTTTCATATACCTCTTCATCTCTGAGCAAACGACTGTTATGGGCTTTACGCTCGTGTCTTTTTCCCACTGAAGCTCTACTGACCTCAGCAAAAGGGTCTTCTAATTTACACTCTGGAGATCAGACCCAGCCTAAATTCACCGGTATTTTATACCCCTATTCGCTGCTCATATTCATCCAAGGGGAAATGAATCCTCCTTGTACACGAGGAGGTCAGACAACCACATGCTCCCCTTGCCACGTCGAGGGGCTACGAGTGCCTGGAGGTGGCAGTGAGTGGCAGTTGTCTTGCCCAGTGCTTTCTGAGGCTTCTTAGTTTATGTTTCTTTCATCTTGGGGTGAAATGGAAGCTTTCCTAATGCCTTGTATGGAAGTGGAAGCCGTCCTCATCCCACCCTGCTCTCGAGAAGGGAGAGCTGGGACCCGTCCTTCTCTAACGTACAGCAGGGAAGTTGTGCAGCCAACAGGCTGGACCCCTTATCCATCTCACCAGAGAAACGCCACCAGAAAGAAATCTCTTTCACAAGCACATGGAAGAAATCAAATGTGACCAGCAACATACTGTCTCCCAGTCCTGGCTCTGGGCCATTGGCATCCCCCCAGGGACACGCCATGTCCGACCATGAGCACTGCCGAGGTGCTTCCCCGCAGCTGGGAGGTACTTGTCCATTATTTACCACTCTTTCTTCCTGTTTATATTCAAAAACCTGATGCTTTTTTTTTTTTTTTAAATGAATAGTTGCTGTTCCTTACAGAAAATATTTAAGTTTCTGTATCAAGTGTGTGCTCTAACACACCCAGCCCATCTGGGCACACACCCACAGGTTTGAACCCATTTTTCCTCAGCTAAGAAACAACCTTCTGTTCCTTCTGGAGCAGGTATTAACATTCTCTGGCTCTGGCTTACAGCTTATCTTCGCGCAGCAAAGAGGAATTCAGCGACTATCAGTTTGCTACTGGGATTTCTGAGCAAGCCACAGGACACCTTGGCCTAAATGAAGGTCATCGCACTGAAAGGCAATTTGATTAGGAACAAAATAATTCAGCGGGACGGGGAGTGGATCCAAAAGAGGAATCTAAAACTTAAGCAAACTGAGAGCTTCCTGGCATTTGTGAAGCTCCCGGGGCAGGAGCGAAGGGCTGGGTCTGTCAGGAGAGCCGGGGTTGGCAGAGGTGGGGCGGAGGCGGCTCTCGCCGTGCTGTGCCGGCAGAGGCAGGAGGGCTCTGCCCGTCCCTCTGTCACCCGGGACAACTCGCTCAAGGGGGATTAACACAAGCAAGGCTGTGAACTAGGCTCTGCGTGGGAGCTCAGCCATTAGAGGTGATTTTGGACTCCCCCGCAAAGCTCTTCTTCCTTCACTTCTCTTGGTGTAATGGGAAAAAGATATTTCCCTTCTGGCTCATCTGTGGAGTGTAAATGCTTTGGGACAGGGACAGTCTCTCGCTGTGCCTGTGCCATCCCCATCAGAACTGGGCCACCACTAGGTCCACAAGGACTGAACTAAATTACAGTCATGGTAATTAATACTAAATGACTGCAACTGTTATAATACCGTAATACAGGCGTAGGAGAAGGTATTAGATTTCCGACAAGGTAGTCTGGGGAGTCCGGTGAACACAGTGTGCTGGAAAGGACAATCTTTCCAAACGGAAGGGTGAGCAATGGCTCAGGAGAAAGTAGGACGGACACAGAGCTGCTGCCAGGTCGCCCAAATCTCTGCAAGGGGAAGGGGCTGCACTGCGTTGTGCCGCTCCCATCCTTAAGGGGGTTTTTACATGGAAAGAGGAAAATGCAATGACTGAGGAGCAGGAAACGAGGTAGAAAATGGAGATGGTGGGGAAGTCAGAAAGAGCACAAAGTTTTCTGGCAGGCAGGAGTTGCGGACGCAGGAGCGAGTGCACATCTTGCCGAGGAGGGGAGGCTTTCAGGGAGACAGCAAGGGCAGCCGAATGAGTGACTGCTCCCCGAGGTATCGGGAAGGCTTTTAGAAATATATCACGGGGACACAAAAGGCAAGAGAGAAAGTAGCTCCATCAATAAATAAGGAGGAAGATTAAATTAATGGCGACTTTGAAATGGCTGAGCTGCTGAACTCCCTTTTTAAAAATCAGTCGTTAACAAGAAAAATAAGGGAAAGAGGTACTGTATGGACAATTAATTAGGAGTTCCCCTTGCGGGAGCCCAGCGAGCCCTCGTGATCCTCCCTCCCATGCTCAGCCCCAGCTCAGAGAGCGGCCGTGCCACCAGGACCACCATGGCTCGGCTCTGCTGTCAGCAGATGGTGGGTCATCTCTAATAGAGAAAAAGCCTATGAGCCACTGAAGAAACCACAAGAGCTGAGTGGCAGCCAGAGTGAGAGTCTCCAAACCAGAGACCCAGGTGGTCAGGTCAAGCGTAATCTGATCCGTGCCCTCCTGGAGCCTGCAGAACCCACGTGTACTGATGGAGAGGTGGTGCATGTCACGCACGGACACCTGTGTGTCACACCACATCCAGGGCAGCACCTGGCAGGGGGAGGGAGGGTGGGCTGCTGGCCACGGAGTGGCACAGGGATGTTGTAAATGAATGAACTTACACCCGTGGACTCTGTAGAGAAGTATAAATAGAGGTGTCCTTTTGTTGTCCCTAAATGAGGGTTCTTCACCCAGTGTGCAAAAGCCAATCAACACGCTGAGTCAAGATATTCGTGTTTATTTCAGTTCTGCAAAAGCTGGTGCCAGGCATTTAACAACAGGCAGCACACCACGTGTTCCCAACCGCCCAGTATTTATAATGATAAAATACAGCTGATTGATTGGTAAATAATGGTTCATTCAGCTATAACTATACATATACATATCAGCTAACTACACATGTGCATCTAAGCTCATGTTGAAAACATTCAGGGAGGTTACCTGATTAGCCTGCTCACTATTCACAAAGGGGCATGTATTTTAGCATTATAATTACCCAAGGTTAGTTTGGGATACACTCTTGGCTCGACTTTGCTCCAGAAGTTATATCTTCTGCTATCTTGTGTGTAAGTCAGCAACTGCCAAAGAACATAAGATATGTTTCGTTTCGCATCCTATTCAAGGTTAGGTACCTTCTGTGACATCCCAACCGAAACTTCTTGATAAACTTTTAACTTTGTTCTTCAGACGTCACATTGAGGATATTGGATAGGTAAACAAGCAGTTACTATCACACATATTGAATACCGGAATATCGTACAAAACTCTGCATGCCTGGCCTTTATTCAGGATATCTAGAACACAGAAACAATTACAAATGTGTGTAAAGGTTGGAGGTGAAGAAATTAAAAGCAAGCTGTGTTTAAACTCCTTATAGTACAAGTCAGAAAAGTTTCTCCTCCCTACCCAGCCGGTTTGTTGTCCTCTCCTGCTGTCCTTTTTTGAGCGTGCTTTGCACCCACACTTGTGCGGGACGGGGACGCTGCGTTTGCACCCTGCCACGCAGATACACCCTGCAGAGCGTTTCCCTCTGAGACCCTCCTTCATGGCAGGACAAGTTTGCTCTTACACTTTGTTCCTCCTTGAAGTCCTTCAGAGGCCTACCTGTGCCTCCTCTTTCCCCCTGAAACAGCAACTATTCCCTCATTACGGAGACGATGGGCTGAGCTGCCTTTAATTGGAATAGGGACCGTTTCACTTTCTTGGAGATGCAGATATTTCAGGCTAATGTCATCTCCTGAGTCAGCCTGGCTAATTAACAACTCCTTGTCTCATCAAACCCCATCTCTCCAGGGCTCATGGGCATGTTTGTGGGTGAAGCATGTCTTATGCTGGCCCTTGTACTCTGCATCTATCTCTACACCAACACACATAGTTGACAGGAGTATCTTAATGAGATAAATTATTATTTATTGCTGGTTCATTACTGGCTCTTGATGGAGCCCGACATGATGATGATTAACCTTGTGGAGGTTTCAGGAGGCTTGCTGGGGTGCGATGTACTGGTGGTGGGATTCCTCCTGCCACCGCTGCCACCGGCTGCCTGCCTGAGCCCTGCCAGGCACAGGGTTAGACCCTTGCTGGCATCTCCTCTCTCATGTCCCTCCTTCAGGGTCCCCACCTCTGACACGCCTTCCCCCTCCGACCGATGCAAACACCCCTGGAGACAACCCAAGTGATGATGGAGGAAATCTGTCCTCTGAGCTCAGGCTCCTACGTTTGGTGCCCGAAGTTAATTACTGCAAATTCTCCTTTCTTCTTGTCCTTGCTCCACATCTGCAAAGTGGTGACAACAGCATTTCCCTCTTGCCTTGGTTTTCTCTGCTTGATTTTACTTATCCATGGCCTGGGTGGCATCTTACGCTGGATTTATATAGCACCTAGTGCCATACGATCTTCATCTTGGCTATGATCACATAAGTAGTGAGCTTAATTTGAGTAATATGTAGTAAGATTAAAAAAAAAGCCCTGGCCAAAATCAGAACATTCCCTCCCAGATACAGCCCGTAGATACCAAACTTGGATTTGCAGTGCATTTCATGAGTATTAAATTGTATTTTAAAACACTGTCATGAAATAGAGTGAAATAAGTTGGGAGAGGGTTTTTTTTTTTATTTAGGAAAGGAAAATTTATGATAAAAAGCTGAATTTATAGTGTAGTTCTGAAAAGAACATTTATGAGGAGTTTAAAAACTCAGAAAGCTTCCTTAATGCTGTAGTAATGAAGGTCCCCTAAGGGATTTAAACTATGCAGTAGCCAAATTCAGGTCAGATAAAGTTGCTGTTAATGATGCAACTCCTTCAACTTTCCCCATGTAACAAAATCAGGCTTAAACTTCACTCATTTTCACAGAAATAAGAAAGAATGGGTTTGAAAATATCAAAGACAATCTGCTTGGACTGCACGGAAAATTACAAAGGTCTCCTGAAGGTGAATATGTGACCAAAAAAACCTGGGCTGCCACCACATGTAAATAAGTCGTGTTGGCCTGTTTTGAAAACAAACAGTGCCTTGACCAGGCAGTGCAGGACTGGTTAATGAGTGATACTGGCCAGGCTGATTTTACTCAGTCTCCGTATTTGCTACAGACAAGTGGAAAATAGTTTTTCCTTTACAAAACCCTTCCTCTTTGTTGCTCCAGCTCTTAGCTGGGTGACGGCACTCTGTGAAGCATGGCTGTCTCTTTCTCAGAGGTCCAGAGAGGCAACTCTGGGATTATTAGTTCTTAAAACCAGGGTAGTTATACATATGGGGAAATGGGCTTACGGACAGAGCGCAGAGGCTTTTTCATGGTATTTTGGGTGAATCTGAGCTTCATTTCCCTCTCTGCGCAACAAGTTGATGACACTGGTCTTCTGAGAGCTCTGAGAGGCATGTGCTGTTCAGAGGTTGTTTTTCTTATGACACAATCACCAATCTCTCCACTCAATCCAGGTACATCATATTGCGGTCATACCCAAATTCAGTACTGGTTTCAGCATGTTTGGCTCATCCTACCTTTAATGGAGACTAAACCTGTTTGCATCCGAGCTGTGTATTTCTCCAAATACTTTGCAAACGTACCCAACAAACCTCTGAATCTGTTCTCTTTTTTTTTTCTCCCCTCTTTTTCTTTCTTTTGTCCTCTTAGAAGGTATGGAGGATATTTTTGAGCTATCTTCAGTAGTTTCCCATCCTGCTGTGCAGTTCTCCTCAACCCAAGCACTGTGGTTTATGTAGCTTAGCAGGGTGGCTGGAGACCAACGCTATGAAAGCTTTGTGATCCATCAAGCTGGTGATGGAGGCTGCCTCAGCTCCCTCCTCCCAGACTGTGGACAGTGATTCGCTTTGAGAAAATAGCTCTCAAGCAGCACCTTTTGCAGGCTCTTCCTTTGTTTCAGTGGCACGGAAAACAGCCCCTTGTTCAGGCAGGCATGTGGCACGACCCCTTTCACAGAACAAGGACTGGACATCCAATATTGCTTGTTGCGGCACAAAACACAGCTCTTTAGACCTCAGAAGAATCTTTAAATTACGGACTGATAGAACAGCCAGGGCAGAAATGTCAGCCTCTATCAGTGAATCAAAGCATTCAGCTGCATTCACTGTCTTACGTTTCTTTCCACTAGGTCGGGCCAAGCAAAGCCAATGCTAATCGGCTGAGAGAACTGCAAACGTTTTGAAATACTGCGGATTAGGGAAAGTCCATGATTTGGGCAGACATGAATTATTGTGTGTAGATATAAATAAATATTGTTCCCCAGCTCAGCCTCTGGCTGGTGTCCAACATGCCACAAATTCATCAAAAAATGAATGGCTTAGTGTGTTAACAAGTGCCTGACAGACTATGAAAACTGCCCGGGGGGTGCACACGCTTTACTTGACCAGCTACCCTCGTTTGCCAAAATTAACCCTTAGAATATGGCAGTGCTGAGCGGAGCCAGCCCACGGAAAATAAGGCTGGATACGATGTGTGCTCAGGCTTGTCGCTTTGGCAGCGTAGAGGAGATGGAAGGTGGGTGTGAGTTACATAGAGCTTTTTTCAAGATCTCCGTGATAGCTGGCAGAGTGAAATAAAGAGCCCTAGGTGGAAGAGAGCTCTCACCCTGATCAGAACAGCCTACCTTGTTACCTGCAGAGCAGCAGGGACAGATCTGTGATAGCTAAAACTTGACTTTTAAAAACAGTGTTCTGAATTACCGAGGATCTCAAAATGGCTTATCTGTAGGCTGCCTCTTTCATCTCTTGCTATTTTTAATAGCCCATTATGAATCATTTTGATATGTTCATAAATGTTATCCTTTCTGCAAGTTCTTCGCTATGGTTGTCAACTGCTGAGGCTAATATGAACATGGTTAGTTGGTCTGGCATGTGAGAGCTTCAAAAAATGACTGCTTGGCTGCATAATTTGTAATACCTCTGACTGCCCTGAACATCCATAAATAAGGAGAATGTGTATTCTGCTTGTCTATAATCAAGACATCTTCAGTCTGCTTTGTTTCATCTAAGTTGAGGAGGTTGCTCTGAGCCTGGTTTGTCTTTCAGGATGATGTACACCATGGGCTAAACATTGCTCCCGTTGAAATGAATAGCACAGCAACACTTATTTTGGAGGGACATGGACACACTGCAGCAGTCAGGAACCCAAACAGGCAGCTTTCAAATGACATAAGCCTCCTCCCCTGTTGAGGGGCTTCTGCCAACATCTCCATGAGATGTTCTTCCACGGAGGCTGAAAGCCAATGGTGAAGGTGTCCAGCATTGCTCTCCTCCCTGGAACTGGGCTGCTCAACCCGCATCCCTGCAGCCTTCCTCCACATGTCATGGAGGGCTCTTCCTTTCCTGAGGACCTGCTGGGGACAGTCTGCAGGCAGCTCAATCGTCCTGACACCCTTCTCCTGCTATCAGCTTGCTTAGGGCCTTGGATCTGCAGCCTGCAGGCCCCAAACAGCTTGTGGAGTTTGCAGTCAACAGGACACATATGGTATTTCTCTAAAAAAGAGACTTGCTGTGTCTTGGATGTGCTTTGTGACGTAAAGATCGACTGGAAACACAAGCAAGGCATTCATTTATTTTGGCCATCTAGCATCCCAGGCTGCAAGGCGCTGGGGAAGGATGTAGATTACTGCTAAGAGCGGTAGGGTTGAGGGGGTCTCTCCTGCACCTCCTGTTGCCAACTCTGGTGTGTTTCTCTTCCGTGACTTTTTTTCCTCAGGCACAAATTGGAAAAATATAAAACATTCCTCCCTTCACAGCGAGGAGGAACACTGGAGTTTCTCACTCTTCTCCCAGGAGGGACTCGTCTAGCTTAACACCCAGGAGAAGGAGGGAACCCAGACAGCCCTCCCATCTCCCAGACAGGGAGGGCTGCGCTCACCAGTGAGGCAGGTGTGAGGACATTATTGCAAGGAAGTGCTGCTTCCAGGGGGGATCAAAAGCTCAACCGGACAGCAACTAGCCCGTGGGGACAGGAAAGCAGAAGGGGAATAAGATGATGAGTGGTTACAACCTCAATTATGTTCCACTCCTGAAAGGCAAAGCCTCCTGCCACGCTGTGCCTCTGCACCGTGCTTGGGCACAGGCTCAGCGCTGACTCAGAAGGAAAAGTGCCAGCATCTGAGTCACCAGAACCACTTCTTGCAGCACTACGGGTTTTCCTTAGGGATCAATCCAAGCAATAACAAGACCAAATTTCACTTAACTGGTCTGATGTGAGAAGATGGCAGCCCTAGGAGGTAGAACTAGCTTGGTCGCCTGCCATGTCCTGCAGGTCAGGGCAGTGAGTGCGTGGGCAAAGTGGTGAGGACAATGCCCGAGCAACCCTGTCTCACCAGTGCCACCATCCTCTCCTTCCGTGAGCCATTTAGTCTCATGCTGTTGAGAAGTTGCCAAGGGCTACATTATTTATGGACCTATTGTAGCGGGGCCAGAGAAGGCCACGAAGATGCTGGGAGGGCTGGAGCCCCTCTGCTGTAAGGACAGGCTGAGAGAGTTGGGGATGTTCAGCCTAGAGATGAGAAGGCTCCGGGGAGACCTCAGAGCCCCTTCCACTCCCTAAAGGGGCTCCAGGAAAGCTGGGGAGGGACTCTGGATCTGCGAGGGGAGCCATGGGACGAGGGGGAATGGTTTTAAACTGAAAGAGGGGAGATTTAGATGAGATCTGAGCCAGAAATTCTTTGCTGTGAGGGTGGTGAGCCCCTGGCCCAGGTTGCCCAGAGAAGCTGTGGCTGCCCCATCCCTGGAGGTGTTCAAGGCCAGGCTGGACGGGGCTTGGAGCAACCTGGTCTGGTGGGAGGTGTCCCTGCCCAGGGCCAGGGGGTGGGACTGGATGGACTTTAAGGTCCCTTCCAACTCTAACCATTCTACGATTCTGTGATTATTTAAGCCAGGATCTGCTATCACTGCACTCAAACTTTTTCAAGGTGAGGATGATGTAGGCAGAGGAGCAGCTAGAAATCCTGCCAGTCAGGCAGCACGGCCATCAGGTCACTGGGCATTCCCTAAGAGCAAGGCTGCTCCACACCCTCCAGGTCACAAAATAAAACAATGTCCTTTCAGCATCGAAAGTGGGCATTAAGGCTCTCCCTAATCTGCCTTTGGGTGTTCACAGAACTGCTCAGAGCTATAAAAAGAATAATTTATGAAATCCCTAGATCAGTTATATAATAGCATCACGGTGCATAATTGCAAAGCTCAGGAGTGTTGTTACCCTTGCAAGCCAGTCATTTGCACTTACGCGTTCGGTGCTGCTATGACAGCAGAAGGCATTTTTGCTGAATCCAAGAAATTCTGCTGCAGAACAACTGTCCAAACAACCTAATGTTAAGGGGCTTGTGATGCTTCTTACATAAAGGCTTGAAATAGTACAGGGCAGGAGGAAGTAACACGGAACGGGAAATGTGCTAGAAAGCTGTTAAGTCTGTGAGACAACTAACACGAGGCGTTGAACAAGCTGTGCTGATGTTACAGGCACTGGAGCTACAGCTACCGTGGGACAGGACACGTCTTGCACAAACTCAAGTGTGAGCAAGGTCAAGGTTGCTGGTGGGGCTTCGGTCACAGTTTTCACTGAGATGGTTGAGGAGTTACCACCCCTCACCTCAAGGATGCAGAAGACAGTTAATTAGGAATGTGTGAGCGTTAGCAGTGGATCCGATTCACCTTCCATTTAAGTCTATGAAAGCATTTATTGATTGATTTCAGTAAGAGCTGGTTCAGGGCTTAAGTTTCCAGATGAAGTGTACAGATGGGCAGGAATACAACCGGTTCTCTGAAGTTCAGCTGAATTACCTGTAAGTCCAGAATGTGCGAATGACATATAATTCTAAGGCATAATTTGTAAATAGCGTGCTTGTGCAGCTTTCTCACACACTGGGTTGGGCAGTAATTCAGACAGTGCAAATTGTCCTTCCCCAACTCAGGACAGGTGCCTGCAGGACCTACATGGTGGGAAGGCTTAGAGAGCTGGCAAAGGTGCCTTAGGACAACCATGGCCTTCCACTGCTGGGTAAGGAGGAGGAGCAGGTCAGGCAGGCTCCAGTGGGTGTAGGGACAGGGTTCACAGCCACTGCCATGTTGCAGATCGTTACTCAAAACTGTGCTCCTCTCGTGGTGGCCATCTCCATTACCAACCCTCCAAGCCTACAACATCCCTGCGCACCTGGCTGGGGTGGCAACAAACAACGAGAAAAACCGCGTCCAAGAAGCAGTAGGGAATAGGGTCTGCGCTGAGAGACAAGGGACGAAATCCATTTGCTCCCTCTTCATTTCATTTTGGAGAAAAAGTAGGAAAAATACCCAGAAGAAGCTATGAAGATTTGTGAGAGGTCTTCTATGAAAGAAACCATAAGAAATCATAAGTGAATTGGAGAAACTATATCATCAGAAGCAGAAGTGAGAGCAGTGTCATGCTTGGACTCAGCAAGGCATAAGCAGGGAGGTGGCTGGTGAAAGTTAGCGGGGGCTGGTGGAGCTCCTCAGTCCAAAATCTACATTCAAGGAAGAGAAGCAAAGGCAACCGAATTAGGACAGTGAAGAGTGAGAATTGCTTCCAGGAGCTGGAGCCCACAGCGACTGAATTAGGACTGTTTGGGCATCATTTGAAATGAGGAGGAAGCTGAAGCTGTTTCCTGGAGCTTGGCACAGGGGGGTTCATCACGCTCAGTCAGCCCCCACAGAGGGACGGGAGACAGGGACTGAGCAGATGGGTGCTGCCTTGCCTGTCACGTCTCTCAGGGCGAGAACTGCTGGGGCTGAGCGCTCCCTACCTGGGCAAAAATGCCACCAAGGGAGAAAATTGAGTCAGGAGTCCTGCCAACACGGGTCCTGCAGGGTGGGATTTAATCCTGACCAAAGCAGGGAGGTGGACAGGGTGATGGGCTGATAGGGATGGCAAATCATGGCCTTAGGGGGAGCAGAAAAGAGTGATGGGGCAGAGGGAGGAGAGGCAGAAAGAGCCATCCTATAGGTCTCATAGCATGCACATTGGGGCCAGTTCTGTTTAATATCAGCGACCTGGATGAGGGGATCAAGGGCACCCTCAGTAAGTTTGCAGACAACACCAAGTTGGGCGGAGTGTTGATCTGCTGGAGGGTAGGAAGGCTCTACAGAGGGATCTGGACAGGCTGGATCGATGGGCCAAGGCCAGTGGTGTGACGTTCAACAAGGCCAGGTTCTGGGTCCTGCACTTGGGTCACCCCAACCCCATGAATGCCACAGGTTGGGGGCAGAGTGGCTGGAGAGCTACCCGGTGGAAAAGGACCTGGGGGTGCTGGTTGACAGCGGCTGAATATGAGCCAGCAGTGTGCCCAGGTGGCCAAGAAGGCCAACAGCATCCTGGCCTGTATCAGGAATAGTGTGGCCAGCAGGACTGCGGCAGTGATCTTCCCCAGTACTCAGCACTGGTGAGGCCCCACCTTGAGGGCTGTGTCCAGTTTTGGGCCCCTCACTGCAAGAAAGACACTGAGGTGCTGGAGCGTGTCCAGAGAAGGGCAACGGAGCTGGTGAGGGGTCTGGAGCACAAGTCCTGTGAGGAGCGGCTGAGGGAGCTGGGGGTGTTCAGCCTGGAGAAAAGGAGGCTGAGGGGAGACCTTCTCGCTCTCTGCAACTCCCTGAAAGGAGGGTGTAGCCAGGGGAGGTCAGTCTCTTCTCCCAAGGAACAGGCGATGGGACAAGAGGAAATGGCCTCAAGTTGCACCAGGGGATGTTTAAATTGGATATTAGGAAAAATTTCTTCATTGAAAGTGCTGTCAAGAATTGGAACAGGCTGCCCAGGGAAGTGTTTGAGGCACCATCCCTGGAAGTATTTAAAAGCCGGGCAGACGTGGTGCTGAGGGACATGGGTTAGTGGTGGACTTGGCAGTGTTAGGTTAACGGTTGGACTTGATGATCTTAACAGTCCCTTCCAACCTAGACCATTCTATGATTCTATATTGCTCCCACTGAGAGCTGGTGGTGGGCAGAAGCAGAGATACTGGCTGTGGTGGGGGATACTGGGCTGTGGAGCTTGGAGACCTTGAGCTCCTCTGGGCACAGCGTTGCCTGGGGTCCCTCTGTGCTGCCGGAGGAGGTCTGTCTCTCCCCAGCAGCAGCCAAAACGAGTTAATCGTGGGTTAGCAAAGCACAACTTTGCATCTGGTGCTGAGAAGCTGCAAGCGTGAGCACTGGTGGGCTTTGTGCAACTAATGGCCATGTCTGCGGAGAAGACACACTCAGCAGACCGCTGCCTGCCGGTCCTGGCTGTCAGGCTGAGAAGCGCTTCCACAAAACAGTTAATGTGTGTGTACCGAGCACTTCCTGAGCAGTTGCTGAGTATAGGAGATCAGTTATGCAAGCTGTTTCTTCAGTTTTAATCTGATTTCCTCCCTCTGCTCTTAATAAATCTTATTTTTATTAGATCTTTTGAGTCCTCGGCAGCTTGGGAATTTCACATAGATTTTCCAGGAAAAGAAAGACCTCTGAAAGGAGGTATGAAAAAAAAAATAGAAAGGGGCTCTGGAGATATTCAGGCAGCAATTCTCAGCTGAAAGAGCACAGGACACAGGTCCTTTTCTTCACAATGCCATTTTCAGGGCAGAGAGCTGCTGGAAATAGCTATTGTTGACTCTGGCTGAGAACTTTAAGGGATAAGAGGTATCACTGCTTGTCAAACAGCCATGGCAGGGTGAGTTAAAAAGGGATGGCTGATGTGATGGGGGACTGCAGTGGGTTATGCGGCTCCTTTGTGAATCCGCGTGGCTGGTTGTGCTGCCTTAAGGCAGGTTTTGCCATTTATGAGGGGTGATTCCCCTCATGCTGCCTTTGCTAGGGTTCATCCTTGTCATTGTTTGCTTCCTATCACCGGCATGTTTGAACCAGATTTGACGTCAACTCCCAAATCTGATAGCAGCTGAATTTACAGCAGACGCTCGGCAAAGCTCTACCTAAGGAAGTTTTTTACTTGAAGGAAGCTATTATAGCTTGTAGTCCATTGCAGGTGGTGAGCAAGCAACACCAGGGCTTGCCAAAAAATGGCATACCACAGGGTCAGCGCAAGGCCACCTTTGACAGCTGGGAGGAGGCAGCAGTTTCCAGCTTCTGCTGATTTCCTATGGTATATTTGAACTCTACTTTGGGAAAGAAACCAGTCTGGCATGCTACTTCAGAAAGGCTACTGAGCCCTCATCTACCAGACTACTATTTCACTTATTCTTGGAAACTTTAACTACCCTGAAACACTGGAATTGGGATGGTGGGAAGGGTTTGGGGGGGTTGATGTGTTTTTTTTTTTTACCTGTTACTTTCCATTTGGAATTATTTGCTGAGAGCAAGTCTTTAGTAGCACGGAATTGGGATGTTTCAGGCTCTCAGTTGGTACCAGCACATTTTTCTTATGGTTGTGGGGTTTCTTTACTTAAGACTAAAATATATCTATGCTTCAGCCTTGCATTGATACGAAGCTTGTGCATCACAAATGCTGATTTATAGGAAATCACAGAAACCCCCAAACCCATGCCATTACAAGTGACTCAAGGAACTATTTAACAGGTCATCAGGATCACCGGGAGTTTCTCAACCACTGAAGCTGGGACAAGCCCAAATTCAAGGAGATCTCCGCAGGGATGTAACTGGTGGTGCCCAGGTATCTTCCGCTCAGTCTTGATGCCTCAAGCAGTCAATCAACTTTTTATCCCTGCAGCCTGGCTTGGCCTTTAATACTGTCTTAGTTCTTATCTGTTATTTCATGTTTCTGATATGTCCTGGAACCCTTCACTTTGGACACCATTTCTTCTGTTACACGCTATAACTGGGCCCCCAAAAAGGAAATACAGTTGGGCTTCAGCTGACAGGGGTAGAATTGCACTAAGCTCCAGCTTCCCCCATGGTGTATTCCTAAACTCCACAACATCCCCAGCTCTGAAATGATCTGTAAAGGTTACCACAATAACAGCAGGATGCCATCTTATTTATTTTGCACTTGGATTTTAGAGTTCCCTATCTGAAAGTACATCAAGTCTCGGTGGAGCTCTAACATCAATGCCACATTCTCTGAAGCAAGGAAAATATAATATTTTTACAGTCGGTCTTTAAATCATTTTCTGACAACAAATCAATCTTACAAGGAGCCTTGTTGGTGTTATGAGTAAGAGAAGGAGAGATTTTGAGATTAAAGTGTAATAATAGTTTGCTGTCTCCACAAATTTGCCCTTTCGTCTATCAAACTATTGCATTCTGCTGCCGAGATCTAATTAAGCCCCACCAATCAGATTTATGATGGTGCTAATAGGAAAAAGGATCGTATAATGCTGTTAATATGTGCTCTGTAATTAACATTAATGGGAGTCGCGTGGTTAAATGCCCCTCGCATCACCCTGAAAATGCACCTGTAGGTGCAGTGTTTACTTTATAACTTCGGGGAAGCAGCAATAGATACTGACCGATTGCCCATCTTGGCAATTAGCAAAGAAGTTAGAGGTGCTTCAGGCATCACTCTGCCCCACAACGGTGCTTGACCTTGGAGCCCCTGGACAGGAGATGAGGCTTCTCCTCCAACCCTCCACGTGGTTGTGTGACATTGTACCGGGGTTTTTATGCATAACGTTGCAGGATGGAGCGGGGAAGGTGCCAAGAGCCCCCTAGAAGGGCCATATCCCCGTTTCTGTAATCCCTCACCCTGGAGCTTTCCGGAGCCTTCAGTATTTCATGGAGCCTCCAGTATTTCATGGAGCCAGCTTCTGCAGAATCAGTGCTTTGGAGACCCAAACCTTTGGTAACGAGATCCAAAGCCTGTGGAGCCCTTTCGTGCTGAAATACAAATCTGATATTTGGATACTCAAACCTTTGGTAATGAGATCCAAAGCCTGTGGAGCCATTTTGGGCTGAAATACAAGTCTGACATTTGGATACCTGTGTCCACTAAAAACCCTAAGATTTTTTTTTTCTCTAGTCGTAGCTTTAGTGGTTAAACCCAAACGGGCACGTGACACTCTGTGTGCCCTAAATCATCATTATTGTTTCACAAGGAGGTATTGCTCTTTCTTGGTGCCTGTGGATAACATTTTCCTTAATTAGAAAAGTAGTGTCTTGCCCCCTCTCTCCAGGGGTGCAATTTATTGCCCAAGTGAAAGGCAATGGAAATCATTAAATCTTAAATCTCAGCCCTGACACAGAACCCTTGGCTACCTCGACCTTCTCTCTGACCCAAACTGCCCTAAAACCATGCAACTTTTCCAGCCCTCTGTGTAACTATTAGGTGTGTTTGCTATGTGATGTTTATTTTATCTTTGCAGGTGTAAATTTAAGTTGAGGCCAAGTCTGTGGAAAAAACTAGGGATGCAAACAGGAACGGCGAAGTGATATATGCTGAGTGATGAGAACTCAGAGTAAAACAGGATATTAATTGTAAGAAATGTGAAGTCCTAATTTCTCCCCAGCTCCCCAAATAGAAAGAGAGTGGAAATAAATGCTTCGAAGTAGGATATTCTTGGTGAATTAGAGTGAGTGTTTTCATTTTATCTTCCTAATAATGATTTAAGATGACTTTTGCATGAATTTAAGCACTATAAAGAAATGAAAGCCTGGGAGGAAGATGGTTCTGAGGAAGATTTCCATGTTAAAATATTGAGAATGATTTTCAAAAGCATTTAAGTGACTTATAGCCTACATCTCCTGAACTTAAACTCTTAAGAGAAAACATTTTAAAGGTGCCTGGGGGTGCAATTACGCTTTACAGCTTGAGCAGTCCTAACCATTCCCTTCGCTTTCTGTTCAGGCTCCAGTCAAGGCCCCTTCCTCCGTGCCATGAACCAGCTTTCAACCTCTCAGACCCCGCACAGGGTGAGTTCAAATACTTAAATCAACAAAATAAGCATTTTTTTTCCCTTCAGGTTAGCAAGTTGAGGCAGCTAAGCAAAGGATCCAGCCACCCCCAGAACTTGTATGAGGGGAGGAGGAGAGGACAGCTGGGTCAGCTCTTCCATCTGACCTCCTGCAACGCCTAACTTCACTCAGAGGGTACAGAAATCAAACTTGTATTTTCCAAAATTACTTTTGGATCTAAATACAGATTTTATTTTTTTTACCAAGCCTTTGGCTCTTCAAAGCTCAGGTCCTTTGCAGAATGAGACTCCCTGTCCTCAAGAATGCATTTATGCATTCATCTTATGAAGAAAGGCTGAGGACTTGCGTCTTTTTAGTCTGGAAAAAAGACGGCTGAGGGGGGATCTTATCAGCGCTTATAAATACTGAAAGGGTGGGTGTCAGGAGGATGGGGCCAGGCTCTTTTCAGTGGTGCCCAGGGACAGGACAAGGGGTAACGGGCACAAACTTGACCATAGGAAGTTCCATCTCAACATGAGGAGGAACTTCTTTCCTGTGAGGGTGGCAGAGCCCTGGCACAGGCTGCCCAGAGAGGTGGTGGAGTCTCCGTCTCTGGAGACATTCCAAACCCACCTGGATGCGTTCCTGTGCCACCTGCTCTGGGTGACCCTGCTCTGGCAGGGGGTTGGAGGACATATCTCCAGAGGTCCCTTCCAACCCCCACCATTCTGTGATTTTTTTTTTTACTAGAGCTCTCTTGGTTCTTTTACAAGTATTATGCCACCTTCCCACGAACTCTATGGCACCCTCTTCACAGACGCTGTGTAACTGTTAACTGAAAATGAGCCCAGGGATGCAGATGAGGCAATTCCAACCAGTACCAGGACCAAGCGGCTGCGAGGATGCCCCAGACAGGGCTCAGGGCCACTTTTTCATGGAAATGCGTCTAGAGCCTCCAGTCCAGCCCCAGCTCCGCCCTGAACGCCTTAATCTCTTTATTATACCCCAAACCCTGAAACCCACCGAGCCGTTCTCCCCCTCGGGAGGTATTTCTCCGTTTACAGGTGACGCTCGGTGTGAAGCTGTTCCAGCACTTGCTTGGCAGGACCAACCCTCAACCGCATCCCCCACCGCGCTGCCTCTCCACGCCCAACCCAGCCGCCCGGGGCCGTGAAGCGCTTCTCCCACACGTGGAGGAGAAGGCGCCGGGCTCGGCCCCTGCGGCGAACGGCGGGGCCGAAGGCGCCTCCCCGCAGCCTGACGGGGCCCGATCGCCCGGGCTGCGGCCTGTGGGGACGGGACGGCCCAGCCTCGGCTACCCCTCCGAACCCCGGCCCCGGCCCCGGCCCCGGCCCCGGCCGTTCCCGCCCCGCCCGGCGACCCCCAGCCCCCGCCCCGCCACCGGAAGCGCCGACCCGGAAGGCGTTTAGAGGTCATGGCGGGCAAGATGGCGGCGCCCAGGCAGTGAGGGGAGAGGGCGGCGGGAGCAGCGCTGCGGCTATGAGCGCTGCCCGCCGCTGCAGCCCGCCCCGGGCGCTGGCAGGTACTGCCGCCCGCGGGGACAACGAGGCCCTGGCAGGGTCTGGGGGTGGAGGGGGGCTGCGGCCGGTGCGGCGGGCAGGGCCGGTGCTGACCCGGGCTGACCCCCGGGCTGGGAGTAATCCCTGCGGTTGCTCTATATAGTGATCTACACAGCTTGTGTATCTCTGTAAATGTTCCTCCATACCTGTACCTCTATAGAGGTATAGGTGTCGTGTCGTACAGCGTGTCCTTTTCATGCATTTGACTTTGGCGCTGCCCTGTGTCAGCTGCTTCCTTTCAGTGTTGCTTGTGCCATTTTGCCCAGGTGATTTTATTGATAGTATGTAGAGACAGTCATAGGAGAAGAAAGGAAGAATGTCTCTCTGGGGGGGCTAGGAGATGTGGAAGAACTCCCCAAAACCATCAGCCCAATCCTCTGCTTTCAGTTCTTTCTCCTGGAGCCTGCAAACGTGTTTCTCCCCACCCGCGTGGCCCCGGTTCCCTTTTTGGGGGGTGTCTTGTGTCGCAGCTGGCAATAGACATTGAACTCTGAATTAGAAGCAAACTCAGTGGCAGAGAGGGAACTGGAATCTAATTTCTAATTCTTTCTTTAATTAGGGTTATTTTTCTGGCATCTGAAGAACACTGGAATACGGCAGGTACCATGCCAGTTTGTGCATCTGTGCCGCGTAGCCAATGACAGATTGGTTACATTTCAGTACTTTAACTTTCTCAAACGAATGGTAAGTCAGGGAGTTTACTTATCCCATGTTTCTCATTCTTTAATTCATTTTGTCCCATGTAATAAGTCAAAATGGAGATTAGTTGATAAAAATAATATTTTTTTTATATCTGTGAAGCCCAGGCAATTCTAAGCATCTCCTTTTCTGCATTGCTTCAAAGTTAAACACTTGGGATCTAAAACATTTGAGGTTAGAGGAAACCCACGGTGGCAAGGATAATGCCTTGGGCTGAAGTGTGTCCTCTACCTGACCAGAAGCTTCCTGTGCCTTTGAAGTGGAGCGCTCATCTCATGTTGAGAAATGTGAAATGAAATTATTTTCAAAATTATTTGTTAAAATGCCAATAAGCAAATCAAATTTTGGCTACCATTCATATAAGCGATAGATGGAACTCACTTGTCAGGGTAGTGTGTTCTGACTGAAGAGTTAATCGGTTAATTTGAATCAAAACTCCTGAGCTCGTTAACTTAATGGGTTACATTCTGTGGCCTGTTGTTAATTTTAGGTATTGAAAGAGCTGTAATTATCATTCAGACCCCTGGGATTGTATCTTCTTTGAACAGTAGTGTCACAGGCAAGAGGATGGTAGTAAAAGACATATTTTGCTCTGCTCTGAGTTGTGTCCCGTTCATTGTACTTTAGAGCTACATCCATGAAATACGGATAAGACTAAGTCTTACAGCTAATGACTGCCTTGACCACAAGGAGCATGTACATCTGTTGGTATTTTTTGAGCTTCAGTCATGTGTGAAGCAAGAGTTGCGGGTCTCTTCCATGCTTCTGGGGATCACCAGCACTTCCCAAATCCTTTTTTCTTGCTGTTGATTTCATCTGTATTCACATCATTCATACAGGGTTTCATGTCCCTCTTTATAATTATTAACTTGTATTTTAAACCATGATTAATTGAAAGCTCAGTCTTTTTATGCCTGTTGCTTGTGCTTGAAATATATAGAATATTTTGGGAAAGAAAATAGATTGGAGAAGATAAATGCTCTTTTTCTTACTCTCTGTTTTATTCTGCAAGAGTTTTAAAAGAAAGGAGACAACTGTCTCCTAACTTTCCTTTCAGTATATGTTTATTCGAACTCCTGTTGAAAATTGTTAAGCTTAGTAAATTAGCATAAAGTTTGGGCTAAGTAGTAATAGCCTAATGTGGGAGACGATTTTATATCATAGGAGGTAGATCGTATTTTCTGTAATTTTTCTGATTTTTTTTTCCCTGTATCTTAAAGACACAAAAAGTTTTTAGTGCTTATATTTAGAGACTGGAACTGTTTGAAGGTGAACTGATTGACTGTAAATCTGCCTTTGTAATAATAAAAATCTGCCTTGTCCAACTTCAGAAACTTTTCTGCATGTGAAATAAGCGTTTGAAATTCAGGCTAACTCAGTCATGTCATCATAGGAAGTAATTCTGCTAACAATAAGAATAATATAGCAATATAATTCATGTTGTTAATAACCTGAAATGGACAGAAATATCTTCTTAACTATTCATCTTAACATTTCTCATTCTGTTCAGTATGTAACGCAATACAACAAAGACCTCAGCCAACGAGCCAAACCCAAGTCAGATTCAGTTGCATCTCCTTTTCGGGAGCTTCAGCAATTGGATCAAGAAAAAAAGGTTATACACAAGATTAGACCAATTTCACCTGTTCATCAACCTTTGTCTGAGACATTGAGCAGAAATGAGCTGAGAGAAGTGAAGTCAGCTGCAGAAACTGAAGTCTCAGTCGCACCAGTAAGAGCAGAATCCAAAGAAGACAGACAGTGGAAAGAAATGAAACTACGGCTGGATGATTTGCCAGGAATTTTGGCACGCTTGTCCAAAATTAAGCTTACAGGTACTACTGGTCATTTTCTCACTTCTGTGCATCCTGTTTGCTATCAGAGTTCTTCCGCATTTTACTGGTACTGTGTAGGTTTTTGTGTGATAATTCCCACTTGACTGACGCAAAGTACCTAGGTCAATTCCATCAAATGTGTGCAGGGAAAAATTGTTTTATGGAAGTATTTAATGGTTTTCTCATTAAATTTGTTTAAAAGCAGTGAGGAGGAGCTTGCATCGTATCGCCAGCTAGCTTTTGGGAATCATAAGCAAGTGTTAGTACAAAAAATTCGGTGAAGCTGGATTAGGAAGTGAATTTACAAGCATTGTAAAGTAGTAGTATTTAAAGTAGTCTTGTTTAAGTTTACCAATGTTCTGGCTTATTTACTTACATTTCACTTTAGGAATGCTTATTGTGAGATTAGTACTAAAAGTACTAACAAAAGATAATATGAATAATTTCATATCTTATAAAGGAAAACGTTTGTGACCAATTAAATTTTCTAAAATAAGATATTAATTACTTTTCTAGTCAGTGATTGAATCTTCAAACCAGCAGTTTGCCTTGTAGCCTAACTACATTTTCGCTTATTCTTATAGTAATATTTTACAAGTATAAATGACTTCATTGCCAATAGGTAGTGCTATATATGCTTTAATATCTAAGGAAACTAATATTCTGACCATAGACTTACATCTTCTCTGTATGGGGGCCAAGAACAGAAATATAATTTCCTGAGTCCCTGCTGTGGTCCTCTCTCCAGTGGGTGAAATAAATTCTTAATAATAAAACTGTTGTTTGCCATAACAATTTGTTGTAATAAAAATCCTGGTTTCAGTTTACTTTTTGAAACTTTTTGTCTTACAATATGAATATTTTCATTGCTTGCTTCTCCATGGAAAAATTGTACAGACCACATACAGTGTACAATGGTCATTTAGATTTTTGTCCAATAAAAAGCCGTATAGTTCTCAGTGTTGATGAGACATCTCATCTTTTGGACTTGGCAAAGCTGACCTTGTTTGTATGTCCAAATGCTCTTCCTCATTATTTTTTAAAAACCTCAAGGTGTTTATTTTGTGCTGGTAAAGAGCTGGGTTAGTAGACTTGAGGGATGAAAAGCTCGTCTTTTGATACTTTGCCATGCAGCCTTTACGTATTAGCCTTGGTAGTTTCAAATTTAGGTACATAAAACTCTTACTGGCACATTCAGCGGTTACCAGGATTATTGTACTTCAAAGTTGCAACAGCTTTGTCCACATACAGCATCAACTATTGCCTCTTCTTTATTCCTGCATAATACAGGTCTTGTATTTTTCTCCCCCATGCTGTTCAGTTTTGGTAATATTTTGCTTTTGTTGGGCTCACCTTAGATAACTTAAGTGCTATATGAACGATTTGCTCTTCTGGCATATTTTCAATGAGGTGATTTTATTTAAGTGGCTCTTTTATGTGAACTTGAAAGCTGGCTAGTTATTGAAGTAGAATTAAATTTTAAAAATCTCAGTAGATCCAGAAATTAAAAGTTAAAATGCAATGATTTAGTGACCACCTTAAAAAGGAGAGGGAGCAGATGAACCGTTGTTGCTAATACTCCTTATGGGTAAGCTCAGCGTTAGTACTATGTCTGAGTATTACTGGTGCTCCTCAAAATGGGAGTTTCAAGAACTAGACCAAGATGGAAGAGTGTCTTTTTCTAGAGGAAATAATTGTATGGGCTGCTTTTGCTGTGTGGCCTCCCTGTTGCTGCCAAACTTTTCAACAGCTTCTAGTAGGCTCTTGTTTAACTGCAAAAGGCAATATTGACAGGCAAGAAAGTATGGCTCTCATCTTAAAGTAAGGTGTTCCTTGAAAGCTGTAGAGGGCATTGGTTACAGAATTTCAAGTGCTTCAGGCTTGTCAGTTGTTTTCTATGAGTTTGCATTTTGAGATGTGATCTTCTTGATACAAGGTAAGTGTAGTAAACTTTGTACCTGTTGAGAAGGTATAGAGATAGAGAAAAAACCTTAACCTCTCTTCTCGTTGTAATCTTTGTATGTTTGGTGGGAATGGTGATCTGGGGTGGGGACATTTTATTGGAAGTAGAAAGTGTAAAAGAATAAATTGGGTGAAGAAGGGCTTGTAGGAGGAGAGTTCTGTTGTTGGTCTTTATTGGTCATAGGATAGTGTAAGAGATGCACAGGAAAAATACTGGGTGTAGTGTGTGGAGCAAGGGAATATAACTAGCTTTTTTCCAATTTCTGTAATCATTTAGACAGATTATATATTCTCTAAAGAATATGGCGGCGCAGTCCTTTGATTTTATTCTTTTTTTAAAGAAAAATAAATTCTCTGAGATCGGTTTTTAAGTTACAAATGACACACAACTCCATTCCCTTCACCCATGAAGTTCTGATAGATCTCATATCCTGTGTGTTTTTCTTGGCAGGCTCTTTATTTATACTTTTTAGAGTATGAAATAACAAAAAAACAAACTCTGCATTATGCTAAAATGGGACTTCCTTATGCCCTTCTCTTTTCCCGCTGCTGAAGTAAAGAGAATGTTTGTTTGTATTCTGAACTGTAATTCACCTTTGAAAGGAAATGAGTTTAGTGATTAGCATACCCTCCTGCTTCATGTAAACTGCCGCTCTTGTGACTCTGCCATTAGAAGCTCTGCCTTGCCCAACAGGAAAAGATTTTTGTTTATATTCTTTTGCCATAGAAAACAATTAGGGAACTTTTAATTACTTGTCACGTAACCTACCTTTTTGGGTTCAATTTCCATCCTTTCCCTTCTCTGTAGTGTTCTCTGTTGGCCGCTGTCTGAACAGCTGTGTCTTACCATCTAGGCACTTGGCAAGCTAATGCATGTCTGATAAGTTTTCAGAATTATAAGTGTCATTGTTCTCAACTTTATCCTAAAGTTCATGTGTAGCTGAAAATAGGAGAGAGAGATGTGAGGGTATGGTAATAGGAGGAAATTCTTATAATTCATAATGCAAACACAGTAAGATTTTTGGGTTGTCTCATCTTAAATTTAGCTTCACATTTACATTTAAGCAATGTTTTCCCTAGTGATCACAGATGAAAACTAAGATGAGCTATGTGCAAAAACACCAGAAAATTAAACTTCAGTTTTTAATCTGGGGGAAGTGGATGAAGGCACGATATGAAAAATGCTGAGTATTTTTGTGAGATATTTCTCTGTGGTTTCTGAACATTTCCTCATTGTTGCTCCTGTTGTAAAGGATGTCTTCACATTGGTGTTTTGGTGAGGACAAGCAGCTATAGATGTATTGCACCTGACGTAGCACCTGTCTGAGAAGTGGATGTATCAACATGGGTCAGATGCAAACTTAACTGCTAATTTCTAAACAGCTGCAGAATTTTTAATGGCACTTGCAAGTTCATTGAGGCAGGGGCTGTGTCTTTACCATGTCTCTATCTCTGCTCTGCCTGGAAGAGCTGAGTCCTGACTCCAGGCTACTGTAATGTGGATCTTCTTTAGAAAGTCATACTAGAGCGCATGTGTTTCAAATATTTATATACCTTTCCTTTATCCTGTGTTTTAATATACTACAGTTAACATTTTTATTTCTGTTCGCAAGCATATTAATTTGTCTAAAGATTCTTCTTCATTCACAATTGTGTATTAACTGGTTATTATTTACCCACACATCATATGCGAAGTCACAGTCTCTCCCCCAAAGTCTTTATATTCTTTTACGGCATCTCATTGCAAGGTACTTTTAATTTCCAACTCTTAGAAGGTGTTTTAGAGTTTTGGTAGTATTTTCTTCAAAGTACATTTTAATAGTCAATCCATTGAACATTGCTTTTCTCTTCTGATTACTGAAAACTTTGTTTCAGATCTCACCAGAAAAACTTCTGCACTTGGTGTCTTGCTTTGGTTTAGCGTGTGCAGTATCTGTGCATAATCACAGGGACCAAAAAGGGCTGCTTCTAACCCAATCTATTTTCCCTCAAGTCAGGACCACCTTTAGGTCTATCATTCCTGACTTGATGTTGCTTTGTCTGTTCCTAAAACCAAGTAGGGAATATACAGCTTCCCTGGGCAGCCTGTGGCTGTGTGTTACCGCCCTTACTGCTGAAAAGTGTCTCTGTGTCTCTAACAGAAACCCTCCTTTGCTTCCCTTTAATTATGTTACTATTTCTCCAAACACCAAGAAATCTGGAAGCCTTCTCCAAGTAAGCTTTTTTTTTCTGTGTTTATCTCATTGAGGATGCGAGATGTTGTTTGGTTGTATCTACCTCTCGGAGAGTTCAGCCCAGTGTCCTATTAACATTAGGTAAGAAGAGTTGAGAGTAAATTATCTCTGTTTTTGTTGCGGTCTATACCTTAGAGCTAAAATAGGCCAGGCTGTTTACATCTATGTAAATCTGGAGTCATTAATCATCTTTAATAGAGTCATTCTAAGGTTTATTATAGTCAGATCAGAATCAAACCTATTGTGTTCTTGGCATGTGTAATGTGCATGTCATGGACAGAATCACAAGACTGATATAATCGATTCTCTAAGGAGGCCCATAAATTTGCTTGATGTTTGTTTTTAAGGTAAAAGTAAATAGAAGGCATTTTGATGCCATCTGATCTTTAGTAGCTTCTTCCACAGGAAGGAGGATGTGGACATTCTCCAATCAGCTGCCAAAAGTTTTTGAAAGACAGATTTGGAAGCATCTGTGCTTTGGTTTTCAAATCTTTTGTAAAATATGTGAATCTTGGCACAGAGAAAAGATGTTTCATAAATTGAAACGGGAGGTTCTGGCTTGACATAAAGAAAAGAAAAATTTCACCATGAGGACAGTCAAACTTTGGAGCAAGTTGCCCACAAATGATGTGAAACTTCCATCCTTGGAGATGACAAAGCCCGAAGGGACCTGCCCTGAATTCAGCGTTGACCCTACTTTGAGCAGGAGGTTGGACTTGATGATCGCCTGAGATCCCTTCCAGTCTGAATTACGCTGTGTTGTTGCTAGACAATGTTAGACAAAAACTTAGGAGAAGAGGCTGCCAGCTACAAAATTGTGCATGGTTTCTATGTCATGGACTTATTGATATACGTTTAGGATTTACAAAGTGGAGACATATGATAATTTATGATCATTTTCAGTTTTGGAGAGTAAAATAGAGTGTTTTTTCATATGTCCCCTTTTAAGAAAATGATCCTGTCTCATTTACTAGAAGACACCTGGAATTTATTGGCTGTCTTGCTTACATAGGAATTTGTGTCTGTGCGCTAGCGATCCTTTAGTGCAGGAGTGTTGAACTGGAAATGAGAAGCCTGAGACATTTGCTACTGACTTAACGGTGTGATCGGGAACGTGCTGCTTCATCTCTTGGTCCGTAGCGTAATTGTAAAAGGAAGATGATGGATATCCATCCAGCTTTGCGTAATGACTCTTGACTATTACCAAACCCCAGTGTAATCGAGCAACAATGGCTGAATATGGTGCCTATGTTGTGTTCGTAGGCTAAAAATCTGGTAACAGCCGCTCTAGTAAATAAAAATCCATTTACTTTAGTGGAGTTCCAGTACGTTTCCATTTTATTCTGGAATAATGGCATTTATTTAAATAGTAGCTTTAATATAGCCAGAAACTTTGACAAAGATTTATTGGTGTGTGTCATTTAGATTATTACTAGTCTACATTTATTCTCAGTAATAAATATGTCTCATATGCCTGTCAAAGTAGTTCTCATTTTGTGATTATTAAAACAGTAACTATTATCCTATCAAAGAAACAAAGCTTAATAGGAGTAGCTTTCTGGCAATTTGTTTTCCGTGCTACAAGGAAAACTAATGAAATAAAGTATTATTACAGTTTATTTTTTGCAGCATTTTAAAATTGTTTGATAGTGATAATGTTTTACCATCTGCTCTGATATTGGACTTGAATTTTATAGGTTATGATAGAAAGAGTTGTTTCAAATGATTGTCCCAAATTTAAATTTGCTTCAGGAGTTTGGCCTCCTTTAGCGTGCAGGTCATAATCAACAACAAATTTAGATGCTCCATCAGCTTTGGGAATGCTGATTTCCTTTAAGGAGTATAGAAACATTTGTAGTAGAACAGTGAAAGTGTTTCTTAAATCAAAGTCGAAATGCATTTGCTTTTGTCCTTCCATATGTACTGATATACCATCAGTCCAGGAGTAGAAAGGCAATCTAAAGCTGAATTGGTTTGCTTTGGCTTTCTACCCTTTTTATTTTGGCTTGGCTACTTTTTAATAGGAGGTAAACAAAATATGGCTTAGTGATTCGCATGTTGTAAATACAGATACGGGGATTTATAAAGGCAGATCCCGTTACAATGAAGCTGAAGAGGAATGCAGAGAACGCTGTACACTATGGACTTTTTGTATGTGTTTTTATGCTGGAAATATCATAATTCACTCTTTTTGTCACCAATCCATTAGGTTTTTCTTTTTCATTTACGTTGAAATTGGAGACAAATGTCCCTTGTTGATTTTTTTGTTAAAGCTAAAGATGTTTAAAAGACCAAAAATTAGGTTTAGGCTGAGATCATAAGTTTAAATCCTGGCTTCTTTCTGAAGAGCATATATAATGCCAACTCTCATCAACAAATCTTGAAAGGATCAATTCCATCTATTATGCAATAAGGTGAAGTTAATTTGGGCCCTAAAGCACTAAACTAACAGAGATTAAAAAACAAACACAGTCAATGACCTCATTCCCTTGATGTGATCTCAATTAAATATACTTTTCCTCCATGAGGGAAGCAGAAGAAGAAATGATTGCTTCCACAGTAAAAGAAAATAAACTTCCCAATCCAAAGGGAACCTTTTCTTATTTACTCTTGATGTGTTGGATTTGAATTGCTGGGCCATGAGGCAAGCGGGGAACGTGCTGGTGTCCAGAGCGCTGCCCAAACAACTCCAAATACCTGTTTCGATGGGATAAGTGAGAGGACGGACCGCAGTCTTTTTAAATGAGGTTGTGATAAGTCACACTGAAACGACTGGCTGAAATTAATCTGGAGAAATCAATGGGGACTTTAATTAGCGCTGTAGCCGTACAGTATTAGAATTTCTTTGAGGTCAGTGTAACGGCAATGTTACACTGACTGTTTGCCAACCCGCTCCACCTTTCTTCTGCAGTAAATGAGTTGCTGTTTTCCCATAATAAATTGGCGTAAAGTGCTCTCTAAGATAAGTTTTAATTAAATTCTTGTCTAGAAGTGAGCGTGTGATTTATTATGCAAAAAAATGAATGTAATCACTCTTAGAAATGCAAACGCCACTGTCTCACTGTCATCTTTTCGGTGTATTTTTTAACTCTTATTGGTTGTAAACCAGTGGAGTTTGTATTTTCTTGTGCGCTCTACTAAGAAGGATCCGAGGGTTTTGAAACCAAGATGTTGTTGTATTTATATAACAAATGGGGTCCAGTCTTTCAGAAATGATGAGTACCTGCGTGCATGTGTGGGGTTATAGGGCTGCATTGCAGAATTGGTTGTATTTTAGCAGTAGCTGAAGGGCAGCGAGAGCCGAGCACTGTTTTGGGGCATTGAAACCGGGGACTCCCCTTCGTACCGGGCAGAGACCCTGACGCAGTGTGTTCGCAGCCTCTGAATCCATAACAGGGCTAAATAATTCCTGTTTATAATAATATTATGTGTATTATTATAATAGCATTCAGCTGCCAATGATTTTAATACTTATAGGAAAGTTTTGATGAGCAGCAAGTTTTCGTCACTGTCTTTTTAGGATTAAATCCTAAGGTTCTTATGCAGGCACGGTTCGTAAAATTAGCACTTTGCATGTGCATCCTCGCTGGCAGGTCTCTGCCGTGACATTTAGGTTTTCATCTCAAGTAACACAGCTTAGCAGATAATCCAGGTATTTTCAGTCAGCAAAGGTTATTTATTTGTCATTTAAATTCAGGCAAGCGGGAGACTGTAGGAATTGGGAAGATAAGAACATTTTGATTCTTTGATTTGAGCTAGCTGAGGTCTGGAACGTGTAATTACATGCAAAATATTTAAATACTTTCTGTTTAATAACTATTAATTTTAGATTGTAAGTTTCAAGGCCATGAGCAAAATATTCAATAAATGTGCTGACTCTTATAGTATAAGAAATTTTTCATGTATTATTTCTTGCCAAAAGTAAGGTTTCTAAGACATATTATTTGGGTAATTACAATACTAGGATCGAGACTTGGGTAACTTTCATTTTACGGATGTGACTTGCAGTACTGTACTAAAGCTATAATTTTGGATGACAAAACTGAAAGGGATTTTTTATTAATCCAGTCAAATTTTGAGGCCTTTAAAAGTTGCTGGGTCCATGTGATGATGTGATTTATTTTGGTTTTTTTACCTTCTGCCTGAAGTAGGCATGTGAAATGGGACCAGTGTGAGCGGACACTTGTACAGTGAAGTTACTGACAAGCTGTAGCCTACATGCATGGAGTCTCTTTTTGACTTCCTGCAGTGATTAGGTTCCTACTATAATTTGATATAATGCATACCTCAATTTGGGACTTTTCGTGCTGTTTTTTTTTTTTCCATGTTACATTTTGCAATGACATGTGAGTTACTGGAACAAATGCATCTCTTGTACATGTTGCAATTTGGTCCTATGGCAAGTTCATAAAATAGAGAATACAGAGACCTAAGTTTCATTCTCACCTCATCTACTAATGTGCTGATCTTCTGAGTTTCTCATTTCATTCATGACAGTTCTCCTTCTCATCTTTGCCCTCTTTATGTAGAGTATTAGTATTAATTGTACGCAGTTCCTGGAGCTACTTTGATCCATAAAAGTAGTAAAAAGTTAGTCTGCCCAAAGACTCTTACAGGGTTTAGCAACCTTAACCCTAGTGGTCTGTAGAAAGGAGATGGTTTCTTGTTGATGCCTTGACCTGTGCTCTGGCTTGTGTTGCAGCTCTGGTTGTAAGCACGGCATCTGCTGGCTTTGCCATGGCCCCGGTCCCTTTTGACCTGACGTGTTTCCTGCTTGCCTCCCTCGGAACCGGACTGGCCTCCTGTGCTGCCAACTCCATCAATCAGGTCAGTCCATCTCGTCACCCGTACCACAAACTGGGGGTGTCCTGGCTTCTGAGATGCTCCCAGCGCTGGGAGTGCTGTGCCTTCAGCTGCTGCCTGAGCTCTGAGCCACTAAAACTGACACCGCGGAAGGATTAAAGTCTGCGAATTAAAGTGTAGTTGCTAGGCACAGTGTGTTTATCCAGAATTGAGTTGATGAGGTTTTAAGCCTCCCAATAATAATGTTTATCTTGATAATACCGAGCATGGGTCACTGAAAATGACATAGGAAGGACTGTGTAATTGGAGTATGAGAATAGCCATCGGGGCTCCAGCCTTACGAGCCTGGTTCCTTGCTTGTGTTATTGTATGACCTTGTCGGACCTGCTTAAAGAATGGCTCAGAGCACCTGTCTGAAAGTCTGTAGTGGGACTTTGATGGGGTTTGGGTGCTTATGCTCAGGCTGGAATCAGGGAGTCCCCTGCATCTACAAAACGTACTGAGAGTCTCCATCGAGTGGTAGCTGTTTTGTGCTGCAGATGTTCTAGGTGCTTCCTTGCATGGGTGAACGTGCCCGTGGAGCTTGGTGCTGGTGTCTCAGCTCTCCTGCAGTCCAGCTGTGAAGCAAAGTTGCTGTTAGGCTCTTCCTAAGTCCTAAAGCAATTCTGATTTTGTGAGAGCTGAACTAGTGAATGGGGAGCAACGCTCATGGTGTTGAATGGAGTTACAAAGCATAGTAGCCACATTTACAACTTTCAGTTGTAAATATGGCCTGAAAAGGAAGTGGCAGTACCGGTGCCACCTTTGATAGCACTTTAGGGTTCCAGCAATCACCTGGAAGATGGAGGGGGTGAGTGCTGGGACCCTGCGAATGTCACGGGGCGTGGAGGTTCCCTGTGATCCACATCCTGGAGTCATATTGATTGAGTCGGGCTCTTTGATGTTGACACCTTGTACTGCCTCAGTTGTAGGCACCTGATGTGTTTGTTGAGGTTGCACCCATAAGCCATGTGTTTTGCTCAGACAAAAGACCTGTAAGTACAGGTTTTACTGTTTGTTTTCACTGAGCTTAAAATTGGGGTAGGCAGCTAACTTTGTGTCTGTTTTCCCTGCAAAATCGGAAAGATGCTGCATGATTTTTAGTTGCGTGGAAATATTTAGGTAGCCTCCCTAACTTGAAAACACTTAGGTAGCCTTGAAAAATAATTTTAAGTCAGTTGTGCTATTTTCTGAAGTATACCTTTGGTTATCATGTACATATTTTTCACATAAAGTCTGGGTAGAAAAGCTGTCATAAATAAGGAGATGCTTTCTTGGTTTTGATACAATTTTAGAGCTATGGTTTTTTCCTCCCTTTTTTCCTTTACCACATATTTTCTTAACATGAAAAATTAATTTTGTGACTTATCAATCCTTTGAAATATTTACTGTCATGTTTACATTCACCTTTGATGTGGATACTACTGGACTAAGAGGAGAATTAATTATTTCTTGTTTAGAGACTCCCGTGTGACCTGTCTTTCTTAAGATTTTGATAGATCATCCTAGAGATGATATTCATGCACAAGCAGCTGTTTCTCTTTGTCTTCAGTTTTCACGTATTGCTCAGTGCTGTATTTTGTCTCTACTTTTAAATTAAAACTCTTGGAAGGCACTTTTTAAAATCTTGAGATACTTGGGAGTACCAGGAATCCTGCACCATAATTTGGAGTCTGATGTTTTTGAGGCTTGCTGGAATGGGAAAGGAAAGTTAGGAGTGCAGTAACTTTGTGCTTGGGCTCAAAATTCACTGTTTACTCACTGTTGTCTCACCATAGGAACAGCTGTTAATATGCCCCTAAATAGAGAAGCTTACTCCGGCCTCACAGAGTGTTAAAACTCTTTCAGAATCTCAGCTGAATGCTTTAAGTTTGCCCACTCGCTCATGTTGAGCCACTTGCCTGTGCAGACAGACCTTCAAGGCATCTCGTCTTATTAAGGAAAATGAAGCAGCAGATTTGGTAACAAAGCAAAAGAAAAGAGCTGTGGGCTAGGACCTTGTTTGTCAATGGATTCTTTCAGTCGATAAGCATCCCTTTCCCGGTGGTGCAGTGTCCAAATTGTCTGGGAATTTAATTTTCAATAAATACTGTAAGCTTGGGTATCCTTCTCGACCTTTGGGAAGGAGCACATTTGACTTGGAACTTCCTTTATTGCTACTTCGCTCTGTCCATTGCTCCCCGTACGCATCCTCTTCTCTGGCAGCTCATGACTCATGTTTCCCTTGTTGCTCCTTGCTATCCCTTAAGGACCTTTTCATACGATAACCGTCTTTCCGCTTCCCATATTGCTATAAATCTGTACATCTTTAAGGGCAACTCGTCTTTCCCACCCCTCATTTCCCTGCTAAATCTGTGTTCACGATTTACAGTCCTCAACTATGTCGTGGGAAGGTAAAGTGTCAATTGTGTAAGATTCTTCCCCGTGATTTAGGACAGGATGTGAGGAGCCTGGTCCTGTGAAAATGTGATAGAGATTCCGTAATATTTGTGGAAGTATTGATACAAACTTTTAACGGTTCAAATTCTGTCATTAGGAGTGTGTTTTCTTTCTCTTGACCACTTCATTTTAGCAATCTGGTAGGAGCTGAGTCCAGTTTACCTGCACTGAATTAAGTTGAATTAACTATTTAAGTTGAACGAACTACTGGGGAGGGAGCCAGTAACACACAGAGACCAAGTTGTCATGTTTTGTTCCTTTACGAAGTTGATCTAAAATAATCCTTTAATTATCATTTCCTCTCTTGATTTCAGATGGCTGTATGTCATACTTTAAACACTTCTTTTCCCTAACTGCAAGAGTTAGAAATTTACAAAAATTGGCCAGAGTAGAGGTTCCTGCCCAACTTTCACCGTCCTTAACAATAAAGTAATAATAAAAAAATTATGGGACTTGGCAACATTGTATTTTTCCATTGTTTGTAGAAGTACAATCTGGGTATTTATCAGTCAAAGGCATGTATTTACAAACAAGTTTCCCAACCCGTAAATTCTAAATTCTAGCTGTACTTTGCGATGCAAGTAGAAATAATGTATTTTTATGACGATTCTGTGAAACTGGGTAATTATTTTTAAGAAGCCGATGACTTTTTTTTTTGGTGAAATGACAGTGAAAAAGTTGTGTTTGAAAATAGCCTGGAAAATACAGACAAAAAGTACTTGAGCATGGGCTTGCGTTGGGGGGAAACGTGGTGACTGCTCTACAGCGAGGTCATTGTAGAAACATTTGTGTAGAAAATGTCAGGAGAAGTATCTTGGAGTAATTTATGTTGGACAGTAGTTTGATGGAAACAGAATCTCTCAGGCTGGTGGAAAATGTTATGAATTCTGGGGATGTGGATAAATATCGGCGGGTCCTTGGGTTTTCCTGTAGAGCGTGTTGGGTCTGTGGGCTCTAAGGGAGTAAACTCCTGCTGGGAGGTGCCAGAGAAAAGATAGTGTTTTATTTCTCTTGTCCTCTACCAGCAGTTCTGCCTCTGCCTCACTCCTTCGTATCGCAATCCTTCAGAGTTGTACCTCGCACCTAATCTAGCATTTTAGTGGCATGTTAATCCAGTGGTCCCCGCTTCTCTTCCACATCAGGCAACACTGCGTTATATCCTTCAGCCCTTCACTATTGTACTACAACATGTCACCACTTCTCACTCCCACCTGCTAAAACTGCTTTCCTCTTTCTTTTTTTTTTTCCCCCCTCTTTTTCTAATGGCGTTCTTTCTTTTTTCCGTCATTAAAGTAACTTAAAATTATTTTGGACAGGTGTTCTTTAGAAGTGTTCTATCTTTTCAAAATAATCAATATTTTACAGTGGTTTTTAATTAAAAAAAAAAAAAAAGAATCACTTAATGCATTTACCAAGGAATAGGCTGAGATACACTTTTACTGTAACGTTACTAAGCTAGCCAAAACCACCGGAAAATCTCATTAGAAAAGATCAGTCTTATTAATTGCAGTTATGGTAAGGAAATGGAAATATGTTCTGGGGTTTCATCTTGTAAACATTGCATGTTAATCTTGAATAAAACAATTATTCCTAGCATATCACTTTTCTATACTGTCCACTTTCCTGGCTCTTTCAGTGTTGTATGTTGGTACGGACACACAGGAAGGTATTTTACCTTAGCGTTGTTCATAACAGTGACAAAAAAGAATAATAAAAACATTGGTTTTCTGATTGCTGAGGGATGAATCTTGTAACTTTTTCTTTTTCTATGCTATACTCATGCTGTCATAGAAATGGAGTGGGAGAAAATGATACTTAATTAGTTAATAATCTTTTGCTTCTTTGTAGCTCTGGGTTTTGATGATTTTTTGAAAGCTGACTCAAGTTTCAAGGAGTAGAGTGTTACATTTATATTATGGAGAAAACATGTCATTTTTGAGACTTCTAAGATACTAGCCTCTGATTTATGGAGAAGGAGATAAAACATGAAGAGATGTTTACAACACAATACACGGCATTAAAATGTTAAAGGAATCGCATGCACATTTTATATGTCAAGTACATTCTTCTGTAACTGCAGCACGGTTAAAAAGTGGGAGTGAGCTATAAAGATGAAAGCAGGATGTTTAAAATGGTCGGAATTTAGTAACCAAGAGATAAAATGATGTGGTTGGATTTGACTGATGGCACCTTGAAAAGGAAGCAGACTGGACTGAATATCTTAGCTGAAGTTAGAGAGCTGAAAAGAAGAAATATAGTAAATATGTTAATCAGAATGAGAGAACAAATGTAAGACCAGTGAACGTCCTCGTCCCTTCAGGCTCTGATCTGATGGCTGCGTTTTGCTCTTAATGTCATCCTCTCTTGACAGCGATGATCCCTTAGAAGTGTAGCTGTTTAAGGGTGGGAGGAATGGGTTTAGCATTAAAATAATGGAGTGAAATTCAGGATCGGAGTTCAGTTGCCAGCCCGGGGACCCTGCCTGTGGTCTTTTGTATTAGGACAATCTGTGATGCTCATCTGGGTACTGCGGTGATGGGCACCAGGCTAAGTAAAGTCAAAATAGAGCACTCTCTCATCCAGTTTTTAATCCACTTTACTATCTCAACCCTACCAGAAGGATAGCTGTAATCTTCACCTTTTATGATATTTTGCTGTCCTGTAATGACTTGATTGGCCAGTACTCACAACTTAAAAAATGCTAAAAAAGTAATAAGCTTACTTAGATAAGCAACTATTGCCCCATTTTCCAGAGAAAGGTCAACTGGAACTTAGAAATACAGTAACATTTTTAAATCCTTATCACACCTCCGCTGCCTGTAGATGAAGCTGTGCTTTGCTGCACTGATGGTCCGAAATCAACGTTATTACAGTTATTTTTGCAAATATGTGTTAATGAGCAACACTTGGTCTCCAGGGAACAAACGGGGCAAATTGATCCAATTCAGATAAACCATTCCTACCACAAGGGCCAAGCAACAACGTTGTCAGTTGGAGTCCTGCTAATGTGCTTGTATTCCTGCGCTCAATCATAACGAGTTGATGTTTGTTGTGTAGTTGTAGTTTTCTGAGCCACCTGATGTTGAAGGTCATGCAACGGGATGAAAGGAGTAGGAAAAAGTAAGCTTGAGGTTTTTTTTTTTTTAATTTTGGAATAAACGTTCTGAAAGAATGTGTGGCGCTGATTGTCCAACACCTTGTTCCTCTCTCAAGATATATTGGCTGTAACTGTTTTAGCTTGCTGGGCCTGTAAAAATGGTAATTCATTTTTCAAGGAGAGGAAAAAAAGAACCATGAGGAATTAGTTATTGTGAACACCTGCATCGTTGGGAGGAGGGCGGGTAGGAGATGTGCTGCCAGCTTCCGTGGCGTAGTGGAGTCTTCTCCTTATCAACTCCACATTTTGTTTCAGGTCAAGCAGTAATGATGATGATTTTATGTGAATGAGATGCGGCAGATGAAATAGTTTTTAAGTATTAACTCAGCCCCTCTTTCCTCTGTTGCCCCCTGCCCTGTTAAACAGCTTTTGTGAATGAGAAGGAACCTGGGAGGTTTGTATGTGGTTGGGTCCCACTGATCTCGTGAGCACAGAGTTTTTTTAATTTGTACCTTCTTTTGTTTCTGCAAGTTTTATAAATATTCTGGTTTTAGCTTGATTGGAGGCCCTGCAGTACTACTTGCTTCTCAGTTTCCCTATCTGAGAGATGTTTAATGCAGGTTTTTTGGTCATAGAAGTAAAAATGGTTCACATTGGACTATTAGACCCCAAGGAACCTGTTTGCTTTCTGTGGCTGTGAAAAATACTGTAAAGTGATGTGACGTTAGTAGTTGCGTTCCTTTCGGGGAGCGCTGTGGTGGTTTCTGAGCAAATCTACAGAGAGATCTGTTAGAAGGATTGAAGCAATAGAGAAAAATAAAACAAGGGTTAAACTAACGCGCAGAAAGTGGTGGTCAGTGATGGATGTTTGGATTATTGAGGAAGTGGAAAAGAAAAATAGCAGGAATCTGGTAGTCACTCAGACTCCCTTCTCTGTATTTCCCAGTGAGGAAATGCAACACAAAAGAGAGAACAGCAACAGTTCTTTGTATATTCCCCCAAACCAAGTGGTTATTTGGTGTTATCTCATCATGCCTAAACTTTTCGTACTAAATACATGCTTTATTGAATGTCTGAAGGCATGTAGTGGGAAGTTCTTATTCTGAGGCCAATGCTATTAATATGCTGTAATTCAGACCCAAGTTGGAGGAGATGACCTCTGTCAGATCATCCAGCCCAACTCCACTCAGTGCAGCTTTTTCCCAAGTAATCTCCTCAAAGGTCTGTCTTGTCCACTTTTTGAAATCTTAGGGAGTTATTCTGTTTTTTTTTTTTTGATTCTTCCCCTAGTGGATTACTACGCTGCCGCGTTTGAATGAGAGAACTTGTTTTAAATGCCAACAGGATTTGCTCCGTATGGCATATTTGAAAAATCAGATAGTTGAGTGATTAGTTTAAAGTGATTTAGAAAGAGCCTAAAATGACTTTCCAAGGTTTTGGGTTTCCAAATCAAAATATTTCAGGCCTGGCTAACAGCACCTTTCCCTTCCTGCGTGCATCCTGGCAGGCGCTTCCCCTTTTTTCGGCTGGAAACGGCGAGCGCGTCCATCAGCCCGCACTCCTGGATCTTCAGCTGGGATTAACACCTGATGCATCTCTGTCTCCCTCTGAAGTCCCCTCTGTTTTGACTGAGCAGATTGCCTGCAGCAGGCGGCCTGGCCTTTCATCTGCCCCCCCCGGCGATCAAAAGATTGTCAGGCGTGGTTATTAAAACCTGGTGTTTAACTCTGGAGTACGGGAATGTCAGTGTTGGAGGCAGCCTGGGATGTAATTTACAGTATATAATAAATATAAGAGAAGTGCAACGCTGGAAGTCTATCTTGTGCTCCAAAGTGTTCTGATATATGCTGCTTTGATATTTTAACTGCTAGGCAACCTTCATTAGTGGTCATTGAAGATCATAACTTATGGCTCCGTCAGATGATTCATAATTGCAACAGTTAGGTCAAGTTAGCATGTAGGAATCCTTGATATCGAGTAGGAATGGCTCAGCTTGTGAAGATGTATTTCACGAGAGTGAAAATGATGAGCACTAATGAGAACCAACCTCCGAAGGCCCGATAAATTTTAAATGCAGAGATTATCTTTGCAAAGCATAAATTATTTGACCTACAACTGAAACTTGATAAAGGATCTTGGAAAAATATTATAAATTAATGCATACCATTGTTGGAAGAAATTCTCTTTCCTCATGTGCATATCGTGTGAGTATTGCGCATGAAGAGTCTTCAAAAGAAAGTGGATGACTTCCCATAGCCCTGGAGGGAGAAGCACTGAGACCCCAGTCGCCAAAGTGTGATGTTCAACAAAAAAAAAATGAAAATAAATAAACCAGCATCCTTTTTTACTACTTTGTCTCCCTCCGTGGTGTTCCTTATTGGCGTAAAGCTTCAGATTTTAGAGGAGTTTAAATCAAAATGTTTTGGTTTGATTTTTATGTTACATTTCATATAAATTAAAATCCAACTAAAAACCATAAAGAGTGGATAAAAAGTTGTATTTAATGTTGTGCCCCTTCTTTAGGGCTCATCATGCTTCCTGATCCTATAAAGACTCCTCTAGATGCACAAAATCAGTGTGCCCCATTGTTTGTTATTTAGTTAATGGGGCAATCAGTATAAATATTGGGTGCAGACCTTCTCTCCTGGGTTGTGCTTGTTGGTGAGCAGCTTGTGTCCTGAATGAACACCAGAAAGCAGGTGGGATGGCAAAGGGAATTTTATGGAGAAGATGTGACTGTGGCCATGGAGCCTCCTCCCCACTGCCAGGACACTGCGAGGTCCTCTGTTTTCTTTCTCCCCAGCTGAAACTGTCCTTTCTTCTGTGTAGGCTTTGGTGATAGATACGGTCTGAGAGTGAATACAGAGAAAATTCCTGTTGTTATTGTGAAATATCAGTCTGACGGATTAGAACTTTCGGGTTATAACTGCAGAAACCATGTAACTTCTGCGCGTACGTGAACCCTCAAGACGATGTGTTTTGATGCTGCAGGAAGCTTTCTCTTGTTAGCACCGCACTGAAAGGTTCTCTGGAAATACTGAGGGCAAGTGAGGTAGGGGGAAAAGAAAGATATAATTTACCAAATGATTAATTGTCAGGAATACTTCAGTGGTGTGGGGTTCCCTTTAGATCCAATGCCAGATTTCCCCTGGAAACCCTGATCACAGGCAGAACAAAGGAATTTCAAAGGACTGAAATGATGGAATGTGGAGAGAGCACTAGACAAAAGGGAAAACCTAGTACTTAATAAGATTTATCTGGCCTTTTGATCCACCGGGGTATTGCCTTTCTAAGCTTAGAAAAGGAAAAGTGCAAATAACTAGTCGATTTTTTTTTTGTCAGTCTTTAAATACATGTTTTGATGTTTTCCAAATCACTGAGAATTTCTTCAGCAATGCAAGTATTACATTCTAATCTTATTAGATAATTAGTGAAATGTCATTTTCTTTTTGTAATTTACGTGGTGTTATGTTCATCCTGTTTATTGCCTTGAGTTAGACTGTGACAGTTTCGAAGGCGGCAATCTGGTACTTTGTGTCCTGTGCTGTACAAAAAATAACGAGTATGTGGTGAAGTATGACTCACAGGGGTTAAGGAAAATTATTTCCTGGTTCCCTGAAACAGGCTACCAATACCATTTCTTTAGGGAATAGCTCATTGAAACACAACCCCAGAGCATTCTAACAATCCCGTTCCTTTTGAATTATTTTAGGGTTTTTCTCTTCAAATTTCCATTGTTAAAAAATACCGTGTAAATGCCCTGAGTTCACATTCTACTTTGTCTTCATAATATCAGACAGGATTTCCGTGCAGTAAAATGGAGTAAAAGTCCTCTTTCTTTAATTTTGCGTGACTATCATTGCTGTTAATGCAAAGTTTTGCTCTGCTTTGTCTTTGTTACATGCTCCGGTATTGACAGTGGTGGCCGGGAAGAGTGGCCTGAGCTAGCAGAGCGCTCATCATGCTTTGCAGCTAGAGTTGGCAAAGGCAAGTAGGGCTGGAGCAAGCACTCGTAATGTTCATGTTTGTATGGGCTGCGAGACGTTAATTTACCTGTGTCTTTTGACTTTTTTTTTTTTTTTTATCCAAAGCTGCAAGATTTTACAGTAAAGCCTAATGCGAAGTCGATTCTGCTGACATGATCTACCGGAGCTCAGAAGTGGGTTTTGGGCAGGCAGGTGTCCCAGGGGAATCATCTCTTTTCTCTGCTGTAGCTGAGTAGGGAGAAGGAAGAGGCGGTACCTTGAGGTTATGAGGAAAGGGATGAGGAGGGTCTTGGCACACCTTTTCCTAGGAAAGAGTGAAGCAGCCATTGCTATGGATGTTCCCCGCTGAAAAGTGGAAAGGATCTTTCTTGTGCAGTTGCTGGAACTGCTGTGACTGCGAGGTTGAAGAGATGCGCTATTTTATTAACAGTGAAAGTCTTGTTTTCTCGGGAATTCTCTTGTGGGGAAGCTCAGAGTAACTGTATTCCAGGTGTCAGTAGGGGTCTGGTGTAAATACGTGCATATGTACTGGGTAAATGTCTCTGTAGCCCATGCAATAACTAATACTGCAAAGTCTGGTGACAGTGTAGTATGAAGTGCTTTATTATTTCAACTCTTCTTTACCTTGGTCACGTTGATCCTTTTTCGTTATCTTTGTATAGAATTTAACTGTCCTAGTAGTTTGGCACAAATATCACAGTGATATAATTATTTTGATTTTTTCCTTCAAACTCTGTAAGTAGTTTGTTGGAAAAGCACTTCTGGGGTTGTCATGGTGGCAGGTCACCCAGAGCGTGATAAAGCATGCTCTGACAGAAGTCGTGCACCAATAGGTGGGTTTGGTTCCAGTTTTGAAAACTCCCCGTCATATGTAATAGCGGTGATGTGCTCCTGTGTCAGTGCTATGGCATTTGAACATTAAATTTTTGAAGGCACCATACCAGGTCTATGAAGTGGAGTCTGCACATCACGGCAGATACGAGTTACAGAGGATCCTTCCCTTTGTATCTGTGGTGGTAGCACAGAATTGTATTATTTAATATCTGTAGTGCAATAGAGTCCGGTGTTTTTCCAGTGTAAGAAGATGTGTCCTGCAGAGTTTGCAACCTGTGAAGTTACGGAGTGTCAAAGTATGAGGATTTGCCTTTAAAGAGCAAACCACTTCTCCGAGTTGCATACTTTTTCAGGGGAGGGTAGAGGGAAGATTGAAAAGCAAGTTGATTAGTCTGTAGAAATCAAAGAAGGTAGTTATTGGCATAAGAGATGTAGTCTTGAATGGAAACTACCTGCATTAAGCATGTAAAAACTCAAGGACCATCCATCTTCTTCCTGGATGTGACTGAACTGAACCTTGGAAGTGCTGGAGGAAGTATTAAAATTTGTCCAAGCTTGTGTTTGTTGGTAAGGCTACTTACTACCCTCAGCCTAGAGTTTACTGAAAATCAACACATGTCACATCCTAGAAGAAACAAGAAAGTCATTGAGAGTTGATTTATGCCGGTTAGAATTCTTACTCATAAAATGCTTTTTAATTTTTTTCCTTATATTTCTGCTGACGGAGTGGGTTGGATGTTGCTGTAGGCACTAGCAAGGTATGTTGCTTGATTCTTGGAAGCGTGCCTACGCCACGTGAGAGGTTTCCAGTGGGTCAGCTGCCTAATTTGTGGTAGGATGAGCACACATGGCATGCACAATATCGATGTGGCCAACTCTTGGGGTATTTGTCAGTTGTCCTAAAAAGATCTCTTCTGCCCACAGTTTTGATGGTTGGATTTTTTGTTTTTAAGATTTGTTATGCTTTAGATAGATGGGCATCTGATGCATTCCTTGGAAAGGTGTAGAATATATATATATTTATATATATTTACTAATTTATATATATATTTATATTTTTAATATATATTTATATTTTGTTCCACAATTCCTTGGATTCTGGTGGGAAATGACAGTCCAAATTGCACCAAAAATTCAGCAGTATCCCCAGTGGGATTATAACACCGGTATGAATAGAAAGCTGTCGTAAATTCTCTTTAAATTTTTTTATTTGTAGTGTCGAATAGCCATTTACCACTAAGTGACTTTTTAAGAGGATTCTAAGTGTAAGCTGTTTAATGAACGAGTAAACCACAGCTCTGGGCAGTAATCCATTTCTTCTGGTTTTTATGAGATCTGTATGGAAACCGAAGGAGGAGGTTAGTTTTCAATACCAAAATCATTAGGTGCATCATCCAGATTAACAAGCACAAGGCATGTTGGAAGTATCATTAAACTGGGACAAGAAATAAAACGGGACATGTGGATGAAAATGTAAGAGTTGCAGCAGCTTAATAGTATAAGCTTTGATTTTAAACCAAACATGTTTGCAAATCTCTGAGGTTTGGTATTCTCAGGTCACTAAAGGCTAACTCTGTCTGGATCTGGATAGATTATGTAAATTTTTGAAGGAAAACAGACTTCTAGAAGATGAAAATCTGTCCCTATAATCCCCCTTTTAAGACTTGTTTCTTATTACAGTCAAGATTTATGTTGATGCTCCTAACAGAGACATGACAATCCGGTTTAACTTCAGAGAGCATCATAAAGGTGATGGCATTTGAAAGCAGGCTGAATAGTTCAGCTTCAATTTTTATGTTCTGAAATTAGATACTTTAAAAAATAATAATTTTTTACAAGATGCATTAAGACTTAAAATGCCTTGCGTTTGTTAAAGGGCAATAAACGGAAAATACTATCTTTGAAGGGCATCCTTTATAAAAATGTTTATCTGAAGTGGCCTTAGAGAGGGAGGGAACTGAATTGGAAATGGAAAACAAAGTTGGGGTGAAGCGGAGGACTCTGCTGTGTTTAATTTACTGTCCATACTGGTTACAGCTTGATTCCCAAAGTGTTTCTACTGTCATTTTCACAGATTCCGGACAGCGGGAGCATGTGGGGCAGAGAGGCCCTGGTTCATCTGGCTGTCTCTGCTCGGTGACGGTTTTCTCACCCCGAGGAAAGTCCCCATGAGTTTGTGGATAAGTAGCAGGGCAGTGTCTGGAAGGGACAGATGCAGAATATCACCTGGCAGAGTTTCAGCCTTAACCGGGTAAAGGCTGAACTGCGATCTGGGTGTTGGATTCCCATTCCTCATCCTTGATTAAAGTCTGCAGAGCAAGGACCGCTCCTGGTGGAAATCATTCGTGCCTCCTCTGTAAGATGATGATTGACTTTAGAAACATCCAGATCAGGAGGGAGTTAAAGTTTCGTTTGAAGTGGGGCCAAGAGGTGATGCGGAGGCTCATGAGCGGGGCAGGTTTTGGAGGGAGAGTTAAAATATTTTATTAGAAGTATTGCTAGAGTCAGAGAAAATGGATAACCTATAAAGCACAAACTTTCTTCAAGTTGTCATGCAGATGTGGTTCCGTCGGTCTGGTAATATCTAGAGACTAGTCATCTGGACTCCGAGAGCTGTTTTTCTGCCAGGATTGTGTAAGAATAAATCAGAGGTATTAACACAATGCCATAATTAGTTTCCGAATAGCATTAAGGAGGTGACAGTGAGGCAGAGCGTGAGGAAGGTCTGTAAAAGCACAATCGGCAGGGAGAAGGTGTTTAGGAAACGGTTATTTACTGTCTCTTGAAACCAAGAATGAGAGCTTTTAGCAAAAGGCAAGTTAAAAATGAACAAAAGGAGTCTGTTCTCGCAGTGCGCGATTATGGTGGGACTCCTTGCTAAAGGTGGTTTGGATGATAAAGGTTTTGATGATGGTGCTTATGTCTTCTTTTAAACCTTTGGGGGTTTGCTTTGTTTATTTTTCAGTTTCATTTTAGTTACTAACAAATTGAGTGACACTGAGACATACAATGGAACATGAGATTTTTAAAAGAAATAAAAACCAAACAGCCAAAAAACCCAAGCCCGCCCCCCCCCCCAGCAAACTGCTACTGAAAATTAAAGAAGCTGAACAGCAAATTGCCTTTCTAATTAAAAATCCACCCTTTGGTTTCTCTTGACCCCAAAAAGCTGCTTTACTTCTGCTGCGGTTGTTGCTAACCTTTTGTGCTTGGAGAGCTGTAACCTTTCTTTTTAAGACTGGATTTCACTGCAAGTGCTTGGGTGGTTTTTTTGTCTCTTCTGTTGCAGGTTGTGCAACCTCTGTGGGGTTTTTTGTGGTTAAAAACAAAGGCAGGGAAGGCTGATCTTAAGTATTTGTCCCAAAGAGAGAAATAAAAGAAACAGCCAAGTTCTTAACTGCTTTGGAATGAAACATATTTATCACAAATGTCTCTTTGCATCACCGGAGAACACGAAGAAGTGGTGCTTGGGGATGCTCTTGGAAGATCTGCCCTTATCAGGGGGATCTGGAGCAGAACTATGAGTAGAAATGGTTGGTTACATCTAAAAGTAGGCTTTCTCCCTGTTTTCTGTTTAATTCTCTGTTACTGATGAGAGTATCAGATTTAAACCGTGCTTCAGGCAGCCATGGTAGGAGTTTCCCCCTCTCTGCCTCACCACTCTTTCCAGGAACGTCTCTCCATAGGGGCCAAAACTGCAGACTGTTTCCTTAAGCCACTCTCTCTGCAGAGCAGTGTCTGTTCTGGTTCTGCTGTGCTGATAGATATTTCCATGCGTAATTGTGACTACCCGTAACTTCCAAAGAAACCCCTCAAATGAGTTATCCTGTGATCTAGCCCCTGTATTCTTTCGCTGGCTTCAGATTTGCAGCCCCAGTGCAGAAGATGTTTTCTTCTCTGTCTCCAGAGCTGCTCCATCGGGTACGTTTTTTAAATGCCTGCGGGTTATGCGTGAGTGTGCTTCTGTGGGCGACAGTCCCGCTGCTTCAGAAAGTGGCATTAATTGTGATAATGTAGCGTACAGCTCCTCTTTGTGAAATTCAAGTCTTTTTAACATCACCACCTTCAAAGACAATAAAAATTCCAGTCTGCATTTATCTATTCCCATGTGAGGAGTTACTGCAGTGTATATTGTATCATTCCATGTGAAATTCTTCTGCTTAATAGTCTCATTTATACACAGTTGTCTGAGGTCAGTTTTCCATTTTGCAGTTGTCAAACAGCTGTCAAATTAAGAGACCAGATCCCGAAGTTCATTTACATTTTATGCCATTCTTTGGGTGCCTGTTTCGTATCTTAATATAACTAATGATTTATCTACATATCTTAGTTGTCTTTCTGCACTTGTTTTTCACAGATGTTCACATCCTCTCACTCTTCAAGAGCAGCCCTTAAAATTCCTTTAACTGCTTTTTTTCTTTGTTGAGGCTTTTCATTATACAGCTGAAGGCAGACAATACTGTATCCTCAGTGCAGGTAATGTAAATGAAAATGGTTTAAATGCTGCCTCGTATTAATTGTAATTTGAATTATGAATTGAAAAACAGAACAGTAAAAAAAAAGTTTTGAAATGTGCTGCTAGGAATTACAAAAGAGAAAATCTCAATTTCATTCATTTATCGTTGGGTTTGGTTAATAATTGGTCTAGCTATTGATTTCCCCCTTTAACTTTTGATTTCTTCTTCTTCAATAGAAAACCAAAATTAAAACAGGCTTTGTTCACAACTCATCTTTGTAGTAAAATGTATTCATTTTTCATCCTCGGGAATATCAAAGGATATCACATGAGTGAGAACACAGGGACTAAATTGAATGCTATTTGTGGGTTTGTAGGATGATGATTCTTACGTCGCTGAGTTCCAAGCGTAAATTTATACTGTGAAGATTTAGGTTTTGTTTTCTTATTTTTTTCCAGTGGTGTAATGATCAAAGGAATATCTCTATACATGCCATTGATGTCTTACTACAAAGTACTTAAATAGCCTGAGGTAGCCATCTACTTTCTACAAATTCCTTAAAGACAGGTAGGACCCTTGGGTGTTAAATGTATACTTTGGAGTTTGGTGTATTTTCAGGGGAGGAAGGCGAGGGAGATACTATTACAGGCCTCGGCAGTTCTCTGTAGTGCTGAGCTTTAAAAGGCTCTTTAAAAAGTAGCCTTAAATTATGGTCACTGGGGGAAGTTTGTCTAGGGTACGCTGTGCCAGAAAATGGTTCTGTGCCATTTCAATGTCATTCACTAACCGGTTCAAGAAGTGTAACGTAATTAACCCTTTCCAGGTTTTAGGGGATAATTCTGCTTTATATATACATATTTGTTGCCTCTTGCCTTCTGGAAAGAGACAATTTAAAGGCTATCAAGGTTCCTTTTTGCCAGTTGCTTGAAGACCCTATGGTTTGCGAAGTAAAGGGAAACAATATCCTCGCTATTTGCTGCATTTCATAGGCAATTATTAGTCTTTTCGGTTGATGGGATCCGCATTGGGACTGTAATAAAACACAAGTCAATGTGAAATTGGATGCAGACTAGGAGAGCAGATAAAACCAAGTGAAAATTAATGACAGATGTAAAAGTTATTGGTAATATCGTAGTCATCTTTTTACAATCTTTTTCCAAACTATATTTTTATTTCAGCGGATGTCACTTGAAATCTTCAGAGTAAATCATCTCTTTGATTTTGATTATGATCTTGAATACTGAAAGTAGCTTAATTGTGATGGGTTCTGACTTATTTATGAATACACTTTTACATTTGAGGGCAGGCGCACAGATCCCAGACTGCCGAGCTGTTCAAAAGGGGTTGTTATGGTGGGATGCGGAGTGCTCCAGTGGATGCCTGTAAGTCTATTTTTATGGCTTGAGATGTCACTAGCATTAACTGCAGGGTCCGCAGAACATCCCTGGAGCTGAGCATCTGTCGCACGTGGGACATGAGGAGTGGTGGGGCTGGTTTGCTCAATATTCCCTAAGAAAAATAGGAGAAAGCACAACTCTTCAGTGCTTGTTCAGCGCTGAGCATAAACAGCACTTCTATAAGCAACCAAAGAAAGCCTTCTCCACTTGTTGTAAATCATAAGCAAGATTTATTTTTTTTCAGTTTCTCACATAAGAAAGACCATCCCAGGTCAGGCCAAAGGGCTGTCTGACACAAGGATCCTCTCTTCAGCAGGATCCATTGATGCCCTCCCTGTCTCAGACCCATTGGGTCCTCATTAATCTCTTCCTGGCCCTGTTGGATATTGGCAGCGTTTGGAGGAGGATGCCTGACATGGGAGGTCCCAGGAGCTGAGACCTTCTTCTCATTCTCCTTGGAGCATGACTGGGCAGCACCCACAGCTCCCTGGGTGCCTGCAGGCACAGTGGCCGCTTCTGGAGAAGGCTGGTCTGTGCCTCCAGCTCTTCCCCAGTTTTTGTACGGTTGAGTTTCCTTCTCCTTTTCATTGTCCCTTGACTTTTCCCCACCACATTGTTTGGAGTGGAGATGGAAAAGGATATTTTGCTTTGGTAGGTGAAAATCATTATCAAAAATATGTGGTAGAAGATACTTCAGGTTAAGATGAGCGCAGGCATGAAGGGATAACTCTCCAGAAGAGACTACAGCAAGTTTTGTGTTAGGACTTCTGGAAAAAATGATGGTCTTTTTGTATCTGTGGAAACTTTCCTCCATGAATTTCTCCAATTTCCCTTTTTAGCACTGGGAAAGACAATAACTACTCATCTCCCTGTTGGTTTTCCATGCCATGTATTATTTTATAGACATCTCTAATAGTCTCCCTTGCTTGACCTTTTCCAGGCTGAAGAAATCTACTCCGTCTTGGTTCTCCTATATGGAAGTCGTTCTGTACCTGGGATTGCCTTTGTCTTTTCTTTGCTAGGTTTGCGAGCTCCTCTTTGAGAAAGGGAAACCCAAACTGTGTCCCCTGAGGGTGTAGACAGGGATATAGAAGGGATTTGTACAGTGGCAATGTTTGTGCAGGGCAGCATCCCTCCCTGAACAGGCACGTGCGTGTGTACACACATACACACACTCTGTTAGTGAGCAGGACTCAGAACAGCAAATTGGATTAATCAAGTCCTTAACATAATTAAAATTAAACAAGACCTCTTGGGTCAGTAATCAATCACAGCAATCAGCTCTCTCTGCTATGGTGCCTGTAGGTTTTGTTTTCCTTGTCTTTTTAAAATGATTCACAAATAGTGACTGACTCTTTCATAGACCTATCTGTTCCTACCCAGTGGTGTCCTTTCTAAGGGAAAATGATTGGTTTCTTTTCCACGGGTAACGTAATATTTACATTTATTCATACATACTAGCCTCTGCCTCTCATTCGATATCTACTCACCTGATATTTTAAGGTACTTCTGCAATTCTTCACTATCAGCTTCCACACTTAAAGGTCTGAACAGCTTGATAGGAAAGTTAAGTGGTCTGTCCATCTGAGCATATCCTGTTCTTGGTTGAAAGAAGAGCTTGAGATCTTATCATTGTGAAGTACATTAACCGTCTTTCTGAGGTGGAATTACCCTATTTTGAAGTGTCGAGCTGTTGTTACGTAGGGAGGGTTGGTGCAACCACCACTGCCTTCTGTTTGTGCTGAGAAAAAGAAGTAGCATCTTTGGAAAGGGGGTGCCATAAAGGTGTCATCCAGGATGGGATTGCTGACAATGCCCATCGGTGGGGTACTTGCAATCCTGTGAGACCCTTCAGTCTGTAACAGAAAGATGATCTCAGCAAAAGCCCTGATTTCAGCCCTTCCAGTTGGCTTGCACATCTGAGTCCCAGCTAAACAGGTTGGGAAGCCCATTTGGAGGGCCTTGAATTTCTTACGTATTGCAAAGGCGTTTAGGAAGGTTGTGCAAACCTGTAGTTTTTGCATTAGGAACCATATAGTTTAAAATTAGATATGAGTTACACACTTCTCGATGTAGGGATGTCGATAAGAGGTCTGATTTATGTAGGTTAAGCACGTGCAGTTTGTGCTGAGCTTAAGCTGAGCCCGTCTGGTGCAGAAGACGCAGATGACTTTGAGCAGCCTTACCTTAACGAGAGTGCTCCAGCTTTTGCTGCTCAAATTACTGAAATGTTGGTTTTGACACATGGGAATATTGATTTTTAAACCGCTGTCCTGAAGTCAGAAGAGGTTCAACTCCAATGTGGATGGAGGGAGGCTCTGGAGACTTCAGTGTGGGGATTGAAGGTTAACCCATCATCTCAGGGGTCCAAAATTTGCTCCACATGTCTGGCTAGGAGGGTGGCTTCTGCTTCCGAAATCAGACTTCCACCCCAGTCACTGCAGTGTTTTTCTTTGTCATTAGTACCCCTTCTGGGATGTTTGTAAACTGGGTGGAGGAAATGCATGTATGCTGTAGCTGCCTTCCAGAGAGCTACTGCTCTTGCCCCGTCTTTCTTGCTGACTTTTCTCATTAGGCTCAAAAGAGAAAGTACCTCCTCCCCTGCCCCAGCTCAGCTGAGCTCTTGCATCTGTTTCAGATCTGGAGGATCACTGGTGTGCTCAGAAACTTGTCCCTTTTTTTTTTTTTCTTCTTCCCCCCAAACTATATCACTTGCTCCAGTAAAATGTTTTTGGTCTCCCAGCAAATCATGTCTGCTCTTCTGTAGTAACGTAAAGGCAAAGAGAATTTTAGAAATACATACATAGTCTTCTGGACTGATGTGCCCCCAATACGTTGTTTACCGTGTTTATGTTCACAATACCCTTTTATCTCTCTTTTACCAAAATGGGCCCAAAACTGAAGCTGAATCAGTGTCAGTCTGGTGTGTGAACCAAAGAACCAGCCTTTTCCTAGGCAGTAAAAAAAGCATATATGTTGGTGACCAGCTGTCAGAGCAAAAATAATTAATGCATCAAAAAAGTTTATACATGTTACACAGACTGGCTTTATTTGTTATGGTTAATTACTGAAATTTAAGCTATTAGAAGGGCGGGAACGTTTTCTCTCACAATTCATATGGTTTGGCCCTGGAAAACCTGAAAATACAGAATACAAACTGGATGCTGATAAATTATTTTTGCACAGATCATAAAATTAATAGTACATTTTATATAAAAAGGTATGAGTTGGAGTATTTAAATGTTATTTTTATGGCATATTAGGTGGAATTATTTTAATGTAAATGGTTTATTTCAAGGAAACTGTGAAATTGATAAATAAATCTACTCTGTTCCAGTGCTAAACATGTGAAACGTAATCTTCTTGAGTTTTACATCCACAGGCCATTGTCCTTGGGGTTGCAGTAGGGTGTAGGTGCTGCTAATGTGTGTAACAGGTGCATGTAATTTAACTGTAGAACTAGTCAAAATACCTTTAATCAGTTAATGTTAAGTCAAACCATATGGGTCCAGGGCTATTTTTCTCCTGCTCTCCAATCGGCCGCACTCGGGCTCGTGTGGCTCGATGTCCTGCAGGACCCAGCAGCGGGATGGAGAAAAAGCTGAAATCTTAATCTTTCTGCTCCAAAGTAACAGCTGCAGGTAGTATAAAGGCACGACGGCCCGTTTCGACTTTTCTGCTTTTCTGTACGGGTTGGTTTGGGAGTTTGCAGTGTTGTGTGCGATGCCCCAAAGAAACGGCGTAGTGTTTTTGTGGGGTTGAAGAGCCATTAAAGGTGCTTCAGCATCAGCCCGCGGTGGAAACGTAACCAAGGCTTGAATGCGGAAAGAACGGGGTGCTCGTCTGGTCGATAGCTTTCAACACTGAGTCTCCTCTGATATTTTAAAACAGATGCAGGGAAAACAAAGCATAAAAATCACGGAGAGATGGAAGTGCTCACCGCACAGGGGTTTCCTGTAGCGGCTGATGCAAAAATATTTGGAAATGCGTAGCAACGAGAAAGCAACTTCGCTGCTATCAAAGGCATGAAAATGTTTTTATGCGTATAAGTGGCAAATTCCTTTCTTGTGCTCGAATATTAGTTTTACCAAAGACCACTTGAACTAGGACAGGAACAGATTTGCCGGCGGACTGGAGTAGCGCGAGCATCAACCACTGCTGAGACCGTCTACCCAGCAGTAAGTGATTGCGGTTTGTCGTCTTGGAGCCGGGTGGATTTCTACTGTAAATTGTTGGCAAGTATTTCATTTTTTCAGAGGCTGTGTTGGGCATATATGTGCCCTGTTAGCTGCTGCTGCTGGAGGAGAGGTATTTCATGGGGTTGTCTTTCTGGGTGGTCCTCCCCAAGCCGTTGTCAAGGTCCGCACGGCAGATCTTGTCAGCGCGGGGCTCAGCAGCACAGATTTATCTTGTAAGATAGCACCGGCCAGAGTGTGCTGGCTAAGGATCTGCTCAAGGATCCTGTCTGCAATTAATAAAACGAACTTTTGAAGCTGTCTTTTTCTTTCATTGTATTTAAAGCAATTTGGAGCATCAAGTTTTTCCCCTTTGAAGTTTAATTTCAAGTTCATCGGCTGTGCTAGTGGCCTACATTTCTGTAGATCACGGCTTCAAAAATCAGACGATAAATTTACTCCTGAGACATTTGTAGGATTTGTTTCCCTGAAAGCTAACCTTAATTAACATTTAGCTTTGTCTTTAGAGTCTCTTCGGTAATTGATTGCAAACAAATGCACACAAATAAAAAGTTCCTTTGACAGATACTTGCAATAGCCGTGGTAGGCAGTACCCCATTAAATACCAAAATGCTATCAAAATGATTTTCAATTTTGTGCATTTTTTTTAACTTTTTACTTAAAGTAAATATCTTCAAGTCATTTAATTAATGACTTACTCTTTCTGCTGCTAATACAGTATAAAAAACTAATGTTGACTACTGTTATTAAACGGTTTTTAAGGGACCTAACTTGGGAAGCTAGAGAAAATATACGAGGTGCCACACTTGGTAGTTAGGCAGAGTCTGAGAGAACCATAACCATAAAATATTTTTGATAAAAAATTTACAGGAAAACAGGTTTTGTTGTTGCTGGGAATAGTAAAGCAAAGAAAAACCAAAAAAAGCCCACCAGAAAACAAGGCAGAGCTGTGCTAGCAGGGAGTATGTGCGAGAGCGTTGGCATTTCTTTTATGCCGCTTGTGAAAAGATTTCGTCTTTATTCTCTGCCCTCTGAGAAGACTTCAGATCTAATGTTCTGGGTAGCAGAAGACATCCGCTCCCCTTTCTGCTTTTCAAATCCCCGTGGGCGCTGAGGCCAGGGAGCCGGCAGCACTAATCATATTAAGCCCCGTCTCCGGGCTCCTGGTGCTGCCGAATTGGCGCATTGTTTTTTGGGGGTGCGGGGCTGGCTGTGGGGCTCTCCGGTAGTGCGCAGGCTGGGGGTCTGGGTGCTCTCCGCCGCCGCCTCCTCCGCTCCCCAAATCTTGTTGGTTCCACCTCCAGCGGCAGCCAAGCCGTCAAGCGGGCTCCATTCAAGCGTTTGCCACCTCGAGGTCTCGCTGGGGTAGGAAATGCTAATTCGGTGTCAATTAGAAAAATGCCAGTAACGGGGCGCTGCGCTTCCTAAGAGGCACTTGTGTTGATTCATTGCCGGGTGGTAATTTTTGCCTGCTCCCCATATTTTGTGCATTTCTCCCCACTTGGTTTTTATTTTCAACAACTTAAGTTGGGTGCATTTTACTTTTTCATCTCCATTTTAGATATTGCTCCAAAGTTTACATTGTGCCAATATGCCGTTCCATCGCCTGGTGTGTTAAATTATTGTGCGCCTTCTGTTTCACCCTTAAACTTCAGTCTAACCCCCGTATTTGAGCTTATTTTATTTTTTATTTTTATTTTATTTTTGATTTTCAACAACTTAACTTGGGGCATTTTACCATTTCATCTCCATTTTAGATATTACTCCAAAGTTTACATTGCGCCAATACGCCTTTCCATCGCCTGGTGCATTAAATTATTGCACGCTTTCTGTTAAACTTCAGTCTAACCCCTATATTTGAGCCTTTAGGGTTGTTTTTTGAAATCAGGATTTAATGGTACAGGATTGAGTGTTAGAAACGTGTGGCAAACTATGCTAAGTAAACTTTACTGATAAATCTAAAAGTTAAAACCTGCATTGCTACCTTAACTCTCCAAATGGTGTAAAATGTATATCGCAGATATGTGGTGTAGTCTGGTTTTGGGATATTTTATTATTTTTTTTTTTTTACATTCTTGTGAAAACATTGTTTCTCCAAGTTAGACATGTGTTAACCTCAAAAATGTTAGTTTTATGGGTAGTGTTGCCCTCATAAAACAAAAATGAATGGATAACACTTTAAAGAAGTCTGCGTAGGAAAAGGAGTTTGAAATAACATTCTGCTCTGACTTTCTCGACTAATTTAAACTACTGTTATATTTTTGGTTAAAGGTTAATGTTCCTTTAATTGACCTTTTAATCGTACATCTGTGTTTGGTTGTTGGGGGGGTGTCTCGCATGGAACAACGTGCCCTGAGCGTTCGCATTTTTTCCTAGTAATCTCGGGGGATTCTTCCTCCTTTTCTGAAGCATGCTCTCTGAAGTAATTGCCTCTGTGCCTTCAATAGCTTTTTGCCAACAAATATGATAATATTTTAGCAACGTTAGGTAAATTCTAGCACTGACTTTTAGATATTTTCAATAGGGCATGTCTGAGCTTCCAGATGCTCTTCAGAGTGATTCGGAAGTGGGGCAAAGAAACTACTTCCAGTAGCAAAATAAGACTTTAATTGAAAAGTTAAACTACATATTTGATTATAGCATGTAAAAGTTCAGAGAAAGTGATTGATTTCTCGATGTTTGATGCTTATTCATGCCTTGTGCAGTACCATGCTCCGTTCTCTTGCGTGGGGTAGTGTGTTAGTTCACTGTAGCTGTGTTTTCTTTAGCCGGTTTTCTTTCTCTGCTAGGACAGAAATCAATGGGAGATTTTCCGCTGCTGTTACCAGGAGTGGGATTTATCCTACAGAGCTAAATATGAATATTGTTACGCGCTACCAGAAAACAGGAGGGCAGCGAACCTCAAAAGAAGACAACTCATAGTGAAAGCGTATTTAATTCATCCACCCATCGGCATCTGCTAGCATGGGAACGTCTTTGATTTCATAATTGGAGTAATCAAAAGTGCTAGGAGACAGTCAACTTAATTTGATTTTTTTTTCCCATTTGATTTTTTTTTTTTTAAATCTCTGAATACTGATGTGCTTGGTGCGTAGCCAATTTGGGTTTCCCGTTGAGAAGCATGTCGCTGCATTTTCCATTTGATTGTGTAGATCTTTCTTACATTGGTAGGGGACAGAGCAATGCTGGAAAAGAAAGGGCCCGTATTAGCAGGGAGTCTCAGTGATTTTTTATGCCTGAAATAACTTCTAACTGACTTAATGCTATTTATCTGTTACGGAATAATAATCTCTCTGTAACGTAATTAAAACATGAATTAAATCATTGTCTGTCCAAGAAGATGGAAAACTTGAGAAAACTGCATGGTAATTGCCAGAAATAGACCTTTTAATTACAAAAAAAAGTATTTTGTGGTGCATGTGTTTTTATGCCTGGTAAACACCAAGCGCTTTCTCATTTTGGAAACCTGAAGAGTTCTGCTTTGTCTCACAAATTTTTGATTTGCTCTATGCATATGCGCTGCATTTATTATTTGAATAATGATACATTTATTTTAGCAAATACAGGGTCCTGTAAAATAAACAGTTTTCTTTAATAATAAATAATAATAGTAAGAAAGATGCAAATGAAAAACCCACTCTAAAGCTCTTAATTTTTCATTCCCAGCAACATGGACGTCACATCTGTATGTTTGTGCATGTATTTATGCCCGCACTGAAAAATTCCCGTTGTGCTCCGGAATGACACGGCACCATGATTTCATCCTACATATGTTTTTTGTCCACGTCACCGCGTGCCTGACAGTGGCTGTAAGTCCCGCTGTAGGTTAGTTTATTACCAAGCCACTACTGTGTAGTGTCTGATTTTTCTCCAGTGCCAAAACAGCCTCCAGGAAGCCACATGAAAGTTGGGTTCCCCTTCCCACGAGTGTTCTTAATTTATTCCAAAGTCGCATTTCTAATAGTGGTCTGAGACTCCAGCGCTGTGTGTGGTTTTGGAATTATGGCAGCAAACCGCAAAGACAAAAAAAAAAAAAGCCCCTAGCCCAGAGTCTGCAGTTCCTGGATGTAAAGCTGAGTGGCTTCCCCCCTTTTCTGCTGTGGAGAACTTTAAAAGGATTCTGTCAAAGTAACTTAGGATCACAATCTAGGTTGTGGAGCGTGGTGGAGTGAGAAATGATTTCTTGAATGGTTTGGAAATCTTGGTTAAATAAATGTTGTGAGATGCTGCGTTGGTTTTTTTTTTCCTTGTATTCCCTGTAAAGTGGGTCTAGAAAGGTTTGCCGAAGTCCGTACGTGCCCTGCGTGCAGGGCTGTGGCTCTGGCTCTGTCCCTGCAATGGGTTTTGGTACCTTTGGGGCCGGGGGGCTGAGCAGTTTTGCACTTGCACAAGCTGGGCCCTGGCTGGGGCTTGTCCCCAACCCAGAGACCTGCCCCGATCCACACCCCCACAGGGGAAAAGGCAGGCTTTGTAGCAGGGGGATCCACGTTTGCATAAAAAAAACCAAACGCCCCCCCCCTCCCCAACACACTGCTGGAAACGGTCGGTTGAGTATTTAATTTCTTTTTATTCAGTACATGTTTAAAACTAAAGTTACATTTCAAGATTGCAGTTACTGATTCAGGGAGAGCCTGATTTTAGTGCTTAAACTTCATCCCGTGTTGCTGGAAACCCTCCGGATACTGGAACAGAGGGACTTTATTGTCCAGCAAAGAGGAGTAGGAGCTGTCACCTGAGCAGAACTTGGCACATGGGACATAACACATATTCAGAAAACTCATCTAAAGATTATTTTTAAGTATTAAGTTTCTTTTCATTAGTAAATTAATTTTAAAAGTGCTTTTTTCGGGTATACGGTGACTTAAGACTACTATTGTGAAAGCTATTGCAGAGCTGCACTTATATAAAATATATATATATATAAATATATATATATATAAATATATATATATTTTAGATTTAAGCCTTTTGGCTTGCAGGCTGATGCCAGCATCCTGCGCCTCGGCCGGCCCTGGGGAGCGCTGCCTGCAGGCAGGGGCGCAATGGGAGCAAGGCACACATCTCTGGATAATTATCTTTGCTCTTGGTTGGTGTCAACTTTTAACTCAAGTTAGCAGTGTTACTGCATGACACTTTCAAAGTTATATTTAGACCACACTGGTGTATATTGCTTGTAGGATGTTATTTTTCTATTTTTAATTTATAGAAGTGCTCATCTTCACATATGGTAACATTTTCTCATTTTCCAGTAACATAACAACTTTGACTGTTATATTATACAGGATATTATGTATTACGTAGTAGTCTGTACTTTTGATAAGAGCCAGCTATTTAGACAGGATTTCTGCACTGACTTTGACTATTTTTTTGAGTGGTTAATTTGAACAATCTTAGTAATGTTTTTGAATCTGCTGGGAGGGACAGATTAACAGCAAACCCTTCAATAATAGGTAACTACGTACAGAATGAAGTGCATGGCTTCAAATTAACATTAATTATCAACTTCAGAAGAGAAAGTTCCTTCATCTGTGCTCTGACTCATTCATAAAGTTTATTTTCTTCCGTGAGAGATACTATTGGAAGGCATAAAAGGTGCACCTAAATATTTATCATGTAGGCTGGTATGGTTTTGCTTCTGCTGCCTGCTTGTGGGAATAGTCCTGAGTTTTAGATGAAAGCTTGGTACCCGTTCACTTTTCTTTACAACAGTCATGGTGTAGGATTAAAGACCACCTTGTTTATATCCTTATGAAGCTCCTTTCCAATATCAGTTCAGTTTATTAAAATCCTTATGAGTTTTAATTTACAAATACTTAGGAATTCAGTCCTTTAAGCACACATGAGGAAAGGAAGAATTCTAAATATGGTTTAAAGGGGATTTTAAGTTGGGGGTGTGTGTGTACATGTGTAAATCCTCGTGTATGTATCATTACGAGTCCATATACGTGCTACATGAGAGCGGTTTTCCACCCCAGGGCGTTGGGTGAACACCAAAAGTGTTGTCAAGCATTGGAACAGGCTGCCCAGGGAGGTGGTGGAGTCACCATCCCTGGAGGTATTTAAAAGCCAGGCAGACGTGGTGCTGAGGGACATGGGCTAGTGGTGGGTTTGGCAGTGTTGGGTTGATGGTTGGACTCCATGATCTGAAAGGTCACTTCCAACCTAGACCGTTCTATGATTCTGTGTTCACCCTCCCCACTGAAGGATGAGAATGCTGTGGTTCATCTTCTTTGTTTCATATCGGTTCTTCAAAGCGATGGTCTGGACTGGGAAGATAAATCCCGTTTGGAGAATATTTCAGCTGGAAGGACTTTTTGGTTCTGCGGGCAGAGTAAGTCATGTTTGCAAGAGCAGTGGTAGGCAGGAACTGAGGTCCATCAGCACATGGACCATCGATGGTGTGGGAGATGCTGGCTGCTGGGCAAGGGTTTGGAGCCTGTCCTCACTTCTCACGTGTTGTGACAACATGAACTCTACCCACCTATTTTACAAAGCGAGAATATTAAATGGCTTTATTTTTAGTTCAAACTTTTCAAAAGATCCATAAAGTTTCATGAGTGTGGTTCAGCACTGAAATCCAGAATGGCCAAGGACAATTTTAAAACAAATCCTTTAGAAAACTTCGCAGTTGTGAGTAGTGTTATTACTATATTTTTCCTTCTTCCCTTTCTTTTTGTTTGCTTTCACACCTTGGCTTGATGTCTTTGTAGGCAGGGAAACCTCTTTGTCTACTTTGGTGTAATTTCTGGTGAGAATAGCAAGCTGTTTACAGGAAAGCTCTGCAGAGAGGGTGTGTAGGGAACGCTTAAGTTAATATTTATTTAGTTCACATTTTAATAATTACTTGAAGAATGAATTTGCTTCAAATTTTAAAGAACTTTAAAAACTAAGTTCACACGTTCTTGGCAAGGTGGCAATTATCTAGATTGTGTTGCTCATCATTGGGTGGGTTTTTCCCTTGGTGACTTTTTTTCCCCCCTCATTTGGGAAGGATCATTTATTAAGGATGAAATTTCATTTGAGCTGACAGATGTTCCTAAGAATTAACTTTAAAAATGTGTGAATATAAGTTACTTTAAAGAAGGTGACATTGATTCACTTCATTAATGTAGAAGATGCAGCCTATAACTTAGAAAGCCGTATGAAGACTTCAGGTTTTGACATCTTTAAAATAAACAGAAATCACATTTAATCAACCTCAGCTGTATTCCATATAAATGTATATTTGGAGAACAGACTTTGTTCTTCTGTAGCCATCGGCTGGGAGGTGCAGCCTTCTCTGTGGTCTCATGCTAAAGGTTTATAAGAATTAAGATTTTAACATAAAGTGTCCTTCTGCTTCGAAGAACACAACTGCAGGTCTTCGTTTTTTTCCCTGGATCGAGCATTTGTGTGGAGATCAGTTAAACAGAAGTGCTTCGGAGCTGAGCTTTTAACTTGCTGGCTTGAAGTTGAATGTCCATCTTGGATATCTCCACCAGTCTTTTTAATACTCAGCCTGTGGTCTATTGAAAATTGGGGATGAAAGTCCTGCTGGGCTTGAGGTGGCTTGGAGAGCATCTCCTGTGTCCTGTCCCATCTTGGAGACACTGTGTGTGTGCAGCAAAGCGTCAGCTGGAGTTTTCCGAGAGGGGAGTGGTGTCCAAGAAGTGTTTTGTGGGTCTCCAGCAATGGAGATGAAAAGCCAACTCCTCTCTCAGATGCAGTTTCCGCTCTGCGGGAGCTGGTGTTGCTTTGTGTGTGCCACAGATGTGTCCACCTCCAGAAAAGGGAGCTGCTGCACCTGGGAGAAGATTGGGACGGTTTTGTGGAACATTTTAGTGTTTAGGGATGGGTTTAAAAAAAAAAAATGACAAAAACGCTCTGGAAAGCAGCACTGAAAATAATAGCCTGCTACTTAAGCAGTGGAAAGTATGTTCTCGGTGACTGTTTGGTGGCTGGAGTTGTTGTTTTGCATTCCTGGGGGGTAGACTGGGTTGTGCTGAGGGACCTGCTCTGAGCTGCAAAAGGGAAGAGGAGAGGGGCTTTTGTATCATTTAAGAGAAAAAGGGGTGTCTAAAATCCAGGGAAACATGTTCACCAGCATCTGATAATTTGAAAGTTTAACCCTATAGCTGCTACCTCGATAAAAGAGAAAAAGGTTGAATCACGGTGCTGCAGCGGCAGCCCCTGCTTTGTCAGCCAAAATGCGTTCTTCATGGCCAGAGAAATGCACGTCCGTGCTTGAACCTCCTCACAATTTTGGGTACGAGTATTTTAATCACGGCTAATCTCTTGTTGTACTTCATTTATTCTCCTTGGAAGCTCCTGTTATTGGGCTGGAGTAACAAGCGGGTTCTATTATCTCCATTCCCAGAGTAATACATTGATGACATTAAATGGAGGCATTTGAGTAATTCAGCTATTCAACAATATTTTTTAATCACTGAAATCTCAGTTTTTGCAATCAATCCTCTTATCCTTGCTTTCTGTTGGATTGATGTGGCTGTTACTTTGGGGACTGGAATCTCCGGAGTTATCTTTTGAGTAGACAAGTGATTGATTTTAGGCATTAGACATTCGCTGAGATGTTATAAACATTAGCCTTTTCTTCCTTCTACTTTGAAGTTACCTAAAGCCTTTGCTGAACAGGTTAGTTGCCTCAAAGAATTACCAAAAACCATCTTTATACTTTCTTTGACATCATATTTTTAAGGAGAGCCGGCCGGGCGGTTTGCTGTATGAAGTAACCTTTCCTCCTCCCTGTGTGCGCACAACTCTCATTATACTCGTAGGAGAACTACATGTGCATCGAGGAGAAAAATAGGTCCCATGTGTCAGAGCTGTCAGGAATTTTTTCTTCCACTACATTGCTTTGCTTTCTTTCTACCTACAGGAACTTTGCAGTTTTTGCACCTTGTTATCCGCTGCCTGTCAAATGTCACATTTTCTAATTCCTTATTCTCAGAGCTGCCGCGATGCTGCGAAGGTTTCGGCAAGATTTCTCCGGCCGTGTTGTATGTTGCTCCGAGAAAAAAAAAAAACAACCCTGTGCCGCAACACAGAATTTCAGCTTTAATAGTAGCGAGAGGAGAAATCAGTAACATAAGCAAATACGATGTTATTTTTCTGATTTGGTCTCCTGGTTTCTGAAATTGTACACCTTTCTGATATCCGCCTGGCATCTAATGTGCACGCCAGAGCTCCTCTCCCCTTTGTTTAAAAATCTGACACACAAAAATCTAAGCTATAAATAAAAATCATCTCTCCTAGAATGTTTTAAAAGCTATTTAAAACATTAATATAAATAAAAACCAAGCTGGTGTTTATTCAGCATCTCTGCCCTCCTAAGAACATTAGGGTTTTTTTCAGATAATAATGTATTTATGTAGGCAAGCTAGAGATAACTTTCAAAAAAATATTTGGTTTAGTCAGGATCAACATTCAGTAGGAAAAATGAAGCTTGACAGAGGAGGAGAAATGTGTCCCTGTGCGTGGAGCTTCAGTAAGTGCATTTTGTAATGCACAATGTTTTAAATATTTTTTTAAAATAGCTGCAGATTAGTTTAAGGCAAAGCTTTCCCTCTATTGTCAGTTTTCTCTGTTTTGCTTTAAAACTTTCATTAATCTGGCACAACTTTTCATATTTTTCTCTCTCTTGTTTCCTTTGCTTTTCTTTCTTTGCATTCTCTTTTCTTTGGGGAAAATAAAATAGGATTGGTTAAAAAAAATATATGGATATAGTAGCTATAAGTTTTAGCGTTGTTCTAGTTAGTTCAATAGCTTTGGTTGCTGCTCTCTTCCCACGCTGGTGACCTTGTTAGGGAAAAATGCAGTGGTTACTTTTCAAGTTTCTTTACTGTGTTTTGCTGATTTGACTTGAGATTTTTGGGAAGCGGGCGGTGGAGGTGTAAGCTCCTTCTCTCTTTTTCAGCCATAGCTGCAATCGCCTATGGAGAGCTGAAACCACCATATTTCCAGTTTAAATCCACTGTGTGACTAGTAAAAAAATCGATCTCAATTGGGATGGGAGATAGTAGGAGAAAAAAATCAGTCCTTTCTAGTGTTACCCAGTGTTTGGACTGTAGATACTTGGGGATGGGGCGTACGCTATTGTTTATTAAATGCCTCCTGTGTTTTGAGCACTGCATTAGTGTGTCTTGATCCTGCTTTTTATGACTGTTTTAATAATAAGGTTTTAACTACCGAGCTTCAAAATGTGACTGTGATTTCACTGGGGAGGGCAGCGAAGGTCCTGTCCTACCTTGGGTGGCAAGATTGTGGTGTCAGAACCTAGACCTGCACGTCTGTGTGCTGCTGGTTGCGATGGGGCTCGTTTTTATTGACAAACTGGTGCTAGATGAATAAATTTCTGAATTTCTGTGAATAACGGATGGCAGCGCAGCTTTGCATTGTGGAAACCCTCAGTGTTTCTGGGCAAGGTGAAGTTCCTTCGGCGGCGAGTAGCAGAATTCTAGATGGCGAGATGGCTGTAGGAAATCAAGCTAACAGAAAAATCAATAAAATTTCGAGCCCTTAATCATTGCTCGCAAAGGCGAGGGGTCACCCCCTCAGTAATAGCGCTAATTGATACAGAGAGAGAGGCTGCATTAGCATTTTGCAAGTAAGCTCTATTTATAAAGCAAAGTAAATCTAGCAGGAGATTTTATGGAAACGCAGCGATTTTGTACATAGAAAAATCTTTTTCTTTTTTTTTTTTTTTTTTGGTAGGATACATAGTGTTTTAAGACTGTGACGTTTAAATGCTGAGTACTTGTTTGTCAGGCGGTGGAGGGTAATCCTGCTGCCTCCAGAACGCAACTCCGCTGGCTCATACGTGAGTGCTTTCGGGATCCAGCCTCCACGCGTGTAATGGCTTTAAGCCACTCTGAGATCCCATCCGTTTTTGGTGATTTTTTTTTTTGTCTAGAAATGAAACGTGTGTGTTATGCTCGCACACACGTGTGTGCGTAAAGATTTCCTTTAGCAAATGCTTATTGGGAAAAAAAAAAATCCTTATTTATTAAAATGTCACTTTGGCTGTGACGTAGAGAAGAAGGTGTATCTGGGGTGACGCCAGGAGTTCATCCTTTACATCGCTCTCGGCTTTATTTCCGTGGCCACAAACGGGCACGGTGATAAACAGAGTGATGGGTGCAGAGCGCAGTGTAGCTCATGATGTGACATGGGTTTTACAGCTTCTAAACGCGGTGACCATTTTTTCCAAGTGGGGTTTTACTACCCAGAGTTTATTCTGGCACTTTATGAACTCCTAGAATAACCTCAACGTTATTTTCTCAAGTTTGATACCCAAAACTTGTATAAGAAACTAGATAATGAAAAAAAATGGCTTAAGATACCTTCTTGGTCTGGCTAGTATTAAATTATTTCATTTTTTTCACTAACATAAGACCTTAAAATTATAGTTTCTGTGTCTTAGAGCAAAAAAAAAAAAAAAAAATGCCGGTGGTGTAACTTCAGCAACGCTTTTCCCTTCATCTGTTTTTCCACTTCTCCCTTCTCTCTCGAGGCACGGCTTAAGAAATTCCAGGCAGAAAGCGTGGATGTGAGGGTGTGCAAGCATGTTTCCCTACATCAGGGATATTTTTAAAATTTGTTATTCGGACTTGTGTTAACAAATCTCAAAAAATCAGTGCGACTCAACCCAGAAAAATCATCAGGTCACAAGCAAAATTATTTTACTGGGGGGAAAATTATCTTTTCGAAACCGTCTCCTCTAAACAATGATTAAAAACTGGGAGCAAAGTTTAATTTTAAGACTTGGGTCCTTACCATGTACAAAGCCTCTTGAGATCAAGGCCAGAATCTTTGTTTCCTGCAGTTTAATCATCCGTCACGTAGCTTTAGATGATTTAAATCAATATCCGAAATCCTATATTGCAGTGTAATTTAATTAGAATTGTAAATAATTTGGTCGAAATTATAATTCATTATCAGTGCATTAAAGTATATGCAGGTACGAAAAATTTCTTTAAAGATTCTTTAGCTGAACCAAAACCTTTCTGTTCAGAAGGAGCTCTGGGAATTCAATTAGCTAACGGGCTAATTTTGTTCTGTATCTTCTCTGTCAGCAACTTGCAGCGTTTCTCAAAAATATGTGAAAATCTACTGTTCCTGTTAACATCTGCCACTTAACGTTTCGCATGTTCTGCCGCGTTATAAATAATTTATTATATCTGTATATTTTTATTTCACTGTAACGATTATATGCGGGGGATTACGCTGGGAAGGTGCTACGTGGAGCAGAAGCGGAGGGGGTTTTGTTTTGTACTCGTGTCGTAGGGCATAAATCCCAGTCCAAAAGTAGGAATCCGTAGTGATCTTTTAATTTACTTTTCAAGCGATATTTTAATTGTTCCTGTTAGCTGTGAATTCTTTTCTAAAAGATCATGTATTATTGATATCTTTTTGTTCCGCATCGTTCCGTTGGCAGCCTGTAGCTGTTTCCCAGTTGACTAAAAGAAAGAGCTGCTCAATGTTGAAGCTCCTGTGGTTTCCAGATATTATTTATTGCAATGATCAGGTTTTTTCTTTGGGGTGTTCCATGTTTAACCTAATTGCTTTTCAGTTTGAAACCAGGGTTTAAAATTATTACAGTTCCTACAAAGGAAAAATTCCATTCATCTTTTTCCCTTGCCTCATAAAACTATTTAGGAAACCACAAAGAGTTGGCCAAGAACTCCGGAATGATAAAATTTGTTGCAAGATTAGAGAATTTATCCAAATCTACATGTTGATTTTTAATACTACGAAATTAGAGCCACCTTTTTGTATTTACAAAGAGAAGGCTCCTGACCCACCAAAGCCGGTGCTGTAAATCACTTGCCGTCCGTCTGGCCAGCACCTGATTGCACATGCTATCACCAGGAAGGTTTCAGCACTGCTCTTTATTATTTAATGATTGAAATACTTTTTTTTTTTCTTTTTTTTTTTTTTTTTACCTGCTTCCAAGGGCCAAAAGATTTATAATCCTTCGGGGGCCGGTGGAGCTGCAATATTTCCTTTCACAGTCACTCCTACTCCTATTGCGAACGGTACTTGCAGGGTAACTAATATTATTTCCTCCTCCTACACTTTCCTTTTCCTGAAGCCATCAGATAACTGGTTGTTTGTTCTTCTGTGCTCTTACAACGTGTTCTGCAACTCCGGTTTTTCCACTGGCCGGATTCTCTTTCAGTTTTCTCATGCTTTGTGTTTGGGGGGAATGCCGGTGGGGGGGGGGAGGAGATTCGGTTTAGGGATCGTTCCTCCCTGTTTATCCTGAAATCTTTGTTTCCTGTGCCTTTCTCTTTTGCAAAGGGCATGTAGGAGAAAACTGGCTGCAGTATCCTTAAAAAAACTTCATGGAATTAAAAAAAAAAATTACTAGGAAATTGTCCTTATAGATGAAATTTTATTTTTTTCTTTTTTGTATATCGCATGTGATATTGGAAATTTATGAGACTTTCTTCTCTGAGTTGAAAATTGGGAATCTGATGAGCAGAATAATAGTTGCACTTTATTATTGTCTTTAATGATGTACCTAGAGAGCTTTGCATTAAGTAATCTTCAGCGTCTGAATGAAATAATAGTGCTTTTCTCCATATATAGTTTTTGCAGATAATATGCTAGAAATATTTACAGCAGTGGAAGCCCGTACGTTACTTAGCTTCTGGACACAATCATCAGATATTTTAGCAATCCTCTGAAGATTCATGTTGCTTAAGATCATGTGCTTTTTGCATTTTATAAAGTCTTTCAAAATGAGAAAGAGGAGGAAAAAAGGAAAATGGAAAAAATATGAAGAAAAGTAATATAAACTTTGATGTTCAACTTTGAGATTACCTCTGGGAATGAAGTGTCAGCTCTTGAAAAACCTCGTGAGATCAATAAAATTATGCAGGCTTGAACATCTTAGGTGAAGCCTTTTTGGGAAAATAAGTGCGGAAGGAATCTTTGTTATGGCTGAACAATTGATGAGACTTTCCCTAAAATATCTTTAAATACAGTATAAATGGTTGAGCACAAAAATGCATCACCCTTAAACTGAGATGACTTTGCATGCATATGAGTGCACGGGAGACTGTAGTACATCATTTAGGAATATAGGAAATCTTTTGTCTGTAATAAGGAAAAAAAACTTTCAACATCATATCACATGTTTTCATAATGGAAGGAGCTTTCCCAAAAAGTAATTGTGATTTCAGTCAGTTTTTCCCTTCTGCATCATCAAGAAACATTGTTATTAGGATCCAGAATCCCATATATTTGTCTGATACTGTTTTACTATTCTTTTTAGTCAAATTTTCAAACTTGTGAGCGGTGGTGCCACATAATCCTCATTTATTTTTGTTATTTTAACACTCTCAAAATCTGTTCCACAGATTCCTTCTTTCCTTCCTTCCACGTCGTGACACTGATCCAACCAAAACCTCGCTCTCGCAGTCTTTTCAAATTGATTTGGATTTGAAAAACTGGACTCCTAAATACTGCTTTTGGTAATTGGATGACATGAAAAGCATAACTTATTAAAGAATTCCCTTCCTTATTTTGTTACACTAATTTATAGAATTTAATGTGTTTTTTCCTGTGGATTTTTTTTCCTCCCGCTTATAAATTTAAGCGTTAGTGTGCAGTACAGACTCAATTTCCTCATAGCTTTTATGGATTTAATTACATTTGGGGGCTTAATTTGGTTTAAAAAATCCTGGTTTCCACACTTGCGGAAACTGAAGAGAATCAATTTTTCGCAGTTTCTGCTGCTTGTCCAAACTACCGTGGTGTACAATTAGACTTTCCAAAATCCTACTGAACCTTTACCCTGTTGCTTTTTAACTGTCTCCATCACGCAAGAGTTTATGAGCAGATACACAACAGCATGTAACCAGGCTATGAGATACGCCTCTGTGAAAGCAGCATTGCCATGACGAGTAGAATCTGAAATACCGTTTAAAGCAAATAGGTGGACTCTTGGATGTGAAAAATGGTCCCTGCATTTTTCAGCTCTTGATTCGCTTTTGGTTGGGAATGGCAGGGAAAGGGCTCGCTTGAGGCTGCTGGATAGGGAACTGGAAATGCAAGCTTCCCCCTTGAAAAGCTGAATTCAGTTTTATTTTAAAAAAAGTTATTTTCCATTCGACTGTGAGTACCAGAAAAGCCTTCTATTGCTGTTCCGCCCTTTGCTCAAAGATCCTGAACCCGGTGAAGTCTGTAGCTCAGCTAATGCCCGGTGTTTATGAAAACCCAAGGATTTTTAAAGTTGCTTTGGATATTGGTTTTCCAGCAGTAAACTGTTTTCTGCTGCCTGTAATTCCGTTGGTTGTCTTAGGCAGTCTTTTTAATTTTAATTCTTATACATGGTATGAAATAAAAAGCACGTATGCCTGATATTCAAGCACTGAAAAGCTCAGCCTTTGGCCCGGGTGGCAGCAGGGCCGGGCTTTCAGCAGGTACCGCTGCGAACGCAACCCTTCCCCTGCGCTCCCTGCTTCTTTTTGCATCGTTCGGGAAGGTGGCAACACACAAACGACTCTTTCGAACCCCAGAAGCTGTTCTGATACCACGGAATTTCACAGGTGATTTTTTTTTCTCTCCCCCCCCCCTTTTTGAGAAGCAGGCAGCAAGTGGTAGGCAGACCAACTGGGATACTGGGAAAAATATTCAGCATCCTCTCCATTATGCATGGCAAGTGTCCTTCAGGCTGGGGGGGACACATCAGCGATTTCTGAGCTTTCAGCAGCTCCTCCTGTGGTCCCAGTCCTGCCCGTCTGTCACGCAGGCTGCCAAGGTTGCCCCATCCCTCTTTCATTTGATATGGGCTGAGAGTGACAGGCCAGGGAGCCAGGGCCATGGCAGGCAGGCGGCCGGGGCTCTGCGTACAGCTGCTGAAAGCTGTCAGGATCTTGCCAGGTCATCCCCTAAATGAAGATCTTCCATCGTGGTCTTTTTCTCCATGGCTGGAGACTTTTCCAAATCCACCGCCTGCTTTTCCAGAAGCCCTGAACAGAAGTCACTGTTCATAGGGATGAAAAGCACGGCAGAGATTTTCCCTTCTGTGCCTTCGGCATTCAAAGGCATCTCTGTTTCGCCTCCTCCCCTCACGCCCTGCTATTGTTCAAAGCCGCCTTCTTGTGTCCCTTTTACGTCGTGCTCTCACATTTTGCTTTTTTTTTATTACTTATTGCATGCCATCCCTTACGTTCTGGGAAGTTTTCCCCATCCCGTCGGCCAGCCAGGCTCCCTCTCTGTTCCCTCATCTGCCTCAAAAAAACCCCCAGACCCCATTTTTCACCGTGCGATTTCAAGTGAGCTGTAGGATTTCCCCCACCGCTTCCCTGGTCCCATTTAGGTGCTGTTTGCTGCCCTGGTAGGGCAATGCCATCTCCTTCTCCCTTTTAAGAGCAAAGAGAGTGATGGCAATAACAAACCTTTCCATGGTGCCGAGAATCTTGATAGTAACTTATAAACCACTCTGTCCCCAGAAAAAAAGGGGGAAAAAAAGTAAAGGCATTTTGTGTTATTGTAATATTAGGGATATATATTATTTTTTGTTGTAATCCAAGGCAAGAGTAGCTGGCTACCTGCCTGCAGTTTCCTTCTAAACTTCTGATACAGCCGCAGGACTTTTAATTGCATTTGAAAAAAGCAAAACAAGAAAAAAAGCCACCCCAAAATATCCAATGGATGTGGGACGATGCTGCGCCTCGTGCAGGGGTCTGTTATCGCGGTGTTTTCAGTCCGGCGGGGTGAACCCACACGACATGGACCCGTAAAAAGAGATGTCTTGTCACAAGATGTTTATTCCTTAAACTGCATTTATCCTGCCTCTCCTATTCACCCTGGAAAGTAAGCTACTCTGCAAGTAGTCCTATTTTTAATAGGAACATTCATAAATAAATTCGCCTCAGGGGAGGCTGGGGAAGAGGTTACATCTGTGGTTGTGGGTGAAACGGAGTTTCATGAGGACAGGATTAGATTATTTGCTGCTTGGTTCTGTATTTTTGCCCATTGCTCTGCAACGCGGGGAACTCCTGACTCCCTCAGCATTGAGGACGACTTGTTTTACAGCTGGAAATCCTGCTTTAAAATCCTGCCGGTAGGCAATCATGGGCTTTTGCTGGGGGGAAAAAAAAAAAAAAAACCCAAACAAAAAAAAAGGGGCGCTTTGTCAAGTTCTTTTTCTTCCCTCTGTGCCCCAAGGAGGTAATGCATTTGCCGATGATAAACCCAACAGGTGCCAGGGCCGCGGGTACTGGGGCCAGTTGGCTCTCTGCCGGCCGGCGCACAGTGCCTATATTGTGCCTCCGGGTTTTTGTGTGCTTCCACGTCCTTCTGAGGGATGGTATAACCCAGTTGAAATACATACTTAAACTCCTGAGGGATTAAGTGTGTTTCCTTTGCTTTACAGTTCAGAATTTTACAGTTTCTTTGTTTGGGGGTTCTCAGATTGCTTAATGATTTTTATTTTTTTCCCCCCCTCTGTTTTACCCAGATGTCTGTAATAGCAGTATTTGAACCTTACTAGGTTTGCCAATTTTATTACTCGACATATGGTATATCCTTTTATTTTTGTCTAGTATATCATTCTTCTGCTGAGAAATCCCTTGGTATATGCTTTTCCCTTATTGTTCTTCAATTGTTAGGTTTGTACCTCTTCTGCATTCTGAAATTCCGCTTTTTCGCTCGTGATTCAAGGAGCCAAAATGTCAGATGTTTTGCTTCTGTCTGAAAAGTATTGTTTAAGCTGTCACTTACTGGAAGTATTATGATGGATTAATGTTAAAATACACCTCCCTGGTAACCTCTTGCTCTCTGGCGCAGGAGAAGCAGCGCAGAAGGCGCTGGATGAAGTGGGTGCTCCCGGAGTCCATCAGTCCTGGAGCACCCGGAGCCTACCAGTGGCTCCCTGGCGGCTCTGGCACTGGTGATGCTGGTGAGCCTGAGCTTCCCAGCAAGGAGGGAGAGCCCTCGTGAGTCTGCTTAGCCAGTGCTGAGCAGGGGGCTGGGGCACATCTTCACCCCCAGCCCAGCTTCTTGCAGGGGTTTGGGTGTTTTCTTCCACCTCTAAAGCGCTCCCAAAGCCTGAACTCTCCTCTCCGTCCTCTCACCGTGGCCATGTGGAGATGTTAGAAGTGGGACTTTCACAGGCAAGTTTGCTTTCCCGTGATATAAAGCTACATCCTTTGCTCCAAGCATTACACACGCATTTTAAAGTTGTTTATGAATGCATAATATTCTATCCAAAACCCTGCGTGTGTGGCTCATCCTTGCGTGTTTATTCTGTATTTATAGTGACCAACGTTTGCAGAGAATGTGAGCGGAGATTGTTTTCCTGGTAGGCTGGGGGGTGGATTCTTTTGCGGTTTACATCTATATAACTCAATTAAATGGCATTAGGATAGACTTACATCAGCTGAGTTCTCAGCCCAGAGTCCAAATATAATTCTTAATAACGGTGGTTTTACAAGTGATTTTTCTTTATAAAATTTTATTACTGTTTTCTTCAGAGTGGTTTCTGAAGCTTTTCTTGCTTTATAGTAAAGTCTGCCTGTACGAGAGTTCAGACTAAGAATATTTTGTTTGAGAGTGAGTCAGAATCTCAGAATAATTTGTAGCCTACTGAAAGTATCCCCGAAGTACTATTCGAGTGGTAACTCTTGTGTAAGCTTCCCAATTCAGTTGTAAAGACAGAAATCACTTGAATTCTGTAATTTGTTTCCCATGCAATGGGAATAACACATAGCTTTCTGCTGGCAAATATTTTGCTAATGTTTGTATCTGGGTTTGGAAATTATAAATTGCTGTCTGATGCTAATTGCTGTTAATAATAATAATAACGACCTCTCAGGTAATCTATATAACAAGGAATAAAAATAATTTCCTTAAAGCCTTGCTAATGTTCGCAGTGGAATGTGAATGATTGTCATGTTTTTATATGCCTTGAGAAAAAGGATGAAATTTTGCGTGGCAGCTAACATAAATGACAAACACATCGAACAAACAGACCCAGTTTAGAAGAATCCTTTTATTTTCAATTAATATAAAGAATGGGCAGAAGTTGTTGCCTGCTGTGTTTTGCCACTAAAATATAGATATTATCCAAAATGCTTACAATATTCATGCATTTTGCTTCTAGGATGGGGAGCTGCATGGTGGGGTCACGTGAATTAACGGGGTGCAAGTGTTCGTGCGTCCTCAGGCACTAAAACTGTCACTTCCCCCCAGGGACGGGCCTTGTGCTGCACAGTATCGCCTGGATTTAGGGGAAATCACTGCATGATAACACTCAGACATAAGATTTAGGGTTCTAAATAGTTGCCGGAGCACCTGTGGGCAATAACCCTCCTGGAGCCCAGCGCGTCTACCTCGCTGGGATGAAGGGCTTAAACTGGCCCCGCTGGAATTCAACCAGTGACTTCCCAATAAGTCCGGTTATTTCGGAGCTGATGCTCCAACCACTGAACTATCATCCCCAGCGTAATTAATTCTTAACCTTTCACCAGAAATAGGTCGTCTGAGCTTTTGGTTGCTGTCCTTGGGTTATCCTATCGGTGATACCTACCGTCCGCCTGCTGACTTCAGTGCAGTGATTTCCACGGCAGATGCTCCGCCTTGTTTTCCTGCCAGGCTTTTCTTTCCTACAGGCATTTAAATTAATAGCTGGGAATAAATGTGGCTGGTTTGCTTACAGATACTCGGGAGGAGATGAGCCGTAAAGACAAGCGGTGGGGAGTTGAATAACTTTTATATTTATTTAATTTTTTTTTTAGCAATAATTCAGGCAAATGTGTTGTTGAGGCAGACAACTGGAATCCAAACTGTATTTTAAAATAAAATAGGCCTTTCACAAAGGCACCGTGCTGGGGCAGTGTAACAGCGTGACTGTGAAATGTGGGGTTTGTGAGAAGGACCGGGATCGGCCGTTTCCATAGCTCGAGTAAAACTTTCTGCATTGAAATTTCTTCTTAAGGTTCTCCCTGGGCATCCCTGCTTCCCTGAGAAGTTTTACTCTGCCACTAGAAAGTCACCGGCGCGTTCGGGGCAGGCTGAGCACACAGTGCCTTCACTTGAAGCAGTTCAGCATCTCAGGAGTATCACCCAGCAGAGATTTTTTTGCTCCGATCAGAAGAGAAAAGATATTTTAGCACGTGTTCTGTGTTTAACGTGCCGTTTGGAAGCCCTCCTGCCTAGCTCTGTGAACGGGGAGGATTTTCCCAGCTCATGTCCTTGGGAGGGCTCGTCCCAAGGATGTGAGCTGGGATAAAAAACTTGGATAACACCATAGCTCCTTCCTTGCTCTTGCCACCCAGCATGTTTTTTTTTAATGGACTTGAAATGAAAAAAAAAAAAAAAATACCTAGAACTTTCTAAATCCATAATTTAATATAACCATATATCTTATATATATACATATAAATCCTCATTTTAATTAGATGTGGTAGTGGCTGCATTTGGTGGGGATCTAGTTTGGGTTGCAGTTGTCTGAATTTTGATATATTTTTTTCGTGAGCGTAAGTTGAAACCTGTACGAGTGGTGGGAGGGATGGAGTCTGCTAGGAGACGTTAAATTCCTGCCTGGGTATTGGTTGGTAACATATAGTTTATCTCTGATAAGCTTGATGGTGTATTAATAACGATGCTCAGATCTCATGTGCCCTCTGACAAGTCTGGGAGGATTGGTTTCCTCTGCTGAATATACTCTTAGATAAGAGGGGTTTTTTTCAGATTTAACATATTTCCCGATGAGGATTCCTAACCTTGGCTGCCAGTTTGTATAATTTACAAAAACTTCTGAAATATATCCAAGAAGATTCATCTCCTATTCGCAATTTCAATTTTCTGAGAGGGGCGGCGTGCTGAGAACCCGGAGTAATTCCAACCAGCGCTGTCCCCAGCCGTGCTGGGTTTGCAGCAGACGTTGCAAATTGCCCAGTGAATTTATGTCTCTCCGAATCCAGCTTTTCTTCTCATTTTCAGTAAATTTTACACCCGCTGCAGTCTCCCCAAAGATTGCTCAGTAATGACCGTTTATGGGAACGTTCGCAAAAATAATAGAAAACTTGCAAGTTCCTGGAAATGCCTTCGGATTTTGCCGTGATTCACTATGCCGTTAGCAGCCGTCCTCTTATTTACTAATTCCACCCCATCTTACACATACTTGTGTGTGTATGTATTGATATATATGGCTTTTCCAAACGATGACAAACCAGTAAAATAATTAAATTAGACTATTTCATGAAACTTGCCAACCGGGGCCGGGGTGGGGGGGGGGGGCATGAAGATTTTTCCAGCCACAAGGAGAATCTTTGCGAGGCACTGGGTTAATTTAGATAGAAGAAGTGATTCTTGTCCTCGCTGAGTTCTGGATTTAAATAGGCGAGTGTGGGAATGAAAAAAAGGAACACAAAGTGACTTCTTCAGGATCGCTCTGTGAGCTATTAATACCTGACCTGGGTTAAAAGGCAGGTTTTTTGCTTTCTAGTTCAGAGTATTCTCTACTCCTGGATCAAACCTTCTCAGGCAGAAAGAACTGAAAAAAAGACCCCCCCCAAAATCTACTTTTTTTAGAGCATGACTGCGCAGTAGTGTGAAAAAGGCAAATGCAAGCTTGACTCTCTCTCGGAGGTAGGGAGCTATTAATGCCATTAGCAGACAGTCATCTGGAAAACTGTGCACTGCTCTGGTCTCCTGTGTGCAAGAAAAATTAATTCAAAGGGGAACAGGTGCTAAAAAGGACTTGCGGGGGTGTGGGGGGAATGTGGGGCCAGACTTAGAAGAGGTGGTTGGAAGAGATGGGCTTCCATGGCCGGGCAGGACGAAAGCTGATGTGGACAAAATTCTCTATAAATATGTCAGAGGGTAAGTACCAGGGAGGAAAAGGACCTGGCTGTAGAGCAGTGTTGGCAAAAGAACAAATTATAGAATCATAGAATGGTTCGGGATGGAAGGGACCTTAAAGACTATCCAGTCCCACTCCCTGCCCTGGGCAGGGACACCTCCCACCAGACCAGGTTGCTCCAAGCCCTGTCCAACCTGGCCTTGAACACCTCCAGGGATGGGGCAGCCACAGCTTCTCTGGGCAGCCTGGGCCAGGGGCTCACCACCCTCACAGCAAAGAATTTCTTCCCCAGATCTCATCTAAATCTCCCCTCTTTCAGTTTAAAACCATTCCCCCTCATCCTGTGGCTCCCCTCGCAGATCCAGAGTCCCTCCCCAGCTTTCCTGGAGCCCCTTTAGGGACTGGAAGGGGCTCGAAGGTCTCCCTGGAGACCTTATAATGGGCATAAATTAGCTATGCATAAATTTAAGCTGGAAATTAAATGAAGGTTTCCAACTGTCTTCAACCTTTTTGCAATTTATGAAACAGTAATCCCTTTCGTACGACATGGTTGCCTGTCTGTCAGAGGCAGCGCAGCCCCATCGGCTTTATTTAGCACAGGGGGGGATTTGCTCAGCCAGGGGGGTGAGTAACTTGCTCAAGGTTTATGTAAACCCAGCTGTTTAAAACAAAAAATCCTCATAAAAGCCTGGCCTGTTGTCTCGTATATTGATGAAATTACTAAGAAGATATGAATCTGGTTTAATAGGTCCATTATTTGTCTGTTCATTTCTCTAATAAATACGCATTCCATTTGGATATCTAGTGTTTGGGGATTTTTCTCCTGTGAGTGGCCCTGTCTGAATTTAAAATGTGATATATTTGCATTATGCAGAACAACAGCTCTTCAAACCAGCTAAAATCTCTGACCTTTCTTCATCCCAAAGAGCTGATAGACCTGCCTGGACCCAGACAGTTATTAAAAATATTGAGAGATTGGAGAACTTGCCCTTGAGGCCCTATCTCATTGTGCTTGGTGTGGTGTTATGGGCTTTCCACGTCTCCCACATCAACCCAACTCATACGTTTGAGGAACCTCAGACCCTGTCAAAGCTCAGAGTAGAAATCCTTCTCTGAAGGTAGTCCTGATGCCTCCTTTGCAGGAGCAGTGGCGAAGAGACCTGAGCGATTGGTTGTCTCACCCAATTTTAAATTGCAATTGAAGCCTATTAGCCTGTGATCGCTAATCAGAGTGAAAGTTGGTTTTTGTTGGGTTTTATTACTCATTCCACTTTGTCCATATTAGTTACAGGCATAATGTGATTGCTGTTCTGCTTTGCCGATATACGGCATTCCCAAGGGACCCTCTTCACTAAAATCTAGATTTCTCTTTGCAGCTTGACAGGTTGCTCTTACAGCCATGGGATGATTTTGAGTACTTTATAGTTCTCAGGGCAAAAAAAAAAAAAAAAGTTTTATTATTTTCATAGGTGAGGGTGACATAAATGTTAAAGTGCCTCCTGTTACTTGATACTTAATTATGAAAGCATCCACTGGAAAAATAGTATAAGCCTGGTGTAATCAGTGCCGGACCAGGGCTGCTAATCTTTTCATTTGGTCTAGACATCAAGGATGCTTTGTACCGGGCTGGCTGTAGCCTGATAATCTAAGACCTTCTGGACTAAAAGTTTCGGGATTCTTTATGAAGAGGAAGAACTCCTACAGAAAACCCCTTTGGTTCACGTCTTCCTCTTTCAGTTGATAAATGCTTATTTGATTAGTTCATGGAAAAGGTATTTTGGATGAACCTGGCGGCGGAGGCGTTTTGTTGCTGCCTCGGTGTCTGGGAGAGCAGCAGCCCCCTGCGCTCCCCGTCAAAACAAAGCTGCTGGGCCTGGCTCTCTTGCTGCTTCCAACTTGGATAAATCTCGTTAAACAGCGTTTCCATTCGCTGTGTTACTCTGGAAAAGATTTTTTTTAATTAGTTGCGTTCCTAAAGAGATCCCTGGCAGAAGCAAAGAATACATGGACCTGTTGGAGCAGGGCCAGAGGAGGCCACGGAGATGCTGGAAGGGCTGGAGCCCCTCTGCTGTGAGGACAGGCTGAGAGAGAGTTGGGGGTGTTCAGCCTGGAGAAGAGAAGGCTCCGGGGAGACCTTAGAGACCCTTCCAGTCCCTAAAGGGGCTCCAGGAAAGCTGGGGAGGGACTCTGGATCCACAAGGGGAGCCATAGGATGAGGGGGAGCAGTTTTAAACTGAAAGAGGGGAGATTTAGATCTGACGGTGGTGAGCCCCTGGCCCAGGTTGCCCAGAGAAGCTGTGGCTGCCCCATCCCTGGAGGTGTTCAAGGCCAGGCTGGACGGGGCTTGGAGCAACCTGGTCTGGTGGGAGGTGTCCCTGCCCAGGGCAGGGGGTGGCACTGGATGGTCTTTAAGGTCCTTCCCAACCCAAACCATTCTATTATTCTATGTATATGTTTCCTTGTGCTTTTTTCCTCTTTTTTATTCTTAACTTGCAATAATCCTCCTTGCTATCTATTTTAAAACAATTCAAAGACTGTATATTAAACACCAAAATAATTGCCAATGCTCTGTTTTCCCCAGCGTATCCGCATAACTTCTTTTTCATGCATCACAGTCCAGTTTTAATCTGTAACTTGGTTTGTGTTAGCCCTTAGCATCTTTAATTAAGGAGTGGGTGGGAGGGCAGCAGCAGTAGAGGGAGGGGATCCCCTTCACCTCTGTGATGCATCGGGAAAGTCATTCGGGGTCAAAACAAAGAAATCCCGTCTCTCATCATTGGCCAAAACTGAATGCCTGAGGAGGAGTATAAGAATATAAATGAGATCTTATATATTTGATGAGTATTTTAGTTCTTTGCATGGAAAAATTCAGATTTTATCTACCCTGGAAGGATTCCAGCGCTGTCTAAAGGAAAAAAAAAAATCACTGTCTGAATAAAACCACTGTCTGGTCTGGCACAGCACTGGGAAGCGCTGGTATGGCTCATCCTTTGGGAAGTCGCGATGACATTCCTGCGGGGATGGATAAAGCGGGATGTTGCCTGAACTTGTCCTTGCTGGGGCCAGACCAGGATGAGCTCCCGGTGGGGCTGCACCGGTTATGCTGACCTGCCCCAGCCAGTTCGTGGGGAGAGAAAAGTGCAGCCTGTCAGCTCTGTTTTTACCTTGGAAATAGATGACCATGAGATTAAGAAAAAATTTTTTTAAAAAATGCATTATGTATATCTGTGTATATATATATAAAAATATGTGTGTGTGTATATATATATATTTTTTTTTTTTTAATCTTTTTTTCCCTGGATGTGAAGGCAAAAGCCCTGGCTGGGGCATTTCTGCAAATCTTCCACCATGTGCCGTGCACGGCGTGCCAAACCATGTGAGAAAGGAGATTGAAAGCCAGGGGGTTGAGATGGTCTTGCTGGTTCTTACTTGATCTGGCTGGTTCTCGTGTCCTTTAGTCCCGCTGCCGGGTGATCGCTGGAATTCCCGTGTTCAGAGAGTTTCAGAGAAGGTGTGAATTAGCATTTCCTGCACTTCCAGATGCATTTGCCTTTTTTCCCTCCCCCAGAATAATACCTTTTGTAAAATGAAGTTTATATATCACTACTTATTTTGAGAAGGAAAGGCAAGAAGTTACAGCTAAATAAAACAGGGGGTTTTTGTCTTCGTTGTATTTTAAACAATTAAGCAGGAGAAACAACCCTTTTAAAAATATATCTGTATTAAATATATCTGTAAATATAATTTCTTTTGGAGACTAACTTCACGGAGCAACATTTTCTTTCCTTTTTTTAATAGAAGGCTGAAAACTGAATTTCTTTTGGAGGCTGTAACTTCGTGGAGCACCGTTTTCTTCCCTTTTTTTTTTTTTAACAGAAGGTGAAGAACTGAGCGGTGCTGGGCAACAAGATAGTTGACTGAGACGAGACTTTTTTCTTTTCCTTGATTTGACTGCAGTCCTCTGGAATGAGATGAGACGCAACCTAAGGAAAGGCTTGGGCCTTGACTAGTTTTTCCCCTGCCTTCTCTGGGTTTGCAGGCCACTGTGCCTCTTCTTGTTTAAACTTATCAGATCTCGGTGCCAGATTATCTCTCTGCCAGCTTTTAGAAGCTGGGTTAGTTGTCAGCAGCTTGTCTGCTAATAGGCACAACTGTTCTCCATCAGGGCTGTATGAGCAAAGCATCTGGAAATGGGGAAATTCAGAGGAAATATTGCTGGTGAAACCCAGCGGAGAAACCCCATGCAGATTGGGAGAGTGAGCTGCCAAACGATAAATATTTATATAGTAAATGCATATGCTTGTGTGTAAATGAAGTGCTTATAAACCCTCTGAGCAATCCTCCAAACCTGTTTTGTGTACGTTTTAGCGTAGGACATAGATTTTAAACCTTTATTTGGATGAGTGTGTGTTTCGAGAGGAATTGCCAAGGTGCGAGGAGGAGTTGGATGCCCGGCTGCGTTTCCCTGCAACAAGGCGCCTGCATTCAAAGGTTCTTTTGCCTGATTGCGGTTATTTTATTTTAATTTTTTTCTTTTTCTTTCTGGGAGCACAATCTGAGGTATGTTGCACTTGGGTCATTCCTGCGGCCATGAACAGATGGTTGTTTTGCAAAACTTATTTTTTTTTCCTCATTTTTTTAATGTAGTGAAACTGGGAGTTACACCTGAACTTTTCACCACTCGGTTTAAACAAGCACTCAAGTGTGGAGCTAAGCAGAAAATTGTATTTACTAAATAGCACAATTCTGCCAATTATTTTCATGATGTGTTCAGTCTTTAAATGACTTGTAAAATGTAATTAGATTTCTTTCTAATTTTAATACTCCAATCACATGAGTAGGTGGGCTGAGCATTACCTTGTGCAGCAGGAGTTTTGGTACCTGCCTGTGCCCAAGTATTCCTGATTTTCAATGATTATTTTCATATCTGTCTTTTTTTTTTTTTTTCAGTACAACATGCAGACAGGGTAACCATGTGCTTTTTTAGTTTCGTTTCGTGCTTCCTCTATAAATCGTGGTTCATAAGAAGCATTACTGAATGTTGCAATTCATTTCACCACTTCATATTTAATGATTATCATGTAAGAGCATCTTGGGACTTGTCTACACAAGAACTGCAGCATAATTAAATGGAGGTATACGTTTAAGGACTTGCCTACCTAGGAAATTCACTGGGATTTTAGTAGGATGTGAATTTAAAGCAGAATTTTTTCCTGAGGAATGTCTTTTATGGGTACTTTGTTTAGGAATTAAGAACTTTTTGTTGCAAGCTTGTTTTTGGAATTGCAAAGTTAGTGTTTCTGGGGTATATACACGCGCTTTCCTTACTAAAGAATTTGAAATCTGGCCCAAAAGTAAATGTTTCAGCAGATTATTTGTTTGTCATAGAAATACTACAATGTTCATTTTAGGCCCAGTTTGTAATGACTTTTTTTATTATATTTCAAGAGTTGCCATGAGAGCAACTGATTTGATTTTTACAGTCCTTTCTTGAAAGGATAGCTTTTTATTTTTAATTTTTTATGCTTGTCCATAGATAAGCTGGGACGGTGGCATCATATACTGATCTGGGCTCTGGGACATACAAATTAAATTCTTGTTTTATCTTACACTTACCAGCAATGAGAGCCTGCTCTGATCGGTGGGACCTTGACGCTGGACTTTGTCTTCTGTTTTCTCACAATATATTCCTACTTTGCTGAATAAAGACATTCAGGTTTTGATCCAATACTAGATACTGCAATGCACTTCCATTATCACAGAAAGACTTTTTATCTTTCTGGGTTTAGTTCAGTGGAAAATGACCACGATGTGAAAAACTCCCTTGATGCAGAGTTTGACTTAAACCCCTTGTACGAAGACGCTCAGTCAACTCTCCTGTTGAATCCAGGTGATTTTTTTCCTTTTCCCTTGTGGTTGAATAAAACACCCGTCCCAGCTCTCCAGATTAGATATTAGGTAGAAATTCTTTGCTGTGATGGTGGTGAGCCCCTGGCCCAGGTTGCCCAGAGAAGCTGTGGCTGCCCCATCCCTGGAGGTGTTCAAGGCCAGGCTGGACGGGGCTTGGAGCAACCTGGTCTGGTGGGAGGTGTCCCTGCCCAGGGCAGGGGGTGGCACTGGGTGATCTTTAAGGTCCCTTCCAACCCAAACTGTTCTGTGATTCTCTGATTTAATCAGGCCTATGTAGTCAAAGCTTCCTGATCCCTGTGCTGACACAGACAGAAAGGAGTTTGAAACAGTCCCCGCAAAAGCTCTCGGATGGAAATTGGCACCCAGGGAAATCAGGCCACTGAGGTGCAAGGTTGATTTTTTTTTTTTTCCCCCCATAGATATTCAGAAAACTTCATTTTGGACTAACACTTAGCAAACAAAGGTGACATTTGAGGCACCTGGAAGACAAATCTGACAAGAGTGGCATTTCCGTGTCAATATTAAAAAGCTGCTGCAAGTTCACTGCTGGGTGGAGGTGATATCCATGGCGTGAGCTGCGGGAGCTGGGCAGGAGCGTTGAGCCCTTCAGGTGGGCATCGAGCTCCTGCTTTAATAACCTTTTTAGAGAAGGATCTGTGCAGTTTTGCCCACTGGCATCACTTGGTACTGCTTTGACGTTCAGAAGTGCTGCCGGAGCTGGTGGCATTCATCAGCAAGAAGCCGCAGTTGGTGTGAGGGAATGAAGGGTGCCCAGGATTGGAGTTGTAAAGCACCAATTATTCCAGCCTATTGATGCTCCATGCAGCACTTAGGACAATTTTTGCTTATTATGTTCTTGTTATTGTTCTTTTATTTTAAGAATGGCCTTCTAAAATAGAGAGAACCATGCTGCCTTGTCCATATCTTTGACTTACTTTTGGCAAATTTTTTTTTTGTTGCCAGAAGCCAGAACTAAAACTATTTAAACTTCTAAAGCATTTGAAAGGATCACTATCACAAAATAAATAAATTTAAGCAAGTGAAATAGGCCATTATACCTCAAAATGGGGGGGGGGGAGGTAATGCTGATTTGGTGTCTTAATTGGTTACCAAGCTAAAATTAATAGTGTGTGGAATCCCTCTTAGTAACATGACTCAGAACTATTTATTTTTCAACTCCTCTTTTAACTCCAGCTGAGATTGATGGGCGTGTTATCTTAGCATTTGGGAGATGCAAGCGGTATTGGAATGACAAACATTTCTTGACAGCTTTAGAAAGATGGATGATGTGATGCCCCTGCAACAGGTTTGGGTGTTTGTGCTTTCTAATCGGTCATCGGGAGACTCTTGCTTCACTTTCATTCTTGACGAAGGGGAGGGAAAGGTGAGACCTAATTACTGGTTTGAGTTGTCTTTGTAACTTGACTTCTCAGTGTACTGGTTTGTCATCGAGCCCTTAGCAGAAGAGCGTAACGATGGCCATCCCCAGTTAATGCGCCCAGTTTGCGCGTTATGCTTTTAAAAAAGAAAAAAGTAGATGGTTACTGGATTTTGCCTGCAAAGCTGGTGCTAAGTGTTAAATGTACCTTGGATATCGGTTGTTATATTGTACCTCATTACTCTATTTGGCAGATCTACACATTCTGCATAAAAGCGTGATTTTTTGGAAGAGAGATCCGTTACCAAAACTAAAGTACTATGGGTAAAATTGATAGGCTTGACCAGAAACTTCATACAATTTTGTGAGCGACTCTTCAATGTCTTTTGGTCGGCAGAGCTGCGATAGCTTTAGAAGGAGGAGAGAATGCCTTGAAGATGTCACAGATGTGACCCACCACATTGCATTTTCTTGATAGTCTTTACCAAACCTCTTCTGTGCGGTCTGAGGACCCTCGGTTGAAACCCTTTGTTCACAGAACTGCATCTTCGTCGTCAGCTGTAGAATTCAGGGAGGTTTTGTAACTAATTACATTCCCCAGCAGAGATGTTTCTTTGCTTTGTGGTCTGTGAAATTAATAAGAAAAAATATATATATTATCAGGATATCGACAGCTTTCTGTTAAGCTCTGTGCAGATGGCAGAGAGCAGAGTGACTTTTCTTAATTTGCTTTATTGCCAAGCTATTCTGAAAAGTAACGCCAGTGTTATACAAATGAAGTTACAATATTGCACTCAACAAGGTGCCTTTGATATTATCTCTTAACATTTAAAGCTCTGCAGAACATAAGGAACTAGACTCCTTTTGGCGCTGAGAGCACACGGTAGAGTGAAGCGATGAGGCTCTTCTCTTGCCAGCAAAGTGTAAATCATGAAATCCCCTGCAGAGATTTCTTGCTCTTTTTTTTTCAGACATCTGAACAATGGAAAAAGTTGGTTTTAAATTTTATTGTGAAGGGGATACTTGTAAACTCTCTCCTATAGACCCAGTAGATTCCCTATATGTGCCATATGTAAAAGCGTGACTTGAAACTCTTCCTGATATCAACTCTTTAAATACTTTAAAAGAATAACTCTTGAGGAATGATTTTATGAATATTAAGAGGTTTGAGCTGCAGGTAGGTCCAGCCGATCAGTTCTGTGAGAGTTGGCCAATGTGACCGGACTGTGTTTCTGAGGTATGTCAGTAAACGCTGATGCCACTTTACACCCTTGTTCACATTCAGCCTCTTTTATTGGTTATATTACAGTGTTCCAGATTTCATTCCTTGTGGGATTTTTTTGGGTTTTGGTTGTTTTTTTTTTTTTTAACATTTTGGCCAGGAGGAGCTGTACATTTTTCTTTTCCCAAATACAGATGGACCAAAGCAAATTATTTTTCACAGGTGTAGGTAACTTCAAGTACAAAAGTTAATTTATTTCCCAACCTAAAAGATGTTTTGAATAAGTAATTTCTGTGTACACAACTACGTAAATAACCTTTCCATGGGCAAAAGCGAGCAAGCCTTCTGCTTTACTTATGGCACTTACTTTTGTCTGTCTTGTAAGAAAAAAAGCATCGCTAACAGGAGGTGTCATCCATAAGCAGTTAAAGCAAACACATCTACGTGTGATATAAGAGACCAGTTTATGGATTAATATTCAGGTGCCTGGCAGGAAGCACATCGTGGTGGATTAGTATTCTTATCATTTGAGTGACAAATTATAAAAAGCTGATTAAAATGACCTGGATCCAGGACACATGGGTTGGAGCCAGGAGACGTGTGGAAGTGATTTAAATCTCACCTTTCCACTTCCTTGCTCTAATCTCCTGGGCAAGAATAGAGCAGCAGCCAGGCTGCTTTGTTTTATAGCTCTCTCTAGTAGCCACAGGGGACTGAAAAGCAGCCGATACCAATAGTCTGGAGGGCTGTGGAGTCACCTGTCCCTTTTACAACTGCCCTGGCTGAAGCCAGGAGCTCAGGATCCATCCCTCTGCAGTTACTAGAGAGAAATTAAGGCTTTGCATCTCAATTAGTCCAGCTCCCGCCTCTCTCTGCTCTCACTTGCCATCTGGACGCGAGTCTCCTGGTTGGCTCTGGATCTCCTGCTTGACTTAAGCACTTGCGTTGGGCAGCAGAAATACTTCCCCAAGAGTTCCCAAGTAACAGCTTTATTCCACCACAGGAATTTGTCTAAGCCATCTTCAGTATCGGATTTTATCTGCAGTGTTGCTCAAAGCAGCTGCACTGTGTCCAGAGGACCCGGCCTTGTGTATTTTAGGACATATAGTAACTTAAACCAGATACTGACCTTGTGCGATTCCTATCTTCAGCAAAGAGATTGTTATTTGAAGTTTTGTTTGTTTTTTAAATTATACGTTGCACTCATGGCATGCTGGCGTTGTGACAAATATGATTTAATACAAGAGTCTCTCTGAAAAAATGGCTTTGCAAAGCGATTCAGAGTGTATTCGGGTAGGCATAAAGGTGGTATTTATCTTCAGCTCTAGTAATTGCTCCTAAAATATATAGAAATAAAATAGTTCCTGAAGAGCAAGAAGTATGTGCTTCTGCCATCTGCTTATAATTCATCATTAAAACTTGCGAATGTCCTGCATGGGTCGGTGATGGATTTGGGGTGATCACAGTCCGGTGGTGAAGTCTGCGGGGGCAGGTTAAGTTTTCCCTTATTCTACCAGGGCAGCACAGTACGTAGAGATGGATGTTGCTTCATTGCATTATCTCCACGAGCCTGGATAGGGAGAAGAGTTTAACCCCAACATGGGAGACACACCGTTGTGTTGCTGCGTCTGTCCTGGGGTCCGTGGTGCACCAGCTCAGCGGTGGGGGTTCATCCCTTTCCCTCTCCTGTTTTCATGTCCCGGGTGACCTGATGTAATGACACAGATCAAAAAATGTAAAAATCCAGGGGAAAATCAGTGATTTTTTTTGGCCAGATCAGATCATTCTGTGGGTGCAGTTGGTTGGGTCAACACAAAGGAAGGCCAGGAGGTGTTTGTCTAACTGGGGGCTCAGACCTGAAACCTGGTTTTTAGCAGTTTTCATTTTTAGATGAAAAGGAAGGACCTAATGGTGACAAAGTCCGTGCCCAAAAGAAAAGGACAGGAAGGCATTCAGTTGCTTTGGAAATTGCTCCCTCTGGTTCAAGAAGCCCAAACAAGTTGATGGGCAAGTGCCTGCCTTCCTGGAAGCGGGGCTGGAGAAAGGCTTGCAGTAAAGAGCTTTGTGGATGCATTAATTGCGTGCTGAATAAAAAGGACTTGTTGGTGGTAAATATTTAATATTATTACAAGTCTTTGGCAGCTGGCCAGAAACCAGTATTTCTTCCCGTGAAAGCTGTTTCTCCAAGGTGGATCACGTAAGGCGAAAGCCTGTTTGCAGTATCCAGCTTACATTTCCCTTGGAGCTGTGGCTGACCTCCGCGAGGCCTCGGAAATACGCTAGTTAGGTGGCTCACAGTGTCAGCAGTTTGCAAGATTGAACAGCTTATAAAATCAGGGCCTGGGTTTATTTTTATTACTATTTCATTTTTGTTACAACATCTTCTTAGCAAAATATGATGTTAGTGGGAAGAGCTGGACTCGGTGGTGGTCACCCAGCCTGTTTGCTTGTTTACCAAAACAGGAGATTCACGGTTTTCCTCCCATTTCAAGTTTTGGACATCGGGTGCATTGGAAAAAATGAGATGAAATGAGGTTGGTTTTTGTCTCCATGCATTTGAGCTGGCAAATTTGATTTAAAGATGAAGACAAGAAAAATATTGTATGTAGGGGTAAAGTAGCTAAAGTAATTTGATGCAAATCCCCCATTACTTCATTCAAAGTTATTCGTAGGACTGAAGACCTCATGTAGTCCTTAATTATCTTCTCTTCCTTGATTAATTCCTTGCTTACTGCAGCGTGCTCGGACACACACATGCGAACCCAGGGTCTTTCCTTCTGCCCTCGCTGCCTTGCCCCAGGTGAACGCCAGAGGCGCACCCACACCTGCGGTGACAGCGGTTCGTCCAGCTGGGCTTCAACTGTCACAGCCGCCGTGTTTTGGGATGTGTCCATCATCCTCCTCCCGTCCCGACCCCTCGTCATGGTGATGGGACTCGCAGCCAGAGCACCATGTCGTTTTGACACTCCTGAGTGTTAACATGGAAAGCTTTCCAAGCTCCTCGTGATGGTAATTCCAGTATCGCCAAATGTGTTTGAGCAAAGTGCTGATGAAGAGGCCACTAAGCTGTGAGAGTTTAATGAGTGCTTGTTACCTCGGTCAGACCTGCTAAAAGGCTTTGGATGGGCTGAAACCAACACCAGAGCGGTGTGCTGGGGGCTGCGGGCACTGCTGCCCGCTGAGGGCACTTCAGCGCAATGAAACACCTGGAGAAAAAAAATAAATCTCAGTTTTGGGGGGAGTGGAGGTCTTTGAGGATCCTTAGAAATGTCACACGCTTGTAAGCGGTCAAGGAAAATAGCAACATGTCATCTCTTGAGCGCTTAAAAGCGGAGCCCGCACAGTACGTCGTTAATCTGAGGGGACAAATCAGCGCTAATTGAAGTCTGTGAGGCTTTGCATTCTCCATCCTCAAAACAGGTTTCTGAAATGACAGGTATCAACATTTTTCTTTGCAGTTATCTCCCGTTCTCTTCCCTGTATGCAGCAATGAGCTTCTAAACACTGGCTAATGAGAAGAATGTGTCTTTAGTGGAAGCTTTTTTTAAAAAAAAAAAATAAATAAAACTGTGGCAGCTGCTTTACCTAGCAGACCTTTCTTGGGTTGGCTGGGACATGACAGTTTGGGGTTTAGCTGCCCTTCTCTGACTGTAAGTAACATTGTTCAGGCTTGCATCAATCTCGTTTTTAATTAGAATCCTCTTTGAAATGGAAAATATTAAAGCAGATCTATAGCTAGACCGGGAACTGCAGAGCCAGAGGGTTTTCAGATACTGCCTTAAAAAAAAAAAAAAAAAAGAAAAGAAAAAAGCACCATTTCTAATCCTTAAAATATTTGCCTTGCTTTATTTTCATATCTTGAAGACAAACAGGTGCTGTGTGCCCTTTATGATTCTCAAATATACAATCTCCAAGCCAGCAATCTCTAAAGCCTTCCCTTGTTTGTACAATTAGGGTGGGATTTTCAGAATCACTCCGTGTTGGTCTGTTTCTGCTCTCATTGAAGTCAAACTGCCACTGACTGCAGTGAGAACAGCGTTAGATCAGTACATGAGTGCTTTTGAAAATCCCTTCCCTTCGCGGTTTTTCTTTTTTTTTTAGTCACATCTGTGTACAATTGAATAAAAAGACCTTTGTAATATACTTTAATTATTCTTTGTTGTTTTCATATAAAAGTGATTGAAAGGAAACCAGAAGAAAACCTATAATAATAATCTTGACTTTGATCTTATTTACCGTAAATTATGTGTTATGTTTTTCTTCTCCTTTTATGTAATTATATATTACTTTATCACAATGTAAGATAAATCACTGAAAACACGAGGAGTAGAAATAATTAGGTAATATGCAGGGGAAGAGCATTCGCTAAGGGAGGAACTCGACTCTTCGTGGTCTGATGGGTTTCCAGTGCTGTTCCAACTTTCCTCTGAACGCATGGAAAACCAGGACCAGGATTCACGTGAAAGGCTGGTGCTAAAACCTGATGAATTTAGAGTCTGCGTGGCCATCTGGGAGGAATGGCTTTCTGGATGTGACTTTCTCAGGAGACCTCAGGGTATTGTCAAGATATCCAACCCTTCTGCCCCTGTGCTCTCCGCCATGTTTTGGTCCACCTGTTCCTCCCTGCTTCATGGGCCATTTTGGTTTCCAATATGTGTTTCAATGATGTTTCTGGTTAACTGCTCACTCTTTGGCAATACCAAAGAAAACCAAAGAGGATCAGAGGTTACTGTAGTTCAGGGGAAATCAGAGAAGCCCAGAAGCATCTAATTCAACAAGACCAATATTCGCAAGACTTGCCCTCTACAGCCCAGTTTCACCCTGGCTGTAGAGGTTCAGTGAAGTGCTCAAGTGGGGAGTCCAGTTGTGCTCATTCACATTGTGTTAGAAATGTTTCCTTGGGTCTGCAGCAAGAGATTTTAGCTGAGGAGAAGCTTTGGCCACCACCTGCCCCCATCCCCGTAGCTCATCCCACCTCCCCAGTGTGATACAAGGCACAGGGGGTTTTGGAGACCAGCAGCACGTCAGTGCAGGAGAAGGTGACTGCTCTGTGGCCACAGCCTCATCTCCCCTTCACTGATTAATGCCATAGATTCACCCGAACTGCCCTTCACAGGAGCTTTGGAAAGAAATACATACATCCAGAGGGCAGTTCTGCTACCAAAGAGCACGTGGAAGCCTGCTCAGATGCAGGGGTGATTTTGCAATGGGAAGACCACTGAGTTGCTTTGAATTAAATTGTCTTTTAATAGCAGGGTTCCGCTCGTCTTTAGACTCATGGGATTATCGGTTCTGATTTAAATGTGTGTTTAGCATTAGAGTAAAATGTTATGTCAACACATGGAGGACTGGTTGCCTATTTCAGCTGCTGCTGTTTCCACCATGTGTCACAGATTAGAGCTGGCCCTGGACGGAGGCCAGGCTGGTGCTCGATGCGCTCTAAATCCGGAGTGGTGTATGAGAGACCTTTACTAGCCTAAGTGTGGGTATCTGTTTGATAAACTCTATGACGTATTGTTCCTCTTAATGCCCTCTATTTATGTGTTTGCGTGGCCAGGAGTAAAGGTATTGCACTGTCATAATTCCGTAGTTAAAATCTCTCCTGTGGGAATGACCACGGGTGGCAAACGCAGCGCGTGCTCAGGGCTTTCCATCCGCTCCGCTGGCTTAATTAACTACAAATAGTCAGGTCATTGTCTTTGAAAACTTAATAGGTGGTGTCGGTGTTTAACTGATGATACGGAAAGAGCAAGAGGGCGTCCAGTCCCCGGAAAGCCCCAGGACACCTTTTCACCCTTTCCATACCCTGTTAGTCCTCGAAGTGCCAGCGTAGCGAAATGCCATCTGCCTCTGCGAGGCGATGCTATGGGAGTCTTGGCTCAGTCCAAATTAAAATATTAATCTCTGTGCCCCCCAGGAAGTCTGGATGATTAGCTGCCCGCTGCATTCACTGCTGTTCCCAGGAGGTAGCTTGAAGAAATTAAACATTCTTTAACGTTTCAGTTAAAAACAAAGTGGAAACCAATATGAAGAAGCTGAAGGAAAAAAACCCCATGAGTGTAAACAGCTATAAGCAGTAATGTGACAGCTAATCTCAGAATTGTTAGATGTTTAAGATATAATTACTGTATATTAACTAGATGAGATCTACACAAAGAGCCTGATGAGCCTGCCAGAGAAATAAACCACAAAGTACTAGCTGGCCTGATTTATTTTTTTCCATCGTCATGTTTTAAATGTTCATGCATACTGATTAAAATTTAGGTTAGGGTCTGGAAAGACGGTGCCAAGTTTTGTCACTCGGGGATTTTTAGATGCTGTAGATTTAACCCTCTGTCTGTCCTTCTGATGGCTGGCTTCCCAAATACCTAGGGCAGATAATATTCTGCCTTGTCCAACTGAACTGATGCAGTCAGACTTCCTGAGGAAAAAGCCTCTTGAGTGCTTCTAAAATATTTATTTATCCAGGATTCATCTTACTGAATTTACTGTTTGCTGAAACAGGCAGTACTGTGTTGGCCTGGCATGAGATAATATGTTTGAGTTCACCCTTTCGATCCTGTGGAATGATATTTGAGATGCACTTTTTTTCATTTTTTTTTTCTAGAATATCGGGAAAATAATTTCAAGTGGGGAGAGAATTTTGCTGAACATCTGGGAGCAAAATGGGAAAAGTTTGATAAATGGCATCTTGCTGACATGTAATGGCAACTAGCTCAGTGAAGGAATCTGGGGCATTGCAAATAAAAGGCTTTTTCTTAACTGTGGTTCAATTGGATATGTAGTTTCGTGCATACAGTTGACAGGAACAGATTATTCAGATTGTCAGATTTAAAAAAGCGAAAAAATTCGGACTTTAGTCATGCAGTAATCTTAATTTCAGGAGCAGCCGTGTCTGTGTACAACAGAGACAGACATTTTTTGACTACTTCACTCAGCAGAGAAGTTTGTTATTCAAAATTTATATTCTATTTGGGAGTTAGCTACAATAGTAAATATATGGAAATATTTCATACACTGATTATGGTATTGTCAGGTTATACTGATAACTCGACTGCATGAGTTTGAATTCCTTCAATGGTGTTTTAAGTCCAACTATTCTTTATTTCAGTCATTTTATGTTTGAGACACACAGAGTTTAAAACCTGTGTGTTATTTTGATTTTATCCATTGCACCTTTATTCATAAGCCTAAATACTCTTAAATGAGCCAGAATCTCCTCACATGCCCAGGTTTAAACTGGAAGTAAGCTCATGGCAGTCAGACTTTGCAAATAGAGATAAAGGGAAAACTGTGTATTTAAAAACAAAGCAAAACTAAGCGTGGCTCGAAATATTTTCGGGAGGAAAGACTTCAGCCGTATAGAATTTTTCCCTTGTATTGCTCTACCAGTCGGATGTCAAATGACATTTTTTCTTCGTTTAGCATAATTGTCTCTGAAATGTAACAGTGAAACAAACCATTAGCAAAATGCTGAGCTGTCAGAAGCAATCACTGGTTTCGGATCCAGCTGGGTGCTTTCCCTGCTCCAAAGGTACTGGTTGCGGTTTCCTGTAGAGGTTCTTTGTGAAGCATCCAGCGCTTCAAGGGCAGCGTTGGAGCCGTGTGGATCCGACCTGCCCTCAGCAGGGAGCTGCCGGGCTCCAGGCCTGGGGGATTGCAGCCGCCCCACAGACTCCTCTCGGCTCTTCTTCTAAACCAGGGGCTCTACTGACTTCGGTTGTAGTTGGGAGTGACTGTTGCCGCTGCAGATTAAAGGAATCATAGAATCGTCTTGGTTGGAAGAGACCTTTAAGATCATCAAGTCCAACCGTTAACCAAACACTGCCAAAACCACCACTAACCCATGTCCCTCAGCACCACGTCTACCCGTCTTCTAAATACCTCCAGGGATGGCAATTCCACTTCTCAGGGCAACCTGTTCCAATGCTTGACAACCGTTTCAGTGAAGAAATTTTCCCTAATATCCAATCTGAACCTCCCCTGGTGCAACTTGAGGCTGTTTCCTCTTGTCCTACTGCTTGTAACTCATGAGAAGAGTAAAAACCCGCTCAAGTTTCGTTCTTTCCAGGTTTGGACAGTTTCACAAGCATGACGAAATGTGAAGATGATGCCCACTGCCAAATTTCTCGGCTTTAGAGCGTAGTTAGCAAGTTTTGTTTAAACAGGATAACTTTAGCATGTGGCCTTGTGCACATGCATGCACTCACTTGGACATGTGCTGGGCTTTCTTATAACCTCATCTCTGGGAATGGTTAAATCCATCAGGAAGGTGGTTCAACCTGAGGTTGAAAACGTCACCACGGATGGAGAATATCATGAGCATGATATGGATGGTCTATGGGTATCTGATCCCTGCCACGCTTGCAATATGTAGGAGCAACAGCAGAGGTTCTCAAATTGTTATATAGTTGTTACTTTAAAATAATAGATGGGGAAGGTGGTTCCTGGGATCTCTGTGTGCCCATAAATGGAGCGTCTTTCCCGTGATGGGCACCTGTAGGGCTCCGATGGGATCCCTGCTGCTCCCGATGGCCCTGTCGCTGGGAATGAAGCCCCATTTAGTAGCAAGAGCAGTAACGTGGCACTGTCAAAATGACGTTTGTTAATTTTGTCTCTTGTTGTGTAAAAGGCTGCATCAGCTTGCTGGAATAACATAGATTTTATCATGTAGTCGTTTATCATACAGTCACCTTAAATCTGTCTGCAGTTCACTGGGATTACTGTCAGTCCGATTGTTTGAAATTATGATTTGTTATGGTACTTTTCCTACACATTCACCATAATTGGGATCCTACCCCAAAACCTCAGACATAACGTCAGTAGAATGTGTTCTTTCTCTAAATACATCCTGCTCTTTCTATGAGTAATATATGCTTATTATTTTTATTATTTTGCGCACATAAAACTAATTGGCTTTGCAGTTTGCTGCGTGGCAAAGCGCATTCGGCTTTTCCAGTAACATTCTTTATAAAATAGATCATACAGAAAGCTGCAGGAATTTCTAGCGCGAAGATAGTGCCGCCTGAATTTTCCCAGAGGCGGTGTTTAAAGTCAAATTGGGTTGTGACATTAAACACCATATGGTGTGTGCGGTCCCCGCTGCTCGAACTGGATGCTCAGCGCAGTTTCGGTAGCGTTTTACAAGAGTTGATTGATTTTGGGGTGGGTTATAGGTTCTCAGAAGTTAGATGATCTTGAAAAAAATTGAGTGTTTGTCTTTTAAATACCAAAAGTACAACATTTACGAGGGCTGTTTATATTAATATAAAACTGGGGGCAGGGCTGTATGTATGCGTGCATGTGATTGCGTATGTATAAAAGCTGTGTCAATCCGGTGGAGAACAGAACTTGGAATCAAACTACTTCAAATAATTAACTTTTGGGGACTTATGCAAACTATTTTTGTCCTCCAGGTGATTTTCTTTCTAAGGGGATGCCAAAAGCATTAATGCAGACTATCAAAGCTCCGTAAAAGGAGTTTGCCATTTGCGTTGTATTTCTGAACCTTCAAAAATAGAGATTAAAGCACCTGCAGATGCAGACGGTACATTCCACGCATGGCATGTTTTCTGGCATCCTTTCATTTTGATTCTTCCTTTTTTTTTTTTTGTTTTGTTTTTATTACAGTTCTTTGAGGTTCCGTTTGACTCCAATATGAACAGGACAAAAAACAGACCACTGGTGCGAGGACAGATCAGGTAAGGCTGTGCACACCTGCTCTACTAATGAGAAATGAGTCTTCACCTTGCTTTTATCTGTCTCCAACCGCCTCTCTCTCTCTTCAGGTGACGGAAAAATAGCAATTTCAGACAAAAGACTTAAGAAGGAAATGCACCTCTCTGTTCTTCAATATTTCTTGATGTTTATAACTTGCATGTGAGGAGTTTGGGTAATCAGCTGTCCCTTAAAATACTGAATTTCTCAAGGCAGCAGCATTATTTCCACTCATGTATTTCTTCATGTGTGACGACTGCATGCACAGCTGAACTTTTGCATTAGTTTGTAACAACAAATCTTCAAAATTTCACATCTAAGAACAAACACAAAAGTCTGTATTATTGTTTTTAGTAGTCACATTTATCTGTTAGATCACAAACATTCATTTGAATCTCCCAGCAGTATCTGCAACTCATATATTTTTTTAGTGGTTTTCTAAGGCACCGTGTTGTCTTTGCCTTTGCCTTTTCATGGAATCATAGCATGTGTTGGGTTGGAAGGGACCTTTAAAGGTTATCTAGTCCAACCCCCTTTTCCACATGTGTAGCATAAAGCTGGGGTGAAAACACACAATGGTGGCATCTTATGAAAAGAAAGTAAAAATTTTTCATCATTTATTTTATCATCATCCACCAGTATATCCCTCTAGCCCCCCTCAAAAAAAAAAAAAGCCCTGTGTTAGCATAGGGATTCCCTTAAAAAAAAAACCTTCATTCACTCCGTTTTCTGGACTATATATCAGTGCAGTTTCTCAAAGGCTGTTTTCCAGCTAAAAAAGCAAAGGGAAAAAAGAACATCAACAAAACCCTCTAACTTATTTGCAAACTAAAACTGAAGGCCCAATTCATAAATGATTCAACAAACAATTTTAGTATTGCGTTTCCATGATTTGTGCCAAGGATTATTTATAACAAAATTATGTTTTCCCTTAGGCTTCTGCGAACAGTTGGTCCTATTTATTTCTGTGTTTTATCCATCACCTTTGGAGGACTGAAAAAAATGTGATGGATGAAATTACAAGAAAATTGAGACAAAATAGTAAAGCAAACCTCGGGGGTAAATTCACTCGCATTGTAAATAGTTAGAGTGCTTCAATAAACTTGTTCCGATTTGTTCTTGAAGATGGTGCTAATTAGAGATTCCTGAGTTGAGTTAATTTTATTTAAAAACGTATTTTAGGGACCACTGCAGTGAGGGCATCTGTTGTACGTACAGTAAGTCAGCCTTAATTGTGCAGTTCAGGGGAGCTGCTCTTCTGCTTCACTCACACATGGGCCTTCAGCCCTGGAAGAAGGAACACTTGTTAGGAATAAAGATGAATTTTCTTCCTTTTTTTTTTTTTTATCATAGTCTCTTAGCATCGTTTGCAGTGTGTCTGGAGTCAAAAATATAGCTAGGAAACTTTCTGTCAACTTTTGATTCAGAGAAGCAATTTGGTTTAGAAGTTTCCTGCGTCCTTAAATGAACTTCACTGTCATCTGAATGCACCACAGATTGGCACAACCATATTTAACGGATTTTCTTACTTCCCCCCCTTCATACTTGCTTTCACCACAAAATGGTAGTGTTGGGGACTTCGTGTAATCACTCATCAATCTATCTACCTGACTGTCAACAGCTAATTTAAAGTTCTTTAAAGTGTCACTTACCTTGAATAATGCCGCGCTCGTTCCCTGTAGACCATTGAACACGCAGACCTTGATGGGGGTTATTTCTTCTGTGGTGTGCCAGAGGAGAATAATCCAGTGCAAGTGATCTAACCTTGTTATATTTTGCCACATATTCCCTGGTGTTCCTTGAACTCTTTCCTTCCTGGCTGATTAAATAAAACCCTTAAATGGTTCTGCTAAAACTAGTCAAAAACAGACGAGACAGGGATGGATAAATTGTACGTAAGAGACTGGTGTCTTGGCTCCGGGAAGGAATCCAGAGAGCTTGGGGTATGTACAGAGTTCTTGCCCAAAATTTGTCTGGCATTTGAGTTCTGACATTTTCTCTCTAGCTGCATCATATTGTGAAATGTTTGCTGCTTTTTTTAATTGTGCTGTGTTACAACATCTGTGATGCCCAGTGCAAATGGGGCTTCTCTCTCTCGTCGTCTCTCTCTCATTTTCTCTCTCTCTCTTTCTCTCCCCCTCTCTTCTCTCCTCTCTTTCTCGTCTCCTTCCTCTTCTTTCTCTCCCCTTCCTCACTCTCTCTCTCTCCCTATCTTTCTCTCTCTCTCTCTCTCTCTCTCTCTCTCTTATTTATTTGTATAGTCTTTGATACAGAACTGGTCAGGATGGGTAGCAGTTCTCGCGTAGTCCAGTCCTGAGCTTGAGATGCCTTTTGAAGAGTGAGAATGTTGTTAACTCTCAATCGTGTTGGCTTATTGCACCTCCTTGGAAAGGCTTTCGATGGTGGCTTTGATGTGAACTTCTGCCCACTGAGAACGGCACTGAGACCGGTGACATTTCTTACAGAGTTTGTGGCATCCCAAAGACAATTCTTAGACGCTTTGAGCTTGGGCCAGAATCAAACTGGTAACCCCCAGTGAGAGGTCCTTGGTGTACTGAGTCATCCCGTCCCTGAACGAGCTGGTGTCTCTATTCAGATGGGCTAATTCATGGAGCTGGCTCATTAGGAAATATTACGCTGTTGTAGAGAAATTATTCCTGTGTTTTCACTTTGTGGCCTCCATTTGCAGCTTCAGCGCCAAGTTTATTTTGGTTTAAGGTCAACTGACAGCTCTAACTGACCTCGCTTCCAACATTTCTCCCCTTCCTTTCTGCCTGAAGCCTTCACTTTGAGGAAACGCCACAACCCCTCTGTCTTGGCACACTTGGGTGTGTTCCTTTCCCTGCACACACGTTCATGTCATTCCTAGTCCCCACGTCTCAGCCTTTTCTACAGGTTGCCAAGGACTCGCAGTTTCCTTTAGCATCGTGAAGAACCTCAGTAGCTTTCAAAGAACTGCTCTGTGGCCAGGGGTGCACTGTGAAAGTCATCATGGCCTCCATGGTCTGGCTGGGGACAGTGTCATTATTGTACTGGTGACACTCGAGATATGTTGAAGGTAGGCAGCTTTGGCCTGACCATCGCTCCAGGCAGCACCTTGTGAGCCAGGAACCAGTTCTGCAAAGATCTCTGGAAGGCTGGGATTTGCAAAAGTGATTGTCCTCCTCCTTTGTGAAGTCTTCTCCATATTGCACCAACTTATGGATGAAATTGTTATTTCGAGGCTCAGCATGTCCCTGCTGTATATATTTTATATTGTTTGGCTTGGACCAGACCGTACAGGCAATGACACCAGAGGACTCTGCAGAGCTGGGGTCTGCTGCACACAGGGACAAGGGTACGTACCTGCACTTATTTGCCAGCCCCAAACCCACCGCTGATTCCCCCAGGGAATCTTCTGACGCTGTTGCTAGATTTGTGGCAAACAGCACCTGATAGTTCATTGACTGCTTGCTTTACAATGTCCCGTTTGATTTGTACGACTCTGAAAAAAATGTTCCCTTTGAGCAATGAGACGGAACCGTCCTTATTCTCTATTCAGAGAGTAATCAGAGATCCTGTTGCAAAATAACAAGAGGAGACCCAAACACAGCATGCCACTAAACGCCATCCATCATTCCAGCCTGCCCCATGTCCTCCTCCCTCCTCTGACCCCTCCAGTCTTCTTTGGAAACACAAACAGCTTGAGATGTTCTTCATACTTTGGCTGCAGTGTTAAACTCGTTGAGCATATTTGCCTTTTTGCATTATACAACAGCTGATATTATTTTTCCTGCTATGAATTGTTTTTTATGTCATTGATAAGGAAAAATTCTATGCTCTCACACAACCTTAGATTCGACTGAAGTGGCAGCAGCTTTTCCTGGTTTCCTGTTGGGTATGATTTATTCCCTTGCTTTTTAAGGTAATGGATTTAATTTTCCTGTGGATTAATTTAAATAAATCTCTAGTATTAGCTGCAGTAGCTGAGTGAGCTTAGCCTCGAGGATGACAAGTGTCCTGCTCCATTATGTTGTACAAAGTGACGGTTTTGATTACCCTTCTACACAGAACTGCGCACGCTCTTCTTAAAAAGTGGCTGGTTTTATGAACTTACAGTACTGCTGGATCTGCTGTGCTAAGCACTCATAAAAAAAACTTAATAGTTGTACAGGAATAGTTTTTCCTCTTAAAAAAAAAAAAGTCATCAAACAGCATGTTCTAAATAACTAATTTGCGACCGTGTAGACACCTTTCAGTTCTGCTCCCGCAGTATTTTGCAAATTGGAATTGTTTTCTCTAGCCAGTCCTTTGGCTTTGGTCTTTTCCTTCTGCGTTTAAGAAGTTGAAGTATATTAACTTGGCAGAAGGCGGCACAACACAGATAATGCCTTGGGTGCTTCAAAAGGCATGATCTTCATGTTGTTTGGTAAATATTTTTTCCTAGAATCCCTTTAACCTCCTCACTTAGCAGTGCCCAAGGAGCTGTGGTTCTGTATATGAGCTTTCCCGCTTCTTTTGGCCATGGTTGATGATTATTGCAATTAATGGAGACAGTAACGCTTTTCCTACTATTGGACATTTCTGAGCGGAGTCTTGACTTTTGAACTATAAGCCAAACTCTGGAAGAATAACCAAAAAGAGCTCCCAAGGTAGCACTGTTTCTCACTGATGGTTTGTATTTATGAATTGTAGTTGTAACTGCAAATATATCAGTTGGACATTCATAAACTGATAAAAATTGCAACACATCGGACATTCTGTATTTATTCAAAACCACGTTAAAACTCAAGACTAGCTCTGTGTAGAGCTGAGTTTCCCACCTGGTTGCCTGCAGTAGACTTACTACCACAAAGTGTAACAAAACCGGGCCGTGCTGAAAAAACGTGAGTGCATTTAAAAAAAAAAAATAAAAATCCCCCCGTAATCACTGTTGATAACTCTGTGTAATTAGCTTGATTCTTTGCTTGCTAACGCTAATGTAAATCAGGAAGGTTTCTACTGATGTTGGTGGAGCTACAGTGCTGTAAGTGAGAGGAAATCAATGTCCTCAGCTTACGCTGAGACCTGCGTTAAACGTTTCCCCAGCCCAGCTTTAAGCCAGAGGTTTAAAACCCTCCCCAAGGGTTTCGGAACAACTTGGGTTCCCATTTAAAGACCAGCCTGTGCTTGGCTGATGGGGCTGCTCCGTTGGGTGGTCATTTCAGACAGGTTTCATTCTACTTAAGTGAAAACAAATAAAACAAAAAGTCCATAAATCTATGGTTCTTCGAGGATAATCATTTTTAAGAGTTCAGATGCTCATTCCCTGCAGGGAAACATTCCAATATTTTTTTAGAAAATACCTCATTTTAAAGGGACTGCCCTGAGATCTTTCTGCATGATAAAAATGTTTCTTTTTTCAGTGGGAGGCTTTCCTCTTGTTTAAACAGGGCACAATTCAAAGCAGACACCACCACGGCAGCCTTTTCAAGCATATTTTTTTTTTTTATCCTGCTTGTATTCAGGCTTTATTATTTGAAAACAAGTAAATGCATTCCTTCCCCACCACCACCCTCCTGGCATCTTATTTTTTTTCCCCACCCTGTGTTTTCCAGAAGCTGTCATTGACTGTATTTGGTAAACAAGAAATTAAAAAGGCAGCTTTATATTTTTGACGTGTACAATTGCTTGTAAAAATGTAGCTCTTGCCTTTTGAACAGCAGGGTATTTTTTATATATATTTTTTTTTTTCTGGCATAGCCACGTCATGGAGAGGTGGGGGCAGGGAGGGGAGGAAACCTTGAGGCTAAAACATAGTTTAATGAGAATAAAACCCACATCAAAGGATGGACTAATGGAATGATATAATGCTTACTGTGTCACTTTCCCAAAGGGGATATGGATGACAGTACTTATATTTCAATTATCTATTCACTGCCTGCATAGGATGTTGATTAAATGGTTCTAAGGTATTAGAGGCCTTTTGTAGAATTCACAGAAAAATGGTGATACTGCACATTATCCTCAGATCAAAATGCGTATTAGGGGAAATTATATAGCTCTAACTACATTATATTTTGTTTCTTAGGGCAATAAAGAGGGTTGCTTTAATAACTCTAACATTACGTTCAAATTCGTTTCAGTTGAAACGAAGAAATTACTAGTTCTCCAGCTCTTGCCTTCAGCTCGCTCCTCCCGCCCGGACCTAATTCTGCCCCAGCTCAACAGAGACATTCCTTTGCTGCCAGCTCTGTTGGGTAAATATAAACCCTGCGGAAACACTTGACCCCTCACGCCTTGCTGCTTTTCAGTTCAGCCGAGGGGGCCAAATTATTTATCCAAAATCTTTAATTGCACATGGGACAGTTGATAAATCGGAGTCCATTGTACATCGCCCCACGTTAGGCAACATCCCAGATGCTGATGTATAAAGCAGGAGTCACGGTGCATTTGGGTAAATGGCTGCTCCATCTGCTTGTGGGGAGAAGCAATCCGGGCTCCTAATGGAGTTGTCTTATCCTCTCATGTCAGCTCCTCACAGGGGGTAGAGCTCCGTGAGCCAGGGGGAACCGAGCTATTGTACACTAATCCTTCCATCTTTGTGTCCCGGATGAACGGGCCTCTTGGATGTGAGTTGTAACCATTGACTCTTTTTTTTTTTTTTAACTAAGTGATGAGTCATTTTCTTCAAAGGTGATGGTAAAGGGAGTTTTCCCTCTTACGCTGCACAAACAAGCAAAAATAAAGCTCGAAGACCAAGATCCTTTCCCGTCTTAACACAGTGTTCTCCTGGTGGCTCTTCTTCCCCTGTCTGTCAAAACATTTCAGGGTCATGTTTGTAAATTTTGGCTTAGTGCAGTCAAAATCCCCACACTTCGTTCCCTCTATTACTATCGAACCTTATCTGGCTTAACCACAACAGCATCATTATTCAATGAGCGCCAAGTGCTGTAGGAGATGTCACCGCTCAACAAGTCCATTACGGAGCTGCCTCTGATTAGAAGCTGCTATACCCTGAGATCTGTTTACAGTCAGTCATGTTAGAAGTGCATTTCTTTCTGCAGAGGACAGAGTTTATCATGTCTCATACAAGTTATAACTTACATGTTATCAACTTCGCGAGGCAGATATAAAAGAGGTTTTTCTTACACTTTAACTAGCGGCACTAACACAGATGCTTGCTCTCCAGTCTTTGTGACTAGAAAAGCTGCATTCCTGAGGTTTAGATATGCAGAGAACCTCTTTGATATGTTTTATTTAATTATTTTTTTTTTGCTAGGGACGAAGAATCACAAGGAATATTATATTATAATTCAAGCTGTAAAGGAGTGTGAGCCACAGCGACTCATATTGCTGCCCGCGTGTGACAGTAATTATGTTGTATTCATGCACTTTGATGGTATATGAAGGGGTTTTTTGTTTTTTTTTTCCACCAAACATTTGTAAAATAAAACTCCAGATGCTAACTTTAGATAAACTACCAAACTAATAATGCAGAAATCCCAAAATAGACCGTCCTCCTCCTCTTCGCCTCTCAGGTGAAACAGAGCAACTACTTAAGAGCATGCTCTAGAGCGTTAAGGTGATATGAATATCCAATGATATGAAATGATGTGAATATCAAATGCATGTTTGTGGTGTTGCAGGGGAATCTGCAGATAGGCAGGAAGGATTTGACTTAAATTGCAATTTGGCGGGCTCGTCTGCTCCATTGCTCTTGCACTCGGTGGTGTCTAGAGCCTGATCTCCTTCCAGTGCAGAGCATCGCTTCTTGTCCTGCGGCCTGTGGCTGTAGTGAATAACTTATTTCCTTCATTTTCATTGCTCCTGGGAATGTATTTAGAGGCAGTGATGAGAAGAGAAGGCTCCGAGGAGACCTTATAGTAGCCTTCCAGTCCCTAAAGGGGCCTACAGGAAGGATGGGGAGGGATCTTTATCAGGGAGTGTAATGATAGAACACAGGGCAATAGTTTCAAACTGAAAGAGGGGAGATTTAGATTGGATAGCAGGAAGAAATTCTTTACTGTGAGGGTGATGAGGCACTGGAACAGGTTGCCTAGGGAAGTTGTCAGTGCCCCATCCCTGGAGGTGTTCAAGGCCAGGCTGGATGAGGCTTTGAGCAACCTGGTCTGGTGGGAGGTGTCCCTGCCCAGGGCAGGGGGTTGGAACTAGATGATCTTTCAGGTCCCTTCCAACCCAAACCATTCTGTGATTCTGTGTGATCCTGTACGGAGAATGGCTGGCCTGTCTTTTCCTCTTTTTTTGAAGAACGGGTTGATAAATACTCTAGAACTTCAGTTTTCTCCATCTTTATGAGGTTGAGAACTGGCCAGGGACTTCTTTACCCACTGCTCTCCAAACGTTGGCGGAGGGCTCAGCAGAGCATGTGTTCGGTTTAATCATTCTAAATCACAGAAAAATGTTTCTGGAGAGACCGTATTATCCATCCTGTTTGTCAGCTGGTCTCAGGCTCTTAAATGAAGAGAGACCTGAGATTTTGAAATAAAATGAATGGATCACTTAACTGCCGTGTTGTAAGGTTAGGTTTGTTAGGTTAAAGAGAAGGATTTAGTTTAAATATTATGGGGGACATTTTTCAAATTTACTGTAGGTCTGTCTTGTAAGCACTTTAAAAAATATTTACATTTTCGTGACTGTGGGGAAGCTGTGAATATTATTCACCCTTTCACTCCTACCTGACAAAGCCGTATACCAAGGAGCGTGCTAACACTCTGCAGGGCTGCTTGGAGTTGTTATGATTAGCGTTCTGCTGTGTTTAGCTGATGTAATAAGAGCATAAACATTTTATAAGTGTGGGTCCTTTTCATTTTTAATTTTTTACTTCGCGCGAAGTGACGAGGCCCAATTGGAGCTTCTGCTTAATAGTAAAGGGCAGCATAAAAAGTTTTTATTTCTCTGTGAACGTGGTATTTGAAAACTATAAGTCTCATCCCAAACCAGTGATTGCTTTGGTGTCCGTCCTCCGGGCAGACTCTTGAACCTGTGAACAATGGAATACCACATCCTGGCATGATTTGCTTGGAGTTAAACTGGTGAAAAGGAGAGTAGGATGTGTTCAGGAGAAAGCTCCACGCCGAGGGTGGGATTCCCAAGTCCTCTTTTTTCATCGGAGTTGAAATCCCTCTTGTCTCATCTTAGCCTACATGTCGCGTCTTTGTGGAGACTTTGAGCAGAATCGATTGAGCCGATTTTGATTTACACAAGCATAAAAAAGAGAGATGTCCCTTTCAAGATGAAATGATTGTTTTAAATTACCCGTGTTTGTTTATGATAGTTTTAAAGTCCCTTGCTCTGGTGGGGGAGACAGAACATCTGCAGCTCGGATTTTTGAGGAGCGAGGGGAACTAATTGCCTCCAATTTGATTAAAATACAGTGTCAATTATGCTTTTATACACTAGCGATACGTAGCCAACACGGGGCAGCTTGGGCTCCGTGCATGGGTTGTTTCTTCACTAGGAGAGAAGCAAATTGACACAGACACGGGATATTTTATCCTAGTCTGTATTTATTTACACTAAGTACACTTCTGAACAAGTATATTAGCTATATATATACAGCAAAGCCAGAGCTGGCTCGGCAATTTAGTGCCAAAACTCAAGGAGGCAACTCCAAGATGAGACCCAACCAACTACAGGTGTTTATCCATCGCTGAGCTCCGTATATGCCAGCTTCTTGCTGGTTGACATTCCTTGGGAGATTTAGACATCACTGGTTGAATCCTGCCCCATTTCCCTGCTGATGGTCCAGATGTCATTCAAAACCACATCCAGGTTGGTGTTGATGGGCCTGCTTGAGCCCTGTGGACAAAGGGAAGGTATTAGGGGCGATTCCTTTCAAAGGCATTTGCATTTTAAAGAGGTTTATTTGAGGTTCAGGTCTGTAAACTCTTCATCTGGAGACACAATACTGTAGCGCGGAGTTCATGATTGAAGTGTGCTTAATTGTTGCCCGTTAACCCAGCCCCTGTGGCTTTTTGGGAGCACCTACAGGTTTCATAACTTCTCCTAACACAGAGCTCCTCCTCAGCTCAGATTTTGTGTTACAAGCTGGGTTTAGAATTTCTCCACTGTTTCTCCACTGTTTTCATGCTATTTTTTTTTTTCATTTAGGGTAAAGTGCTGCCTAGTCTGAGATGATCAACATCTTTGTCATAGTCATTACCAGAAACCAAATCACAAAAAGCCAGTTAGAAAAACATAAGCAGGCAAAATTGCAACGAGGGTGTTCTGGCGATCTTAAAAATCGTGGTAGCGTTAGACCCAGTTAAAGGGAATTTGATATAAAATCCAATACTCGTAGTGTGTGTAGAGCCTGATCTGCCACAGCAACACGTCTGGGGACGAGACACCAGACACTGACGGAATATAGATATTGCTTCTTCACCTGTGAAGACTAAGTTAAGTAATTTGTTAAGAAAAAAAAAAAAAGACTTGATAAGCTCCCATTTGCTTGCACTGTCTTGTCAGTCTTCAGTGGTCGTCTTGTCAGTCTTCAGTGGTAAGTGATAGGCAAGCGCGTATTCTGATTTTTGCAGTTGATGGGGAAAAATTGAATTCCCAATTAAAGGTGTAGTTTAGTTTCCTGTTTTAGTTTTAAATGCATCGTCCTTCATCCCTTGTCCTGGGTCATGAACTTTCTTGCATGATTGAGAGAGAACAAATGAGTATCTATTAAGATCTTTCTCTACATTTTTTCCCCTTAAAATGGTACCGTTTTAGCTCATTGATAGATATTGTTCAGTTTAATGTAATTCTGGTACTTTGCAAGATTAAGTCTCAGTCAGCAGGTTCTTGGGCTTTTCGTGATGTTCAGTCACGGTGTACCTGTGGCAGATGGTATCAGAGGTGAGAGCTGGATTCCTTGTGTTTGCGAAAGCTTCTGACTGATGCGGAATCAGATCTGCATATACAGGCGAATAAAGGCATCTAGCAATATGCCCAGTCTGCTAACGTTAAAGCTGTTTTTTCCTTTCAGTTGGAAAGAAATATCTCTCCTTGAGACTAATCCAATCTGTAATTGAAAGTTGTAGTTGAATATAAAAATAGTTTGTCGGTCATGCCTTGAGTCCTTAAAAAAAAGAAGTTATGCTGCCTCAAAACTAATGAGGGGTCATAACGCATCATCATGTAACCACTTTGATTTAAAATCTCAAATCTGAGTGGGGATATTTTTTCTATCAGGTAAATCCCCAGTAGGTCTGTAGGACTCTTCTGGAGTTTAATCTCATGCCTTTTGCAAAAAAAAAATTAGAATCATTTTAGAAGTCATCAGTGATGAAGCTACTGATCCAGGCAATGTTGTTCCAGTTTCAGTTTCCATTAGTGGTGTTGTTATTGCTATAGAACTTTTACAGCTGACGATGGTCATGAATATGGTTTTTATTACTAAATATATAAGTACGCAGCCTGAAAGGATTTGTGTGGAAAGCTAAAATTTAATTTCACTGTTGGTAGATTGCCATTGTTCAGTTGTCTGCCGTGATCGCTGATTGATTTTGAATGCTCTGTGCCTTACTTTCAGCTTAGAAGCTGTACGAATGTTTTTTTTAACCTCCCTTCAGAAATCATTCCAGGGAACTACCGTTGCTATTCAGGGGTAAAATGTGCCTTTTACAGCCTTTTGGCTTGTTTTTTACTGTCAGCTGACTCTACGCACTTGCACCAGCAGACGACCCCACTGCTGGTTGCAGGCATGTGTCCATCTGGGGAAGCGGAGCTGGAAATAACGCAAATGCAATCCAGATGTGTGCTGGAAGGAGAAGGGCCTTCCCCCCATTACCTAAGCCATAGGAGGAGGAAGGCTTCTAGAGACTCATGTCTTGTTGCAGTGCATAACATCCGCAGCTCCTTGTGTCTCTTCCAAGTGCAATGGGAGTGTCTGGTGCAGCTGCTGGGGTTGGTGGCCTTCCTTAATTTGCTTGGTGGATCTTTAAAGCTGCTGAGGAGGGCTCAGCAGTTCTTGGGTGCTGATCTTTAAAAAAATAAATAAAAATTAAAATAAATCCCTTGGCTGATGCTCCAGCTGAGGAGGAGGTGACCACGTCATAGCTCAGTACTGTGTGACAGTCACGGTGACCACAGGTTCAGCTCCTACCCTGGGACTGGTTTTCGGCAGCTCTTGATGTTGCCTGGACACAGGAATTGAGAAGATGTCAGGAGATGAGCAAAACTGTAAAGCATCAGCTGGGGAGAATGATGGTTTTCTGCACAGGGTTAGGTGTGTTTGTGCTGAGGATCTCCATGGCCATCCTCCATCTTGACACGACCAGGGGGCTGGAGCCCCTCTGCTGTGAGGACAGGCTGAGAGAGTTGGGGGTGTTCAGCCTGGAGAAGAGAAGGCTCCGGGGAGACCCTAGAGACCCTTCCAGTCCCTAAAGGGGCTCCAGGAAAGCTGGGGAGGGACTCTGGATCAGGGAGGGGAGCCATAGGATGACGGGGCAACGGTTTTAAACTGAAGGGGGGAGATTTAGATGAGATCTGAGGAAGAAATTCTTTGCTGTGAGGGTGGTGAGCCCCTGGCCCAGGTTGCCCAGAGAAGCTGTGGCTGCCCCATCCCTGGAGGTGTTCAAGGCCAGGTTGGACGGGGCTTGGAGCAACCTGGTCTGGTGGGAGGTGTCCCTGTCCAGGGCAGGGGGTGGCACTGGGTGATCTTTAAGGTCCCTTCCAACCTGAACCATTCTATGATTCTATGACCACTGGCTGTTGCCACCACGGAAGCCTTCAAAGAGTTGTGACTTGCACTTCGGTTTGCATAACCTCTCACTGCTGTTGGAAAAATGTAAAAACTTCAGGCTGATGCTTTTGTCTGAGTTTGTAAGCGGCTTCAGAAGCCTTAATAACTTGCTGGTGACCTGGAAAAAATTAGGAAGAGGAGGGGGCTTCCTCTGGCAGCCTTGTATTGGCGAGTAGTCTGGGGACATTTTTAGTATCTACAGATTCCAGAAATAATAAGCAACTTATGATGCTTACTCCCGAAATCTGATTTTAATTATGGCTTTGGAACAGTGCTCATGCACTGGACTCATATCTCAGCCCGTGATGGTGAAATGCAGTTGCAGAGATGAGAATCACACTTGTATTCTTTGTCTGCCAAATACCTTCTTCTGAGCTCCTGCTATTTTCAGCCCATCTGTGCGTGAGGCTGGTTCAGGCTCTTCCTCTTCTTATTACGACAAATTGTTTTGACACTATATGCAGATAGAATTTGCGCCCGGAGTAGCGATATTGAGATTAATCTGAGACGTCAGTCTCACCTTTGTTGTCTCGGCACCGTATACCTGCCGCCGTGGAAGATGCTGAAGTCAGGGATAATTTCAGGCCATTCCTGTGGGCAGCGGCAGCAAACGAGGGAGGGGAGGAAGCGTGGTGGCCTTGCTGAACCTGTGTCTTGAACGAAACAGAAAATTCGCCAGATAGAACCCAAATCAGTTTTTGCCTCCTCAAAAATAAGTAAAATTGCAATTTAAGGGTATGGTCTATGGAGAGTATTTGCCATTATTAAAATCGCAGGCAGAGGAAAGCGAGGATGCACATCCTGGCTTCGTTCGGATGTGGAAGTGACTCTAAATAAGTGCCCTTCACCATCCCCTCCTGCTTATTTCACATCATCATCCTGCGTTTGGTAGAACGGATGCCTGGCCTCGCGGCTCTAGGGACAGTTGTCATAATAATAAGATCTAATGATCAACCAGGAATTGAAATGTTTCAGTCCCTTAAGGTATTCTGTGCACGCTGCAGCAAAACAAGAGAGCATTGTTGGTTTGGGTTTGTTTTTTTTTTAGTTTGCTCTTTTAGAAGCAGGTGATGTGTCTATAAAGGTTTTTGACAGACAGGGAGAAGACGGAAATTGTTTTATTACCTTTTGTATTAGGCTTTGAATCTAATTTTCAAATATAAGCACTTACGCTTCACCTGAAAAAAATATGCAGGCAGTCTTAAATGGGCGCTTACATTCAGGCTTATGCTTTTATGTAAATATTTTTGCGTGCCCAATTTCCCATTAACACCAGGTCACAAATTAAGTTTCTTATGTATTTACATAAGATCTGGACATGAATTGCATATGGCTGCTGATTGCATGAATGTGCCTATTCAGGATTCAGATGGGCTTTGTGTCTGTATTTCTATGAGTGTCAATATATTCACAGAGATAGGTCGAGGCATTAGATGCTGATACAGGAATTTTCCATGTTTCTAAATATTGATAGGTTTTAAGAGGGAATTTTGTCTAGCTTCTGGATTTTCCTTTTCAAACAAAATCTTCTTTAAAGTTTTTCCCTCTTTTTAATACTGTTTTTTTTTTAAAATTGGAGTTCTAACTGTACTTTGACAGTCGTCTTCACAAAATGTTTTGCCAAAGAGCCAAAAACAGCAAAGAAAAGCATGTGTAGTAGTGATGCTGTTGATCTTTATAGACATTAAGCTTGCTAATGCTGCTGTGCAATAGGTAAAATAGTACATTAATTTTATAGATGGGCAAATGCTTTAATTTGTTTTCCTCTCTCAATTTTTCCAACTAGCGCTGTGAGTCAATAAGTCCTATTCCATGACTCTGGAGCCTATTAAATAAATATATTTCATGCTCGTGTGTGTAAGATCATTATACAAGTGGCTAGATTTGGAGATTGTGCTATCACCCGTGAATTAAATGAGGCTGCTGCGTTGTCCAAAGTTGCTGTGACCGATACGGTGAGTGAGGGTCCACGTGGGTGCCTCATGGTCGCGTGTGCAAGGGATGCCAGAATATCCCCCAGCTGGGATTCCTCCTGCATTCCTGTTCCTCCCCAGCAGCTCTGGGCTGTCCTTGAGCCATCCTGCCCAGCCTGACCCACAGCATCTCTCCAGACACCTCTGCATCACAAAAGCCTGAGTTGAATGAGAAACCTGGGTCTCGTCTCTTCCTCCTGCTCCTCCTCTTGGATGCTCTCAGTGCAGTGTGACTGGGGAAGGTCCATCTTGGGTGAACTCTAGGGGGGAGAAATGTCAGCGTGTTTTCTTTGGATCAGGAAAGGTTTGATTATTCACTGTTGAAGCTGAAGTTCTCTCAAAAGCTTTTAGTTGAATGTGAACGTCTTTTAGCAGTATTGTTAGCCAGAGTTTGGCATGTGCATGCTCAATAAGGCAGTGAAGAGGGACAAGGTAGAATGACCAGTTTTGGGTTTTCCTTTAGGAGGTGTCCTATGTGGTGACATGCTGGTTATTTTAGAGTTGAAATTTGAAGAGAACTCATTTGGCACTTGTAGTATTTTTCCAGAGTCTGATTTTAATCAGCCAAATAACTGAAACCAACTCCTCCCAAGAATCCATCGTAAAACCTAGTTTCTTACTCAATATGTTTGCTTTCTGAGCTAGCTCCTTGGCCAGTTTTCCAAGGGAAGATTGCCTTTTATTCCCATGGGAGCGATTCCCTTAGTGAACGCCCAAATGAATTGAGACTTATGTACCAGCGTCTGTCATCAGCCTGCGCTTACTGCATGGGATGGTTTAAGGATGAAGGAAACCAGCAGAGACCCCGCCACTTTTGACCACCACGAGAGAATTCCCTGGCGTTGGGTTACCCAAGACTGATGCTCTTGTGATGCACGCTGGACTGCGTGCTGGCACGAGGCTGTGGGGGAGTGACGGCATGGACATTAGGTGATGGGGCAATTCCAGTGACATCTCAGCCTCCCAGCCCTTCTCCTGCACCAGAACAGGGTCCTCTTCTCCTGTGCTGCCCCGGCAAAGGAACGTGCATCAACTCAATGAGCCTCACACCATATGCCAGAGTTTTGACGGACCTAATGTGAGCGTGGAGATGCATAATGGTCCCTAGAAAACCATAAACTAGTAGAAATCAGAATACCCCTTAAAGTGCTGTGATTTAAACTGAGTCAGTCTTTTCTTCTTAAAATCCTGGGAGTCGCTGAAGAAGAAAAAGCTGCACCAGTGACTGAAATCTCTCTACCTTTTCCTCAGATAGTCTCTTTTTCCCCGATGAGCGAGTTGCTTTTACTTCTCCTGGACCTTATAAACATGACATATTTACATGAGAATGAATTGAATTCTCCTCTACCTCATGTCTTGCCAAGAAAGCAAGGTCCTAATTTCTGGTTGCAGTGCCAATAGTATTTTAAGGGGCAGAAACAACAAAGCTGAATCATCAGATCACAGTTGGAGTTTCTGATCTCAGTTGGAGTTTTAGGGGCAGGCACTTGTAAGTCAGACAATTACTCTGCTAGAAGATTTGTACAGTTCCTTGTTTGCTAAGGAAACACTGGAGAGAAGTAGAAAATGCAATACTTTTGGGACGTCTAAAAGTAATATAGTTCAACTGCTTGTGAACAGCCATCGTTGACTTGATACTGTCCCCTGAGATTGTCAGGACTATTACAGACGTGGAGCAAACTGTCTCCTTTTGAAGAGGCAAAAGGAAACTGAGAAGCAAAAATGTGTTTTCATCTATGAGGAACAGAACAACTTTTTTGGAGGTCTCAGTCAGGTAACTTCACCCTTCCCTTTTGATAAAACCTCCTTTTTTAAAGGTACTTTTCCAACCCATTGGTTGGATGTGGAAGGCAGCGCAGAGCTGCTGTCAGGGCTGGCGCCTGCAGGGAAGCGACGTGAGAGAGACACAATGCTGGGTTCAACCATGGAGAAGGGTTTTGCCCTCCCAGCCTTGGCCTTCCCTTCCCCGGGGAGGCACGAAGCGCTGGTGTCTACCCAGCTCATGGTGTGTAGCGTTCATTTGAATTGGAGTGTAGATGAGTCTTCACTCCTGATTAGTGAGAAAAGCGCTCGTTGCATTAGGTCAGACTGTGTCCTCATTTATGTCTGCGAGCCCCGCGGGAGCAAACGTGGGTAGCCCAGCCTTGTAGGGTCAAGCTGGTCTTTTGTCGCCTTCAGAGTGTGTATTGTGTTAATCTGGTGTTTACTGTCTGACTGTATTTTTTCAGGAATCAGTCAAGATAGATTTGTTTAACCAAACCCAGTCAGGCTTTCACTACAGAGGGGCAACGTCTATGGAGTTTTGTAGTTGGCGTTGAGGCAGTTTATTGGTACAGATTGTGTTTCGTGCCTTTCTGCAAAAGGGCACCGCGAGCTGCAAAACCAGAGGGCACAGCACCGTATGGCTCCTTTCACAGTGCGGCTCCCAAAACACTCTCAAATTTTATACATCTCATTGTCAATGGATGGCAACGACGTGCCCTGCCTCTATTCCTGATGTATTAGTAACACCGAGCCTGGGAATGTGGGAGCGTAAATGTGCTCGGTGCACGCTCCGTAACCTAAAATCTGTTGATGGTTTTGAGAAGCTGGATAAAATGACTTAGTAAATTTAATTTAAATTGAAGGCAGATCTTTAGTGTGAGGTTTGCTCATTTTGCTTCTTCCAGTTATTTAGGATCTCTGCCATATTGGTCCAACAAAGGTCTTAACAATCAAAATTTGAATGGTAGGATTTTTTGCTGATAAAACTCCCATAAAATTCATCCCCAACAGCAATTTTTTTCTTATGAGGTTTGGAGCAGTGCTTGCAACACGTATTTTAGGGGTAAGGATTTGGCCAGAGGGCAGAGTGATCACAGAATACAAAGGCTGCATAGTTTTCAGTTAGACAAAATGTGTAAAGCTAAACTTCATGCCGAGACATTTGGTGCAAGCACGCATATTTTCTGCTCTTATATGGATGACTGGAAGTGTGTATTTAGCCACGTGGGTTATTAAATGCAACTGAGTTAATGGCATTTTCCTCCCTTCCAGAAGTCTCCCACACCACGTTATTTCTTAATGGCATTTAGTTCTCCTTTCCATCGTACCAAACACCGTCAAAAAAGGGTGTGGGAAGAGATCTCCACACACGGAACAGGCTTCCCAGGGAAGTGGTTGAGTCACCATCTCTGAGGTATTTAAAAGATGTGTGGACGTGCTGCTGAGGGACATGGGTTAGTGGTGGTTTTGTCAGTGTTGGGTTGATGGTTGGACTCCATGATCTGAAAGGTCACTTCCAACCTAGACCGTTCTATGTTCACCTTCCCCGCTGAAGGACCGGAATGCTGCAGGCAGTTCATCTTCTTTCTTTCATATCAGTTCTTCAAAGCAATGGTCTGGACTGGGAAGATAAATCCCGTTTGGAGAATATTTCAGCTGGAAGGACTTTTTGGCTCTGCGGGCAGAGTAAGTCCTGTTTGCAAGAGCAGCGGTGGGGGAGGAGCTGAGGTCCATCAGTACGTGGACCCATCTGTGGTGTGGGAGATGCCTGCTGCTCGGCAAGGTTTGGAGCCCGTCCACGGACTCGATGATCTGAAAGGTCCCTTCCAACCTCGACAATTCTATGCTTCTATGTTGTCCTGGTGCAAGGGAACACAACTTCCTTGGGGTGCATCACGGTGCTGCCTGTGAAGTGTGGGTTTGGTAACCAAACAAAAAACCTTGTTCATCCTATTTGGATGTTAATTGTGGAACATATTAGCAGAATTTTACATAGCTTCAGCCACATGCTTACAGATTTTAACAGGAACTTCCAACCTTCCCTGAGCTCCTAACTGATGTGCAGTAGAAATCAACAGAATATTGCATCTTTATTGTTTGCTGCTTTTGGCCAAACCTAAAATATCTTCAGTTAATTCCAGTCATACTTCGAAGATAATAAGTTTTGATTTCGCATCTGTTGCTAGAATTGCTTTGGTGTGCTGCCCCTGCTTAGCACAGTGCAGAAGATAAATGGGAACGTATCCTTTTTTTCAGTAAAGCCAAAAATACTCTATTGCTGTAGTTTCAAAATGATAGAGTACTCTTCTCCTCATAAACGCTTCCTAATTTTGTGTCTAACCCTGTTGCGTTTCAGCCAAAGAATCCCATTGGATAGTTGCAATCAGTTAAAAGTCTGACAAGCTACAACCATTCTCGTTTACTCTAAACCCTGAGCACTTTTTCCAGAGGTCAAAATTTGCTAAGATTAAAATGAAAGATCTGCTGGAAGCACGAGTTCTCCGTAAGGGCTCTTTTCCTGGCTAGACTGAAGGTATTTGTTGAACGCAGTGATCCCAAGGGTAGGAAGCCCCTGGCATTGCGAATCTGTGGCAGGACTGGCTTACCCTTTTAGAAAGGCTTGTCTTAGGATGGGGGGTCAGATGGGAACGTTTGGGCTGGGCAGTGAAAAATAACAAAAATGCAGTCTCCTTTTTCGGGACGAGGCAAAAGGAGCGGGCAGCAGTAATTCTCGAAGGCTGAGTGTGTGGCTCTGCTCTCCCCGCAGCCCCCTGCTCGCCGTCTGTTTCGCTGCCTCCTGCGGAGTCCCGGGCATCGCCCTGCTGACGCTGGGGGTAAACCCTCTCACTGGCGCCCTGGGAGCCTTCAACATTTTCCTGTACACGTGTTGTTACACGCCCATGAAGAGGATGAGCATCGCCAACACCTGGGTGGGAGCTGTCGTCGGTGCCATTCCCCCCGTCATGGGCTGGACTGCGGCCACCGGTACTCTGGATGCTGGTGAGTATAAAACCCGTGCGTCTGAGCAGTGGTTGCCATTAAACCTCATTCTTTATGCTTTTTTGACTCAATACTGCTTCGAAAGCAGATATATTCTGCTGTTGGCAGTGCCAAAGCCTGTTATGGTGCGGTACCGTGTGGACTGAAGAAGTAAATATGGTTGTATCATCCTTACAGCGGCATTTCAGGGGCAAATGTGAGTTGATAAAAGAGTGTTCTTACTGAAAATGTGTTTAGGCCATCTTAAAAAAAAATCTAGAAGAAAGACTGTCTTTGGGGTTCACATGGAAGAAAATGTTATGTAATTTCAGGATTAAAACCATACCCAGTAAGATCTGACTTACAAGTCAGGAGCTTTCAGCTGGAAAATTCCCAGATGTGTTTATTACTGTCTTTCCACAAGCCAGAAAATATCCTGGGAAGATTAATTTATTGGTGTATTTCTTAATTGCTCACTTCTAAACTCTGTTATAAATGTTCCTTCCCCCTCTCAAAAAGCAAACGAAGATTTCTATTTTAGTAACTGTGAACCATTTTACATCCCTCATAAAACACTGATCTCTTCAGCAGCAAAACTCTGACACAATTAGGGCTTGTTTTTCCTGCCAGCTAGAAACTTAAGAATCAAAGTGGCTCCACATAGTTATATTCTGAAGAAACTCAGGGAGTTCAATTAACAGGTCTGTTAAGAATGTTTTTAGCGCACACTCATCCCGCAGCGTGGCATATTTGAGGCTTGAATAATACTTTCAACAACAAGGCTTTTAAGCAGAAATTATCAGAATCTGTGCAAAATCCGCAGCACGCCATTCCTCATTTATGCTGTGCGCTCCCTATAAAAGTCAGGCTGAATTGGCTTCGTGTACGCGTGCTCTGATACAGAGCTAATCCAGAGCTAGGATGAAGGAGTTTGTGGTGTTTTTTTTTTTTAATCACATGTAGTACTTCTATACAAACATTGACATCTCTGAAAGTTGGGTTTTTTTATTTATATTTAGACCTATAAATGATATGTGTGTGTATGTAGAGTGTCTCATGTTAAGGAGCGCATAACAAACATTAGAAGTTCTGTATTTCTAAAGAGAAGACAATGAATTAAAACCACAAAATGTATATTTTTAAGGACTGTAGCGTTCTGTCTGGAGTTGCCTAGGTCTTGGATCTGACGTTGTTTAGGGTTTTCTGCGTAGGTTTTGGCACCTCTTTGCAGAGTTGATGCTAGAAGGTGACTCTCATGTGCCCACGTTTCACCTGTGCAGTCCAGCCTGGAGGAGCTCACCAAAACCCCGTGCTGTAGAGCCTGTCACCGTTCAAATCGTCACCCCGGATTTTTAGCTAAACTGCTGCAGCTAAAGCCTGGCATGTTAAAGTAAACTGGCACTGATTTCATTACGTTTAATTCGTCAAGTTGCAACTTGTTCTTCAAGACCTATTTTCACAAAGCGCTAAGCTGTCCCTGTAGGCAGGCAGGGCGGGCAGCAGGAGCACCGTCTTTGTCCCAGATAAGCTCTTCCTCTCTAATTTGCGCCTGAGATGTGGTTGCGTGTCCCTCTGCCAGCTCTGCTGTGGAGGGGATAATCTCTGGCAGTGGTGGCACCAGTGGAAGATGATAGCTTAAAATCAGGCTTCGCCAGCACGTGATGATCTCGCCGTGTGAGCGACCTGGTGTTGTGTTGTTTGTTCTGGGCAGCTAAAACTTTCCACAGTCAGCTCCCGGTGTGTGTCGTGAGGCCAGGCAGGTGTTTTAACAGTGAAAAAAATGTTATTGAGCTGATACTGGTCTTGGTAATACAGCACCCCTGGGAGAGTCCTGCAAATGGTGCCCTGAATGTAATACTTCAGTGCATTTCAGTGTTAAAAAAAACAAAAAAAAAAAACCCACCTTTAAAAGAAAATAGAGAAATAAAAGAAAAGAATTGCATTGTAGACTATAATTTTGAGTGTTGAACATTTTATTATTGCAAAGGAGAAGAGGTTCAGCACCTGGCAGCATCAGACCCGTGCCAGGAGAAGCGTGTGTCCGTGTGCGTACATACGTGACATGCAGACCTGCGCCCCTTCGCTAACCAGCCTACCCACAGTTGTTGAACTCATTAATAATGTGTAATTAGCTTGGAGACTTCACCTAGTTTTAGGTAGAGGTGTGAAAATGCATTTGCACCTCGTTTAAAAGAAAAAAAAAAAAGGATCATTCCACTTAATAACAAGAGGAATGTGAAGGAAGGGAGTTAGAAAACTAATGAGAAGGAAGGTTCTCACCGCGTAACTGCTGGCTTTTTGTGTTTTACATTTTCCTGTGGATTTTCTCTCCTTGTAATCTTCTCACAGCAGCCACATTGTTGTACGTGTTGCTGCTGTAGGGAAGCAATATTAGAGTGTGGACCTTTCATTGGCATTTGATGGGGGTAACCCAGCGTGGCAGCGTAGTGTGTGGTACCCTGGGACAGCCGTGGCCACATCCTTCTGTAACGTCCAGAGTGCAATAGCATCACCACGCATAGCTGGTGCTGCGAGATGCTCTCAGTCATTCCAGAGAGTTGGAGGTGATTCCTAGGTTCCTCCAAGATAATAACAAAGTGTCTCAGAATGGGAGCAGTCTTGTTTTAATTTATCTTCATTTTTTTATAACTTTCTTATTGCAAAGTTTAATACCTTGACGTTTCTATTACAAAAACATATCACGTTTGCAGATAAAAATCACGGACCCCTATTTTTCCAGCGATGCAAACCTTCGCAGAATCACAGAATGATCGGGGTTAGAGGGGACCTCTGGAGACCATCTAGTCCAACCCCCTGCCAGAGCAGGGTCACCCAGAGCAGGTGGCACAGGAATGCGTCCAGGTGGGTTTGGAATGTCTCCAGAGATGGAGACTCCACCACCTCTCTGGGCAGCTTGTGCCAGGGCTCTGCCACCCTCACAGGAAAGAAGTTCCTCCTCATGTTGAGATGGAACTTCCTATGGTCAAGTTTGTGCCCGTTACCCCTTGTCCTGTCCTTGGGCACCACTGAAAAGAGCCTGGCCCCATCCTCCTGACACCCACCCTTTCAGTATTTATAAGCATTGATAAGATCCCCCCTCAGTCATCTTTTTTCCAGACTGAAAGACCCAAATCCCTCAGCCTTTCTTCATAAGAGAGATGTTCCAGTCCCCTCATCATCTTGGTAGCCCTTTGCTGTCCCCTCTCCAGCAGTTCCCTGTCCTCCTTGAACCAGGGAGCCCGCCTGACTGGCCAGCACTCCAGATGCGGCCTCCCCAGGGCCGAGCAGAGGTGGAGGATGACCTCCCTCCACCTGCTGGCCACACTCTTCTTGATGCCCCCTAGGATGCCATTGGTCTTCTTGGCCACAGGGCACATTGCTGGCTCATGGTCATCCCGTTGTGCACCAGGACTCCCAGGTCTCTTTCACAGAGCTGCTCTCCAGCAGGTCACCCCCACCTGTACTGTGCAGGGGGTTATTCCTCCCCACGTGCAGCACCCTACACTTGCCCTTGTTGCATTTCATAAGGTTCCTCTCTGCCCAAATCTCCCCTGTCCAGGTCTCTCTGGATGGCAGCACAGCCTTTCGGTGTGTCAGCCACCCCTCCCAGCTTTGTGTCATCAGCAGACTCGCTGAGAGTGCACTCTGTCCCTTCATCCAGGTCATTGATGAATATATTGGAGGGACTCTTTATCAGGGAGTGGAGCCATCGGATGAGGGGTAATGGTTTTAAACTGGAAGGGGAGATTTGGATGAGATATTAGGAAGAAATTCTTTACTGTGAGGGTGGTGAGCCCCTGGCCCAGGTTGCCCAGAGAAGCTGTGGCTGCCCCATCCCTGGAGGTGTTCAAGGCCAGGTTGAACAGGGCTTGGAGCAACCTGGTCTGGTGGGAGGTGTCCCTTCCAGGGCAGGGGGTGGCACTGGATGGGCTTTAAGGTCCCTTCCAACCAAACCATTCTGTGATTCTATGATACTGAAGAGGACTGGACCCAGTACTGACCCCTGGGGAACACCACTTGGCACGGACCTCCAATGGACTCTGTGCCACTTGCTGGTATTTCTGACACTACACTATCTTTTGCAGATCTCAGGGCAATCCCCAGTGATGCTTCCGTTCCTGTCCCTGCTAAGTAACTTTAATTATATGCTCTTAAGCCTGATTGAACATCCTGCCCCCAACCTAGGTTTTGTGCCAACGTAATTTAGGGAAAACCTCACATTTCAAAAGAGAAAGATAAGGTTATCTCTGGGAAGATGTGGAATTCTTTGTTGTGGTTTGGGGGGGGGTTGTGTGTGGTGTTTTTTTTTTAATGGCAGCTGTTTGAAACTGATGAAAGATCGGGAATGTTACATTTCCTCGCTGGGGAGCCAAGTACAGTGAGATGGTCAAAGGTGTTTGATAAATGTAATTTATCACATGGCTATCACTGCCACATATCTGCTGTATTTATGCAGAACTTAACCGCCAGCCCGTGATTTGCAGTAACACGTTTGCTTCCTTGAAAGCAGATTTCACTGCTCCTTTGTGGTGCTCTTTATTTCCAAAGAGATTGGTTTTTCTAGTAAACCTAGACGCCCTCAAATTATTTTACAAAGGAAATACGAAATTCACTTAAAGCGTTAAAATAGCACAAAGTCAGGAGAAGGAGGCAAAATTCAGTGGTGTCCTGTTGAGTGCTGGATCCTCCTCCTACACAGGACCCACGTGCGGGATCCCCAACTGTGCCACGCTGGTGCTGAGCCCGTGTATAGGCGTCTTTAGGAAGTTCCAGAACTATTTATTTTGGCGTGCAAGAGACACCACCTTTTACATGCTTTAAATTACTCGTGTTGCTGGTCTTTCTCCCCAGACTAATTTCGCAGCTTGCTTGTTAGAAATGTTTGTTGTCCATTTAAACTTGTTATTTCCCATTAGCGGAGAACTGAATCTGGGGTAAACATTTCCCAGTGCCATAACCCGTATTTTGCCTTATATCTTGTACTTCTGCACTGAAGGCTCCATCCCAGCCGGCATGCAGTATCGGTGTCTTAGAACGGAGCGATCCGGTGCCGCGGCGTTCAGATAAACCACCCAGTTAGATGGAAGTGACAAGCAGGGGTCCTCAACATAATGTGCTTATCAGTTAAGGGGATTTATTCTGAGTATGGCAGTGGCACAGCAGATAAGAGCCCTGATGGAGCAGACATTACAGACCCATGGTGGCCTGGAGCCATAGGTATTACTGCACCAAAGAATGTTTATCTCAAGAGACTATTTAGTTTATCTCAGATGCTCCACTTCTGGTCTCGCTTTCCCGAAAGACATCTTGTACTGATTTTCATTCATTTTCTGAAATTTAAAATTTCCTGGGGCTATGGAATTTATAGACTGAGTATCAATTGTAATCATGTGGAGGCTGATTTTTAAATTGCCTTTACTTGTAATTCAAATTGTGTTGTATGGTAGACATTAATTATGTCAGCCAACATCTATTTACAAATGGGGATTAAAAGCGGGCAGCTCTTATCAGCTAGTGACATTTGGCAGATGGATGGTTTCAGTAACAAAAAAAAGAGAATAGGGGCGAGGGGGGGCTGCCCCCAACCTGTCAATGGCTGGGGTCTCTCATACCTAACCTGGTGTAGCACTTGGCTGCCAGGAGGAAGGAGAGCAAAACAACAGCTCAATTGCCTGCAAAATAAGCTGGGAGATCTTTGAGTCCCTTCCAGTAAAGCACTGGGAGCTTCCAAAGCCCCCTGATGGCGGAGCAGGTCTGAGATCCAGCCGCCCCCCGAAGCCGGGCAGCTGCGCATCCTGCCGTGGAGCAGAGGAGGCTCCGGCTATCGACTCCCGCTAGGAAACTCAGCTTTTCGGATGCTTTTCACTTCTCGGATGAAAGACGACAGAATTTGTGGTCTGTTCCAGAGGAAACAAGGTATTCATGTCACTGACATATGAGAATTGGCCCAGGAGTGTGCTTTGTGGGGTAAAGACTGTAAAAACCGAGGCAGAGGGACAATGCTAGTAAGCAGCTGGTCTGAATTTAGGACAAAAGCCAGTGGGCTGGGGCTTTTTTCCCCCCTTTCCATCTTCACAAGAGACAAAAGAAATGGCAGTTTCACTGCTGGGACACCTTGGGGAACCAACTCCACAAATTCAGAGGCAACGTGCCCTTTGCCGGTTCTCTGCCCCGTGCAGAGCTCATGGGGCATGGGGGAGATGTGCCATGGGTGTGTGACACAATACCTGTGGGAGAAGGACCAATGTCCTGGTGTGTGGCACAACACCCCGGGAGAAGCCGATGTCCTGGTGTTGACACAACACCCAGGAGAAGGACCAATGTCCCAGCGTGTGACACAACACCCATGGGAGAAGCACCGATCCCAGTGTGTGACACAATGCCCATCAGAGAAGCACTGATGTCCCAGTGTGTGACACAACGCCCATGGGAGAAGCACCAATGTCCTGGTGTGTGACAACGCCCATGGGAGAAGGACCAATGTCCTGGTGTGTGACACAACACCCACAGGAGAAGGACCTATGTCCTGGTGTGTGACACAACCCCATGGGAGAAGCACCGATGTCCCAGTGTGTGACACAATGCCCATGACAGAAGCACTGATGTCCTGGTATGTGACACAATGCCCATGGGAGAAGCACCAACATCCCAGTGTGTGACACAACGCCCATGGGAGAAGCACCAATGTCCCAGTGTGTGACACAGTGCCCACGGGAGAAGCACTGATGTCCTGTGTGACACAGGGTGACGAGGAGCCCCTGTGTGGCTCTGCAAGTTTTCAGTCCTCCACTGAGTCTGGCCCTTTGGCAAATGCTTCCTAAACAGATTTGCGCAGAACAAATGGTCTGTGCAAAGACCTTATTTTCATCTTACCCAACAGGCTCGCTTTTTTATGGCATATGTGCTGGGCTTAGCTAAGACGAATTATGTACGGCGGTGTTGTTTTTCTTAACCTTGCCTATATAATGAAAGGTGTTTCCCTGTGAGGCTTTGGCTGTAATAACCTGTTGTGTGCTGTGCAAGAAGTGTGCACACAGCTTCTTTCTGCATGGCGAGCGTACCCGAGGACATCTGGTTTCCTCCTGTGGAAGGCAGTGGCCAGGAACGCTCCCTCGAGGTGCAAAACCCCACTGCCAACTTCATTTCCCATTCCTGGTGGACACCGAGGATCATCCTTTTGTTCTGCAGACAAGCCGTACGCACGGCCAACATCCCTTTCCCTTTGTGTGCTGCCCGGAGAAGTCTATCACAGCCCCGCGACACTCCTGTCCCACAAGCCTTTTGTGCCGGCCTTCAAAAGAAACAGCTATTGAAACCCATGACCATGAAGCTTTTGAGTTTTCCAGTGTTTTCCTCCTCGCCCTTCCTTTACACAACCGTGTAACCTTGAAGGCTCACAATCAGGGCCGTGCACGGGGATGTATGTGCCCACAGTGACAGCCGGGACCATTGTTAGCGGCCTGGAGACCTTGTGTGTAGCTTTAGAAGTGATATTTTTCCTATTTTCCTTCTCAAGGCCGCTCGCACGGCATCCGACACAAGCAGTAGCATCTGCTTTTGTTTCCCAGTGGAAGCAGAAGCGCCGGTTGTTGTCTTGCGGTGGTGCTAATATGGGAAATGCGCAGCGGTAGAATAGGGGGGAATTGAATTGGTGGGTTAAAGTTCGTGACTAGGCAATTCCCAAACGCCTTTGTGTTTGAGAAGGCTTCATAGTCAGAAATTGAGATGTAAATTTTGTGGTGTTAATCCCTTTTCTACTCCCAAAGACAATGGGAAAAGTTAAATAGTAGGTAATAGTAGTTTTCCTCAGGAGTGATTGTATCAGGGCAGTGTCTTGAACACTTGTAATCGGAGGTTGATTGATTTACCCTAATCATCATTTTTCATCACCAAAACAAGCTGAAGGAAAGGCAGTAAGTATTGCATCTTCCAACTCACCTTTGCCAACAGAAAATGCCACCGCCATCTTGATCACCAGGACGGTACAGCTGTGTTAGGGACGTGACTCTCCAACTCACTCGGATATTTGTACCAACTGCTCCAAAAAACCTTTGGGTGTTTAATATTACGTTGAACCTGCAATGGCAACAAGGCTGTGACGAGGCTTCAAAATCTTTCTTTACCCCCATAATTGCTGCCTAGTTAGAAGTCGCCAGGAAGGCCACCGTGTTAAACTTGTTGTGAACGAGCGCAAAAGAAAAAGAGAGAAAATAAAAGCTTTTGGGATGTATCCAGTACCGTTCCTGCGAGCGTTAACATCCTGTAAAAAATCATGCAGGACCACAGTGAAGAGTTTTGGACTGGTTCTGTTAAATTTCCTGTAGAAAAGGTGAAAAAGGTGGTCTGAAACAGCGTGGGTTGCTCCCAAGCAGGTGCTACAGCTGGTCCAAGTCAAGCCTCTGAGCTCTAATCTGCCTTGTTCTGGATTAAAGAGGAGTAATTTGTTCAACATCTTTGAAGGGAGGAGAGCCAGTTGTGTGCTATCAAGGAAAACGGTGTGTGGTTGTTTCCTGGCTACGATCCGTTAAAAGGCTGAGCTTCAACTACCAAAGCCTTCCCTCCTGACAGCAGCCAAACTCAGACCAGTTTCCTAGAGACAAAAGGCCGGTGCTTTCCTCTAAGAAGGTCAGGGAGCTACCAAGGTCTGGAAATAATTTTAAAATTCCTTCACATTATTCAAGGCAGAAGAATTACTAAAATTGTGCTTTAAGCAAACAGCATTCTTAGGTTGCCAAGGCAGTAAACACCAGCTTTGGGAAATGCAGTAAGATTTCAACATCGTTTGGAGCTGATATTTTAACCATTCCATGTTTATTTTAATGCCTGGTTGGCCGCTTCCCAGTCATACAGCACCAAAGCAAAGACCGAAGGAGCGAGTCCGTTCTTGAATTGATGCTACAGATCAGCTCCCCCTTCCTTTTTTTTTTATTTTATTGATTAAGTAAATAACATTTGTCCTGTCTAGAGCTTGAAAGTCATACCAGAGGTTTGCGAACACTATGCAGAGGACAGGCACTGTGTGTTGGCTGAAGAACAATGAGAAGGATAAGAAGAAATAATAAGTTGTTCATCCCCGGTGTGTTTTCAGGAACATGATGTCGACACAGGCAGTCTCTGGAGATAACCTCGGAGATGTTTGCCTTGACTTGTGCAGACAGGGCCATGTTCATCTGCCTGCCCGGGCTGGTTGGCTCCAGCTGACTCTGCTGGTGCTCCCACCGACATGCTCTGGCTCCAGCCTGTGCCCTCTTGTTAGCTCAAATCCTTTTCTGCCCTGGAAGAACTTGCCTTCAAAATTTCTTGGAGAGTTTCGATGGATCATGCCCAACTGATTGTGCCTTGTTCAAGGCAGACAGCTGAAATAATTCAGCTGCGGGTGAAATCATCACTACTACTGCTCCATGTGCCAACTGTACGATGTATGAAGCCCTTTGATGATGAAAGGTATTGCCAGCATGAAAGAGGCGTATTTCAAATCACTGCTTAAGAGAGTGGCATCCTCAGCATGAGACAGTCCAGCAGGATCCAGACATTACTTCTGCCCTTTAGTGGATGAGAAAATAGGTTTGCAGTCCTCAGGTTGCTTTATGTGAATGAAACTGCTCGCACGATGCTACCAGCATGATTTAGAATCATAGAATGGTTTGGGTTGGAAGGGACCTTAAAGATCACCCAGTGCCACCCCCTGCCGTGGGCAGGGGACACCTCCCACCAGACCAGGTTGCTCCAAGGCCCCGTCCAGCCTGCCTTGAACACCTCCAGGGATGGGGCAGCCACAGCTTCTCTGGGCAACCTGGGCCACTTTCTGTTGGCACTGTGAGCTCATGCGGCTGAATGTGCCCACTCACTCTTGAGCAGATGATGTACAGACTTGAAACAGACTCCATATCCTTTACAGGACTTGAGTAATTTGGGGGCTGTCCATGAGGGAGTCCCTGGGTCACTGATCCCTATGCAAACCCAGGGTGAGCAGGAAAAGAAAGTGTTGCTGCTCGACTGCTCTGCTCTCCCCGTGTTGGCCAGTGGGCAGAATTCACACCCTGCAAGGGCTGCACCCTAAAAACCATCTCCCACTTTCCTGCTCTTAGGTCCTCCTCTTAGCAGAGAGGCCAAGGACTCATCGGGATGACATTATAGAATCATAGAATGGTTTGGGTTGGAAGGGACCTTAAGACCATCTCGTTCCAACCCCCTGTGATGGGACCAACCTCCACTAGACCAGGTTGCTCAAGGCCTTATCCCTCGCATGAGATTTGGACCATCCTGCAAATGAGGTCATCATAAACTGCTTTAAAAAGAATAAAGCGTGAAATTTTCATCAAAGTTTAGAGGTACCACATGGCCTTCTAGACACCGTGAAAAGCGTAGCTTCAGAGAGGGATGCTTCTTGCTCTTGTAATTCTGAAAATTAGACTGTCAGCTACTGTGGTTTGCAAGCCCAGAATCACTAGTTGGATTTGGAAGCCTCGTCTCACAATTATTTCCAAGTCTTACCCAAATTTGTTGAACCTTAAAATGTCTTGCCAAGCAGTTTCCGAATCACTGTGGAATTTAGTGTCTTCTTTGTTTAGAAAAAGGGCAATTTATAAAGCTTCAGTATTTCACTAGATAAAAATACACTTACAGAAAGAAAGAACCATTTTCTGCCTTCTTCAGTACCGGTTGACATTTTGACTTTATCTTAGATATTAAAATAAATAAAAATTTCAGCTTGCTCTTGTTTATTAAAAGAAGATATATTATCGCTATTTAAATATTTCTAAAGAATTTTTAAAAAGAAATAATAGCTTAACCTTCAAATTCATGATGAACGGTAAATCTGTTATTTAACTCTGGGGCCGCCTGCCTGGTTCTCTGCCATCCTGTAACTTTTGAGATTATTTAAGCTTGTACAAAGTGGTTAAACAATAGGACTCAACAAGAAAATACTTTATACCTGTTTTGCACACAAGCGAAAGAATATTGGAGACTTAGTGCTGTTTGACTAAATAGACGTCATTATTTTTCCATAATCAAACAGGACTCGTGTGCCGAGTTATCAGGATTTGTAAGTGTGTGCTCGCAGCTCTCCCAGGCTCTCGCACTTGGAGAGTGAAGAGTTTGGAAGTGGTCACAAATGGGCTAAACTTGCAGCTATTAAAATTTGGCCAAAAAACAGCTAACGAGTTTGGGATATCCACGAGCCGGGTGCTTGTGGTCTTGCGGTGTATAAACGCTTTTGGAAAAGCAAGAATTCCATACAGGTCTGCCTGTGCCCAGGTTTTCCACGTGCCATGGAGAAGCCCAAGGGCTGCGGTGTCCCCGGGTGCTGCTGTTCCCGCTGCCAGCGCAAACCAAGGCGCTGCTCCAACACCCACCTTTGCCTTTCAACCCCCCCACCAGCTCCACACGTTACGGCTGTGAACGACCTCATCTGGTCTTCGCTAAATTACAAACTCTGTGGAGAAAAAGGAGATTTGCATTGATTAAACTGAGTTCCCAAGCTGTTGGGAAGCAGCAGAGTAGACTCCGCGCTATTTGAACCAGGTAATTCTCCAGAGTTAGTCTCGCTGTAATATTGCTTAAAAACATTGGTGACCTAATTATGACATAGTTAGCATTCATCTAGTAATTAATGAGTATTACAGTGTCTGCTCTGGGCTGGACAGGATTCATACTGTGGGCTCATTTGATGCTGAATGTACTGTACCATGTGCTGTGCTTTGCAAGTCATCAGTCTTAACGGGACACTTAAAAATCTCTGACAACCCCACGGTCTCAGCCTGGGCAGAGGAAATTACAGGATGTCCAGGGCACATGGGAACTTAACAAAAAGATGGGGTCGGTTAAAAATCCCCGTAATGGGCTATTAAATTGTTTTACTGTTCAGCTTCTCTGTAAAATATCAATTATCTCAATGGTTGTAATGTAATCAAAGTAATTAAATTCCAAAGGCTTGCATGTAAAAACCAGAACTTGTAAATGGGAATCCAGCCTCGAGTAGTTTAGTTGGTCTGTTTGTGTTTAAGAGTTTCTCCAGATGACTTTTTTCTTTAATGGTGTTATAGTTAGAGAGAACTGCGAAAGGTTTTTTGTGTGTTTGAGGTTAGGGTGTGTTTTGAGCTTGGCTGCACACAATGTTAGAGCAATTGAATAAGCAAAGCCCGTGTTGAGCCCAAACACAGGGATGAAGAGCCGGCTGCTCCGTAGCCGTGGAAGCAGGGATGGCCTCTGCCTCGGAATCCTGGCCCCAGCTCCACCTACTCATGGCTCCTGGGCTGACAGAGAATTGGAGCTTCCCTTTCCCGAAGTTCTGAAAACTGACAAGCTAATGTCTCTAAAGCGCTTCAGATGGGAAGCTTGAAAAGTATTCCTATCTGAGGTTTATCGTGTTCAGGATCTTGCCTCCGGTGATATGTTTTACAAGAACAGGAAAAAGCTAAAGAATGACATATTACAAAACATTTTCCCCCATTGTTTCTCCTGGTGTAGGGAGTACTGCTCCTTGATTAACTTTTATTTCAGTTTATTTCAGTAGAGCTGCTCCCTTAGGTTTCAGCAGAACTGAATCAAATCCTGTTTTGTTAGGGCCAAAATTACTTTTGTTGCCACGATTTTCTGAAATTAATGGTAATTTTGGGGTGCACCATTTTCAACCATCTTAAAAGGTTCCAATTTAGAGAAGGTGCTACATGTGAAGCATTCACACCCTGAAAGTCGACTTTGGGAGGATCGAATGGTGGGATTTGCAAGTGTTTTGGGCCGTAGTCCAGGAAATCACCTGCGATTCGTAGCAAAATTGTTCTGAAAGCTGCATGTCCAATATATGAGGATCTATCTCCATCCTTAATGTAATCAACGTTCAGAGGCACGTACTTACCTGATGGGCTGTTTGTTACTCATTTTAGTAAGTGATGAGATGGGTTCTTTTATACCACCACTGGACCTTATAAGCAAACTGGAACATCCACGTTAAGTCTAATGGGTTTTTCCTTCATTGGTTGATAAGGTAGGGCAAAAAAAAGGGCTCTTTTGCAAATTTAGATTATATTACTATATTTGCATGTCAACACCAGGGTATGGTGGCTGTTTGAGACAAGAACTGGACACACACAGCCCAAGGAACAGATGGAGAGAAGACGTGAACATGAAGGAGACAGTGACAGGTCTTTGTTAGAGCCCAAGCAGTCCCTGGGGAAGAAGTGAGCATTGGGGAAGAATTTAAATATATTAACATGTGGCAGATAAGTGTTGCTCTTTCTGTTTCTATCAAGTCGTTAAGAAAATGATAGATTCATGGCTCCAACTGAGAAGTAAGTTCATAGAGAGGAGCTCATGGAGGCAGGGAGATGCAAAGAAAGTGTTAAGTGCTGAAGCGGAGTGTTTGGGAGCTCGGGGAACAAAGGAAAATCCAGGAATGCTCATAATGTGCAACAGCCTTGGGGATTTTTGTGTCTTCAGACAAAATTAGTGAAGGGAGTTTAGTCTGAGGGCCTCCTTGAAGCCCGGTGAAATCAGCACATAAGCTGCTTCTGCCTCGATAAGCCCTGTGCCATGTCCTGAGGACAGCTGTGAAAACGTGGTGCTGCCATAGCGCCTTTTTAAAGGTAAAAGTAGCTGATTGCCGTGAATAGAGTTGCTTGATCAAACTACTTAGAAGTTCCTACAATTGGTTGAAGGAATATAAAGTTCTCCATCTTCTGTCACATCATTAACGACTTCTGCCAGTTCTGCCGCCTGCCCGAGGTCCGTGATGGAGGGGCTCCCGTGCCGGGAGCGGCTCCATTCCTTCACGCAGTGGACAAACAGAAAGCTCAGCCGTGCTCCAGTCTACCGGGCTGCTGGTGTTTTCCCAGTTCTCAGGAGGAAGCAGCTTATCCTCCTTTTCCGCTGTCACTGAGCGGAATGTTCCTCCCTGTTCCTGCTCGGTGTCACACTGCTCTGCCACCAGCTTTCTTCTTCTCTGGATGCTCCAACTCAAGAACCCATGAGCAGAAGCCAGAGGCTCCAGGAAAACAGCCTCTTGCCCAACTTTCCTTCATTTCCATCAATCTTCCTTCAGGTAGAGACTGAAAGTGGTGCAGAAACCAATTAGCGATGGTTCATTAGGAGGAAGTGACTTGTTGAATGCTTTTCAAATTAAGTGCTCGAAAAACAGAAGAACCACCGCGCGCAGCCCTGTGTAAATGCCGTTAAAAACAAAGCGTGCCTTACCTTACAGAGCGCGCCTTGGCTCCTGCACGGCGCGGTGGGACAGGTTCGTAGCGCTGCTCTTGTGCAAATACAGCCCAAATCTGCTGTGGTCTTTAACGTAACACTTTCACGGTGGCCCATCTAATGCACGTTTCCTTCTCTCTCCCGCTGCAGGTGCATTGCTGTGGGAGGAATCCTCTATTCCTGGCAGTTCCCTCACTTCAACGCCCTGAGCTGGGGTCTGCGGGAAGATTACTCCCGCGGAGGCTACTGTATGATGTCCGTCACGCACCCGGGCTCTGCAGGCGGGTGGCTCTGCGTCACTGCTTGGCCTTAATCGGACTCTCAACCCTGGCTCCTGTTCTCGACATGACCACGTGGACATTCCCCGTCGTTTCGCTCCCTATCAACCTCTACATCTCCTACCTCGCCTTTCGGTTCTACAGGGACGCAGATCGCAGCAGCTCCAGGAAGCTCTTCTTCTGCAGCCTGTGGCATTTGCCGATGCTGCTGCTTGTCATGTTTCACGTGCAAGAAGTCGCTCCTAGACAAGGAAGACAAAGGCGATCTGCTCAGTGGAGATCATGGGAGGGCTATGGAAATTAGATTGCCTTAAATGTCAATTGCTTATCGTCCTCGTGACACATCAGGTAGTATATTTTAGTAATTACAAGGGGGGAAACCTGTGGGATGTGTTTGAAGAAGAATCATTTGTGCCTAGTGACCACTTCATGCGATAATTTTCTATTTTCTTCTGAAAGGGAATAGACGTGAGAGCTTAAAGTGTTCACGGCCCTTAGGCCACTCACTCACTCACTCATCACGGATTCAAATTTAGCCTATGTCAGAAGCACATCACTTCGGGGTGGCCTTCTAAAGTCTCCGTGAGTCGTGGCTCTCACCTTGTGGGTAGGTTTTCAGTTCTCATGCGCACACTTACCGCCAGCACTGGCAGCCTTGGCCACGCCGTCGGGAAGCGACAGATGAATGATTTATCACCCCCGCTCCCCAAGCATCCTTTCCAAATTAAGCTTTGAGGCACGTGGTGGGTTGGGTGAACTCTTGTCTCGATCCGTGCCATCCCTGCTCTGTTATTACGCAGAAGCCTTCAATTTCTGAGGTTTTTGTCAATCAGTTACTTTTCCCAAGGCTCCCATTCACCTCGGTAGATTTTTAGCTTTCATACAGCTGGCACAATGCTAAAGGAGTACAGCAGACTGTCTTTCAGCACACTACACATCAGCGTTTAAACAGCCTCCAGATGAACGGCTCTCCTGCACCATGTACATTGAACACGGTCTGAGCCATTCTGCCCTACATCCATCCCGGGGAATTTCCGACTCCCGGGTGGTTTTCCGTCATTAGGGTTTGAGCCCTGTGTGTCAGATCTTCAGCTGGTAAAAATTGCCATTCCTCTTTGGTGTCAGTGAAGCTTTGAAGAGGTGTAGGAGGCGAGAGCCGCATCCCAGAGTCTGGTAGTTTTAAGGCTTTTCTACGCTGACGTGTCTTGTGCCAGCCCACTCAGTCCCAAGCGTCCTCGGGCGAGCTCTGGACTTGCATCAAGAGTTTGATCAGTATTTTAATATCACACTGGGATGGCTCGAGAGAAGGCGCCTCGCTTTCGGGGTATGTAATTGGTTAAGGAAACACGTTTTACAGAAAAAAAAAAAAAGTTTGGGATTTTTTCTCTCGTGTTATAACCTTCAAATTCCTGATGCAGCCAGCCTCTCTCAAAGCAATTATCGTGGATGTCTCACTAGGAAAATGCATTATCTTTGTTCACTGATACGCTGAAGAACATTTCTAGCCCCCAGTCTAATGTGCTTGCCATGCCGCTGCGGGGCTGTGGCTAACCCACAGCCTTCCCGGGCTGGCTGGGACCCGCTGGGATGCTTCCAAACACGGCGGCATCCAGGGTAGACGAAGACTGTGTTACGGTTCATTGTGGTAGTTAGTGCCTGTTATGACTTGATGTGTTTTCACGCCAAGATTTCTTTCCCACGTGGAGAGGGACTGGGCAGCACGGCTGTGCATCGATCCAAGACAGAGTCACACCTGAAACGGGAGATGCTGTCTTTGCTCTCAGCCCGGATAAAGCCCTTCAGGAAACGTCACAAATCTGCCACCACGTGCGTATCACACTGACATAAAACCTTCACTGGCTGCTTTCATGCTACAAGCCCAACTTCTGCTCCCAGTTCCGCCGGTGTAAATCAGGAGTGACATGGTTAACCTCTGTTCTGCCGGCGGAGGTGCTCGCCGGAGCAGAGCCACCTGTTTTACATGGCTCTTGAAAAAGGGTTTGCAAGATTTTTGGAGTCTCTCGAGTGATTGCAGATGACAGGATTGGGTTTCCCTCTGACTCTTTGTCTGACGGACTCCGTTGTACTCGGGTTACTGCGGGCAACACTTCGTAGAAATGTCTGGAACTGCGCGACTCCTCAATTTGTTTAAAATGCATCCGGCTTCTTCTCCGCCATAAAGTGCGTACTGTACAAAAAAAAAAAAAAGAGGGTGAATGCTCCAAAATCTGTTTTAAACAATTCACTTGTGATCGGAACTCCGGGACAGCTCAGTTAATTGCAAAGGTATGCGGTGGTTTTGTGCATTTCTTGCAGCAACAATATTCTCCTTGATCGCTGCAAGAGCAAGGACAGCTTGCGAAATACGGTTATTGTGCAAAAAGGACACTGAAGTAAGTTGGCGTGTGAGTAGAAAGGGTTTGTGGAAACCAAAGAATTTGGTCAACCTTTAGCTGGGAGAGAACCTGAAAAGAGCAGATGGCTCACACAACCACGGGTTTTGCTCCCAGAGGCAGAAAGTGATGCTGAAGCAGGAGGGTTGTGGTTTTCTCCGAAGCCAGACTTCGGGATGGCCTGCAAGTACGGGGTCTGTCCCAACAAACTCAACGTTGATTAAAGGTCCCCAGGAGATGCCTGTGGTTGAGTTTTGAAGAGCAGTCATCTTCGTTTCTTGGGCCAAAATGTGTAACGTTCACGGTTTTAGGGCCAGACAGGAGCTTTATATCATCGCTGAGTGTCTGCAAAATGCAGGTCACAGAGTTGCGCCAACATCTCCACACCCAGTTGGGCTGGCCTGGAGACGAGAACATGGTTTAGAATGAGTGGATCTGGGATTTAAAAGGTAAGAAATACCTTAATGTTTTAATTGAAAAAAAAAAGGGGGGGGCTTTTTTCACCTAGAAAGTGTTCTCTGCTGTGCTCCAAATGGCCATGTATCAGATATGGATGATGCCATCTGCTGTCATTTTACTGCCTTTAGAATTTTTGCTGTTGCATGTGCTTTGAAAATAAAAACATTGCCAAACTGAAATCTTGGTTACCGATGGGTAGTACAGTATCAGCTCTCAGGTGTCCTTTTCAACATCGCTGGTGCCACTATGGAAATGAAAAAAGTACTGAACCGTCTGTAGGTGTTTGTGGTCCCTGTGACCCTACATGGAGGATTAATGTCAGCCATCCCCGCTCCAGCACTGCTGATATTTCTTGCTGCCTGAATTCTGCAGGGAAGGAGGCAGTTGAGCATGAGAGTGTCTGGCGGTGGCCGCTTTGCACAACTGGGGCAGTGCCCAGAGTTCCTGCATCTCAGTCCTGGCCTGTGCCAGCATCAGGCTGGAATCTGAATCTGAATCCTATGTACAATTACAATGTTTTTTTCCTTGTCCCATTTGGAGAACTTGAATATAGGTTGTTTGTCATGGAATCATAGAATGGTTTAAGTTGGAAGGGACCTTACAGCCCACCCAGTGCCACCCCCTGCCCTGGGCAGGGACACCTCCCACCAGACCAGGTTGCTCCATGCCCCGTCCAGCCTGGCCTTGAACACCTCCAGGGATAGGGCAGCAACAGCTTCTCTGGGCAACCTGGCCAGGGGTTCACCACCCTCACAGCAAAGAATTTCTTCCTCAGATCTCATCTAAATCTCCCCTCTTTCAGTTTAAAACCATTCCCCCTCATCCTGTGGCTCCCCTCATGGATCCAGAGTCCCTCCCCAGCTTTCCTGGAGCCCCTTTAGGGACTGGAAGGGTCTCTGAGGTCTCCCCGGAGCCTTCTCTTCTCCAGGCTGAACACCCCCAACTCTCTTGTCATCCCCTTATCCTGGTTACTCAGGTTCTCCCCATGAATTGCCCCTCCTGGACAATTGCCCGTGCTATTATGTGGTAATGTCAAATATAGCAGCGACGTGCCACGTCCCTCCACTCCCTGGGTCTGCTGGTAGTCGAGAGGGTCCCATCTCGGTGTTGCTGTTACAGCAGGCAGCTTTGCCCCACCAGAAGCCCGTACCAAAGCTCACAGAGGAATGTGAGCCACTGACTCAGAAGGATGAAGCTGGTTTAGTCTGTTCGGACTTTAAACCTTTTGTGTGGTTTTGTGGATAAAACAGTAGCCCTAAGGCTCAGGGGATCTTCATTCTTTCCAGATCTGCGTCGAAGGAATGCGCTCCATCTGTAAAACAGGGATGATGATATTTCTCCTTGTTGGACGAGTAAACAGCTCGTGTTTTCGTCAGTCCCGTACCCGTTATTCTGTACGGCCCTGGAAAGAGGGCGATGGCTAATGATTAGATTCCGCCCTGCGTCTCTCCTTTGACCTTCACCGAATCGCTTCATCTCGGCGGAAGCCTTTCCTCGCAGGACAGCCCACAGCTGAGCCTCTGAATCGCCCCGAGCTCTTGCGTTGGCGAAGAGCCCCCGGCTCCACCGTGACCCCCCGCCGTGGTACCTCGGCGTGACGGGCATCCCGGCGAGCCCAGCAGGCGGGGGGGGCTCTGCGCTGTGTCCCAGTGGGGGTGAGGAAACCCAACCCCAGCGCACACAGCTCCTTTCCCCTCTCCTTTCCCCCACTGGGTTGTTTTTTTTTTCTCGCTTCCCGTCTCAATCTCCGATATAATCTGCCCCAGCAGAGTAACACATTCACACTCCCCGGGCTCCAGCGGCGTTTCCCACTCCGCCGGGCCGCGGCATTTGAAGGCTTACACAAAACACACACATCCTTTTCAGTTCCGATGATCCCACAAGAGCAGGAGTGGAAACAGAGTGATACTATTAGAAGTCATTATCGTACAGATAGAAAGCGTGTTGTCCTGCTTGCTCTCCAGAGGCGATTAGATATTCCCTTTCCTTGGAAATACAGGCTGTCTACAGAACACTTTGCTGTTAAAACAGAAATACCAGCGCTGTTTTCCTACCAAGCAGCTCTGCTGGAGATGGTAATCCTAGAAGCTCCGTTGCAAGCTGTTCCTGATGGCATTTGTAGTGGCGGTATTTCTTAACTAGGCAAAGAGACGGCCCCAGCCAGGGCTCCTGGGATGCAGGATGCCACCGCGCTGGTGGGGTGGCCTTGGGTCGGTTGTTTGCCTCTTGGTGCTGCTGTTTTTCCTCCCAGTCATGGAGAAGGTCAGTCCTGTGGGGCAGGCCTTCTCACCCCTAGGTCTGTGTCCTTTGGCCCTGCCAAAGTCAGAGTCTGGTTCCAATGTTCATCATCTCCCAGGCAGCATGTTGTTAATTTGGACTCAAAGATGACAAGTGAGGTCAGGAGTGTCATTGGTGAGGACCCTCCTTCAGGAGGCCCTCGGACTGGGATTTACTGGGTGGTTCCATGGATGTTTTTTAGTGGCCTCTGAAATAAATGTACTACAGAGTATTAGGGCTTCAACACAAAGTTCAGCAAGCTTTGGAGCTGCCTTCCAAACTCTTGTGCCGATGGAACTTGTAGTATTTCTTGAACGCAAGAGGGTTCCTGTGCTCTGCTAGAGCTTGTATTTGTCTGGATTGCCGTGTCGCAAGGATGCCCGCTCCTCCGAAAGGCTGTTCTCAGCCCCAGAGCGGTCACATTCTCCTTGGCCCAAAGAAAAGGAGGTCTTTCGAGAGCACAGCATGTGTGCGGTGTGCCAAAGCCATGTAGACCGCCATCAGAAGTATGTGTGTTTAAAAGAGCCAGCAGGAATCTCTCTCCTCAGCCCTGCCTTGTACGCTTCCCGTCACCTCCGCTTTGCTGCTTCCAGACTTTTAACTGTTTGCGCTGAAGATTTTCCAGCCCGGGTCAGCGCCTGGGGCTGGGGTTTAGTTTCCAGTGTTTCAAAAAGGTGCAGTTCAACTGTTTCACAGAACAAGGTTGGCGAAACAAGCTGTTTTCCCACAATGCGGAGACGTTTTTCCTGCCGCTCCCTAACCAGTTCTGGCACCCCCGGGCCTTGGCACAAGAACTGAGGGTTTGACAGCGGGCGCGAGCGGGTTCAGGTTGGTGCACTTCTCCGTTCTGGGAAGGTACCGTGCGTTTCCCCGTGTCCCTGCAAGGTTACTGCTTCCCGTTCTTGTTTGAGCGTTGCTGGTGATGCCTCCGAAGAGATGCTCTGAGCCTGGTAGGCACAGACTGTACTGGGGAGCTGGCGGGGAGATGCTGCCATGGTCCCTAAAGGGGGGCACAAGGGCTAAAAGAGATGCCTGGAAAGGAGGATGCCGTGCTCTCCCCCCAGAGCTGGAAAAGATGCCCTAAATTCACACCTGCATTGCTGTTTTTGTAGGATCCCGGCCTCAGCCCTGCCCGCTGAGCGCAGCAGCATGCGGTACCCGATGGGTCTCAGCCACGCGTGGCCCCAGAGGCCAGTGGGGCAGTTTGGTGGTCGAGGTTTTTTCCCCCTGGTTTTGCTGTCCAAGACACATGGCAAGGTCCTTTCTGTCCCCCGCTCCCCTTTTTAACACTTTCTATTGTAAGTACAGCTTCTCTTTGATACTTTTTTTTTTTTCATGAAATATGTGCTATAAATACATTGCTTGTACCCATCTAAACTGCAGCTGTAGCCGGACTGTCTTTTCTTAACCAGAAACACAGATCTCGGGAATTGCCCTGCGCGATTGGAAACAGAAGGGCTCCGATCTCCCAGACGGACCAGCCTGTCCCTAACTGGGACTAGCAGGGACATCTCGCCCATCTTCCTCCTCCGAAAAGCAAGAAGGGGAAAGAGGGCAGGAGGCATCCCTGCGGGTGGGGTGGGATGGAGACCAGACCGTGGTGGTGGGGGAGGACAGAGGGTCCACCACCGACCCTTTCCTCCCGATGCTCGGGGACTGGCTGCCCAGATGCAGGTGGGCACGGGGCAGTGAAGCTCATTCACAAGGAAGATGCTGGCACGGGGACTCGTCTTTTGTTTTCTGAGCAACGAAAAAGATGAAGATTTGTGCTGCTGGGAGGTGTTTGGGTTTGGGGTTTTTGTTTTTTTTTTTTTTTTTTTTTTTTTTGGCCGGGGAGAAGGAGGCCCTGTATCAAATTAAACTTGAAACAGAGATGCAAACGAGGTGATTAAGGCATTTCCGCCGTGCTTCCAGGGGAGCTGCTGGATGGCATCCAAACCGGGGAAGGGAACAGCCTGGGTTTATCAGCTGAGCTCAGAGGTTCGTAGCGATACTCATGCTGCAGAGCAGCCGAAGGGCTGGGTGACCGAAATGTAGTCCCTTGGCTGTCCCAACGGCTCCCAGCCAGTGCAGGAGGGAAACTGAGGCATGCCGAGGGAAAGCGGGGTGCTGGGGCCGCGTAGTTACCCAGCGGCAGAAAGGGGAATATTTAGATCTCCGCTGCCCCGTCTGATGCCCCTTAGGGCCGCTGTCTGCTTGTTGCACGCACTTGGCTTTCAGCAGGAACGAGGATGGGCAGGAGCTGGCTATACATCAGGGGTGAGGCTAATTAACCCTCCTCGCTTCACTAATGAGCAGTGGGATGAGCACAATGGAAGCATCCTCGGGCACGCGGCCCTGCAGCGGCTCTGCCCTGTGCTCTTCATTCACGGCACTGCACGAGGTACGGGTCTGTCCCCATCCCGAGGGACACCTCGGCCAGCCCGGCACTGCCTCCGGGACTTGCCGATAGGTGACAAATGCCTCCGTTTGGGGATGGAAAGGGGTCTGTCCTCCACGCTGCCGCTCTGCTGCCCGGCAGTGCTGGTCACCAGGGGTCATCCAGCATCTTGCGCTGCATCCCACGCTCCACTCGGGAGCAGCCTGGCTGGGATTGCTGCACGGATGGATCTGCGAGGACATCCCAGAGCTGCCCGTGGGTGAGACCAGGATCCATCATGCTGGAAGGAGCAGAACTGTAGGAACTACCTGCCGGGCTCAGCCTTGCCGGGGACTGTCCTTACAGCCCTGCCCCGTGCCAAAGCCACTGTCTGACGCCGCAGCTCACAGCGAACGAACCCGTTCCAGCGCTGCCATCCCTTCCCATGCTTTGACGATGGTGGGGACTGCAGGAAGGCCATGCTGGACACACGGACAGATAGACGGACAGGCATCCAGGCCACTCGCAGGGATGCGCAGGCTGTGGCTGGCTTGGCCGCGATGGCAGGGAACTCCCTCTGTTGACTTATCCTGAAGTTGCACCCCGTAATCCAGTGGTGTCCCTGTCTCTGGTAATAAATAGCACCTTCCGTAAATGTCTTTCGCCCTTACTAAACCGCAGACCGGACTGATTATTGCTGCTTTTGTAGCCTTTACAGAGCTGTTTTTATTTATAATTGCACCCCGCTGGTGTGTTCATAATGATTTTCCCTGCTGCGTCCCATGCGGTCCAGTGCTACAAAGCCACATTTTTGTAGTCGCTGTTGTTGGTTTTAATCACTTGTTATTGGGATGATATATTAATAGCAGTATCTCTGTGAGGCTTTTGAGTGCTTTCTTTCTCAAAAACATTTACAACAAAAGCTAAGTGTTAGCCCCAATAAAACGCGTGTTTCATTTGGCTCCCTCCTCCAGCCGTGAATGCGATGAGACGGGGGCTCGGCGGAGAGCCCATCTCACCCCATCCCGTCCCAAAACCTCCCCAACCTCTGATTAAAAGGTGTTTGGGACTCCAGCGGGAAGAGGGGTGCTTGAAAGGCCCCACGTGGTTGGAGGGGGGTGAGTCTAATTGCCTGTGTGTAGACTGTAGAAGTCTGTAATAATCCAAAATAGACTTTGCAGATGTTCCTTTGCGCCTTGCCATTCTCCGAAAAGCCAAATAACCCGTTACACCTTATTTCACGGCAGGAAAGGGCAATGGGGCCGGGTGGTTTGATGCTCTTGGGATGAGCACCCACGGCTGAAAACAGGAATAAAACCAGATCTGCCCATTGAGCAGAGGACTACCTCCAAGCGCGGGGAGGAGTGGGGCGATGCTCTTTATTTTAGCCAGTTATAGGGGGTGGGGGGAAAAACCCAGCAAAACTGATCTGGAAGGGGTTTAAATGAAACATTTTGCTAGCTGAAGCCGCTGCCTTTCATTTCATTCAGAAGGGGACCATGAATGGACTCCTCGCCCTCTTCAAAAGGTGGTGGCAGCGTGTCCGCTGCGGTGTGGGTCATTCATGGACGCTACAGGAGATGCGAAAACATCTGCTGGGTCCCTGCCTGCCCCTTTCAGTACAGTTACTCCCCTTGCTAATAATTGTCTGTGTTCTGTCATCTAGAAAGGGACTTTGTGTGCCTCCCAGGTATTCTAATGCTAATTTGTTTAGTTAAAAAGGAGAAGAGGCTAAACAGATGTGAACCATTTGGTTAGGTTGTAGTTCATTTGTTAGGAAGTGCAAAGGATTCTTGGCAGGATATTAAATATTACCTTGGCTGCTCACAAACACTTCATATTTCAAGAGAGGAAGGGAGGTAGGGACTGCACTCCATAAATCAGCCTTTTCAAAGAGACAGAAAAAGGCAAACATTTGATAAATCTGTGTCATTATACTTAGAGATCAAAGGGGGTTTTACATATGTATTTATGCAACTGGCAACCTAGGAGACAATAATAACAAACATAGATCTCTGACAGCTTTACAAAAATAAAAATTAGCTGGTTCTAATCTGTAATTATCTGGGAACCGCGCGAGGTAGGAGGTTGCTAGCAGCGGAGCTTTAAGTTGCTGATGTTGAGACGGCGAGCGAATGTTAAGTCATTCATAAATACAGTAGGAAGTTCCATGGGCAAGAGATCGCAGAAGGCAGCGGGTGGTGGCTGGGCACGTCCACGGCGTGTGCGGACCCGGTGTCACACACTGAGCCCAAAGCAGGCAGGCAGTAGTTATCAGAACCCAAGGTCACCGGGGGAAGCAGCGTTTCACCGTTTGCTAATTGCCTTTATGGTTTTCCAGCAGGTGATCTACCAGGAATCTACCTGAAGGATCCCTGAAGACAGGAAGATTTCCATCTCCTGCTTGCCAGTAAGTTACAGATCCATGTCTAAAAGCTTCAGTAGCCCAGCGCGCCTCTCTGTTGGCCTGGATGAGCCCTGCTGCTATTCCCAAATTAGGCTGACTCATTTTGTACAGCTCCGTAAGTACAGAACTGGAGCCGAAGACTCAGGTAAGTGAGGGAAAAAGACCCCAGAAGAGGTTTGGAAGCAGCAGGAGTAACAGGAGGATGAACGGGGGCTGTAGCGGGTATTGCTGTAATCCAGGACAGAATTTAGCGGAGGAATTGAAACCTCTTCAGAAGCAGCAAGGGCCGTCATATCGCTCAAAAGCCAAGGAGAAATCCAGTTGCCTGAAAATAATTCCATGGACAAAGCAATGCAGCCGCAGAAATTAGAGAAGGAGAAGTAGCATTATGTCATCTCGCCTTTCCTTCTGGCCAGTCACTGGGCTGATTTCCTATTCTCTTGTGCTGTTTTAAAATGACTTCAGCAACTTGGTTTCTGCTTGTTCCCATGGGGAACTTCCACAGTCTATAGATTTCGCTGGTAGGAAACTCTTCTTGACAGTCAGACTATATTTTCCTTTACTCAATTCCATCACATCACTCCTACTTACGCCTCCTTGGAGCACCCTAAACGCTCTTCTCCATTGAAGTCGGTGGAGTTATGCGAGCAGTAAATTTGGCCCGTGGCACTTGGAGAAATAGATATTAAAACCCCAGGGACGAATTAGGGGGTGAGGGGAGGGAGGGCAGTGGGGGAAAGGAAATGGTTTCAGGTTGAGAGAAATAAGATCTCCTCTTACATCTGCACAGCGGTGCTGCCCCGGCGGGAGCGCGCCCGGGGCCGGGCAGCAAAATGCTGCAAGAGGCGATGATGTCCCTGGGGTGTCCCTGGGTGCTGCTGTGGTTACGAAGCCACGTCTGAGGGCTGGAGGGCTCTACGTGGCACTTGGGCTTATGGGCGGAAGGATGGCACAAAGCCCTGGGCACTTTCCTTGCCAGTGGCTGACCTGTTTTGAGTGCCGGTGCTGCTACCCGCTGTCACCCCACTCCCTTTCACCCCCAGGGTGGCCCAGCCCCACCGTTTGGCTCTTTGCAGCTGGGGTGGTCACTGGCTGCTGGTCCAGCCATCCTGACGCACCACAAGCCGTGCCTCCACGGGTCAATACCAACGCATATGTTTTTCAGGACAAAATCCCAATCTATAGTGACATTAAAAAGAGTCAAGCAGACATGAGCGGTGATGGAGCTGCTGCGGTACCAAAGGAGAGGAGGCTGATGGCTGACACGCAAGGTTTAGATATCGGCAATCCTCAGCTCCCCTCTGCTCTGAAAGAGCCGCAGGCCACCAGGCCACAGGGAGCATGGCGAAGGGCACGTGGCAGAGAGGATGAGAGGGGACAGCACTGAGGACTTCTTAGAGTGGTTGAAGTGGGATAAAAATACACAAGGTCTCTCTTCCTGGGACCCTGCAAGGGAGCAAGGGCTGGGGACATGGACCCATGGCTGAGGAACATCTCAGAGCACTGCAGAAGACCATTAATGTCAAAAAAACGTTACAGGAACATATGTGTAGAAGAGGACACATGATAGCATGCAAAAGCCCCAGAGCAAAGCCCTACATCTCAGTGTGCTAGGTGCTATGCATTCCCAAAAAGGAGGTGGTGGTGGCTGGTCACCTCCTCTCTGGACAGGTCACTGTGTGCCACAGCCTTCCAGGCTTACACACTCCGGAATGATTTATTTTCCCATGAACAGGCACTTGATGAACATCATGAAATGGTAAATGACTTTTCTCCAACCAGAACAGCAACCATGTCAGGAAAACGGCATCCTGTCTGGATTGGGACCAAGAGTGCCCTGGCTTCGTTTTGGGTACCTGCTCCTATTTATTGCCCCAGCAGGACTGGCCCCTGCAGATGTTGGAAGAGCTGTGTGTGCCCTGTCACTGACACACCAGTCTTCATGCTGCAGAAAAAAGAAAGAAGATGCCGAGCATTTCAGAACCGGCCTGTTCAGTGGCAAGAAAATAACGTACATAAGGAAGTACGGATTTTCTAGTTGGGAAGAGATAAAGCAACAAGGTGAAACTCGGCAGTAGACCAATAGGGTGGGATCAGCACCGGGAGATGCTGCACTGGGCAAGACTCGGAGAAGGTGCTGGAAAGCACATGGCTGCAGCTGCTGGGCACGTGGCCTGGGAAGGGTCAGCCAGGGTGGGTGCTGGCAGGGTGAGCCCACAGCTCCGTCCTTGCTGGGTGAGTTTGGTCACCTTGGCTTGAAGGTGTGCTGGATTCTCTGCTTTCTGCCCTGGTTTAACAAGGGCGTTTTGCACCCTCAGGCCCACCTCAGTGCTGCCCCACTAAGTGCCACCACGTCCCCTTGTCAGGAGCTGCACCTTCCCAGTGCCAGCTCTGTAATGAATCGATCATCAAGAAATGGGATCCAGAGACCGTACTGATGCAGCTCAATTAGTTTATTGATTAACCAGCTAGCAAGACGGCAGCTGTTATGATTAAAGGTCTCTGCAGCAACTGCACGGAGCAAACCCAGTCTTGTGTTTCTGTTTGCGCCCATTTCTTGGCAACCCCGGTTTCCTCATGATGTAGCCCCCGTTGCTCCATCGCCCTCATCAGTGGGGCGCAACACACTGTGCTCCTGCCACAACTGCTGCCTGTGGGACATTAAATCGCAAGAGCCAAGGGTGAGCCTTGCTGGAGCCCTGCTCTCCAGGTGGCAGCAGGTACGGAGGAGACCTGTGCCACCGAGCAGACGTGCAGGCTCCAGCTGGAGGCTGGTGGGTTGCCCTGGAGGACGGAGCCACGGCTGGTTCCCAACCCGCTTGTCAAAACCTGCCTCCCCTGCTCCAGGGAGGGCTCAGATGAAGAGGTCTCAGCCCTCCTCCTGACCCACCTTTGCTCGGATGCTGTTTCTGATCCTGTTTGCCATTCCTAGGGAAAAAACCTCCTGACGTCCAACTGTTGAAGATACAATTACAGTAAAACCTATCTTGGGGCTATTTTTCTTAAAAAGCCCATCCAACTTTTACAAGCTACAGCTGACATATATTAAGGGCTCAAACCAAACTTTCTGTGACATTTTGTTGATGTTATCCTGGCTGGTGCTGGTGGATGTAAGGAACAAGGAGAATTATTCCATCTGAAGGGTTTTCCTCTTACCTCATGGGCGTAGGAACGTGCCACGGAGCAACCTCTGTGCACAAGGAGCAGGTTTTCTGGTTGGAATTGTAGAAAACACAAAGAGGTGAGTAAATCTGGGTGCAGGAGAGGCAGCCTGTGTCACCCGTGGAACGGTGGCTGCCCAGCTGTGATTCACGCATTGCCTGGAAGTGTCCTCTGTAATTCTCTCCACAATTACCAGTCTGGCCCAGCTGGCAGAGCTTTGCCAGCATGCGGAGGGAAACTAGAAAGCGATTCCTCCTGCAACTGCATCTCGTCTCTGCTTAGTTCGCATCCACCCTTCATGCCACAGAGAGCCCCGCGGTGCCATCCATTCGAGCTCACAGCAGAGGAACGCTTTGGAATTGTTGGCTGACTCCACAGCTGAGGCACAGAAGATCTCCTTGCGTCATCCCAAAATCTGCTTTGCAAATGGCTGGTCCCAGGAGGGATGGGGACTGGTGGCACTGGTACTGATGGGGGTTTGGGTTTGAGGTGGCCCAAGCACCCAAAAACTTAGCTCTTAGCTCTGTGTTAACCCGCTGAGCAGCTTTTGGAGAAATCACACGCCTCTCAGGGTTTTATTTCCCCTCTTCAGGTTTAATTAGTTCGTAAAGTCTAGTTTGTAGTTTGGGATTATTTTACAAGATGCTCACGCCGCAGACGGTGTGATCGGAACAATTCACTTTTCCATGACACTTTTCATGAATTGCTGTAAATCTGGTATATGAAGAAGTCAGCATCACGCTGTCGCTTCTGACACACGAGACAGTCAAGGCCGTTGGTGGGGAAAAGATTTGCCTTTCGTTGGGTAGCAAAAGTTAAAAATAAAAGGTTCCAGCAAAAGCTGGCTCTGCCCTTACAGCGGCAGTGCTCTGAAAGCAGGCTAATTCAGCACGAAATTTTCTGCAGCTTTTAATAATAACACGGTAGAAAAGCTGCACACGTGCATGGAAGCTGCTAAGTTACATTCTTGCTGGATGAATGTAGACTAAGGCACTTCTACCGAGTGTGCGAAATCCCCACTGTCTCCTTGCGAAACACTGGCACGACCCGGTCCTGGTAAGGGGGGTCCCAGAGCTGACGGTGTCGTGGGAAGGGTCTCCTCGGCCAAACGCTCTTAATTCGGCTTTCATGGGCTGTTGTGTTGTGTTTGGTCTCTGTGTGTTTCTCCCGATAGGTGGGCTGTGACAGGTCTCACCAGGTATTTGTAGAGGCAGGGACTGCAGAAAATACAGTGCTGCCGAAGGTGTGGATCATCAAAAAGCCAACGCACATCAAAAGAATAGATAAATCTGAATACTTTGAGGAGGAGGAAATGGCTGAGATGGCCCTGACATGGTGATGTCCCAGTGCCCGACCCCCAGCTGCAACCGTGGGGGGAACGGGGAGTGGGAAACCCCCGTCTGGCCGGGGACAGGCCGGAGGATGTGGGATTTGTCACTTCTCTCTCCATCCTGTGGCCTCCAGAGGAGGGATGTGGCCATTGCACTGGGGTGTGGAGCTGTAAATGCTCCGGGGACATGCCCACCGGGTGAGAAGGTTGGGTTGCCGTCCTAATCTAGCTGAGACGCGAAAGGAGCCGAGGGAAATGTGGATTGACAGGTATAATCCAGAATTGCATTATCTTGTCTTACAGTTCTCTTTTGTGTCTGTACAGCAAATAGACCTCTGAACCCTCGTCTTTAGTCTAGCAATTTAACTTACTATTTCGTCATTAAATCTTGTTTAGGGATAAAGCCGAGTCCGATTAACATTCTTGAGTGGGGGCCCTAGGGGATGGACAGCACAGGGGGTGCCTCAGCCAGAGGCCGCAGGAGCCGGGGTGCTCCCCATGTGAAGCCGGGGCTCACCCAGGGTGGGGAGAGATGTCGCCGTTGGCAAATGTTAGCCGGGAGTGCCTGAGGGCCCAGCCACCGTCTCTAATTGAAATCCTCTCAAATGCCCTTTTCTTTGTGGTTTTACAGCACTAGATGATGCTGGAGACCCCGACTGTGATGCGCAACCAGAGCGGCTTTTGGGAGGCACTTTGGTTGGGCAGAATTTACACCTAAGCGAAGCCTTGTTTAATATGATGTATTGGGCCTTGATAATGTTGGATCGATGCGCTGGGTCTGGGGACGAGGGCTCAGAGGAGGCCAGGAAGATGCTCAGACAGCTGGAGAACCTCTGCTATGAAGACAAGCTGAGAGAACTGGGCTTCATCCTTCTGAGTCACTGTCTCAGATTCCTCTGTGAGCTTTGGTACGGGCTTCTGGTGGGGCAAAGCTGCCCACTGTAACAGCAACAGCGAGATGGGACCCTCTCGACTACCAGCAGACCCAGGGAGTGGAGGGACATGGCACATGGCTGCTATATTTGACATTACCACATAAATAGCACAGGCAATTGTCCAGGAGGGGCAATTCATGGGGAGAACCTGAGTAACCAGGATAAGGGGATGACAAGAGAGTTGGGGGTGTTCAGCCTGGAGAAGAGAAGGCTCCGGGGAGACCTCAGAGACCCTTCCAGTCCCTAAGGGGGCTCCAGGAAAGCTGGGGAGGGACTCTGGATCCATGAGGGGAGCCACAGGATGAGGGGGAATGGTTTTAAACTGGAAGAGGGGAGATTTAGATGAGATCTGAGGAAGAAATTCTTTGCTGTGAGGGTGGTGAACCCCTGGGCCAGGTTGCCCAGAGAAGCTGTGGCTGCCCTATCCCTGGAGGTGTTCAAGGCCAGGTGGGACGGGGCTTGGAGCAACCTGGTCTGGTGGGAGGTGTCCCTGCCCAGGGCAGGGGGTGGCACTGGATGGGCTTTAAGGTCCCTTCCAACCCAAACCATTCGATGAGAAAATGATCGGCTTTCGGAGCTGGATGCATGGCAGCATCCCGCTCGCCCACCCTCGCCCCGGGGTTGCCCGTACGGGCAACCCCGGGGCGAGGGTGGGCGAGCGGGATGCTGCCTCGACGGCTCGCCCCGCCTCCACCTTCCATCCCCTCCTCTGATTGGCCGCCCTCCCGGCTCATTATGCGGCAGGCGGCGGCTGCCATAGGCTGAGAGCGCTGCCCGTCCCGCCCCCGCCTTCGCTGCCTTTCCCTGCGCTGCCGGCGGCGGCCGGGGGAAGAGCGGCGGGACCGGGAACGGTGTCCGGGGCTCAGCTCCGGGATGGAGGGTGGGTTTTGCCCATAAGACGCCGGGCAGAGCCGAAGGGAACCCGGCGAGCTCCAGCCATGTCTCCCGGCCCGCCCGCCGGCACATGGGGCAGCGCTTGAACCGCTGCCTCGATGTCCCCGTGGCGCTGCCGCCGCTGAGGCGGAGGCTCCTGCTGCTCTTCATCATGCTCTTCCTCTGGCTCTACATGTTTTACTCCTGCGCCGGCTCCTGCGCGACCCGCGGCTCCCCGGTGGCGAGGGAGGAGGGCAGCCCGGAGGAGCAGCGGGGACACCCCCCCCTGCCCGCCGCCGCCGCCAGCCCCATCTCCAGCTTCTTCAACGGCTCCGGCACCAAGCGGCTGCCGCAGGCCATCATTATCGGGGTGAAGAAAGGGGGGACGCGGGCGCTGCTGGAGTTCCTGCGGGTGCACCCCGACGTCCGCGCTGTCGGGGCCGAGCCCCATTTCTTCGACCGCAACTACGAGCGGGGACTCGCCTGGTACAGGTACGGGACGGGCTGGGGCGGGCGGCGGGGACGGGGGCGGGGGGGGCGGTTAGGAAGAGGGAAGGGTCCCCCCCGCTCCCTTCTTATCCCCCCCAGTCTCCCTTTATCCCCGCAAGTGCCCCTTTATTCCTCCCCGGTCCCCCCCCCGTCCTGCCCATCCCGGCCGGGGGCAGCCGCAGCCCCGGAGCGGGGGATGCGCGGGGAGCGCCCGCTCCGCAGCCTCGGGGCGAAATGGGGATGTTCCGCTAAATACATACACAAACCCCTCCGAAAAGAGGGGGAAAAAAAAAAAAAGCTAAAATCCCACCCCAACCCCGCGCGTAACTTGCGCTCCCCGTTAGCCCAAGAGGCGGGTGGGCGTTTGCAGGCTTTACGCTGCCCAAACCGCGTTTAATCTTTAAATAAAGGTTAACTATCAATTCGAAAATTTATATATATATATATATATATATATATATAAGCACTGATTTCGTTGTGCTTTCAGGGCTTTTGCTGGAGCGTGTGTTTTTGCCTTCAGCCGGGGGTGTTGCTGAGGGATGGCCGAAACCCCCCTCGGGTCGGGGAAGGCGCACTTTTCCCAGCAAAAGCAGCTTTTTGGGGCGGGTTGTCCCGTTTTGGGAGCGCAGCGGCAGCCCGGGACTGGCAGGCGGCAGCTCCGCGTTCCAGATAAAACTCCCTCCATCGCTTCGTACGCCCCCCCCCCCCCCCGTTAACTTTCTCCTACCACTATAATCAGCTTTATGGCTGATAAATTGCTCCGGCTGGCGATTCCCAGCCGAGCGCCGGGGATGAGATAGCGGGGTGCTCTGGGATGCCGTTAGCGCGCGTTTTGGGTTCAGGATGGAACTTTTTGGCTGGGGGGGGGAAATGATAAATGAGGGGATTGCATCCTGCGAGGGTGGATTGAGAATTTGGAAGGGGGGGGATTGGAAGTAGATGATGTCCAAGGTCCCTTCCAACGCAAACCATTCTATGATGATTTTGCAGCCCTGAGCATCGCGGGGTCTGCCTGCGGGTGGGCTTGGAGAGAAGCGGGAGGTGATGGTGCGGAGGAACCCTCCGGTGCTCCTCAGCCCTGGTGGGACACCCTGCGCCCAGCCGAGCCCCGGTTCAGTGTCTTTCAACCCTAAAAGGATGAAAGATCCTTTATCAAGAATATTTTGCATATGTCTTTCTGCTGAGCGTTTATAGGGAGGCTAAAAGAGCAGAGCTGGAGACTTTGAAGCTGGATGGGAGCTGTGAAGTTCTGAATTTTAACCACTTTGTAGTCGCGAAGGTCCCACCTTGCGAGTCCGATGAGGTTTATGTCTCTCTTTTTTTAATGTTGCCTCCCCTCAACAGTTAGTGAAATGCATGCAGGATAAGATCTGGCGAGCAGGAAGTCATTTCTGAAAGCACTTTCGTTTTATGAAATATTAGAATTTTGGTGGAGGATGCAGCGTGTCGTCCTGTAGCGACAGAGGTGAAATCTTTATAAATTCAGTTTGTTTTAATAAAAAAAAATATTAATCTTGCATTTGGAAAGGAGAACTTGCATATAACACAGCAGAAGACCTGTCAGGATTTATTAGCAAAATGGTGTTGTACGTGTTGAACTCTGTTTTTAATTAGGCACCTAAATTAGACCATAAAATGGTTGATTAATCTTTTACAAGTCAGAGGTGGAAGGGGAGAAGGAGACAATAGTGCTTATGATTACATTAATCTGTTATCCCAGATGCAGTGGGTGAAAGTCAATATTTAAAGGATACATGTTATTTTTAAATTTGGGGAAGCTGGCATCGAAGTTCCATGTAACTCCTTAAAGTTTCACCTTCTCAGCTGCTTAATGTTAAGCGGCAGGGGCCCTGTCCTGCAAAGGCACTGCTGCGTTATCACGTAGTATTTCTGCAAAAGACGTGTTTTAAGTGAAGTAGGACAAATCTTCATGTCTGAGTGGTGACGCTCGCAAGCAGCGAGCGTGAGTGATGCTGAAGGTCTCGAAACCGCTCGGGGACGATTCGCCCCGAGGATCGGAGCGGGACCCTGGTCGATTTGTGGGAGGGGAGACTAAATAATGCAAAATACACATTAGGGGGAGGATGTATTTGCTCAAATCAACAGACAAGTTGTTTGGTAATTCTGCGTTGTTCCTAACTTTAATGTGAATTCGATGCAGAAGTTTGTTCCTGTGAATTTCAGCGTTCAAAATCAGATACGATATAGCTCAAAACTCCCACTGACTCTGGTGAATCTTGGCTTTTCAAGAGCTTGCTTATTTCCCCAAGCCCTAATGAGGCTTTTATTTATTATCTTAATGTCAACAGGGAGATGCGTTTGTATTTTCTTGTTAATGGCCCAATAAAATCAGATTAAAAAAATACTATAAAATATGCGCTGTGCCAGCCGGCGCGCGGTGAGCGGGGCAAGCCTTGTCTTGGGGTTTTTTTTTTTTCAGATACTTTTGCCCATATTGACTGAACTTTGGAACTGGGGGAGTCGCTCATGTCCTCAGCTCCTGTTCCTTGCAGTTTAAATCCAATCGCCTGTCTTTGAAATGATGAAGATGCAGTTTTTGACCCACATCTCATTGAAAGTGCATTTTATTCAACTGGCTTCTGGCTAAACGTGGTTAAATCTGGTAGGAGTTTCTGTTTAAGTTGTTCCTGCCATATCATGAAGTGTTCCAATGTTTTTTCAGATTTCCGAGAGGCAGAAGGCATCACAAACTTGCTTATTTAGCCTTGTATTTTGGGGTTATTTGCCATTAATCATATTTATGTTAATTGCTGATCTCCGTCTAAAGTTTTCAGCTATAGAAAATAACTTTCAAAGGAGGGAATACAAACTTTTTTTTTTCTTGCTCCGTTTTCTGTCAAGTGAAATGAAATCTGTTGGTTTTGATTTATTTTTTTTTTTCTCCTTTGCGTGGAAGGGAAAATGGCATCAAGTGGTGCTGACCCACCATTCCTAAAAAGCTGGGGGGGGGGAAGAAATTGACTTTTCGATAGCGAGATAGCTAGAAATCTAATGGAAATAACTTCTGTAGGCACACTGCGGGGTTTTCCCTCCCCAGTAATGAATCCAGCATGTTAACTGCTTCAAGTGAAAATATGTACCATGACAGAGGAGAAACGGGATCCAGCCACTATTGCAAACTAATTTTAAGTAGCGCCTGGATATTTTTTTTTTTTTTTTGGATAATAAAGAATTTTCCCCTTCGCAACAGTAAGGAGTTCAGCTTCGCAGCCCATGTGCGCGTGTGTCTGGCTGCCCGGACCAACAGCCTGGGAAGCTGTTATTTTCTTATGGGTTTATTATATCAGCCTGGGGCGGGGGGAAAGCATTTCTTGCAAGCCTAGAAAATCAGTTGAGGTTGTTATTTTTTTTTTTTAATTATTATTATTTCCTTTCTTATTTCACGCAACGATGCATTTTTAAACATACTAGGGACTCGAAAGCCTTCTGTCCTGTAATTAATCTAAATTAAGAAAAACAGATCATGTCATTAGTGTTATGTGGGGTTTTTTGTGTTTGGTTTTTTTTTTTAAATCATTTTAGGCCCAGTGGGCTGTAGTACCCGGTCCCTCCTGCCGCGGGCTGAGCATTCCCATCCCCACTTGACATCACTGATTTATATTTTGGGTCTGTAGTCCTCTGCGAGGAAGCCCCGTGCCATGGCTATGCGGGCTGTGATCTCCGTAGTGGTGCTAGCCTGAGCTCCTCTGCCCCTAGCAGTGCAGAGGGGAGACCTTGTTTTCTTCCCCCCTCCCTTTTTTTTTTTTAACTTTTTAATTTTTTTTCTATTTTTTCATAAAATTCTTAAAACGCTGGGGCTTCATCTTCCTGCTTTTGGGTCAGCAGGATGAGGCCCCGTGGTCTGGTGGTGTGCAAGAAACAGCTTCAAACATGCTTTTTTTTTTTTTTTTTGAACTCCCCAATCGCCTAAATAAGCACTGGGGACCTTAACGCGCGAAGTGCTGCTTCCCAGCAATTCCTGAATTGGGAGAAACGTCCTCATTTATTTATTTATTTTTAAAAATTTATTAATTTTTCCCCAAAAGCCTCTCTTTTTGCCCCAAGGAAAGTGTCGCGGTGCGAGCCGCGTGGGGCTGGTGCTTGCAGAGGGCCTGGCTGGCAGCAGGGGAGGGATAACGCGATGATGGTTAAAAGTTCTGGGGCGAAAGCCTTGCAAAACTCAACATGTTGTTTCCGCCGGGTGTCGCAAGGTTCATTGGCCCCGGGAAGTTTGGGAAAGGTCTTGATTTTTTTTTTTTTTTTTTCCCCCAACTGGACTTTGGGCACAAATGACCGTATCTGAACGAGGATCGGTTCCTCCAGTGCCTTCCCGTGGGCTGCGTTGGCTTGGAACGAGCATATCCTCAAGGAGAGTTGTGTTCTCTGGGATGGCTTTGGTTGGCAGCTTTCCTGTTGAGATTTTGTTTTCTTGATTGTAAAAAAAATAAGTAAAAACCAATTATTGACCTTGCATTGTGTTGTCTTTAAGCGAGCGGGGACTTTTAGTGTTCCCCTGGACACACGCACAGGGTTTGGTGTCCCCTTGGACGTTGCAGCAGCTCCCCATGACGTTTCCTGAGTCTCTGTGCGTGGTTTGGAAGAAAACGGACCCAAAAAAGAAGGGCTGGGCTGCTATAATCAGTCAGCAAGGCCCTTGTGTTTGCATGGGATCATTCCTCTAGATCTGAGGAGGGTTGAGTTGTTCAAACAGATGGCAAAGATTATTCGTGTTGCTGGGGTTTCAGCGCGCTGCTCCGTTTCAAGCATGTTGCCCGATATGACGCACGTGACAAGTTCTTCCCAGCACGACGCTGGGGGGGGGGGGGACGACATTGTCTGCCGTTATCGGGTTTCATGGCCTCACCTGTTGAGCTGCTGAACTTTTCAAAGTTGACCATGCGTTGGGGGTGACTTATGGGGATGGCGGATCTGCCCGGCTAATCGCGTTAGCGCAGCGCCGCGCCGGGGAACCTCGTGCTCCTTCTTGGCATGAAAATGATGGGAATGAAAACCCACGGGCTCGGCTCTGGGTTTGGGATTTATTTTTTTTTTTGCTTTTCAAGTGGGCCATGGCAGATGTCTGTAACACACACCAAGCTTTGGATACCTCAAGGCGCTTCCAGCGAAGGCTTTGTTTTTTAAAAGCATCCAGCAAGCCCCGGATGCGGTGGCTATAAAAACTCTACCCAAAGCGCCGATCTTTTGAGCTGTATTTCCGACCTGGCCTGATCCTGGACTCGTCTTGCCATCAGACCTCACTTGTTAAACTGCTCTGGCTGCTGGGGCCTGGATTTGGTGCTATTAATTCATCCCAAGTAGGAAGAAGTCTAATTTAGTGATCATTCAGCCCGAGTGTTGATGTCTTCTTCTGGTGTGGCCATGGGTGGTCAATGGGTTCAGGGGATAATGAATGGGCCAGGGCCGTGCGGGACGGTGAACATATGGCCTCAAAGAACAACAAATAGCAGGGCAGGTTATTTCAGCGGTGTAATTAGGGGGTCAGGGGCTATCGGCTGCTACCTGTTGTCACCATGTGGTGTGTGTGAGGAGGGGCTGGAGGAGCTGCTTTGGTTTGTGAAATGACTAAGTGCTGAGCTGGGTCCTGACTTGCTGCTGATGACTGTACCGGGGCTTGCCCACGCCGTTGCAATTTCAGGTCTTTCAGCAGCTCACTCTGTTTCTTAATTAGCTCGCGAGAAATGCCATGTGACTTTTTTTTTTTTAAAGGAGCTCAGCCCAATAGCCGTCACCAGTGGCAGCCAGAAGGCAAATGAGTAAATGGACCTTATTTTGACTTTCTTAATGGAAATGAGGGCTCCCATGGTGAAATGTATTGATTATCAGCTAGCTCAGAGGAAAGGTGGGGTTAATTCAGGGCTGGGGTTTACTGGTGGCATGGTGTTGCCATTAAGGAGTTGCTCCTGGACCGGAGGTGGTTGCAAGGACCCATGGGTCAGGTGAGAAGAGGAAGCCAAGGTCAGGAGCTTGGTCCCTCTGTCTTGAGGATCTCTCTGCCTGGGGATGGTGGGGACTGGTCAGATGTGATGTATAGTAGACCTTAGTTCATTCAGAAATGTTATGGGAAGGAGAGAACCTTTTCTGGTGCCACGTTGGCTTTGAGCATTCGCCATGGTGGTTTTCCTCTTTGATGAGGAAGATGGAGGAGGAAAATGGACTTGGTGATAGTGATTTTGCATGTGGTGTCCTCGTGCTGGGAGGGGGTGAGGGCCACCGAGGGGCGAGCATGGGTGCGTGGGAAGCTGAGCTGCCTTGCTTGAGACCTGGCATACCAGCTCTGCAAGCACGTGTGCTCCTGTCTCAGGAGTCCTTCAGAGGGCATCGGAGACTTGGGTGCTTGGGGGTTTAGATGGTGCTGGTGGGAACGTTAGAGGAAAATAGGTGTAGAAGTGCTGCTGGCAGAAGACCTCACGCTGCTTTCTGGTAAATGAATAATTCAGTTTTTTTAAATTTCTAAAATATGTGAGGATGGCAGTGCTCTGCCACGTGGTGGGTAGCAGGGGAAGAGACAACTTTATTTACAGAAAAAATAATGCCATGTTCTGCTAAATGCTTTACATCTGCGTTAACCTGCTCAGAAACGCCCTGGAACCACCCTGCTCCAAAATCAGTTTTGTTTTCTCCTCTCCCTACAGAAAAGGGATGGAGAAAGAATGTCTGTACCGAGGGATGCTGTGACTTAGGCTTCAAGGGAGTCACAACACTTTGTGGCAGCGGAGGATCTGACCCAGAATTTAATTTGCAGCCGGTCTCGGCTTTGTACAGCAGCATCCACCGAGCTGGGCTCTGCGAAGCCTCACTGGAGGGAGACGCCGGTGTCCTCCTTGGTAAGGACACCCCCTCGCCTTCCTGTAGATCTTGTGCTGCTGAGATTCGTAAAGCCAGAGCTGTAATCTGGCCAGTCCTCTCGGCTAGTGCCACCGGGGAATTCTGCAAATCCACAAAAGTGACTAGTTTGTAATAAAAGCGAGCCGTTGTAGCCTCTCCCTTGAATTGGCACGGCCTCTCCCCTCTGGTGCGCCTTCCTGGCAGGCAGCGCTTCCAGGAGAAAGTGAGAATTGTGGATGGGCTTGTATTTTATATCCCGATTTATAATATTATAGGTGGATGGATATATTTTATGCATCCCTCGCTGAATATGAATGCAAGGCCAAATCCTGCGTTGCCGCAACCGCAGCCCAGCAGTACTGAGCACGGCTGGGGTGAAAACACTGATTTTCTTTAAATAGATGTGCTTTTCACGTGGGAAATTGGCTCTGGCAAGGAGATGAGTCTTCAGCAGTGTGATGGTGGCCAGGACTGGTCCAGGTCCCCAGATTTTACAGTGTTAATGCAGTCCAAAGCCCTGCCCTGGGGAGGGACTCCAGGATCAGGCCCTCGGTGTGTGACTGAGTGCAAAAAATATGACCCCAGAAGCCAAAATCCATTACAATGATTAACTTTGATAAAGCAGCTAGTCAATCTTTATATTAAAGCCCCGGGCTTACAGCCTGTCTTGAGTCTCGAATACGAACTTGTCTCAAAACTTGAAAGTCCGTGAAGTACGGGCGAGCGGCACATGGAGGCGTAGGAAATCTTTAGAAAACTGCTGATTTGGTGAAAGAGTGATTAAACGTGGGGAAAAGCAGAATGCACGGGCGTTACGCTGAGGTGAAATTGCGTTAGTGTTTTTGATTTGGAGCGGGGTCGGGCGATGCCGCGGCTCGGTGCAGGGATCTTCCCGACACTAGGGGGAGGACGAAACCCCCGCGCTTTATTAATTAAGTGCTTTGCTGCTTCATTGAGCTCTTAAATATTTGTTCTAAAACTGGCAAGGCGTGCAGCTTTGGCATGCTTTTGGTTTGTTTTATTTAAAGGTGTACTAGACTTGGAATGAAAGCAGGAGGTGCTGGAGGTATGTCCCAGGACTTTGGTCCCAAAAGTGGCGGGTTTTTACGTGGGGACTGGGAACACCGTGGCTGTGGGTTGCAGAGGGACCCCATGGCTTTGCTGTGCCCCGTGTCTCTGCGTGTCGGGGTGAAGGTGATGCTGAGATGCTGTGCCTCTCTGCTCTCAAGCCCCTGCACGCACCTCTGGTGCCACGTTTAGGGAATTGTGCTGGACCAGAGCTGGTCCGCTCAAATACCGGGGCTGTCCCCATCTTCTGCAGGTGGGCTGAGATGGAGGGACCTCCTGAAGGTCTCGCCACGGAGCAGTGAGGCGGTGGCCTTCGTGGGTGTCTGTAAACATCGCCGAGCATCTGCCCTGGCTTCACTGTGGCTGGACCGAGCCGCCCAAGAGGCGAACAGCCTGAGCATCACCCCTTCTCAGGGGGCAGTTGCAAAGGAGGAGGCCTTTGGGAGGGCTTAGCAAAGTCCGACTCCTTCCCTCTTCCCCAGCACTGAACTTGTTGCAACTTAACACAAAGCTTATAGCTTTTTCCTTCCTTTTTTTTTTTTTTTTTTCTGTTTAATTTCCCTCTCGAGCTGGTCTGGTAGCTAATGAGCCTTGTGCTGTCTGCCTGGCGTTTTGAAAAGCAGAGGGACTAGCTAATCACGGTGCGTGGGGGTGTGTGTCTTGAGCCCGGAACGAAGCCTTGGCAGAAGATAGCAGCCTTGCCAAAGCAGAAGTGGAAGAGCCGGTTAGGGTTTCAGCCTGGGTTTTGCTGCAAGCTGAGAGGGGCTGGGAGCTGCTGTCGGCTCTGAAGCCTCTCTATGCCAGGCTGGGGCTGGCCGGAGAGCAGGACGAGCCGCTGCTGCCTCCCCCCAGAGCCCATCTCAAGGTCACACGGCTAAATGCAGTGTAATAATTAATTGAGCTATATATAAACAGCAAGCTCATATGGTCCTAAAGCAGATTAAGAGCCTGGGAGTTTCCTGCCGCCCGCCTTCCTCCCCACTGTCTTCTCCATCCTCGGTTCCTCTGCGAGCCAGCCCCGCGGTTGTCGCACCCTCTGCCGTCCCAGCAAGGCTTACCGGTTGGGTTAAGGACCTGCACGGCTGGGTCTGAGCCCTAAAAATGGTAGGAACAGAGCAACGCCGGCTCCAGGGGACTCCCCGGCTCAGCCAGTTCCCCCATCAAACCCAGTTTCCTTCTTGCTGGTGCTGGAGGAAAGGACACGTGCAGCACCCCTGCCCTCCCGGCGGGGATCGCTTCGCTCTATGTCGGCATCTGATGCTGGGAATAGCCTAGTACTGGGAATAGCTGCTGGGGTTTGCCTTCAGCGACAGACTTTTCAAGACTCCTGTATAGGCTCAGTATAGCTGAGCTGCGTAATTTTATTAGCCCCACTTTGCTGCGGGGTTAAAACCTCCACGGAAAGCAGGTTTGCTTGGGGTTTGCAGCACGGAGGTGGAAGGAGAAGCTGGGCTGGGTTTCCTGGAAGAGCTGCAGCAGCGGCAAGTTTGTAATGAGCCTTGAGGCTAAAGCCAAACAAATACTTGTCTTGCGACTCCTGGGGAGATTTGTATGGCACGAAAGCTGATGCTTATTTTTTTTTACTCTCTTGTACCTATCCAAAACTGGTCAAAACCCCAAAAGTAAAAAAAAAAATGTAGGGATTAGGTTTAGTTTAAACTCCAGGTTACTTTTAATGTAGCTGCAGAAACACCCCAGGAAAATTAAAAATTATGTCTCTTAATGAAGTGGAGGCGATGTGCACTGTCAGGTGTCGAGGTACTCGGAGACAGGCAGAGCAGCTTTCAGCGCTTCCAGATCAGTCCAGGTTTTGCAGCTGGGGCACGTGCATGCCACGAACCCATCAGCAAAGTCTGATCCTGGGCTTTGCACAGCAAAATCCTGGGAAAACCAGCCAGACTCCATGGCTGGGTCTGGGAGGAGCTGGGGGAATGTGTCTGCACTGCCCGTGCTTGCTGCTGTACTGCTTCTCGGGCCATCTCCTCACGCATGTCCAGTTGACTGAGGGCCACCATCGGGGATGGGGGCTGGTGGGAAGAGGTGCCTGGGACTAATGGCCTTCGTGTGAGAGGTTGCATTTGGGTAATTTGGGTTGCCCATCTCCAGCTCTCCGAGGCAGAGCTGGCTTGTCTCCGTTTCCAAGTGCCAGGCTGTATCTACATCCAGGAGATGGAGGCAGGGAGAAAAGGCTTTGTGAGGGCTCACAATGGAGTCCCGAATCAGTTCAGTCCTGATCAGAGGGGGCCGGGCTGTCTCTTTGGGAACCCAAGGGTGTAGAGATCAAAGGTGTGGGTGAGTCAATTACAATTCACATTTGGTTCATCCATATGTTTGGGTGTTTGAAAGGCTTCAATAGTAACCCATTTTATATCTCTTATGCCCATTGATTTGTTAATCTGACACTTGGTTTCATCTGAATAACAATAGCTCTCATTCAGACTCCTCAGTGTTCAGGGAAAAGTCATTTCGCTTGGGTTGTGCTCCAAGGCCTCAGCAGGCCGGCCCACTGTGCTCTTTATGTAGAAGGGCTTGAAGGACTACGGGAGAATTCAGCCCCGTCGCCAGCTCTGGAGGGAAACCGGCTCTCGAAGGAAACAGGGTGGGATGCTGAAAGTCGGTGCTGGGTTTTGGCACATGTGGTTTTGCTCCGTGAGGTCCTTTCTGGTTGCCACCGTAGCGGTGGGCTTGCCATCGCAGCCCGCGGGATGCAAAGAGGTGAACAGGGTTACCAAGAAAGACAACCTAAGTAGTCAGAAGTGGAAAGCAAGCGGGGAGAGCCCTCTTAAATACAGCCTGAGCGAGTGTGCTGGACTAGATCAAATCATTGGTATGACGACGTGAGGTCTCTAATTACGTGAATACCTTTTTAATTAGAAGCAGTGCTTTGCATCTGTTGTACTTGCAGCAGAGCATCTCCACCAGCTGAGCCTGCTCTTTAAAGAGCTCTTGACTGTATTTCGTTGACTGTTTATGACCACGTCACGATCCCACGTAATGACTGGGGCAGGAGGGGTGTCTGCAGACAGACCTGCTCCTTCATGTTTCCCTAATTGGTGCCTGTCTCTCTCCTTTGCTGGGAGTTTCACTCCTTCCCAAGGCTGTTGTGGTTCCTTCTGCTCTACCCTGAGTCCTGCAGCGTTGGTGGGGACCCACCTTGGGATGTGGTGGCACCATGAACCTGTAGTTCGATTGCCTCAGTGGGCATGCTGCCTTTTTCCCTGGAACTTCACAGTATTTTCTATCTTTAATGTTTGGGGGCAGGTAAAAAGGATAGGGAGAGACTGGGGAGGGCTATACTGGTCTGATTGGAGATGCTGTCCCATTCTGGACAAATGTCTCCAATGCTCCCCTGGTCTGTTTACCATGGAGCGTCCTTAATTTCCAGTGCTCTTTATGACTGTAAATCACAAATCCATTAACAAATGAGTTGAGGTGACAATCCCATTTGTGTTAAAATGCATTTAGGGATCAGTACTGAGAGGATCACCGGTGTATTAATTTGCCAGGCCTTTTGTTCTGGCGGGTGGCAAATATAGCTCATCCCAATGGGGGGTCACGCTACCTGGGCCAGCGTCCGGATTGCCACCTTCAGGTCATGGTTGGTACCACCCCTCCTTTGCTGGGAAGGAGGCAGGAGGCCTTTGGAAACTAATTGTGTGGCTCAGCTTGGAATTAAGTCTAAACCAATTTTAAATTCTTGACCCACTTGATGGGATGCTCGGGGTAATGAGCAGCCAGATGGTGAGTACGGGCTGTGCTTGCTCAGTTGGGCACCTTCCTGCAGAGCCAGTGCTCCTCTGATGAGTTTGTTCTTCACCACCATTACTGGCCACCAGCAAGGTGACCTGTCCTCTGACGGTCAGAGGGGGCATCCCCTTATTTTTAAGGCTGTGGAGGAGGAACCTCAGTGGCGCACGGTTACATGGCTGGTTTGGGTGTTGCTGAAGAGGCATGTGGAGTCACGCAGCTGGGGTTTGGCGGCAGCAGCTCGCCGGCATCACTTGCCCTGTGTTAGGAACATGCATGTATTATCAAAAAGGGCAGAAAAAAATGTAACTTTCTTTTTTTCCATAGTGCAAATGGAAAGCTGGTCACTTTCTGAGCTGTTATTTTGAAGGTCTCTGCTGTCCAAGTGATGCTGGATGCCCATAGGATCCCTTTGGGTGCAGAAGGTGGATTCCTGGAGACCATGTGTGGCTTTTTTAAAGGCTTGTAGATATATTTCTGCTGCAAGGCTTGTTTCAAGTCTGCCCTGGCCCTGCCACCCCGAGAGCTCCCTTCCCACCTTCTGCAAAGGAGCTAGTGCGCTCTGGCTCAGCCCTGGCATGGAAGATGCTCCGTGGGCTGTTGGTGCCCGGAGGAAAGCGCTGCTGGGTGAATAAAGCAGTTTGCCTGCTCTGCTGTCCCCACGGTGAGGAAGAGGAGGAAGAGCAGAGTTGTCACACGACTGCTGCTGGCGCAAGACCCCTTTGGGGCTCTTAACCCAGCAGAGTGGTTTAAGCCCTACTTTGGCATGTTTTTGGCAGACAAATCACAGAGGATGTTCCTCCTGCATGGGTCACGGCCCGAGGGGTGCGAGCTGGGGCGTCGCTCGGGGCAGAAAGGGGCTCCAGGGCTTATAAAGAGGCTTTTTCCTCTGCTGGTGGCTGTAAAGCCCCAGCGCAGGAGGGCTGGGCTTGGTTAGGAGAAATGTGTGTCAAGGTGGCAAGCAAAGCCCTCCCTGTGCAAACGCTGGGCTGCTCACGCGGGTGTTTAACAAAAGGCGGCATTATCAGCGGGACTTGTTACCTGCCCATGCAGGCACACAGATTAGGGCACTAATTTCTGTGCTGGGGGAAAACACAAAAGACCTCTCAGTGGGGCCGTGATTTATGACCGCAGCAATAGGGGAACGTGGTCCCGCCCGTATCTCGCTGGGTCGGGTTTGTTTGGTGGGTGTTGACTTGGGCAACGTTTAGTTTGAGGTTGGCTCAACCCAACCCTTTTCGTGGGTTGGGTTTGGGGTGGTTGTTTTTTTTTTTCCCCCTCTTCTAGCAAAATCAGAGCAGGTGAGACAAGCTGCAGCAGGGTAGGTTTAGACTGGACATTAGGAAAAAAAATCTTCACAGAAAGAGTGGTCAAACACTGGAATAGGCTGCCCAGGGAGGTGGTGGAGTCACCATCCCTGAATGTGTTTAAGAGTCGTTTAGATGTGGTGCTGGGGCATATGGTGTAGAGGAGAACTTTGTAGAGTGGGGTTGATGGTTGGACTCGATGATCCCAAGGGTCTTTTCCAACCTGAATGATTCTATGATTCTATGGTGGCTTGGCATTGCCTCAGGGGAGAGGGACAATGTGGGAAAAGTTGCTGAAGTTCATCTCCTTGCAGTCCTGTGCCGGGTGGAAACTTGTTAGGTGCTCCTGAACCTTCAGCCTTGGTGTGCCAGGATCCACCACCCACGTCCAGCTGGTTTTGGTGGTTAGAGGGAGGCTGCTGCAGTGGTCACTGCTGCGTGCTCATTTAACCAGAAAGTTGATTTATAAGTATGTGCCATTAAAATCCATGTCCATATAAACCTGACAGACTGCTGTCCTAAAACAGACTCCCAAAACAAACTCAAGAGGGCTTGCTCTTCTTGAATCAAGCTCTTTTCTGGGAAACTTCTGCCTAATTGCAGCACAGCTATAGAAACACTGCAGCGGTGCATAGCTGCCATACATACCACTCGGGTGACTATGTGAAATGACCGTCTCTCTCTGCATCAGAAGCTCACGACGTGCCCTTTGGGTCCAAACCGAGATGTACTCTGCTTGCTGGGCTCCCCACCACCAGCAGACGGCATAAAGGTCCCCGGAGCAGGGCCTTGAAGAGCAGGTTCTGTAGGGATGAGGCTGATGGGATAACCTCCCATCGGCTACCTGGATTAGGAATACCTCCTGGTGTCCTAGCTGGGGAGAGGAGCCCCAGGGTGCTCTGGTGTGACAGGTCATGGGTAACGGTGTCCAGCCCTACGGTGCATCCCTTCGGGGAGCCAGGAGGATGCTGTGCTCCATTGGCAGGGACGGGCAGTTCAGCTCTTGGATGAGTCATGATGCTACCTGGTTTGGGCGTCTAATTCTTGAAGGACCTGGTGCTTCTGGGACACGACCTGAAAGCCGGCAAACTGTACGCAGTCTGCAGTGCCAGCTCTGCGCACCTCAGCGCCCTCTCCTGCCTCCCCCATGGCCCAGATCCCCACGTCCATGGGGTTTAACCCCATGGAGATTTCTCTTTTTGCCGCAAGGAAGCGTTTTCCCGAGACCTCTTGAGGAGGAGGGATGTCTAGAATGGTGAGTAGTGATGCCTGTGGGATTTTAACGTCTTTGAGAGGATTAGTGCTATTGCTGCAAATTAAGAGAGCAAATTGGTGGGTGTGGGAGCGGTTCGGGGCTGTGGACTCTGTGCGGGGCTGGCGGGTGCGTTGCTGATGGCTGAACACCGCCGCTGCTGGATGATGCTCCTACGTCGACGGTTGTGGCTGTGCCTCGATGGCAGGGATGGGGCGAGAGGGAAGAGCCTCGGGAGGAGGCTGTAGTGCGAGCAGTGGGCACAGGTGCTGCTTGGACATGGCCGGGTTGTTGCTGCATGACAAAAGACCTGACGGCAAGCGGTGGGCTTTGTGGTGGGAGTTATGGAACAGCCTGTTGTTTTTTTTTCCTGATGGAGCTGAAGCCAAACCCCTGAGATCAAGGTCTCTGGGGTTGGCTGGAGCCAAGTGACAGCCATGTTGGCCCCACATCCTCTGCCCCAGGGGACACTTCTGTCACCTGCATGTACCACGGCTGTGTTTTGGATGTCCCACCAGCTATGATTTCTTTATCCTGCTTTTAAGCCCCTGCCAAGTCAGGCTTCCTTTGCTTAAGCCTACCCTGAGCTCGCAAAAGCCTTGCAACAGCCATGGTTTGGGGTTTGCCCTTTTGATTTCTTGACATGGTTTTGCTGGTAACTCCAGTCCTTGACTCTGTTGCTTTGCCTTTTTCTCAGGATGGGGACATTACTTCTGTGCTTGCAGCTGCAAAGCCAGCACAAGCTCAGCAGATACTAGTTCCAGCTTCCCATGAGGGCAGGGTCAGTGGAACCCAAGTAAAGCTGGGTTCAAGAAGAACCATTTCTGGTAGAAGGATGTGTCAAACCAGCAGCCTCACCAAGAGGCTCCAAGAGCAGAGCTTCGTCTTGCAATGAATCAATAAGTGGATCTACCAAATCTTTGCGTGGCAGGAGCTTAGTACACCTAACGTTAACTCAAGGCTATAAATTTTTGAGGGAAGAGAAACGGCTGGTCCTTCTGGTTGCAATAGAATAAAAGGCAGAGGCAGTCTGGGGAATTTATTTTTCCCCGGGAGTGAGTTGTGAGCACTGAAATCTCTGCAGATGTCTAAAATTCTTCCTCTTTCCTCCCTTTCAGGCTGTTGTCTGTTTAATTTATAGAGAAATATGTTTCTACCTCTTTGCAATAAACTCTTGGACACGGTGAAAGTAATCTTAGCTTGTTCCAGACCCGCATCGGTGCAACTCTGGTGTAGCTGCTGACTTACATCCACTCCAGGCGAGCAGACCCAAGCTACTGGTTTCTGGTGGAGGCAGCAAGGACTTGTACTGGTGGCCTTCAGGTGCTGGAAGAGAGGGAAGGAGATTACACTGGTGCCACCAGGGCACTCCTGCAGGGATAAATTCCAGTTAAACACTCCAGCGGCGCGCACTAAGAGGCGACACGGCACAGGAGTAAAACGCACAGCTTGGCAGAGGCAGTTGGCCCCGCGATCTGCTGGGAAAAAGTCTTTAGTCCCAGTTTGCCCGTTAGCTCAGTCATGTTTCCTGCTGGGTTTAGGGGTTCCCCCCCCAGCTTAAATCATGAGTTTCATAGAACTGCCCCCTCGCTGCTCTTCTTTTAAACAAAACCAGTCTTTTTTCCTTTTTTTGGGGGGGCTGGGGGGAATGGAGACAGATTAGAGTAATCTCACATGACTTGAGCGGTGGGCAGTGAAGTCCGGTGATGCTGGGCGATATTCTAAAGAACTCACCCATAAACAGCAATTAGCTTTTAATCGCGGCGCTGCTCCCGGCCCCCCCGTGCCCGCAGGAGCAGCAACGTGTGCTCTTTGTTGGCATCGGGGGGACCGCGGCAATGAAAGGGAATCTGGGGGGGGGGGCACCGAGAGGAATAAGATGCTCATTTCAGCCCCACCCCCTTACTGCACTCAAAAGCTCTTATTTTCAGAGCAAAGCACTATTGAAGCATCCGGACAATGGAGACCAAATCCTTCTGGGGGAGGGGAGGTGCCGGCAATTGCATCTTTTGTTGCTTTTACTTCTTTACTTGCCTCTGGCCTCCCCCCATCCCGCCCCTCCGAGAAATCCACATAGATGCTCGCTAGATGATAATGCAGTCACTTTCTTGGGACCTTGCTAATAGGATTATAATTATTACTGGTGATGAACTGGAGTGAATAGAATATTTACCACTTCATCTCAAATTATTGTAAATCCCTCCAAAGCAGTCCTTTGATATGTAAAGTGCTGCCCCTCTCCCCTCAGTGAAGATAATTATTTAGTGGAAGTTCAGAGCTTTTAAGTATGATGGGGGACAGAAAGAGGCTTCGGTGTTTACATAAAGAGGAGGGCCTATATTATAATTAACTGGTGGAGTTGATGAACATCTTGCCTGGCTCCAGCAGAGGAGGAGAGAAAGTTCTTGCTGAGCAGTTGTAACATCTCAAGCTGTTGCTGGGGGAAGAGGGAAGGAAATAATTGGAAGCTTGGCCCTTTGTAGTCCAAAGAAAGCCCCACATCTCCGCAGCCCATGTTCAGCCGGTGCATGAGTCCACCTGGTGACAGTGGCAACGTTTTGGGTTTGTTCCTTAGGGCTGGAGGAATTTCTGTCTGAGGAATGGCGAAGTAGGCTGGGAGACCTCAGCCTGGCAAAGAGGTGTCTCAGGGGAAGATGTGGTGCTCTACAAAGTCAGAGCTGGGCTGGAGACGGAGGGATGGATTGGTGTCATGGTGCAAGGACTGGGGCTGTGGAAGGAGGCCAGCAGCAAGGGCCCAGGCTGGGCTGTGCATGTGGAGGGTCTGCATGGGTTCAGGAGGAGCCTGGACAAGGGGTTGGAAGAGAGGTCGATCAAGGGTTATCAGGCAGACAAACTGCATTAGGGCCAGGAAAGTCCCTGAGCTGAATGTGGGTGGAGGCTGGAAGAGCGGTGGGGGACAGGGGGTGCTGCTTGCCCTGCTCTTGCTCTGCCCTTAGTCCTCCTATGGCCAGGGCTGGAGATCCCTGGGCCACAGTGGCTTTGGCGTGAAGGAGAGGGCTGCACCCTGTGGGTACATCCACGTGAGCATCCACAAGCAGGATACGTTTCTCCCAAGCTTTCATGCTGGTCCCCTCCCCTTGAGCCCTTCTTCCCAAAGGCTGCCAGCATGGAGCGTCAGCTCTGGGGTGGGAAGGGGGATTGCTCCAGCCAGCCATCTCCAAGACCACTGTCATGCCTTTCCATCTATCACCATGGATGGCCATGGCCCAGGAGTGACAGCTATGTCACCCATCAGTCTCAAAGGAGTCTTTGTGGCTCTTTGGCCTCTTTATTATGCTCTCTGGTGAAAGCGCAAACCCTGTCCCCATGCAGCCAAGACCCCCATCAAGTGTTTCTGCTTCTGTAAGTTATTCCTTCCCTATAGTCTACAGTCCCCTGGTCTAGTGGGAGGTGTCACTGCCCCATGGAAGTGGGGTTGGAATTAGATGGTCTTTAAGGTCCCTTCCAATCCAAGCCATTCCATGAGTCTATAGGCTGCAGCTCTATGGTGCACCATATACGGCACTTAGTTCCACAAGGCAGCAGCCCTGTGAGGGATAACATGTCATTATCTTGGTTATGAGTCTGTGCTTCTAATTAAGCCACTTAAACCTGTGGGGCGGGGGAGTCGTTTGGGAGGGAGGTGGGTTTGGGCTGGCGCGGGGCGGGAGGCAGCCTTTGCGGCAGAGGCTGGTTCTGCTCATCACACCCATTGCTGTTCCCTGCCATCGCAGGTTTTGCGCACGGATCAGCCCCTGCTTTGTCCCGCTGGGGTGCTCAGGTGCCGCTCAGTGCTGTGGCTGCGGCCGGGCAAAGCGCCCCGTGTCCCTCACCCGCATCACATCCCTCTGCGGTGGCTTCTGGGTCTGCTCTGAATGCAGTGACATTGGGGGAGGTGGATGAAGTTTTTTTATTAAAAAAAAAAAAAGAAAAACAAACAAAAACCAAAGCAAACACCCACCCCCCCAGAAAAAACCCCCACCCCCTGGTGACTGCGGCAGCATGTTCTCCCCGCCTCAAGGCACTGCCTGCTTTGATTTGCTGGGGCCGTTTGGTTCCACCCGGCTCTGCCTGCGTGGAGTGGGGACCAAAGGACCATCTGCCGATGCCCCACGTCTCCCCGCTCCCCCCAGCCTTTGATGGGATTGTTTTATCTGCATCAAAGGAACTTAGATCAGACTCCACGGCCGGGATGGACCCTGTTCCCGTGGGGTTTGTGGTGATGCCACCCATGGCCACTGGCTGTTTGGCCCCATTGAAGCCCCGGAGCAGCTTCACGATGGGGACCCTTTGCCTGCTGTTACCCTCCTCTGCCTCCTTTAATCCCCAAATTCCACAACAGGTGAAGGGCACCTGGCAGGTTAGGGGGCAGGGAGCAAGGAGAGTGAGAAAAACATTATTTTCAGGCCCACATATTCCACCGCCCCCTCCCCGCTCCTTTACGTACCCCTTCCTCACCCCCAAACTTCATTAATTCCCATCATCTGGTTCATGTAAACGTCGTGGCGAGTGTTTGCCGGAGCTGGATTGGGTTACACCCGTTTCAAAAAGGCCGAGGCTAGTTCCCAGCCGTTCCCTTTTATTGTTGTATAATTTGCCAACCCAAACAACGGGCTCCCGCTCAAGACAAAGGCGCACATGTTGCCCTCACCGCCAGTCGTAAAAAAGAGGAGAGGCTGCCTGCTACTGTACAGGGCCTTGGTGCAGCGTCACCCTGAGCCGGGGGAAATTTTGGTAAGAAAAATGTGATCTATCAAATAATAAACCAGGAAGTGCTCCCACCTCCAAAGAGGAATTTGCTGTTGCCTCTTCTCTCTCTATTTCTTCCTCCTTCATCTTCCTCCTTCCCCCACCCGGAGCTGCGGCCACCAGAGAGCAGAGTCGAAGCCAAATGCGTGATTTTGACGTTGACCTTGATGCTGGTGCCGGGCTTCGTGATGTGATTAAAATGCTTTATTGCTTTAACAGGCTTTTCCTGGCCTTGTTAGGTTCTTGCTTTTAAGGAGTATTTCTGGGATTTGATGATTTTGTGGTCAGTCCCGCAGAGTGGAGGGTGAGGTGGGGTTGGGATGGGTCTGGTGTGATGGGGTTGGGAGCTGAGCTGGTGGTGCTGGTGATGCTCTGGGTCTCTGCTTCCCGGAGCATTGCAGAGCTCCTGCTCACCGTCAGGTGCTGATGTGGGGCTACAAGCACGTGGTTTTAATCCAGCCCTTGGCTGCTCTGATCACCACTGTACGTTTTTCCTGCTTTCTGACAGCCACATGCTGCCTCGGAGACTGGGAACAACTCGGTATCGGCTTGGCAGAGCGGGTGGGCTGGATGGCAAAGCTGCCAGCAACGGAGATGCGGCCCCCATCCTTTCCTGGCTGTCTACAGCTCTTTTTCCAGATACCAGATTTAGTTCACTTGGCCTAAATTTATTTCTTGGGACGAGGGAGGAGAGGAAGAGGCAGGGAAGCAGGGGGATTTGGAATGGGAATTGGCTGTGCTGGGTGGGAATGGCAGTAAAGCCCTCCTCAAGTGTGTGTTTGATTGGAGGCAGTGGATGGACGGGCTGTGGTTTGAAACAAGCCCTTCGGCTTTGGTGGGAGGAGAGCTGAGCGGGACCGTGCTGGCATGGGGACAGGGGACCAAGCCACCCCTGGGGACAGCACAGGAGGGGATGCAGCGATCTGGAGAGCATCAGTGTGGGAGGGGGTGAGGCTTCAACTTCATCTTCTGCATTTGTTTCCTTTAAAGCTTTTCCGAGCTGGTACCAGGAGGCTTGTTTGTTTTCCAACCTGCAAATTAGAAAGTCGTAACAAATTTGTCACGTGCACCAAATTGCACCATGTTCTGGGTCATGCTGCCTGGGCTTGGTGTCACCTCGGGTTTTCAGACCCCCTCTTGTGACTCTGGAGGCTAAAAATGTGTCTCCTCCCAGGATGGGAGAAGAGTTTTTGTGTCTACCTCTTGCACTTCTGTTCACCTTCTCGCCACAAGCTTTCAGTCTAACCTGTGTGGTTTCTTAGACAGCCTTTTGGGAGGATTTGGGGGCGCTTTCCTCAGAAACAGTCAGGTTGCCAAAATCTGTTTTTCTGAGCAGAAATCACTTTCTGTCTTCTTGAACCACTAGTCAGGAATTTGGGTAGAAACTGGCCAGAAATCAGTTGGATGCTCTGCCTGTGCACTGCCGGGCGGCAAAGCGAATGATTCTGGATTACAGGCCTGAGCTCGGCGTGAATGTGGCTGATATCCAAAACAGTTTGACTTGCTTTTTCTGCCCTTTCCTCTATTTTCCTTGCTTCTTGAGAACAGCTGGGAGGGAGAAGTCCAGAAATTCTGTACCAAAGTTGATTCTTGTGGTGCCTGCCGGTAGAGCTGCCGCGGGGACCACTGTGAGTGCCCCCAGTCTGCATCTCATAGAAGCATCCAGATGCTACAGCATTTTATCCTGGCTGTAACAACGCTTCTCTTGCTTTTACGATACCCTGTATCCAGCCGTCCATCACCTCTTGGAGAGTTTTGTCATCCTTGCAGAGGGAAACTGAGGCAGCTCGGAGGATTGAGCAAGGAGGGTGGTGTGGAGCGGAGGGTTTGGGACTGGAGGGTGCCATCGTTGCAGCATGGAGCACCCCGATTTTAACACTTATAGGTGCACTGGAGCATGCTGGGGTGGGGGGAGCATCTCCAAAAAGTGATGCTGGGTAAGAATATATCCAGCACGAAACCCTCCCCAGGATGGAGAACATCATCCGCTGGGCTCCGGGACTCCCGTTGGGCAGCAGGAGCACCGGAGTGCGCTGGGGCAGGGCTGGGCAGCCTGACGGCGACCTCGGCGCAGGCAGACGGCCGGGGGCGGTTGTCTCCGCATCCCCCCAGGGCTGAGCCCGGCCACGGGGCTTCGGCAGAGCCCGGACGGGTTTATCCCAGCGGGTGTTTGGGAATGGCAGGAGGTGCGTGGGGGGGACCGACAGACGTCCCTGGGGATCAAGTGAGTAGCGATGTCTGTGCTCTGCCCTGCGCCCTGGTCTGTCCTACCTGCGGCCAGTCACGCAGCAACAGGTTGGGGGGGTCCCCTGGACACCCCCCCCCGGCCCCTCGCCGTTCCTGCTTGAGAAGTGGCAGCAGATTAGCCCAGAGCCCCTCTGCGCAGACAAAAGCTGCCACAAAGGGCATTAGGCTTCAGGATTGGATTACCGTGTGGCCACCTGCCATCCCCCACTTTGTAAATTTATCTCACTCTGGGTCCGGTTTTCACACTGGAGAAGTTTGCACTGAAAAAAAGATACATATATTTAATTCCCCCTCACCCAGTGGCTCTCCAGCAGCCTGGTGGAGTTCGTTTGAGCATCCAGTCTTATTCCAGGCTTCAGAGCTGTGTGGGGCTGGGGATTAGGGCTGTTTGAATGGAGAGAGCCTTTATTACATTAGTCTGAGTGGTTAATAGGTAAAGTAGGCCAATCCATCTTTAGACTAAGCCTATCACTTCGCCTACGAAGGGTGCAGGCTTTGCTGAGGAAATATTCATTAAAGGAAAAGCTTTTCCTCTGTCCCTCTTGACATGTTAATAGCTCGGGGTTAGGGGCTCTGCTCCCTTCCCGCGGAAGATTCATGGCGGTGCTCTCGCCACAGCTCCCTCCTCTCTCTGGGACCCCCGGGGCTGCCAGCAGCTCCGCTGGCTTCGGCACTGAGCCCCACCGGTGCTTTGCTGGGCTTGGCGGGGAATAAGGGATGCCAGGTGTCTGCTGGCACCCCTCATCCTTACCTTCCTCTTCCATGCTCCGAAAGCAGGTGCCTTGTCCCTTCCCATGCAGGGAGAGGGTTCAAATGATGGGTAGAGGCAGTGCTTCGGTGGTGGGACTCTCTGCTGTGGAATGTTCTCAAGGCCAAAAGTGTTCATGGGTTTGAAAGGATTAGGCAGTTCGTAGTTGCTATGAAATGGGGTGATTTGGATGCAGATGCTGGCTCCAGAGGTCTTTGAACTCCAGGTTGCCAGAAGGCAGGAGGATCACAAGGCAGGAGGAACTGCTTGCCAAGCTTTTCATACTATCTTTATTTTCCACTACAGTATCCGCTACAGCCCTCAGTGGTGTCTCCATCCAGCCCTGTCCCGACTGGTGCGGCAGCTTTTGTCTGAGGGCTCAGCTGAGCTCCCGGTTTCCCACAGCCTGGCTCCCTTTATCATCTCCCTTCCCTCTCCCATACGGATGGTGGTGGTAGCTGCACCCACGCTGTTCTTCTCGTGCACCAAACAGCACTGGCAGAAGCTGCCCAGGTCTCTAACGTGCCTGTGAAGCCTCCATGGAAATAGAGGACCCCACAGCTGTCATGAGCTGCCCCAGGGCTGAACTGTGCACACACCATTGAGCTGAACATGGGTTTCTGCTGAACCCTGCTCCTTTTGCCCAAGGGGGTTGCATCCTGCCAGGGCACTGTGGCTACAGCTCTTCTGACCGTAATGGCTCCTCTTTCTCCTCCCTCTGCCACAGCTGTCGTTTAGTGCAGCCCTTGCTGTCTTGTAGCCCCAGGAGCAGATGTGTTCAGAGCTGGAATCTGGTCCTACTTCCACCAACACGTACATCCAACGTGTTGTGTTGGAGCTGCAGGGCTATGCGTAGGCCAAGTTGCCCTTCTCCAGTTGTGGTTTGAATGGGAATAAACGCTTCTTGGTGACTTTTCCACCGATGTGAGTTCAAACCAGCCAAATTACCAGTTCCTCCTGTCCCTGAGGCTCTGTTGTCTCTGGCTGCCAGCATGACGGATGATGCCTCTATGGGAGATTATGGAAACCATGGGAAAGCTCCTCACAACTGACAGGCCCATGCAATAGCACTTTGTTTTCCTGGATGTGATGCTGTCAGAGGTTCAAACCACATCCATGGGCCACAATATTTGGCGTCACTTGATGCTGTCTAGCTTTCATGGCAGCCACTTTTCAAACAAGGCAGCGTCTGAGACAATCTCGAGGATCTTAGTTTTGGGCTATGCCCGGCACCCGTCTGGGTACAATGATGGAAGAGAGAGCTGGAGCCAGGGCCTGAAGGCTGGTTTTGGTGTAATCAGTTCTCGTTCTTGGGTTGAAGGCTCTGTTTCTATCTCTGCTCATCTTAGCCTGTGCTGACCAAGCCAGACAGCAGTAGCAGTGTCAACGTGCCTTATCTTGCTTCTCTTGCTGTGATGGGTCACCAGTAAGATGTTCTGCAAATGGCAAGGATTCAGGTCCTCTCCAAAAATAATAATCTCGGGGTGGGGGGGGGGGAGTCTAGACCTGCACAGAACTGAGTGCTCTCAGCTCTGTTGGGTGTTGGATGTTGGATGTCCTCAGACACAAATGGAGTGTGGGTTCAGGAGCTGACTAGTCTGCAAAGGGACTGACATCAAGCTGGTGGATGCCTCTTAGATGAAGAGTTGGTCCTTCCTTTCTTCCACTTGGTGCGCTCCTCTGTGTTTGTTGAAAGACTAATTAGGAGCCTGTGTTTCCCAACCACATCAACTGACTCAGCACCTCCACCCCCAGCAATTTCCTCCCGTTTCATGGCCCAGCCCTACCCAGTGCCTCTCTTGTGCAAGGAGGAAAAAATAAGCCTTGCATCATTCCTAGGAGACTGATAAATACTGACTGTAGTATTCCTGGAGGAGAAGTCGGTCTCGGGATGCAGGGCCCTGTACAGCAAGCAATCTGATGGAACCGACCTGAAGCCAGAGGGCTTCAGTGCAGCGTGGCCATCCCGAGCACGTCCTGGGAAGCATTCTCTTCTCTAGGCAGGTCCCAGGCCATTAAGGATTTCATGGGTTGAAACCAACCTCTTAAATTAAGCTGGAAGGTGCTTGGTGGCCAGCGCAGGATGTAGAACTCGGGTTTAGTGTGGCCATAAAAAGAGACACCAATTAATGAATAGACTATCAAAATCCACATCAGCCCACAATAGATTTAAGAGGTGCTCTCTAAGCGTTATTGACTGGCTCTGTTCTGAGACAGCATTACGGGTTTGCGGAGTTGGCCAGAAAGGTGAAGGATTAGTCAGAGTTTTATTTTGGTTACTATTTTGTTGGCACATGCTGGCTTCTGACTTCTAGAAGCTCTCCCATCCCGGGTGTCTGGTAGACCAGCATGATTTTTATCCGCATGTGGAACTCTGCTTGCATGGCCTTGAAGTCACAGCCCTAGGGGTTGCCATCACTCTTGGGCATGGGTGGAGGTTTCCATGAGCTGCCACCTCCTTCCTCCACAGTCCAGCTTGTGCTTCTCCCAGTGACCCGTGCGGATCTGGTATGGTCACCACCTCCCACCATGGCTCTATGGAGAAGGGGCTTCGTGGGCAGCCCCCAAGCACAGCTCGCCTGCAGTACGGAGGTGTAGTCATTGCGTGCCCCTTGCCAGTAAACACGTTGCATAAAGCTAATGCCAGAAGCTGATGGAGTGAAATACCAGGTGCAGTGTAAGGTAAATAGTAGTTGCATAAACAGCTACTGACTAAGTTTAATAGGCACATGATGATTTTTATTCCATCAGAGCTCTCATTCCTGGTTCTCCTGTTATTTGGCCTCAGAACAGATGGGTCAATTTTTTTCCCTTGGATTCTAAATCAGGGCAGACGTTTGGCTTTAGCACAAATTATCAGTGGCTTTTTTAATTGCAAGAGCCCATGGTGATCTTCGCTGTAGAAGCATAAAAGTGGTGAGGGAGGAGATGGCTGTCGGGGAACAAAATGCCTGTGTGTGCAGACGTACGTCTGAGGGAAACGCTGTTTGAGGCTTGCAGATCATACCCCGGCTGGTTATTTCTCTGTGCTGGGTGGATGCTTTGAAAACTTGATCAAGTTTTATAGCTTTAATTTTGTGGCTGACTCCCCTCTTGCCTGTTTTTTTTTTTTTTTCTTAAAACTGTCTCACAACCCAGAGCAAATGAGTCCCATTGGGTTATAGAGGGAAAGAACTGGCAAATGATCTAAAATATTTAGGCTTGCCTAGTGAATGATAGGAAAAAATTGCTCTTCCTGCTTCGTGCCACTTCCATCATTTCTGCAAGCTCTCTAGTTTTTCCCCACATGGTTAATCAGACATACCCAGGGAATAAGGTGGAATTGCTGAAAGCATTATGTTTCAAGGCTGTTTTGTGAGGGTACGTCCTACCCGTGAGCCGAGGTTGTGTTCTCCGAGGTCGTATCCTGGATCCTGACCTGCTGTAGCCTGTGTGGCAGTGGAGGGGAGATGTTGTCCTTGGGTGCTGGACCGGGACGTGCTGAAGATGCCACAAGCAGCTCTTGATGGTCCTTCTAGTGCATATTAGGGAACAAGTCTGCACAGCGATAGGGAATAGTAAAGCAGTGGGTGAAGCTGGGTGCAAGAGGACCCCTGTGGTTGGGTGAGGTCCCGCTGTTGACAAGCAGGGGACAAATTGCACCATCTTACCTGAACTGGGAACAGTCTCATGTTTGGGATGCTAAGGGAAAGCAAGGTGGATGTGCTACAGTGAGCTCCTGCTTTTCTGCTACACCATTCCTCTCATTCCCATGGGGAGAACAAGCCCTGGGCTGGGGCTGGGGGCTCTCTGGTGTTGACCTGAGCCAGGAGGGCCACCTGGTGCAGCTCAGGACTCATCCTGACCCGTCTGGAGCCATCCTGACCCGTCTGGAGCCATCCTGACCTGGTACGTGTAGCCACACTCCAGGTGCAGAGTGTAGCCCAGCTAATCCACTCATGGATAACTGGGAGATTACGCAGATGGATTTCTAATACAGTGGCCTTTAATAATAATCCCCCTCTAATCCCTAAATCAATGGAAAATGGATTTATCTGTACAAACTAAATGGCCTGTGTAGGCATTTTAGGGAGAAGAATTCTTCTGTATCTATGTGTGAACATACATATATATGTATGCGCACGTGCATATTTTTATTCCTGTTACCTGCTGTTCTGACCCAAGTCTGTGTGTTTTGCTGGCAGGGACCTCATGCCCAGGACCCTGGAGGGGCAGATCACCATGGAGAAGACCCCCAGCTACTTCGTCACCAAGGAGGCCCCAGCCCGCATCTCCTCCATGTCCAAGGGCACAAAGCTCATCGTGGTGGTGCGGGACCCCGTGACCAGAGCCATCTCGGACTACACCCAGACGCTCTCCAAGAAGCCCGATATCCCCACTTTTGAGAGCCTGACCTTCAAAAACAGGACTACGGGCCTGATTGACACCTCGTGGAGCGCCATCCAGATTGGCATCTACGCCAAGCACCTGGAGAACTGGCTCCTCTACTTCCCCATCGGGCAGATCCTCTTCGTCAGCGGGGAGAGGCTGATCAGCGACCCCGCAGGGGAGCTGGGCAGGGTCCAGGACTTTCTGGGCCTCAAGAGGATCATCACCGACAAACACTTCTACTTCAACAAAACCAAGGGGTTCCCGTGCCTGAAGAAGGCGGAAGGCAGCAGCAAACCCCACTGCCTGGGGAAGACGAAAGGCAGGACCCACCCCGACATAGACCAGGAGGTGGTGCAGAGACTGCGGGACTTCTACCGGCCCTTCAACATGAAGTTCTACCAGATGACGGGGCAGGACTTCGGCTGGGACTGAGGCTGGCGTGGGAAAGTCCCCTGTAATTACTTGCCCAGCACGGTTTGCGTATATAAAGAGATATATATGTATGTAAAATGTACAGAAATCTATTTTATAATAATTTATTTTTAATTCCTAAGCAATTAATTCACTAAGCTGCCTAACCGCACTGGCTAGAACGGTAGCCCGTAACCTGTTTAACATTCCACGGTGTTTAATTCTAATATGTTTCTCCTTTTTTTTTTTTTTTTGTTTTTTGTTTTCTCTCCTCCTATTTTCTCCACTTATTGGTTTGGTTTGTAACAGACGGTGCTTCCATTTTTCCTAAACAAAATTTGTATTTAAAAAAAAAAAAAATCAAAAAAAGCGAGGGTGGCAGGGGAGGGGTGGGGAGGGAGGGGAAAGCACAAATTTATTTTTGTTACGGGTATCTGGCCTTTATAAACACTTGCTTTCCCTACTCCGGTGTCCCAGTCTCTACTCCGCTGTTGTGCTCCCTCATCCCACAGCTTCCCAGTTTGTCCCGTGGCCTCCGGGGGGGGGTGGGTTTCTCTGGGGCGGGTGGGGAGGGAAGCTGGGCATCTCCCTGCAACCCACCTACCTCTGCTGAGCAGCAGCCTGTTTCCCTGGCGGCTGTCGAGTGTGCGGAACCCCAAGCTCTACAGCTCCTGCCTGCAGCCCAGGGCCCTGCTGGGGGGGTGATGGCCCCGTTTTCCAGCAGAGAAGCCACGGAGCCTGTTGCATGGGCAGAGCTGACTCCTCACTGTGCTTCTTCTTCTTGCCTTTTGTCGAGGAGACTCCTTCCCACGGTCCCTCTGTGCATTAGAAATCTTCACTGTGGGACAAATGCAAAGATGCACGTTATCTGTACGTGACGCGCTCAGCGCTGGTCAGAATGACTCGCAGGCAGCGTCGCTGCGGGGCTGCCCGTGCCCGCAGGGCGCCGTGGGGAGGTGGCTGTGCCGGCAGTGCGGGGAGCGGCGTCCACACAACAAGGATGCTGGCAGAGGAACGTGAAAACCCCAGGTCTCTGCTCGGAGCCCTTCCCAGTGTGGAGGGTGTCCCAGGACAGTGCTACCTCCAGCCCTGCAGCCACCGGAGCGGCCCCTGGTGCACGAGACTGGGGAACATCAGCCTTGGCCCTCTTGGCGTTTTGGTCCAGCACCTTATCCATGGTCTCTCCCAAGGAGCAGCATTTGCCTGGAGCCTGGAAGAAGCGCTGCTTTGCCAAGGAGGATGAATCTGGAGAAAAGCAGGTGGCTGTACTTGGGCTGGGGCATTGGGGGCAGCCCAGGCATGGCCAGGTGCCTCGCCGGTGGCCCAGGTGAGCGCAGGGGAGGCCAACCAGGCAGGACAGGAGACTCCAAGTTCTTGACCATCAACCCAGATACAATAACCTGGAGATCCTTCACCTCAGATGGAACCAAATGCCTTGGGGGGTTAGGACAGGTTGGCGGGGCTCTGCTGAGAGCTCTAGCCATGTTCTGTGTGCTCAGGAGGTTTTGATAAATACCACGTGTGTCCAATGCCTTATCGTTGCTGTCGCAGGTTCTGCTACCTCAGCTGGAACATTTTCGGAGCAAAGGTGACAGCGGAAGTGATTTGCTCCTTGAATTTTTAACAGAAGCAGGGCCAGCTTGTCTTTGGGCAACAAAAACCCTGTGTCCCTCACCTGCGGGCACTGAAAGGACATCCCGCACCCAGCGTGGGGCTTGTGGGATAAATCTCATGGCGTTACTGTGTGAGCGCTTGTGTACAGCAGGCAGTGAAACTCCAAACAGCAAACGCACCGACAGGCAGAGCACATGTGAGTTGAGTTAATGCTCCAGTTTCATAAGCGTTGCCTGTATAAATCCATCCCCTGCACCCCTCCCCAGCCTCCCATAGCAAACCACCTTTGAGCACCACATCCCTGGGCCATGCCCAGCTGTGGTGGGGAGCAGTCGGTGGCGTTTCCCAGATGTTTCATTTCCTTTGGCAGCCTCCTTGCCCTTGCCTGCCCCTTGCCTGCCCCTTCCAGCTCTCTGCTGCGGCTTTTCAGTGGTGAAAGGGCTCCTCGGAGCCTGGGCTCCTCTCCCTGGGTCTTGATCTGGGCCTGCTCAGGTGGACACAGGGAAGAGCAAACCCTCCTCTGGGTGTGCGGGAGGGATTTGCAGGTGAAGCTCTGCCCTTCGGTGCTGTGGTTGAACCTGAGTGCTTTTGGCTGGGCTCAGCGGTGTCACAGCTCTGAAGGGATGTAGGGACTCGCGCCCCGTCAGTGCTGGTGGGGTGTGTGGGTTCATACACGGGGTGCAGTTTGCACTGGGGTGTCCTCAAGGAAGGGGAGATGCTGAGTGTTAACACCAGGACCAAGCTGCTGGGAGCAGGATGCAAATCTCTCCGTGGGGGTTTGCCTCCAAGCACATCTTCCTACAAAAAAGGGAAAGTTGGGCAAATCCTCCTCTTTTTGCCCTGAGCTGTTTCTAGCAACGAAGCGATGCTTCGGGCTGCCACAGTCCCACGTCCGGAGGTCACAGCTGTGAGCGTGGGACCTGCTGGGCTGCGCAGGTTGATGGACCACACGCACCAACGCCCCCGTCCTGCAAAACGCAGCTGCAAACTCGAGTGGTGGTTGGATCTCCGTGTGTTTGGGGTCTTTGGGTTTAGCTCTGGCCAGGTCTCCACTGCCAGGACAGGCGGTGAACGCAGGAGCACGTCTGCTTCATCCCAAACCCTGCTGCTGCAGGGGACTGAGGGGAAGGGGCTGCAGGGGGTGAGGGGTTGGGGTGAGAAAAAGGTACTTCCCAATGGAAAAGAGTGACTTTATGTTTGTCAAAACCTCAGTCTTCCTACTAGCCGGCTTATGCAATGTATGGAAAGAAGCTTGTCCTCTCCACTTGGCCGTTGGACAAGCTCTGGGGCGAGAGCCTCCGGAATCCCCCGCCTTGGCGTGGCTCCCTCTCCCCGTGCTTCCCTCCCTGCTCCCGAGCACTGGGAGGTTTTGCCACATCCCCTATGTCTTCCTGCTTGCTTTTTCTGGAAACCACTTTTTAATATCCCCATGCCTTCCTCAGCTCTACGGCAGAGTGCGGCCGTAATTCGTGTAATCGAGCCCTGCTGCAAAATGCTCTCATGAAGCCATCTTGTTGGAGAGGGGAAATAGAGGGAATAATAACTCTTCTAACCTTAAGCAAATTGTTAGCCCTGACTCAATATCCTTCGTAATGAAGTCTGCACTGTACCTTTAATGTAAAGGCCTTACCTAACGAATAAGACAATGAAGGTGAATTCCCCGTGGTGTGGTTGCTAATACTAGAATCAATGCTATTGTCATCATTTTTTTTAAAACACCTTTTTTTTTTTTAAACTAAGCTTGGAGGTGTGATTAGATGTTCTTTTCTTTTTTTTCTTTTTTTTTTTTTCCTCCCCCACATTGTAACATTAATTTATGGCTGAGTTTCATTCAGTCCCGTGTTCAGAAGTGCAGTACAGATTTCAGTGATGTGTTGTCTTTAACATGGTACTGTAGAGTAGCCAATTTGTAAAAAAAAAAAAAAAAAAAGGAACAAAACGTAAAGAAAAACAAAAAAAAAACCACAAAAAAGAAAACCTGAAAAAAAAAATGTAAATTGAGTATTTTGTGGTATGTACAACACAAATTAATTTTACACAGAGAAAGATGTTTCTAGGAAAATGAAATTCTGATAATTCATACTATTTGTATGAACAAATAAAAGCTCTATTTTACCAAGCGTTGGGCACGGTTGTATTCATTCAAGGCTCCGGAGGTGGAGGTGGCCTCCCCACGTGGGTTTGGTGGTGCTGCCCCCCAACACTTGCGTGTCCACCAGTGAATGTCCTTGCAGTTGTGGTGGCCCCGTGGCAAAGCCCAGAAGCCCACGGGAAGCCAGTGGGATTTAGTCCCATATGTGAGCTCCCACCTGGCACAGGGCTGTGTTTGGGAGTCAGAGGCTTTGCTGGGTGGTGGATGTGGATGTGTTTTGCTTGGTTGGGTTGTGGGGGCTGATCTGTCCCATCACACAGAATCACAGACTGGTGGGGGTTGGAAGAGACATCTGGAGATCATCCCATCCAACCCCCTGCCAGAGCAGGGTCACCCAGAGCAGGTTGCACAGGAATGCGTCCAGGTGGGTTTGGAATGTCTCCAGAGACAGAGATTCCACCACCTCTCTGAACGCGCCTTCATCAAACACTGTTTCAGGGATGGACACCTGGGGCATTGCCCTCAGCCCTGCTGCACAAGCAGGCTGGGCTCGGTGGTTGGTGAAACCAAACTCCTGTGTCAGGGATGCTGGAGGACAAATTCAGTCCTTTATAGCCAGTGGTGGGGAACATTTCAGTGCCAAGTTTCTTTTCAAAAGTATTGCATTTACAGTAGTGATGCTGGTCCAAACCTCTGGGGCCAGTGGTTGCTATTGCTCCGCTACACACTCAGCACTTTATCATATAAAAATTCATTATCATCAAATTCAGAAGAGTCCCAGGCCAGTGCTATACAAAGAAATGCCTAAAGAACATTACAGATTTATGTAACACAGCAATTGCCACTTAACTAAACTGAATTAAAAGAATTTAATTTTTCTTAGCAAGTCTTGCATCCGGTGCAGAGTAATTGATGGGAGTCTTTCAGGCTGACCATTTTTCAGAGACCTTCGAGAAAAGGAGTCAAAAGTAAGCACAAGATTTAATATAGCGATTTAGGAAGAGTTCAACTTGGAAACCTCCAGCTTGTCAGGATTGTAATTAGCTGCTCCCAAGCTCTGGCCATGATTAAACTCTATAGGTGCCTCAGTATTAAAATATATATATATATATATATGTAGATTTTACTTTAAAATTCCCATGTACCTTTTGAGCAGCACAGCTGGATGTACTTCGAGCTGACCTCAGCTTGATGGAGTTGAGCAACTTGTTACCTCATTCTCACCTCACCTTCATTGCATCCAAAGCCAGGTGCTCCTGCGCTAATGCCCCAGCAGATGTCAATCCTGTAGGCAGCCGAGGTCTGGTTTTGCAGCAACTCAGGGAAGTGCTGTCCCTCATTCTTGTATTTTCTAAGAGCTCTTCGGTGCTGGGATGGAAAAAGTGTGGGTGCTTTTCCTTCACAGGGGGACTAGTGCTGCAGGGGAAAGGGAAGGTAAGTCCTTGTGGGGTTCAGTATCTGCCCTGTCCTCTGCATCCCCTTAAGGCACCTGGGCTTGGGGATACTGGGGATCTTTCCCCAGTTTGGGCTGGGCTGTGTTCTCAAGTGCTGTATTGGCAAGAGCATCTAGAAGACAAAAATACGGGTGTCTGTATGGCTTATGGGGTCACATCCTTAATACAGCGAAGTGTTTGCTCTGAAGAAGATGGGCTGAAGCATCTTCTAGTAGCTCTGGGGACACAAGGTAAAGGAGGAAGCTCTCGAATAAGGAGAATGGCTTGATGAAGAAGTAGATGAGGCTGAGGCAGCCGTTGAAAGGTTGCTGCTAATGATGGTGATAACTAAGGGGGATTTACTTTTTCTCGAGGTTGGTGGAAGAAATGTGATGAGCTGTTGGTTTAGCCTAAAAAATCAAGCAGGTCTCCAGGTTGTGCAAATGAATGTGATGTTTCTAGTAAAGGTGCTTGGGCTCTGGTGCCAGCGTCCCAGAAGGGTGTCACACTGCAAAGATGCAGATGCCAGGGATGCGAAAGGACAGAGCAGGGAGGAATTAGCCTGATAGGGCTGGTGATGTGGGCACCTGGAAGGTGTGGAGACCTTTTTGAGGAGGGTGAGGGAAGGTTAAACTGGGGGAAGAAAGAGCTGGGATAGCCTGTAAGCACCAGGGAAACATCTGGGGAGGATCTGCAAAGGCAAAAGAGAGATGGCAAAGCTTGGAGTTGAGTCCATACTAACAAAGCCGTTGAAGAAGTTGGTGGATTTTGTAGGTAGCTCCATGTTTATTGCGCTTTGGACCACAATGATGTATTTAAAGCAACCTTGAAACTTGAGAAAGTTTTTACTGGGGCCTGGTTTCAGGAAGAACTCATTATATGAGTGCTTTTTTACCTTGGGACTGGTATACAGCTGGCTGAGGGTTTGTCCTGGTGGCAGTCCCAGCCCCTAACCACCAGCATACTGCAATAAGAATTGCTTTGCTTCTCTTTCTGAGTTTTTGTTATTTTTTTCTCCCCTTCAAATATCTTACTTAGCCACTAGATCTGTCCGTTAATAGCTTTATTTAAAGCTAAACTTTATTATCCTCCAATTTCTCTCTGTGGTTAAGAACCATGGTGTTAACTCTTTTCCTAATGCATCTATTTAAAAAGGTAATAATACTGACTAATTAGTTATAAATCATTCAAACATTTCTATGCGAGGTAAGTGTTCAGCACCTTGTTTAATGGCCTCTTTATTCGAGAGAGGAATTCCTGTGTCAAATGTTAGTGTTGGTACCTTCAGCTGGGATAAAACCTTGTGGCCATCGTGAGTCCTCAGAGCTTCCTGTCAATCAGGAGTTTCCCCCATTGGCAGGTTATGATCGATTTTCTTAAAACATCCATTCCAGATCATTGCAGGGTCCTACACCCTAATTCACTGGGAGGGCACAACTGGTACCAAAGACGCAACAGGTTGGTTGATCTTGCTGTTTCTAAACTCTTCTCTCTAAGCTGTTTACTGCTGCTTTCCCTTATTTTCCAGTAGATCCTGATTCAGTCCTGCAGGATTTTTAAATCTCAACTTCTGTCTTCACAATTCCCCCCCCCCCTCCCTCTGGGGGCTTACAAATAGGATGGCAAGAATCGGCCGCTGTCACTGTAATGGCTCAGTTAAAAACTGAAGAGCATCCTCCAGGAATATTATTTGCAACTATTTATACAGTCAGCTGGGATTGTGAGATGTAATTTGTGCTCATTAAGTCCTCTGAGGTGCTTGATGAGCAGCACTGCAGCAGCGCTAAGTATCACTGGTTATTCAGGCTGCTTACAGCAATGAAGACATCGCCGTTTGTCTTGGCTTGATCTTTTCCCCATCCCACCAGGAGCTGGTAGGGGGGACATCAGTACCAGCTGTCCCCAGGAACAAAGCCTGACCTGGAAATTGGGCTGTTGCCAGAAATTACATGCTGTGCCCTGGTAGCAACCAAAATCCTGGACAAAGGAATGAAGTTTTAAAATAATCTGCTCAAAAAAATGGCTTGGCAGAGAAGACGCAACTGGCTGCTTTGACATCCAGGTTATTTAGCTGGGAATTTATGTGTCAAAAGCTTAAAAGCTTCACCAAAGAAAATTTAAGAAAGCACCATGTTTCCAACTAATTAAGTAGTGTCAGCCAAATATAACTTATTTCTCACCATCACTCATGTCTACTGCAGAATTATCTCATTTTTGATTTCTAATGACTTTCTCTCTCCCATTAATCTGGCCATGAATTATTTTTATTTAACTTTTTGGCATTGAAGCAAAGAAATTTTTTTTTTTTTCTTTTTAATAAGAACTGCATCGCTAGATAATTCTGCGTCACCCTTGAAAGGGGACAAGGAATCTAGTTTGGGTTTGATGGCACCACTCTAGTCTCCCTCCTCAGGAACCCTGGTAGGTTCTACCCCAGGGATTTTCCAGGACCTCACCTTGTCCTTGCTCCCCAAGGCCTCCCTTGTCCTTTCTTCTAGTAAAAGTTAGGTATACCAGTTCTGGTTTGGCCTTTTATTCTAATAAAAAAAAAAAAAAGGAGGCTTTTTCCTGCAGTTCTCAGGGAATTTTATAACGTGCTTTTCACAAAACATCGTTGGCTTTTCTGTTCCTCACAGCATCCCTGGCTCTTCTCATAGATACAGGCTGTTGCAGAGGTTTTAAATTTTGTTCCCCCACCTATCGTCTGTGGCTCTGTCCCAGGCATGTGTGTCCTGGCTATTGAAAGTGTTGGTCTTCTTGCTTTACTGCTTTAGTTCACATCTTGGTTTTTACTAATGGTTTGTTATCTGAAGTTCAGCTTTTTTCCAAGTCCCTGGAGCAAGCTTTTAGGATGCTCCCATACAGGGCTGGATCAGATATGTAGCTTGCATCCAGCATCCCATCTCTGACCCCAGGTAGCTCCAAGAGCAAGGAACTGGAGATGAACCTTTCTTTTCTGCTGCTCATAGGGGAGCAGAGGTGAATCTGTGATTTAGAGGTCCATGCTCTGCCTGGGTTTTCTCTAGCAGGGCATCTGAGTCCCTTCTCCAGTCAAGGCAGACCTTGAACATAACATAAAGAGGTGATCAAATACCCCTTCTTATGAAACTTCCAGTCCTAGCTGCAGATCAAAGCAACTCAGGTAATTTAGAAAGGCATCCAAGTATTGGGTGCTTTACGTACATTGGCCTGAACCTCCAAAAAATTCCTTTGTTTCCAAACACTGCAGAAGCTCCACGCAGTCACCGAGAGCAATCCCTCCGCATGTCCCGTGAGAGGAACTGCTGTTTCCAGCCAGCCTGGGTTGCTGCGAGGTAATCCGGTTGGCAGATGACCTGGGCAGACAGCTAGAGCTGCTCCAACACCTCCCAGGGGAAAGCAGGAGGGAGCGTGCAGCCAGACGTGCCAGGCAGGCAGAGCCGCAGCTGGCAGAGCTTCGCTGCCTTCAAAGGCTGAGCTGGGAGGAAGCTGCAGGCAGTAAACAGATCGCTGAGGGGTGATATGGAAAAGGGAGAAGGTAGTACTGTATAGGGATACCTCAAATATTGTCTCTAGGTGCCCTTTGCATGGGCTGGGGTTTCTTGGAGGTTCTTTCTATGTAAGAGTATTTCTGAAAGCCAGTGTATCATGCCCACCGAGACAATAAATGCACAATTTAAGTTGAATATGGCTGACTAGCACAAATCTGGAGACTCTCGTCAGGACTGAAATTGCACCGCTGGTTAGTCTGGGATAAGAGAAGTCACCTAAAGCTCAGCATTTCCCTAGTGCCTCACAGACAGCTTTCGAGGGGAATATGGTTACAGCTGGCTTGGGTTTACCACAGTCTTCCTCTCTCACCTGTGTCCTCTTGGATGACCAACCAGGCTCTGGTGCTGAGTTCCCAAAGCTGAGCTCGGGGAGGAACAGGGACAAAGTGAGCAGGTGAACCACATATGTGGTTGCAGCCCATCAAGCTGGAGGACTCTGGTGGGTCTGTGAGATGTCACTGAGGACTGGGAAAGGCTCTGGCCAACCTGCTCTAGATCCAGGGTCCCACATCTCAGTGGGTGCAGGACACACCACGTTGTTCACAACCTGCTGTAGGAGACGCAGAGCTGCTCTACTCTGTCTTGCTCTCCCCTCCTCCTAAGCCTGACAAGGAAAACTCCCCTAAAACCCAAAGGAGATTTTTTTTGACTCATTTCTCCTCCCCAGATTTTCATTATTTCCTATGGAAAATCCACTTCACCCATGGAAAACTGCTTTACAGAAACTTCCATGTAGTTAAAAACTAAGAAAACAATTTTTTTGGAAAACGGAGTGGCACTAACACTTCTGCTAATTCTGACCCAACATAAGGCAGCCAGATGGGGCAGCAGGGACCAGAGCAAGGCCCCAGACAGCTGGATGTGTCCCTGCAGCAGGAAGGGAGGTGAAAGCCTGATGTCCCAGCTGATATCTGAGCAGACTTGCAGATGAAGGTCTATCAGGCAGGTATGGAGATGTGCTGGAGCCACTGGGCTGCGCTGGTGTCCAAACCCATGCTAACTGCTGCTCAGTGGATGGATTAAAATAGAATCAACAGCAGAAGTATGAGATTGCACTTGGCTTTCTTTAATTCAAGAATGATGGAAAAAGTAAACTTCAAGCCAAGTGCTAACACAGCTCTACTAGGAGGAAGCTCCAAAGCAGAGATCTCCCAGGGCCCAGCAGCACCATGAAAGCACGGGGAGGACAGCTCTGCTGAAGTGGTGTCCGATTTGGCCCCAGCTTTTGGGTAGGTGTCTGCTACAGTCATGTGCAGCTGTAGGTCTGTTGCATCTCCATCTGTAGTGTGGGCTGCTGGAGTGACCCTGAGACATGGACAAACTCATGATTATCATATATTTTTTTTTTTCAGATCTTTACATCAAATTCTAGTGTGGAGCGCTAGATCCTTGGTTTGGTGTAAATCAACCTCACTTAGCAGGTTGCAGCTGAGGTTGTCCAAGTGCCTTCAGTGGATCCACAGGGCTTATGGCATCTGCTTCTACAGAGCTTGCAGGTGAAGTACCAGCCTTCAAAAGGCAGCAGCAAATGCCTGGGCAGTCTGGTACTTTCCTCCCGCTTCATCCTGCGTAGCCCTGTGGTACTGGTGGAGGTGGACTCATTCCATCGGCCTTGACAAGGCCACAGATGCATGAAGTGACACAGTTGTACAAGAACTCCAGTTGGCTCTCAGTCCTCGGGAAATTCATATGCCATGTGTCGGGCTGGCGTTATTCATCCCTGGAGGGGCAGCGGCACAGGGATCTCATTACACTTCCTCCGTGTATATTTGCTTTATACCGCTTTGTTTGAGAGCACGCTCGGCAACTCCGTTGTTTGAGTATTGTGCTGGAAAACATACAGTATTTGTGTATCAACAGTGAATAGCAGTCTCCAGACAATCAGAGGGATGCGATTCAAACGGCACAGCAGTATGGGGTAGGCAGGGTGAGGGGTCTTGCACAGGACCTTTCAGAGTAAGGAGGTCAACGTGCTGGGACTTGGGGTGTGAGGACTGGGCTACCTGTGGAAGGGGACATATGAAATGCTTGCTGAGTGTCTGTGTGGCCATTTGTGGCAGAGCCCATGAGTAGTCACTGGTGAAAGGGTTTAACCCTTGTGCTCACGTGAAGCCAACAATCCCTACTTGCATCTGCACAGATGACCAAACCAAGGGGTCATTGCAGAATTTCACGTGTGGAAGTTCTGCCCGCTTCAGGGACTCAACTTCATTTTCTGCCCACTTCAGGGACTCAACTTCACTTTCTGCCCTTCTCAAGGAAGGATAATGGTGGGAGACTTGGATCTTCTGGGTGTTTCTTGGCATTTCACTGGCAGTCTGTAAGATTTATAATGAGGTGCTTTTCCAATTCTGTACAATCCCATTTTCAAAAGCAACTTGGGCTCTTGGCATTCATTTTCCTATGGAAAGTTGGTGAGGACTAGGTTCCTATGGCCTCTAGCTCTAAAATATAAAAGCAATTTGCTTGCACTGGCACTGCTGGCAGTTAGATGCCTAATTGGGATCTGGCTTCAGCACCCATCATTTCTGAAAATGTTACTTCAAACATTTAAACCCTGGTGCTTGGGCAGTTTCTCTGGTTCTTCACAGGCCCACAACCCTGTTAGGAGGCTGTCCAAGAAATGGAAATAAAATCCTGCATGTTGAGAGGCTTGGTTTATGTTTCTGGATTGCTTGGATGGGGTTTTTTTTTGGCAAGCTACTTACCCTGCCTGCATGCCTCTGGTTTGTTTCCATCCCGAAAGCAGAGCTCCTGGTTCTGCCCTCATTTATCCTGATGGTGTTGTGGATTCTGGTGCAGCGCTTGGATACTACACCCGGATGCATGTGCATCTCTTCTGCTGTTCACCACCTTCACCCCCTTATTTCAAAGTGTAAATAATGATGTGTCCTGGGAATAAACAGTAAGTTCAGGAAGAGCTTATAGGTTAGAAAAGATTGACTAATTCTTGGCAAGGGCAAGTTGGCATAGCAGCGTTGACTTCAAGGGAGCTGAATTGATTAATGTTAGCAATGTGGCTGGCCCTGTTTCTCCAGATGTTCTGGTGAATGCCTGCAGATAATGAATCCTGTCTGGAAAATTGCAGAAACTTATGAATATTTGTGGGGTGAAGATGGTGTTACATGGGTTACTATGATCAGCTCCAGGCATAGCTCAACGCAGGGCTCACTCTGCTTGCCGAGGCATCGAATGCTGCCAGAGACACCCTCGTTTGGCTGCGGACAAAGCTGCTGCAGCTGCTGCTGAAGGTGGATTTATCAAGTGAGTGATCGTAGCTTGCCGCTTCTCCTTGCGTGTGTGTGTGACATAAACATCTATTATCTTCATTTGTAAAATTTCTCTGTGGCTCACCTCAGGGCAGATACTTCTGAGAGCTCAATTACAGGCAGTTAGTAGCTTGACAACACTTCTGGCAGATGCCAGCAGAGTGCAAGCGCTGTATCCCCGTCAGACAGCAGATCTCTCTGTTTATTAATGTACTGTCATCAAGCGGTGCCTAAAGTCACCTGGGAAGCTGCTGGGTTTATCAAGGGAATGGAAAAGGATGCAGCCTGGAGCATGAGGTCCTTGTGGCTGTTACAGGAGGGTCCCAAGAGGTCTTTGGTCACATGGAGCCCCATCGGGATGGAAGGGCATCATCCCTGCGCAATGGTCAGTCCTTGTCCCCAAAGACCATGCTGTTCAGACGCAAGAAATTTCATCCCTGTGCTACAAGTGCAAAGAGATGAAGTGATTTGCCCAAGGACATGCAGGAAGCCTGTGGCAGAGCTTGCAATCAAAAGTCAATTCCTGGCCCTCAGCCCACAGTTCTTGTTTACAGCATTAAAGCAGATACAAATCCCATCTGAGGACTGGACCTCTGCTCTCCTGAGGAATCAGAGAGCAGAAACTCTGTCTTTGTGCCAGAGCCACCAACTGAAACAGTCCCTCTGGTGCCTGAGGGTATGGTCCCTGCTGTCCTTTACCTCAGTGTCTCCCCACCTGGTGGGTGACGATGGTGAGGAAGGATCTCTGCAGGATTACAGCACCCAAATGATACCTTTTGAGGCAGCTCTCAAGCAACCTCCTGCTTGGCTGACTGACACAATGACAGTAGGAAGGGGCTAAGAGTCTCCTGCTAGTGGTCTGGGATCTTTTAAAGTTTTATTTATTTAGAGAGGCTTTCATTCCCCTTCTAAAAGGCAGTGGAAGGACTCTGCATGGCCAAATGGCAGCTCCAGTGATCGATCAGTTCTTCCTAACGACCAACATCCTGCAGCGGTGAAGGGTCACAATCAATCACTACCTATTATTATTACATGATGAAATTGTAATTATGGGAGGGAAACACTGCGTTACACTTTCACATCCATCATCCCAGAGCTGCCGGCTTAGGTGGCACCTCTCAGTCAAGTTCAGCGAAGTACTTAATGAAGAAGGTCCATTAGCCACCTTTTCCTTCCCTGCCAACAGGCCTACCCACCTCCTGGTTCCATACAGGCAGGAGCTGAGGCAGAAACAAGTGTGCAACAGAGACATTATTGCACCAAAACTCTTCCAAAAAAATCCCTTGAGCATCCTTACTGCTTCACCGCTGGCAGACAATATATCCCCTAACCAACCCATGTCCTTGGTCCTAAATGAATGATCCTCAAATCTGTGCAAATAGGAATTATTTTTTTTTACTGACAATTCTAAACTCTTTTTTTTTTTTTTTAATGAAAACAGATTGATGTTCTTGGCTGATCACAAAGCTTAAAAACCAGAAAAGAGGAGTAACCCCCTGGAGTTTTGGTTGCCCCAAGAGGAATTATTTTGCTAGAAACAATGTGGAAGTTCAGAAGGGCCTCTTTTGATCAGCACATTAAACAGTTTGATTCTGTTTTGAAAATACCTGAAAAAGCGCCTTTAGAGGCTTTTTATACAGGAGAGAAATTAAGTATTTTGTAGCCAGCAAAAGAAAATCTTTGTTTAAAATATTGGTCAGAAGCTTCCCTCTTATTTTGAAGGGGTCAAATATCTGTCAGAATTGAGCCTTTTGTGGGGCGGTTGGATGGATTTAGGTGACCTCAAGGTCCCTTCTGGACTATCTTCTGTGACCCTATAACATTAATCTCTGTTCTAATGGCCTGATCATCAATTATCGCTGGATAAAAGAAAATGTCATTTGATAATACCGCCCCCCACCCCAGCTGCATTTGCACAGGCTGCTCCCTAGCCCTTGCTCTTGCCATGCAATGCAGGAAAGGGATCTGAGACACACCTGTACTGATTTTTGGGTTCTACTGAGGGTTGTTGGGAACTGTTACTCATTATGTTGGGGTTGGATATGTTCCTGTACCACCCTGGAACACAAGGAGGATAAAATGCCCATCACATCCCTCAGCCTAGACCTCCCCAACAAACTGAGCTGGCGTAGGTGAGTCCAGGTGCCTTGCTCTGGCTAGTGAGAGTAGAGGGGATCCGGGTCAGTTATAGCCCTGAATTATGCATCTCATGGGACTGAGGTGGATCTGGACCAAACTAACCGTAGGGCTGATCTCTAGTCTCAGGGCAGCTCTGGGAAAGTGGAGAAGAGGGGTTTTGCCTGCAGCAAAACCGCAGTAACTCTGGTTGCGTGTACATGAGTAATCATAGAATCATTTAAGTCGGAAAAGACCCTTGGGATCATCGAGTCCAACCATCAACCCCACTCTACAAAGTTCTCCCCTACACCATATCCCCCAACACCACAGCTAAACAACTCTTAAACACATTCAGGGATGGTGACTCCACCACCTCCCTGGGCAGCCTGTTCCAGTGTCTGACCACTAAATCATTCCTCTCTTTGTCCGATCACCACAGCCAATACAACATATCTTTTTTTCTTTTCTTTTTTTTTTTTTTTCCAAGGGCAATTTAGTCTCCAGCCCTTCTTTTCCCCATGTACAGGGCTCCCAACAATGCCAGAAGTCTTCCCTACCCCCATGGGGTGACTGTTTTTTTTCTTTCCCCCTCTGCCCCCCATTGCTTTTATATTCACATGAACCATCTTTGCACTTTCCTGCTAGGTGCTTTGTGATGTTAAAGGGTACAATCATTTTTTCCTTATCTTTTCTTGACTGTTTCCCCCTATCTCCCTCAATAGTAATTAAAGAAAAATTGTTTGTAAAATCTTCAGCATACAGGTGGCAAGGCTGGGTTAGAAACAGTGGTTTTCTGCTGCAAAAACATCCAAAGTGTCTCATGGCTGTCTGTGTTTGGAGTAACCCTGTGCTGTGCCAGGAACGCTAGTACTTGGGCACTTAATCTATTTGTCGGCTTCACTTGATCCTGAAGATGGGACTTGCACTGAGCTCTTGGCAAGCTCTGCCTTGAGGAGGATGCCATTGAGTTGGAGAAGGCCCTGAGCTGCTGGTCCAAAAAACTTTTGAAGTGCTTCTTATCTAGAAAAACAGAAACTTTCTAAACACAGAACAAAAAAGGAGGGGAAAAAAACTCCAGCGTCACTGAGACAATCTTCCTCTTGCAACAAACTACTGGAGTTACCGTGTCCCCTGGCAAGGGAGTCTCTCCGGTTATTCTTAGACAGACCTTGTTTATAAAAATGTTAGTACAGAGTTCACAATAACAGAACCCCAACTGACCTAGAGTGTGTATTAAATAAATAATAAATGGGAATAAAGTATCAATGAGTGGTGTCTATAGCAGACATCTGTTTTCTCGCTGGCCTGCAGCCATACCTCTCCGGGCTGTGATCTCGTCAGCCAAGCGAGGTCAGACGAGTTCAGCTCTTGGGTGAAGAGAGGCCTGTGGATGGCAGTGCTAACGGGAGCTGTGTGTGGGTACGGGGAGTGTGGAGGTTTGTTCTTCACCGCTGCCTGCCCCGCCTGAAAGCAGAGGGAATGACAGTCGCCGACCTCCCAAGGATCATCTTCTTGAAATCCCGGACCCACTGCCAAATTTCGGTGGGTAGGTGTGTGCTGCACGGGGGTTAGCAACAGCTTCTGTCCAGAGATTGTTCCTGTGGGGTGTGATACGCTCCGATGTTTTTATGGGGTGCTGAATGGCAGAAAGGCGCCAGAGTCGCTTCTTGGCAAGCGAACAGCATAAACACCCAAACAAATGTCAATCGGTGCTATTCCCAGGAAGGAGCCAAAGGTGTAGCAGATTTCGGAAGGGTTTTAATAAAAAGGAAAGCAGAGGAATGTTTTCACAGTGATAAAGCAGTTTCAGATGGCGCTGACTGATGTTAGTGGGGCTTTGGCAGAGAGCAGCCCGTAGGATAACCAGATGTGGACTCTGAATCTGCCTGATCATCAGCAGGAGAGTTTTTAGCTTGGAGAACTAGATTTTCCTACCTAGAGCACAGACATTAATAGATGCAAAGGCCTTTGTTGAGGTGAAAAAGAAGTTTTTTTTTTCAGTTTTATCCCCTTACTCCTAAAAGTAGACTCCGCTGTGCCTTTGGTCCCCTTAAAATTGTGGAATTGCCCATTGTAGGCAGCCCATAGCTGTCAGTCCATCACCCCTGTTCTGTGCACGCTGTGAGCAGAGCCGAATACATCTTGCGATGTGAAAAACAGCGCTTGTGTTGCAGCTGGAGGAGGAAACAAATCTGCTGTCCCAAACAAATTATCCCCTTTCAGGCTAGAATTTCCCTTCCCTGCCCACGGCTGCCCACTGACTGCACTGGCTCGGGGCTCCCCCCTGGCTGAGAAGAGCGTTTTGCTGCACTTCAAAGTGCTTTTTCCTTTCTACATCTGCCCTCTGCCATCCCTAGTGCCATCAGCTGCTCAAAACCAAGATTTCTTTCCCATTGCAAAAGGCTACTTGGGGAAAACTTACCAGAAAGGCAGCATCTACTGGGCTCAGCCTAGAAATCCCTTTTTCCTATCTGGTTATCTCTCCTTTCCAGTCTTTGACTTGCTGGCACCGCAGCTTGCCTGAGGCTCTGTGTTTCCTGCATAATGTTTGGTTTTGGGGCAATGGATAGAACACCCGGCATGCTCACCCAACACTTTGGGTTTGTGAAGAACGAGGTCGTATTGTCCAGCTGAGCTCAGTCTCTTGGGCTGTCCCAGCACAGAGTGGGATGTGGGAGATGGTACGAGGTCCCTCTGTGCTTTTGGGGGCTTAGTGCTGCTTTCGGTGGCTTAGCTGCAGCCAGAGCCTTGTTCATGACACATCACTCGAGCCGAGTAATATCTTAAGTGATTCTGAGTCTAGCTTTGCTGTTGGAAATGAGGGCATGATGGCAGGGGCGGGGGGTTCTGTTTTGCTTTGAATTAGCTTCTACTTCTGAGGCCTCAATTACACTCGGGTCATGATTTCTAGAGTCTTTTTTTCCTTGCAAGCATTAACGCTAGAAATAGAGTTAAATTAGAGAGTTGAGAGTTGCACATATAATAGTGTGCGTCCTTGTGCTAGGGATTTAAGAGAAATGCCAAATATAATGGATTTCATGATAAAACCTGCAAAAAAAGGGTAGCTCTGTGTGTTGACAGCTCCTAGAGTGGAGCAGAAGTTGTGTTGATGTTATCATCTACTTAATTAGACGTTTTGAGCCTGAAAGACTGCACACTGGAGATGTCATTGGCTGCATGTAGTTTGAAGGGAGGGTTCATAAGTAGTATTTGGCCTCTGAAAAAGGCCAATTAGGATAAATGACACTTTAGCCAAAATGACAGAACATGAGCGATTGCCTGGGAGACGGGTTGCTAATGGGTGGCTTTCAGTTCATGTCTGCCTGCTTAAAAGCTGTCAGAAATCTTATGTCGAGACAAGCAGTTTCTTGTTTCCGCCCCCTCGATGGATTGAGGGGAAATGGTTGTTCCTCTCCAGTGTGCTCCCAAAGGTGCAGACATGTACCTGCCCCGAGGGGCTGGAAATGGAGCCAGAGCCCTTCAGCCGCTGCCGGCGAAAGATCAGGGCAAACTCCAAGGGACTGAGCAGAGAGTTACTCAACCCCTCCTCAAACCCAGGGTCTACCCGGTACTGCCATGGTGAAATACTTTCCCCTTCTCCTCTGTGGTTTTCCACCTTCACCCAGCTCCTTGCAACCCAGCTGGTCCCACCTCCGCAGCTCCTTGCAGGGTCAGCACCATGAGTCCATCCTCACTGGGCATGGAGAGCAGTACCTAGGCATCAAATTCCTCCTCAGGTGTTTGTCCCTGCTGGTTTCTCCTTGGAAGAGGTCAAAATGAGACCCATGCATAGCTCAGAAGGCCTGGGTTAGAGGCCATGAGGGGAGTGGGACTGGGAGAGTCTTGGGAGAGCTGGTCTCTCCTGGCTGCTGAGACAGGCAGCTGTGGAAGTTATGAGTCTTAGAGATGGACATCTGGGGAAAGCGCAGGTCTTTGTTTCATCAAACTGATGAGAGAAGGAGCAGGGCAGCTCCAGGTGTTCCATCCGTCCATGGGGGTGAGTCAGGCCGAGAGGTGTAGTCACACTAGATTTAATTCAAAGTAATGAGCTATGGAGGTTCACCAGTCTATGAGGGAACGGGAATGCTCTTTCAGGATCCTCACTCAGAGTGTGGTCACTGGTTTTGGAGGAAAGCTGTCACATGCTGTGTCACTTTGATGGCAAACAGCAGCCCAGCAGGGCCTAGCACCGGTGAGTCCTCTGCAAGAACCATGCTTCAGCTCCCAAGCACTGCAGAAGTGGAAACGAAGGGGAACCTCAGGGCTGATTTCCCCCTCTTGAGGCTGATAAAACTCCACCGAGGTTATAGCCCAGCAGCCAGGAGTGACAGCACTGAAGTCTGGGGGGATAGAGCTGGTGTTCCTCCAGCGCCGCAGTAACAAATACGGACCAGGTGGGTCCATCCTATGCCACCGTGCTGAACTCCATAACCTCCCACCTTTCTGGAAGTCTGCCTTTAAATTTACCTTAATTACTAATGCAACACATCTGTTAGAAATAGTATAAGCTCAGGTTAAGGGAAGGGATTAGGATAAGGTTTTGGATACATTTGAAGTGCCTACCGTGCTCAGTACTTCTAATACTGGAACATTTAAATGAACAAAAAAGCTGTTTCAGAGCCCTGAGTCATCAGCTCATTATTGAATTTACGGTATAGTATGCCTAATTGAGATTTAGGAGAATGCATTGTACATGTAAGCACCCTTTTTGTGCTTGCACGTATGAAGGGGCACAACGTCAGAAAACCTTCCTGGCTCTCCCCTGCCTGGGACATGGGCTGCGGTTTCTGTACAACCCCCAGAGCCGGGAGCAGACGCAAACCCCGAGGGGCTCCCACATCCTCCATGGGCACACACTGCTGCAGGGCCGGGAGGCCCGGGGACACCTTCAGCCCCAGCCCTCCCTCTGCCCTTGGAAAATGGCTTACCGTTCCCATCCCTGCAAATGGGAATCATTTTTAGGCTGACACAGAGCTTTTGAAGGCCTGTTACTAGTAAAAAAGAGCTGGGGTGTAAGGGTGGGCAGCACAACCAAAGAGGAATCGTACATCCAAAATATCAAGGACTGAGCCAGAACCAATTTTCTATAGCTGTGGCGTCCTAAATCCATTCTTAAGCTGCCTCAGAAGTCAGCAGAAAACTGGGGATGCTTCCAAAATGTGGCTGAGGTTAGCTGCGGAACATAGACCCAAATGTTAGGTATGATACACCTAGGCCAAAGCTAATTATCTCAAAAAAGAGTAATTCTGTTGGGTGCAAGCGAAATACTGTTTGGCTTGCATTTACATGTTGTCTGAAATCATTTGTCAACAATCTTCTGTAATTAGATCTTGATTTAGGCTAATCATTATATGCCTTGTTAACTCAAAGTGTGTATTTAAATCCCCATTGAACGAATTAGGACAAAAGCACGTGCTGAAGAAATACAAAATACTTTTAGTGACTTCACAAAAAACACTGAACTGAAATAGTCAGCCTTTTTGCCATTTCAACTGTTCTTTCCACTGGCAAAGAAAAAAAACAATCCATTAATCAAATATCATGAGCTGTCTCCAATTATTTTGCCAAGCTGGGAAATTAGTGCAAATTCCACTCTGGAAATGTGAAAGTAAAATGTGCCAGCACAATAAAGCGTTTTAAAACCACTGCTGAAAAAGTGGTGACATGGTGGCTTCATTCCAATTTTCTATCTATGTTGTGGGTTGTTTTTTTTACCTTTTGTCCCTACAGAAATTCCAGGACTGAGTCAATTTTGCAAAAGTCACTTAGGCTCCGCCAGGACTGAATTTGCAGCCTTGCTAATGTAATTAACGTCTATTAAGCGACCGTGTACCCTGAGCAGCTTAATAGGAAAATCTAATAATGTTTCCTATTGGAATGTTCCCTGTTAAATCGTCAAAGTGCTTTAGTGTATGTTTTCTGTAGGCAGCATTGTTTAATGGAAATGTTACACAAATTAGTATTAGGCCCTTGGTGAAGTGGGATCTTTAATTTAATTTGATTTTACAGCCAGGACGCAGAATGATTGCCGCTTTGGCCTTGCCAGCATGCGGCCAGGCAGAATTAGGTTTTGCTGGGATTACCTTTGTAATGAGTCCTCCATCATTCTCGCCTACGGAGCGGCAGAGGCTCGGTTATTAGCTGAGCTGTAAATGGCATTAATAACGTCCTTGTGGAGCAATAGCGTGGCAGGATGGTCTCCATAAAAATAGGAGTCCTGTGGCTGACCACTGTTTTGTTATGTTTTGTTTTGTTTTGTTTTTTAAGGTGGGTAATAAAAGAAGAAAATGGAAAGCTTGTGCCTTTGTTTTTGTTTGGCCTGAGGGGTGATGGGAGCGGAGGTGCAGATGTTTGTATAAAGCCCCACTTTCTGTTTGCTGAAGCCCCCGTTGAGTTTGCTGGGGGTTTGAGCCGTGGCAGTTCATGGAGCAGGGTCAGAGCTCCCCAGGGGCCCTAGTGCCAAGTCCCCTCTCTGTCCCTGTCCCGAGGGTGCAGAGCAAACAGCCGGCTCTCCATCTGGCCACGGGGGGGACAGGCGGGGTGGGAGAACGGAGACTGGTGTGGTTCCAGCCCAGCCATGAGTGCCCACACCTGGGTAAGGTCTCTGCCATCCCCATCTCACCCCTGGGGGAACTGAGCTGCGAGGAGGGCGATGCTCCTGTCCCCTCGGACCTGGGAAAGTGGTGAAATCCCAAAGGAAAGGAGCTGCTTCTCTTTTCTGTAACTACACAGTCTCCTTGGGCAGGGAGTTAGCTGGCTTGCGGGGAAGGATGCCAGGACTAGTAAATGCCCAAATTTAGCCTCTTCCCTACACAATCAGAGTAGCAAATGGTAACGCTGTGTGAGGGAGATGCTGGGATTAGCTCAGGCTGGGGTGGTGCAGCTCTAAGAGTTCAGTCCCAGCAAAATACTAACTAAAAAGACAAGGTTTCTTCCTCTTTTAGTCATTTGTCTTCTGGAGAGAGGAAGGGATGAACGTCCCCCTGGATTTGAGGTGAGCAAGGAAGGCAATTTGTTTAGGAAACTCACTGAGATGGTTCAGTGTCTGCAGTTTAAATGTAAAGGGAAAGGTCTGCCTCTCTCTTCAGGCTGCTGCTTTAACTCTCCCCAGGAGAAAACTGCCAGGCCAGGGGTTCTTAAATTTTTCATCATGCAGGCAAAGCTGTTTCCTTCTCTTGCACGGAGAATTTCTTCTTCAGAGCAGACTGATTAATTCTCTCCCATGCACCATCTTGTACTTTGGGTCTCGCTGCACGGTTCCTGCAGCCCCTTCGGCAGCATCGAAGACTTTCACAGATGTATCTGAAGTCGAGACCTCCACCAGGAGCAGCTCCCAGTGTAAATTGGGTTGGTTGTGCTGCAAGAATAGCAAATTGCTGAACACTTTGTTGAGCAGCCTTCTCCAGCTCTGCTTCCCTTAGAGCACCAGTATCATAGAACCATGGAATGGTTTGGGTTGGAAGGGACCTTAAAGACCATCCAGTGCCACCCCCCTGCCGTGGGCCCTCCCACCAGACCAGGTTGCTCCAAGCCCCGTCCAACCTGGCCTTGAACACCTCCAGGGATGGGGCAGCCACAGCTTCTCTGGGCATCCTGGGCCAGGGTCCCACCACCCTCACAGCAAAGAATTTCTTCCTGACATCTAATCTATATTGGTGCAAGTAGCTAGCGTTGGGTTGTGCAAGTATCCAAGCCAGCCCTGAGCCCGGGATAGCCGGGTTTGATTTCGATTTAATTGAAATTTCCCCTAAAGCACTGGCCCAGCAACCCACCCCTACATGCTATAGCATCTTCCAGAAAAGCCCCGTGAGCAAGGCAAGGGCTTCTCTGGGTACCGATCCCCTCCTGAACACGGAGATGCTAAAACAAACCTGAGAGCTGAGGAATGGCCATGGATTTCCTGGCGTGGTGAGTTGGGAGCCAGCTGTCCTGATCATAAAGAAAATTGGCCTCTTTTTCCAAAAAAGTTGATAGGTGGGGTAATTCTGACACAGACAAAATTGTCTCCCTGGCTCTTGATAACATTTAAACAAAGCTAGATCTAAATTGATAGTGTTGGTATGTAAGGGCAGGGGAATAGGAAAGGGTGTAGAGAAGGCGAATGATTTGGGCAGTTTTCAATGGAAAATGGTTTTAATAACAATAAACTCATTCTACCGGCTTGTAAAACAATGAACTTTAAATCCCGGTGTCCTCTGAGAGAAAAGGCCCTAGAGCAGTGGCTACTTTGACAAGAAGCATTGAATAGGGAAAAATCCACTTCTTGTGTAGTTCCCGTTACCAGCTACGGGTGCCTGTACCCACGAAATGTCTTTATTGTAGAGTTTGGCTTTGGCAAAGGAAATTAAATAGCTGTCGGTTCCTCACACTGATGAGTCTGTAAGACTTTTGCTTGAGTTTGGTAGTGATTTTTTTGGTAGGTTGTTTTTTTTTCCCATGAATATTCAAGCAGTTTTCAGAAGTTGGCTGGGCTCACTTCGCTTTAAATTAGGGAAACTGAGGCAAAAATGGGGTTGTACCTTGCCGAAGATCATAAAATAAATAAGTGACAGAGTTTGGGGTAGAACCCATTGTTTTTCTTGCTTCAAGCTGGCTGTGCAGAGACTGGAGAGGGCACTAACGATGCTTCCCTGGAAGCACAGGCTCAGGACCGTTTCCCTTGCCCCTGAGCCAAGCTCTCTTCCAGCAGCAGGGTTGTATGCCCCCCTCCAAACACCTTAACTCAACGATTGATATGTTCGCTGGAAGGCCTTACACACAGGCAGATGCAGCAGTAATGGTACTTGATAAAATCCTTCCATTTTCTTGATTTGGTAATGGATGTTAGCAGTGTAACGCCTGCACGGAGCGTGTTTTCATACTGTCAGCACAAACCACGGGGCAATGATCGATGAGATGTTGGGTCCTTGGCAGGAGCAGGGGCAAGAGAAGACGCCGCCTTGCAGTATTTGGTTCTTATTTGCTACCTGCGAATGCAAACAATCAGGCTGGGGCTTCCCTGGTCATGAAACCACCTGATCTAGGAGCAGCACAGAGACAGAGCTCTTCTCATGCCTGTGGTGTTGCTGTTCGGTCCTCACGCCTCTTATGTTTTTCTTGGTTGAATATTGCCACCCAACTAAATTTAAATCAATTTATCTCTTGTGGGATATTGTGTTCCTGAAAGTTTTTGTGAGTGCTGGGTGAAACAGGATTGGTGGGTTAGAGGAGAGTGCTATGTGCGTCCTCGCTGGTGTCATCTGAGTGTACTTGTCCTTGCCGCACACCTTCTGAAGGCACGAGGTGGCTACAGAAACATGATCTCTGCAGGACCCGAGTCACTTCCATAAATATGAGAAAATAAAGTTGCTGCTCAGGGGGAAAATTGGTAGAAGCTGTTGTCTGGGGTGGCAGGACATGATGCACCGAGCACGTCCCAGCCATGGCACATGTCGTCGCTGTGGTTAAGGCTCTCCAAGGAGATGTTGTTAGTGTTTGTCCTTGTAGAGGTTGCAGCTGAACTTCCTGATGCAGGGTTTGGAAGCTGCTGTGGTTTGAATCTTCCTGTGATCTGGGGCAGTGAAACTGGAAGCAGAGGGGTGAGAAAAGAGACTGAAAGGTGGAAAAGAGGAGACAAAGTGGAATATTCTGCTAGCTTTTATCTGCAGAAAAACCTTTGTGTGTGTGCTGTTTGATTTTGTCAGAGATGTTCTTGTCACAAAGATCTTTTTCTGCAGGGACAGTATCTGGGTGATGCTGATATGAGCAGGAGTTTTGGATTTGTGATGGGCTATCTGGTTTGAATCAAATAAAGAACCACTCTGAATCCCTGCCCAAAACACAAATGAACCCTGCAGCATGTTAACAAGACGAGAAAGTCTGGCCAATTCATTTAATCTGTTCCAGGCTCCTCTTGGCTTCCAGGTGTTCATCTCGGATCAGAAGCCAAAACATCCTGGGAGAGGCTGTCATATTTCCAGCCCATCTGATAAGGCTCACGCCTCTGAGCCGGCATGCCGCTGCAAGATTCCCCCTCTGCCTTAGCCAGGGATGTCAGGTTAGGCCTTCAAGGCCAGATCCAAACTGGAAACGTAAAAATAAAGGTTGTGTTGACCAAACGCCTCACTGGCTGTAATGCATTTGACCTCATCGCTCTCCTTTGGGACATGTGCTTTGTTTCACAGCTGGGCAACTAGTTTTCTTGTCCAAAGTCACATCAAATCCTCATGGCCATGTCGCTATTTAAAAGGATGTAGGGGGCTGTGCAAGCAAGTGGCAACCCCATCTATACATCAGCCAATGCTAAAGAGGTCCAAGCTCACCTCTGTCCCCAGATAAGTCTACATGACAGCCACATGCTTCCTTGCTGACAGAGCCATGCTAGGACCGCTCAGGTATGCCCAGGCTCTCAGGTGGACTTAATGAAGCAAGGAGAGCCCTGTGCTAATGTGGGAAGTGTTTTGGGGCTGGTGATGGCCATGCTCTTTAGCTTGAAGCACGTCTGCTACAGTCACATCCCTTACAGCAGAGCAAGAAGCACTGAGCTTGGACTTCCCTGTTCTTCCTTGGCTCTCTGAGCTCTTACTTACTTTGGAGAGAGCAGAAGACTTTGTGGTGGGGCTCAGCAGCCCATGCCGGAAGGAGGAAGCCCTCTGAGCTGTGCTTTGCCTCCCCAGGAGCAACCTCCTCTAAGGAGCCTGGTGGGGTGGAGAAGGGGGAGAGAAGCAGCGAGGAAGGGGGGAAGACTCATCCCTGGTGCTCTTCCTGAGCACTCGATGGGTGTTGGACTGCCCCAGGCAAGGCTAAAACTCAACCCAAGGGTCTTGTGTTTGCCACAAAACCTGGTTTTTCTAATAGTTACATTGAAGACGCTTCAGACTGACTTTTCAGTGTATTCTCCTACCAACACCATAAGTACTTGCAATTTTTATCACCCAAAGAGCTGAATCTAGTAACTTTTTTCCTTTAGGCTTCGGAGGAAACGGAAAGGTACTTACCTTATGTTTTATTCATTGCAGTCACCATCTCTTGTTAATTTACTTACATTATTTACAGAATTTTAAAGTATTTTGTGTGTCAGGCAGCATCCCAGGCCTTATAAAATGCTAATTTTCAAACTGTATCAGAGGCAAACATCTTTCCTGGGCCTCTAGGTAGATAAAGGGTCATCCCCATTCTTAATTTATTTTTCATGATTCTATATTTAAATGCAACAAAGCCTGCTTGAATGGCAGATCTCAGCCAGCCCACTTCTCTGTGTGGTTAAATTTTATGAAGATCCATTGTGGTTGTGTTACTGGTACAATAAATTTAATTTTTGATCTAGTGCCCTTAATTACTAAGGATGACTGAACCTGGTTTAAGTACAGGAATAACTGTCTTGGATCTTTGCCCTAAATGGGAGTGAAACATAAGGTTCAGAAAGTTCAAGTAACTTTCTGAAAAGAAACTAAGTTTTATTTTCACAGTTGCTTCTTTGCACTTCCTGATTCCAGCCAGAGAGGAAGTGGGGGGAAACCCAAACCCCAGAAGGCTCTTAATATTTTAGGTTTTAATCTCGTGTCTGTGAGCTCTTGGCAAATTGGTCCTGTTCCCAGCCTTGGGATGCTTGAATCTTTTGAAGTGCCGGGACAGTTGACACCATAAAATTGGGCAATACAAAGATTTAGGGACATTTTAAGATAGTCTAAATCATTGTGACATGCCTGAGCCATGTGTTTCCTGCTGGTCAGTTGTCTCTCAAGGTTTAAGGCCAGTCAATAGGAAACACTTGACGTTAGATTTGGGTGGCGTTTAGCCTGGCAGAATATGGACATGTGTATGTAGTCACCATAGCACATCTTATGAGCCTTTTTGTCTCTCAGTCACAGTGGTTATTGCCACTGGTGTTTGTTGTACTTCTCCCAGTTGTCCTTTGGTGCCCCAGTGGTCCTCTGCCCAGCTGGGAAGACATGAGCGGTCTCTCCACTAATGGGGAACAGGGCATATTCCAACCACTGCTAATGGCTCTAGAGAAGTCTTAGGGGGAAATGAGGTATTTTGACGTGAAGCATTGTGTTCCTGCTTGTGGGACATGGGAGCAAATAACCCTGCAGGTCTGGAGTTGCTTCAGGAGAAGGGAGGCCATGGCTGGGGACGCAGAGCAAAGGTGGGTGCAGATGGGTGCAAGGGCCAGGCATGAACCTGAGAGCGACCAGGGCTGGATTCGGCAGGCAGTGCCAGGACACTGCAGCAGCAGCGAGTTCTCCTTTGCGGACAGAGCTTTGGGCTCCTGCTGTTATTTAGAAGGGAGAGCATTTCTCTTCTGCTCCTCCTGACGTCTGCCTGAATAAGGGTACCTCTTCTCCATCTGTTCAGTCTCTGGCAACCCTGGTGTGTCAAGGCCCCACCATTCCTCATGGGTGTCATGTCAAGGAAAGGTCAGTGGTAAATAAAGAGGTAAATAAAGTGATTTAATCTCAAAATTAGTTTAAAGGTGGCATTGTTCTGGCTTTTCCTACCAGAGGGATATGCTCTGATGTAATGCCTCTGATCAAAAAATGTTGGCAGACTTGAAGACTTCATTTGAATTTTGTAGCCACTCCGAGAAGCAAAGCAGGGATATCAAGTTGCAAACACATGGTCTTGGTAATTATTGTTCGGTGCTTGGAGTTTCATGAAAGTTTCGAGATTTTTTCCAGTAAATGCATCATGGTATGTAACGTACGCCAGCTCTGAGCTGCCGCCTCAATTAACTGCGAGTACAGGGCTTTATTGGTGAGATGATCTTGGGTGAGGTAGAGCGATGCAACCTGCAACCTGAGCACAGGCAGCCTGAGGGTCCCCTTCGAACCCTTGCTCCTTGGAGGCTGAAGCCAAGCTCCCAGCACCTCACAGTCCAGATATCTCTAGCTACACAAAAAAACTAGCTCGGTGGCACAACCAGGCTCATGAACCAGTGTGTGTAACGGTATCGGCAGAGGGAGACGTGGCCGTGCATGCAGTACCCGTGATATGTGATATTGTGATGTGAAAGAAGGTGGCTCAGCCCCAGAATAGCACTGGGGCATCTTGTGGTGAGGGGGCAGCGACTCCTGGAGTTCCCAGTGGCACAGCAGCCAGGCAGTGATGGCTGTCACTGGGACAGGGTAGACCAGGACATCATCTTTAAGGCCCAGCTTCTTCCCTCCATATCACTTTTGTCATTCCTGAGGTTGTTTTAGGTGTAACTGGTAAAGTTCTGGTGAGGCTGGTTAAAGTTCTAACACGTTTTTGGAGGGGGCAGTTGTGCTGTTTCCAATCGTGATGATATCTTTTCTGGAAAAATGGCAGATACATTTTTTGGAAATGAGTGGGAAACCTCAGAGGTTTCCTGCTGCTGAAAGCCAGTGAGGTCCGATGGTGGGGCTGTTACGTCCTTCCAGCCCTCACTTCGGAAACAAATACCTACAGGCCAGGCCAGTCCAGTGGACATCATGGTCCTGACCCCTGTCAGAGCACAGCTAAAATCTTTTTGCCACTTTGAAGTTAGCCACTGTGTTCCCATGGAGGTGCACACCTCTGATGGACACTGAGAGGACAAGTGGTTCCACTCTGTTAAACACTAAGAAGAGCTGAGTGAAGTGCAAGGTTTTCCAAGACTGAGGAGTGTTAACAATAACCAGCTCAGGTTGAGGGGTCTGTCCTTGATGTTAGGCTTTGTTTTGGGGGTTTTCTTTTCCAAGTTAGCAACCTGCATGCATGTGGCACTATGCTGCTCAAAAATTCTTTGCATGTGCGCTGTAGCTGGAAGGAATACACTAAACATACAAAAGCTGTCATTCTACTAAGGAAAAAAAATCCTATTTTCTGCCTGGCCCCACTCAACTCAGTGACACAGTCCTAGGTGCTGTGTTCCAGTCAACCCATGGACCTCCATCACCACCCATCCACCATATGTAAGACCACCATCTTCTCTGGCTATTCAAGTTGACTTGAATATGCATTGCGAAATGTTCTCCCTTTTCCCCAGCCTAACTTTGCCTTTTACTCCACTATGAGGTGAAAACATCCTTCCTGAGGGTCTGGCGAATGCACTCCACATGGTGTTTGCCAGCATTGGTTAAATCTGAATAAATAAATCTACCTGTTCCCAAAAGGAACCTACTCGTTCTGTGATGTCACAGTCTGGCCTTGGTGACATCGGTTAATCATCACCGGAATTATTGTGACGCCCCAGGCAATTACTGGCCAAAGCAGACGGGAGCTAGTTGCTGAATGGAGGAAGAAAAAGATTCTCTTTAGATAAGAGTATGGGAAAAGAAATAATGGAAATTGCATGATAGGCTAAAGGAGCTTTTTATGTGCAGAATGTAATATTTCCCTGTCTGGCAGAGATGAATTCTTTTTTTGCAAGGTAAAGAACCTCCAAGGAAATCCACTCTAAATAGGCTGGTGTAGCCAGATACAATAGCAAGATATTGCTTTTTTAAACAGACTATAATTATAAATCCATGTACCTGGAGATAAATGAAGGGGGGGGGGGGGTGTTTCTTTGAGGGCTATATTGGAATGTCTCTGGATCCCAGAAACCTGCTTTATACACACAAAAGCTAATGTATTCCAAGCTGGATTCCCCCATCCGATCATTTCCATTGCACTTGCTGCAGTGTATTATACTTCCAGGATGTAATTTGCTTTAGTGAAATTGTCATTTTTATTCCTAAATAGCTAGTGACCACTGGGCTAAAGATAGCTCTCCAGAAAGTGACCTTGAAGATCACACACCATTACCGACGCCTTGTTTAAATTGCAGAGAAATGTTAGGACTGCATAATAAGATGTTGATTGTCAGGCTAAGCAAGCAAGCTGAGATGAAGATGATGTTGGGAACTACTGCTTTGCCGTCTTTGCCTGGACTGTTCAAAATGCTTTTCTCCATTCTCTGTTCATCCGCTATCTCTTCTCTGCAAACTTCCCGGAGATAAGTTTCAGCTCTTCTTGGACAAATATTGTTCAGAATAAATAGGGAGGCAGAGCAAAAGTGTTTGTTTTATACCTCAGTGGGGTGATAAAAAAAATCTCCATGTAAGCTGCATCCCCTGTACCATTGTTCCTTTGTGTTTTTGGCAGAAACAGTTTGGGCTGTATTGATTCCTTGTGAAATGTAATGTTAACAAATGTGTAGCAACAACGGAAGATGTTTCTTTCTCTCGCTTGTGAATTTTGTGAGCCCTGAGGATTTTTTAACCTTTATTCCCCAAATACCTGGTTGGAAATTTGGTGAGGTTCGTGGGAAAAATTCGTGCAATAATTATCTGCCTGTTCAGCTGGCTTGTCTTCCCAGATGGGGGCTGTGGTATCTGTGTCATGCAAGGTGTCAAAAATAACAAAAATTAAATATCCATGAAACTTCGGATACAAGACAGCAGTGAAATAATTTGCTAACTTTTTCCCCCCCTTAAAAATCCTAATTATTTTAAAATTTTAATGGGAAAAAAAATTTAATTTTAATGGGAAGGCTCCTGGGCAATTTAGTCTCATTCCTGCCTTATTCTTGGTTTTTTTTACCAGACTTTTTACCGTAAGCCCATACAAGCATTGCAATAGCCTGCAAGCTGAGGGAGCTGCTGGCAATGCAGCCTGGGAACAAAGCTGGGTACCGCACCATGCTTTAGAGGTGCCAGCAGCATCAGGGAAGAAAATCTGAAGCTTGCTTTGCTATTTTCCATCTCCTAGCAGGAAAAAGGCTAGTAAGGGGAAATTAATGGGGATCAGCCCCTCCTGGCACCCATCGAATGCTTGTTTTTAAGGGGCAGATTTCATCCAAATCTCAGTAAAATGCATCTAACCCATGTACTTTGTGCCGTAGCGCTCAGCTCACAAGCTGCCCTCCAGCGCTGCCGCTGCGGACCATGCTCTGAAGTGTCAATCCCATAATAGTCGGCTTCTCCATACGTGACCTCCCCGCATCGTGCGGCTGTTGGCAGGGTGATCCAGGTGCGCTGCGCTGTAAGTACAAGCTCCCAACATGCTCTCCCTCCTGTAGTTTACGGCTTTCACCGTTCTGGCAGGGAACAAAAGGATCTGACCTTCCTAAGGGCGAGCAGGGAAGTTACTAAATAACCACATTCTCCCTTCCCCAAAAGGCTGTAAATTGCGCTGAATTAGTGGTTTCACGATATGCCAGATGCGAAGCCGTTGTAAGCCACCAAATGATTTTTAATTGGACTTGAACCAGGGGAAATGCTTTACCATGGAAAACTCCCGCTGTCCCTCTCTCACAGAGCACAGTTTGCTGCCTGCTCTCTCCAGCCATGCTCTGGAAGCACTGGTGGTGTCCATGAGTCTGGGAGGGACGTGGTCCACCCCAGGAGAGGTCACCTCTCCTTCTTCCCCCTTCCCCTGAGGCACAGAGATACCATCCAGCTTTCAAATCGCTGTTAGCCTCTCCTTCGAAAGCTCAAGGACACCTCAAGGTCTTTTGGACTTGGTGAAGATTTGGCCGTGTGAGAAGGACCTGGGTGCTGGGGTGAAGGTGGGCAGTGCTGGAAAGCCCACAGCCTCTTGTGGGTTTGGGGTGGTTGGTTTTGGGAACAAGGTCCTACAAGCTAGAGAGATGATGACAAGTGGAGGAAACAGCTCTACTCCTTTGAGAAGAACTTCATAAATGGTAGCAAAACAAGGCCACAAAACTAGCACGTAAACTAACTTGTTTTGTGCCGCTTGTCCTTCAGCTGCAGCTTAGATTCGCATCCTTCCCTTTCTGAAGAAGGCAAGACAACAAGCGCCACAATGGACTTCTTTTTTTGCCTGTGTAACTTTTATGAAACACCACAAAAAGCTCCCCTCCTTTAGAATATAGTCCTTCCAAAAGGGCTCTTGCACACTTTCTCCTCCTCCTTGTTATTTTTTCCATGCTTTGACATCGTTATGTGAGGGACGTTACTGAGCTCCTAAGTGGAAGAAATGGTTCTGAGCCAAAACATAGAGCTGAAAAAAAAAAAAAAGTATTTTCCGTGGCTCCATCTAAATGCAGCCAACTCGTTTTTCTGTAGCTCCAGGTTTATAGGAGAGATTTCTGACGTCCTACCCTGAGGTCACCAACTTGTGGGAAAGTAACACGTGGTCGATCAGACTTGTGATTTCTTCGTCCCCAGCCAATAAGTATCAGTGCTACTTTTCACACCGTTGGGGAATGACCCTAATTAGGCTTATTAAAGTTTGTTCTATATTAATTGTGTGGCCACGATCCTACAAACACCTCTGCATATGTACAAATGTTATTCATGTCAAAAGCATTCCTGCTAAAGTCAATGAGGTTGAATCCATGCTGAAAGTTGAATGCGTTCATTAGGACTGGTGAGAACAATGTCCATACCCAGACATTCACTGCATTTTTGTCTTTCTGATCACTGATGCAGTGTTTAGATATATTGTCTAGAGATGGAAGCAAGAGTTTCATATAAGATAAGTGGAAGCAATCATTTCATCAAATGAAAGCACAATCCCAAGTTGGGGTTTTTTTGTTTGTTTCAAGGAAAACATGAGTTTAACTTATGTTTTATACCATCTTATTGTCACTGAGCACTCTACTGGTGTCTTCAGAGCTCCTTACCAAGCGTTTCCACTGCTGCACCAGTTGCAGTTTCCTAATGCATTTCAGCTGCAAAACAATACTGTCATTTCCACTCCTGGGGCTGCTGTGCAGCACGAGCAGGAGCAGCATTGCCCACGGGGCGTTGCTGAGAGCTGGCCAGCCATGCAAAGGCTGGCTCATGTCTCACGTGGCTTTACCACCCAGAAATGCTGTTCCTGCCCATTCTGGTCCCATGGAAGTAAGCCGTAACTGGAGGAGATGACAAGGGACTTGAAGCTGTGCCAAGCCTGCGTGCATCCACCTGACCTGTAAATAACGCTGGCCTTGCACCCGCTGGGGCTGGCACTCTGTCTTGGCTCCAGATCAGATGTCCCCTGGGGACTGACAGTGGCCTGTCTCTCAATCTGGTCTCGGTCGTTTCATGCTTCAGTAAGACAGAGCACTTTTCTTCATGAAACTTTTGAGTCTTCTGCTTGTCAGGTCTCTGATGCCAGGCTGTGATCTCCAGGAAAGGCCTCCTGGTGTATTTCTTTGTTCTTTGACTAACTGGAGCCTCAGGAAGGAGATGTGCACCATGGACACGAGCGTGCTGCAGGTTTGATTCACTGTAGCATGTCCTGTTGAGAACTTCCCAAGCTTCACCGCTGCCATGACTCACCGTGTATTTTCTCCTCTGACCTACGGTTCATTAATCCATTAATTAAACTTATTGCTTCTTTAGATAGAGGCTATATGAGAGCATCCTGTTGAGGTTCTTAACAGTTCCTGGTTTTGGTGATTCTGAGCTATTCAGAAGCCTGGTTTTGAATGTGTTGGAATAGACGGAAAGAGTTCAATTGATTTTTTGGGAAAGTTTGCTTTAGATCATTCATGAAGAAGAAGAGACACCACCTGAAGAGGTTCCATGAAAGTACTTCTTCCTTTCCTCTGCATTCACAAGAGGTGAAGAACTGGAAGTCTGATTAGGCAGACGAGCCACCATAGGTCAAGGAAAGTCCTCAGCCCTTTTCTGGACCCAGTAGGCAGCTGAATCTGAACAGTGGCTGTTATCACAAATGCAACGCTACCATTTGCTGTGGACGCCTCTAATGAGCCAGGAACGCTGGAATTTTTCCAACATGTCGCCCCTGTTGGCTGCCCTCCCATTTGGTCATGCTAAACGACTAGGTAAATAGGCCTTTCATGAAATCTAACACCCGCCCTACCTAATCCCCCCTGCCTTCAAACTGCGGGGCTAATCAGTTGTTTTGACATAACTGGGATCCAAATTCTATAAGAAACATGGCCAAGAAAAGTTCAAATCCAAGACCAAGATTAATGAGAACTTCAAAGAAATTTACCACCAAATGTTACTAATTTAGTACACCCTGTGTTTGAAACCAATGACCTAATTGGAAACTATATTCTTTAAAAGCCATTATGTCCCAGCTCTTTAGTATTCGGGAGGTGGCTTCTGAGATCAGAGTAGGTTTATGTCACTTGGTAGGACGGGATAATGGGTTTCCACACTCACCTCCCTAAAACTGGGATAAAATATCCCTCTATTGACTGCTTTAGGTGGTTGGGTGATTGTGCTCTTACACAATAAATAACCGATTCATAATCAGACAAAAAATTTCCTTCTGCTCTCCAACAAGTGAGTATAATGTTACAAATCCTTTAACGCTGGTGAGAGAAAAGAAAGCTCTGATTAACTTTGCTGTCATGTTGCCAAAAAATCAGCACATTAAACCAAAATGTACTTAGCGTAAAAATGTACGTTGTTGCACAGGGCTGCTGTTGGTGCATCTGCCTTCCTGGAGTTTCACCAAGGGGTGCAGGAGTCAATGCTGCACTTGGCTATGTTTTTGGGTCAACCTGGGAAGAAAACTTGAGGGGAAAATCAGATCACTGATCCCTTTAGCAAAGACCCATCAACGTGCAGCGGAGGTCAGGCTTGCTGTGGTTGGATTGGGCACATCTCTGTTCTTATCTTCTTCCTAGCACTGCTACAGAGTTCCATACTTTTCTGAAATGGTCCTGCTGTCACCTCCGAGGATGGATGCTGCTTGTCCTGCATCAGACCACACTGATCTTCACCCAGGGAGCCAGGGTGGAGGCACTGATGTTGGAGAGCCTGCAGGTTTTCCCAGCAGATGAGCTCAGATAGAGTAAAGCCAAGGTGGGACTTGCCTCACCAGCTGCTGCAGGTGGAAGTCTTCTGTAGATGTAGACTCTAAATCACAGCTTTCTGTATACGAGGTAGGAGGAAAATTCTTCCGTCTTGGACATCTACCTTATTATGAACTGTACCATCTTCTGGCAGTGGCTGTTTCTCTGCTCTGACTGCAGGGAGACTTTGGTGACAGCTCAGACTTGCATCTTCATCTACTGAGCATCAGCGAGGATGCTCAAGAAGATCCCCATCATCAGCAGGGTGCCCAAATCACATGGCCAGGCTATGAAGGAACAGCACAGCCATCCCCACTTTGCTGAAGAAAAGGTGCCCTCTGGGTTAGACCACCCTTCCCATGGCTGATACCACCCTTCTCATTAGCCTCCTTTCTGCAGCTAAAGCTGCTGTGAATGTAAGAAAATGGGGAGAAGCAGCTTCCCCAAGCCTTGGCTGATGTTCCAGCTGCAGGGATGCCTCCAAAATCAGGCACCAGGCTCAGCCACAGCTTTGCAGAGATGCCCTCCCGTCGGCTTGCACACATGTGTGTGTCCGTCACACATGACGTGACGTCTCTGCAGTTTTGTGCATGTGTGGGGAAATGCTGGTGGTGGCACGGTGAGGCTATGCCAGGCAGCAGAGATGTAGGGGTTCATGGTTAGAAGTTCTCCAGTTCCAAAGCTCCTGGAAAAAGCTGCGTTTGTTTAAAGTAATGGGAATTTATTTCTTGCCATTGAAGATACCAGTGTCTAAAAAGCAGCTGCGAAGACAAGTCCTCTCAAAAAATCTTGGTTGATTGTTCTGGGTAAAATAACAGCTCTGGAAGGATCTGTAGAGAAAGTTTTGGTCCACACACCTGAATAACAGTTAAGTTAATTATTTGGGACGTACTGCAGTCCGTTTCAGACACCGTAGGGGATCTGGGATACCTCATTTGCAAGTGATGCCATCTCCCACGCAGTTCATACCCCAGTGCTAAGGTGGCAAATGGACCATGAAAGAAGAAATGTAGTTTTTCAACTTAAAGCCAGGCTGTGAGCTGCTTACCTGACACTGCAGAGGGGAGTGAGGAGCTTCTCTCGACCTGGGGGACCCAACGTTCAGACCTGCCATTCTCCAAGGATTTTCTAGTAATTTGGAAATAAAAGTTAATTTCTAATGGAGATTACATGATATCTCAGTCTAATAGCTGGTATTTTCCTTTCCCAAATCAAAGTGGAATTCCCCCTTTCTGCCTGACTTAAGAGCAGAGAGCAGTTATCAGTCAAAAAATAAATAAAGGAATAGTAAAAAAGAAAAGAGGACTTGATTGGGCTGGAGAAACTTGGATACATTCAACCTTTAAGAAAGATTCCTTGTTTTCCCGTCAGTGATATTTTGCCAGTAACTCCTTAGAGAACATCAAGGAAGGTTTTTCTTGGGTCATTTTCAGAAAACAGTTTTAAAAAAGAAAAGAAAGAAAAAACCTTAAACCAAATGGGGTCCCTTGCTGGCTGAGGAGCTGATTCCTGCTCGGGTACGGGTTACCCAGTACAGGTCGGATACTCAGCCTGGTGGCAGTCAGGGAGGTCTGAGCAAGTTCAGCTGAGCTGCACAATTCGAAGAGATTTCTATGCGTGCCCGGTGTTAGCAAACTCATCTATTAGACATCTATTAATTTATGCTCAGCGATGATCTTTTCGCGCTTCAGTTCAGCATCCCCCTTCAAGGCAGGGCTGAAGCACACACTTAAGGCGAAGCCCTCAGTTAGCAATCCCGCGTCTGCCGAGGAGGGCTGGATATTTAAGTGATTTCCTCTTCGGGGCCTTACAAGCCTTGTGGGGTTCATGCCACCTTAGGAGCCTGGGCAGAGCTTGAAAGGCTTAAGTGCTGGAGAGACCGTATTTCCCAGAAAAGGGAAATTTGTATTTTATATACCCCACAGTACCCATTTTGCTCACATCCATTTTATGATTATAATTACTTTTATTTTAGATGAAGGAAAACAATAATGAAAGGGTACCTAAATAAAAAAGCTCAGAGAAAGAAGGAAAACACTGCGGTTTCTGTTCAGAATTTTTAACCCTTCAGCAAGAGGAAGGGCCGGATCTTTGGAGGTGGAGGAAAAGGCTGGCTTGTAGCTACATACCGACCACTAAGACTTCAATCTGCTCTTTTCAATGGAGCTTTCATTCCTGCCCTTAAAGAAAGGTGAATCTCTGTGCTTTAGTGAGTTGTGAGTCTACAGATGTCGCTACAAAATTGGACATTATAAATATATGTATATATAATAAATATTATATCTATACAGACATGTAATAAATACGTGTGTAATGCAGTTTAAGTGAGTTTAGCGGGCAGCTCCATATTCCAGAAGGTCCTTTCTATCGGCACCTCTGAGTGATGGGCACTACAGAGACCAAGGCTCACCTGCGGGTCTGTCTCTGCTGCTGGCCGATTTGCTATGGGTGAGTGACTGATGCACTGAGCTGCTTTGTCAATGCTGGGAAATTCCAGGAGACTTTGTCAAATATGGGAGTTTTAAGGGAAAGAAGAAAAAAAAAAAAAGACCAACAGAATTTTCTGCCAATAGGAGGTCTAATTCCCACAGGAACGCCGATTGCAGACACCCACTCCCTCCATCCTCGCTGGGATATACCCAGAGGGGAGCGTTGTAGAGCTGAGGACAAGTCGGGGGCTGAGAAGGGCAGCCTGTGCTGCAGCATATCAGCTTTGCTGATTAATGGTCCCATGATCAAGCAATGGAGCAACTGTCTTCATCCCTGGCTCAGCTTGTCTTGAACCTCAGCAATGCTCACCAGCTGATGTCCTCTATAAGCAGAGCAGCACCAAATGCCTGTGACCCCCCCCCCCCAGGGGCTCCCTGATGGGCTCTGAGTCTGAACAAGGCTTTTCAGCCTCCAACAACTGATTTTATCTGAATTAGATAAATAATTAAGATAATCATCAGTCTGAGGGTGTTCCTGGCAGGCCGAGGTCCTGTTTCAGGTTCCAGCACCAAGTCCAGCCCTGAGCTAAAGCAAAACGAGCTTTGTTTGTTCTCAGCGGCTCTGCTGTCTTCATGCAGGTACAATGGATGAACTGAGAAAGGCATCTCCAGAGCCGGCAGGCTGCTACTGTAAGGGAAATAGAGACTATAATCCTGTAAGTGCCTTTGAGTGTGATAATTGCTAAAAGAAGAGAAACCTCGAAGACTCGTGATCGCTGAAGACCTTTGTCTTCAGAAACACCCCTCATCCCTTTTCCAGTTCTCATTGCAGTGGAAGCTGCCTTTCCTTCTTGATATAATAAGTAAAACCCCAGAAAGGACATGAAACTTCTTTTCAGGGGCTCCCACTGCTCTGGGCTCTGCCTGTGCTTTTGAGATGCTCAAAGCTCAGAGCACCGGAAGCACTGCCTGGATCGGGTTTGGTGAATTTTATTGACCTTTTCTGGGTATTTCACCCAAAAAAAAGGACAGAACATCTTTTTCTGGATCTCTCATGAGCCTCAAGAAGCAAGTGCCCTCCACCTTACACCCGCCGCAAAGTGCATGGCAGGCTGCTAGGAAAGCAAGCAGATGTATTGGGCTCTGTGCAGCGGCAATCAGGAAGGGAATTAAAATTATGATATGTTGCCATGGTAATGAAGTCCCAGGATTTGGCTAGGAGGAAAAGTGAGGTTGTAGCTAGTTGCTCATGAATTCCTCAGTAGGCTTTTCAATACTCTGTTTCCTTTAAATGAAATTGGAGAAAGACTTGCAGTTCATAGCAGGGATAAAAATTTTATGAAGCTAAATCTAGGCAGTGTTTTAGTGTCAGTCAGCATTAACCCACAGCATGAACACATAAATAATTGAAATTTCAAATACTCCAGCGCTCTGGGTTAGAGCACCGGCAGCACTCCAGGGCCGATGCTCCGCGGGCAGCCCAGAAGCTCACAAACCTCTTCCCGAGCACCTGGGCATCCTGGGATGGCATGAAACCGCCGTTCCCTCCATCCTCCTGCTGCCCCTTGTCCTCCCGGGATTTATTCTGGCCAGAATAAAGCAGGATAAATCTGACAGGTTTCCTCTGGCTTGGATCAGGTGAGTTTAGCTGCTTAGGGAAATAATTGCAGCTCTCTTGAAGACCAGGTTTCTGCTTATACATGGCTGTGGGTTGGGGGTTCTACGTGTGAGAGAAACTCTGCCCCCCAAGAGAATTTGGAAGCAGGTGGGCAGAAAAAGAAATGCAGATAATAAAAAAGCATGGAAATGTGGCGGAGTGAAAAGATTGCAAAGCACGGCTCGGTTGTGAGGGCGAGGATTGGTTTTGAAAATGGATATTCAATGGAGATCTAAAAAAAAAAAGAAGTTTTTTGCCTTTTTTTTTTTTTACTTTAGTTCCCCCCTTCCATCTATAACAAGCTCAAATAGACCTGTCTGAAAATTAATTTGCAGAGAGAAAAAATAATTATTAGAAACAATTGTTAAAGTCTTCAGCAAGAATAACACTAGAAAAAGGAAACTGCCTCCAGTTTTTCGTCAAATTTGATTTTAATAATTCTTTTTTCTGCTTTTCTCTTCCCGTCTCCCTTTTTCAGAGGCAAACGGGGAAGGTAGAGGGTGAGAACAGATCACTCGTCTGCAGGGCAGGACAGAAGGCCAGTGGGAAAAGCAAGGGAACAAAAAGAAAGCTCAGAAAAGTGGCAGTTCTGAGGGCTTTCAAGGACCATTTTCAGGGAGAAAAAAGAGACTTTTTCTTTTGACAGTGAGATGTCTACATCGAAAAAGAGGCACAGATGAAAAACGCTCACGGGAGAGAAAGAAATGCCACGTGGAGATTTCTTCCCTCTGCTCGACTCCACCAAAGAGCTGGTCGGGGAAGGCAGGGATGAGGTTCCTCAGCTGGCCGCATCCAGTGAGGAGCGGCTGAGGGAGCTGGAGGTGTTCAGCCTGGAGAAAAGGAGGCTGAGGGGAGACCTTCTCGCTCTCTGCAACTCCCTGAAAGGAGGGTGTAGCCAGGGGGGGTCGGTCTCTTCTCCCAGTGAACAGGCGATAGGACAAGAGGAAACGGCCTCAAGTTGTGCCAGGGGAGGCTTAGATTGGATATTAGGAAAAATTTTTACACTGAAAAGGTTGTCAAGCATTGGAACAGGCTGCCCAGGGAAGTGTTTGAGGCACCATCCCTGGAGGGATTTAAAAGCCGGGCAGACGTGGTGCTGAGGGACGTGGCTTAGTGATGGGTTTTGTCAGAGTTAGGTTGATGGTTGGACTCGATGATCTGAGAGGTCCCTTCCAACATGGGCGATTCTATGATCCTCGTGCCCTCCATCCTGCAGCTCCCCTGGGCAGAGGCACAGCCTCCAGCCCCATCCCTGGCTGCCCGTCCCCCTCTGCACCTCCCAGGACCCTCCTAACCCCTGCCTCCCTCTGCAGAGCCAGGGAGTGAGATGGATCTGGCAGCAGACCCTGCCAAAGTCCAGCCCTGCTGCTGCAGGCATTTAGTTTTCCACATTTATTCCCTTGCTCCCGCACAGCAGCGAGCTAGGGGGGATTGACAGCTGCTGGGGGGGGGGGGGGGCGGGGGGGGAACTCAGCTTGTCGTGACAGCAGCATGGATGTTTGTTGGGTAAATCATAGAATAGAATAACAGAATCATAGAATTGCCTGGGTTGGAAGGGACCTGTCAGATCGTTGAGTCCAACCATCAACCTAACACTGACAAAAAACACCACTAAACAACATCCCTCAGCACCATGTCTACCCATCTTTTAAATACCTCCAGGGATGGAGAGTCCACCACTTCCCTGGGCAGCCTGTTCCAAAAATATATGTGTACAAGTAAAACTTCACCCTTGCCATTGAGTGGCAAGGAGCTGGGTTGCTGTCAGCCTCGGTTGAGGTCGGCTGGTATCCTGACACTGCGGTGCAGCAGGCAGTGGCATTTCATTCGGCTCTGGAGGCTTTTAATGTCAGTCACAACATTTTTTCCACCGTGGCTATAAAACAAGTGCTTCGCTGTTAGAGGACACATGTGGAGACGGATCAGCCTGATACTGGGAAAATTGTTCCTGGATGACACACGCCACAGCCCCCTTCACCTGCTTCAGCACGGAGCCATAGCCCATCCATGTCATAATCAGGGTGATTGCTGGGAATATACACCTCAGAGCCGTTCTCAACTCTACAATAACTGTAAAAGAGTGAAAACAAAGGGTGACACAAAGAAATCAGCACACTGTCACCTTCTGCAGGGCTCCTGCCTGCTGCCTCTGCTGTCTGAGGGAAAAAGCTACCCTTGCAGTGCAGGATGGCACAGGGCCACATGGGTACAAGCGTGGCTGTGACACTGGTGAAGGCTGGGGGGAGGGTGGGGTTGGAACCAGTGAGTTTCACAGAGTTTGGGGATTTGCGGACCATCCCAAGAGCAGCTGCAGCTCACTTAGCTCCTCTCAGCAGGTGTTCCCATTTCCACCAGTGATTGCATTCCTTAAAACCCACCTGCCAGAAGGGCTGGGTTTGATTTTTTGCAGCCATCGCACAAATCAGCTTGCTGATCCTCTGCTGAGATGCCCAATGAGCTCAGGGATATTTTCCCCTTATCCACCTCTACTCCTGCACCACCTACTCTGGGGTGGACTTTCAGTGGACCTTCTCTAAAATACAAGCAGCGCTGTGTCCTGGAGCTGGCTTTGGGAGCCTCCAAACCCCTTCAGCAGCCCACCTTCAGTATTAGTGCTAGATAAGTGTCTTTTGGGCCCTTATAAGAGGGAGAACCAGCACCTCATGGCAGTTGTCGAGGTAAGAATGAAGTAAGGAGCTCAGAGCAATCAGACCTTGCAGAAGTGCCTGGGGAAGGAGGAGCCCTGGCCCTGCAAAAGGAGGGTCTAAGGACCCTGGGGGAGGATGGTGCTGGAGGAGGTTTGGTGGGGATGTTTTTTGGGGGAGACCTGGATTTGCACTAAAAGCTCCTCTCTTTCTTAGGGATTGAGCATTTTGAGCAAATATTGACGACGGTAAAATAATTTTTAATGGCTGCTGCATGTTCTTTGCCTTCCCTCTCTGCAGAACGGTCAGCGGGTCATAGCCTGGGGGAGGACCTAGGGGGCACAAGGTCTTGTGTGAATGTGTGCTGTTCTCATGGGCCAGTGGTGTGTGATCTGACCTGCCTGTGTTCATTAGTGCAGGAGGACCATTTTGCACTGCTGGGAGGTGGGTGGTAGTCAACGGACCTTCTCCATTGCTCAGGCCCCTTAGGTGTCTTCCATGGAGCTGTCAAGGGGGAGGAGGGCAGCATGCTGAGCCTCACTAAAGCTTTTACAGGCCTCCAAAATTTGGATGCTGTTCAAAGCTGTGTCTGAATAGGAGCCTTTGTAGTCCCCACAGGACCTGATGGTATGCCAGGGCTTCTAATGGAGAGTCTGGTTTTGGGTGGAAATGGACCATTGTGAAAGAAATTGCATTTGATATCTCACTTCCCTCCAGAGCCACGGAGGTCAGAAAGAGGTCAGGAGCACTGGTTTCACCAGGCATAGTGATGGGTTGTTTGGTTTTTTTTCAGCTGGGAATCTAAACCAGCGTTTTCCACACTAGGGAAAGCTTGAGGCCTCCTGAACATCAAACTTTGGACACTTTTCCTCTACCCCAAGCTCACAATGGCATTGCTGTGTGCCGTGGAGGTGAGCGGTGCTGCCTGGCAGTGGGCTTCGGACACCAAGGGAAAATAAATTCCAGGAATTACTCCTGGCTCTTTCTCTCTGGTGCTACACTTGGGCTGGCTTCACTGTAGCACGTGAAAAAAGTGTCAGGCTGGCTGCTGTCGGATCAGTAGGTTGATTTTGGGTTGTTTTGGTTTTTTTTTTTATCCCAGGCTATGGGAAAACAAAGGTACCAAAGGAAAGACTTTTTTTTTTTTTTTTTTCCTCTCCCTACTGTGCTAAGCGAAGCCAGACTCATGGGATTGCTCACTCAGCCTGGGAAGCAACAGGCTTCACACACTCTGGGACGCAGAGGTGGGCAAGGGGGCTTATTTAAATCAACTTTTCTTTATACTGCTGGGTTTGAATGACTTCTAGAGCTCATCAGAAATGGAAAATCATTATGAGGTGTCTCTGTGGTGGGAAACTATTGTGGTAATTGTTTTCCTTCTGTAGACCTCCAAAGAGACAATTTGGCTTATTTTCTATATTTAAAAAAAAAAAAAAATACTCCCATAGACCTGTTTTTCCTTCTTTTTTTTTTCTTTCTTGTTAAACATTTACCAATAACTGCTTAAATACACGTTCCGCTTTCAGTAGAAACTTGAATAATTGTCAGAATCAATTATGATAACTCAAATTTACAAGGTGCTGATCCTGAACAGAGATTTTTGAACACTCTTCTGTTTAAAAGCTTTGTCGCTCAAATGTTTGCTAAGTGAAAGCCAACAATCACAAATCTTTGGTAGCGTGTTCAAGAAAGGGCTGTTAATATCTCTGAGGTTGGGATTGACTCAAATTTCCTGCTAAAGACCATGGCGCAGAATGTAAATAAAATAAACAGGGAGAAGTTAAATCTGAGCAGGACTACAGTGTTATTTAAGAACAATTCTTAATTAGACAAAAGTTTCTCCAAAACTTTTAATGCCCTTTTCTCATAAAGGTTCCCATTTAGGTAAGTTTCTCTAATACTTTTTTTCTAAAAGAGTAAAATTAAACTGTTAAAGCCCCAGAGGTAACAACGTGCCCCTTCAGCCAAAACTAGAACTTTCAGCTTAAAAACAAACTATATTTTACTGAAAAAATGAAAACTTCCGAAGGAAATATGAACTCCTTCTTCAGGAAGGGTGGGGAATGGGAAGGCCCCCCACTTACTGAATTCATTCTTCCAGCGAAAGCTCTCTAAAACAAATTCTCATTTCCCATTGGAAATGTGCGGATCTCCTATCAGCTGAAAAACATTATGTTTTGGCATTAAAAGTAATTGCTAGAAGTTCTTAACCAGAAACAGGAGGTAGGTAAAGGGAAACCTCCGTGGGATGCGTGCTGCCTCCCATTTGCAACCGTTTCGAGTGTCGAAAAGCATCTGACCAGGGATGGCAGGTCTGTGTTGCCCGGCTTAATGAGGCAAATCATTACAAGAAGACAGGTCTCTAATGACAAGCACTGGAAGTGTTGAATCTTTATTACGGCATTCTCAGGGGTGTTCGTTTTAATCAATGCTTGGATGGTCAGATTAGGTCTGTTTGCTCCCTTTTGTGAGTTACTGTGCAATTCGGCATTAACGAAGGTCTAATTTTATAGTGTTATTGTTAAAGAAGGTAATACAAGCCTGGGAATACTGGCAAGGAAATAAACTTTTGAGGTCCATGCCAGTAGTTAGCTCTCTGAACTAGCTCTGGTAAATGAGTAGATCAAACAAAACTTTGACTTTCAGCTTAAATAGAGTCACCACCCATTTTGCAGACTTTCCATTAAGTTCTCCCCAATGCTTTTTAATTATGTTTCTGTTCTTCCCATTTCTCTGGCGAGAGAAACTGGCTGCAGGGGAAGGACCACGGTTCCTCCTGGTACCATCTGTGCCAGTTAGACCTGGGAAGCACCGGAGACTTCAAAATGCTGGAGCTCCTGCCAGGGAGCTGGCATGACCTAGACTTCAGAACCTTGATTTTGACTGTTCTCTTAGGAGGTTTCTTCATTTGCCCCTTGGCAGCTAAGTTTTGCAGAGGTGCGATGAGTCTTTTGCCTTCTTTTTTGCCAAAGAACTGGTTTTGTGAAGGTGGAGAGATGGTGTAAACCTCTTAATGCTGGTGTTGCAATCACAGTAGTTTCCTTAGCTCAAGTGTGCTGGCCACCATGTCTTGTGAGATAGAGGCTCTGGGGTCCAAGACCAGTGTTGAAAGGCTATTTTGTGCCGTACTTATCTAAAGGACATTTTTAAGGGCAAAGTGACTTCTCAGCTCCTGATAGATGGCCTTTTGGCTGAGCCTGGAGCTGTTTGTTTCTCACCGTCCCAGTGTCATCCCAGTGCTGCTCTGACTGAACTCGGTGATCTGGGATGGCTGTCAGCTGGCTCCAGAAAGGGACAGCATGAGGGTGGTTACAACCACTTTTCTGGTTTGCATCCTACATGCTCTTTGGCCAGAAGTAAGGGCATCTGAGCCAATAACTAAAAATACAGTATTGTAGCCTTGGATAAAGGTAAGTTTGCCAGCAGGAGCTTCTCTGCAGGAGTCCTTGCATCTGTTCTAGCACAAAATCACATGTGAAGTGGGGGGAAGTTGGTGTCCCACTGTTCCTATCTCCTGCCAAGGTGCCTTTGTCTCGGCTCATGCTGAGCCATGGCTGGCTGCAGCTGGAGACGTGTGGGCTTTTCTCACAGTCAGATCTCCATCTCACCAGGGGCACTACCACAGAATAAATTAGAGGAAAACCTTTCTGCAGTGGGCCCTTCAAAGGCGTTCTGGTGGATGGCTGAATTGCTCAAGGCAGTAGAAGGCAACACTTGTGATAGGTGGGGACCCAGACTGGGCTGACACACTGGATAGATGGTGGTAAGTTCATGGGTCTAACCGTGCGGTGTGTGATGGTTGCCAGTAGTAAGTCTGAACTCGCTTTCTGTTGTGGGGAGCCAGCACTGATTTAGAATGGGTTTGGTCAATGCCCTCCGCAAATTTTCTTTGTCCTGTGCTCACATCTCTTAATTTCTCTCCAAGTCTGTCCTTAGTGTAAAAGGAGATGCCAAGGTGAATCCAGGCATTACATCATGGACATCCTGTTGCTTCAGACCCCGGCGTGTGTTTGACTTGGCTAATGTTTCTTTCTCAAGATCGATGAGTGTCCATCCTGTTTGCCTTTCTCTGAAGATAAAATATCCTCCCTCCCCAGCCCTCCTGGGATTAGATTCCAGGTCTGGGCAGCCCAGCTGTGACAAAGGACAGGTGTGGGTCTGCAGACAGGCTGGGGCATCCCCGCTGCCCTGTGGGTGTTGCTTTTGCGAGACGAACTATCTCCATGACCATTCCAATTAGTGGGGGCCTCTGCTCCCTGCCCTGCTCAGCAGTCTGCGGGCATCTGGGGAGAAAAATGTGAGAGGAGGGAATTGGAAGACATTACTGGAGAGAGTAATAGATGTGAGGAAGGGAAAAAAAGACAACAAAGTATTCCAAGAGTTGGGTTAAGAATGGACAAATTGATAGTATGCAACATCTCATCAATCCTGTTTAGGCAGGCTGTGTTTCTGGTCTTGGCTATGTGCTTGTTTCTCTTAACTCTTTTATTTCCCACCCTTGGTTGGGTCTGGTCCCCTGTGTGTTGGGAAGGATGTTTCCCTCTGGAAAGCTGAGGATCCCAGTAGCTCTGCAGGGTCCTTGGAACGAGCTGAGCACAAACCCAGCGGGGCTGCATAAACTGGTAGAGTTACACCCATGGAGCAACTGGCAGCAAAGACAACCATGAGCCAGAGTGTCCCATCCGTCAGTAACTCCAGCTTTCTTTAAATGTTAGTAAAGGCTCTGGATGGCTGCAGTAGCTGGGGCGACAGTCTGCACTTGGTCTTTAACAAGAAGGTCTGTGTTCAAGGAAACAGCAGGAAGAGGGGTGTTGATTTCCAAAGTGAAACTCAGGTGCAAAGCCAAGGTGGGTCAGCAGTTGTAGGACTGGAAAGGGTCAGTGGCTTGGGTAAAATATGGGCTCTTCTGATTCCTTGGAGTATAGTAGCAATTACAGACCCCATGATGGGTCAGGGTATCACTGTGCTGTGCTGGCACCTGTCCCTGATATTGCAGGTGGGAGTTGTTTTCTGCTGAAGAGCTCATGCCTGCTTTACAGGATAGACATATCTAATTTTGTTCCTCTCTCTGGGTTATGAAGGAGTTAGTGACAACTGGAGGATCAATCCTGTCCCAGACTGATGTTGCAAAGGCCTTCCTCTGTCCTTCAGCTGGAGACAGTGGTATAGCAGGCACAGCCTGATGGGAATGTGACTTTGCTCCTGTGCTCACCCAGTCTGTGACAGATCCCAGCACCGCTTGTTTTGGGCCAGGGAGCAATCCAGAGCCAAGCTGGGACCAGCTCTTCCTGTGACTGTGGGGACCAGGATCCTCATTTGCCCTCCAACTTCAAAATGAAGCCTCTTTACCTGGGTCTCCCCAGGTTCTGGAGACAACCCCTCCAGGGTTCTGGAGACATTCCAAACCCACCTGGATGCGTTCCTGTGCAACCTGCTCTGGGTGACCCTGCTCTGGCAGGACGTTGGACTAGATGATCTCCAGGGGTCCCTTCCAACCCCCACCATTCTGTGGGTCAGAATAGATAGTCTTGCCACAATGCTGAGCACAAATCCCACATTGAAAACTGTTGGTGGTACAAATGCAACTTAGTTTTTTGACACTACAGTTTAGTTTATTTAAATGCTACAGTAGATGCCCCTGCTGTGGTCTAACAAACACCAGCAGCTCTGTAAAGACAAAGGCATCAAAAAACCCAAAAGACCCTGCAGATTCCTGTGACCAGTTATGCTTGGGGGAAGGCAGAAAAAGCGGAGAGAAACTGCAGAACTTAACCTGGGTTAACTAAACAGACTTCTAAACTCTGTTTCAACATAAGACTTCTAACATTACCTGCTTGGCATGTCGTAGCCAGGGATAAGAGCCACCACACAGCGCACAGTTAATCACAGAGCCAGCTGCCACCAGATACGCTGGGACATAAAGCTTGTAAGGGAGAGCACTTTCTCTGACATCCTTCATGACACAAGCAGAAAAATGAATAAAGGATGGGAAATCTCAGATGACGGGGCATACGCCAGCCACTAAATGAGGCTGAAGTGCAAATTCTACCATGGAATGGCTTATGCCATAAGGTCTGCTTTGGTTTTGCCCCCCTGACTTTCTATAAAAGTGAAAAGGGTAGTGGTGAACTTAGTCCTCAGTTCTTTTGATTCTGCTCGAGACAGGTCCCACTGTCTTTTTAATATATCAGTCTTTTTGGGGCGTGTGGAACTAAGCTAAGCATCTTTTCCATGCCCTTGTGCTGCCATTGACATGCTGAAGGCAGATCAATTTAGGCTGTTACATCCTCCCCTCCTGCCTCCAGTTGCTACCCGATTTTTTTCTTCCCCTTACTGCTTGCAGGGTGAATTCTTGACCACAGCATCCCACTTTTCTCTGCTGACATGGACACCGAGGGTCAGCTCTGGGACTGGGCCAGCCCTGCCTGCTCTCCTCTGAGATTTGAGTGGTCTTAGCAGTCAAGTCCAGACTCGGGACTTTTGGTGCCTGCTTTTGGATTTAGCTTTGGTCAAACTTCTGTTGTTTCCACCAGATCCCCTTTCAGAAGTTCCTCCTGAAAACTAAGCATCTCTGAAACTCTGCAGTGATTCCTTACAGCTCCCTTTTCTGGGTGTCTCTGCAGGGACCTGAATGAAACACTGGAGGAAATGCAGAGGTTTTTTTGGACAGCTTTGTGGTTGAATACGCTTGACGGAGACTTGAGAGTGTTCTTTCCCCAGCTCTGTGTCCCTGACCTCCAGCAAACCATTTTATCTTTCCGTTTCCTATCTGTGACAACGATAGAAATGTTCCCTTTCTTTCTCCCTTTGTCTGTCTTATCTATTTATATTTTAAGGTCTTTGGGGCAAGGACTGTCTCTTGACTGTACAAAGGCTGACAGACAAAAGCATTGACCTTTTTTGGGATCTCTAAGTGTTAATGTGATAACAGTACCAGAACAGTGGATGAGAGCAAAATAGCAACGCAGTCTATTTTGGAACGGAAAGCAAAGTATTTTCCCTTCCTTGTAATAGCTTTTGGGATGCAAGAATTAAGGCACCACATAGAAAGCACAGAGAACTACGTGAAAAAAAGCATGTTCTGCAAGATGCTCTGGGAAAAAAAAATGTTTTCTCAAAATTGAGGTTATCTGCCTAGACTTCCTGGGTTTGGGTTATCGGCTTGTTGGGGTTTTTTTTTTTTTGTTGGGTGGTGGGGTTTTTTTTGACTTAAAACAAAACCCAACCCCTGAGAAGCGGAAGACCTGGGACATAATATGTTTGTAGCTTGCCAAAGCTTTTAAGTCATTTGGGGTGTTGAGGACTTGGGTAACAGCAGCTTTGATGCTGCTGAAAGTTGGTCCACGAATCCTTGCTTTAGCCAGCCCATCTGTGTGTGAGGCTGACTTATCTGGCACGACTGAAATGTCCCAGACTATTTTCAACCATATAACAAGGTTTTGGTGGAGTTTTGCCTCCCAAAAGAGGTTTTCTTTCTGTTGAAATGCGGAGGAAAAACTTGAAAATCTTGCTAGCAAATGGTGTTCTTCCCCTTGAGAAGGGGAATGTCCTCTCATCTCTGCAGGTAACCTGCCTTTTCACACAAGATGGGGGAAAGTGTTAATATGCTGTTCATTAGGAATCTAAAATTTCTGCTATAGCCTCCTGCATCCTAATCTAAATACATTTCATCTCTCTCTGGCGCGGAGATTCAAACAGAAATAAAAATGTTGATTTTTAAAGGTAAACTCAGCAGGAAAGCCTGCTTTCTCTCTTCAGTAGTAGATGTCTTTTTGACCTCTTAAGACGTGACTTTTTGTGTTAATTTAATACTAAATTCCCATTAGATTGAGCACAATCTGAAGACACGATAGGAGAATGGCAGAGGAGGGGAATCCAAGCAGCACTTAATGTCGTCTTTACTTGTGTTTCATGCTGAAAGATCAGATCAGGTAGTGAATTATTAATGCCACAGTCTGGCACAATCATAGGCGTGCAGCCTGCCAAAATGTAAAAAGTCCATTGCAAAGGCAGGATATTGGATCCCATCGGTGCAAACAGGCGTGCTTCCATGTTTGAAAGTTCGCAGTGGGAGAATTCAAATCAACTTCTGAGATTGGCTGCAGATTAAACTCCTCCATTTTTAATTAGTTGCTGCACAAAGGACCTCATGTCAGGAAAAAGTAACACTAAACCCATGGAAATATCCATAATAATTGTCCTCCAGATTCGGTCATTGTCGGTGGGGTAAAACATTAACATCCTTTTATTGTGCTGAAGCATTTGCATGGTTTGGGTTTTTTTTTTTCTGCAGTCCAACAACTTTAAAGCCTAATGAGTTAAGAATTGCCCAGGATGATAATGGGACTGCTAAGACTCTTTAATGATTGGCATGGCTCACGAAGGGGAGAAACAAAACTGAAGGAGGCTCCCTGGGGAAGGGTGTAAGGCCACAAAGGGTTGAGTGGGCAACTTGGAGAAAGGGACTAGTGCTTTCACACAGTTAGGTGTTTAAAGGAAGACAAACCCTGGCCACAGCTGACTAATTTTGGCTAATTGGAACCTGCATGGGTCAGGGCCTGGAGGCCTTGCTGCTGTTAGGTCAGGGCAGCATCCATCACTGGCATCTCCTCTGAACGGCAGCCCATCCGCAGCCTGTGACAACGGATACAAGATGGAAAATTGGCAGAAAACTATTCTTTGGGGAAGATCACATTGCAGCCATTTGTCTTGGTGCTGCTTTCCCCTAGCTAGGGTACACGATCAAGAAAGTGCCTGGGTGAAGCAATCTCATGGGATGTCCTCGCTTTTCCTCTTTCTTCAGGGCCGATTTATTACCATGGAGCCTAATCTCTTTCCCTTCGCTGCTGACTGATTAGCTACTGTTCAACCACCGCCCATCTTCTAACTGAAATTCTAGTTAAAAACTTTCAGCCTGATGCTGATGGGTACATGGGCTTTGATCCTTGGCGGGGGTAGCTCCGGTTTGGGGCTTTGCCATGGGAGCAGGTTCTGCACCTGGGTGATTCGAATTGCCTGGTTGGATTTTTGCTTCCAAACCCTGAATAAAAGAGTCTTTCTTGTGCAGCAACACTTCCACAAATGCAGAACCCTTCTACAAAAGGATGGAGGCCTTTGTGGTGGGTGCATGGGTGTGTGGGCTGAGCTATGGTGAGAAGTGTGGGCTGGTACTATGTCTGCTCACTCCTACCATCTACTGCAGCAAGGAGGGCTGGGCTGGTTTTAGGATTTGTCACCCAAATACATTCTGCCTAAAAATACTTCAGGCAAAAGTATAATTTTGATAACGTCTCTGCCCTTTTCCCTCCAAAAACGTGATCGCACTGAACACTTGATGCAATTATTATTCCTGGCAAACAAAATGCATTGGCTTGGACACAAGGCTCCTTAAAGCCTGGTATGTTTTTTTTTTTTTTAATAATAATACTATTTTGACTGAAGTGCAACACAGGGGAGGAAGGATGGTTCAAGTGTTCCTAACATAAATCTCATGGTACACTGAGAATTATGGTTAATAAAGAGTTTCAGCCTGTCTTTTTTCAGTAGTACTGAAGGAGTAGTTGAAGAGGGTTTTTTAATTGTTATTGGTGGGGGTTTTTGGTTGTTTGCTTTGCTTTTTAAAAAGAAATGCCAGATGGACCTGTGAATCTCTGCAACAAACTTTGAACCAAACTCAGTATTCTGCTCCGTTTATCGTACAACTCCAGAAAAGGGGGAGGCTATCTGATGCTCTGGGGCTCAAAATATGAGGGACATCTAAATCTGGTGGTTGCTGTTAGCACCTTGCTGGCATTCAGTACAACGGGGATTGGGTAGTGATGATAAATCAGCTTTTCTTCAAAATAAACATATACATAAAGTAAACCTAGAAGAATTTGGATGAAGGGTGTAAAACCTTTCTGAGATTGTTGGTGCCCGCTGTTTCCCTTTTCTACACTTGGTTTCTGTTATGATGCTGTTGCCCTTTGACATTTGCTGAAACCAGCAAGTGAAGGAAATGACACTATGGCATTTATTAACCTGCAGTGTGGATGTTGAACAGAAGAGGTTTCCCTGAGAGTGGGATATAGCTCTTCTGTGAGAAATAGCCCTTTAGAACTTACCTGGATGTAAAATACTATAAACCAGGCTTATTATGAAAATAATACCGGACTGCAGTGCAGTTGTGATTACAACATACTACAGCAGGTCTTTAGCCATAAAAGTCTTGCGTGCTCTGCAAGGCGAGGTCTGCTTTATTCAGGGTTTCAGCTGCAGTTATCTCATTTCCTTGCAGCTGACAACCAGTGTGTAGGTGAGGATTGTGGCTTCCAGCGCCAATCACACAAGTAATCTGATGTCTTTGAAATGGGGCAGTCAATGTGCGCTTGTAAAGAGATATAGCTTTCCCTCGAGCTGAGCTTTACTCGGTGCTCTCCATTGGATGTTGGTTTTGTAATACGTTTCATCCAAGATCAAAGCAGCAAAAGTGAAGGGAGAAACAGTTCTGGCTTGAGTTATGCATTTTAAAAATAAAACAAAATTCTTATGTATCTTTTGGGAGCTAAGTCAGTGGTCTCATTAAAAAGGAAGGAGAGGTGTGCTGCCTTTGGTGTACCAGCTCTTTGCATGTCCAAGACAAAAAAGCATCAAGGTGGACCTGTTTCTCCTGTTCCTTTCTTCGAGCAGGACAGAGAGGAATACGTTCCCGTGGGATGAGCTACAGAAGAGGGCCAGGGTGGAGAAATACATTCACGTCTCTTTCTCCTCATCCTCCGGGCAGCAAGGTCCCATGCTGGGGAAGTTCTTGGTGCCAAACCATATCTGTGGCTGAGCGCCTTCTGGGCAGCCTTTAGGCCATAGGACTAACGTCTGCCACGTGTGTTCTCTCATTCCCCTCCAAGTGTGAGACTTTGAGATTTTCATACAATTGCCCTCTTCAATTGTACTAAGAAAAGTTAAAGAAACACACCTTATGCTTGAGGTACAAGGGCTCCATGAAATCCTGCTCAGCCGGGACAGACCTGGAATCCCGTAAATGTAAGGGTAGGATGATCCCGGGCAATGTCAGAGAGGTATTACATGTAAGAGTGATGCATGTGCTCCTCTTGTCTCACCCACCTGGCATGGTGAAGACCTGCAGGGAGACTGCTGGAGGAGGAAATGGGAGGGAGCGGCAGTTTGCTTCATGGTGTTTCTGTTAAAAGACCTCTTCCTACAGAATTTTTTCCTCTGCAGAGCTCCCTGGTAACTTGCAGGCAGGGACGGCACCACTCACATGCTGCCATCCAAACTGATGGGAATTTGAAATCCCAGTGGGTTTCTTGAAAAGCGTCAGCAGTTCCTGTGGGCTTTACAAATGAACATTTTTGCAGACTCGTGAGTTAATCTGGTTAATAGAAGTGTGAGAACAGCCTTTTTCACAAAGCGTGGAGGTCAGTAAAACAGCACATAGCAGGAATGAAACACTCAGTTCTCCAGAAATACAGTCTGGATTCCTCCTCCTCTCCCAGGCCAAAACATTAGTTTTGGTTTGCAGTTTGGTCTATTAATTCTCTTTCTCCTCTTAAGCTGATTTTTTTTTTCCCTTTATTTGTTTTCAGGACTACTTTTGTACTTGACATTTAATAAAGCTTTGGATTTTCTTTTTCCTGTGAAACCTATCCTTTTGCTCATTATTAGTTTTGTATATGTATAAGTGGAACACAAAAAGTATTTCATGCTTCTTGAGCATGTAGTCACTCATGGAATACATATATATTAACCGCTGCTTATGACGTTGATGTATGTGACCCCTAGGAATGGGGACTGATCACTTAAAATGAAATTTGAACAAAGTTTCAACTTTTCTTGAGGTTCAAAGAAAAAGTCAGTCAATTTTAAAGCTGCCTGTTGCTCGTGTCACTGCACTTTTCCTTTCTTTGAGGGGAGAATGACTGGATGCTCCAGCATTCGTGGTGGGCACATCCGCCTCGCGCAATGCAGCGTAGGGCTGGGATCGATGAGAAGGACCGAACTGTCTCTGGGGTTGGAAAGAACATGGTAGCAGGAGGATCCTCCTGTGTCTGGATGACTTCATGGTGCTGAGAAGAGGGGCTCCTTCACATGCAAGAGCAATGTTGGGTTAAGGAAACTTTATTCCATTTGGGACGTGAGTTGGTTTCCTTGAGCTCCTTGCTCTCTGCACCAAGGGTGTACCAGCACAGGTCTCATGGTGCTTTGTCCTCCATGCAACAAACTTGCCCAAATTGCACTTTGACCTGGCTCATTCGTTATATCTAGTCCTGTAATTAAGTAAAAATAATCCTGTGAAGACCGTAGTATAGCTGGAGAAAGCATTGCACCAAATGGGGATGGAAAAGCTGCTTTCTGTGGCCATGGCTCTTCAGTCTGGAGATGAGAAAGCAGGGATGCAGTATGGGAGAGGTTTGCAAAATGATGGAGGTAGTGAGTCATCAGGTTCAAAGGGGAATTTTACAAAGTCACGCGCAGCGGCTTAATAAATGGACACTAAAATGACTGGGCAGGGATGTGACTCTAGTTTCCCGTGTTTGGCAGCTGTGGATGCTTGGTGGGTACTAAGGGAAGGAGCTGCAGAAAGTGGCCAAGCTCATGTCCTCTCTCTAAATAGCAACTCCTACTGCCATGGACAGATGACCATCCAGGACAAGACCGCTTGAGCCAGCAGAGCATTTTTATGCATTCTAAAGCAGCTTTGAGAGTTGTGGAGAAGCAAAACAGGTCTGCAGTTTAGGACCTGTGCTAGGGGCAAAGGCTTTGCTGGCAAATCTAGTTTAGTTCAGTCCGAACTTCTCTGCTACAGAGCCAGCAGGTAGATCTCTTTTCCATATGGAGAGCTGGAGGGAAAGGGCAGATGTCATGCTCGTGTCAACTGTTTTATACATTTGGAAACATTCAGGTTTTATATTGAATCAGAACTTTAATTGGCTGATTTTTAATCACGCTGCACACTTGGAAAAATTCACCTTTTTATTAGGTTGGCTTTTGTAATTTCTCAGCCCTGGTTGAGGTAGGGGAACCTGTAGCATTGCTTTAGTCTTTCAAATTCCCTGGTTCTTCTTACACAGCCAGAAAATCTGTGTTCCGTATTTGCTGATTTAGGAGTTGAAGTAGCTAGTAGAGGAAGAGAGCAAAACAAAGCAGACCCTTAAGGTTCATCATTTATCTGAAGAGATGCACATTTATCTCTTTGCTAGAAGTAGCAGTATTTTAAAAGACTCTGAGCATGAAATGATTAATCAAACAGAAAGAAAAGGGTGTTCCAGAGAGTTTGGCAAGACGCGGTTGAGAAACGATGCTTTCCATCCCACTGAAATGCAAATACTCCAAAACACAATCCCTTCAAAAGCCCAGCATTATTTGTTTCTGGGGTTCCCTGTTATATGCTTATTACCTTTTTTTCTATGATCACTAACTAGACAGGGAGTGTTTCTGCCTAAGCGTTGGCAGTAAGAGAATTAAACTGATGTCCCACAACCAAAGACACTATGGCTCAGTTTACAAATGATTTGCCTCCTTATCATTGGGGATTTTTATGTTATGTCTCTTTTTGCAGACCCCGCCTTCTGACACCAAAGTGGCAAAATCTGTTTCAGATGTGACAGCCGTAAACAGCCTGGAGTCAGAATGATTTCATTTTGTAGAAACACTTGAAAGTTGGGTAAAAAAAAAAAAAGAGGGCTCAAACTGTAGTTATGATACACTTATATTCCCCGTCCTTGAGCAGTGATCTGCTGAGTGTTAGGAAAGGTTTGCCCCGGGTGCTGGTTCAATGGGCTGGGCTTTTGCTGGCTCCACGGTGGCTTCCAGGGAAGCCCAGTTGTTAGCACATCTCTGGGTCCTGCCGAAGCTGGGTTCAGGAGGTGTAAAAGCAGGGCGGGTGGTCAAGAGCAGGGCTAATGGGCCAGAAAGGCTTTTAGAATAAATATCAGCCCCTTGGAGAGTGGTTGTGTTTATTGAAGCAGGGGTAGATTAGCTCAGAGTAAAATCTGGGGTTCCCCAAAAACTCAGGGCCAAATGTGTTTTGGATAACGTAATGCCAGAGAGAAGGACACGGGAGCCGTTGTCTCTCTCCTCTTCATGGAGGAGAGACATGGGATTTTAGGGGATCTCGGCTGAGTCCCCTCGTACGCGCCAGGTCTGGCACGCAGCTCTGTCAGCGAGGTGGGGACTGGGGAGCTGGTTCCTGGGGTTTTCTGTTGGAAACTGGATGTTTGCACAGCCTTGCACCACTCTCCGTGCCCCCTGATCTCACTGGGGTTTGTTTTTAGCGGGACTCGCTGAAGCTGGATTGGATCGATCTGAAATTTTGGGGGCATGGAAAGAGGGAAATGAAAGCGATGGGTTTGATTTGGGTTTTTTTGGTTTTCCATTTGACCATCTGGTCCTGAGTCAGTCAGAAAATATTCTGTTGGCTTTAAGTTCTTAATTCTTTCTAGAAATTAAGTTTGTTCTCACTGCAAAAATAAGGACATTACTTCAAAGTAAAGCTGAAGTATTTTGCTTTGAAAACACCAATATTTTTATTTTATGGATTTTTCTCTTTTTTTTTTTTTTTGCAACCAAACTATATTTCAAATTTAAACAATTTGAGTTCGCAGAAAAGTGTGCTTTTTGATGGATGATGCGTTCATTTGAAATGCTTGCCCAGCTCCAGATGGCAAATAACACCTCTGGGAGGTAGCTATGATGATATACCTTGAAATCACCCACAGAGCTGGCTGGGGGAAGCTGGGGGATGCTCAGGGCAAGAGCTTGGGTTCACCCAAGCCCTGTTAACCAGCACTGAGAGTTAACATATGGACAGGAGACCGGAGAGGCCAGATGCGGGGACACGTAATTTACTGCCTTGCCTGGGGAGATCAGCCTAACGGGGACTGTGGTTGTACAGCAGGGGCAAAATTAAAATCTTTTGTGATGAGAAGTCTGAATTTGATGCGAGGCAGCAGCAGATCCCCATTTTCACCCCTGGCTCCGAGCTGCCTTTTTTCCCTCCCCTGATTGAAGCTTGTAGCCTGTGTACGTGTGGGTAAGCTTTAGTCCCGAGCAGGCTTTTATTTCTTTGGGTAAAAGGCCAAAATTAATACCGTTTTGTAATAATTTACAGGGACCCAGGGAGGTCTGTCATGCCAAAGGCAACAGCGTTCACCCACTAACCACCGCAAGTGAGATCCCAGCCCCGCCAATGGGAACGGCATCAGTTCTGTAACTTTTATGGCATTGGGCTTTTACCCTGTGCCTCCATGAATGGAGCTCGGGCGTCCACATAGGAGCTGGTTCTGGGATTAGCACCAAAACTTTTGGGTCCTCCTCCCTGTACTAGTTAGGAAACTTTGATTTGGAAGTCCATCGGCGACTGTTCTTAGCAGAAAGGCTCGAACTTTTCTCGCTGGTTGAAACGGTAGTTAGCTCCTTCTTTGTTTCTTTGGTTTTTTGTCTTTCTTCCCTGTTAGGAAAAAATGCAACTGTATAAACTCTGCACGGTTAGAAATCTTCCCATGAGCAAAGCCCTGAAGTGGACTTTATGGTTTTGATCAGGAATAAATTGCATATAAAAAGGCTGGTAATCCAGAGATCTGGGTGATAATCCTAATTCTCTTATAGGATTTCTGTGTGATATTAGATAAATCACTTAATGAATCTCCGCCTCTCCTTCCCTGGCTGAGAAACTGTGATGGATAATACTCAGCCCATCCACACAAGGGTTGCGAGGCTTAGCTGTGTAATATTTGCTAATGTGAAATGGTACGTAAGTGCTTGGACAGCTTTGCCTATGTAAAGAGCTCTGGGTGATGGATACTGGCGAAGCAAGACGTTAATGTTGTGCTGTGTGGCTGCAGAGAGGAGGAGGACGGGGCTTAGCAGGCAGGTTGGGTCATTTTCAGGACTTGTTTGGATGGGCTTGTGTGTAGCTTTGTCTGGAGAGCTCTTCTTCCTCTTGCGCGGCGTAAGATCGGCATTTGTGCTGCCTTTCTCTGCGGGGTAATGCTTAGAGGCGAGGTGACATTAGCAAAACCTGCATCTGGTCCTGCCGCGCCGGCGGGGAGCTCATGTCCATAGTCTCACTTTCACAGCGATGCTCAGTCCTTGCAAACAGAGCCGGGAATGCAATAACAGCAAAACATGCTCCTTTAACCTGCTCGGCACCAGTGTGTAAAATAATACCCCAGATAGGTACTCGGAATGCTTTTATAATTTATTCATTCAACAATTCCTTTTGATGTAGTTAATGTTGTATTTCCCTGGCCGGGGCTGGCATATGAAGCGTGAGAAATCCTTATGGACAGATTGCTTTGCCTTCCCGAAAACAAACTCGTGTTATCTGCCGAGTGGCCTAAATGAGCCGAATCCTCTGGGACGTGGTGCGGGCCACGGGGGATGCCCCGGCTGCCTGCTGGAGTGCGTTTAACCGGGGAAGGGGTAAAAGAGAGGCCAGCATCCAGGGGATCCTCATCAGTTTTATTCAGGCTGGTCAGCACCTGGAGCGTTCCTTCTCTCCTCCAGGGTTTTGAATTTATGTAAATATCAATAAATGAAAAAGAAAAAAAAAAAAAAAGCATGATCGTTGCACAAGTCTTCACTAGGTTGTATCCGTGAAAACCTTCCTGTGTTCTTCCACCTATTTACCCCACTAAGAGACATCACTTCCTTGTATAGAACTTCACTTCTGTCCTTCATCACGTTTTGTGCCTGTGTTAGTTCTCTCGCAACAGCGAAGATGCAGCAATGGGTGGTTTCCTCCAGTTAAATCTGATGAACTAGACTTTCACGATTTGGGCCAAATTCTTAAAGTGCCAAGCGAGAGGAAACAAAAGGGATGAATGTAAGTCAATGTTTTTGCTTTTCGAGGGAGATTTTTATTCTTTGACTTTTCATGGCCTGGAGATCTCAAATTCCCAATTCACCCTAGTCCACTGAAGAAACTCAAGGTGTTTTTAAACAGAGGGGTCCCTGAAGCTGTATTTTACCCCCAGACTGAGAACTCCAAGGGCAAGTGTTAATCTCAATCTGATTTCATGTGCAAAACAGCTGCTTGGATCTCTCGCCTTGCATCTGTCTCAGATGGGGCTGTTTTCTACCACTCTGTTTAGTGCAGCCAGAAAGTTAATTTAGTGCATATTGGGAAATTCCTCAAACGCCATGAGACTTAACACCATTTTTTCCATCAGACCCTTGGAGTTTGTGTTGATATTTAGAGGTGTGAGACTGCAGCGCTGGGGAGTGGAATGTTTCACTAATTTATTGTAGGGAGCTGATCTGGGGTGTTATCTCCATAGACCAAGCTGTTATTGTTTCACTTACGGGCTAAGTGCAATATAACTCAAAGTCACAATGCATTCCCTGTAATGCAAAACCCATAATACTCTCCTGTGGCTGACACCTGAAGTAAAGTATGTGTCTGCCAGGCTCCTTGAATAATTTGCCAGTGTATTCTAATTGGGTTTATATAAGGCCCAAGTTTATTTATAGATATGCTTTTAAGCGTGTTATCCAGTGGTTAGGGTGCTAGTTTGGGAATCGTGGCATGTGAGCTCTTGTGTGGACTTTGCTCCTGCCTCTGCTGGGATTTTGGGTGAGTCTTCGATGGCAGAAGCGCCTGTGGGTCGAGCAGCCCAGCATTACCCAGCACGGTCCCCATCACAGATGGTGGGATATGCCAGGCCATTTAAATGCGAGTAACATAATCAGAGTTACAGAAACATCAACGTTCCTTCTAGTGCAAGGTCTGGGAAGTCTGGTGATGAGAGAATCGCTCTCTTCGGCTCAGCAGAGGAAAAGAGGGTCAAAAAGCACAGAGCTGTTGCTTTTGGGTTCCCAGGGCTCCGTGCAGGGGAGGTTTCCAGGACGACAGTGGGAGAGCTTGGCAGAAGGGAGAGGACACAGCTGGCCCCCTGCGAAAAAATGGCCTGTTGGTAGGAAGGGATAGGAGTTGAGTTCCGCACAGTACAGGGAGCTGTGTGCCATCTCGGTATCCCTGACCAAGTATTTGAGGGAGACATCACCCGAGCTCAGGCATCTCCTGCCAGTCCCAGGCCTCCCTATCACACTCAGTTTTGGAGTGCAGGCTGGATCTGCATCAGAAAGCGCCACAGAAAATGTGCAGCTGGAGCAACAGTCCATAACGGGGGTTCAGAGCTCAGTGCACATCGGTGTCTCCATTATGGCTAACCCATAAAAAAAGTACGGCTAGTGCAGAAATGGAGAAAACTGGGTAGGAGGTAGCCCAGGGGAGACGGCAGATGGGAAAGCAGCAGGAAAAGGGGCAGCCTTTGAGCGTTCAGATGTGCTCGGTGCAGGCACATCTGCTGGGCAGGGTCCAGAGTCTGGTACTTACTGCAGCTTTGGCTCCTCTCCAGTGGGTTTGCAGGTGATTGAGAAATGTTCCTGTGATAAATAGTCACGTCAAGGCCCTAAACAGTAAAGTACTGGGTGGCTGGCAGAGGGCAGGGAAGGGCTAAGGGGTTATGTACACCCTCCCACCTTGCTGCTGGCCCAGTCAGCAACTGCCCGGTGCCCCGACATCACCCGTATCATTGAATCCCTCCAACCGCTGTGGGCTGGAAGAAGATCAAATTTTGACCTCGAGGTTGTTAACTAGGATATCTCCTGCCAGTGGATGAGATGCAGCATAACGACACGTACACATGGGTTGTGTTTTCTCCCTCCTTCCCTCCCTTGTCATAGGATGGCTTTGCTTTATTTCTTAAAAAAAAAAAAAAGAAAAAACCCTGACTTGTTTCCTCATTGGCCGCCCAGGGCAGCATGGAGCAGGTGTAATGCACCCAAAGATGGGTGGGCTTGGGTGTTCCAGGGGTGTGATTGCTCCTGCCCAACACTGCAAGATCTCAGACGCCTTTGTCTTGGGACCCAAAAGCTGTTTTAGGGCTCGGTCCCACTGAAACTCTGCTCTGATGATGGCTGAGAGGAAGGCAGGCAAGATGTGGGGACACGAAAGGGAGCCTCAAGATGGCATATAAACCAGATCTTATTTTAAAAGAAGAAAAAAAGCTTGATCCCACTTCCTGCTTTTCATGGGAATGGAGGAGGTTATTCAGTAACCTGCGTGTTCACAAAGGCACTTTTGTTCCTAATAAGTCCTGAAATGTTACGACCTAATGTGTAACTTCATCGTTTACCCATGTAGCAGCATCGAGGTTACTGTGTAAGGACACGAAATAGCTGCTTCTTAATGACGCTGCAAACCAGTGGCCCCGGCACCTGCGGCGGGGAGGAGCCGACGTGCCAACCTGAGCATGGAAGCAGCAGCTCCACCAAGCCCGAGGCAGGGCGGAATCGAGAGTCGTGCTTGTCATTGGGGAGGGCTGACTCGGGAAGAACGTGTTTTTGTGCAGTGGGCTGGGACGGAGGGGTTCAGCACCCAAAAAGCTGTGATGAAGCAGCCTGAACACGCCTGGGAGGTGCTGGAATTGGACTGTCCCTGCAGCCAAAGGTGTTGGCTTCTTCAGAAAAAATGCAGGTTCCTTAAGGTGCTTTATATTTCTTACGGTGCTTTGTATTTTTTAAGCAGTTGGCTTTAAGCAAAGGAGAGGCATCCCTGTTAGAGAAGGGCTTCCGCTACACTGTAGGGAAAACACGATGGGCAAAATAAACCCATTAGTGGGAAAAGATGCAAGCAACACTAGTGCTTTATCTCCTTCCCCAGCCAGCCTCCGGCAGCATCGCTTGAGCCTTCCTTATTACCTGAAGTTGTGAGTGTCACTGATACTGAGATATTGTTTGCTTTTCTAATCCCAGCAGGAGATTAGTTTGAAGCACAAGGACCAGGAGCCTCCATAATACTAGACCGAGGCAGCGAAACTGCAGCTGATGCTGTTATTCAACTCGGTAACTGAGTCTTTGAGGAATTATTCTGCATTATTTGCTTCTCTTGTATCGCATGGCAGGAAGCGCCACAGGATAATTACTCACATTAGAAATGCTTCCTTTGGTCTGTTTTGAACATTTCACGTTTTATCTTCCCGGGTGCCCTGTGTCGGAGGAGCATCCTGTGGACTGCAGGGCTCTTTTGGGGTGTTAGCAGGGAGGGGTGTCCCAGAAAGAGCTGAGATAGTCCCAAAATGCTGGTGACAACAGGGCAAAGACCACTAAAGATGGAGACAAGATGACCCCGTCTGGTCTATTGCCAGGTTTTGTGCTTCCTCATATTTTACTGAAAATGTTTAATAATGGCCAGAGTTTTGGTGGAAAGTTTATTGTCTTAAAGAAGGTGAATTAGGATATAAATGAAACGGGGGCGGGGGGGCCACAAAACTGCGGAAAAAATAATTTTTGGGGCATTGTTTTCTTTCTTTTCCCGGACATACTCTCAATGCTTTTTATGATTTTATTTTATCAAATCCAAGTTTAGAGGAAACACATATTCTCTTAGCTCATTTCCACTCCTGCCCATCCAAACGGGGCCGTGCAGACCCGCCTGGGCTTGCGATGGGTGGTCACGTAGTGACCGTCCAGTGCCCTGGGTGTCTGGAGATCTTGTGTTACTTCAACACGAGTTTGCTCATCCCTAAGGCAAATTGCTGAATAACAGCAAGCGGCGATTTACCCCCAAGTGCAAACTCCAGCAAATGGGATGAGGTGAAACATCCCCTTTTTGGCAGCGGCAGTAGTGGTTTTCCAGCCGCATGTTTCTTGGGTTTGTTTCACACGGACACTGCTGACCTTGTTTACTTTTTCCTTTATCTGCCCGGCCTTTCCGCAAATATTCTTGCATTTGTCAGAATAGACCAATTAAGTGGCCCAAGCCCTTAATGAAAACCTTGACTTTTCTTTAACCTTCCTGGGGAATGGCTTGTTAGTGGGAAACGGTGCCGCTGGCTTGTACACGCAGGCAGGAATTCCCTCAAAACCATGGTTGGGTGGGATGGTCCCTTTCTCATGGATGCTGATAGCTCAGAAATGGCAAAACCAGGCCTTTGGTGCCCTGCAAATGATGTACACCTGTGAGATCTTTCTAAAGAAATAGCTAAAATAAGTAATTTGCTGAGCAATGGCATCCCTGGGTTTCAGTTCTTTAGCAATAAAGGGATCTCAGTGATGCACAAGGAGAGGGGGGGAAACCCCCTTTTGCTTCTCCCCCTTCCTCCCTCTCTGCACCTCAGTGCGAAAACAGGTCGTTTCATCCTGTGCCACCTGTGAAATAATAAGAAAAGCCATTTTTTTTCTGCTGCCCAATTTTAGGCTCCGGGTGCTTTGAGAAGTTGGACTCCTGACAGAGAACGTGAGTTTCCTTTATTCTCCACATCTCCAACTGCTTTAATTCCTCACGCAGCCAGAGGGCTCACACTCTCTCTCCCCCCCCTCCCAGCTGTGCTATCGCCAAAATCACCAGGTTTCAGTTATTTTTAGTCCCACCCCAACAAAAGGCATGAGGAGCAATGGCAAAACTCAGACCTGACAGGGCAGGTCTTGTGATGTTGTGTTGTATTGGTGGCAGCTGTGGCACCGAGGGGCAATGAGGCATGGCTACCACTCTGAGATAATGCATGGTCCAGCCAGCTGTTTTTTAGGAAAAAGTGGTATCCGAGCACACTCACACAGACTCCGGTGCCCTTCTGTGCTCTTACCCTCAGCATCCTTCGCACGTTCCCTCTGCTGTGATGTACACCCCTGTGTAATACCTGGAATACACTGACTCTTTGGGCCTGTCTTTAGCAGACTTGGATTCTGCAGATATTTACGTGTGTGTGGATGTGCCTGTGCCCAGCGTTGAGCCTGCGCCTGGCTGACACCACCATCAGGATCTCCGGCTCTAAGATCTTAACTCCTCCTTGGTGCCTACAGGAAAGATGGAGAGGGACTTTCCACAAGGGCATGAAGTGAGAGGATGAGGTGTAATGGCTTCAAACTGCAAGAGGGGAGATTTAGATTAGATATTAACAAGAAATTCTTGGCTGTGAGGGTGGTGAGCCCCTGGCCCAGGTTGCCCAGAGAAGCTGTGGCTGCCCCATCCCTGGAGGTGCTCAAGGCCAGGCTGGACGGGGCTTTGAGCAACCTGGTCTGGTGGGAGGTGTCCCTGCCCAGGGCAGGGGGGTGGAGCAAGATGATCCAAGGTAACTTCCAACCCAACCCATTTTATGATTCTTTTTGTTACCCTGGGTTTGTGTAACACTGGCCACTTGCAGCCCCTGAGTCTGATTGTCATTGCGTTATTTGCCAAAAAAAAGTAATTACAACCCACACATACACATTTCACTAGAGTCTAAGCGTCTGCGTGAGGATCCTGGCAGCGCTTCTGACTACTGTTTGTAGTGCTGATTTTTTAAAATGAAGCTTTTTAAAAAAAAAAAAAATTCATTAATACTTGAGAAAATATTTCTCATCTTCCAAATTGTTTTGATATCGTTTGAAAACAAACGGGTTTGCAAACCTATTGAAGACAAATCTTGGAATAATTAGAATAAATGGGACTGAAGCACAGAGCTTCATAAGGCTTTTTTTTTCCTCTTCCTTTCTTTCCTTATGCTTACACAGCAATTGTTCCAGTGGGAAACAGGTGGAAGAAAAATTGAGTTTTCATTGCATTCATTTCTAATTATTGCTTTTTATCTCTAATGGGTGTGGAATGCTTAATCTTTGAACTAGAGTGTCAAAACATATTTGTAAGATAGAACAAATTAAAATAATTCCTCCCCTTTTTTCTTCCAGCATCGTAATTGCTCTGTTTTATTTTTATATCATGAACAGATTAACGTTTAACCTCTGGTGTTGCATTCACATCCCAAATGACCGTGTGCTGGGTAGGAGGAGGGGATGAAGCAGTGGAAGGTGTGTGGCGTTTCTGGGTTTGGTGATGCTCTCCTGTACCTGCAAGAGATGACGGAAGAGCGATGTGGGCCCAGTTGACTGTACTGACAGTTGCTGGGTGCTCCGCTTACATAGTGCTGCGTTACGTGGTGTCAAACAAAAAAACGATGTCACCGAGGGTGGATTTTGGTAACAGGCAAACTGTAAACTTGAAACACTTCCAGAATTGGCCCAAACTCTATTACTGAGACACAGGGTGCTGCTAATAACTGGAGACGGAATCAAAAAATGCAGATGTCAACTTTTACAGTCTGATTTATTTGCATTCACATCTGGGATCTCGGTTCAAATCTTGCATGGTAATAAGCCAAAGTCAAATCTAGATGCGGTCTTGAGTTGGACCTCGTTTAGATCAAATTCAGAGACAGGTACCTGGATCATGGGGCAGTGTTTAAGCACAGTTACAAGCAAAAGGTGGAGGTTTAAGAGGTTTGCTTGTAAGACAGATGCAGTCCTGGCCTGACCGTGCCCTTCCCAAGAGCCCAGTGGCCCAGGCAGGACACGGCTTTGGAAATTAAAATATTTTTTTCATGCAAGATGGGGGCTGTACTGAGGGACAGTAGATCTCCTTTGAGCTTTGTTTTCTGGCTGCAGATGCAAAGAGCCTCCTTTTGCGTTTCTGTTTCCTAGGACCTTTTTGGGTTTTCTTGATTTAATTTCTAGGGCTCTGACCTGCTGCTTTCAGGCTGCGTTTGGGAAGTCTCCTAGGTGTTTCTCAGAAAAGGTTGGCTTTTTATTTCCTGTTCCAGCCCAAAAGGGAGCATTTGGTCAATGGGCCCAAGAAGTGTCCACCCTCTGTTACTGCTGCCCTCCAAGGCCCCTCAGTAACCACTGCCAGAGAAAGTTGGCCCCCAAGGCTTGAATTACAGTGAAGCCATGGATAGAAAATACACCATGAAATTTTATGGCTCCTGCGAAGGGGCTGCCATCTGCTTTTTCTTTCCCCCCCCCTTTTTTTTTTTATAGCCATTCCACAGTCTATTAAACCATTACTGTCTGCTCCCCCACTTCCCGCCAAGGTCTGTGTCCATTTCAAAATACAACACTTTGGATTTCAAAGCAGCCCTTGGGAATTCCCCAGACCATTCATGCTGTACAGACCTTTACTGATCCTGTTTTCTTATTTTTTTCAGTTGAAATCTATTTGTTCACATACATGGGTATGTATTGCTCTCAGCCCCTTGGCCCCTCCCCTCTGCTTGCTGTTTCTTCATGGAAAAAATGAAGAATGTTGTTGAGATGAATCTAAGCAAGAATCACTGTGTGTGTCTGATTGGGCCTTGCTGGTCCTTCATAGAGAGATAATCTGAATTTGCAGCCTGAATGATGCTTGTCACTGCTGTGGGAGGTGAAGGCTGCAGGTACTGGGCTGCTTTGCAAAACAACCTGCAAGATTAAGAGTTCTTTCCACCCAAAGACTTTGCTGGCTCCAAACACCAAGCGTGAGCCCCAATTCTCTGTCTCCTCTTGCTTTCCCGTGCTGCTGCTATTGTATCCCCTCACTGTTGTTGTATCAAAAGGGAACTGGATTCCACTTGTTTCTGGAAATCGCTTTTGCACATGTTGCGAGGCTTGCTATTTCTTGTGACGGGAGGGCTTTTCCTTTCCTTTAAACATTTGGGTAGGTTTCATATCTCCCTCCCCCAAGTTTTTTTTTTTCTTGCTGGAAGGTGGAACAAAACCCCTTCAGCTGTGCCAGGTGGGCCTGCCAGCCACGAATTTTCGGAGACCGCTGGGTGCCCGGCATCGCTCTGCAGGGACCGTGTGGGGCCGCATCCTGCTGCAAGGCGATGCCGAGAGTTCCCTCCTTAAACTGATCCATCTCTAAACCAAAACAGCTTTCCAAAGTGAATGTGTCTCTGCAACTTATGCAGAGGGGATTGAAAGGGGATTGCGGGTGCCAGGGTGTGTGATATTTTGCCTTTGATTACAAAATAGCTCTCCTGTGGTCAGTGACCAGCTGGTAAAAAGCATGAATTTTTCTCAAGGTGATTTTTCACCCCATCCCTGTCTCCCTTTCCTGCCAGTCCCGCATTGCACAAGGTGCCGTCGGTGTCCAGCCAACCTGGAATGGCCCAGGGCAGCACTGATGCTGTGGCTACAGCATGAGCAACGTTGCTGACTGCTTTGTAACGCAGCGCAGATGGCTCAGACGCACTCTGCTTTCAGGGAATTACGCTCCGCGGTTGTCTTGAGATGCTGTACGATGGTTTAGGGCCACCCGCAGCATCTCGGGGAGGAGGAGAGTTTTGGTGCTTAGCCAGCCAAATTGCAATGCTGCGAGTATTTAATCTCCAAGCCGTGCACACAGGGCTCTGTACGAGCATCTTCTTGCAAACCCCGCTTCCTCCGAGGCTCCTCCTTTCCACCCGCAGTTCTTCTCCAAAAGCCTTTTTGCCGCACAGATCCCACGTCTAGGGTCCGGAGAGCTGAGTAACCACTAGAGGGAGATGATAATGGCTCTTAATATTTGTAATTCTCATATTATCTGTTAACAAATAACAATTAGCCTTTGCTGAAACAAGGCTAAAGTCGCTCTCTGGAACCTTTCTGTACCTGGAGAGAGGAGCTGAGCCAGGGCTGCTGGGTCCTTGTTTTGGGGAGCATCATTGGGCTTTTATCAATATAAATCACGCAGCCTCACTTGTAGCACTCTGTGCTTGAACCCCAAATGCAAAACTTGGTTGATGCCTCCATTTAGACTAAATGGGAGTTTTTCATCTTGTCTTCTGAAAAGTTATATGATATATGGGACTAATTTGTGGTTCTTCAGCTTTTCCACCTGGGACAAAACCAGTTGTGGGGGCATCTATAGTCACAGGCAGAGTACAAAGGTGTCTATGTTTCCTCATCCCTGGTTCAAGCCAGAATTCAGTGTTTATCTTTTAGGTAAAGCCTAGTTTGTGATGCCAGTGGTTAACTGGTAATTTGAAAAATGAAACTGGAATGGTAAATACTTCCCACCCCAAAATGTGGATCTTGCTTTGTAGTACATGGAAATGCACACAAAATTAGTTTGAAATAAGTTCATACAATTAAATGAATAAAATAATTGTTTCCAGCGTGTTGCTCTCAAACATATTTTTTCTTTTCTTTCCTTTTTTTCCATCTTTCTCCTGTGATTAAAAAAAAACAAAAAGGAAAGGGATGAAAAGCCAAAAGCAACTGAATGTGTGTGTGTGCGTGTGAGGGAAGGATTGCTGAAAACTGAGACACAGTTTCTTGGTTTGAAACAACGTGAGAATTTTCATTACTTGAATTGAAAAAAAAAAACCAAAAAACAAACCCAAACCCTGAGCAAACTGAAACCTCATGTGCGAACTGTCAGATTCTTTCAGAAGCTATTTTTCACTTGAAAGCACTTGCTCAGAGAAAGCATTTTGCCTGGCCTTATTATGAACACAAAAGCTGCACCTAATTGGTTTATATGTTGACAGGCATCTTATTACCAAGAATAACAGTGTGTGCGCACCCCACCCTCGGCCGCGCAGGGACAGCCATGGCCACCGTGCAGGAGGGAACCAATGGCCCCCGTCACCTACCAGCCACGGGGATTTGCTGCTGGGAGAGGTGGCAGCAGCTTTGGTGGCTTCGTTTCTTGGTTTTTTTTCCCATGGCAAATCAGCTGCTTGCAAATGTAACCTGGGTGCTGGGAAGTGCAACGTTCGTCTGGTGTGATGGTGGTTTGTGCCTGCACCTTCAGGGATCGTGGTCCGGCTGGGACATCACGTGTCCTGCTGAACACTGGACCTGTTAAATGGGGCAGGTTTGGGGCTGAGCTGAGCCAAACTGGTGTTTGTTTTAGGAATCCATCCTGGAGTTGTGGTCTGGAGGTGTGTAGAGCCCGGAGGCACCACGCTGCCCTGATGCTCCTGGTTTCCTCTCTCTTTAGGTGGCCAGAGTTGACACCTTGGATACTTCAATCCTAACTACAGATGACATGTAATTGTGTTGACTGAAGGGAGTGACTTTTTGCGCTGGCTGAGGTTTTACCTGGGGATCTCAGGAGACACGAGAGGAAGGTTTCTTGCTCACCAAGCAGCACCAGCATGTAGTTCACGCACTTAATTAAGCATTAAGGAGGATTTCCAGAAGTGCCCACATAAGGAAGGCAGCTGAGATCTCAACAGCTTCGGTGTTTTCAAAAGCCTCTCGGCACCTCTCCAAATCCCTGCTCTCTGCTGGGGTCTGGCAACACCCACTTGGTGGCAACTTGGTGGCCCAGTGCAACCTCCAGCTCAGAGTAAATTAGAGCTGGTATAAACCCACGACAGAAATCACACAAGGGCTGGCTCATGAGCACCAGGGCTCTTCTCCAAGGCCTTCAAAGGACTTGCTCCCTGGAGGGTTTTGTTGGCCACGCAAGCCTCCTCTGCCAGCTCCGTGCCTTTCCAGCTGGTGCAGAATTGCTCCTTCCTGGTTCACCTCATATGTCCCCCCCAGATCCAAATGATGAACATCTTGGGGGGAAATGGAGGGCTACGTGGTAGTTAACAGCATCAACAGCCCATTGAGTGGCTGAGAGGTGGATGACAAATGTGTTTGTGCCAAATGTTATTGCCATTGCACAGTTCTCCTCCTTGGGCCCTATTTCCAGAATCCCAAGAGTTGCTGCGTATTTAATGTATACGGGAAATCAGAAAAACTAGAGACCAACATAGAGTCAGTTGCAGGAGTTACAGATAAACTTGAGGCCTTCTTTGCACTGGAGATTTGCTCCAACCTTAACTCCTGGCACGTGAAAGCCTCAGGGGTAGGAAAGGAAAAGTAAAGGTTACACCAATCAAACTTGCTCTTGCTAGAAGCTGTAGTGTAAACGGTGTGTTTGGATTAATCTCAAAGTGATGCAAAAAGGAATTCGGAGTCTGTTCATTAGCTAGAGGGAATGGACATTTTTAATTAAAACCTGGTATCTGATTTTTCACTGTGAGGGTGGTGAGACCCTGGCCCAGGTTGCCCAGAGAAGCTGTGGCTGCCCCATCCCTGGAGGTGTTCAAGGCCAGGTTGGACGGAGCTTGGAGCAACTTGGTCTGGTGTGAGGTGTCCCTGCCCAGGGCAGGGGGTGGCACTGGGTGGGCTTTAAGGTCCCTTCCAACCCAAACCATTCTGTGATTCTGTGGTATGAGACAAAGCCTTTGATGTTTCTTTGGTGGAGATAAATGCCTGGCATTGATGGTGAGCTGTGGCAGCAGGGCATCTCGGTGAGTTAATGAACCAGCTGTGCCTGTGCTGCCCATGGGAATGGCCACCAAACCTGCATGGCTGGGACAAAGCCAAGTGACTTTTTCGTCTGAGCTCCCCCCTCCTCGCAGGGCTGGAGCTCAAGGGTAGGCTGAGCTGATCCCCCATGTGGGTGGGTTTCCCTGTCGATGGATTTGGAGGCTGGTTCTTTTCAGACAAGGCTCAGCAGGTCTGAGTTTCCATCAGGGCACAGACAGAGCCATGAAGCAGAGCCCTGCTCCGGCCCCTCCTTTGGCTCCTCGGCTCTCTGAAGTCAGCAGATGCAGAGCTCTCTCCTCTGCACCTCGCATCTGCCCACGTTGCTGTTTCCACGGCTGGGTTGCATGTTACTAACATCTGTCAACCCCGGTTAGTCTTTAATTGCTCTTGGGGCTCTGCGTCGGAAGGAAAAGCACGGCAAAATTGGATGTGAAGTGACTGCAGGACTGAGCAGGGGAGTCGACTCACTCCAAGATAAAGGAGCTGAGCTTTGCGGCTGGGAGGAACGCTCCAACTTGTTATCTCTTATAGAGAATTTAGCAGGTAGTAGGTTCCTAGGTTATATTCCTTCTTGGCCTGTCTTGCTCCTTTAGCCCAGACGCCTGGGGTGGTCCCCCCTGCACAGACTGGGAATGTTAAAGGGCAAAGCCAAATCCCTTGTTTAGGCACTGATTTTTCTTTTTTTTCTTTTCTTTTAAACCAAAGCATCTGTCTCTTTTTGTGATGTCCTGCCCCGTTCATACCATCCAGAACAGACACTGAAAATCTGCAGCCCCACCAGGCACTAAGGAACAAACGGGTTGTGTGAGAAGAGGGACTGAAGCCACCAAAGGACTGTCACATTCCCCCGAGAGCTCGGGAAAAATGCAGGGCTTTCTAACAAAGCTGGGGGGTGCTGGAAAAGGCTCCTGCTTCGCAAAAGAAAACTTGCCCCATCTCCTAATGTGGGAGAGGGAAATGTCTCCTAGGGCAGAGAGGAATGACTTCTGAAAGCAAAAAATAAAAAAAAAAAAAAGAAAGGGATTTATTTAGAAAGGGCTGGAAAATGTCACAAGACATAACAGTATTTACAGCAGGGAAGTTCTCAGCTTCCCAAGACCAGGGACTGGAGGCAGATGAATTAAAATACTCTGTGCGTGGCCGTCTTTGCTGTGTTTGTAAATGAGAGGAATCAGCAGAGAATCTTACCTGGAAGCGTGCGCTGGCACGGCCTGAAGCCCCCAGTAGGAAATTCAGATGAGCAGCGGAAGGGGTTGTCAAAACACGTAGGTGTTTCTACATCTCAGTGAAGACTGACATTGTCCAGCTCCAAAGCCAAAAACCATCCAGGGGAGCTATGAACCTACGGCCACCTGGACTGTCTGCAAGGCGGAGACTCTTTTTGTGCAAAAACCATGCCTTTTGTTTGTAAAATATATATGTATATACATATATATATATGCTGGCATATGCTCTGCTGCGCAATGAAGATGTGTTGTGCTACTTATGTCTATTATCCTTTAAGCCCCTGAGCGTGGCCACTGCCAGTCACACATCTCTCCGAGCAGGAGTGAACACGGGCTGGCAGAGCACTTACAATTTAATAAAGTGATGCTTTTTCGCACCAGGCTCACACGCGCTTGTCAGCCTTTCCGCAGCGCTGGAGCGTGCCTGGTGCTGCGAATGCCATGTGGCGCTCCCAAGGCTGTGGCATCTTTTAAAATCAGTCAAACGTGGCCTTGATATAATAGCCAGCAGCGACACTTGCCAAGGATTTTGCTTCTGAAGGGCTTTCAGTAGGAAAAAAAAAAACAAAAACCAAACAAAAAACCAAAAACATTCTTCCCTCAGAATCAGAACTTCGATTAAAAAACAAATTCCCATCAGGAAAAATATACCGGTGTCTTTCACTCGGGGTTTAGGGAAACATTTCGTTTCTCAAATGGAATGGAAACACTTTGGTTCAAGGGTAATTCATGTTTACTGCCTGTGAGCTGCCCCCTGACCTGAAAATCGTCCCTGAGGCCGTGCCTTGGCTGCGCTGCCAAGAGAGCGGCCGGGGCACGGCCCGGGCAGGACGCCCGGCTCAAGGAGAACATGAAGCAGGAGGCACCATCACCTGTATGGGTGCAATTTGAGGCTGAACTGAGCAAAACAGGCAGTGAAATGGAAATTTTGATTTTTGCGCAGACCCCGGGGTCAGCAAAGCCTCAAACACGTTTGCAGCATAGTAATAATTTCAGACTCCCAGGCAGAGAAGCTGGTGTTTAATTAGAATTATTTACTCGCAGAGGTGGGTGCGTGTGTGTGCGGGCATGAGTTTATGGTGGTAAAGAGAGCCCTTAACGCCGCAGGAGATCTACGCTCTAAGGACCTTGCAGTCTCTGGTAGGATTTCGCACCTAATGCTAACCTCTAGGACTGAAACAAGAGGATGTTTTCCTTCAGGCTGCTAAGGGGAATGCTACCCTGGAAAATTTTTAATTTTAGGTGTTGAAATTCAGCTATTTCCTGCACTATACATTTGTGTGACACACACATGACATAATTGAAACTTCTGGAAACTCTTATAAAATTAACCCCCCCCTCCCGATGTCAAGCAAATTGGAAAGCTGTTTGGAAAGTGGTTTTAAATAGCGTGTGGGATGTGAAAATAATGTATGCACGTATAAAATCCTTGTTGGGGAAGCCGAGAGGTTAGGTGTTCCTTGGCTTGGCTGTTTTTTGCTATGGTCAAATACTGCTTTACACCAAGGCTCTATTTGTGTGGCTCAGACCTTGCCTATAAATCAGCAATAAAACAAGCCCTTTGCTGCAAATGAGCGTTTCTTCTTTGCTCGTTCCTGCTGACGAAATATTCGCTGTGATTCTTCCCTGACTGTGCTCTCCAATTAGCCTGCTAATTAGACCCCCGGTATCTGTTTAGATTATTAATGGAGCCGAAAGACTTTTTAAAGGAACATTAGATATAGCTGAAAAGATAGCTTTGGGGGATGGAAGATAATATAAGCGTGGGTCACGTTTTCTGCTTTGCTGGGCTGAGTTGTGGAGATATTTGTTCAGAAATCTGCTGTGCCGGGGGTCTGGTGGGGTGAAACAGCTCCCCAGGTGCATGGTACTGGTGCTGGTGGGAGGGGGATTTGATGGGAGAAGTATTTTTTCGGGGGGATGAGTCCTAGTTGGAAAAGAGGAGCATGTGGGAGAAGGAACATTCCATTAGTTAATACGCTAACAGGGAAACGGAGCTGGATTACTTTTTTTTTTAAGAGCCCCGTTTTAAAATAGAACCTTTCAGGTAATTCCAACAAAATGAAACATTCCTTTTGGCTTAAACTAGTCCAAAAGTAAATGTTTCATTTTGATTTGCTGGATGCAAAATTCAATTTGGTTGCGGGGAAAAAAAAAAAAAAAAAAGAGAGCGTTTCTCATGACATAGTTTAGCTTTGTAGAAATGTTATTTTCTATCAGGAAAAAAAAAAAAAACAACTCCAGTAGAAAGTTCCCAGGTGACTCCGGGTGTAACCTGTTCTGGCTGCTGGGGAGGATCAGCAGGACTGGCTTTCGCATCGTTCAAGGCTTACCCTTTCCCTTTGATCAACGCTGATTCACTTCCTACCAGTGGGTGCTCTGCCGCCTGGAACACTCAATTCTATGCGCTTTCACTCGTCGCTGCTTTTTGTTTTGGGGAAAGTTGCTGTAAGCTGTGAGCATCCCAGTGGGCATGGAGAAAAGCTCTTTTTACAGCTTCCCACTTGGTCTGAAACAAGCCTGGCTCTTTTTTTACAGGGGCTCACCCTGAAGGAAAAAAAACCCAGCGTTTTCTGACCTGATGCCCCCGGAGTTATCTTTGTTTGGACTGCACAGTGTGCCTTTATCAGGCTTCGGGCAGACTGTGCCACCCCTGCTCGCACACGTGACATCGGGCAGCAGGAGGCACATTCTGTGCTGAGCAAGGACAAACTGCCTGTTCATCACCAACAAAAAAGGACCTTCTTTCTCAGTGGCCCTTAAAGAAAAACATGGTTTTACCCCTAGTACAGCTGCCACGTGGGTGGCATTTTCTCTCAGCACCTTGGGGCTGCCATGGGATCTCAGGTGGGTTTGGGTGGTGGGCACCACGCTCACAGGCAGTGGAAGAAAGGGGTTGGGCATCAGCAGAAAGTCTTCGGCATGTTTGCCCAGAAAAGCTGTGGCTGCCCCATCCCTGGAGGTGTTCAAGGCCAGGTTGGACGGGGCTTGGAGCAACCTGGTCTGGTGGGAGGTGTCCCTGCCCAGGGCAGGGGGTGGGACAGGATGGGATGGAACTTTAAGGTCCCTTCCAACTCTAACCATTCTATGATTCTGTGATTCTATGTTTGACACCTGCCACTCCCTTGTCTTGTTCATGTCTTCATGTGCTTGGGCTTGTGATGGGTGCAAGCACCTGTACCCTCACGCTGTGGTGGGTGCAGACCAAAGTCAATCACAGCCCCCAGCCTCAGGCTCTACCATGAAGACCCCACAGCTCTATGCTGTAGTTGAGGGGGTTGTCTTCAAAGGTCCTTTTGGAAGCAAATGGCCAAATGGGTTCTGCCCAGCCCGTAGCTATGGACATCAGCTGGTTGGCAGAGTGAGCAGTCATCTGGGTCCAGTGCTGGAGTGAGAAGTGAGTCTGCAGCTGGAGCATGGTGTGGGTGAAAAACACATGATGTTGCCCAGCATAAGGCCTCTCTCAAGGCAGCATCAGCAGCCCAGCAGGAATATTTAAAGTCCATAGGGTACCACTGGCTCTCCACAGCCATGGCACAGGGATAACGGGGGATTAGGGGCTTGGGCACAGCTCTAAGTTACATTTAGAGCTTTTCAAACTGAGGGGTCAAAACTGTGTGGATGCAATCCTAACTTGAGCAGAAAAGGAAAACGTAGCAGAGGCTGGGAAATTTCCATACAGCTTTGTTGGTCTGCTTTAATAACAAAACCCCCAGATCTTCTTATCAGCAGGCCTCACATTTTCTTCCCAAACTTATGTTTTTCATGTACAGTGATGAGGTTTTCTTAAAAGAGAAAGAATATGTTTTTGTTTTGGGGCAAGGAGGAACTAGGCTTTTGGTGTTTGTTTTTTTTTTCTTTCTTTGCTTAAAATTGCAATATTCTGGGGACCCACTGTAGAGCGAACCCCAAATAGCACCAGATTTAGGCGAGGTTTGGATAGTGCCAAGATCCCTGAAGAAGCGTGAGATATTTCAGTGTTCAAATCTGAAGAGAAGTCCCGTCTTGGCTCCTCGGGCCTTTACTTTCATTAGTAAATATACTTTTTGTTTACTCTTATTAGTAAGACTTATCTGCGCTCATAATGAAGAAAAATTGAGCAGGTTTTCTTGGGGGAGGAGAGGGTGAAGATATTAATAGAAATGTGGCTTCGGTCTGGCACAATGTGCTGCTTATTGTGAACTGTCTTAAGCCCTAATAGGAAATAAATTGCTTATTGGGCTGCTGCTGAGGACTAACAGGAGGTCTGGCTGTTTATGAGACCGATGGGACAGTCCCAAGGGCAGCCCTTATCAGGAAGGGGAGGCTGTTACAGCAAACACTGGGTGTCTTGTCAGTCCAGAGTGCACGTCCCTTGCAGCAAAATTAACAGTACAAATTGTCCTGGTCATGCATTGAAGGACACTGACCTGGGAGGTGGCATTTACAGTACACGGCATCTCTCCAAGGCCTCGCTGATAGAGATGTTGAGGCTTGTTTTGTCTGTGACTAACTAGCTTTCTCCTCTTTGACCTCTTCCTGAGAGTCCAGCAGCTTCAGCCTGACTTCTCTTTGACTTTATTTTCTTCAGTTCAGAAATGCATGCCTCTGACCCCTTTGTATCAGGGATAATTTTCCCCCGGGTTGTTCTGCATTGGGCAAGAACTGCACAACTCATCTCTGAACCAGCGCGATGGCCAAAACACTGATTTAAACTCACATGTTTCCAAAACAGTCTTTTTGTTTATCTCACCTCTGTGGTGCCTGTGTTACCCTCCTGTTTACAACTGGAAGGCTTCCTGCCAAAATCCCTTGAGCAACTTGCTGTACAAAACGTTGCCTTTTAGAACTAAGGCGTGATCTTAAGCCAACAAAAGGCAGATCTCATTCACATTCGGGCTGACATCTTTTACTGTAAATAGCGCCATTTAAAATTGAAATTGGTTTTGGTGAAAAAGTTACTAGTGGCAAGTTGAAAGAAATAAAGTTGAATATCAAAAAACCCAGTAGTTTTGTTTGGCAATGTCTAATCAAACCTGCACTTCGCCCCAGCTCTCCCAGGGCAGCCTATGGATGGACTTCAACCTGCAAAGACAGTCCTGTGGTCACCACTTTTAGTTCCTGTATTTTAAACTTGAAAAATAGGTTTAATTTGCAGGAAACGTGCTGACATTTCAGCACTTATTTTACTTGATGGGCCCCTCTGTCAGCATTAGGGAGAATACAGGTGGTGAACTAGAGCTTCAGTGAACTTCCAAGTTTTTTTGGTGTTTTCCCTGCTAAAAGGAGTTTTCTGGAGAGCTAGAATTGCTTCTCTGAGCCAGGTTGAAGATGGTTGATTTCCCTGACCAGTGCCATATAATGAAGGTAGCGTTTCTACCATAGATTCCCCTACCTAAGTTATAAGAAGGTGGCCTTGGGCATGAGCTCAGATCTCAGATTGGTGCCCCCACATCCCTAGACACAGGCTTTAACTGCTCTGCTTCCTCCGTTCAATGACTAGGCAAAAAGCCCACGAAACATCTCCAGGCACGAACCTTACTGCATCGAAGAGTCAAAGCAACACACTCTTGGGTTTGCGGAGCGTTTTGCTGAGCCTGGCAGCCCTTGCCCCGAGCAAGTGATGGTGCAATGGCAGGAGCTTCATGTGGCCCTTCTCGCCCTCCCTTCCACCCATGCATTGCCGAGTTTCGTGCAAAACCTCCTTTGCCCCGCGGTGAAGAACACCCACAGCAAAAGCCAGGCACGCAGGAGGGAGCGGGGCATGGCTCTGCCCCAGCATCTTTGACTTGAGCACGGGATGCGGTGTGGCACGTTGTTGCCGCAAGGCTGGCGTCTCCAGGGCCACACATGGAGCACGGAGGAGGTAGGGCTGCCGCGGCTGCTGTGTCCTTTGGCAGAGGCGCTGCCTGTTTGTTTGTCCTCCCTATTGTTTGTGCATAGGAACCGCACAAGGAGCCACAGGGCTGAGCTGGGGAGAGCTGCCCTCCTCCAGCCCTGGGCACATAAATCAGCCATGGGGATGCTGCATCTGGGCTCTCCTGGCATGGCGTGGGCATTGCTTCAGGCCACCACTTCCATGCCGGACAGGACGTTTGCAGCTCTTGATGATCGTGATCAGATGGAGACCTGGTGGAAACATGCAGAGCTCACTCGTGAGGGCTGTGTTTGTTTGCTCCGAGGCTGAATTCAGCCCTCAGCTGCTTGTTCCTCCTGTTGAACAGGATTGCAATGCTTTCCCCAAACACTATAACTAGGTCAGCCTGAGGAGAGGGCCTTGTTCAGCACTCCAGATGTCTATCTGTCTTTTTATGCTTTGTTTTCTTTCTTTTTCCAAAGCCGAATCCTTTATTTAAGCTCTCCTCAGAAGCCTGGAAAAAACAAAGACCTGGATGTGTTTCACAAACTCTAGTCCTTTGCCTAAACACCTTTCAGCCATGTATTATAAATAGATGACCTCTCTGGTTAAGAAGAAATGTCTCTTTTTCAGTGTTGCCTTGAGCAGAGATACTCAGGGAGATGGCGGGGGGGGGGGTCCAGGCCATGAATGGGGGAGCAGGCTGCAGTCCCATATGAATAATTTGGGTATGAAATCAATTTCTTGCAAATCACTTAAGATGCCATTCCTCCTGTTTGGATGGATCTTGGGGTCTGGATCTGGGGATCGTCCTCCCATTCCCAACTCTTTTGCTGTCCCTGGAGGTATGTCTGGTTTCTGCATTGGTGTGGGAGCATGAAATGATTGGAGTGTAGGGATAGGACCTCAGTTCAAAACCTGACCTCTGATGCTTCTCTAAATGTAATCTCTCAGCCTGTTCCCAAACCCTAAGTGCCTCTGGTTGCATGTTGATGAGAAAACTCTAAATCCCAGAGTGGGGGGGTGAAAAAGGTGGAGGTCAGGGATGGGAGCAGGGTGGTGGTGGTGGATGAGCGAGGATGTTATGAAGCACATTCTTATAGCGTAATCTGGCCAGTGAGAGGGAGAATGAATCAATGTCACCTTGAGTAAGCATGGAGATCAGCCTGGCCGCATTCCTGAGATAGCTGTGTGAAGATCTGACACTTATTCAGGGGAGACTTAAAACAGAGTCCAGAACCAAGGGTGTAACCCAACCTCAGGAGCAGTGGGAACATGAATAAGATCAAGGTCATCTCAGGATGTTGCAAAAGAGAAGGTCAGATCAGGTTCAGCAAGTGCAGAGCAGGTCAGGTTAACTCCTCTGTCATGTCCACGTCTATGAAAGCAACTCCTGTTGCTCAACCCTGGCAGCACGGTCTGCCCTGCAGAGCAGAGTCCCCTTTTCTCCAGAGAACATCTGCTGGAAGATGGGCATGAGACGAGCAGGATCTGCAGTAACTCTGGGAAAGGAAGAGTCTCTTTGTGCTCTTTGCATGGTGCCAAGCACTTGCTTTGCAGCTAAACCTTCACACCGCCGTTTTAATGGAGAACTTCTGTTTTAGCAAAGGTGACAGGGAGCAAAGGCTGGCACCTTCAAACGGCTTTTGGGGAATTGTGTGTTGGATAGCTTTGAACTGGAGCTCTCATGCGGCTTTAAAAGGATCAGGATTCCCCTCATCTCTGATAGGTGTCTAGGAAAGCCCCAGCCAAACGGCCATGGGGACTGACTACTCTGCAATTTCTTAAATTTTGGATCTTTCTGTGTAACATTTTTTGCCAGGATGTGGCCGGAGGGGAGATACTGAGGGTGGGGGAGATCCCTAAGCAGGGTCCTAAGAGCTACTTTGGAGCTCTCGGGACCATTGGTCCTGCTTAGGACAGGAAGACTCGGGCAACCGCCTCCACACGGGTCCCTCCACATCACCTCCATGAGGGCTATCAGTTAAAGCTCATGGTTCAGTCCTGGTGGAAAGGGCTGATAAACACCCTTTGCTCTGCTAATACAATGAAGCCCTCTCAGCCCCACTAAATGCTTCCAGAGTGCTTTGTTGCTTATGGGGGTGGGGGGAAAACCCAGCCCATTTCTAATTGTCACGTTTGGGTCTTGTGCAGGAAGAGATGCATTCCATGTGGCGACAGGATCCGAGCTGCCCGGCTTGGCACAGCCAGGCAGTTGATGGGAAAATGATACATTTAATTGTATGGATGTCGTAGTACTGGAGTCATTTTCTTAATCCTGGAGTTGGAAATAAATACAGAAAATAACGAATATACAGTTGGCTGGAGATGATTCAGAGTATTCATGCTTTCCTTCGCTGTAAGGAGTTGGAGGGCAAACATATGGAGGAGGTTCTCATTTTCAGGCTGAACAGGACATATCTGAGCTGGTTGTAGGTTTGCTGGGTTGGGCTTACAGAGATTTCAGCGAGCTGAAAACTTGGCCCCATGTTATGAAATGGGATTCCAGAGTTTCTTCTTACTTTCAAGGAAGCACTTTTTGATGTGTGGAATTGGATTATAAAACCCAAGTGAGGGACAGCTGCCCTGGGCTAGGAGCTGATTCCTTCTTCTACTCGTGGTCAATGCAATGTCTTTACTTTTCCTTGAAAACCTCATGTTTTGTTCAGCTCCTGCTGGAAGCGGCTGCAGTGCGTCCCATGTAAGAGCCACATCTTTCTGTTTTGCAGGCTTCTCCTCATGCTCTCATGTCTGTGTTTGCCCCCATCCCTCCACACACAGCACTGTAGCACCCGTCTGCTGGGGTTATTTGCTGGCATGGCCTATTCTTGGAGGCAGAGGACGGCAGGACAATCTCACCATGGAGGTAGCTATGCATAGGTGGAAACCAAAGTCCACACAGTGGGGCAGGCACACTGCTGTACTGGTGTACCATGAAGCAGCACTTTGTGAGGGTGCAGAGAAGGGTTTAGGCATGGGAACAGAGCCGTCAAACCCAGCATCTTACATCTGGCTGCCAGTACCCAGCGCTGCTGCACATTTCTTGAGGGTTTCCTAGACAGATGTGAGCTGTGGGGCTCATGTCCAGCCTTTCTGGAGGCTGACGTGTAGCCGGCACCACTGTGATACACTTGTGGTGAGGTCAGCACTTCCCAGAATTGTTGGATCTACCACAAACATACTGTTTGCTGGGTTTGCACATACCTTGCTAGTCATCAGCCTGGCTGGAAACGCTACACATCTGCTCCGATTGGGAAGCCTGGGAAACCAGAAACACAGGTAACCCCCCAGATCTCTGAGGAGAAATGTCCAGGAAAACCTGAACAAATTCGTCTTCCCAAAATGACTGCCTCTGCCAGACAAAGAAGTAAAATTCCCAGTGAAAGCAGAAACGTGGTTATCTGTAACCCACAGCAATTTCAGCTTGGTTTCTAATAACAATTTGTTTGAGCTCGGAGTGTGAGGTTTAACTTTACTTCCAAGCTGTTTATTACACTAAATACTCCTGATATCTGTATCAACTTCCTACCCGGGTCTTCTTAGCCTTGAGACAATTAATAACCTTGGCTCTTGCCAGAAGCGATAATAGCAACGGCTCACTCTGACTTAAGGCTGATTACTCTCAGGTCACTCCAAAGCATCCTCTCTATCAGAAGTGTATTGGGAGCTTACAAAAAGACGGGGAGGGAGGTTAAACATGCATCTCAGCCTGTGCTTTATCTCCAGGAGCTTCACTCTTCATTATTCATATTCAGCCGCAGACCTCACCAATTTGTGGCCCAGAGAAGGTGCTCTGCATGTGCCTGGTCAAAATTCTGGCTAAATTTGGCACAGGGAGCAAGGCAGCCACTGCTGGGAGTGATTTGTCTCCTGTATGTCCCACTTCACGAGGGGCCAGGGATTCTGACAATAGTATCGGTGACCCACCTTCTCTTCTGCTGCCAAGCGCTTCATAGTCATCCACCTGGATTCATTCTGCTCCAGATCCTTGGGGCTGTTCCCTGGGAATAGTGAATGACATGGCTCTCATCCCTTCCCTTTCAGAAGTCCTCCCATTTGGTACCAACTCTATTTAATATTTCATTCTGCATTTTCATAGCTAGGCACTTATAGACATTAATTATTAAATGGCCACATTTCTTGAAATAAATGTATAGATAAAGACAGCTGCTGGTGTTTTCTAAAGGGGGTGTTCTTCCACCTATCTATCTATCGGGATACGCTGTTCTTCCAACTTTCAAATAAAAATCTCAAAGGCCCCTTTTTTGCTCAGTATTTTCAAAGCCTCACTTTTTTGTTCAGTGCAGGATGGCACCTTCGAAAGCACTCAGTGTTGATATAACCTTGTTCTCACTGCAGTCCCTAATAGGGTTGAGCCATTTCAAAAACCCTCCCCTTGCCCCCCCAAGTCCAGTCCTGTAGCAATATTCTCAACTTTTAACTGCAGCTACATCAGGCCATTAGGAAAAATTAGCTTTTTAGCCTCATTTCTATTAATTTGGAGCAATTCTGTAGCCTCAGCGGAGGTGGTGCTCTGGAGGCACAAGGCGTATGAAGGTGAAGTATGATTTTCTCCAGCAAAGTAAAGATTTTGTCTTTGCCCCCCCTGCCATCAGATGGCTCGGACCAGGCTCAGGATCCAGGTGACCAACGTGGGAGCAGGTGGTGGCACTGTTCAATGTGTGCATGAATGTGTTTTTCATGTAGATGGAGGATAAGAGGAGGCCTGGGGTGGAGGGGACTCGTCAGTGAGATGGGAAATCTCAGCGTGCCAGCATCAAAAGGCAGGTGATCTGAATATTGCTCTCTCAAACACAAATTCCCCACTTAATTTTTGTGACTGCTGTGATGTCTCTGTTTTGGGGGGTTGGGTGCGCGTTTGAGGCTCCTTACTGTCTGGAGTGGTAGGACCGTGGCTCCCTCGATCATCAGTGGAGGGGGAGCTGCGCAAGCCGGCGCAGCAGACAGTCTGACGCGGCCCCACAGCACCAGCTGCAGCATATATGCCACATACCACCATTAAGATATTTTTGCTTTGAAGAAAAGCAGCTTCACTTCCTCTTAATAATTGATATTACTCAGATCTTTGAGACTGAAAGAAAGTAACCCAGCCTGGTGAACCTGCCTTCTCTCTAAACTCAGTCTCCTCTCCTCCTGGTGACATTTCTCCTCAGTTCTCCATCCAACCTCACTGGATATTGCCTTTATAACTGGGGTTATCTCGTACCTTGTAGTTGGAAAGAATGTGCATCTTTTGGGCGGGAATTGGGGCAGGTCCTGGTGGCTGGAGGAGACACCTCAAAAGCTTTCCTGGAATACCAAGTTCACCATGAGCAGCCAACCTCCCTTCATTAGTCCCAACAAGATCGAGCAGGACAGATTTGCTCATGGGTGGAGCTGGAAGAAAGTAATAAGCTCCTCTTAATGAAGGGAGCGCTTTGGTTTGCTGTGTCTGGCAGACTGTTTTCATCTTTTGTACTTCTGGTGGTTGGCATCCCGGGCAAGACTGAGGGACTTCAGTTTGGGAGTGGTAGGCATGCACTCAATTTGCTGCCTACCCCTGGCAGAGGATCAAGGCTGGAATTTTCATTACACTTGCTTCGTCTGCCAGAAAGAAGCACTTTGATTTAATTCTGGTGGCTTCTTGTTCAATGCCAAGCTTGGAACGTGATGCTCTGATGTCTTCCAGCTTCTTAAAGTAACCACAATGTCCCGCCGAGGAAATATATATTTATACAACAGAGGAATTGCATTTAAGTATGGAGTCACTTTATTAACAGCAATTGCACGCCATGCTATAGGTGGATCCTATAGTTTGGAATACAAGACTGGCTCCTTTCGAAATCCTGTGTACCGAGCCCTGATATTCATGATCCCTCAATAACTGTTCTTGGAAGGCTCATCTTGTCAAAAAGCAGTCACCATGTTGCTTAGTCCTGGAAGAGGATAAGGGATCCTAACAGAGCTGATCAAATGCTTTCTGGCATAAACGTCCTTTAAGAAGGAAGATTGTGCTTTTGACAAGATGACATTTTCCTACAGAAAGCATCTGTGCGCCTCAAAATGTTGTTTTCTTGCCAAAAGAATACCTCAAGACCCAATTGTATTATTTTTTTGGACAAAAATCCAAAAGCTTTGGGGGTTTGGCAACAGATTTTAAGGATTCAACTGAAAAAAAGAAGTTTTTGTTTTCCAAAAACCAAGAGGCCCAAACATATTTTTTTTTTCTTTTTAGTTTGGTTTAAAAATTAAGGAAAAATGTGACCGTATTTTCCATGTGATGGAGGGGACTCTCTTTCAAACCAGCTCTAGATGCTCACAAAAAGAGTGCTAGTGGGTACTTAACTACAGCAAAGTTCTGTCATAAATGATGTGCAGAGGCAGTAGCTGTTGCCAGAAGGAGTTCAGTCAAAAATCAAACCTTTTTGCAGATTCATTGATTTTGGTTTGGGTTAAAACTTTTCTGTTTCTGACACCAGTATCTCAGTCTACTGTTCCTCTTGGTGTCATCAGCAGAGGAATGAATGTGGACCTTTGCACTAGAAGGGCTGTGGTGGGCATGATGGGCTGGAGGGAGCATGGAGGAAACGACACCATGAACTTGGAGCCGAAAATGAGAGAAAGAGGATGTGAAAAAGGATTTAAAACAAGACTGAGGACACAGGTCTTCTGTCCAGATGTCTTCTGCCCTGGGATATGTGAGGACAGGTGGGAATCTGTACAGGCTGGGCAATTGCTAGAAGCCAACCTACAAGTTTTTCCTTCCTTGCAGATCTCTGTGAGACAGTTTGGGCCAGTCCAATGTGGGAGGGACAGATGAAAGAGGCAGAATGAAATCCTGAGAATGTTTGGGCCCATGAGAAGTTTCAGTTTTGATAAGGCTCACACATTTGGTATGTGCACTGTCATTTCCATTCATTTTGTATTGACTGTTATATTATAGCACAATATTAATCTATTAATATATTCATAGAATGTCAACATTTATATATAATACAATTAGTGTTTTAATATAAAAGTCAAAATGAAATGAATCAACATGACATCTGAAACAAAATCTTTTGACGCTGTTGAAATGAAGTAGCCTTACGGAAAAGTTTTTACCCATCCTGCTCCCCCTTCCACTCCCGCTTGCTTGCCAGCTGTTTCATTCCAGATGTGGCGCTCAGACTTCATTTGGTCCCATGGCCACATGTGGTGAGAAGGTCGACTCGGTGCTGACCACGTTTAAGTCACTTTACTTACAGAAGAACGCGTCTCTCTCGCTTGAACTTGATCCCAACGCACTAAACAAATAGGTCAGAGATTAGGAGGTGGCTGTTTTTCTGTGTGTTTTCTCGGTTGAAGTACGGGTCGCCCATACCTCAGACTGGAGAGCAGGTAGTCCCGGGACTTCTTCCTATTAAATGCTGATCCGGAAAGGTCAAACACAACCTTACGCATGATTTCCTTTCTCTCCTGACCCTGTGCCCCTAATTTCTTCCCAAAAACTCCATTCTTGGTTAAAATATTTCCTGTCTGTTGGTCTAGTCATAAATTCCATTCGCTATGAAATCCCATCTAGAAATCTCTGAGCCTACAAGCCCATCCTAAAGTGTGACTGTCCCCACCCCATGGTACAGACTCATACTTTTGACATTTCAGCAGCTATGAAATCACATGCCCTAGGCAACCCATTAGCTCTGCTCTGTTCTTCCTCTCTTTTACTTTCTCTACTATTTGGGCCATGACCTGAAGTTTGTGTTAATTTGTTCTGGTTAATAGAAAATTGCATGCAGTCCAAACATGATTTTAGTTTGCAAAGGGTTCTTCCTGGGAAATGCAAAATGGGAAAAGATAAAAAAACCTTTTTTTTTCCCCCCCAACAAGCCAATATGGAATACGTTACAATCTAGTCTTGCTGGATGGGAGGCTACAGAACACAGAAAAAGAACTAAAGACCACTGTTTCATAGCAAAATAATAATATACATATATATATATTTATGTACATATATTTATGTATATGTGTATTTATCAGGAGACCAGCTCTCTTTTCATTTGCACCAGCTTTGTACCACCACAAGAGCCCGTGGGAATAAATCCAGAGGTACCGTGGTGTACAGGAGGAACTCTAGAATTGGTATTTATTTATGCTGACCATCCTGTAATTTCAACCATTCTTCAGATTCCCCCCCAACTTATTTGGGGATCTGGGAACTGCAGCCCTGTTTGGGATGTACCACAAAAGATTTGGGGTTATCACATTTCTGCATAACGGCAAATAGCAGCTACTCGTGTAGGGTCAACAGGGTCTAAGAGCGTACTTGAAAACAAGAGCATTGCTCTTAACGCTGTCTGCTCTGCTTAGTCCCTGTTGATGTAATTCTCGCCAAATCCCAATTCAGCTGGACCCACCCTTAAAGTATCCTTCACATCATGCCCACCACTTGAAAGACGTACTGAGTCTTACCTATGGAGCATGAGGTTCAGGCACTTGGCTCCTGGGGCTGCACATCTGTAAAACAGCTGTGGACACCCCTGCCCTGGGACCTGTGGCCACCCCTGTTCTGGGACCTCTGTGGCCAGGCTGGGACCCCCAAGTTGGGGCTGGGAACTGCACCCAACGGTGCCCGACACGTGGGAAGAGATACCGGTATGCCTTGGTATTCCAGTGCATGCAGGAAACATTTAATTTAATCTTTAATTCTGGATGGAGACGTCACTGCCTCCAGCCAGATTTTCGTGGTCACGGTCTCTTCTCTCTGGCTGGGGACATCAGACCTTCAGCGCATCGTCTCTAAGGTTGATAGCTCTTGTGCAAAACAACCACATAACATGGGCACACATAGGTTACAGCCCATCCATACAGAGTGGTTGTGATGCTTTTTGGAGGAGCCAGACTCATTGCCTGCAAGCTATACGGTGCAAGCACAGACATCTCCAGCTGGGAAGCCCCAGACAGAAGTACGGTAACTGCTCGTGAGCACTCCCGCTCTGCTCTGCACCAGGAGCAAAATCCCCTTGGCATGGGCATGGTTTTCACTGAACTGTCCTATTTATTTGTATGAGGAACACAAGTTCCTCTAAGTCAAAGCTAATTGAATGAATCCCCAAATTTTCACTGTTCAGCCCCCCAAATGATTATAATTACATTTGCATATATGATATACAGATATAGATGGATTTAATCAAAACGTACCTGCCAAGTGGAGACCCAGTGAGTGTATGTTCATCAGAAAATCATTATTAAAGACCTTCCAGGTTGGCAAACTTCACTTCAGAATTAAAAGAGAGATTTTTCATTATCCCATTGAATATTTTCAGCTATTTCAGATGCAAGAGCCAAAAAAATAAATCAGTGCCAGCTTGCAGAAATATGAGTTGGTAGAATGGTTATTATTATTATTTATTGGATTGCAGGGAAGGATCTTGGGGGGTTTGTCTTGATGGGTGAGTTACAGGAACACGAGCTCTGTAACGGGAGGGTGGAGGGAAAGGCATTCGCATTCAAGGCACTGCTCTGCTTTCTCCACATCAGATTTAATTTCTGTCAAAGGAGAAATGGAGGAAAACCTGAAGAGATCTCTACAATTGCAGCTGCAAACAGAGGGCTGTGCATCAGATTCACTCTGTGGGGGGAGGGGAAGAGAAAGACCTACTGAAGGTTGTACCAGCCCCTCAGCTCTCTGCTTGATCCCAGTTCCAGACCGGGAGGGAGTGTCTGACCCCCACCTTGACTGTGGCAAGTAGGTGTTGATCCTCAGAAAATACGTGGGGCCACAGCATAACTGACTGCAGGTCAGGGAAGTTGTAGCTGCCCCATCCCTGGAGGTGTTCAAGGCCAGGCTGGATGAGGCTTTGAGCAGCCTGGTCTGGTGGGAGGTGTCCCTGCCCAGGGCAGGGGGGCTGGAACTAGGTGATCTTTAAGGTTCCTTCCAACCCGAACCATTCTGTGATTCTCTGATTCTATGATTATGTCGTAACACAATATAGCAATTGCAGAGAGACAGATATGGTGTATCTCTTACATCTTTTATTTTTGGTTCAGATATGTCATATCTGCAATACCTGGAAGAGTATTTCATGTCCTCACCATAGCTGGGGGGACATCTATGGCATCAGAGGGATGGTGGTAAGTGATCCCCTTGGTGGGACTAAATCAAGACAGGTCAAGTTTATATTTTTGCTTAAAAGCTTTTTTGCCAAATCTCTCTCACCAGGGCTGCTTTCAAAGAGAGAGATGAGAAAGAAATCCCGCAGAATGACCGGAGTTCTCCATGGGACAGGGAGGCAAATGGGTGAGTTTTGTACAGACTCCAGTGTAGGTACATTATTTATTAGAGCTAATTGTGCAGAACTGAGGTTACAGTGATGGCATGACAGATGCTAGGGTGAATGCGTGGACGTATGTGCTTATCTGACCATGCTAACAACGGATACTTCACCCACAAACTGATTTGTGAATTCAGCTGTGGTGATTTTTTAAAGAGTAACAAATATTATTTCACAGACAAGATAGGGATGGAACACCCTGGTAGGGGAGGCTGTTGATCCCCTTCATGAAAGATAACGAAGGTCACAAGCACAAAACCAGTAAACTAAACAATGAATATGTAGAGTTGGCCCCAAACTAGATTGAGATTAGAGTTATTTTGGTACAACGGAGCTCACACAGCAGCCTAAAATGTCTGAGAAGCAAATATTTCTCCCCAGCAGTGGTAAATCTTGCGGCACCAGATTTTATGGTTACAAGACGTCCATTACAAGTAACACAGAAAATCCATCTCCATAGCAAGCATTTCAGTGGCACCTTTTACGAAGTGAGATCCAGGAGGGCGTAGGCAGTAATAATAGATACCTGTCCTTGATGAAACTAAGAAGTCAGATGAGCCAAAAGGCATGAAACTCCTAATTCTGCAGTGCTGGAGGCTCCGGAGGGATTGCTTCACTTTGCTTCTCTCAATGTTTTTCATCCCTTCACAGTTCTTCCAGGGCCCTGCCTGGCCAACTTGAGACAATCTTGCTTAACTGATCTTAACGGTTAATCTTTAATTAAGCCATGGACTGTTTCGGTCATTAATGTAATGTAGCAGGCAAGGCATAAAACCTCGTAAAAACTCCATCCTAGCTCTGATGGATCATGCTGAACCTCAGGGGAGCGCTCGGGGAAACGGGTGCTCCATGGGAACACCCATGGGAACAAGATTTCTCGGGAGCCTGACCCACCGCTACGCTGTGGGTTTCCCACATCCCTCCTCAGGGAAGGGTTTCCAAGAGCCGGCAAGCAACTACTTGGGTCAATTTGTGATTATTCAAGTAGGAGGTTTGTTGGGTACTGGCCAAAAGCTTATTGAATAAGAACCGCCTCAGAGGATTGTGGGACAGACCCAAAGCTGAATGTAATTACGGACTTATTTCTAAATTAATATTTTGTTAGGGGTTTGGGATAGAATTTACTTTCACCCACCCTCCCTCAGCGCACACACCACGGATCAGGGTTTGTTCAGCCTTGGAGCATGCTTCAGGTTTTACTGCATGTGTCTGAGATTGTTAAAACCTGTGAAAGTTGGGACGGTTAAAAAAAAAGGGGAGGAAAAATAGCTGGGAATGGGTGAACGTCATATAAATAGCAGTAAAACTGTTAAATCTATTTGCATTTCACACCCAATAATTTTAGACTCCACCTCGAGAGCACTGCTTGAAGTCAGCACTTTTAATTGTCCAGTAAATTTCTTTTCAGACAGCTGCTTCATAAACTGCCATTGCCTGCACAGTGAGGAAAAACAGATAACTGATTTATCTTAGGATGGAGACCAAAATGGCCATTCGTGTGTCGCTAGTTCCCCCCTCTGTTTCACTTAAATCAGCGCGTGAGGGCATTTCGTTACAGCTCTGCAACCTGCCCTCAGACGCTCAGCAGCACCAACCTGCACATCCAAGATGTCGCTTGATCACCGTAACCCAGACTGGTCCCTGGAAGGTCCACCCAGTCCCCTGACCCCACCATGAGCTCTCTGTGCCCCGCTACACTGGTAAATCATTCTCTGCTGGGCAGGGAACACGCAGGCTTCAGAACATGCAGCTGTAAAGTAATGGCTTATAATTCAATTAGGGCTCAGGAAAATCTGCTGAGTTATGTCACATCTGTTTAGCTTGATGTTGGTTTCTTGGAGCTCTAAGAACATGGCCAAAGGGGAATCAAGCTGCCTTTTTTTGTTTGTTTGTTTCAGGTTTTTTTGGTTTGGGTTCTTTTGAGGACCCTCTTTTATTAAAAAAAAAAAAAAAAAAAAAAAGAGGACAAAATAAATTTGGGCCATAATTTTTTATGGGATTGTTGCAGCAGTTGTGGAACTGTTCAGTGTCCTCAAAAATGGGCACAGAAGGGACCAGTCTGGTTTGATTTGTACAACAATTTCAAAGAAAGTCAACTCTGGCCACTGCTGCTTCTTATGTCCCATTTCAGACTCTTCATGGACTCATATCTCTTGGTTTTGGAAAGGTCCATTTCTTCCTCATTCTTCCTCTTCCTTTTCCTTTCTGATTGTCTTGTCTGTCTCTGCCATCATCGTCTTTCCTCTGTCCCTCTTGAAGCTGACCTCTGCTGAGCAGCACAGGGATGATGGGTTGTCCCATGTTCTCCACCGTTATCCAGTGATGGGCACTAATTGGAATGTCCAGCAAGGTAAAAATTAGATCTGATAAGTGAAAGGAAATGTGATCAAATGTGGAAAATAATTTTTTAGCTCTTCCAGTGGGAGATGTTTCATTTGAACTCTCCATTACTTTCACGAAGATCTCAGGAAGCTCTCTATCTCCAGAATGTGGGGTTGTGTTTTTGTTTAATTCCCTCAAACTTTAAAGAAGATTCAAAAGAACAAATGGGAGCAGTAGCTTTATATCAGATGTGGGATATATTTCCTTGATGCCAAACCTTAACTCACTGAAATTGATGGGAAAGTAGGCAATCTTTAGCACCAGGGGCTGAGGACACTGTTTGGTGCTTCCATCCAGCTGCTCCAGCCTCACCTCTCCCGACCCAGCACCCAACCACAACCACGGCTGCTGGTTTTATTCCAAGTTGTTGTATCGTTGGGTGAGTGCGGACAGAGGGTAAAACCTGCTGCCAGAAGACGCATGGCAAGGCAGAGAAGATCGCCCACCAGGGTCCAGGATGGGGGTGTGTAATGGTGAGTCAAGGCCAGCGTAAGTGACCTTCCCCAAACGAGAAGGTGAAGCAAAAGGAAGCAGTGGGATTCAGAGGCTAAAGGCTGGGAGGGAGATCCTGCAAGACAGTTTGGTGAAGAGAAAACCTAAGCGGGTTTTCTTTTTGTTGCTTTTTCTTCATTTATTGCAGTCAGAAAAAAAAATAATGTGTTATATATATATCTAAAAGAAGGGTACACCTTTTCAGCGTGGCCATCCTGCTTCTCCTCAGAGGTTGGCTGGGTGGAAAATCAGTTAAAGAGAAAAAAAAAAAAAGCTTATGGATACTCATATTCTTGATAAAAACATCTTGTATGGTCTCCTCTGGGTGTCTCTCCCTGCTGCTGGCGGTAAGAGCTTGCTCCCGTACAAACCCGTAAGCACACGCATACCTGCACGCCTCTGAAAGAGGCCACGGGGACTCTGAGCAGGTCTGTAGGCAGTTTGCTTGCAATCTGTGCATCTGACCCGCCTTTGCCCTGCAGTCTCGGGTGCAACAGCAAAATGTGTGTGTGTGTGTGTGTGTGGTGTGCGTGTGTGTATACGTGTGTGTGTGTGCACATGGTGGTACTGCTGGCAAGCGATTTTTTTTAACCTGCTGCTTAATAATTACTGCTTCCTTATTCATTTTAAAAGGTCCTATGTGATCACAAAGAGATTTATTTACCAGATACTGTTTAGATAGGTTCAGTAAAGTAACCATCAGCCTCATCTATTGATGCATGTGCTTTATCATGCATTTAATAGTCTTATTTCTCCATAATGAATGAGTCCTCCAGTGGGAAATAAATTGAAATGCCAGTTTGGGGATCAATCAGTGCTCATATGCAGCCTCTATAATGGGAAGTTCATGTTCTGTAGTGCAGGTATTTTTCTGGAATGGCTTGGCTGCACTTTGTTACCGCAGGTTTTGGCTTTGTTAAGGTACACGTCTGGAAGAAATGGATTAATAGAAAAAGATAAGAGAAAATTCAATAAAAATATGCATGGTCCTGGATGATAAAGATGAAGTTTCCCATTGCCCTGCATTTGTGAGACATTTCCTTCGGGGAAAAATAACTAAAAGTGGAGTCTCATCTGCCTTCAAATAAGAGGAGTCCTGGTCGAGGCTCAGTACTGAGGTCTACAGAGTCCACTGAAGCACTCTGTGTGCTTTCAACCGAGCAGTTGGCCAAACATCTGCAAGACCAGACCACATTTCCAGAATAGCAATTAAACCAAAATCAGAGGATGGGACTTCAAGACCTGTTAGATGAGCAGCAGATGAGAACTTACTGCAGGCTGGAGGTCATGATGAATCCCTCATCCTCCCCTGGGCTTGGCTGGGAGGCTGCACTGGGTAGGGCTGGAGGAACGTGGCTTTATTTCCAGGATGCTCTGTAGGCCTGATCTGAAGCTCGTTTGAATTGGTGAGGTTTCCTTTTCGTCTTCCTCAACTTGCATTAGAGATCCAGTAGGTGCAGGGCTAAAGATGCTCAGTACCAACGGGCCAGAGGGAGCTTCAGTTTGAGTTTGGGTGCCTTTGCCTTCCCTGGGGCAAGACTTGTCCTTGGGGTAGGGTTCATCTACTCCAAGGTAGATGGGGTAGATGAAAGGTGGGAAGGGGGTGGGTTAGATGAACTAACCTCACCTAGTCTGGGCTTCCTCTAGGATCAGCAAAGAGAGATGAGCAAAAGGAGAGGGCAATTCATCCCTCCAGATTATCCTAAATCCCTTCCAACGCCTCGGACATGCTGCCAGCCCTCGCCCAGTTACCACCCTTGCAGCTGGTGAGGAGCATAGATATTATTGCAAGTGTCAGCTGCAAACGTGATCTTAATATAAGGAGGGAAAGAATATGTTAAAAGTTAATTTGCCATAAAACATGTCCACGTCCTTTTTTTGCTTTTACAAGGGGTTTTTGACTGGGTAGGCTGAAGTGGTTTGCGGCAATAACGGGTCTGTCGGAGGGGTGATAGATATCGCTTTACTGATGGTAAAATGATATGAATCAGGCTTGTCTGCCAGCGTGATTACCTAATTGTAGCGGGAGGGTTCAGCAAGGCCATGGCAGTCACTGTGATTAGACGGAGTCTGTGGGTTATTCCACTCCTGAGCCTTATCACTCAGGTTTTCAAGGCTCGGGAGAAATATGTCAGGGCAGCTGTCGGGGATTGAACGAACCATCCCCGGCAGTGGGCGATTCTCCTTCCTGTGCTGAGGTGAATACCCTTGAAAAGGGATGGAGTATTAAAAAGCGCGGTGCCTGGGAAAAGGAGGGGTGGGAGGAGGATGAATGGTAAGAGCTCTTATTGCGGCTTTGGTAATATTGATCTTGTCATTAATAATGCGACGAACCTTAAGTGAAATTCAAGTGTCAGTGCCAAGGCAGGTTATTTCTGTCATAAACGGCACATCAGGCAACTTGAGAACAGCGGTGTTAAGAGGGATGGAGAGGAGAAGGGGAGAAGGAGGAGGCGTTTCTTGGGAGCCTGTGCTTTGCGGGTGAGAGAGAGATGGTTTCACCTCGGGACAGGGGTTCAGGGGAAGTTCAATGTTTCTCCAAACTGGAGAACTCTCAATGAAACACCCTACAAATTCAATGAGCCCCCTCATTTTCCAACAAGTAATTGCAGTGTCTCTTGCAAGGCTGCACATTGACCTCTCCCTCCCATTTACCCACGTCCTGGGAGTCTCATGCAGCCTTCCCCACTTCTTTCCATTTTCAACATTTCTCATTTTTATAGTCGTTTTCCTTGACTCCTGGGAGTTATTTTCAAATATTATGGGATTAAGATTTTTTATTTTTTTTTTACAGCCCCGAAAAAAACCTCAGGTCTCCTTCGCTCTTGAAAAAGAACCTCACGTTTCTTTTGAAAGCAGTATTTTTTGTCAACCTATTTCTCTGTGCAGTAGACTGTTGTGTTCCCACAGTACTAGGTGATATTTCTCCAGTCAAGGGCCTGAGGGCTCTCTAAAAGGAAAATTGTGACTCCTAAATGGAGATGAGACCTGCCTGGCTACCACGGCTGTAAGTCCTCCAGGTCCTCGTGCCTGTTGGGATCACTGGGGAACAGAGTCTGCCTTGCAGTAGCTTGGAGTAGGGTCAAGCCTAGGGTTCTCCAGTGAAGGACTTAAAGATCTTCCCTCCTTATGCCCACAAAAACCAAATTGTCTTTCATTGCATGTTCAAATTCCTGTTTTTCAGCTGTTTAATTTTAGCTTTTATTTGCTGGAAGGTTAGAAGGCCATTTTTTAGCCCAGTTTGGGAAATGGACAATGCAATGAGTTATTTGCTCTAAATGGCTGTGCTGCTTAACACTTTTGCTGATTTTGGATGTCTTAAAACACATTTGTATTGTTTATAGCCGTGCCTCCAGCAGCCAGCTGGGGATGTGACCTCAGGCTATGGGCATCTATTCTACATCTCCCACAGAATTCTCACTGGCCTTGACAGTATCCTGTTAGAATATTTTGTCCCCTTCCTCTCAAAATTAAGCTTTGTTGGTCAAAAGATAAGGAACTGGGCATAACTAGTTGGGCAGTTAAGAAGACCCAGAGTGGATTCGGTATCTCAGGGTACCTCGGGCACTGCTGGTGGCTGGTTACATGAAGGGTTACATGAATTCTTTCATGGTATTTTGCTGTTCACTGAAAAATGTGTACGGGTCATTGCCATCCCAAATCTTATGTTTAATCTTTTTTTTCCATTGCAAACCTTCCTAAAGGCCTTTGCTATGAAGCATTTTATCTCCCTTCGTAAGGGTTTTGGAGGACATGGGAGACCTCTAACATTTCAGATGCTTTAAAAATGCACTCTGTACCGTGCCCATTATAACCTTAAAATTCCCTTATTTTTTTGGTATTTGATGAAGCTACTCAGCTTGCTTTTTTTTCCGTCTGAATGGGACACAGAGAAATGTAGATATGTGTGGCTGATACAATGCAAAAACACACTACAGAGGAAATCCTGGCGGGGTCAGGTTCCCTGCTCAGATTGTATCTTTGCAGAGGGGTTGCTCCATGTGGTAACTCAATCTTATTTAAGAGTTCCCTTCAAACCATGGTGGTGCTGTTTTGCAAAGCATTAAAAAGCTGAAGCTAATTACATCTTTATTTCATTAAACATCCAGAACATTGCACATATATTTCAGGAAATGGCATGACCTGATTTTACAAACATATCACCACATGTGCAGTGTCCATGAAAGCATTTTCATAAACATTTCTTTGCTGCTTCCAGCTCACTGCCTGTATTTTCAGCAGGGCTTGATGAAAAGATGCTACCACAAAACTATCCTTCGTGCTGCTTTCCTCCAGAAAAGCCAAGCAGTCCTAGACATCTGTCTCCTGGAGAACAGGTCTCTTTAGAGAGCTTTGAGACCAGTGGCCCAGGAGAGGTTTGAGGTGGAGCCTGGCTGGAAAATATCTGCCAGTGAGGAGGGAAGAGATCTCAGAAGAACAGTCTGGGCATGGGACGGAGAGGGACCGTTTCACAGCTGGATGTTGTCCTCTGGGATATGGGGAGAAGAACAGCAACCCACACATTACTGTTGGGCAGGAGGGATGTGGTGGGGGAGGAACATGGGAGAGCAGGGAACTATACAAAATGAAGCTGCTGTCTCAGCACCAGGGCTGTAGATTTGCTGTCCCTGAGTGGGATAAAGAGACTGACATTAACAAAATGATGCACAAAGCATCTCTAGAAGCCTAAACTCCTGTTAGGCAACATCACAGCCCCCTGGTCAGGACAGCAGTGTATGATTCAGACAGTTTCTTGCCCAGATGATCCAGTGTCTGTCTCCTTACATAAACAGGGAGTATCAAAACAGACCTCAACAGCAAGTGGTCCAAACTGCCATCGCTTCTGTCCATTCAAGGTACTGGAAGCCAGCAGCTCTGGATAACAGTTGGTGTGACTTGGCCATCACTGTCCTGAACTTGGGTATCAGCCTGTGTGGTGTCAACATGGCACAGAACGGCTAAATCTGGACAATCTGCTTCACGACCCAAAGTCTTACAGTTGTGTGATGGAGTAAATGCTCCGGGAAGGCTAGTGGTGTCTCACTCGGGTGGCCTTCTCAGGGGAAGTCCCCTGCCAGGCACTGAGAGGGACCAAAAGGAAGATGTAGATATGTATCTGCTCAAGCAGATCCACAAAAGGATACATATCTGCTGGAACTCCCTATTTAGGATTTTTTTATAGCTCCTCTTACAGGCTGAGTCTGATCACTTTGTGGTCTCACTATTCGCCCCACTGGCCTAAACTCTGTGTGTTTCAGCTTTGGTGCTTGTGTTCTGGTGGGATTTGGGTGGGCACCCATCACACCCCTCGCCTTGCCCTGGGACAGGGTGCTGGTGAGGTGCATTGCCTCCTCTTCCTCCTCCTCCTCCCGGCGAGGCTGCAGGCTCCAGATGTTTGGAGCCGGGCTTGCTCGGCAGCTTCCTTCAGCGCTGCAATCATTAGCGGTGAAATTAACCTGCCACTAGAGACATAAGCGAATGCAATCAAATAAATATTCCCTTTCTCCCTCCCAAGCCTCCTCTTATAAAAAAACCCACCACCCTAAAAATAAAAAAAAAAAAAAAAATCATATCAGCTGCTCTCTCCAAGCAAAGCTGGTGTTTATTGCCTGGCCAAGGTTGACAAAACCCTTCCCTTTTTTTTTTAATCAACATGAAAAATGCCCCTACCCTGCCCACCAGCTCAGCCTCCCATCCGTGGCAGCCCCCTTCCCGCTCCCAAACAGGCAACAGCTTTCAATTTAGCTGTGAGTGAGGGAAGCTCAATTGGGTTATTAAATTTCACACACTAATTGACACGCCTGCTGTAAAATATAACTTGCACAAACACAATTTATCCTAATGACACAAGGGGTGAAGCTTTCTGCTTCCAGTGCCCCTCTCCTTTCCCTCTCCCCCAGCTCCCATGGGAACCCGGCTTAATTGCACCTCCAGCGCAGGGGTGGTTAGCAGGGCTGGGAGGTTAAAGAGAAATAAATACTGAAACGCTGACGGGAAGTTTCCTGTCTCGGCAGCGAGGGGTGTGCAAGCGATGGGGTGTGCAGGTTTCGGAGCCTGCTCCTCTTCCCGGTGCCTCCTCCCCAAGCACGCCATGCTTCGACTTAATAAATCCTTAATGGCAACAGATTAACCTCAGCCGGGTCCCCCGGCACGAGTTAACCGCTGATGTCTTACAGATAGGTTTCCATTCGGAGATCTTCATTTCCCTGTGACAGAGAGGCTGGCGGCCGCCCACCACCATCCAAATGGTCACCCTCCACCTCCTGTTCCCACTGGGGAAAACCCTGCGACCAACAGATTCACACCCAGGAATTTCCCTCCTCCCTGCTCCATCGCAGAGCTTGGGACGCAAAACTCCCAGCACGGTTTTCCTCCAGTTTTCCCCCTCCCCATAACAACTAACTGGATAAAAGCAATTCAAACCAAGAGGGCAGGGACAGACGCCGATGAGACTCCCGGGAGCAGGAGTGCTGGCTCTGTGGCTTCCCCAAAATTGCTTTCCCTGCAAACCTTAAAGCAGTCACTTTTTTTTTTTTTTAAAATTTCTTCTGGAAGATGGTTTTAAATGATTGATGACAATCTTAGCAATGCCTAGCAGTTTAGCTGATTCTGTTCTGTAGCTGCCCCAACAACTTACAATAGACACTCCTTTTTTTAAAAGAAATAAATACATTTTTCATTCAGCTTTTTCCAAACATTTCTGAAATGTTCTCACATTTTAAACTCTGTTCTCCAAGCGCAGGGTCCTGCTGGGCAACAAGGAACGGAGCTGGCATCCTCAGTAAGGCGATGCTATTATATTCCATATTCCAGTAAGAGATGGGGCTGCACAGCTGATTTTAGCTATATGTTGGAGCTGCAGATACAGGCTATAGGATGACGTCTTTGCATAAGTCATACCATCCTTCTGAAGTAAAAATCAAGTGACTTGCACAGCCATGGTCTAATTTTAGCTATGTCTGAATCACAATCTCAGAATGCAAAATTTGTTGCACGTGTCAGTGACTAGGAAAAAAACTGAGTCACTTTAGCATCTTTCTCCTGCATGTCTTTTCATGCAAAGATTTTTCTGAATATATACAGAAATAAGAGTTTGGAGGGCCAGGGGAAGTATAGGCATACCTCCACGCTCTTCGTGCCTTCTTATTCCTGAGCCAAAAGAAGACAGGAAATTACAGGGGGTGAATAGTCCAAAATATCCAAGCTGGACCTAGCAGTGATTTAAACCTGAAACCTGTACTCAAGAGGAAAAAAAATACTGGAGTTCTTCATGGCATGAGGCAATATCTGAGGGACACAAATCTGCTGAATGAGGAACATCCCACCGTTCCTGTACTGCCATGTGCCCCTTCACAGCTGCCAACCTGGGGCTGGTCCAGTAGCAAACCTGGGTGGGCACTGGGTGCTGCCTGGCCTGGGCATGGCCCCATTTTCTGGAGGGAGTGACTGAATTCAGCCAGACGTCAACCCTTTTGCCCATCCTGGCAGAAGACAAGGCTTGGACCCCACAAGGCTTGGACCCCACTGCCTTGGCCGCTCATTAATGCAGAGCATGGATTTCATTACACTGATTGCTCAATTCTGTTATTAACAAGGCATAAATCTCCGCGTTAGTCGCTCTCAGCCTTCAGGTCACAACCCCTGGGAGAGGTCGGCAGTAGATGCCCAGCCCAGGCCATGGCCCTCAACCCATTACCTGTCCCATGAGCTGGGGCTGCAGAGATGAGCCAGGGGACAAATACTGGGGCTGGCTACCCGCCTTTACACCCATTTCCAGCTTTTTCTTAACACATAACTCTGCTGGAGCTTTTTTAGACTTTCCCAGTCATGACTGTGACCCTGGAGTCCCAACATTGCAGCCCTGAGCAGGGTCGCAGGGGTGGATGCACAGAAATGGGGCCAGCAGGTGGAGGGAGGTCATCCTCCCCCTCTACTCTGCCCTGGGGAGGCCACATCTGGAGTGTTGGGTCCAGTGCTGGGCTCCCTGGTTCAAGAAGGACAGGGAACTGCTGGAGAGGGGACAGCAAAGGGCTACCAAGATGATGAGGGGACTGGAACACCTCTCTTATGAAGAAAGGCTGAGGGATTTGGGTCTCTTCAGTCTGGAAAAAAGATGACTGAGGGGGGATCTTATCAATGCTTATAAATACTGAAAGGGTGGGTGTCAGGAGGATGGGGCCAGGCTCTTTTCAGTGGTGCCCAGGGACAGGACAAGGGGTAACGGGCACAAACTTGACCATAGGAAGTTCCACCTCAACATGAGGAGGAACTTCTTTCCTGTGAGGGTGGCAGAGCCCTGGCACAGGCTGCCCAGAGAGGTGGTGGAGTCTCCGTCTCTGGAGACATTCCAAACCCACCTGGATGCGTTCCTGTGCCACCTGCGCTGGGTGACCCTGCTCTGGCAGGGAGTTGGAGGAGATGATCTCCAGAGGTCCCTTCCAACCCCTGCCATTCTGTGATTCTGTGAAATGGGTCTGGCCACCTTCACCAAAATGATGCCTCCCACCCTCAGGGCCTCCTGAAACCTCACTGCTCCTGCAGTGCCCCAGAAGAAATGGGAATTAATGCAGAGAGAGGCAACAGGTACCTGCCACAAGCCTGTTTCTCCCTCTTGTTTTTCCTGCCACCTTCCTTCTTCCCTGTTGCTTTTTCTCCCCTCTCTTTTTCTCTGAACCCGGCACTGGGTCAAGTTATTTGAGGTCCCCCCACCAATTTTATTATCAGAGACAGCAAACATCTGTTGAACTTCATGCGCTGCTCGTACTCCCCCTCCAGTCATGTCCCTTCCAAGCTGAAAAGTCCCCAGCCACCAGCACAGCCCATCTCACACCCTGCAAGCTCGCACCTCTGCTCGTTTCACACCTTGGTGCACCCTTGCGGCCAGCATAGACCAGTCCAAGGAGGACCTTGCACTGCAGCCCTTAAGAGGGGAAAATATTTGGGGCTAGACAAGACCCGTTTCCTGCTGCATTGACTTTCAGCAGGTAGATGTGGGTGTGCTATGTCAATGGCAATGCTGGTGGCTATCCCGGAGGGCAAACAAGGACACGTGCAATTGCCACGTCGTGTAATGGCATGTTGTCGGGTCACAGCTTCGAACGGCTCCACTGCACCCTGGGGTCGGAGTCCCCCCCTTAGCAAGGCTGCCGCAGGGCATCGCTGCTCGCACCAAGCACAAAAGCTCTACCCCACACCAACTCCCCTTTGTCTTTGCAGTTTATTAGGCACCAGGTGGGGGAGGAAGGGTAGGGGGACCAGGTGGCATCCATCCAAAATCGGCAAGCATTTCATTTTTGCCTTTATGGGCATTTCGTCAGGCATAACTGCAGACGGTAACTCTACAAACAGTAATTAACCACAAGCTGTGGGCAATGTTAAAGTGCTTGCCCCCTAACCTGCTGGTACACAGGAAATCCGAGATGCTGCTAATAGGTTTTCAGCAGCTTGAGTCCATTTCTGCCCCAAATTTATTTGATATGGCTCTCAGATAACACTGTTGATTATTTTCCTGAGCACTCACCGAATGCTTCCTGTTGTGTGAGTCTTGACTGCAAGAATAAACGAACAGAAAGACGGGCCGGGAGCTGGTGAAATCGATACCCCGTCCTGTCAGCAGGCACTGGTGTCAACTAGAAATGCAGCTATGAAGCAGCGTAATTAATTAGCTAAAATGCAAGGCAAGCTGACAGTCCTAATTAAGATGGGGAGTGACAGTCTGGAGGTCCCTGGACTGCCCACTCCATTTTCTCAGGGCTTGTGAAATATGGGGGTGGGGATTGTCCCTCCCACCTTCCAGGTGGCCAGATGGGAGAGCCGGGGCTCCCCGGATCAATAGCTCATCCCAGCCCTGCAGCAGCTGCTCCAGAGGAAGGAGAGGCAGGACTGGGGGGCTACAACAACAACGTCTTCCCTCCCCTGCTCCATCCACAAGGAATTTTCCTCCTTCCTCCCCCAGAGTGAAATTTTGGTTCACGGCCCAAAGCGAGAGGATCCAGCACCCTTTCCAAAGAGGTCGTCTTCCAAGCCATCCCTCTTTTATATCTCTGGGGGCTCAAGTTACTCCTAAAAGGGGCCATCAGATTTTGTCGCACAGTGCTTTCGGTCCTGCCTTGTAGCTGTGAGGACCACAGGGAAACTCTTTCCTGGGAAAGCGTCTGGCCAATGGTTCATTCTCCAAATTGAGACTCTCAATCTGGGTGTCTCTGTGCTGGGAGCTCTGGAGCCCAGGCAGGGTGTTGTGCTGGTGGGCATTGCTGGGATACGGAGCATCTTGGCCGGATCCCTCCCAGCCCACAGTCATGGTACACTAGTGCCTGAGGTGGATCCAAATTGATGCTCAGACCTTGCCAAAGTCTCTTTGTGGCTCTCACCATTCGCTCCTGATCCTGCTCCACCAAAGCTGCCCGGAGAATCACATAGAGGGGCTCACCACTGACTCCTTTGGGTGCAGGATCAGTCCCAGGAGGGGGATGCTTGGCATTTCTTTGTGACAGTCAAATATGTTGTCTGCGCTGGTCCTCTTTCATGCTTTCCTTTTAAATACTTTTTTTTTTTTTTTAAGGTTGCATTTCAAGGGATTACCCTCCGGAGTTGACAGACAGACAGGTCTGTCGGTCTGTCTGCTTAGCACTCTATCTTTTCGGCAAATACCCTTGCTCTATAGCATGTGAGCCCAGGATTAAATGCACAGAAAGAAACAATTCACTGTGACTTGGCCTGTAAAGTCTTTTGAAAGTTAAGTTATGGCTGTTAAATGTTAACACCATATAATGCCTGTCTTTATCGTATCTTTGCAATAAAGTGATGACATGGCTCTATTATGAGCTAGTCACATAGAAGCTCCCAAACCTACAGTATTGTAACGGCATTTAATCTCCTTTCCAAGTGCCTGAGATTTTCACACAGGCTTTGTCTGCAGCGTTTCTCTGGGATCGCTGAGCGCTCACACTAAGGCGAGGACATTTTAAAGAGAAAAGACGAAATCGTCAAGTCCACCCCCAGCTGTGCGAGGCCTGGGAAACCTCACACTTTCCCTCGGCCGCCACAATGCCGTGCCGGCCTCGCCGTTGCCACCCTACCTGTCCTTCTCCCACCCTCAAGGACAACTGCAAAGTTGCTTATCAGCCTCTAAATCAGCCGTGGCAATAAAACGCTGGCATCCCGAGCAATAGCTTTTGTACTAATGTACTACTTTGCAATTGCTGTGCATATCCAACACATTAATGACACAAATTCATTACAATAAATGAAGACACTGACTGGCTGGGGGCCAGCGTTGACTAAGGACACACACACACAAAAAAAAAAGAAAGTTGCTTTTGCTCCTGCCAGTTGGCAAGTTTGCGATGCGAAGTTGAATGTGGTGGATATAGAGCGTTTTTGGCGAGCGATGGGAAAGAAGTGGCTGCTAAATATAGCAGTAATGGTGGCCCAGGGACGTGGGGAGTGGGAAGGGAGGCTGCTTCCCCTGCCACCAGGGAGCGGACGGGATTTCCAGGTGAAATTAAGGAGGCAAATGGCTTCCGCAGCAGTGTGATGGATTATGTAAACTGGCTCCCAGGTTTCAGGTAAGAAAAACTGTTCACTTATGTGAAGGACTCCTTACAACCTGGAGAAGGGGGATTTTGTCAATCTGTAGATTTATCTATTGTTCCCTTTGTTTGTCTCTCTACTTTTGGATCCCTCTCTCTCCGTTTACTGATCTAGCTGAGCCTCGGTCACTCCATGTGCTGCTCCTTCTCCTGGTGGTCCATTGATCTATGTATTGACAGTGGATACAGAAATCATTGAATACCTCAGATACTTTATTGGGAGAGACTTCAAAATCTTCATGTTTAGTTTAGCAAAGGAAGTGCAGTGCATTATGTACCAAGATCAAAGACAAGACACTTAATACCAGCAGACTGTTTAATTTAGTAACAAGAGCCAATGCCTTCTAATTAAAATTAGAGCTATTCAAATGAGAAATAAGGCATACATTTTTAAGGATGGGGAAAATCAACCATTGGAACAAGCCATCAAGTGAACTGATGGGTTCTGTTGCTTGCAAACAAAATCTTCATAATTCTGCAAGTGAAATTATAATCAGCTCCGTATTATTAGGTTACAAGTTGAAGTTAGTTGATATTTCATGCTGCTTGTTCTACCAGGGTCATCTCAGGTGGTATAACCGCCTGGATGTGTGCTCTGCAACCAGCTGAATGCGGGCTCGTGAATCCAGCCTGAGTCCACCTGTCCACAGAGCATCAGTCCCAGTTGTGTCTCGGCAATCAGGCGACGGTGTAAGAGAGACTCCAGTTTGGAAATGTATGGTTTGGACTTGGGGATAGGCAAAATGGGCCCAGTTTCCGCCATTCCCTCTTTTCTCTCTGGAAGCGTGCCACATGGAAGGTGTGTTGCTCCAGCTTGCGGATGGATTCATGCTGACGAAAGAGAGGAAAATGAAATGAAGGCTTAATGAGGGACGTAAGCCACCATTTTCAGAAGGAACCCTTCACGTGAGCAAAACTCATGCTCCTGATGTTGTGTTACAAAATTTCCCTACGCCGCTCGACGATACAGAAGAAATGTTTAGTTCTGCAACTTCTGGTTTTGAATAACGTTGTGCGGGTGGATGACAGAGGCAGAGACATCACTGAACCTGTCCTCGGCTCACCTCCTCCTCCTGGACCAGCAGCTGCCTGAGGTGGGAACACAGCAGCTGCAGGGCTCGGAGCTCCCTCTGCCCTTCCTGTGGATGCACCAAAGGTCCTCATGGCAAAACCTCCTGTCTTCAGGTACCAAGCTGCCCTCCAGCACGCTGTGAGAGCAGTCCAGGGTGGTACATGTTTCTGAGCAGCAGGGCAGTGCAGGCTGCTGAAAGCAGAAAACAGAAGTCACCCATCAGGGCAGGTTTGCTATGCCATGAAGGGAGATTATCCCCAATGCAGACTTGCAAATTCCTGCATGCTTCAAAGTTCTTCTGCAACTGTGCCTTTTTTTTTTTTTTTTTTTTTTTTTTTTTTTTTCACGCTATGGCTGTGGATAGGAGTCAAACTCCTTGGCTGTTTTTGTTAGGAAACACCTTTTTTACCACCTCCTGATCGCAGATTCTTTTCTTTTGCCAAGAGGAACATAAATAAAACGTCCCACACTAGGGCAGATGTTGAGCTGTTTCCTGACACAGCTCTGCTGGGACCCCTGCACTGTGCTCCCAAGCACCCATTCATTTAAATACTGCAAGGCGAGAGCAGTTGTAGGAGACAGAAACTTTCTGTTCAGACCCACGAGGCAATTGAAGGCCTTCCCTGCACAAAACGCCAGCGCGCATTCATGCTTCAGAGGGTCTTCAGAGTTTGCTACAAATTTAGTGGCAAATTCAGTGAGAATGAAGGTTGATTAAAGCTCCCAGATAATTACTCGTTTAGCTGCAGAGCGTGTGCTCGAGGAGAAGTGTTGCAAAGCTTTCTAAAGGCTGGAAAGCCCAACGCCTCAGCCGGCGCTGCCAAGTGAACGGATGTGCCAAGTGGAGCCCCGTAATGATATCAGTAACAGTAATTATACAGAGAGGGAAGCAAACACTTACCCCATACAACTGCAAATCTGCTCCAGCCTTGTGCAACTGTATCTCTGTGCCTCTGCCTCTAATGGGAGCTTGGCTGCGGCTGAATTTACAAGTGGGCTCTTTCTTAGGCTCCTATGTTTAAGTTCACCATTCCCTCCGCCCTCCTCTCTTGGTTATTTAGCTCAGGGCTTACTGGCAGCAGAGTGAATCAAGGGTGGCTCGGCTGAAGGCAGTGGCGACCCCTCTCTCTGCATGAGCTGAGCATCCCTCCCCAGGTGTTTAGGAAATAAACTGCTCATGTGCCTGGGGTGGGTTGAGAGCCGGGGTTCTGAGACAACTCCGTGGTGGGATGGGGGACAGGCTGAGCACCGGCCTCTCCTGCTGCCCTTGGCTGAGCTTGGTGGCTGCATCGGCTTTGACCTGGGACCAAGCTCTTTGAAGGGCAATGCTAAATGCAGGGTTAATTTAGTGAGGAAACAAGACATCTCTGCACCCGGAAAAGTCCTCTGCACTCTGGAGCCCTCAGCCCACTTCACACAGTTTTGGCAGGGATGCTGAGGTGCCGGCGCATGTTCAGCTCCTACAAGCTGGGCTCAAACCAAGGGCTTCCCAGGCTGACAGTTCAGGGTATCAGCAAAGACACTGTAAGTGAGGAGGGGGCACAGCTCAGACTGGCTGCCGGAGGCATCTTGGCTCCATTTACAACCCATTATTTTAAGAATAGCTTCTCATGTGGGGTGCAAAGCATCACTTACCTGCACTATTAAAGTGACAGCTCCCAAACTAGCGTCCATGCCAACAGTTCCTGCATCTGACATGATTCAGAGCTTTGGTTCCCCAGTGTGTTGGGCAAAACAGAGACCGATCTGGCTGCTGGAAGCTCCCCCCCTCCAAAAAAAAACCCCATGGCTACCATCCGAAAGGAAGAACTGCCCTGGTATTCTGGGATTAGATGGGTGGAGTAATTGTCCCAGGCACCCTGTCATTATCTACAATTTCCAGGCCATCACAAATAGCACTTAGGGTCATTTCTCTCCTATTAGAGCAGAGCTGGGGGGCGCAGGGGCCTAAGCCAAGCATCAGGCCACACTCAGACCTCCGAGAGGGGCTGACTCTATTAGAACACAAATTGCAGGCTTTCAGAAGCTGTCTTCTGAAGGGCCCCTAAATACACTCAACTCTAACTAGGCAGTTAAAAATTTTAATCTAATTGTCACCCAGACAGGCTTGCTTGTATTATGTGCGTTTGTATGTAAGCTTGTCCACTCCTTAAGTCCCTTATTTGTCTAGAAGTCAAACACAAGTCAGTTTTGACATTGTATGTCGTGCTATTTAATGTATGCCCTACTATTTAATTTCTCTCTCTCCTCTATCACTCCCTCCTTTTGCTAAGCTCAGCCTCTCTCTAACTGAGGAGGTCTTTAATGCCATGCCCAACGCACCAAGATATAAATGCTGCTAAAGTAAAAAGCAGATGAAGTTTCTGGTTATAGAAAAACTACCTAAACGTCATTACCTGCTAAGATAATTGGCTCCATTAGGTAATTTGGCTCCATTCATGGCCCATTATTTTAAGAATAGCTCCTGATGTAGGGGGCAAAGTATCCTTTATCTGTGCTACTGAGGTGATGCTTTCTTAAAAATACCTGGGGTGAAACAATGGAGTGAATATGCAGTGATTTGGGAGTGCAGGGGCCTAGTCCCTATGCTGAAAGGGTTGGTGTTTTTTTTCCCCCTAAAACCTGTGGGTAGTTTCAGAACTGAAAAATATATCAGTTGTAGAGTACATGAATCCTTTTTTGGAGAGTTTCATCTCCCTTCCTTGACTGTAGGAAGCTGGGAGAGTTATATACATAAAATTAAGCGATGTTTTTGCTTGTGAGCAACTCTATACAACGAGGGGAGCTGCAGTACAGGCTGTGGGGTGCTCGCATGGGAAAAGAAAGGTGAGTCCCTGGTAGAGCTTCGACTTTGATCATTTGATTCACTTACTTTTTGGGCACAAACCTACAACACAGGTGGAAGCGGATTTAATTGGGAAGAAGGGAAAGCCCAGCCAGGGTAGCTGTTGCTATCAACAGAGCCGTGGTGATTGAACTTCACTAATGACTGGGTTTTCCTTTCCAGGGCTTACTGGAGGCTTCTCAATGAGGCTTCTGTGCTTCCATCGGGCCTGGTTTTAGGCTTCCTGCAGAATAAAGGAAGCCTTTCCCTGGTGTAATGAGTGTTTACCCGGGGGTGCTGATACCGCCAGAGTCTGTCACTGCAGGATCAAAACCAGAACTGCACAGCCTCTGATAAAAAGGCCAGATGTGCCACTTTAATTAATATAATTTGCTAAACACTGGAACAATTAAGTGCAACGTGATAGCGCAGTAATCTTTGGGGCCAGGAAGTGTCGTCCCCAAGGCATCCCCAGCTGTTCCAGCTTTCTTTTCTACTCTGCCATCTTCATAAATTCAGAAACTTAAAGGATTTGCAGGGGAGCCACAACATCAAATAAAGGAGGAGACAGAAGGTGTGCAGGCGAACACAAAAGGAGGGTGAGGGACCGTGCACCTGCAGGTGGTTTGGACTGGGATCTGTTGTGTGGATGGTGATGGTTGAGATGCACCCAGGGGCACACACACCCATCCAGCCCAACCCATATACAGTCCCTCGCCAACACCAAGAGACACAAACACACACGTGTATAGGAGCTGGGACTACCAAATACCCCAGAGCGAGCAAACACGCACCCAGGGTGTTGCACAGACACCCTGGAACACATTCCCACACCCCTCTGATATCAAACCTCAGCCCTGGGCGGAGCACACACCATTGCCCCGTCCCCTCCCACCCAAACCCACCGGCTCGTCCCTCGCTGCCTGTTTCCCCAGGACATTTCCCTGTGTAAGTTCATGCAAGAAACAGAAAAGCACCAAAGTTTCTCTTATAGACACGTAAATCCTCTGGGACTTTCCTACTTAAGAACTGGAGGCCGTAAGAAAGAAACACAATAATGAGGGGAAAATGAAGAAGTTTCTTTAAAAGCCCACAGGTTTCAGGGGAAGTGATGGGAAATTAGAGATGTGTGATAGATGGGCTAATTTCCCTAACTGACAACCCAGACAGCTCGATGCAAAAAATAATAATGTTTGGGTTTGATTTGTGTTCCACCACCCGTACCTAAGCGTGGCGGGGGGGGGGAGTGTATGCACGTTTGCGGTAGGGAAGATGTTGCTTTTATATTGTAAGGCACACATGTCTCTCTACCATCCACTAACAAAACTGTCTGCAAAAGGGAAAATGCAATTAGAAAAAGCATTTTGAACAAACTTCTGTGGTTTTTTTCCAGGTTTACGCTAGCCCAGTTTTCCACCTCTCCCTGAATGCTCACACCATCCAGTTATCAAACAGGTTTATTCCATTTTGGAGAGAAGCCCTTCTATGTCAGAAAAGCAAATAGCGGTGGGGAAAATGGGGAGGAAATGGTGGAAAAAGGGTTTTCCCCTAACTTCCACAATAACTGAAAGGCCAGCACCTCTGGAGTGAGGCAGTCACAGAGATGGCTTGTGTCTGGGACCACCAAGGACTTGACTGATTTGGAGAAACAGTGAAAATCAGCAGCGCCCATCCGTGTCCCACCTCTGCTGCCCCGGAAGCAGGAAGGATAACAGCGGACTTCAGTGATATTTCTAAGGCAATGGATTTTTTGACACCCTTCCCAGAAAAAGAAAAATCTGGCCAGCGAAAATGTTTTGCAAATTCACGTTCAAGGAACTTCATGAGATTATATGGGTTGAAGATCCCTTTCCTTATCCCTGCACACATTTGCTGTGCTTTTCAGGCCTGTGCTTTCAGCGTGACAGGATTCGATTTTTCAGTTCAAAATGGAATCTGGTTTCCAAACTTAATTCAGTCCGGGTAAACAAGACCCCACTCCATACACCCAGATGTCCTAAATAAAATGGATCTTTTTCCTTGCATTGAACTACTTCTTTTTCCCAGGAAACTGAAAATAATAAACCTGTCACTTAATATGGCATGAGCACAACATTTCACTGTCTTCAGCATCATGCAAATACAGCCTCAGCCCATATCAGACATGTAGAAGGGAGGAGTCTCATCCACCTTGAAAGAATGCCATCAACCCAGAATCAAACCAGCCCAGAAGCAAGAAAGCTCTGAATTTGTGGCACTTATTTAGAAAAATAATTACACTTTTTGTTTGTTCGTTTGTCTTCTTCATCTTTTTGCAGCGTTTTCAATCTGAGGACAATTAAAAAACATCACAGTGAAGACGAGGGAGCATTGCCCTCTCCCAGCCTGCTCAGAGGGGGGAAAGTTCTTGAGAACTTAAGTGAGTTTGACAACCTTTAATATAAACAGCTGAGAAATCTTTAAAAAAAAGAGGAGAAAATGAGAAAAAAAGTTCCCAAGAAGCTCTGTGAAGGATTGTCAGCCCTATCACCACTTCTTGCACAGTACAAATGAGAAGGACGAAGGGGTGTAATTAGGGAAGCAGCATGGGCTGGCTGGGAGGCAGAACAGCACCAAGGTAGAACTTCCATTTCATGGAAAAATAATGCAAAAAGCAAAATGGCTGTGGCCATCATTCACCTGCAGAGAACGATTACTACCATTCTGGGACAGCAACATCCTGGGAAGAGAGTGGTGTTGAGGTGGATAACCTGCCCCATGATCGTGCCTTGCTTGTAAAGAAGAGCCATCACATCACACCAGAGGGAAATGAAAGCATTAGGTGATGATTGATTTAGGGCATATCTGTGCTCACCCCTGCGAGAAGACAGGGTGCTGTGAAGATCATACATCACTCAGGTCCTGCTTGATATCAAAGACCTTGGGGGGGTCACCCCAAAGCAGTGCCAAGGGCGAAAACAAGTTCACGGGGGACAACAGTGTCTGGTTGGTGGTGTCTAGACCTTAGGTGAGGCAATGGTTCCCAGCCTGGCTGGAGTCTGTGTTGTCTTTTCACAGCCCATTTCCCAAAGTACATGTGATGTGATCCTTTGAAATATTTGGATGCATGTCCCTCTCCCATGGGGGTGATGTGATAGAGAGCAGCCCTGTGGAAAAGGACTTGGGGGTGCTGGTGGATGAAAAGCTGGACGTGAGCCAACAATGTGCACTCGCAGCCCAGAAGGCCAATCGCATCCTGGGCTGCATCAAAAGTAGCATGGCCAGCAGATCCAGAGAGGTGATTCTGCCCCTCTACTCTGCTCTGGTGGGACCCCACCTGGAGTACTGCATCCAGCTCTGGAGCCCTCAACACAAGAAGGACATGGACCTGTTGGAGCGGGGCCAGAGGAGGCCACGGAGATGATCAGAGGGCGGGAGCCCCTCTGCTATGAGGACAGGCTGAGAGAGTTGGGGGTGTTCAGCCTGGAGAAGAGAAGGCTCTGGGGAGACCTTTGAGCCCCTTCCAGTCCCTGAAGGGGGCCTACAGGAAGGATGGGGAGGGGCTGTTTGCAAGGGCACGTAGTGATAGGACAAGGGGCAATGGTTTTAAACTAGAGCAGGGTGGGTTTAGATGAGACATCAGGAAGAAGTTCTTTACACTGAGGGTGGTGAGACAGTGGCCCAGGTTGCCCAGAGAGGTGGTGGAGGCCCCATCCCTGGACACATTCAAGGCCAGGCTGGATGAGGCTCTGAGCAACCTGATCTAGTTAAAGATGTCCCTGCTGACTGCAGGGGGGTTGGACTAGATGGCCTTTAGAAGTCCCTTCCAACCCGGCACATTCTATGGTTCTATATAAAAGACTGTGGATTAGGTGCAGACATCCAGGGAGAGGTAAAGCTGTACCGTAGGCCTATAACTGCTCAGAAATGGGCTCTTTTGGGGTGAAAACAGTTCTGAGCGTGTCCTTGAATTCTGAGTGGCACATTGGAGGCTGGGATTTATGAAGAATGAATTGATAAGTCAAGCTGGGTGATAGCTGTCACTTTATTACAAATGATGACACAGGTCTTATTGTTTCCCCCGTCCAGAGGAGACCATCCAGCTTGACCATCACTTTTAGGGTTCAAAGGCTGGGTTGTCCTTCCCCACCTCCCAGGAATGTCCATGGGACACAGCTCCAGAAGCCAGCTAGCCTGGTGGTTTGGAGTCCCTCCAGGAGGATGGGCTTTGGAGGGAAAAATGGAGGCACAGGTAAGCATGTCCAGCCATGGGTGGATGTGCCCTCAGCTGGCCTGTTGGTTGGACCTGGCTGGAGGAGAGCCTTTCTTCTAGCTTCACAGCAGGGCTGGTCTTCAGAGAGGACCAAAGTAGCTCTGTATATGCCAAGAAACATGCCTTGATTGTACCAACCGCAAAAAAGGATCCATGGAGCCAGCAGCATGGATTGAGCAGAGGGGCTGGGATGCCACATTGAATTTAGGTGTTGAGACTCCTCTGAGGCACCTCAATCCTCTTTTGCATATGGCTTTAAGCATCTTTGAAAGTAGGAGGTAAGCTCCTAGGCCACTTACTCACATTAAAAGGCCCTTTTGGACCAGAGTGATGGTTGACAGAAGAGTGCACATCTGTCTTCTGAAGGCAAGAGAGTGTGTGTGCGCATGTGTGTGTGTGTTGCTGCATAACTCAGAGCCAAACCCCCAAGCTGACTTTGAAAGTCTAAATCTGCAATTCCTTTCCTATACCACCCCACTAGTTTCAGGGAAATGCTACCTTTCAAGTAGGGTAGGAAATTAAAGGAAATTAATATGCTACTCAGCAAGATTAATTAATTAGCTAATGTGCATACATCACTTAGGAACCGTAAAGCCCTAGATAACTTTTTATGTCTGAGGAAATATGGTCTAAAGTGGTTCAATTCCAGCCCAGTAAAGCTAACATCGATTAGGGAAGCTGATTTGGAGAGGAAGGTGCAGAGAGAGAAGTGGTGCCAGCGGCTACCTGGTAATCACGAGATGGAACAGAAAAGCTGCCGTCTCCCGGATGAAGGACTTGAGGTTACATGATCATAAAACACGGGAGTCCATAAAGTTTCCAAGTTCTGAAGGCATGCCTTAAAAGTTAATATCGTGCAGTATCAGAGCCATAACAACAAGTCACCTAGAGCCATTTATTATTCATTGAGAGTTACCCTCACTATGCGTATCCCAAAAGTCCTTTAATGTCTCAGGTACATTCCTCTTATCTAAAGGAGATTTACGGGAATATTATTGCGTCTTAAGGAAATGCCAATCAATTATTTTAACATTAATTTCTGCCATTTTAATAACTCTCCCAAGACACAGACTGACCATATTTAACGCTGTAGCTGTTAAGCTGCAAGAGATGTCATTTCCCCCTTCGTAATTGGACATTGTGTCAGCCGTGCTGTCGATAACGGCTGTATAATACAATTATAGTTGTATGTTAAATTGCCATGTATTTCATATTATAGCCGTGTGTTATGCCTCTAAACACCTGTATTTCACATTATAGCCACGCGTTATGCCTCTAAACATCCTCTGGAAACCTTTTTACATGCTATTCTGGACAGAGGACTGGCTTGACATGAAATTCATCGTGTTTCAATTTTAACTAAAGGGAATTAGTTGCTGACATTCCCCTGAAGCACGATAGAGCCTGGGTGCTCCATCGCTTTGAGCTCTGAAAAATCACTCTCCTCTTCAAAATGGATACGTGGCTCTCAGTGCTTTTAAATTACAGCTGACTGTCTTCTCCTGGTTGTTTAAAATGGATTGGTTTCTTCTTTTCAAGCAAACCAATATATTATATTAAAAACCCCACAGGAATTACCCCTAGGTGACTTTGAAAATCCAACCCCAAATACATCACGGTGATTCTTTAGGAGGCACCTTGTGTCTCTGAGATATACTTTACCGTTTGACTCTGAACAGTACCCATCTATCTCTACATTTATCTCATGCATCAATGGAACAGCTCTTTCCTTAACGACCACTTCTGCACGCTGCCTCCTCCAGCACCCCTTTGCAGCAGGACTTTCCCTTGTCATTCATTAACAAATTAATCCTGTTCTCCTGGATTTCATTCCTGGCACCACTGACCAGATATAAAGTGACAAGTGGAGTGAATGGTGGCACCTCTCCTTCTCCTAATGTATTAGGTGCCCTTCAATGAAAATGCTCTTTAGAGCGAGGAAAAACTCTCTACCAGCCCTGTGACACTCATCTGTTCTGACGAGGAGACTCGATAAGAGCACTCACCGCATCAGAATGGGCTGTGCAAGAAACCCAGGCTGAGACACGGCAGTTGTGAGCTTCAAAAATGAGGTGGTGGGTTACAACGCTACTAAAGTGAGGGACCATCAATGAGGGACACTTGCTGCCTTCCTCACAGGTCTAACCCATGCTCTGCTGCTCTTCTTGCTTTTTCTGACACTCGGACCTTGATTTTTGCTGAAGTTTAAGGCCAGGGGTTTTCTCCTCCATGGGCAGAGGGTATGGATGATTTGCTACATCTTCTCATTTGCTACATCTTCACATCTTCTTTCTTTCTTTATATTTAGGACTGTGTTCTTTCTTTTCCAGAATGAATAACCGCAGACCATTCTTGTAGGTGAGGATTTCTGGGCCTCTAATGGCATTTACTTGTTGCTTTGAACTAGAACTCTTGCCCCATACCTCGGTTTTGAGATGAAGTGCCCCAAACTGGAGACTCCCTGACCAGTCTTGAGCAGACTGGAGGCAGGCACTGCCTCTTTGTGTACGGGATACAGTGCCTAGCATGAACGGGAGCTCAGCCTGGGCTGGTGATCCTGCTTGTGCCCAGTGAATATCCCAAGCGGAGAAGAGTTAGAAAACAGCACCCAAACCTTTAGTGGTTCATACCCATGGGATGGACAGTATTCATTTCCAGGTCAAGCCTTGCAGAACCAGGGAAAATGCAATCAAAGCTAAGTGTAATGCTTCATTCAAACTGTGCAGCCGACTGCGTTTTACTGATACATAAAACGACTGCAGGAAACGAACCTAACAGCTGTTTGCACAATTGTAGATAAGGTGTCACTGCCTCCCTTCGAAACCAAAAGGTGTTTTTCCTGTGAGTTCTATCTAGTGAATAAAATTGTAAGAACAAGCACAAAGAGAAGGAGAGAAACATCTGCCTTTGGAAGCTACAGCGCTCTTTGGGCTGGATGCTTTGGGCCGTATAAAGTTGTGTAGCTCTGTTAACTTCAAAAAAAAAAAAAAAAAAGGACCAGGCTGGTCTACCAGAGCTGAGCGTCTGAGCTTTCCGATTGAAAATAATCAGTGAGCGGGAGCTGCTGGCAGAGTTAGACGAGTTTGCTTTGCTAGCTGAGATTTTGCAGAAGTCTTTTCAGCCTGAGAGGAATTAAAGCTGGACACCGAGGTCTTTCAAGTAAAATCTTCCTAAGCGCAGAACTGGCGGTGTTTACCTTCCGCAACCAGCATCCAGCTTCCCAGCACTCTCCTATCTGCACAGCCTCGCGGAACAGCAAAGCGAGGAAGACTTCTGCTCTTCAAAGGGCCCTTTTTTCTGCTTGATTCCGTGCTTTTAAGGTGGTGATTATAGTGTATCTCTATAGGCACCTTCCGCAATGTGAGAGTTTGATATTCAAAGGAGAAAGGGTGCTGCCTTTCTCAGGCTTACTGGTGTAGAAGGCATTGGCTTGGAAAACATTGATGGTGGAGGAAGGGTAAACAGTTTTTGGAAATCCGTCCCTAATTGTTTTTCTACTCAATCATTCAATATTTTGAAGGTGAAAGTGTTAAAATAAAGAAAAAAAAAAGGATCAGTCTTGTAGGGAGTGGAGGAGAGGTGTAATACTAACCATCAATTTGGAATTTCGAAACTTTGATGAAATGTAAAATATATGAGACACCTTCAACCAACTCTTAGAATAGAAAGAACAGTAAAATCCCTTCTGGAATAGATGCAGATGGTATCTCACAGCTACTGCAACTGTTCTTTTCAGCGCCAGAAATTATCTGGATATGGAGTTTTTCTGCATTTTTCTGGATGTAGACTCTTATCTTTAGAATCCCACTTTAAATCTTGAGCTGGAAGGGCTCCCAAGGTGACCAAACCACATGTTCTGCTTGGAGAAATAAGAAATGAATGCTGCTTCTGCTCAGCCACAAGTCTCCATTAAAGTGAGAGTATCAACTAAAATACAATACCAGCCAGAATTTGCCAAATCAGTGGAAATTTTGCCATTTCCCTCATTTTCAGTGAGTTTAGACTTTCAGAAAAGCAGGAGATGCTCCAAAGCCATTCGACTTTGTTGTGAAATTTGTTCTACTCCTGAAACAAATCCTGCCGTACTCTGCAAATGACACATTAGCTACTAGCCCGAGACCTTTCCTATCTCTCTCTGTTTAGTCCTGGGAAGCTGGCAAAGCTCGTGGTGTTCTTGAAAAGACATTGCAATTGCTGGAACATATCAGGTGGGAAAAGTTCTTCCCGTACTGGGTAATTCTGCAACATCTACAGACACACAGATGAACAGACAGATGAACTCTGGGCAAACATATTTGTTTGGTTTCCTTTCACTGTTCCTGGATTTGGAACCTCCATTTTTTGGATAAGTCAATGTATTGTACCAAAGTAATGACTTGCCCTAATTACATTTCCCTGTAGAGAATGCCAGAGCCCTTGGAGCCTTCCCTCCTTCCTCCTCCTTCGGGAGGGTGCTCAGCTGGCAGGACCTAAACACTCTCCTCATTGATATAATCAAGATGTCGCAGTCACGCTGACACTGCGACACCTGAGATGATTATTCACATTTGCGTGATGTTATTAACTTATCCCACTGGCTAGAAATGCTCTGGAGAGCTCTGCACAGATTTGGGTTTTGGTGAATGTCTGGATTGTATGCTCAGCAGCCAACCCAACACTCTTGTCAGTCCAGCTCATTCACTATCCTATGAACATTGGAAAGCGACTTTCCCTTTTAAAATGCAGCTATTGCCTGTAAACAGTCACAACACAGCCATATTTGTGCCATATTTACCCCTGTTTGCTCAAAGTAGGTCTTGACTCCCATCAGCTAATCTAACCCATCCTTTCAAACTCCCAGATGAGATGGGCATGGAGGGGAGATATCCCACAAACCAAGACCCTGCTAAACCAAACTATTGTCAGCGATGCCCTGGTTCACCCATTGCATTGACCTGAGCGGAGTCATCCTGCACTTGTGCTGGTGTAACTGGGAGCAGGATATGTCCCAGTGGGAGTGGTGCATGCTCTGCCAAGGGCATTGCTCAGCCACCGACCTTGACATGGGATTTCTCTGTGCTTAGGGAGGCAGTCACATGTAAGAATCAGCAATGAATCTCCTTATTCTTTAACCAAATTAGTGTCAAAGAAATTGGGTTTTGGGGGGCCCCCTCCCAAGGTTTGCTAACCCCCCTCACCTCTGCCTTTGTTTGATATATCAAGGGCAGAAATAGGAGACCTGAAGAAACAGAAAATTTTAACTACTCTTTTTTTTCACTCAGTTTTCCTTTCTTCTTTCCCAAGGACAGTGCCTGGGACATTCTCTTCTTCATTTCTGTTTTACCTTCCCCTCTAGCTGTGGGATGACACATGCCCTTGGAAAGAATAAACAGGAAGGGCCAGACCTGCCTCTGGTGTTAACCACTGCTGTTCCCTGGAGTCAACAGTCGCAAATCCTGCCCCATGTCTGCACAACAAGCCTTCAGGCAGAAGAAACAGCCTGAAGCACAGTGAGCTGAAACACCCTCTGACCCCCTCTGACCAGCCTGGCTGCAGACCAGCTGAAAAAGCCAAGGGTTTTTGTTAGGAGAATTTTAATTTAGCTTTCCTGGGACCATGGGAAAGGGCTGTCTCCTTGGGGCCAAACATGGGTGTCTTTTAGATCTGTGCTCCCAGCAAGAGACTGGAATAATTCATTATTCAGCCTCAGCCTTCACATTCTTCATGACCTAAAACCCAATAAGACAACAAATGGTTTCCCCTTGGCTTGACCAGATGTAATGCACAGTCAGCATAGAGTCCTCTGAGGAAAGTGCTGCTGCTGAGTGGTGGGACCATCCCCATACAGCCAGGGTGAAGGACCATCTTCCTTACAGCCAGGATGAGAATTCTGCTTTACAACCTGGCAGCATTCAGATCCGGGCCCAAGAGGTACCAGGTGTGCAGTGCTCTTGAGCGAATACCAGCTTTATATCTGAAAAATGGTTCTGGTTCATAAAGTTAGGCATGGTTTCCAATGAATCTAGGGCAGATTGATGGTTTTGGCGTAAATTGATGTCTCTGAGCCATTTCAAGCAACAGCTATTTTGGATTTTTCTCCTTCCAGCTGCAGATGGAGGCGTTGGTTGAGCCCTGTTACACCAGACGCCACTAAACCAACATGAAGACATGTGTGCAATCTGGGCTGAGTACATCCTTTCTTGAGAGGACTCAGAGACTCACCAGCAGCTCTGGGAGCATAAGACGTGTCTCACACCACCCCATATCCAATCCTCCGCGTGGTGCTGCCCTTCCTAAGCTTCTGACAACTGATCAAACCCTCTGGTTCTTGAAAATACAGGCATGCAGCTGCAGAGACTGGAAACCTAGTAGGTTGATTCTGGCTCTAGCGGCAACAGAGATGTCCCCACAACCTTAATGCCCAAGGAAACACAACAACTCCTTGATACTTGCAGATGTGACCAAGCTCAGAGAATCACAGAATCACAGAATGGTTCAGGTTGGAAGGGACCTTAAAGATCACCTAGTTCCAACCCCCTGCCCTGGGCAGGGACACCTCCCACTAGACCAGGCTGCTCTAAGCCCTGTCCAACCTGGCCTTGAACACTTATGTGGAAACATATCATGTGAAAACAAATGCCTCTGGGCTCAGACACTCAAAGTGTTGCACAACTTTGTCATATGTGAATGGTGGAAGACCCTGTTGTGCTTACAAGCGTGTGAGCACCAGCTGTATGTGTGTATGGTACATACAGGCACGTTTCCTGAACCAAAGAATGAACAAGTTGTACATCCACGAACCTCGTAGCATCCATTCAGCACTGCAAAGCGGTGATCTAATAAGGATCTTGAGCAGGAAAGTTACCATGTCTGTGTCTGCTATTAACATTTAGAAGGTAATCTCCTTAACACCGTAAATGTTAACTACTCTGGCATGCCCTTGACAGGTATAATTGTCTGTAGTCCTGTAAAAAATAATAGCCATCTGGCAGAAAGTACTGACGCTGTGAGAAGAAAAAGAAGATGGGCGCCAGCAGGAGACGAAAGCAAATTCCCCAGCACAGGTTACACTGAGGCTATTGGATTGCCTGGCAATCTGCTCGTCCCTCTTTTCAGCTGCTTTCAGTGTCATGGGAGGAGCATCTTTCAGGTTTAGCCTTACAGCCAGCACAAGCCCTATCTGAATTTATTACAGACAAGGAAGCAGAAATACTTCTGCTTCGCTGGAACTGACAAACATGAAAAAAGAGCTAGCCTGGTGGAGATCAAACTCATGGGTTGCATAAGAAACCTTGCTTGGTTTGTGAAAGAAGTGTATTGCCCGGCTAACAGTACGCTGTATATCATCTGGCACTTGCAAGGAATGACCTGCCTGGTCCTCAGCATCTCTGGCTCTCCTCATCATTATAGCCCTTGTAAAAAATGGCATATTAAGTGCAAAGACCAACAGTCCTGGAAAGGAAACGATCCCTGTTATTCACAGAACCAGAGCACTACAGGCAGCCGAATGCAAGCTTCTCCCGGGGCATCTCTTGGCTTCAACCTTGATCCATGGAGCTCTTTCTTGGGGGTAAAGAAATAATCCAGTTCAGACAGGTTGTTTATTAACTGGCCTTTCTGCTAAGACTGATGAAAAAGCCTGTAGAAATTGTGGGTACTGGTAAAGCAGGAACATTTTCCAGCAGGTGCCAGGCCAAGACTCGCTGTACAGCAGCTGCTGACCCACCAACAGTTGGCAGCGAACTGGGGAACGTGCTGAGTATCGCCTGCAATGAACATCGGCCTTTGCTGCGACCACCCTACCTGTGGAGGGAGGGCAGAAGGATGTGGAAGGAGGGAAATCCCCTGGCCAAAGCTGTTCCCAGGCTCTGACAGAAACCAGGAACCCTGATAGCTCAGAAACGAATGGTTTTCATCCAAATTCCACAACCCAAGATACCCAAACAAGTTCAAATCATCTTCCAAATGTCATTCGCACTTGACCACCCCCTTTCTGAACTTCACTGAGGTTATGGCCAGGTTTTCACTGTAGCAGTGGAGCAAAATCTGTCTCCAAACTGTGAGAAAAGAAATTTGAACTTCTGTGTAAATTAAGAGCTGTATTCGCAGATTGGTCTGATCTTTGCTGGCAGTTTTACCTCTGCAACTTTAAAGAAGTGCTGAGTTCACCCATCCCAGTGATGGTGAGCTGGCATCATTTCACCTTCTGGTCCATTTTTGAGGAAAATGCCTGTTCTCAGGTTTACCTGGAATCTCCCTGTGGCTTTTTAATACCCCCCAAGAAAACAAAAGAGGATGGTCTCTGTTATAGCGACGTCTCTTGAGGATGGCTTGACTGCAGTTAATGACAACAACTACCAGAGCAACGCAGAAGAATTTAGGGAGGAAAAGGGCATGTTTCACTCCTTGCTCTCAGAGAAGTTGATCTTGTCTTTAACCTCTGGATGAGCATACATGAGCTACAGATCGAAGACATCTGCTATGAGACAGCTGGATTCACATGGCCGAGCTGTCATCTACAACCTTCAAACAAAGCCACACCAAAGAGAAGATGCTGTGCCCCATCGCCTGCCTAATCCCTACCTTGCTGAAAGTGAAACCTGAAATCTCTCTAAAGTGAATCCAGTTTGGCCAACACCACGATGCCACCCCAGCACAGAGGTGGGCCAGGCTTTAGGGCCACCTCACTCATGAGATCTCTCTTACACAATTTTATGGACGCCAGCTCACTGCTAGGTTCTGAGAATCATTTTATAAATGACATATGGCCTAATTTTACATTTGTTTAATCTGTAGACTAGGTGTTCAGGACTAAGACGGTCACATGAAGCAGTTAAACGGCTCAGCCCTTTTACAGCCTGCCAGCTGATAGGTGGTGGTACAGCTGATCCTAAATGTCTCACACTAGAAGTCTCATAGGAGGATTTTCTCCAAAGTATTCATATTTAGCCCTTTGATTCCCCCTAAATTGCTTTCCCTGACCCCATTTAAGAGTTTTTTGAAGGACACCGGCACTTGCTTTTCAGATTTTCATCTAATCCTTCTCCCACTTCGCATAAATCAGGAGTAACTGCACTGAAGTCTATGTCTTCCACAAGCATTAGCAAAACTGCTAAAACCACCAAGATTTATTTCAAACACTGGCTTCAGTCCTAGCGATAAGTAACTTGCAGCATGGCAATTGCTCCTCACTTAAAGGACCACGGCATGGTGTTTGCTCATCTAGGTCTTCCTGCGTGTCTGCTGGGGGTCTGCTCCCTGGGGGTCTGCCCGACTCCCTGCCCCCTGTCCAGCCTCCTATTCCAGTATTGTGTGCCATCATCCCTGAGACCGCTGCTCCTGGGTTTCATGGGGTTGAAACCGGCTGGTGGGACCCAGGGGGATGAGCAGGCAGAGCCACAGCAGCCTCTGTGGCAGCTCAGGGACAGAGCAATGGGTCAGAGACGTGAAGCAGAGTCCATGGTTTGGATTTGGGCAACGATGACTTCCAGAGATTCATCCAGCCACAGCTCCATTACATGGTTTTTCATTATGCGTTAGCTACATCTGTCTGCCTCGCTGTCCTGAGCTACTGTTTCAATCATTGCCAAAATCCATTGCTGGAAAGATTTGTTTTAAACATGCTGATATTCTCAGACTGATTTTGTTGAGCTTCTAAGCTCAACATCCAAGGCTGTACATCTCTAACCTTACATATCCCCACGCTGTCCCCGCTGCTGGCTGCCACTGGACTGACACCAGATAGGAGACTTCATCTTGCTTTATTAGATGAAGAGTAAAATGAGCCACTGCAGAGCCAAATGCACCTCTTAATTTAACTCTGTTAAAATCAATGCTGTTACCACGGCTTGATTCAGTCCATCAGCTTTACAGCCCAAAAGAACTGGGTGATATCGAATGGCCATTACCTGCTGGCAGAACTGGGGACAGCTTCAGCTGCATGCCCATCCTCCTGTACAGCAGGATCCTGATGCTTCCCGCATCGCCTCTCTTCCTCCATTGGCATCATCCAGCTATTAAAGTCCACGGCATAGACCTCACCTTCTTAACGGGGCCCCTCCTTGCCTGATTGACGATCCACCTGCGGGCTCCCACTAGTCCCATTCAATGCAGCCACCACCTAGAGCATTTTGTAAACCAGCCCCCTTTAGGAAAACTGCCTTTCCAGGGAGGTTTGTGGCCCTTAAAGTTTGCACTAACATTTTGTTAAGCAGGCAGCACTGGCTGAATTGCAGCTCAAACAGGTAATTAAACGGCAATCCATCCACAGCCCAATTTATGCCGTTCCAGCTGAATATATCATATCCAGGCTTACATGGTGGTATAGCCCTCTTTTCTTAATGTATGTAAACCCAGTTCTACTGCCTCCATCGGTATCACCCGTATCAAAACCACGATTTAAAAAAAAAAATCACACTATACATTTGAACAACAAAAGGAATAGAAACTAAATCTTTCCAGTTTACTGGAACATCACATCCCTGCTCCATGGCTCAGGGGGACTGGGGAGAACAAGAGCCATTTTCCAGGGTTGTTGCACATCCACAGATGAAGACACAAACACAGCAGCACAGGCGCCTCAGAGCAATGCCTCTGATCTCTAGCAGCTTAGCAATGTTACCTGCACCGGGGAGGATTTTTCATCTGGGTTCCTTTGCACTACTATTAACTCCAGACTGGCTCTAAAAGGTCATGCAGCTGTGGACAGGCCTGGCAACACCCCTGGTATGTGCTACTGAATTTTGTAATACCCTGCACAGGCAGGCAGCTTCTGCCCTGCCAACCCACTGCAGTGCACGTGGCTAATTCCAGTAAAGGCCTAGTTCACTCAAAGGTCTAAACCCCTCCGGACCAGCTCGCCACTGGCCTGTCCCCTGGGCAGTGAGTGGCAAGGGCAATGCAGGCAGATGGAACCAATCTGTCCCTCTCACCTTGTAGTGGGGCAAAGGATAACGCATGGTGCAAGGCAAAAAAGAAACAGCAGAGCAAATCAGGTGATATGATCGCCCGTAGATATTCAGTATATCTATGTAGATACAAATACACACACCCTCTCCTCTCCTCTCCTCTCCTCTCCTCTCCTCTCCTCTCCTCTCCTCTCCTCTCCTCTCCTCTCCTCTCCTCTCCTCTCCTCTCCTCTCCTCTCCTCTCCTCTCCTCTCCTCTCCTCTCCTCTCGTATCCCATCATACCCTATCCTATCCCATCCCATCCTTCCTTATCCTAGCCTAGCCTATCCTATCCTATCCTATCCTATCCTATCCTATCCTATCCTATCCTATCCCATCTTGTCCCGTCCCGTCCCATCCCATCCCATCCCATCCCATCCCATCGCATCCCATCTTGAGGCAGGGATTCAGCATTTTATGGAAATGGGTTTGCTGAGCTTCTTCATCCCCTCCTGGAATTTGTCTTCCTTAAAACCCCCCCACACCATTTAGCCTGGCAGCAAAAGGCCGCTCTGGAGGGGCTGGTGGGGATGCAGGGAGGGCTGCGGGTGGGAGCACGCTGCACCGGCACATGTCCAGGGGGGTCCAGAACCGCTCTGTGGGTCAGATGTGGGGTGCATTGGCAGAGCCCCATGGGGACGGAGGCTGGGAGTCTGCCGGGCAGGGCTGAGGTGTACCTGGCTCCCCGCCTGCACTCCCCCCCCCCAGTCTCTGCCAGTTTAATGAACACCACATTCACAAAAAGCGTGAATAGCAAATGGGGAGGGGGGGGGGGGGGCGGGGAGAAAAAATGCACTCGGGATAGAGAAACATGTGACAAAAGCTGCACATATTTTCATCAACCAAAGGCCAGGACATAATAATAATCACTTTCCCAGCCCGGAGGAGAAGAACAAGACCAAGGGTTTCTTTTCAGAGCAGCTGAGACAATAGTGACAAAGGGCCACACAAGGTCAGTGACACTTTTGCAACTCATGTCAGCTGAGGAGCTGGTCCTGATCTGTCATCTCCCTGCTGATCACTGACAACTGAGACCACGAGGCACAATCCGCCTCTGTGTTACCGAGCTGCAGAAACCTCCCCGCGCTCAATGGGGCTACACAACGCGGCGGCAAATGAGACGGAGCTCTGCTGCATTCAAGTACGGGGCTGCTTCGCTCCCTCCGCTTTGGTGACTCGCCGTGATTGTCACATCGCTCTTCCCCCACCCCTGCGCCTTCATCAGCCCCTTCGGCTCATTTGCATGGCTGGGAAGGGAGAGAAACTCTGCAGTTGCTGACTCTGTCGACAACGTCCTAAGAAGTGCCATTAGTTGGCATGCAAATTTCCCCTGTCGTTCAGCAAGGGCTTTGGAAGCACAGCGCTCGACAGATATTTTTACAGCCCTGTTTGAAAGAAACAAAACAAGAAGTGGCAACTCCTAAAAGAAGTGGCAGCTCTTTTCTATTTGAGGTCCCTGCCAGGTATGCAGCAAAAATCCTTCTCAAGTCACTGCTGACCAGCTGGGCTTTGGTCCTCGGAGCTTGATGCTCCCTTTGGTCCTTTCAGCACTGAGGTTTGTGTCAAGACAGGACATCCCCGCTGCCACCTGGGCACAGCAGGGGATGGAAAACTGGCAGGAGTATTTCACAAATCGTCTCACACCCAGCCGGGTGACAGCGGGCAGATTATCAAATGTGGGTCTAGACATTTCTTCCTTCTCCTTTTTGTAAGGCTGGTCGAGGAGGGGAGGTGGTAATTCTAGATCTATGCCCAGGATTGCGTGAGTGGTATGGAGCCAGAGGTACAAACAGCTGACAGGTAACACCCCAACTGCCTTTAACATGCACTGAGCTCCTAAGCAAGAAAATGGAAGTATTAGCAATAGTTTGCTTTCAGCCTTCAGCACTGGTTCTTTCCTAGGACAGAACAACACATTTCCAGAAGAAGAAAGGGGCTGGTGGAGCTCTTCAAACACAGAGAACCAGATCCTCACCCACAGAGTCAGAGGAAGGCTGTGGATTTGCCCCAGCTACATGTTTTGAGAGCTGGGGCAAAGAGACGGTGAATCAGCAACTGAGGCTCACGTTTGCTTCATCCTTTCTTCCAAGTGGAAAAACACATGAAGGAGTGACTGGGAGAGGACCCTTCCCAATGCCAGTGTCAGGGGTTCAGGAAGGGCAAAACATATTAGGGTTCAACCTCCATGTCAGGCTGCAATAGTCTAAAAAGCCATCCACCCCAGATGATCTTCTCTTCATGTACATGCACAACCTCCATTCTTACAGGTCTTCAACAGCCTTTCATCAGAAATTCATGGTCAGAACTCCCAACAGGACAGAGTGGTGGGGTGGACATGAGCTGTCTGCATCCTGCCCAGGAATATGGGCTGGGCAGGAGAAGAAGACACTCCACCAGCAGAGGTGGTGGAGGAGCAGATGGGCAAAGGTCGTCTGCAACTACCTACCTGCCTTTGAGGCCCCATCATTAGAGACTTACAGAGGGCTGTTGTCTTTAACAGCAAAGTCTTGTGCCTGCCCAGGAGATGAGGATGAGCTGGGACATGCGGCCAACCCTCCAAGTCATCAAAGCCGTGTAGCCTGTTGCACCCTCTCCTTTGAACGGCCAGACATGGAGCCCATCTAAGTCCATTTTACAGCACGTAACATCACTTATTACAGAGTCCTTACTTATGAAAGTGTCTCAGGTGCATTGAACTCTTTTTGCAAGTCAAGTCATTTTCCAAAGCGGCATAAATGGAGTGGCATCCCTTCCTGTCCTGCCAGGTCCCCCCATTTGCAGCCCTCAATTCCTCCCAGAAAGTGGCAGCTCGTACTATAATTCCTGGGATGAAAGCACCCAGCCTTTGTGCTCCCCATCGCAGCAACTTTCCAAAGTATGTGTCTGCCAGCGAAAGAAACACTTTAATGTTTGCAATGCGAGAGGAACTGTTTATACCCCATTCTGGTGCTGTGTTTCACTGGGGTGAGAGACAGCTCTGGGCAACGAGGGATTAAGGGGGTCCATTGTATCCTTTTCTGATGTTGCCCACCATTCCCTGCCATTTGCATACATCTCGCATTCAGGATCTGGGGGCATGGAAACAGCCACCCCACCTGCTCCTGCGGCCGGGCATCGCCAGACCGGGGGCCACTTTGAACAGATTTTGGGGGGGACGATTTGGCACGGGGAGAAGGGTTGAGTGCGTGTCTGCGTGGGGAAGGTAGGAGAGATGGGGAGGTGGGGGGGGAGGCGGGGGGGAGAGAAACAAGAGTAAACATGAATTGGGAGGATTTTCAAAGCCGGCAGAGGGCCTGGAAAAGGACAGGCTTTGAATTCTGCATGTTCTTTTAACTCGGCCTCTGATTTGAAGAGGCCCCCGAAAGCCTGGTAAGCCTCATTGAACTTGAAAAGCTACAAGCTTCCTTTCTTCCCCATTTGCTTTGTCTTCTCTTATCTCATTCATGTGAGACATCACTCCCACCCTGGCCCTTGCCGCAGAGAGGAGCCGGCTGGAGCCCCCAGCATTGCGGAGAAGCAACAATATCACATCGCTGCCAGAAAGCCCCGGGACAATAGGCAGGAATTATTAGCGAGGTGCTGCAACGACCCCGGCTCAGCCTCGGATACGGGCTAATCAGGAGGGACCGGGGCTTTCCCCGCCGAGGCTGGGCAGACAGACCCAGAAGCCAAAGGGGGCTGCTAAGACCCGGTCTGCAAACCCCTTCCTGAGCCTTTCCGCAGGGTTTGGGGGGTTGGTTTTAAGGGAATGCTTGTCAAGACGGGCAGAACCCACAGCTAACCCCTCACAGTGGCAACCCCACATGCCGCCAGCTCTTTGGGAGCAGGAAGGCTCTTATGGAAGTCCCACCTACCCCCCGGGGCTGCAGCTCCGAAGGGGACAGTCCCGCATATTCCCAAGGATAATGGGACCAAAGCGGATGGGGAATTGCATAATTGCATCCTTTTTGTGGGTCTCCTGTGGGGTTTCGCACAACTTTTCCTATTGCCATGATATCAAATCCCCGTTCCCACCTTGCTGAAGGATGAAGGTTCCAGACGTTATTTATGGCACCCCGGGGAGCCGGCAGCAGCCCGTGCGATGCGCTGAACCAGCCGAGTCCAGGACCCAGGGAGGCCCGAGCAGGGTTGCTCCACGACACGCGCCCAACCATCTCACAGGATTTATCAAGACCAGTTCATGGGACCAACTGCTACCTTCAGTGAGGACAAGGCTGCGGTCCCTGGGTGCAAATACTGTTTAATCTTGCTGGGAAGGAGAGATAAAATCCCCAGGTGTCCCAACACGCCTTAAGGAGAACAGTATGCTGCCAGTTATAAATAATCACCCCTGCCCATGTTGTCCCCCAGTGCTGACTCTTCACAGCAGGCATTTACAGCCAGATCCTCCCCTGCAAGCTGCAAATAAAACCAAAAAGTTACAGCCAGGTGGGTCTTTTCTGATGAATATTGCACTAAAAGGCAGCTTCCTGCAGTGCTTGTCCCACCCTGTGAGTGGGGAGAGGGTGAGGCTTTGGAGACTCTCGATAAACAAGTAAAAGCTCAGATATAATGAGAAAACCTTTTGTGACATAAGGACCTCTGCATGTCAAGTAAATTCATTATATACCAGCTTGAATGGCAATCTGACGGCCTCCAAGTGTCTAATGCAATTACGCTGAGATGGGAGAGATTGTACAGCTGTGCTTCCCTGCTAATAAAAGAGAGCAAAAGTAACAAAAAGGGGATGACAAGAAACCGAGGGCTTTCCACCAGGCATGGCAAAGCCCGCTGGAGTTCGAGGGTTCATGGAACTCTCTGAACTGATTTTGGAGTTCACGGGGTTCACAACATAGGCTGAGTTCACAGGCTTTTCCTCGGAGATCTGAAACCGTGGGTTTGTCTCCCATCCCTTGTCCATCGTCTTCCAGTGGGAGCTTTCATTTTAAAATCACAGAACGGGACTGCAAACCCCACTCCATTCACACAAATCTGGGACAGCTCTGGTAAATCTGGTAGATTTACCCCAATATGTGTAAGTCCGGCGTGTGTTTTGTCACCCGCGTGACAGTGCAGGGTGCTTTCCCCCCACCCTCCGCGTGGGTAGCCCGAGCGCGTGGGGTAGCCACGTACAGGGCAGAGTACCCAGGGAAGCCCTATAACATACATATATACATAAGCATCCCATTATTATTCTACACATACAAGCCCAACATAAAGCAAGAGCTCCTTTCCACCAATGGCTGGAAAACGAGTAACAAAATCTCACCCGTGCCCATCTCCCCATTGCCTTCCTCACCCCTCCATTCCTCCCCTGGCTGAACTGGGAGACAAGCGTGAACGGGTTTGCTGGTGTGAACACAGACTAAGGCATAATCCCACCTAATTTAGGGTAAGGGGGTACCTGAGTCAGCACAGGAGCCATCCCAAGTTGCTGTTCTGGTCAAGAGAGGGATCCTCCAGAAATTGTCTTCCACCTCGATAGGACTTCTGAGGATTTATACCTGCTCAAGCCCTGGTGAGTTAACCTTGTCTTTCTTCTCTTCCACTTGAAGGGTTGCCTTTCCTCAGCCCGTCTCAGTTAATCAGGGCTTTGATTGTCTTTCCAGCTCAGGTTTATGCATTATACCGGTAGATTTATACCTACACGAGTGAGCCAACAAAACAGCACGGTGGCCTGGGGACATGTCTTTTGTACTTTAGCTTAAACCTTTCACTTAAAACTTTTAGCTTAAACCTTTTCCAAAATGACATGAGATAACCTGAAAAGGATTTTTCTGAACTGGAAATAACAGCTTCTGCACAGAATATTAAACTGCCTCTTCCCATGCTAGACAAGCCCTGAGACCTGCACGTTCTTCCCTCTGCAGCTCTGTTCCAGCACTTTGCGCATCCAGCCCCGCAGGCGCCAAGTGAGCCCTTTAAAGGAAAAGTGCACAGGAAAGGGTATTTCTCTCATAGGCAACAGATTCTCTGTAATAAAACTAAGTAGCAGAATGAAAAAATTGAATTTAAATTGTCTTTTGAGAGTTTCCTGTTAGTAACATTAGTAATGAATGCCATAAGAGAGCCAGAGTTAAAGGTATTAGATTTTGGAATATTTTGATTTTTCATTAATTAACTTGGAAAAAGCAGCACCGTGTTTTCTATTTACACCTGGGGATTTGTGCTGTACATTGGACTAGGTGATAGCCTGCTTCTACTATGGCTAAAATTTAGGCCTCATCCAACTCAAAGGGGAAATTCCAAGTGAAAAAAAAAAAAAAAAGATTTCATTTCAGCTGTGTATGTACTAATTGTGTTTGGCTCTGAAGGATTGTCCGTCTTCATTATTTTAGTTTAGGCTAGATTTGATTAAATTAGATTATATTGATGGATGGGAGGAGGAATGGAAGGACAATATATTCCCTTTTTAAAAGTAATATATAAAATAATTAGTCAGATGAATTTCGCAAGAATATAAATCTGAATAAACTTAGATGACCACTGTAGACTCTTTAACCTTGAAATAGAGTCTTGTTTTAAGACACATGTAATTATTTCTCCACACCATGTACGCCTTTACAACATCCCTATAGCACAAAATCATTCATATTGAAAGATATCCTAGTGGATCTCTCTGAAAACTTCAAAGATTTTCAAAATAGCAGGCATTTGGCAGCAAAAAGGTCCTTGGCTCAGGAGATATCATTGCTTTATAGACATTTTTTTGTGACTGTGCCTAAGTTCCAAATTATTTTTTGTTAACCCAGAAATACATCTGTCTGCTCCTACACAGAAGGAAAAAGGATTCTCTGCAGTGAAACGACACCTAGAAGGCAATTCTTAGCTGGATCAAGTAGTTTTCCAGCTCTTCAGAACGAAGTGGTTCACTCGGCTTGGAAACTCGGCCAAGTAAAATCGCAGAATTCCATTCAGTTGACTACAATTGGGAGTTTATGAAAGAAAATCCATTCCTCTACCAAACCCGGGCAGTTTAGAAGCAGGAAACACCAGCTGGGACTTCAAAGTTGTTTTTTTTTTTTTTTAAAAAAAAAAAAAAATCCCCACTGTGCACGCTAGAAAGATTTCCCCCTGTCCAGGCTCATCTGAAAAGCTATCTGAAGTTAAAAAGGTGCTGAAAATGTAGTCCCAAACCTGAATTATCAACACAGGCTCAGCTTCATCATCCTTTTATCTGATATTTAACCACCTTTAAACATCAGCAAATAAACACTGCTGAATGAGGAACGGTATAACCAGTCCAAAGGCAGTCTAACCTTGGTTGTTTTGCCAAGCAGGCATTGTTTAGCCCATACTTCACAAATGCTAAGCTATTTTCTGACACAGTTCAGCTTTTGCCTTTGTAGTCACTTCCTTGGGTACATACAGCCATGGCCCTTCTCTACTGGGAGCCAGCAATTCCATAAATACTAGAGCTGAGCTTTTCCTACCCGTTGTCATCCAAATACGGACAGTCTTTTTCCTTCGTTCACCCCTACTCTGAAGCCAGAAGATGAGATGGTGTAAAACCCAGTTCATTGGCTCTGCATACTGAAAGGGTTTGTTTGTTTTTTTTTTTTAAATTAGTATTAAAAAGACATTTTATCTAGAAGCTAATAACCCTACTGCTCCTTCACCCACAGTGATTGTGCATGGGCTTCTGGGACCAATTTCAGACTTAAGAGTATGAATTTGAAAGCCCTGGATGGTTTGTACCCTGGTGCCAAGGCAAACATTCATCCACTGGCGGTGCTGGTGCTGCCTGGAGCATGCCTGGGAATACGCAAGACAGGGATGGATTGCACGAAGGGCTGAAGTACCACACCAAGTCAATCAAAACCCACCAACAACAACTGTTCCAGCTGTTTAGTGAACACTGTGGGCTGAGAGCCTGCCTCCTTCTTATCAGCCAGCACGTACGAGAATGTGTTACCTCCCAGCAGAGCGTGAGTTTTCCTCTTGAAGGAAATGCCATGTGAGCGCCAGGGCAATCCAATGCTTACAGACACCCCGTAGCTTTGCAGTCCATCCCTCCTGCTGACACCACTTGGCTTCTCTCACTTCTCCCACTCATAACTGTGGCTTAAAAACCTGGGGTCTCGTCTAGACAACACTTCCTTAAGTCTGTGAGTCATACTGAGTAAGGACTTCTCAAAAGCTTGTTTTGTAGCAGGACCCTCTGCTTGACAGAGAATAAAAATCCTGCAGGCTTCACAGTGATTTCTGCCTAGCAGATGGAGGGAAAATGCATTGAGAATGAACCTTAATTAAGATGTTATGTCTACCGTAAGTCAAGCTATCTGCAAAAGTGCCCATGTAGCATATGTGTTTGATCTTATCACTCTTGGTTTTGCCACTGCCTTGTTTAAAGCTAATGAATAAGAAGACGGATCCATTTCTTCGTTTCTATGGGGAAGGATGGATGATTTGAGGGGAAACACTGAGTCACACAACTTGTCACATTGCAGCAATAAAATCCATACTTTTTATTTTAATGGGATTTCTGAGAATTTCACACCATTCAGTAGTCAAGAAGAAAGAATGAGATTTAGTGGATAAAGCACCAGTTGGGTTTTTTTCCCCCGATGCCCAAAACCATGGTTTCAGTGCGATGTAATTGCACAAAAAAGCATCCCTGCCCCTAGGAGATGCATTACCCTGGGAAACCACCAGCACGATTCAGTTGAGTCCTTTTCCATGCCTGGCAGCTGCAGTTGTAGCCCTTGTGGTCAGGAGCACCAGTATTACACCAATACACAGAGACCCATGTGGAGGAAACCTCCGTTACTCCTGGTGTCATGCTACAGAGATATTGAAAGACCTTAGTCTAACTTGAAGGGCTGTGACCACTGTCCTTGCCTTGCTTTCCACTGGTGGACCAAGGTAAGACCTTGGAGTCATAACTCAGCACACGGGGCTCACTACCAGCTGTTGATCCCAGCTTGACTTAAATACCAACCTAAAAGGAAAGTGTTTCTCCCTGTGGAAGCTAAGCCCACCCACAATATTTCTTACAGCAGTATGCTTCACCGTAGCACGCTTCACTTGCAGACATGACCTAAGTGCATCAGGTATACCTGCTCACGGACTGATCAAATGGAGTACCTAAAGGGAGGCCTCTGTTCTGGCTTCAACACCCCACAAAGTCATTGACTTCCAGGCACCTAATCTGGTTTAGGAAAACCTCTCCGTCTCCTTTATGTGCCAAATTTACCATCCCAGCCCTGGAGGGAGGCTAAATGTACCCCGATATACATATTTGGCTGAAGTTACGGATGCTGAAGCAATTTTTGAACAGAAAGCTCCATATTTTTTTTATTAATTCTTGAATTTTCTGTCCTGCACACTTTAACTGAGCCTCCTGTGTGTCCCAGTAACCACACAAACATGAGCAATGGAGTCTACCCTGATTTGAAGGGAAGGTCATGGTGAACTGGTCTTCTCAGTTATGTCTATACCCAGAAAATAAATAGGGTCAGCGACGCATGATGGTTCTCCCTACCTCACGGCATGCACGTGCCCTAGCGGGGTGCTGGCCTGTGCCAATAAACCATCTCCAGGGCAATGTCAAGGCATGAGGTGGGGATCAGCAGATGCCAGGGGCTGCTCACGAGCAGCAGCGTGAATGAGTTGCATGAAGCGAGCCGAACTGCGCCAGCACCGTCCAGGATGTAGGATGAGCCTTTGTTCCATTTTATTTAAGGATATAATTTAGTATAGATGCAATTATTGAGTCCTAAGTTCATCCTTTAACATGCAGTGGTGGTGATGGAGGGGGAATGGGTTTCCAGTTTAAATTCTCCCCTTCACAGCTGGAGAAGAAAGGAAGAAACTACCTCCCGCTTCCCTTTGTCTTTAACAGCCAAGGGGATGGTTATCATCCCTGCTCCTTCTCTTCCCCAAACTGGCATGACCCCAGCTGAATCACACTCTGTTTCACTCCGTGTCTCTCCTGCTCCCTACTCCTTTCTGTGGCAATTTTGCAACCTGGCTCAAGAGTCCCTTTGAGCATGCAGGGAACACATGCCTGAAAAAGAAAATACCTCCTTCTTTTCAAAGAAATAATTTTTCTGGACCTGCTAGGCTGTTCTCACGCTGCTATGCGCTTCAAACACTCCCGTTGAGGAACATGGCTGCAAAACTGAAGAAAAATTGGCAGTCAGGAGAAAGGCTCTCAGAGCCCTGTCATGCAGCGGAGCAGGAGGCGAGCATCACGGAGCCGAGCACCTCATAAACACGGGGGATGATGGGGAGAAGGGAGGGAGCCAGAAGAAGTCACTCCTGGAACATCTTTCTGGTATGCCGTAAGCCTGAGCACCTACGGTAGCACTTGGTTTGCTTTTCCAGCCATTTAAATTTTATTCTTTCGGAACACAAGACTGTTTTTAATAGGAAGGTTTGTTTTTCAATCAAATTATTAATCTTCTGTGTTTCATCCAAGGCAGGGAAACCTAAAGGAGGTTTCTGAATGCAAACATTAAAACGTCTCACTTCTGGCAGCCAGGCTCTCTGGGGACTTTGAAAATCCTTCGCTGATGTGTCTATCTTACCACTACCAGCTTTTTCTGAAAGTCCAGCACATACATAAAACGTTGCTTTGTGCATCAATTAAACCAAGTCGTGCATACCATACCTAATATGAAACCACACAGGAAATGAAAAGTTAAGCTACCTAACAGCGTACGCCTGCTCTCCTTTGCCCCGACCCCCCGGCATCACCGCTAACGCAGCCACCGCAGACCACAGAAAAGCTATAGCAACTTTACCCCTGCTTATAGAGGGGCTTCGACACCTCCTGCCCCCTCCCCAGAGCGCCGTTTGGTGGGAGCTGTGTGGTCTGTGGTGGCAGCGTGAGCGGAGGGGGACAAGGTCTGTGCCTCGCTCTTGTGGGGCTGGGTTTGAAGGTGTGGTGGTAGATGGCAAGTGGTACCTGCGGGGGTGATCTGCTGTATTACTTGTATCAAATTCCACTTTATATTCAAAAAAGTGAACTCGAATTGGATAGCTTTGTATGGCCAGGTAGACACACAAACACACACATACACATGCACGTACAGACGGAAAAGGTGAGGGGCAACATCTTCAAACCAGAGGCATTCAGAGTAGAAGTTCACGCTACCAAAGCAGGAGAGGAAACTCATTCATACCACGGATTCAGTCTGCACATACAACCCTGTTTACAACTGTCAGTTATGATTACTGAGGATTTGGCATTATCTCTCCGTCATACAAGGACCGGCCCCAGCATTTTTCTTCTGGAGATCCCTGCTGAGGTGGCAAAACCCTCCTACACTCAGGTATGTGGAGCCAGGTCACGTCTGTCCCTCAGCAAGAGGGGCATCAGTGGTCCTCCCCATGTCTTTTCCTCCAAGGAGAGGCCTTTTCTTCTCCAAAGGACAGCAGGTGTTGCTCCTCACCATCCTCTCCTCGACATCAGCCCCATACCCAGCGCAGAGGAGAAGCTTGGCTTTGCCCTTTGGGCTGGGGACCTGCCCCAGGTTCCCTCCTCAATACAGACGGAGGTGCAATGCTTCTAAAAACACCTGTGTGTGACCGGGTAAGACATGGGGACATAAATCCTGACCTAGATTCCTGACTCAGGGGCTGCAGTTGGGTACCTCAAGGCAGGAGGGCTAAACCCTGGCTTCTGCTCCAGCGTTGTGCCCAAGACGATAATGTACCCTGCTCTCACCCTGGGCCTGGCCGGTTTGCTCTCCCCACAAGCTCCTGGGGACAGGGACTGGCTCCTCTCCTTTTTTTGCCCACCACAAAGCCCTCGCGTCAGCTGGAGTCTCAGCTGGGAAGACCCGAGTCTCTGATAGGGAAAGGTGAAGTCCTCTGCTCCAGCAGATCCAACCAGCCTTCATGGAGTTTGCTCATTCCTTCCAGAAATCAGGCAGTGATTTATCAAAATCTCACCAGGAAAACAAAACAAAACAAAACAAAACAAAAAACAAAACCAAATTCAGGTGCTGAAGCAAGCCATTTCCTGTAAGGGAAACAACTGTTTTTACAGGTATAAGTGAGGCCAGATTTTCTACAGACGCAGGGAAATTCTTCATTTTGCGAGTTGGAATTTTTTCTTTTTAAGGGAGGGGGTAGAGGGGAGGAGGGGAGGAGGCAGGAAATGTAAAAGATTTTGGAAACATGAAATGAATAGGTCAAGACACGTCATTTTGCTGAACCAAAGCAGGAGGCAACAGCTTGAAATTGAAATTAAATAGACCACCTGCAAGAAAAGGAGAGGAAGGGGAGATGGGGAAGAGGGGAGGGAGGGGCAGTGCTGGCATGAATATAAACCACACATTTTTTAAAAGCATCCGTCGGTGAATTATTAAAGATGCTGTGTTGCTCGTTTCAGGTTTGGACATCTTGGCAGTTGTGATGGGAAACGTGCCAAGGCACATGAGCACGGATTGAATACTTATTTTTGAATTCCTGGCAGGCACCTTTCCTTTAAAACACCAACTCTGGTAAGTGTTTGGAGGAGAAGTACTCGCTCTAGGACCGGAAAAGATATCTCCTCCCACCCACCCCCCCACCAAGCGTGCGGCGAAGTGCTGGACGTGATGGCGGGTGTTTATGCAGAGGGACGAGAGCGTATTTGAAGCATTATAGACTCTTCTCCCCGCTCTCTGCTTTAGCCTGTCCAAATTGTCACTGCAAAATTCATCTCACTCCCCCGCCACGCGCACACGCGGGCACTCCTGCCCTCTTGGCTGGATCCTCCATCGGCTTCCCGAGTGCTGGCAGCTCGGGTCCCAGCTTCTCCTCCCCAGCTTGTGCCGCCTCCCTCTCCTGACCTACATCTCATCAATCCTTTCTCCTTTGGGCTTTCTCAGCAACCCTCTCTCCCAGGGCCTCAGGAACATCTCCCCGGCCGCTCCTTCAGCATATCTCATTAGCCTACGCAGCACCGTGCTAATTCCTGTCCTCCCCTGACCACATACAATAAATCCTGTATCTCTGAGATGGGCTCCAAGCTCCTGCTAGAAAACTGAGGCTCATCCCCGGTGGCCTTGACACTACTGCATATCTGTCTAGACTGTTTGAACCCCGGTGCCTCGAACCCCGCATGCTGTTGTAAATCTCACTTGAGCAAACACCCCTCCTTCCTTCCCCCTCCCCGGTTTGATCAACATTTTGAAATGGGGAATGAAGCAAAGTGAAGCTTGGCGGAGGGTAAATTTCATCCCTCCCCATGACAGGGCGGGGTAAACCACAGACCCTTCCTTGAGAATGGTGCAGAGCCCAGAGGAGAAAGTTACAGGCGCATGGGACGGAATAAATTCAAGCAATTGCCAGAATATTTGTAAATAAAATAATAACCAGTGAAGTGAAATAAGCTGACACGCGAAATGTGCATGTTGATTAAAACAGCCCTGGAGACCATTAAATGACAAAGTCACTGTGTATGCCAACAAAACCCCAACCGTAGCCCTGATGCATATTCATAGCATCTGAACAACGTCCCATCACGGCACTAACGAGGCGCTGTGCTTGGGAACACGCTCACATGGAGCCAGGGGGAGACTGTTTGGTGCCTGACAAATTTGGGAAGGCTACAAGCGTTGAAATCTCTCTTTGTTACTTAACAAACATGGAAGTAAGGGAATGCCATACCTCTTGTTATGGAAATAGCACACAGTGCTGAGGATATATGATAAGTCTAGGAGAGAATTACAAACATTCAGGACTGATCCCTTTGAATTCTCTGGGAGTTTTGCCATTTATTTCAATGGGGGCTTTACCGAGTCCTTACAATGGATGTAGTCATTTATCTGCAGGCGTCAATGCGGTTCCCTTTGCCTTGGCAGCTGTGCTCCTCACGGACACCTGGGAAATGGGTTCACGCTCCTGTGGAGCAAGCACAGGAGTGTCACCATCCCCGTTGCGTAAATGGGCAGGTGCGGAGGTGGGTCACAGCGACACGTGGAGGGAGGCACATCGTGGGGCTCTCAACCCGCTCTGCTCAGCCATCCCACCCCATCTTGAGGAACTCAGTGCCTTTTCAGCCGGAGTGGACAAGGGACATCGCAGCCCAAGGGACATTGCAGCCAGGTACGCAGGTACCAGACAGGTGCATGGTGTTTCCTCGAAATAGCTTGAGGGCTTGGACCAACATCAACCTAAACTAAGCAAAAAGTGGGCAATGGGCTCTGGGCTTTGATATTCAGCAAGTTGCCTAAGGGCGTACAGGGAGAGCGCTGCCGACCTCAAAATAGCACCCAGATACCTGCCCCTGAAAGACTCCTCCTGAAGGGCACTTGGGCAGGTCCCCTCTGTGGGCCAGTGGATGTGGTCCTCCATCATGGGACTCTTGCAGCCGATTGAAGACAAATGAAATTCCTTCCTGCAGAGCCTGTGCCGAGGTCCCGGTGCCACCCATCCGACAGCAAAGCCCTAAACGGAGGGACAATTAGCCCTACTCTGTGTACCAAGAGACGAAAACCCAAAAGCTATGAACCAGAGCAGCTGGGTGCTGTGGTCCAAAGCCTTGTCCTTGGAATTGGTTCAAGCCCAGGAACCGCAGCACTGATGTGTTTGCAGGGGTAGCAATGTGGGTGTGCATGTCACACCAGCAAAAAGCAGGTCCTCTGCAACAGCTTAACACCTCACCCTGCAACGTGGCTCTTTGTGCCCTAGCAAAGCTCAGCTGCTGCTATTTCAGAGTCATCACGTTAATTGACATCTTTCCAAAAATCCTCATGACAAGATTGAAACCTAGTCTACCTGTAGCACTGCTTAACATGCTTGAGGTGTGCAGTTATTTATTAAAATCAGAGGGGAACCAGTAAATTACAGAATCACACAGGATGGATTAAAGGAACTTGCTCTCTTGGTCAAGTTGGGGTTGGTATCTCCGATGCCAGCTCCACCATGGAGGAAGGCACTAGAGCAAAGAAGGTTACTTGGGAGATATCTTAATTGCAACTATCACCCCTGACCAATCTGACTGTTACCACCAGGTGACTTGTTCAGCCAGACCCTTCTATTTATCTTTATGACTAAGAAAAAGACACCCAGGAAGCGAAAAGAATAAATCACTGAGGATGGAGGGGATAGGCAAAAAAAATTGCCACAAATCTGCCCTGCCACTTTAAGAAGGAGCAAGTGGCCCAAAAGCGGTCGGAGAGCGGATTTATTCTGCCTTTCTCTTCCACCTCGGGAAGGCAGAGCTCGCGGTGGGGCAGGTGAGAGGATGGAGAAAAACGAGCTGAGGACTTACAGCAGAAGCCGCTGACGTGAATGACAGGTTGCTGGTGGGAATAAAATGTTTCTTGTTTGTTCCAAGACAGAGATAACGGAGTCAAGAGGTCAAGTGGTGTAGGAATGCGGAAGCCCTGTGGGTAATGTAGCATGATAAAAAATGAGGGATCCGGGGCGCGGGGCATCATTGCCACAATAGGCCAACTCACAATTCAGAAAGAGCTTAGATCTTGTCTGTATTTAAATATTGACCGATAATTTCACTCCATTACCTCCCTGTCAAAGAGGTATGCAGATAGCCTCCTCCGGCCAAGCCCATTTGAGTATCCTGAGGGGTACGTCCTGTGTTTGATGAAGTACTAATTGGGGCGGGGGGAGAGTTGTCCTTTCTCATCCATCAATCTTTTAGTCATATGCACAATTAATGGAGCTATTTAGATACCCAGGAGTGACCAGTGTGCAGGAACTGACCCGAAACCCGCTGAAGCCGGCAGAGTCTCGCATGGCAGCAAGGGGGGAATGAGCAAGTGCTGGGGGGAGCGGTGGGGCAGGGAGTGATGCTCAGGGCTCTCCCAGCTCCGAGGCTGTGGTACGGGTCACCCATGGAGCACCCATGTCCAAGAACATCCCTCACTCCCCTGGATTTGGGAAGGGTTGACAATTTAGGTGCACTGACAGGAAGGTGGAGCGGAGCTGGGTCCAAGCCCTGCAGCAGAACTGGGCAGCGTGGAGGAGCAGGACAGGGAGGCTGAAACCAGCCAGCAGCTGCAGAAATATATGTCAAGGAAAAGGTTATAAAAAAAGAAACTCATGGGGCTTTTTGATTACATTTTTCCCCCTTCCACCCTGCCACAGTTTGCTTAGCAGGAGGACGGGCTGCGTGAGGCTGTCTCCTCCCCTCTGCCCTCTCCGAACACTTTAGTGAGGAAACTTCCAGTCCTGGATTTCTGGTCTGGCATGACACCAAGATGTTGATGACACTAGTCCCGTGTCACCCACAGGGAGCAGAAAGCTCTTAGGGCTCCCACCTGCCTTTGCTTTACTGTCCTGCGAAGCGCTGATGATGATGATCAATATTGAGCATTTCTGGTGTCTGGGATTACCTGAGTTGCAGCCACGGGCTGGGACCTGCCACAGCGTAGGACAAGCAGGGCAGAGAGAGGGTCTCTGGGCACTAACTGGGTCCTACCAGCACATAGTAAAGGACTCCCCGGCCCTTTCCATGGGATAGTGAGGACTGTCCCTGGAGGAAAGTAGGAGAAAATCTCTTTAAGTTGCCTGTAACACAATGGTGAGGGGTATCTTAAATAGCATGGGCTTCTCCTCGTGTCATGCTGGAGGTATAGGAGAGGACTGCTGCATTTCACAGTAGGGAAACTAAGGCACGGGAGTGTTAAACCATTTGCCTGAAGTCACAGGGCAAATCAGAAGGGAACATCCGGCAGCTGAGCCTGGCTTCCCTCCTCTTTCTCTTCCATTTCCACATCTCCTCATGGCTGTGGATGCATTTGCACCACTGAGCTGGGCCTCCAAAACGGGGACATTTACTTAATGGTGAAACCATTTCCCTTTCATCCAGGCACAAAGTCATTTGGAGATGCTCTCAAAAAAAGCCACCACATCCAACACAGTATCATTCCAGCTGGCTGGCAACCCATGCCACCAGATGCCAAAGCACGATGTGTCAGCAATAAAACAATCAGCTGCTCCATGTAACTTTTCAGGCTTGCTGTATTCACCAGAATGAAAAACATGAGGCTGGTGCCAAGACGGGTGTTTAACTAAGGTGTCTCATGCAGTCAAACATCTGTCCAGCTGTGGCTGTGCTGTGCCCTCTGTAAACTACAGCGGCTTCCCCGACTTATTGTTACCAGATTAACAGCATGGGAATGTCCATCTCTTTAATTCTCAGCAGTATGAAACCAGGAGGGAGTGTGGATTAGGCTAACAAAGCAAACTTGCTCCATGAACCCCGCTCTAGCAGCAGCTTTTTATTAAAGGAAGTGGGAGGTATGCTCAGCTGCTTTCCCTGGCCTTTTCTCATTAGGAACTGGGCAGTGCTGGCCATGGAGGAAAAAAAAAAAATAATAATAAAGGAAAAGAGTCAAGGTGTCAGTCAGGTTACCATTGCATTGCAAGCAAAAAATGTGAACCAATTTCCTTTCCAGTTTTAAAAGAGAAGGAGGCATAACCTTGGGGTATAACTGAATTTTACGGGTGTCTAGCGCTTCTTCCACCTCCCAGAGAGGAAAGGAGCAGGACCAACCCACGGCTGCCCCAGAAGTCCTGTGCTGGGCTCACCTGGAGATACCAAGTCTCAATCTTACTCACAAAGCAAAGTAACTCCTTTTTAATCTGCAGCCACGTTGCAGAACGCATTCTCCATCTCCACAAACGTCCCTGGAGACCAAAGGCAGGGGAGAAGCAAGAGAGAGGAGGTTTGCCCACAATCACGTACCAGCTCAGCCCAGACTAGAGTCTCCATCGCGTGGTCTCCTGATCTAATGCACCATTCACTCCCCCATGGGGTCTTTGCAGTATGTTACCGTTCCAACGTGCTCTGTTCCTAGAAATCAGAGTTCCACGTGCATCCCCCCTGCTAGAGCAAACCCATCTTGGCATCTTTTGTGGTGCCTGCTATTTCAACATAAGAACAGGCCACGAAAACCGTCGTTCTGTAAAAATGCTCATTACCCAGAGAAGCAATAGGGTGAAGGGAAGACCCAGCCCTGCCTTCCCCAGCTCCCTCCCAGGCCAGCAGCCTGCACTTTGGGCAGCAGAAGTACACAATCATCTGAAAGTTCGTGGAAAACCCCAACAGCCGGAGTGGCTTGAGGGGACCAGACAACACGCCAACAGGACAGAAAAAGTAAAGCATCCTCCAGCTTGGGCCACAAGAGTGTTTGTAAGGACCCAAACATGTCAGTGAACGTGTCAGGTAATGAACAGCGGGTGAAGAGCAGGGAAGAGCAAGCAGCTGTGGCTTTAACAGGCAGCCTCAGGTTACGGTAAACGCTGGAGTTGCTCATGATTTTTTCTTCAACCTACTGAGAGTGAAAAAATCCACAAGGAAAACCCCACAAGTGCCTTGGCTGCGGTAGGACCCTGACCTTGGCGTTGCCATGTGTTCCCCACAGCCAGGCTGGGACGTGGGGTTTTCCCTGAACCAGCAGCTTCTGGGTGCCTCGGCTTTGGCAGCAAACCTGGCACGGGACATGCACCTCCCTGGTTTGCTGACCCCACAGTTATGCCCAAGCAGCTGTTTTAGGGCCTGCGTTAGAAACAGATCTGAGTTAAAAATAACTCTCTCCTCTTCTTTTTCTGTTCTGCAGATTGTTTTAGCCCTGAATCCACCCAGTGATGTGCCCACAGTTGTGTGATGTGGATGCAGGAAATCCTTAAAACAGCTTTGCTGTTGAAAACAGTCTGCAACAAACCTATGCAGAAGCACCAGGGGGTTCCAGTTCACCACCTGCACGCTCCTGTTTGCATTTTTTCCCCACTCCATATTGTAACTGCTAAGGTAAAGGACAGACACAATGGCGACACGCTTCTAACACGTTCATCAATGTTAGCTCCTGAAGCCAGAGGGATGCTGACGGAGCCTTCAGGGTGTTGCCTGAATATTAGATCATGCTGAAGTCTGAAGATAAGGTAAAACTTAATTAAAAGAATCTCTCTCTGTAGGAGGGCCTGATCCAGAGGTTGTTAATGGGATAAATAACCTTTACCTCCAGGTTGCCAGTTAGAATTTGGCTCCAGTTGGGAGCGATGGAAAGTCAATATCTCCTGGCCAGAGGTTGCTCAGTCTCCATCCTTGGAGACTGTAAAGACCAGACTGGATAAAGTGCTCAGTAAGCTGGTCTGACCTCAGAGCTGTCCCTGCTTTGAGCAGATGCTGGACCCAAGATCTCCTAAGATCCCTTTGGGCCAGTTCTGAGAATGACATTGGCCTCTGCAAAATGATGGTAAACATTTGAGACAGATGGACGTTTTTCAACCTGATACTTTTCAAAATAAAAACCAAGCCAATTTTTTTTTTTTTTGAAAGAATGGAAACATTCATGGGGAAAATGCCCAGTGATAACTACTGGTGCCCTAGAAAAAATCAGGAGGCGGGTTCATCTGGTCTGGCAGTTCCCCATAGTGCTTCCTGGCTCAGGGATGGCAGTGCTGAGCATCACACTTAGCTCTCTCTGTCAACATTGATTTTAACATTTTAATTGCCTGTTGCAGCGCTGGCAGGATGCTCAGGCATCATTTTGCTTGTGCAGTGGCAGCTGAGGACAACCTGGTTCAAACCCCAGACACCCAGCTCTAGCCCTTCGCAGTAACGCAGGAAGGTGGCTGCTTCCCGGCGGTGTCCTAATTCCCTGGGAGTGGTGACCCCACCGAGTACTGGTCTGCAGTGGGGACATTTCTGCATTGCGGCTGTCGTTACTCCAGGGGACATCGAAACCCACCCAGCCCACGGAGGCTGAGCCCGGTGCCAGCGGTGATGCACCCGGGTCACTCACAAAAGTGCTACGAAGAGCTGCATGTCGTGGAGCAGCCAGGGCAAATACCTTCCACTGTGACAATACTCCCATGAAAAATTTAACCAACAGAAATAAACAAACCAAAAAAACCATTATTAACAGAGAACGCCAGTGCTGGGCTTCAATAATTGATGCACCAAAAACATATAAAAAAAGCCTCCAATTATACATTATTAAAACCAGCTATTTGTAAGGTGTTGTGAAAACAAATGTTAAGAGAGGCAGTGGGAGGGAGCCTGAGAAAAGCCATGGTGAAGCAGAAAAGAAAACGAAAGGCAGCAAAGGCTGTGCAGTTTGTCCCAGACCCCTGCCCCAGCCAGGGGTCTCGCCTGAAAGACATCCAAATTGGTGTCTAGTGAATGTGGTGATGGTCCCTCAACATGGCAGAAGCTCTATCTTCATGCAGCCAAATAAATTCAACCTTCCCACACACTCTGGGGAAGGGGGGAGTATGATTTTACCCTTCCCACCAGCTGTTGAAGCAACCTGGGTGCTTTGCTGTCAACTTACGTCTTTTAGTTTAGCTCCTAAGTTTAGGTGGGCTGAAACCAGACTTCTGGTCCACCTTTTTTGATGAGTTTAGTGGCTAAGCCCCTAAATCAGCACACACGCCCTACAGAAAGCCCACCAAGACTGTGTGACGCTGGGGGCAGCTGGAGGACACACACGACGTTGTGATGCGGCGTGTCAGAAAGATTTGAGGTGCTCCTGGGGTTTTTCAGTTGAAGGGTATCTCTGTCAAAATGCAGATTCGTTTACGTCACAGCAGTTTGTGGGAAAGACTTGGTTTCGACAAAGTTCTTCTTTGCAATCTTTTCTGAAAGAAAGTTTTGAAGTCATCGTTCTGACATTCTCAGGTTAAAACACTTGGCTTTTTAAGGCCAAACCAAGTTTTCGTCTCTAACAGCGTCTCCTTCGGACAAGTGATGTTACGTGAAACCGGTCACAAAGACCTCGTTCAGAGAACTTTCTGGCCACAGACCAACTTAGGGGGATAAAGGCACAGAGGGATATTTTGTGTTGACAAAATAAGCACTTTCTTCCTTGAAAGTTGGCTGCATCATTTATTTAAGCATAGTCAATATTTAATGGAATGCTAACATGCACATTAAACGTATTGTGAGTCCGCTCGGCCTGATGTTCCTCTGAGCTGCACAGCAACAAGAACAGCTCTGGAGTAATCTGTGGAAGGAGCTACATCAACTCTGCTCCGCTACACTTGGGATATTTCTTAGGACCATCCTGAAACACCTGTTATCTCAAAGGCAGACCCTTCAGGCTCAGACACAGGGATCCCAGCAGGCGGTGGAGGCGCCGGCTGACCTGCTGTGCCCAGCGGTGTGAGTGCCTCCAGCCCAGGAGGAGATAACGCCCGTGTCATCACCACCATGCTTCAACCTCGCGCCTGCCCGAGGAAACCCTGCTGCTGGGTGCTCTCCTCTGCATGGGCCCCGGTCACCCTGGTGACCCTGGTCACTTTTTTCAGATCAGAAACTGGTCTGGCTTGAAAGTGCTTTGTATTAGGTGGGGAAACGCAGGAGGAGAGATTATTTTTAAGCCCTTGGCATTGACTACCTGTAACCTGACTGGACCAGCAGTCAAAGAGGATTAGGCAAAACCACGCTACCTCCTGTTTGCCATGGGCTGATGATAGGCTGCTGTATCCCAGCATCTCGTAATGCCCTCCTGCCTGCCCAGCTTGGTCCTCCACGGTGTTTTTCCCGGGATTGCTTGTTTCCACTGGGCTCAGACTCTGCCCGAGGAACTTTTTTCTTCTCTGGTTGTTTCCTGCTATGCCACAGCTGATGCATACCTCCGTTCTGCTCTTGTTGGGAAGTTTTTTCCTCCTTGCCCTGTGAAAATGCCTGTTTTGTTGACTCAGCGGGGAAGCAGGGTGCTCAGCCTTATGGCTGCCTGCAGAGATGCCCAGACATCGCTTACGGGAGTTCAGCAGGGAACTGCGGAGAGAAGTCCATTTGCAGAGCACACACAGGAGAGGATTTCAGGGATCTTGCATCACCTATTTTACTGCAAATATGGAGACGTGTGCCATCTGCAGCCACCTCCTTTGCTCTTTATATAAACCCAGGGACAGGACAATATGTTAACACTCAGCCAGCAGGTTTGGAAAATATTCGGCCCTTAAGCCGTGCTTTGGAGACCTGGACCGGGGGCACGTCTCCTTTGAAGAGACCCAACATCACACCCTTTATCAACTTCTTACGAGGAGCCAGCACCTCGCTGCCTGGGAAGTTATTTAGACGTTGCATGTATGCCAGCAGCTGGGGGACTCCATGGGACCAGTGTCCTTGTGGAGGCCCCGAGGGGCTGAGTGCCAGCACACAAAAGCTCTTGGGAAGCCGGGGAGGAGGCAGCAGGGATCGGTGCACCCCAAAAACGTGCCCTGGTCCCAGCTACTGGGAACATCACAGCTGCTGGCAGTGGAAACTCCTCTCTCCTCTCATGGCTCATATCAATGGATGGGTCGAGGCCTGTCGACTTCCACTGCGGCCATCCAGCCGGTGACACCTAAATATTTTCCTCCTTCAGGAGACAAAGGGAAGGAGGGCGGCCTGGCTCTTGTTAAGTGTGGAGCTGACAGCTTTACAGCCTCACTGGGGAGAGGAGCTGAAAGAAAGAGTGTTAGATTTAATCTGTGCTGACAGGGGTGGGTGATGGGTATTTTTATAGTGGAGGAAATGTATCGAACAGGGGAAATTAGACTAGAAGATGATAAGTATCTGGGCCTGACACAGCCAATTAATAGATGTTTACAAATGATAAAAGCTGATAGATCAAAGCAAGTGCCTCTAAATTGTTTGGAAGTGCCCCACTTGGCGGTGGCTGTCTTGTCCCCGAGCTCAGGGCCCTCTCCAGTCGGTGGCTATCACGGAGGAGCTGAGCATCGCAGGTTTCTGCAGCAGCCGAGGGCTGCCAACACCTGCCGTGCCCGAGCACAACATTTGGGAGCAATCAGGGAACTCCCTGAACAGGTCCAGACTCACAGCGTTAGGGTGCGGGGGGGCATAGTTTCTCTTTGTTCAACACATGGGGAACATTTCTCCATCTTGCACGTTTCCCTGAATCCAAGAAGTCAACTGAAAAAACATACGCAAGATATCTGGCACAGAGGGAGAGATCCTGGTACCCAAACACAGCGTCCAGCAGCTCTTCCATGGGGACCCTCTGGCATCCCATGGCTGCTCCAGGATCTGGGTCTCCCATATGTCCTGTGTCATTTCTGGTGGAGGTTGTTTGGTAGGAGAGAAGCGTAATATTGAGGCCAACTGTAGTATTGAGGCCAATGCCATGCTGCTCCTCCTGCATCTGTTGCAACCGCGGATGCAAAACCTGCATTTGTTTTGCACCAACAGAAAGCTAGACCACAATCTGGGTTCTCCGCTCGGACTGACAGTGAGTCCAGTAGTTAACGGCAGTTTTAGCGATGAGAAGGACTGAATGGCCAAACTCCTTTCCTCAATGTGTGCACACTACTAGTAACTTCTCGTTTGTCATCCTTCATGGTCCATATCGTCCATATGCTGCTTTGCTCCTTATTTTTTTTTTTTTTAATGGAATGTGCTAAATCTTCCAGAGACAAAATCTAGGTGCAGTTCTCAGGATTCAAGCCAAGACTGCTTCCTGCAGACCGTACTGACGAGGCAATTCCCGACTTGTCTCCCTCCAGCCAATGCACCATCCGACACTACCCATCTGTCCCCGTGCTGCCATGCAACACATCAGACCGTGCTCCAGGACAACCAAACCTTGTCCCTGGGGAGTGAGCAGTTTCTTTGCTGAACCTCCAGTTCCCACCATACCCCACCTGGAAGCTTTGTAGGTACATCTCGTGGGTTAGCAGGGTGACTACCCGCAATCACTGCCAGCTCAGGGCGGGCTTGGCTTGGAAACAGCTACCGGTTTCAGCAGCAGAGCTCACACTGAAGGGAAACACCATGGGGATGAAAACAGGAATAGTTTGGCACAACCATGCAGGCGAGATGGAAAAATCAGCATGAGCTGCAGCTTGCAGAGTGTTTTTATCACAGGCATTACAAGTGACGGCAGTTCCTGGGATGTAGCAGCCATACAAACCCACGGGCTCTCGAGAGACAGCAGGAACCCTCCAGCCTCGGCTTGTAAAGATAGGGTTTGCATTGGTTTTTAGCCAGGGTGGCTGGTAGAGCCCAGGCCAGCGGTGGCCATGCTCCCTGGTGGGTGGGTGATCCCTGATTTCAAAGGCAGCTTGGCAGGAGCCTCATCAAGGCAACTGTGCTCCTCAGAAAGACTGAGATAGACTCAGGCATTCACTCATGAGCAAAATGGGCACGAGAAGAAAACAAACCCTAAACCCATAAAGCTCCTCCAACATTAACTTTTACAATCCTACACTCCTCTCACAGCGGCTGTGTCAGCCTTTCCCCCTGCCAGATGGGTCTGCAGATGGTGGCCTGCTCAGCAGCCCCTGCATGTTAAAGCAGCTTTGACCAGCCCTGATTTCCCTGCTCTACACGTGGTCCTGTCAGGGGAAGCGGAGAGCTGCACGTTGGCCTGGCTCCATCTCAGTTAGGGCAGAACAACCCAGGCTGATGTGGAGCTGGAGACCTGGCCTTGCCGCACAGCTAATGGAAATACAGGGCCTTCAAAAAATGGTTGTTGCATGGAGGAATGTGGGATTTGACATCAAATTTCCTAACCCTTCTGTGAAGTGGGCTGTTAGCCTTATCCTCCGTATAACTTGGTAACACCTAACTCAGAATCCTGTGCGTTCAAAGTTGCTGACACAAATGAAAACATCTCTAAGGCCATATTTAGGAATAAAAACAATGAGCTGTGCTTAGAAAGGGTTGAACACACGCAGCTCTCATAGACTTCAGAAAAAAGCTAGATCAGATCCTGAAGTTACTCACAGAGAAGACCCAATTTTATTAGCTCCAGCGTCACACAGACACCAAATCCCGCCTTCTAGCACCAGACAGTTGGAGGTCAGGAAAGATGGGCGCTGTTTAACCCTAAAATATATCTCTCCTGGTGGTGTCCTTAGATGTGACTAATGAGTCATTCAAAAGGACAGCTCTGGGGCCATCTTAGGTAGCAATATCTCAGCTATTCCTGCATTGCTGCCCATGGCATTTACATGAGCGGCCTTAACATAGTATCATCCTACATTGCTTTAATTTGCCATTAAAACAATTACAGGCTTTTGAGTTTGGGCTTCTTTTCAGCTACAGTAAATCTCCGCTGCAAGGCAGGCCATGTGGCAGCACCACTGCACAGAGCACCCATTAATTATGCCGACTCCAGTATAAACAGCAGCACAGTCTTATCATGGAAAAATTCTCCATAGCCAAGGGCAGCTGCCTTAGTCCCATCGGCTCAGTAAGCGGACGTACCCACCTGGAACGGACATAACACAGATGCACTATGCTTTCCCATTGTCATACAGATGGTTCTTCCTCTGCCAATTACAAGTAGCAGGTCCAGCAGAGCCCTGAAATGCTGGCTTCACTTTGAGCAGCTGGAGGGATGTTTGGGATAACATCTTTTATACAGACTGGCATGGATGTCAAGGCAGAAGGCACTGCAACACACCACAGCTCAGCTGCCTTGTGGACACTAAGAGTAATGGAAGGCAGGAGCGATTAAGGTCATTTTAGGGCACTGTCCTGCCAGGGTCATGCACTTGGCTCCCATGCGGCGAAAATCTTTGGCACATGCCTACAAGAGCACATGAGATGTTACCCATCTCATAGAATCATAGAATGCGTTGGGCTGTAAGGGACCTTTAAAGGCCATCTAGTCCTACACCCCTGCAGTCAGCAGGGACATCTTCAACTAGACCAGGTTGCTCTGAGCCTCATCCAGCCTGGCCTTGAATGTCTCCAGGGATGGGGCCTCCACCACCTCTCTGGGCAACCTGGGCCACTGTCTCACCACCCTCAGTGTAAAGAACTTCTTCCTGATGTCTAATCTAAACCTGCCCTCCTCTCGTTTAAACCACTGCCCCTTGTCCTATCACTCCATGCCCTTGCAAACAGCCCCTCCCCAGCTTTCCTGTAGGCCCCCTTCAGGTACTGGAAGGGGCTTGAAGGTCTCCCCGGAGCCTTCTCTTCTCCAGGCTGAACACCCCCAACTCTCTCAGCCTGTCCTCACAGCAGAGGGGCTCCAGCCCTCGGATCATCTCCGTGGCCTCCTCTGGCCCCGCTCCAACAGGTCCATGTCCTTCTTGTGCTGAGGGCTCCAGAGCTGGACACAGCTGGACTCACCCTGCCCAGAGACATGGCAATTCGGCCTGCCCATCTTTGCCAGATGGTACCCTCCCTTGGGCGGTGCAAGGCCATCTCCACCACCTGCCAGGGCTGCCCAGACAACTGGATTGCACCAAGCCAGACACGCAGCTTGGAAAAAGTACGCTGCAAATCGACAGCCTGGGCTACCAATATAACTGAGCTACCTGTCTGATTTACCTTGCTTCCCAGAGCTAAATTGCTTGGAAACTCTATTTGCCATAAGCCCAGGTACTATTTTCAAAGGTGCTTAGTGACTTAAGAGCTTATACCTCTTAGACTTACACTCAGATTTGGGCTTCAGAGCCTAGAGCCACCAAAGCAACACGTGTAATATCAGTTTGAGCTCCTATCTCCGAGCTAGAACCCAAAGCATATGGTTAGATCTGGGCCTAAGCATCTAAGTCACTTAGAAAAATTAGATTTTGGCACCTAAGTCACCTAGATGCTATAATTGTATTTAATCTTGACCAAATCTGTGGCCTGCCCCCAGGTTCTCCTCCAAGTGAGAATCCTCAGCAGCATCAACATTTGTTTTTCAAATCCATTTCTTGGACAAGGCACAAACCCAGAATCCTGAACATTATAAATATTGAAGTTCCTATAGCACTTTCCGTGGAGGAGAGGTGTTAGCCCCAGGACGCCGGTCGAGTTCCAACTCAAGCAATTGCATTCAGCCCTAACACTTCAAATTCCTTCTCCAGTTTCTGTTTCATTGTGTTGTACCCCTCCCTGCTTTGACTAAGCCCTGCAATTTTATTAAGTTTCTTCTATTCGTTTACAAACCTATCCCAGCTCCACTAGTGCTAGGAATGGCAGGATTTACATTGTCCTCCTTCAGGAAAATAAATACAAAAATATAGTATTTTCCTCCTAATGTGATCATTTCATCTGCCCAGTTTTAGTTTTTCATTCACAGTCGGGCTCAGATTAAAATATTATACAAAAAAATAAATAAAAAATACAAGTTCACAGGAAGAGATCTGCAGAAAAAGAAGTTTGATCCTTGTAGACTGGTCACCCAAAAGGATGTTGATGATTTCAGATTCTGCTAAGAGCTGTCTACAAAGGCAGCAGAGATTTCTCACTTCATTCTTCCCTGATAAAATAATAATAATAATTGGGAATTATAAGTAGAATTGAAGTATTCATGTCGACAACACTGAATTTTTAAAAAGAGACGTTTCACATCAGAATGATCAGTTGCGTTTGCAACGCTTGACAAGATCAAATATTGATTTTCAGCTTTGTTCTTGGAGTGAGACCACCATGAACTCATATCCGTGTTGCCAGCAGGACTGGCAGGCTGTAGAGCCCTGCCCGTGGCATGAAGGTTACCCAGCACTGGTGACCAGTGCCACTTGGGAATACCCCGGGGAGGTCAGCTTGGGATGGGGTGCAGCCACGGCCAACCTCTGAGCGGGGCTTATTCCATCACACTTGCTGAAACCTGTTGTCAGCAACAGGTATTTGGCCAGCTGCAAGAAAAAGTTGGACGCCGATCTCATTGCAATGCCTGGGAAGTCGGTGAGTATTACTTTCTTCCCAGTTAAGTAAATGTGAAGTGAATCACAAGCTGCAGGACCCTGGTGTAAACACAGATGAGATCGAACTCAGGGCTTGACCAATAGAGTCTAGACTGAAATGGGGTGGCCCCTACCCACCAGCCTCCCGGGAGGGAGCACACACTGAATGTCCGGCAAAAGGCTTTGTTTAATCTTCTGCTTACAATGGAGATGAATACGGGACACACAGTGATCCCTCCCTGCCTCCTTTGAAGAGCAATGACATTCCTGGGATGCTTGAGAGTTGATGGTGTTGAAGGCTTTGAAGTGAAGTACTTGAGCAGTCTATTTTGACTTCCCTGGGTGACTCACGCTCAGCTCCGTATCTAAGATGGCTTTTCAGCTTCCTTTGACTGCTTTCCAAAAGTTACATGTTTGTTCAGCCTGACCACGGACTGTAACTTTTCTGTTCACCATTCATCTTTCCTCCCGAGGGTGGATGAACAGCTTTCTCACTCCAAAGGGGTTCAATGGTTCAGACAGCGTTTTTCAAGAAGAGCCAATGTCTAAAGGTATTTTTGTATCAATAGGACAAATTTTAACCCTTTGACAAGCCCATGCAGCTCCCAGGGAGCTGGCTTGGAAAGTGTCAATGCAAGGCACTTAGCTGTGAAGCTACAGCTGACCACGTGGCAAATGGCATTTGCACAGAAAATCAGAAGCACAAGCGAGGTCTCTCACACTTTTGTTGTGACACATATCATAAGGATATAATAAGGTATTAGAAATAACTTCACAAAGTACAGCTGAGAAGAGGATTTGTAGGAGTGATTCTAGACCTGCGTATCGCGTCTTTCACCCAAACACCTGCAACACACTCCCAAAGGTACTATTTTTAGATACTCCGTTGTTTGTATGTAATGCCACATGGCTCTGCCGTCGGACAGTGTCCACCCACAGTGCCCCATCCTAAACAGAGCAGGGTCCTGGCTCTTTCCCAGAGGAGTGGGATGAGGTCCCGAGGGCCAAATCAAGAAGAAATTCACAGGGACACATATCCACAGGGACCTTGATTTTGATGTTTCCATCCACATACAACCCTTTCTCTAGGAGATCCTTACAAAAATACTCATGGACACCTCTACTGCCAAACGCTCCAGGCTGTGACAGGAGCCACTGCAAAATGTAACAAATACCTTAGGTAACAGCTCTTAAGTTTATAATCAATTAAGAACTTCATTTGATTTTCATTTAAATTTCACAGCTAAGTGACGGTTCCTAGGGTTACAACAACCTGCCTGCCTGACATTGGACCTAGGAATTAGCAGTTTCCCAAATGTGTTTTTTCACCTTCAGGTTTACAAGCGCTTGCTTTGGGGAACTGACTCATCCTCATCGCTCTTCGCAGCGCACGTCCTGTAGAGAGGCACAGGAGATGTAATGCCTGTTGTGCCACACAGTCTCATGTTGTCACTGGCTCAGCACGCCCCGGGAAGGATGCTACAAGGAGCAGAGGCAACACAAGGAAATTCAAGGTACAGAAACACCAGGAGCCTGACTCCAAGTTCACTCTGGAAATCTTTTCCCAGAAGGATTACCTGGCCGGTGTTCGAGGCACAGCACTTTCCTACCCTCTGGAGCAGGAAGACATAAATAGTTTCAGGAGATGATGCGACTTGCACCCATCATTCAAGTGAGGCAAAAGTATTTATACAAGTCGTAACAGAGTGAAGGAACAAATGCTGGATCTGGCTGCAGGCTTCCCGTTACTGCAGCTGGAGCTTGCCAGTGAAGGGAATGGTCTCTGAAGCACACACCTACATCTGACACCAGTTAATCAGAGCACAATATTGTGGGACAGCCCCGGACCCACATCTGGGTCCTTCAAGACTGGGTCAGATCTATGAGTTGCTCTCTCGGTGGCACAGGCTCTGTGGCACGCAGCCAGTCTGATGCAAACGTCCACAGCTATAAATCTGTGGACTTTCCCTTATTCCACCTGCATTTTATCCGTGACACGGGGGACAGCTTTAAAGTGTTTCTGGCACTGCAAGGGGGCAGGATTCACTTCCCAGCTCTCACGCTGGCACTGCGAGGACCAGTACCAAAAAGTTATTTTACTTGAGGCCACCAAAAGGCACCTCTTATGTTTCGAGCTGCCGGTCCTTCTTTGATTCTCCACTAGAAAAAGGGTCCCATCTGGACTGATGGGATGAAAGCCACAGAGATAAGGGACCATGGCCCCAGGCCTGCAATGCAACAGGAGAGTGGAGGTGGCTCAGAAAGGAAGAAGAGCTGGCTGCTTTGGCCAGTGACAGAGAAGACACGATCTGTAGGAGTTGCTGAGCATCCCTTCATGCCAGGAAGCCAATGCATTAAAGAGAGATAGATGCTAGTGTGATTTTTATCAACCCACCAAGCCAGGTGAAGATGAAACCATAGAGAACGCCCCATCTGATTGCTGATTTCAGACAACCCTTCTCCCTTTCTCTTTCACTTCTCCCTTTCTCTTTCACTTCTCCCTCACCATATTCCTCTCACAGCAGAAAGTTTTACTCCCCACCTCTCCCTGATGTCTCTCCAGTTCTTCTGTTTGCCCTGGGATACACCTTGAAGCACTTGGAGCCAGCCTTTCAGAGATGGTCCCTGCCCAGGTCACCTCCGTGTCCACGGATGTGCACACAGAAAGACCCCATGCAATTACCCTGTACTTCTGCCACGCAGTACGGCTATCGCAGCCACCGCCTGGGAGAACCAGGCCCCTTTGTACCCTCCAATGACCTCTTCATGTGGGCTAATTACCAGCACTGAAAAGGAGGAATGCCTGAGAGTGGGTTGTGTGTGCCTGCGAGTGCACGTATGCTATTTCTATAGGTTTCTCTCCGGTCTGTCCTCTACACAGTCCTATAAACGGAACAAAATGAAGATTTCTCAGGGCATCCTGTTTGGCCCCTTGTCACTAAGAGGATTGTCCCTCCCCTGTTTTGTGCCAAAAATGCTTAGCTCTTTCCTCTGTGAGAGGGTGACCTCTTCCAAATAGACTGCAGCACTAAGGGGCATTTTCACTGAGAGCTTAACTATGGCACTGACTGCTCCAGGGATGGCAGCATGCCTCATTTCTGAAGATCAGATCAGGTTTTTCCCTTTACCTCCTTCCTTCTCTCAAATCCTCTCTGTTATATTCTGTTCATCCTAAAAAAAACAAAACAAAACAAAACAAAAAAAAAAAAACCACCGGGGATAACCCTCTGGAGGAGGAAACACTTCTCATGGTTAATATTTCAGATGCTACCTTGTCTAAAAGATGAAAACCATTAAACTGTGATGCCCCAAAGTATTTGGATCTAGGCTGGCTGGCTCACCTCTATCTTGGCTTAGACACGGTAGGAAAGGAGACCTGGGTATTGGACAAGGACTGAAAATTGAGCCACCATTTACTTACATACATGATATTTACCAAACCAGATACCTAGTTGCCCACCATCTGGAAATAGGGTGCTTGCACGCGATCTCCAGGTAAACTCTGTTGGCTCTGAACAACCCCCCTTTTACATCGGTTCAAGACAGATGGCACTGCCTGCTCTCACACCTTATGCTTTGCTTAACCACCCGCAGTGCTCTGCCTGCTGAGATTTATACAGCCTCTACGTTGTGATAAACACTCACAGTTCACCATTCAGGGTCATCTCCTCTCTGCTGACATTATAAGCAAGGAGAAATACTGAGGGGGCCTTGGTCAGTCTTATGGTCAAAAACAGTCCCTTCTTTCCTGGAGACACCAATGGGCTGATCTCCAGGTCAGGGCTGGTTAATGAACCCCTGTTCCTGCTCCCGTTATCCCAAAGACTTCCTTGGAGCGCTGGTGATCCATCAGATGGTTCCTGTAACTGTACCCCCAAACCCTCCTACTCTCAGTCAGCTTGAAGATGACATTTCACATCACTGCGTGTAACGGAGATGTTGCAAGTGCTCTTTCCAGGGCAGGCTAATGGCAGAAATAAAATAATCAAATCTCCTAATAGAGTGAGACTGGGACATGGGAAGGAAAGGAGCCAGGTATGATGACTAAGCCTTTTCCTAGAGGCCTTTAGGGGAACCCCAGCACTCATTGTCAAGCTAGAGCCTGGAGAGCTCCAAGATGGCTCATTCTCTAAAGCTCTGTGGGACACATTAAAGCCTTACTCCCAAGCTTAGGTTTGGAGCCACATGACAGCTACTTGTAAGGAAAAGGATCTCATCTCTGTATGAACAAAGACTCACCACCCCCTCACCAGAACAGATCCCTTCAGCTCCAAAACCTCACATGATGTCCACACCTTGGCATCTCCTCCTCTCTCTCTCTACCCTCCTGATATCTCACTCATCTCCTTGAGCAAGCAAGGCTTAGCGAAGAGAACATGCACCCCACAAACAAAAGTCAAGGGAAGGCAGGATCGAGCCTGAATGGCATTACCACATTTCCATATTTCCAGATTTTGGGCTCTATGTAGAGACCGTGAACCCTCCTCCGCGTCCTGCTCCTGTCTGTGTCCCTTTCATGCTGGTGAGATTTGTTGCGGGATAATTCTCAACAACCATCTCCCCACAACAAAGCCGCCCCCTTTAGATGTGGGCAGATGATATAGAAAATGGGTGGTTCAGGCTGATTTCATGAGGCCTAATAAATCTTCAGTAAATTAAAACTCATCCCCCTTTCCTCCCCTCTTCGGGCCTTTGTCTTGCTAATACACATTAAGTCCTGCCTGGCTACACACTTTGAGGCATTTCGGAGGTGAGGTCTGTACAAAGCTGCAGATGTGGGAGCTTTAAAGGACCTTTGGCCCCGGTGTTACCCATTAACATCAGCCATGCCAACACAAGAATCTCACCATGGTTCTCTCCCCTCAAAAGGGCTCCCAAGTAACAACCTCGCCTTTTGAGGGGGGGAAAGAAATAAAAGAACAGAAGGAATGAGCAAGGGAGAATGAGAGAGAGACCTTCCAAAAGAGGTGTTCCCTGTAAAGCTAATTTTGTCCCTAAATCATTGTCTGAAGCTGGTTGCTAGTTAGAAATTGCTTAAGAAATCAGAGCACCTCTTTCAAGACAAGCGATGCTGGCACTCACAACAGCATTCGCTGATATATGATTCATTTCTCTCATCTCCACTGACCGTTTCCACCCTGACCTTCCTAGTTTCAGGCCTCGAAATAAAGAGCCCTAATGCAGTCCCATATTCAAAGAGCTACTTTTGTCCCATATGCAGGTTTTTATTCCCGTTCAGATGTTCTCTATGCTTTCCACCCCTCTTTAGAAATCAAAATCAAGCTGCCACCCGGGTGGGAAACAAAGTGACAGGCCAAAAATGTCCCTGTGAATGCAATAGCCCTTCTGGAGTATCCCCTTTTGCCCCAGTGTCTTCCGTTATCCTTTCTCCTGGAGCATGCTGGTGCCCTAAGTACTTGCATCCCCTACCCAACACAAGGGGAAAAATGCAGCCAGGAAAGAGCCACGTGAACCTGCCTGTTTCCAGTGGGCAAAGATTTGAATAAAAGCTTCAAGGATGTGAACAATTCCCTTCTCTGTTCAGTGCATTCGCCGGGGTGCTTTCAGGTGCGATTCAAACAAGAAGCAACAGCTCCTCTCCCCAGGTTTCCCAGCAGAGGCTGCGCCTTCCATCCCTTCAAGCACTTTGGCGAAAATGTAAAGGGAAACTTTGTGGCCCTATGTGGGTGCTTTAGAAGTTGTAAGGTGTGATGAATGAGCTCTAAAAAACACAGATCAAGAGGAAGATAGCGGGGATGAAAGGACAGACAGTTAGATCAGCCTAGACATCCTGGGATGAAAGGAAAGGTGAATGGGTAGCTAGATTAGACAGTTACGGTAAGTGGATGGCAGGAAATCCAAACTTGTAGGTGTTTATCCTAAACTCCAGATCTGCACCTGTAAAGGCTGCTGCCTTACTTCTTTTTTATTCAGTCCTTTCATAAGCAAATTTCCCAGGAGGCGCCCCTGGCACAGGGACTGTGAGCATGAAAGAGAAATGAAACAAATTGACCAACCGACCTCATTGATATCTTTCTTTTTTTAAAAAAAAATCTCAGAGGAAAGCTTAGATCCCCATCCCTTTCAAATTTTGGGGCAAAGGCACAGGTCAGTTCCTGTTTTATCAGGATCGCTTTGTCCATCCCAGTGAGAAGGGACCGCGCACTTTGGACAAGTTACGGGCTCCGGAGGATTACGGAGGGGGTTTATCTCTGTAGCATGGAGCTTGTTAACTCTGGACTGCGGCTGGAGGCTAAGGCTGAGAGTTCTCCCTGTCGGATCAGATAAATGTGAATGCCTCTCACTCTGCCAGCGAGGTAGCATGAAACCCTACAGTGTCACACTAAATAACGGTAGTGAGAGGAGAGCGCGTTCTACATTCATTCGCCAAATCAAATCCCAACTACATCCAAACCAGTTCAGATATTTATCCAGGGCTGCTCGTCTATCCCAAAAGCACAATGAGACTTGTCATGTTTCTATGCTTTCCTGGTGAGACTGTTTTACAACAAAGCAATTATCCCTTAGGGAATCCTATAACTATTTACATATTCATTTCCTGGTGTCGTACCCATCATTTCCTATCATATCACGGGAAGGCAGCTGCCGTCCTCTCACACTGTGCAGTCCTCAGCAATTGGGGCTGATAAACAGCGTGAAGCTTAGAAATCAGCTGGAGAGGCACACCGGGGCTTTGTGCTGCTTTCCTTTACAGGGCAAAACTCAAGATAAGCGGAGAAATGCATCACCAGTGATGTAAAATCTGTCCCACTCACTTCGACAGAATTACACACTGACAACTTCAACCTTCTCGTGTGACTTTGTACGAGAGCTTTCTACGCTAAACCTTGACCAAAAGCTACAGTTTTGTTTCCTCCTACATAAGAGACGCATGAAAATTAGCAGAACAGCACTTTTTTCATGTCAAGGTCTATGTAAAAGAATTTTTCAATAGATAGTTGAACCATAGAAAATACGTAATATGCTCCATTTTTGCCCGTAATATTGTTGCATGTCATCCCCCTGTGGCTCCATCTATGCTTCAAAGATTCCTGCATTTACTTCTATGACATCGATTAGTTTTATTCCAAAATCACTACAAAGCCCAAAGTTGCTCAATACCTCTGTTAAGGTGTAATAAAAAAAATAAAAAGCCATAATGTGGAGCAATGCTGCCTTCCTCTGAAGCTTAATCATTTTAGCCTTGATCAATTAAGGCCCAACTGCTCTGGGCTCCTGCGCAGTCAAAGAAAAGCTCCTCCTAAGGCCTGAACACCTCCTGGAGATGCCTCTGCTTGTCACCAACAAGAGAGGTGGTGAAAAGCAATTAGATTCTCATCTGCAGTACTTCAGTTATGTGCCAAGTTTAGGTGAAGAAAATCACCTTTTGGGTTCATGAAAATCAGTGTCACGGTTACCACCCTGACAGGGAGCAAACACATCTCAGCATTTGGCTCCTCATACTTTGCCCTGAATAGGAAAAATAGTCTTGTTGCCAGTTGATTGCAGTTTTCTCTCCATTAAATCAAACCAGGAGAGGATGATACAAATGACATTTTAAAGACATACATAAAATCTCTGCCAGTAAATAAACCCGAAGAGGGCAAATATGTGTTTCATTGCAAATACTGTAAGCCTCAAAGTAGCTACGGAGCAATAACTCCTCTCTTTTATGAAGGACACTCCACCTGAGTTCATGAATGTGCTTCAAAAACAAACGCACTCTGTCTTCTAACACCTACCTGGCCTGACCAACAGAGATTTCTAGGACTTATGGCCTCATCCTGCTGACATCCACCCCTTGGTTGGGAGCAGGATGCATTTCCCTTGGCACAGGAATGCACACAGCTCTTTGAAATGCTTGGCAAACTCTTTCGTTTGGAGGGGCGTGCTCAAACCTGCTCCATTTGAAGGGAAGCACAAAACTATTATGGACTTCAAAGGCAACGGGACTCGGCCCCAGGGTGGAAATTAGCTTCAACATTAATTGAATTAAAAGAGGGGGATTCCCTTCGAAGAGCTGCCACTTCCTGGGCTATGGTATGAGACTTGGATTGAGCACAATTATTAGCTAGGCCAAAACATGGGAAAACAGGTGCCGAATTCAGTGGCCAGGCATCCCAAGGTCCAGTGGAGGAGAACATGTATGTATAGAAACTCCAGATGGAGTTTAATTTCCCTGAGCACAACCCTGCTGAAGGACAGGACAAGGGCAGAGTTTCCTGAAAAGCACCTCGGCTCCTGGAGCTGGGAGACGATGCAGGACCTCAGCACCCATTAGGCAAAGTACACACATGAGTATTTCTAAGCTTCTATCATCTAAGAAAAAAGATTAAGAGGAAAAACAAATATGAATTAAGTACGATCTACAGAGGCAGCTGGGAAACTGCATCCCAAGCAAGGCGTCAACTGCTGTATTCAGCCCCCAGGGCTGGAAATGCCACTAGCCTTGAAATGTCCCACATAAGGGGCCCATGAGCCCCAAACGCTCAGCCTTGTCTCTGTGTGTTTGCCACCTCCAGGAATGTGTTGGGCCAGGCAGATTTTGGTTGGGGTACCTTCTCTATCGAAGTTTCCTCCTCCAGGATTATGATATCTCTGACACCTCCCCACATTTTTGGATGTGGTCTGCAGATCTTTGTGCCTTTTCTCCTCCATTTATAACACACCAGCGCTTGTGGGTTGAAGCATCTTTTCCAAGCCCTGGTAGAGCATCAAATTGGATTTACTTCCACTTCTGAAGCCCACTCAAAGAACTACTTAGAAGAAATTATTAAAATCAGTAAATCGAATTCCTCTCCACACCAAATGCCCCCCCAAATCCTCGGCACCCTTTTGCCTTGGGAAGGGTGCAATTCCTGCAAGAGCAGCCCCCTCCAAACATACCCCCTCCCTTTTCGACTCACAGACATAACTGGACTGCATTTACAATGAATCACCACCCTGCACAAGCAGGACTTTGCCATTTCCTTCCTCTTGCAGCACATCAGGCTCTTACAGAGACAAACCCGATCTGCTGAAAGCACTGCTCTTCTCTGTCTCACTGAACTCTACTCTATTTTCTCCCCTCCCAGAGGAGAAGGGTCTGAATCAGTGATTTGTGGCTCAGGGCAATGCTCAGAGCTGCCTTTCCCAGGAATTGCAGTAGTCCATGAGGTGAAGGTGTCAACATCAGATAAAGAGGAATTCACGCACCGGACAGCCAGCATATCTGATCTCAGCTTAGGTTACTTGCTGAGCAAAGACCAGCAAGATGCCCCAGAGCAGCCAACCCCCTGGAAGAAAGGTAAGATTTAACAAGATCAAATGTGTTCACTGCTAGGAGGTCAGAAAGGGAAGCAGGGAATGGTATCAGAGAGCTGCACAAAGCCTCTACGGGCCACAGGACAGCTTCCTCTGGTGAAGAAAAGCCAGCCCAGGGGAATGAAAAATTGGGCCACAGGTGTTCAGACACCAGTTTTTGATGCAGGTCTGCTTGGATTTGCCTAGGAGATGGAGCCAAGACTTGACTCCCCAAAGAGGGGAATAGAGTTTTGATCAGGTCCCCAGGGAGGATTTATTACCGGGCTGATGACTGCTCCTGGCCTGCAGCCTCCCTGGGTATTTCTCCTCCAGGCTGAGGGTTGGCAGTGCCTCGAGCCTGTCCTTATCCCCGCACTCCTGTGGTTGTATCTGACTCTGTTCTCCTTCTGCCTTGCACCTCGCCATAGCCCATGGGCACAGCACTGAGAAAAAGCTCCTTCAACTGTCGCGCAGCCACTGTAGAAAGCTCTTTTCATCAGCAGGTGTCACACAGCTCTGCCACAAAGAACAAGGTCCCTATTGCCATTTGCTACACGAGGAATGTAAAGCAGAATGGGCCTTGACTGAGGGCATTCACCAGACCAGGGGCCAGGGAGAGAACAGCTCTCCTGGATTTCGGTCTTGTGCTTTTATAGCAGACTTTTGCCAGCCTTCCTCTCATAGTAAAATGAAACAAGTGCTATTCTGTGATAGAAAGAGCATTGCACATGAATAGCTGTCAGTCAAAAAGGATGTGCTGCGAGGACGGCCCAAATGCCCAGTTTGGAGAAGAAAAGAACAGTGCTGTGACCCCAGCAAAGGGCAGGACCCTCGCGCTCCACCACTGCCCTCTGCCACCAAAGCCCTCACCTCTGACATCCCCACTGTGCCCTTTCTCCAGGGGCTTTCTGCAGCCAAGGCTACCGAATTCACATCAGCTCTCCACGTAAGGCCACGAGTTCATCTGAACCATCCTCGCCTGCAAATGATGCCAAAACTTGGAAACAGATGCTAAAGTTACAGAATCACAGAATCACAGAATGTCTGGGGTTGGAAGGGACCTCTGGAGATCATCCAGTCCAACCCCTTGCCAGAGCAGGGTCACCCAGAGCAGGTGGCACAGGAACGTGTCCAGGCAGGTTTGGAATGTCTCCAGAGGTGGAGACTCCACCACCTCTCTGGGCAGCCTGTGCCAGGGCTCTGCCACCCTCACAGGAAAGAAGTTCCTCCTCATGTTTAGGTGGAACTTCCTATGCTCAAGTTTGTGCCTGTTACCTCTTGAGACCCTCTGTAGCACAAAGTGGCAGCTCCAGAACTTTGTGGTTCTGGCTTGAATATCACAGAGGCAAGGTTTATCATATGAAATCCATCACACGTCCATGATGGGCATGGCTGACCTTGCAGGATGTGCTACTGGCTGCTGGTGTGGAGACGCCTCGGTGTCCCTCACAGATGAGTAAATTTCCCTCCCAGGAGCTACCTCGTCCTCCTTGCCTTTGTCCTCATGTGCACACAAACTACATTTCCACCTTCCCTGAGTTCAATGACCAGTTCTCTGCACGATGTTTGGGATGAAGGGCATGGCAGTGTCCTGGCTGTCTCCTTTGGGGTTTCCTACCTTCTTTGTGCCTGCCAACTGCCCCTGGGTAACTGCTGCCCCAACACGCCTCTGCCCAAACGGTGCATTGCTGGCTCTTTAGCTAACCTCAAAAACTTGCTCTAGCAGACAAGACTGCTTTTCCAAGAAAGCAGAGCCAGGCAGAGGCAAAAACTTCAGGATCAGCCCGTGAATTAAAAGAATAATGGGTGAAACACAAGCTGTGTGTTGTTTCTATCATTTATCCTGAAGCTTTTAACTAACCTGCAGTAGCAGAGCACCTCCGGGGGACAACCTCTCTCCATCCTTCCTCCTCCCTCCCTCCCAGCAGCGTAAATAAGGAGAAAGCTCCACCCAAGCGAGTGAACCGACACAGAAGATCCCTGAGCCAACATGAGAGGAGAAATCAGGCCTTAAAGTTGACATAGGCAGGGACTACCTGTGTTCATTTGCCGCTGTGCTCCCATATCTCACTTATGTACATGTAAATGCACATCACTCCAGCTCTCCCACAGCACCAGCCCAGCTTTCTGCGTGTTTAACTGAGCTCAGACTGACCCGAGCTGCTCAGTCGCTCCCAGAGGTATGACAAAAGTTTACATTTTCCCAGGCATGGGATAATTTTGGAGCACGCTTGCGCACACCCCGCTCCCCATCCCCTGCATCCTTCCAGGGATGCTGCGGGGTGAAGAGTTAGAGAGGTACGCGTGGATCCGCCAGCGTGAATCTCCTCTCAGGAGAGGTTATAAATAAATAAAGCAAAAAGGATCTCCGACCGTCATCCGTGAGCTGGCCTCCTCCCTTCTTTCTTCCCCTAGATCCCTCCCTCTCCTTTCACAGACATCCTCTGCATCAATGAGCGGGACCGGAAGGCAGCAAACTTCCACCTCCCCCCCCATGTGGAAAGAAATCGCACTCTGTTTCAAGAGTCCGCGTTGCCTGGCTTTATTTCAGCTCTGCACATTGTTCTGGCTGGGGAAGGCGAGGGGGGGGGAGGGGGAGGGGTAGAGATGGGGCATTGTTTGCAATTCAAATGGCTGGACCTCAGGAAAAACCAATAAACTTAAGTCACCAGAGAATTTCAACAAGCAGGGCCACTTTCACAAATAGGAAGCCTCCTCCCTATCGGTGGGGGCTGTTGAGGAGCCACTAGACAAGAGAATAACTAAGCACTCGTGGGGCTGAGAGCTTTTCACTCAATGAAGTCCAAACCAAACAAATTCCCCCTTTAGGAGATGCCTTTATCCAAACACTCTGAGCACACACAGAAAGGCGGTCGGTGCCTCCGGCTCTCTGCCTTTGCTAAATCAGGCTGGTTTTCTTCTCCCCCTTCCCTGCCCATCACTGGTCTCGGCTGCGGGCTGGTGGAGGTTTGGAAGCACACCCTTGGCACGGCGTAGTTTGTAAAGCCCCACAGATGTTGTTGGCAGAAGGGGGCTGCGAAAACTCACCCGCCGTAAATCCCCATTCATGTAGTAAGTGTGGTGCAGGAATAAATTGCACCGGGACTGGATTTATAGGTGAGGTGGCTTGTACCAGCTTAGTGTTTAATTTTCAGTTCAGCTTTAACTGCCCTTTCTTAGGAGGATTTAAGGATTTCCATAACTCATTCCAGCCAGCGCACCACGGTGCAAATCCCACTGCTCTGCTCTCTCCTCCCCTCCCTCCTATGGGTTCCCTGGAGCCGAGACGGATCTCTGCCGGGCGAGGGAGAGGAAAACTCCAACGTCCTCTCGGGCATTATCTAGAGCTGTTCGAGAAGTTACTCGTGTTCAGCCGGGAGTGCTCTTTGTCCGCATCTGGCCTCACCTGCCCCACAGAACTGTTTACACAAGTCGGGCAGTGATAAAGGCAAGGCAAGGATGCCAACAAAAAGACCCTTTGACACCACCTAAGCACGGTGTTGAGGCATCTGATACATCAGAGGAGCGTGGGAGTGGCTACCAATGGCCCAACCTGTGGCATAGCATTGCTGAGATATACACGGAGAAGGAACTAATGAGGTGATATTCCTCCCTGCCTCATCATCCCACTTTGGAGGTGCCTAATTTGATGCTGACCCAATAACGTAGGCAGACTGAAAGAGCTGACATGACTGGCCTGAGCCAGGGAAGGGGACCCAAAAGCCCCTTCATCCCCTCACTTCAGGCCCCACCCAGGCTAGCTGGAACATAAAATTCAAACTCCTGCTTTCCATCCCTTCCTCATGACTCTTTTTCCTCCTCCTTATTTATTGTACGATTTCCTTTTCCCTCTTTTGCCATCTCTTAAGAAATTGTTGGCTTTCCCTAGCCAAGACTGCAGGTCTTGCAACGTTGCTGTGAGCAAATGTCCAAACACGCAATGGCTCCATCCTGCTGCATCTCCCCCAGCCCCATATTGCCACGAGTCTCCCGGGTCCTTTAGAGGCTGTCTTTCCATCAGGCCACATTTTCCCTCTTTGATTTCTTTTTCTGCCCTCTTCTGCGCTAGCTTATTCCATGTTACGTTCAAGGAGACAGGGCCGAGCGCGATCTAACACCAAGGGCAGCAAAAATTTCTTGCTCTCTCTCAATTATCCTACCCCCACAGAAATGACAATTCTCAGCAGCAAAGTGGGGGCTGCTCACCAGGCGTGGAGATCTCTGAGGGTCACATGGGGAATATGAAGTGGACAAAGTCACACAACATCCAGGTTGTTTTCACACCTTTCTTGGGTCCACATATTCATATAAATTCATGGGAAGAATTGAAATCTCCCAGGATCACCCTTTGCATTGTCTGGCAGGCTGACCAAGAGGTCAAGAGGAACAAATGCCAAAAAAATCTGCTAGTCAGTCTCTGCTTGCTTACAAAATGCAACTTTTCCCCATTTCTTGCGTAGTTAATTGCTTGCAGGAATGTGCCTGCAGGGATAGCCCATCTCCTATGAAAAGAGCTGTGGAATAGTAGGTGCAGGAGATGGACCAGTGATTGAACAGACTGCAGCTCCTGCTCACGGAGATCCCATCAGGACCCTTATAGCAGCCTTTCAGTACTTAAAGGGGCTCCAGGAAAGCTGAGGAGGGACTCTTGATCAGGGAGTGGAGCCACGGGACAAGGGGGAACAGTTTTAAACTCAAAGAGGGGAGATTTAGATGAGATCTCAGGAAGTTCTTTCCTGTGAGGGTGGTGAGCCCCTGGCCCACGTTGCCCAGAGAAGCTGTGGCTGCCCCATCCCTGGAGGTGTTCAAGGCCAGGCTGGACGGGGCTTGGAGCAACCTGGTCTGGTGGGAGGTGTCCCTGCCCAGGGCCAGGGGGTGGCACTGGATGGGCTTTAAGATCCCTTCCAACCCAAACCATTCTATGATTCCATGACCCTTCTGAGCCCTGTCACAGAAAGAAATTTGCTGTAGAATAACAACATAGAGGTTAAGGAAATCCACACCGCAGATGCGATGAAGCTCAATAAGGTTCTTACAGCTAAACCCAGCAGCAGCCCAGCAGCTTGCACCAGTGTATCCACACCAATGTTGTCATGCTCTTCTCAATGTTTCCTGCCCTGGCAGGACTTCAGGTCCAATTCAGATGCTCCTGACTGTTCTCACTGTATCTCTGGTACCTCCAGTCAAGCCAGAAGATGACAAAGTTACTACTGACTTTGCACAATGTACCTCAAAATAGATCTATAGGAGGAATTCAATCTATAGTCATGGAGACGTTTGGTACACAGCTGCCACTTAACATCAAGATGTTTAATTCTCTAAGGGTTTATGTCAAAAGAGAAAAGTTCTTCTGAATTAACTACGGAAGAACATTTAAGGTGGATGTGTGAAACTGCAATCAACTCCTGTGCAGATGCTCTTGCCTGGAAGTGGCTATAAGTTAATATAACTTTATTCACTTTGAAAATCAAGCTAAATCAAACAAATCAACTCTGAATAAAAAGTACTTTAGTGGTCCTGAACTCACCCATGACATACATAAATAAATAAATATTTTTCAGATTAACATTTTTACATGACTGCGGCCCTCTGGGTTGCAAGGAAGAGAAGGTCTCTCTCTAAGCAACCATTTCTTTAACACCAGAAAAGCTGTGCTTATCGCTAACCAGCCGCCTCTGTGACTATTCTGCTCTGGTTTCGTTCGTTTTGCTGGTTCCTGGATCTTATTAATGTAGGTGTGAGGGGGCAGGGGACGACAACTCGGACCCCATTGTTTATGTCTTGCTGGTAGGAAGGGGGACTGAGAAAAATAAAAGCTAACCATAAAGCAAAGCGTTAGCCAAAAGAATGCTTTTATTGCCACCAGGAGTAATTCAAACCTTTTGTGGTGGTTTCGAGACAAACTTTATGGTGGTCAAGTCATACGTTGCTGGTTGGATTTAAAAAACAGGCAGGATATTTTATGACCATTAATAAATGTTTGTATCCTGCATACGAACACGGGAGAGGTAATCGCACCTCTCAAGCCGATCACCTGCAGTGGTCAGAGAACTGACTTCTACCCCCATCCGCCCTCTCCACATGAATTACTGCTAGATGCATTAAGGAAATAGTTGCTTTTATTCTTTCTGTCCTTTCTCTGAAGTATCAGTGTTTGCTGGTTCAATACACAGGATACCAGACTCGAATGGGCCAGTTTGCAAATCTTACAGAGCTTCACAAAACTACTCTGGGTCAAATCGCCCCTCACCCTGAGACTCCAGATAGGATGTACTTAAACTGTATGGAAATTACCTTGTCACCCATTTAAGGCCCCTCACCAGATTGCTATAAAACAGGGGCACTGACTCCTAAAGAATTGCACTTATTCATAGATTTTAGGGCCTTTGTGATTCTTTAGCTTGACCTACTGCACAGCCCAGGTCAGGGGACCACCCCACGTTGATTCCTGCTTCAAGACCAATCGCTGTGGCAGAACTTGAGCAGAGTAAAACCTCCCATCTTGTCTTAACAATTTACAGCCATGGGGAAATAAAGGAAATGTATATATATAAATATCTTCACTCATTGCTGAGGCAGTAGTTCTTCAGAAGTGTTACCTCTATTAAAAAACACTATTCTTGTTTCCCACTCTTCCCGTGGGCTGTCAGTGCTTTAGCTGTGCTTGCAGTGGCAACGTTTGCACCATCCACATCCCAGAACAGGAATATACCATCTGACTTTTCCCAAGTACAGGACGCACACACTGACTGAATGCCTCTAGTTTCTTTATATCACCATTCCAAAGAGAAAGATGCCAAAACCACTGATAATTGTTTAAATAGGGGTAAAAATCCCCCTTTAACACCACTAGCCATGGATTTCCTCCACTGTCTTTTTTGCTTCCTTCATCAATTTTTCTGCAATCTTCGATTTCTAATTTATCCAGATTGATAAATGCTTCCCACTCCCATTCACTCATATTTCACTCCCAGGGAATTGCCTGCACTCTTCGTTCCTCCATCTCCAACTTTAACCATCGCAAGCATGTTGGTTTTAATGGGCTTTAATGCTTTCACAAGCACTCCTGACTGCTCCACACTCCTGGCCCTCATCGCTATTTGCCTAATCTCTCTAGAACAATGTATGAACACTTATCTCCATTTCCAGATCATTGGAGGAAATATTGCACAGCACCAGGCCTATCAGCCCAGATCCCTCGGGAAACCTATGGAAACACTCGGAGCTAATGGCAAACCTCCAATCTGGTATCTGTCAATGCCTAATCGGTCAAATGCCACATGGAAAATCCAAGAGTGAGAGTCACCTTCTTTGACTTCAGCTGTATGAAGGTGAGGTGTTTGACCTAACTGCATGACCCTCTTGTACAGTCATCAGCAACACAGTCAGCAGCAGAAGGTGATTTGGCCCATATCAAAATAGAAGGTTAAATCTGGCAGAGTTGCCATCTCTGTTCACTAGCAGGAAGGGGAACGAGGCGATTAGCACTTGTCATAGAGATGGTTGCACTGAGGTGAAGCTCCTGTGTCCACCTTATAGAGCAGTCTCTATCAACCAGCTTGCAAATCAGGTTTCCATTTTTAATAATATAGGCCAAATTAGCAAAGAGAAGAAGAAACTACCAGACTGTGTCCTAATGCCTGACACTGCTTCTGTGCTGGATGTCACTCTTCCATCCTTCTTCCAGCAGAGATGCTTCTGGGTGTGCTCCCTAACCCATGTCAGTCTACACCAGCCTGGCTGCCTTAGCCGGTAACTAAGGACCAGTGTCAGGTGAACATCTTGCTGGGAAAAAAGAGCAATTTCTGGGAGAGATAGGATGTGCTCCCTTTATCACTTGTCACTTCTTAATTTTTGAAGGCTGGTGTCAATGTTCTATATGGATCTCATGTCAACAGCATCGCCTAGGGCGTTATTAGCCTATCAGTTATGTTACTTGCTTTAAAGTTGCCAGTGTCTAAGGAACAGGTACTGTGATTCCCAGCCCACCCCTTTTGCTCACTTTGTACTTCTAAAATAAATCATAATGAGTGGTTTTAACATTTTGGGTTTGTAATTCTCCCCACAACAAGTTGGTAGTATCAGCTGGGTTGGAACAGAGCGATTCTGTTTTCCCCACCTTCTTTTCCAGGCATCTAACACAGGTTTAGGAACAATTCAAAAGTGTCTTTTCTTCAATAGTCTTAACGCTTTGATTAATGCCAGTAGTGTTGATATAGCTGTGATGGTTTAAGGATATATTAATTAATTAACCTTGTCTCCTGATTAATTTTGTTCTTGACATCTTGATTTTGTGCTAAATTAATTCTCATTTATTCCCCCTTCCACCCTCCCCTTTCATAAATCACTCTCCTCACTCCTAATCAGGTTTCCCCTTAGATTATCTCCCCCCTCTACTGAAATGGAGATCCCCAGACTATGCAGCCACTCCAACCCCTCAAGGATTGATTTATCTTCCACAACACCCACCCCTCACTCCCCTGGAGACTGCCCACTTCCACACCCATCTACTCTAAATGATAGTATGAGAGGAACCTTAGATATTCCCTGGGTTCAGCACTCTTTCTGGACGCTACCGACGGTCCATCCATCACAGACAGGGAACCTTTTGTCTGTCTTCTCCTTCTACGCTGCATATGCTTCTTGCCTGAAAAAAAGGGCCACCGCTCCTGTGCAAGGTCCCTAGATGCCATCACAGGACTACCACCAATGCCATGGTTTTAATACTGGCAATGAAGACTGAACCAAAGCACTTCTGTTTTTAAAGCACAGGCCCCTATCACACGAAGACAAGAAACACGAGCCAAACTTGCTGGGGTTAAGCGCAACCAGCATCCTTGCGTCCAGCTAGACATCAAGGGAGACGTCTGAAGGCAGCGATGCTTTCCCAGCCAAGCCCTGATGAGAGCTTCTGCCCGAGATGCAGGGATTGGGGACGCATTCAGATAGGAGGTGTTAAGTTAAATTAAAGCTTCAGACCTTTTCCAGGGACTCTTGCTGGATTTTATCAACGGCTCTCCTCTTCCCACCCTGCCCCCAAACAAAATAAGTTGATCAAATGGGGTTTGCTGCCTGGAGACGGAAGGAGTGGAAACACAGCCCTCAGTCCTGCCAAGGACGCAAAATAGCCCGGTGTAAACTTCATTATCATGCATTGGGAATACCAACACACCCTGGTTATTACAATCACTGTCCATCAGTTCACGATCCACGCAAATGTCATGGTTGGTGAATTCCATTTTATGATGCAAATGTAGCCAATCAATACAGGGATTTTGTTTGATCAGAAGCTCTTTTTCCTTTTTTTTCTGAGGAAAATACTTTATTTTGCATGTCCAGCCCCTCAGCTGGAATAGATCCGCATAACTCCGCCCGCGCAAGTGAGCTCTTGCTCATTTACACTAGGTGAAAGTCTGGCTAAAATTAAAAGGGGAGATATAAACTCACTGTGCAGTCAGAGTCTACTTTTCACAAGCAGAATGTTTAAAGGAGAACCGGGCATAAAACCTACAGGACGGCAGCAAAGAATTTGGGGTTTGTGTATGTACATACTTAGGAATTAGAAAGCAAAGCCTATACATTTTTAACCACAAAAGATTTCACTGGACAACATGGTCTAGCAGGAGCTTTTAAAGGGGAAAAGCAGTTCACAGACTCTTCTGAATGCATCTCCAGTAGCCGGGTTGTTAAGACATTCAGGGCTGTTAATGTGTACTGTCAGGCCATTGTAACCAAACCTTTAATCCTGGGCCTGTCAGACTTGAAGGAAAACTAAGGGGCTGACAGTACTGCAGCAAATGGATTTTCCTTCTCTGCTCTCATCGCCTCCCCCCGCCTTCCTTCCATTTAAAGTTAGAATAACATTGAGTCTATTCCTTTCAGGGCTTGCAAAACAACTAGAAAAAAAAAAGGGCGGGGGGTGCGGGGGAAGGAAAACCTAGGCTAGATGGACAACCTTCCCTTTCCAAATCCCAGTCCCCAAACTGGGAGCGTTTGGCATAGCCTGGTCAGACCCAGGCTGTCTGAGAGCTCTTCCTCCCTGGCTCTGATTATAAAGTTCTCATGGGTTTGTTTTTATTTTCAGATGTCTCTCTACGAGGAGAAACACAAAGAGCCACATAGGAAGCATCAGGGAGAATTGCAAAGTCCTGCATTTGGGGTTTTGTCTTTGGTTTTGGACCTTACTCACATGGGACATGGGAGCTGACAGTATGACATGGACACTTTTCCTGTATGTCTACCAGGCTCTTCATCACCCACACATCCCTTAAAGCCTTACTTCATAAGCTCTTGGTCTGGGACTTCAATTTTTAAGGCATGATAGGTGTACTCTGGGGTAGGGCCTGGGGCTGCTACTCGATATTCCCCAAACCTCCACCCAGCCTTTCCCTTCCAAGTTCATCTGCCCTTGTTTGGCCTATTCTGGATGACTAAGAAAGGCAAAGACAACAGGTAAGATGTGATCATTTGCAACCAGTTCCTGGCCTGTGATGTTCTGCTCAGAGGAGGTGATGGCAGCCTGTCTCTGCCACAGGCTCTCCGGAAATTTTGAGACTGCCTCTTTGCTTAGACAGGTGGGGATACTGCCCACTCTGCAATGTGAGATGTCTGGGTGGTGCATTAGAGGATGAAAGACGGACACCAGGAAATCGCGCCAAGTGCTATTTGGAGTGAGCACAGTACCAACAGCCTGTTCTTTGTCGGACGGGGTTGCAGCCAGGGGCTGACCACCAGCTGATGCAGCTTCCCCTGGAGCTTCAGCCTGCTGTCTTGGCCACATGCTGTGCGACGTTGACCCCTCAGACTCCAGACACATATGAAGAGATCAGTCTCTCGTTTGCTGCCCAGAAGCTCCATAGTTTTGAAGGCAAGGCTGAACAGAGAGCCTTTCCTACAAAATGGCCAGTCAAGGTATTAACCTCCAGTCGTCACCAGGGTCCTGCAGGCATTGTCTAGGTTGGGTTTATGTTGCTGCAAACTGGGTTTACGCTGCTGGATCAACATCATCATCTACTGACAATGAATTAGGCTGCAAGTTTATGAAAGCACAACTACATTGTTCAAACACTGACATCTCTGTATACAAAGGCACTGAGTAGGATAAACAACCAAGACATAGCTGGACCTCAAGGTGAGTAAAAATTGATGTGCATTGTCTATAGTGATTTACTAATCTTTGTTTGAAATAACCCACAGTTTCTGTATGAATAAACCAGGATATTACCTAGGGTGCTGCTGAGTGGGCGCAGTTTCCCTGCATCTTTAGCCTAGATGCCTTGTAATGACTGGGAGTCTGTTCCAGCCTTTCCCTTCAATTCCTTAAAATGTACCTAAATAAAATCACAGCTAAAATCCAGTCCACCTGTTGCAAATACTTCCCGAAATTCTGTTGGGCAGGATATCATGTGATCTAGACTTCTAACTCCACATCAGACCACAAAAACAAAAGTGAATGGGACAGAATGTCCCAGGAAAAGGAACTTTGAAGTTTTCACATCAGTCTGGTGGGCCTTCTCTCAACTTGGGGTTAATTAGAGACCCTAATGATTTCAGGCCAGTACTTCACAGAAGGTGAAAAGAAACAGGTAACAGTTTCTTTAGACATGTGTCAGGGACCCCTCATTTGTTATCACAATGTCACCCCCCAGACAGGAGGTCTGGTAGAGAGGAATAACTTCACCTTCCCTCTCAGCATCCCGCACTACGGATCAATCAGCCAAGCGTAAAAGGTCTAACTGGAAGAAGAGAGCGTTTCTGCGTGTCTCTAGGACTGAGAGCATCTCTTGAAAAGGGATTAAGCAATAATGTTATTGTACCAGTAAAGGACTGGGTCCTCCCCTCCCTCGCCCCTGCAGGTGTTGTACAAAGCAGAAGGCGACAGGTCTCTGCCCCACACAACAACCCAGGCGGCTGCTGCCTCCCACCCCGGTATCTGTCCTGGGGACAAACACTGTAGGGGCTGTCAGTCCAGGACTTCTCACTGCCTGTGAATTGATCTAAGAAGGCGAGACACAGCACCGAGAATATTATTAAACAGAAATGAGCAAAGGCAAAAGCAGCAAAATCCATTTGAGAACTTGGTTCACGTTTTGGGGGAAAGAAATACTCCCAGAATCAGGTTAAGCAAAGCCCTGCTGAGCTGCTTATTGATTTCTTAACAAGAGGGGGAAAAAAATAAAAACAAGAAAAAAAGCACAGAAAAAAAAAAAGAGATAAAAGAACAGATTCCAGACAGAAATGGTCATGCAGTTTCCTTGTACATGTAAAGAAAAATCAGCAAACCTCCAGAGAACAGCACAGCAGAGAGAATCATGTTCGTTTGAATAGTGATGTGGCAGCAAAAAGGGGGTCACAATTTAGGGGAGGACAGGAGGGTGGAAAAGGCCAAGAAGAAAGGGAAAGTTTCACAGAGCAGCACCTCAGGAACCCACTCTGAAGTGTCCAGCCTGCTGCTACAAGTGTTAAGGACGCACATCTCATCCGTGGGTTATTTTATGTTTGCACCCACCTATCGGATAGGGGCTGTGCAGGAGCAAATAACTCTCACAGAGGCATCTTATGGGCAACCCCCTTGTCTTCTTAACTTAGCTAAACTATTTCTGCTGGTACAACTATGTGCAACCACCACAGCCATGTCCTGGGCTGGGCTTCAGCTCTATAAAAGCCCTCTGGTCAACACCATGATATCGTTACGCTGACAAAAGCTTCCAGCACAGACCTGATCTTGGTCCCAGCCCTTTGGCAGTCCACAGGGACGGTAACACCTTCGCCCTCCAGCAGCGCGGCATGTCACAGGTCAGGGCCGTGTTACAGCAATACCCGAAGGAAAGTCCAGACCACAGCCTCCGCAATAGAGAACAACTCCTCATCTCAGTCCTGAGCTCTGCAACCACCCAGCAGACAATCCTGAGTCACAGCCACAGCCCTGCTGAGGGACAGGTCCAGCCGTGCCCCCTTTACAGCTGGGGAGGCCAAAGTCCAACCTGGTTGAAGATGGTGTGATGCTCAGGTGGTGCCACTTCAGAAATGCCAGAAGGCTGGAAAGAGACGGCCCTGACCCCTCCTTCCAGGGCAGATGCGGTCATATGAAATAGAAGTGCTTTATGCACGCCTAGGGAAAGCAAAATGCGAGGCAGTTCCATCACGTGTTTAACTAAATCCACACGAGGCATCATGACTGTGCAGCTTTTCCAGGAGAAAAAGACAAAAGATAGAGAAATCATGCTCCACTGTTAGTAGCTGAGCTGGTAAAATGTCTCTGGGCTAAGTGGTGATGAAACGAATGAGCCTGGACCCCACCAAAGCTATGAGAGGGGCTGAGACCCTCATGCAAGGAGTCAGAAGTCCTGTCCCATGGGGCCCATGACCCACCAGGGTCAGGAGGCCCTGTAGGTACTGGTTTCAATGGTGTCGCCAAGTAGAGCCAAAGACAACAAGAGGGGAAACACCAGGGTCCTGACTCGCAGACCAACACCCCAATACCACAGTTCAACGCTGGAAGTACAATTCTGCTTAAATTCTGTGCTGCCTCTGAGATAGCCCAAGTTTGGGATGAGAAAAGAAAGGAGCTGGGAGCACGGCTCCAACTCCGGGGGAAAGACATTACAATCTTTCATGCCCAGGCAGGTCTGCACCTAAAATTAACACTTTAGAAAGGAAGTCCATTAGATGCACAAATCCATCTTCCATCACATCTAAGGAGAGTTTGCCCCCAGAGCAGGTCTTTTCCCTGGAGGACAGTTGAAACTGAAATGAAGCAGCACCAGCCTTGCTGTTTCCCACACAGCATCACAGTAAATCAACACCAATTTCAGCGTTTGCCTGAAAACCACTGACTGTAAACCGCAGCGGTTGAGGGTATTTGTCACAAACAGCTGTCCGTCCCCGACACAGTGAGCAGTGACCTCCGAGAGAGGAGCCAGGGCCATGGGAAACAGTCACAAACCCAGAGCAGCTCCCCAGCGCACGCCTGCCTCCAAAAATCGGCAGGAACCGGGCATGGGGGAAGGGGGAGAGAACATCGATTTCTTTATTAAGTAGCGCTCTTTCTCTCTTTTTCTAATCTATGGAAAAATAGGAATGCAAAGGGGAGCAGAGAGGAGTCTTTCTTCGCAGCGGGGGATGCTGCCCGGTGCCGGGACAGCGGCTCCGCTGGGATGCTGCGAGCCCGGAGCTTCTCAGGGTGTTTGCAAAAAGGGACTCAAACCGTCGGCCGGAGGAGAGGCAGGGAGACCAGGCCAAGCATCTTAAGGTTTAAAATGCAAATTCCTCCACTTTCTTTTAGGTGGAGGGGTCAAGGTTTGCCTATTTCTTCCTCTCCCTCCTCCCCCCAGCCCCGACACTCTTTCCCCCTTCCTCCCTGAGTTTTGTTTAGGAAGGGACTGTAGATGCGACAAGGTCTTTGTGCTGGCCATTCAGCTGAATGAAAAGGCCGAGGAGTCCCAGCGGAGGGAACAAACTTTTGGGGGTCAGCGCGGTCAGCTTAGAATAAATGTGTCGTATTGTTTGTATTAAGGACATGATCTCAGCGGGGTGCCCGGAGCCACCGCATACAACATGAAGGACTATTTATTCAACACTGAAATACACAGGGCACAGGACTCCTCTCCCAGGGAAAATACGAACTGCGGCTGCAAACGTGCCTGCCCATTGCTTAGCAGCAAGATTTGCTGGAGGAGGCAAATAAAACTCCTTTTTTTTTTAATATGCATCATCCTTATTGGGCGGATGCCAAGCTCCCTTGGCAAAAAATAATCATAGTTAGAAAGCAGCGGTAGCGGCACCACAGCAAAGTGCCTTTTTATTGTCGCTTTTCTCCAAAAGATGGACAGTTCAGGTCATTAAAGGCCTAAGATAGAAACAGTTTCTCTTAGCACTGTTTGAAAACAGGCTTTTGTTTCCATGGAAGTGGCACAGTCCTTTCTTGGGTTGCCTCCACCACAGAAGTGGCCTGCGGCCATAGGGTGGGAGCGGGGCTGCCGGGGCGAGGGGAGCACAGAAAGCAGCTCGGGGCACCCGCGGCCCCCGACAAACCCACGTGAAATCCAACTGGAAAAGCAACACAAAGGGGCGGGGGGGTTTTGACAGCCTGCGGTGGTCCCCGGGAGGGCTCCACAAATGGGGCCCCCAAAGGTGGCAGCCAGCTGCGGAGGGGAGGCCATCCTTCCCAACGCTTCAAAAACAAAACCTTCATAAAGGGAGTTTAGAGATGCCCCTGGCTGTTAAATGATCCCCCCCCTCCCTCTTCCACACTGATTCGTACAGAGAAGCATGTGTTCCCCCCAGAAAGCATCTTTTCTTCTCGCTGACCTAGCTCCCTCGTTTGCAGAGGAAAGGGGCGTTTGGTTAGGTCGTTCATCCAGAGTTTGCAAACCAGGGTTTCGTTAAGTTGCATGATTAACCCAGAGGAACAGAGGTGCATCTCTTGGGATTATCTCCAGCCAGCATGGCTTCATCATGGCCAGCCTACCATAGCATGGGGGGTCTAGGAAGAACAGCCACCTAGACCTCCCGAAAAGAAGCAGGATAAGTTTTAAGGTATCCACATGAAACTCTGGTCTCCATCACAAATGATAGTTTCAACCCAACCTCAAATGGGAAAATAAAGTGACAAGAAAAATGAGGGTGGACTGAGAAGAAGAAAGAAGGTTTCTTATCCTGCGAGGAGACCACTCTCAGAGGACAGATGAGTTCATGTTTTGATGCTGAATCTGACAAAATTAAACCTGCCCATCCAAAATTAAACCTACCCATAAACATCAACAGGTTCATGGTAGGGTCCTGCCTAGAGAGCCGAGGACTTTTATTCACGCCTTGTAAACCTGACCTCCAAAAAAAAGTGATCATACCTTAAAAAACCACAGCCAGCCCCACCTGCCCAACTGAAAGAGCAGCAGCGTTCGGGGAGAAGGGAGTGCGGGGACCTCTCAACCCAGGTCTGCAACCAAAGGATTCACAGCCAGGCCCACACCATCTGCAAGGCAGTGGGTGTGCTGCTGTGTTGGCCAACACCTGGCAAACAGCGCATGAGAAAGTCACAGCGAGGGCACGGCCAATGTGACCGAAACCCAGCAGAACAAGCAAAAGTGAAAATCTGAAATTCAAGAATGGCTGGAAAAATCCCCTGGGTTTTCACAGCGCTGTGGTGAGTCTTTGCTTATGAACCCGGGAAGCCTGGCACAGCCCTCTTGGAAGTCCCCCAACCCGGGACACCTTGACTTCCCACCCCCTGTGTTCTGGATGCCCCCTTCCTTTTTTTGTCCACCCTCTTGTCTTTTGTGCCAAAGTGACACAGACTGATGAGGATTATTTCCACGACTTCCTCAGGGACAGGGGGGTTTTCCTACTGCCCTTGTTCAGGGACAATAGACCCATTAAGCATCTTCCCAAGGCGAGGGGAGCGGGGCATACCTGGCCCCCAATGTGGGAATGGCCACTGCCCCTGACAGCCATTAGCATGTGAATGAGAGTGATGCCTGCAGAACAACAGGCAATTATCCCACTGAAAAGCTTTTAAGTGGCATTAATTGCTGGCCACAGACTCCGGGCTCTCTCAGAATGAACCGTGTTGACAAACAGGATGAAATATATTGGATTTCCTGCAGGGGAAAAATTTGTAGGATTATGCCTCACTGAGGGCAAGCTCCACTTTCACCCTTTGTTGTCACGCAGTTAACAACACTCCACACCTAGTGACAGCCACACAGCTCTGGATGTCCAAGGGAACCGAAATTTGGCTCTGGTGGCTTCGCAATGCCTGTCTGAGAAGGCACCCAGGGGAAGGGGGAACACCTGCTCCATGCATTGCTGGGCTGAATTAGCAGCCCCTTTGTCCCAGGCGTGTCTCTCAAGGCCCAGGTGTACCTCATTGTACTGCTCAGAGGTGCAGAGAAGTGGCACAGCCCTGAAACACAATCTCCTTTCACTAATAGGCGGTGGCTTTATCTTCCACTGCTCTTTGAACATGATAAATGTCCTCCCACAGCCCAGGAGCTGGGGGGGATGTGGGAACATTTTGCAGTTGAGAGAAGAAAAATGTTTCATTAATACGTGTTAATCTTTGCAAAAGCAACGACATTGCTAACAAATAAATACCCTGTCTTGCCTCTTAGGTAGCTGCAAGAAAGTCATATGAAGGTCATAGCTAGCACTATCCTGTGATTCCCTGGAAAATCACACTCAAATGGCCTTTGATTCCTAACAGCTGAAATGATTTCAAGGCTGACCTCGCACATGTGCAAGGCGCTTCTTTCTATAGCTCCTTCCTGCAAAGTGCGAGTCACTGACCTTAAAAAGGTACTGCAGCACGACTTTTTCCCCAGGAGCACCATCTCCCCTTCAACGCCATGTGTCATACAGTCATGCCGATTCCTGGACTGTTTTGAGATGCCTGCTCAGCTCTCTGTGTGCATCCAGACATAAGGGCTGTCAACTCTGGTGGCCTAACTTCTGTGGCACTGGGTGAGAATAACATATGTATGACCAGACCCTAAATTGTGAGAAATACCGCAGCTCTGCTGACTCAGAAGAGCTCTGTGACAACTCCTCACAGGATGATCTGCCCCTGGCGACCTTGAGCCTCTGTGTCCCTTCCTCTGCCCTCTGTATTTATGGAGAGATCAGAGGGAGCAGCCTGACCTCATGCAATAGCCCACATTTATGTACCAGTTGCAAGAACTCTTGCTCATTCTCCTGCCAAAGCTGCCCCGTGAAGCTGGCAGAGAGAGGCCACTCCAGCAACAACTTTTGGCTACATTCCTGGTGACAGACCACTTTTGGTGGTTGGGTGTTTCAAAAGCAATGGCTCTTCTCAGTCCCCAATGAGTTCTCTAAAACATGTAAGGTGAGCCTTCAGCATCACGTAGATCCTACCATGTACACGTCTCCGAGAGCTACCAACCCTTCTCTCTCTTCAGGGCCAGTGGACAGGGTTGGGCATTTTTGGGTGTAATTTCCCCTATCTGAAGCCTCACTGCAGTGTCACACATTAAGCAAGCAAGGAGAAAGGGGAGCTGAAGGTGGGACATTATTAGCAGCCTGGAAATGAAGTCACTTTTTCCGAGAAACAGCCTTCCTTTGAAGGCTGGCAGATAGGTGGCAATGAAGATTACTTTCCAGAGCTTTAGGTCACAGCAGTGGCCTCCTGGCTTTCTAGCAATGGTCCCCAGCACCCACAGTGAGGAGCTGAGCTTATAACTCTGTTACTGTCGCATTTGCCACAGAGCCAATATCCAGTGCACTTAGTAATGCTCTTGGGTCTTTGATAAAGAGCAACTCCTTTTATTTAGAAAGAGCAATAAGAAACAAAATGCCCTCCCCGAAGCACCAATTTCTACTTGGAGTCACAAAACCTTTTTACAATCAAACCAGTATTCGTTCAAGCGAAGAGGAAGATGAAACTTTGCTAGATATTTTGTTGCATTACAAACCTGACACATGCTCCCTATTCACCCCGGCTCAAGGACTTCTAGAGGATTTCCAATAAATACGGGTCATTTTATGGCTCAGAGTGAAAACCATGTGAAAAACTCTGGCTTTTGCTAATTTAGACCTCCAGCTCAGCAAGTGCATGTGGGTGGCCTTTTGAAGTTTGAGCAGCAGGTCTTCTGCTTGAGCAACGTGGCTTAGTTCTCCCGCAGTCAGTGGCGCTCGGCCAGCCTGCACCATCTGAGGACAAGCCCTCTCACATTTATCCCAGCACAAAATTCCAAGAGGAACTCAAAAAAAAACCACGAAGGCATCTGCGGGGAAAGCTTTGAAAAAGTCTTGTACAAAGTCCAGTCAACTGCAAAGCTTTGCTTCCAGTGTGCGGAGGAGAATGGACTGCACAGTCAGAAAGCCAAAATATTAATGTAAGCTCCCACAACGTGTCTGTCCAAGAAAGACAGCGCTAAAAAAACAAGCGTGGGCACCAGCAAATAAAAGATGGACCTCAGTGTGCTGCTAATAATACCCAGTCATTGGGACCAGGCTAATTTCCTCTCGTATTGCCAGATCCAGACCACAAATAATTAACTTAACTGTAGAAAAGATGCAATCTTTGTTGTTGTTGTTTTAATAAAAAGAATGCATCCAGATCCACAGAGGATGTAAGACTAGTCTGTTTTGTTCTTGCTGAAGATTTTGTCCTTGGTATTTGCTGCTAAGCTAATAAGATGATCACTAGGATGATGGCGGGTAAGAAATGCCACGCGTTATGTTGTGGAAAAGCAAACAGCTGAAGCAAAGGACCTGGTAAATAGAAAGCGGCACATCAGTTGGAGGAAGGACCATTAAGCAGGACTGCGTTAAGCAGCACTTGCTGAACCCCAATGGGCACAGGAAGGCCAAAACCCCTCCTCGAGGCAAAAGCAATGCATGTGACATACAATCATAGAATCACAGAATTGTTAGGGTTGGAAGGGACCTTAAAGATCATCTAGTTCCAACCCCCCTGCCATGGGCAGGGACACCTCCCACTAGATCAGGTTGCTCAGAGCCCCATCCAGCCTGGCCTTAAAAAATTCCAGGGATGGGGCTTCCACTACCTCTCTGGGCAACCTGGGCCAGTGTCTCACTACCCTCATGGTGAAGAACTTCTTCCTAATGTCCAGTCTGAATCGACCCATCTCTAGTTTTAATCCGTTCCCTCTAGTCCTACCATTACCCGACATCCTAAAAAGTCCCTCCCCACCTTTCTTGTAGGCCCCCTGAAGATACTGGTAGGCCACTATGAGGTCTCCTCGGAGCCTTCTTTTCTCCAGACTGAACAGCCCCAACTCTCTCTGTCTGTCCCAGCGTCCACAGGATTTCATCAAGCCCAGCGCCGAGAGGCAGTGCAAGGGCTCACACCTTCCCCCTGCAGCAACCTCCCCCCACAGCTGAGGAGGAGGGTCCCTGGCAGTTGTCCTCCTCCAGGGAAGCAGGAGGATTAAATCTTTTTAAGGGACCCAAGACTCAGAATTTAAACACTGACACCCACAAAATGGGTCTGTTGAGTATGTAGACACCACAGATCTCACCTTCTTCACTTGAGTTGTCTGGCAGGCTACACAGCAGGGTTAAAACAGGAGGATGATGTCTAAGATAGACAAAATGAGTCCTCCTCGGGGTTTTCTCCACTGACTTTAAAAGAAACCAGATGAATAGCCAAGACTGGCCTTTACACAGCAATTCCTACAGCTGTGGAGTCCAGCCTCAGGGTGTCCTTCCCGCAGTGGCCATACCCAGTAAGGGACTGACGCAAACCACGGGTGTTGCTTATCTGCCTTAGCTTATTTGTATAGTTCGGTGCTTCATCCCTTCCAGCCAGGAAAAGTGGCACCATCGAATCAGTACTGACCCCTTGCGCCACCCCTCCAAAGTCGTGTGTCTCTCACACATGATCTGCTGTCAAAAAAAAAAAAAAAAAGTAAAAGAAATGTCACTATTGAGCCGCTGAGTCATAATTCAAACCTGTGCCTCAACACTTAAAACAGCTGAACAAAGTTTTTCCAGTTCCCACTGTTGCCCCAAGAGCTCGTGTCCCAGCTGCTCTGTTCATGCCAGAGTGATTAAACCACCTTAATGAAGACCAGCCCCTCTGATCCCCTCCCTCCAGTCCTCTGGGGAAGCCAAACGAGCAGTATCAGGACAAACCCACGGAAAGACAAGTTGTCATAACAGAAATAAAACCTGCTCTTGTCTCGCCTTAGCACAGCACACCCCCCCCCGACAAGATGCACATGTACACACCTCCATACCGACCTGCCACTACTGCGCTCCAGGGTTCATTTTCAGGCCAAAGAAACATCCCAAGGCGTGGGGTTGCATTTAGCTCTTTAGCTCCTTTTACAGCTACTGAGGAGCTAAAGGCACCTATATCTTCAGCTACATATGGAGCACATGGATTCAGAAAACCTGAATTTTATACCTTTAGGTAGGTAACATGAATATCCTCTTGGGAGAGGCATACTCAGGAGTGGGGGAGACTCCCTGGTGCCCCTTCTTGCACTCCACTCCTGTCCTGCCCAAGGAGAGCCTGAGGGTCTACCCATGTCCAGCCCCTGAACCCCCTGTTCTTGACTGTGATTCACAAGCAAAGGGACCCCAGGTGCTGCAGGGAGTGGGGGCACCCACACAATGCACGTTGGGTAATAAATACCCAGTTTCTAGAGGGTTAAGGGCTGCTGGCAAGTGTACCCTGGGGTGGGCTGTGCAGGGGTAAGCACACCCACTGGGAGGTTACAGGTGGGTACCGGCAGCTGGTGACTTGCTGGTCTCAATAACCATGTTTTAATAAAACCTCTAGGTATTAACCCTTTTAAAGGGGCTCTGGTGCAAACCATGACCCCAAGAGCTGCTGCCTCTGGCTCTAGGTAAATTAATTTTTCCCTCTGCCCCTTCTCCTCGGGAAGATGGCACATGGGCATGTGCAGAGCCAACAGCCAGAGGAGAATGGACCCGCCAGGGGGGTTCAGCATGCAAACCCATGACAGCTGCCAAACCGACCTGATCCCGCCAGCTGGTCTCATTTAATGGGGCAACAGGGGAGTTGCAAGAGGCAGGAAGACAGAGAGGGAAGTAGTTAAGTTGGAATTAATTTGTCACTCCATATTTAACCAACCTCAAAACTATTAAACAAATCTAATAGGAAATATCCCCCAGATTCCAAATACCTCTGTGTTACCTGCTGGGCACCAGCCACGGCGCAGGGCTTCAGCCATCAGGCAAACTGGTACAGAGGAAGGGGGGGGGATTCCCTCCTACCCCATCCCTGGTTTAGTTCGTGCTAGCTTTTACCCTGAGCCTGCAGGACAGTTGATGGAACAGGCATAGAGAGTATCCAGCATCTCAGGTTGAGGTGCTGGAGGTAGCCAAGGGATCCTGCTGCATGGTTATGGGCTTTCCCAGCTCCCGCTGGAAGCAAGCACAGAGGATACTGGAGGCGCTAGGAGCAGTGACTGGCAGCCCAGGAGTCATCTGTGATTTTTCCACCTCCCAAAACCAAAAATTAACCCAACTCTTCAAAAGTTAGTTGCAACTACCACCCTCTGTGCATCTGGAATAAAGAGGGAATCGGGAGATTTAAGGCTCCAGATGGAGTGGAACCATATTTTATTGCCAAAACCACACAAACTCAGCAGTTAGAATACAGAGAGAGGCTAGGGGTGGAAAGCTGGCATAAAAACTAACAAACAAAAAGCAGCTTTTCATTGCAAATAGGTGAATCCAAGCCAACCTCTCCCTCTGCATGGCTTAAAACACTTGGTGACAACGTATTTCTCATTGCAGGATGTTAGTTATTGCCTGAGGTCTGCGCTCTGCTTTTGAGTGCAGAGAATTGCACGGGTATCCTCTCCTGGATGAAGTTAGCCAGGAAGTGGCAAGTATTACAAAGAATTGAGTTTAGCCTGATTACGATAGCCAAGTATATTGGGATGAATTTTGCATAAACATCCTGCCTTCTGAGGATAACCAGCTGGGCATTTTACACTGATACCCCTCAGTACGAAGGGAAGGGAGAAGGGGAAAAGAAGAGAAAGAGAAAGAGAAAGAGAAAGAGAAAGAGAAAGAGAAAGAGAAAGAGAAAGAGAAGACGGGAGGGGAAGGGGAAAAGGGGAAGGGGAAAAGGGGAAGGGGAAAAGGGGAAGGGAAGGGGGAAGGGAAGGGGGAAAAGGGGAAGGGAAGGGGGAAGGGGGAAGGGGGAAGGGGGGAAGGGGGAAGGGGGGAAGGGGGGAAGGGGCGAAGGGGGGAAGGGGCGAAGGGGGGAAGGGGGAAGGGGGGAAGGGGAAGGGGAAGGGGGGAAGGGGGAAAGGGGAGGGAAGGGAAGGGGGAAAGGGGAAGGGAAGGGAAGGGGGAAAGGGGAAGGGAAGGGAAGGGAAGGGAAGGGAAGGGAAGGGAAGGGAAGGGAAGGGAAGGGAAGGGAAGGGAAGGGAAGGGAAGGGAAGGGAAGGGGGAAAGGGGAAGGAAGGGAAGGGAAGGGAAGGGAAGGGAAGGGAAGGGAAGGGAAGGGAAGGGAAGGGAAGGGAAGGGAAGGGAAGGGAAGGGATAGCTGGGTGGAAGGGCTTGCTGGAAAACTGCAGGCACTTTGCATTCGCACTCATCTTTGCCGGGATTAAAGCAACATTCCCCGAGTGTTTCTGCGGGCAATTAACGCTTCCCCGGCATCCCCGCGTTTTCTCCCGGCTTCGCCGGGCGCTGGCCGGGTCCGCGGGGCTCCGCGATGCTGCTCCAGCCGCCGGGCTCCGAGTGCCCTCTGCCGGGGAGGGCCCGGCTGCTCCCCTCCGCCCCTTCCCATCACCGCTTAGCCTTCATCTGTTCCGGTTTTTCAGCCCTGTTCGCCGGGTTGGGGCCGCTCCTTGCCTGGCTTTTTTGGGGTTTCAGTCACAACAATTCCGTGTTTCGCAACCAGGTGGGCTTGTGTAGTTGGTGAGTGGGGGACAGGAGCGGGAAGAGATGTCCCCAGGGCACCAGACCTTGGTGACACCAAACTGATCTCAAACAAAGACAGTAGGCATCTCAAGATAGGAGAATATTAAATTTCTGCTTTCCTATGTAAAGGCAGGAGTGATGAATGACTGACCAATCATTTACTTTACTGTAGTTTCTTCTTTGTTGCTACTGGGTATATAAGACCCAGCTTATTTCTCAAAAGGTATGCTAGCTTTGCGAATTACAGCCCTTTTCTGTGCAGAACTGGAATAAAACAAATATCTCAACTCTGTGTGCCGACTGGTTTTTGCACATTGGGTAAAGAACCCAGATTTGGCACAATACTTAGGGGTTTGCTCCCACCGCAGTGAGCAGGAAGGCAAAAACCAAACCCGGTGACAGCCAGCTAAATGCCCCCGCACTGACCTTTCCCACCTACATGTGTGTCATTTGGCAAAAAGCTGACTTTAAAAGCAGAACAGGAGGGCAGAGCAGTAATGCTGAAATTCTGGAGAGCGTTGCCTCCTTATGAACCAATCTCTAACCTCAGTTCCCCCGCTCCGTGGGAGTAAGAACGTGCTGTTCCCATCCCAGCGAGGTCGCAGAGATTAAATGTTTTGATCAAGGTCACTCCTACAGCACTGGGAAAACAACCCAAGAGCTTTTGCGCTGGCATCTTCCTGTGTCAGAAGCCTTGCAAGCCCACTTTTTTTCCGTTCCTAGAAGCTCAGAGGGATCACTTTTCAATCTAGGGATACTGGTCACGTCTGTTTTGAGGAATATTTTTTAAATAAATGCCCAAATAGGTTTGAGGTATTCAAACTAACATTTCACTAATACCCTAGGGTTTTGTCCATTCTTTTGATAGGAGACAAGAATCTAACAAAGTCTATCCAGGTATCCTAAAAGACTCTATGAGAAGAAGATTGTAGTTATAAGGAAAGCTTGAGCAAAGAGGACAGGTTATTCAGCCCAAGTGTTGCAAACCCTGTGTTACTAATTCCCCTGTACCCAGACACCCACTAAACAGGTCAGAGCAAAGATGTTTCTGCAGGAGATTCATCCACTCCCTCCCGTCATCGGGAGGTTCGGGGCCCGACCCAGCTCCTGCTGAAGTGAATGGGCAAACTCCCTGCTTTTCATGGCACAAGATCAATTCCCGGTTCTGCAGGCAAAACGCCTAAGAGAAACAGCAAGCCTTTTCCCCCTAGATATCAGCGATGCACGCCTCTTCGGTTCGGAGCAGGCAGGTTTGTTCAGGTTTCAAGGTGGGAAAAGAAGCTTTAATGTTTCCTTCTTTCTTCTTTAACTGTTAAAAGGCACAAAACTGCTATAGATCTATCCACACGCACCACTAGCAAAACAGTGGTGGTTGTTTGTTTAAAAGTAACGGCGATGCACAGAGGCCCCTGGAAGGAAGGGAAACCTCAGTGCAAGAATCCTCATTTGACCTTTCTCAGCTGCCACACGTCAGCCCCCTTTTACTGACCGCACGGTCCTCTCTCCATAAACCCCAGCCACATCTGACACCTGCTCAGCATGAAACTCATGTCATAGCTGCCATCCTGTCCCGTAAGGAGCGAATCCCTGTCCCCAGCACGGAGGCTGCTGCCTCAGAGAGGGCATTCAGCAAGAGATGTCTTCTGCTGGTGGAAAACTCTCCTCCTGCTCCAACTGAGAGGGTGTTAGGCGTGAGCAACCCCAAGGCTGGGACCTACATTGGATGGAGAGAGCCCCAACTCCATCCCTTTCCTGCGCACACCTCCTAAAGGAGCACGTCTCACCTCTTTCCTCTCCCAAGGCAGAGCTGCACGGTCCTTCCAGGCCAGACTGGGGCAACAGTGACCCAACTGGTCAAGCCAGCCCCATGGCTTTTCCCTTGCAGCTGGTGGGGAACAGCTGACAAGCTAGCTTTACACCAAGGGATGCTCAGTTTTAAGCAAGAGGAACAAAACAAAATACACCTTGTATGTATGTCCCTTTTATCTAAACGTTCATTCACCATCCTGCAGTGAAGGACCAACTTTAGCATCTCCAACTTATCTCAGCCTGAACCGCCCTGCAGTGATCACTGTGGGAGAGGGCTTGGCATAAAAACAAATGCTTTTTTGCCCAGACAAAATTCTTTTGTTTTCTCACTTCTTAAGGTTAGTTTGTGGTTTTGTTTTGGTTGTTTTAATCTTGTGGGGGGAAAAAAAGAAAAAAAAAGGGATTATTAGGGCTTCAAACTATGTGCCAGCACCTCTGTCGTAATACTCTAAGAACCCTTGAGAGTTTGGTGTCAAGGATTTCATCCAGAGCCACAGTTTTTACTTTCCTGTGTGTTTTCCAGTTGAATAACTCCTTATTTTCATATAGGGAACATCGCAGCAATGCACATGCTTCAAAAATTGCACGGCAGTGTCACATACATTATAGGCTGATTCCAGGTCAGGATCTGCAGGGACCCATGATGAAAGTCTGGTCCAAGGATATGGTGATATGGTTTTCAGAGTGAAAATGACTGAGTTCCCCAAGGTGAAGAAGTCCCTATGTGAATAAAGGATTTTTCTAGGCTCTTCTGTGAGGATCAACCCCTTGACTTCATCAAGTTATTGTTAGATATGGAATAGCTGGATTAGAAATGCTTTCCAAACCTGGTATTTAACCTACAGCATGATTTCCCTTAAACAATGCAGGAATTGCCATTTGAAGGAAGAACACAAATCCATTCCACTGCGATCGTGTTTCCTACAGTGATCCTTAGGAGCTACCTTGGGAAAATGTATGAGAAACAAAGCAAGTGTAAGGCAAGATATGCGTAGCAGCTGGCAGTTTGGGACTTGCACCTGAACCAGACCTCTGCATTAGCAGCTCCTGATTGAGTTGTCTCTCATTAATTCGTCCTTTCCTTTTTTCAATCCTTTTTAGCTTTGGCCTCCACAAGATCCAGAAGCTGGGCGTTCCACAGTTTAATTGCAGAGGGAAGAAAAATTGTTTCCTTATGAGTATTTTAAACCTGCTGACTGATGATTTCATCACTAGACAGTAAACTGTGAGACCATAATGCTTCACTATCCACCTTTTCTACACCATCTATGCTCCTTGACATCTACAGTCTCATCTTAAATTGGAAATCAGCCTATCCTTCCTTCTCTGCACCTTCTCCATCTTTTCTAAACCCTCTTTCAGTGTGGGGAGCAGAAGAGACCACTATCATTGCCATTTTCGTGCCACAGGCAGGCGGTTGGCACAGGCGATGGTAAATGGTTGGGAGTTGCTGGGATCCAAGCAGCATCTCCTCTTGCTGCCAGGCCCATTCCACACCTGGGGCACAGACTTCGAAGGTGCAGAAGAAAGTCCAGCCTTAGAGCTTTTCTGCTGTTCCCATGGGAGCTGGGAAAGTGCAGAATAAATAATAACAACAATTATTCCAGCTGGAAAATATTATTTCTCCTGGCTTCTTTTCTGGCTCAGAAGGAGAGAGCTGGTTGGAATTACATGAAGTATTTGTGATTGAGGAAAACAGCTTTTCAACTGAATAATAACTTTTCTGCAAATGTTTTGAAGTTACTGTTATTGCTTAACACCTAAAATTAAACATCTTCTGTAAAAATAGTTCTTTTTTTCTTTTTTTTCTCACTGAATTCCCCATCCCTCTGTTCCTTTTATTGAAAGCTACGACTCACAAAAGAATAATATGTATTTCCCTGGCTGGTTCAAATCTTTCATAGCAGCAACGCAAGGACTATGCTGGACTGAGGAGCCCCAAAAGCTGGAGTCTGCTGAGAAGAAACACAACTCGGCCCAAACTACTTGACTTGCCTGACTTGGAAAAATCAAGGCCTGATCCCGCTTCCACTGCACACCCCATGGCATATTTTCTCCTGGTTTCAAGAAGAAGTAGGACTTGTTCTGCTTCACAAGGGAAGGCTCAGTTGGGACCTCAGATGGCTCAAAGCTTCTTAGAAAAAGAGGATTAAGACGTCTAAGTACAGTAGACTACCTGTGCTGGCCTTCAAAGGCTCTTTTTGCTCTGTGGCAGCTAGTGCAGATGAGACCTAGCTGGGCTTTGACCAGGTTGGAGCTTCATGGACCACCAAAGCTGCTGTCCTCTGCCCTCCTCTTCTAAGCAAGAGCATCATTTGCCCTGGCAACTGTCCCAATTGTAGCCCCACAAACATACAGACATAGCCCTTTAAATGCTTTATCAGGAATCCCTTTCCTGCTGTTTCGCGCACAGCCTCTGTGCCCGCAGGACGATAAAAGCAGGGTGGGGAAACCCACAGGCTGTTCCTGTGGCCAGGATGCTCCATGCCCATCCATCCCAGCCACACCAACCCCACAGCTCTCTAGTTTCAGAGCTGTGATTCACCAGCTCTGTCTGAATGATTCTGAGTGAGGTTACAAGGTCCAAAAACCACGTACATTCACACCATGATGGCCTGATTCATCACTCTAAGCTTTGGGCAGGCTTGCCTTACATGAAGATACACAGATTTGGGCCTTTCTAATGGCACGGCAAAAGAGAGAAAGATTTGTCCATCAAAGCTTGCCCCAGGCCACACATTTAATGCTGCTCTCCAGAGAGCCTGGCAGATACTAAAGGCACAAACAGTCAAACAGAACAAATGAAAAGATCTTCTGCTGTATAGAAAAATACAAGGGCTTGGCTGCTAAATATTTAATACCGGGAACTCCCCTTCCTTTCTGCTTCCTCCTCTTTGTGCTGTGCTCAGCTCACGATGGTTGCAAAGGGCAGGAGCTGTGGGGCACAGGAGAGCACTTTCCAGCCCTGACACCCACCACGAGGAACCAAACACAATGCAACTGGGAACAGGCTGGATTCAAAAGCCAAGAGGGGTGCTAGTGGAGCAAGAACAGTTGAAAAAAGGCCTTGGGACAGCTGTGCATCTCTGTCTTCCAGAGCTGTGTGCTCTCCATGGGGTCTTTGCCTGTAGACCATAGCAGTATTGGAGCCTGTTCTTCCCAAAATCACTGCAGGGTGCTAGACAGGCAATAGTGTAAAACCTGCCCGGACAAAAGTGGATGGAGAGTAGCAGGACCCCACAGCCAAGCCCCCAAAATATCTCTGTTCATTGGAGAGCAAAACCAAGAAGCTGGAGCTATTGGGAACAGACCTGGGGGCACATTTCCCAAATAAAAGGAAAAATACCAGTTGTTGACAATAGAAATGATTTGTGGAAGTGGTGCTTTCAGGGCAGCTTTATTCTGGGGGGGAGGAAAAATGAAATAACACGTACGTGGTGGCAGCTGGGAGAGTTGTGCTTCAGTGGAGCAGGAATGAAACATCTGACTTTTGGAGGGACTTTTTGTAGTAAAAAGGTTTTCAAGCACTGACCAAGTAGGACTTTTCAGAGGACTCAGCAGAACATATCCATACCTAATACATATTTATGTACATGTATGAATGTTATTTCAGGGGTTTATGTAGTTTGGATCTACTTTCAGACAGAAAAGAAGGATGCAGCCATCCGGGCACAAATAATTCTCATTACAGCTGTGTTGACTGCGCTTCCCAGCACCCTAGAGAGGAAGCAGCATTTCTGCATGGTGGCCATCTGTTCTTCCCACTGTGCCTGAATTTGCACTGGGGGGTGGTGGATCTCAACCAGCCTTTGTCCCATGTCTGTCACCCAACAGCCATCTTTTTATTCTCCCAGATGGGTACTGGCACCCTCCACCTCTCCTTGGACCAAAGGAATAGGGAAGAAGTACAGGGCCAGGAAGAGGACACAGTGGGATGGAGTAAAGGCAGAAGTTGGGGCATTTATGTGACCACGAGCATTTCAATGAGCCCTTTCCCTCATTGCAAGTAAATAAAGAACCGGAGCTCCACTTCCCAAAGCACAGCACCCCCTCTCAGAGAAACTTCCTTGTCCCCTGTGTGTAGAGGAAACTCATGTTTTAAGAAAAAAGAAAGCATTTAAAAAAATCAAAACAGACTCAAGCTACAAATCGAGCTCTTCTCTCAGTTAATATTTAATGTTGCAATTGGGTGGTTTTCAGTGGGGGGAAAGCGCTGGGATTTCTTTGCTACAGATTGACTATGTGAAACTCAGTGTGTCAAAAAAAACAGAAGAGAGAAAAGCAATTTTGTTGAATATTTCAACATCTGGAGCCACTTAGTGGCAGGAAAAAGCAACTTCTTGAGAAGCACTTTTGATCTAGAGCAGTGGTTTTAAACCTTTTTCTATTTGCAGACCCATAAAATTTCTCACTGCATAACAAATATAAGCCTACTGATAATCAGCTCTCCCATTCTCAGTCAACTCTGGAGATCCCTCAGATGTTCAAACGCAGGAGAGGTGAAGCTGTGCTTTCATAGACTTGCACAAGACCGTCTCCTGGACCGCTTCACTTCCCAGCGCAGGGAGCTGGTCACTTCATTACAAGATAATCTGCAAAAACATGATCTCATCTCCCTCGACACGGCTTGTTTTTTTTTCTATGGCTGAGACTGTTGTTATCTGTGGAACTGGTACTTACCAGGCCTGTGCCACCCTGATAAAGCTGCTCAGCTCTGCCCACAAAAAATGGGCGTATTTCTGCCTTTAGAGACTACCTCAGAGCTGCTGCGCACCAGAGAGCTAAGTCAGGCTGTGTGTATCATCATCTCTCTCCTGCTTGCCAGTCTCTGCTGTGCCCAACTTTGCAGGTGCCATACTCATAGAATCATAGAATTGCTGAGGTTGGAAGGGACCTTTAAGATCATCAAGTCCAACCATTAACCTACCCTGACAAAAACCACTTCTAAACCATGTCCCTAAGTACCACATCTACCCTTTTTTTAAACACCTCCAGGGATGGTGAATCCACCACCTCCCTGGGCAGCCTATTCCAATGTTTAATAACCCTTTCAGTGAAAAAATGTTTCCTAATATCCAATCTAAACCTCCACTGACATAACTTGAACCTGTTTCCTCTTGTCCTGTCACTTGTCACCAGGGAGAAGAGGTCAGCCCCCATCTCTCTACAACCTCCTTTCAGGTAGTTGTAGAGGGTGATAAGGTCTCCCCTCAGCCTCCTCTTCTCCAGGCTAAACAACCCCAGTTCCTTCAGTCGTTCCTCATAAGGTTTGTCCTCCAGACCCCTCACCAGCTTTGTAGCCCTTCTCTGGACACGCTCCAACACCTCAATGTTCCAACTCCACTGACCCAGGCTGAGACTGCCTTGGTGGAAACATCTGGGCAAGTCCTGAGGAGTCCATCTGTTGGTGGACCTCTTTCAGTCAGAAGCAGGCCAAGCAAGGGATATGGTTCAATAAGGGGAATAAGGCCTGGAGGCAGAGGATCAAGGCCCCATCCTCGTCTCCTGAGTTTTTCTCGTGCCATGGTGCTTGGACATCACCTCTCCTCCACTCCCAACCCAGGCTTTGGGTTTAGCTCTTGCTCAATTTGACTTGCCTCTTTTCTCTGTACACAAGGTCAATACGCTGCCAAGAAGGAGAGAAGTAGGTCCTCTGAGTTGTACCTCACAGTGACAGGGTAGGGTGAATATGGTTGCAAGTTTTCCTGGGGGAGCCTTTCTTACTTATTTGAACACCAAACCTGCCTTTTTTAATTGGTCAAGGATTTGTTAGCATATCACTGGTAAATCTGCTCAAAGGACTACTAGGAAAGCACACGAAAAACAACTGCTGTGCCCAACAAAGAATAGCATAGATCAGGTCTTTGTTTCCCTCATATTTCTTCTCAGCGCATTTGATTAGTTTGGTTAATTGAACATGTAACACACTCTATTATCATGCACCAGCAAAAGAGGTTTTATGACTCAAACAAATATGGCCATTATTAGCTGTTTCTGACATAACAAACTGGACTATTAGCTTTGGAGAGGCAGTATTTTATGTACGGCTTTTTGGTAAATTGGCTGCTTAATCACTTTTTTTTTTTTTTTCATAAAAAGACCTCTCCTTCAGTGGCTGTCTGAGCGTTCAGTGCGGGACTGCGAGGGGACACAATTCACAGCACTATTAGAAGGCCTGGGTAATACAAACATTTACCCTCATTTTAGATTTATCTCCCACAAGGGTACCATCATGAGTCACTCTAACACCTCCGGCAAGCATGCACCCCTTATACCACCGCAGACCAGCTCCAACCAGGCTTAGGTTCATTTAGTAAGAGACTAACGAAAACTAATTAGCAAATGCACTCAGTGAATGAAACTAAACTCAGCCAGCCCCTATACACATCTCTGTACTGGTCAGCCTTTAAGTACCCCTTGCCTCTCCCCCTCAAAACTGCTCTGGTTTCCATGTTAGACAGTGGTGGCTTCTTTGTCGAAATTTGTACTGGTTTCGCAATGCCAGTACAGTTAAAATTGTGCTGGGATACGTATGGTTCAACAGGGCCTCTCTACGTCCTCCTGGCCCCCTCTGAGTGTCTGGGGTCCACCACATCTTAGTGCCCGCTGGTGATCAAGGAGGAGCAAAGCAAGTTTCTGCTGTGTTTGCACAAGATGATGGGCAGACATCAGCTCTGCTGCTGGGACGGCACTACCCACCCGGGAAAGAGAAAAACCTGCCCTAGAGCATGGCACTTCCGCTCCAAGCACACCACAGAAAGGGGGTTTGTCATAACACTGCCAGTTACACTGACAACAGGAGACAAAAATATCAAGTATTCACTGTGAAAAGCACTTTAGGAAATCTGAAATTCTTCCGCATTCGTTTTAACCTTCATTTCTCTACAGGCTTCCTGTTTGGCCTTGGGTCTATGACATAGGTAAGTGTTGCCTTCATTTGCCATCAGCTCTTTTTTTTTTTATTTATTTGGAAACTGTGATCATCAAAACTGAACTTTTCATGGGAAATGATGAGTTTTGATACCTTTCTTGCTAAAAAGAAAGTTTCAAAACTGCTAAAATGATGCACTGACTTTTTAAAACAGAAATTCACTGTTTCAAACAACTTACATTTTCAGTTACAATAGTTTAAAGCATTCAGCTTGAAATTGTTTTGCCTATTGATTAAAATTAAAATATTTGTTTTCAGATGTTTTGGATTGTGATTTTGGACTTCCCACACAGTTTCAGAATACTTTTTTGTTTAGTACCTAACATTCTTATGGGAGGACAGGTCACTTCTCACTAGTCTGTTCATACCAAGGTACCTGGGTGGCTATGACACGAGAAGTGTGATGTGGTTAGGTGTTGTAATTGCTTCTTATGGCTTTAGCTTCTACAAGTTTGTCAATGACTACGAATTTGCATACCCTAAATGTAGGACAACATTCAGTGCTGCTCTTCACATGCATGTGAATGGAAAAATGCATCTCAAGTACCTCCTGCATTGTGGTCACTCTGAAATTCAGAGCTGGCGGAATAATAAATTATGAATGAATATCTGCATCGTCAGAGCTGCACTGAACTCCACAAGTCATCTTGTAGAGATCCAGAAGAGACTGCTTGCGGATTAAGATGTAACTTAATACAGAGCACAGGATTATTCTCTGTTTCCCAATTAAGTCTCTTCTGAGTGAAGGTGGTTGATGTTTCCACACTTCTGACTGAAGAAGTTTCAGTCCACATTGCTAATTTTGCTTCTTAAGTAGCTAAAACTGTTTCACAGTATTTGCTGGGCAGAGGTGAATTTCCCACACAGTGAGATCTCCTGGCAGCTTTTCAAATTTTGTGCAAAACCCTTCCCTTTCCACATTTGGCCCCACAACTAGTATTTACCACGGAGAGTAAACTCACTAGAAAATAACAGCCTCCATCCTTATTTGCCAAGATTTTGATTTGTGTATACCACCCTGTTATCCAAGGTTAGTTGACCTCAGACAGATCCTTCAGTTGCTGATGTGTAAAAATTGAGGACCACTAGACAGCATAATAACTATGTGAGTACCTGCTATAATTGCTGAAATGCAGGGCAAGAATGAATGCCTGTTACCCTTGTAACATTACTAGAGTCTGAATGATCTCCCAAAAGCATTAACAATCCCCTGTGGATGCTGGTAAGTTTGTGGATAGGGCTCCTTATGCTCTTAAATAAAGAGATCTTGGTTTGATTGGTTCAAGTTCAGACAAAATACAGGTAAGAGATTATAAAGAGGGTGGCAGTAGCTATTTCTCAAGAAGACAATGGATACAGTGCAGGCGCTATTTACAGAGGTACTCAAGAACCAAGGGTATTAGTCAACGCTGGTATGAAAACTAGCGTTATATATACTCTAATGACACTGAGAATATATTAGGTCTGAAGAGGAATTATTTAAATTGGAGCTTAAAAGGTCCAGTTCTGGACTTTCTGTAAGCTGATTCTATATTCTGGTCATCATCAGGTTGATTTTTTTTTTTGCTAAGCTGATGGTTCTCACAAATGTATGATGACAGTTTTGAGGAACCTTCCCCAGTTTCCATCACCACCTTTTGGAAATGCAGATGCTCAACAATATTCTAGAACAGGCTGTTCATATGAGCCCTGGGTGATGATATAGAGGGTCTACATTCATCCTACCCACTGAAAGGCCTTGGTCAAGGTGCATAGGCTAGCAGTCAGTTCACCCTGTGATCATTTTCTTGTCTAATGGAGAAAAGCAACTTCAGAGAGTAATTGAGATCCATACATAGACAGGAACTTAGAGGGACCAATCTCCATCCCCTGTAGAAAGATAGTAAGGCAGCTACGTTCCTAATTAGGAGCTAACTATTTCTCTTTATATGAACTGAGGAATACACCTGAGTGCTGGAGTGACTCCAATCAGGAGCTCAAAGAAGCACAAAGTCTGCAGGACTGAAGGGACTTGTGTTGAGGTCACATGCACAAAGTAGCATGTGAGATTCCAGATGCTTTGAACCATCTTAAAATGATCCTTTAATATTTAATTAAAACAAACAAACTGAAACTTCTTGCAAACATTTCGTGAATATATGCCAGCTTATATTTATTGCCAGAGGAGGTCCCAGACTGGCACTGCCAATGTTGAGCTCCTTCTACTACTGAGCAGTGGGAAAGGACATTTTGACCTCTTGATTACATGTGCATGGGTTCAGGAGCCATGAAGCTAAAAGGCTGTGAACCTCATAAGGCATGAGCTTCTCATCCTCTCTCATCATGTTTATCCATTGCTCCACTGAAGAGATCTCCGAACATCAAAGTGGGAGTCCTCTTCCCTCTACCCACCTTCGCCATGCTGCTGCAGTAACCAGCTGCTGTTTACTCAGGGTTGCTGGCAAAACACAGTCCCTTGAATAAAGAGCTCACCAGTGTATGCACCAGTTCTCTCTGGATTGCACAAAACTCCTGCTATTGTCAGCTTTTGCATAAATCCCTGATCAAGAAAGCACTTGATTACAATAATAAAGTCCTGTCTGTAGCTGCAGAACATCTTCTATGCATTTTTCTGCCCCAGATCATCTCTGCCCTACAACACAACTCAACTCAAAGGTTTCAAATATGCCTCAAACTACACACCCCACTTGTAAAAAAAAAATTAATCCAAGCATTTAGCATGGCAAACCAATTTAACAAATAGTTCATTCATTGCAGTTGAGTCTCACACTTGAGCAGGCAGTGACCCACACTTCCTGTCTCCTGCACTTGCCTTCCCTTATGCAGACAATCAGTAGTTATTCAGTGGAAATATTTAGATCACAAACTCATACTCTAAGCTGCTGGCTCCCAGACTTGCCTAAGTGTATTTTTTTCCCTTTTTCTCAATGCTTGAGTGCTAGTGAGAGATGATAAGCTGGAAATCCTAAACCTCTATATTCTCTTAAACAGAACAAACCTGTTTCATAGACATAGCCCTGAGCAACACCAGTATTTGAAACCTTGGGTTTCTCTTTTCCTCGCTCGATGAAGTCACCTCTAAAGACCAAGGAGAGACACACAGTAACACACCCACACCCCCATTCCATACTACAGGCTCTCTGCCAGCGCTGCCCATAACTGTGTACCTCGTACCACAATGTACTGCGAACCGAAAGGGACAGTCATCCCCAAAACTGCTACAAATAACCCTTTGGCAGCTGGCTTGCCTGAAGCTTGCCGGGGCACAGAGCCGAGCCCGGACGTGACGGGGGAGCGCCCCGCCGGCGGCGGGTTCAGCACCACGGACAGAGCGCGGGGACAGGCCGCTCCCGGGCGGACCGGGGGGTTCAACATCCCACCGCCATCAAATCCGGCCAACGGGGGGACACCAAACAGGCCGAGGCCTAGGGCCAAGCTGTGACAGGTATTTGGACACACCTAGATGAGACAGGGGTAGAAATGGCTGAGAAAAAAAAAAAAAAGGATTTTTGCAGAGGTGGGTTATGCTTTGGAGCTTTTGCACAAATCCAGCTTTGGGGTCCTCAGCACAAGAAGGACATGGACCTGTTGGAGCAGGGCCAGAGGAGGGCCACGAAGACGATCAGAGGGCTGGAGCCCCTCTGCTGTGAGGACAGGCTGAGAGAATTGGGGGGGTTCAGCCTGAAGAAGAGAAGGCTCTGGGGAGACCTTAGAGTCCCTTCCAGTCCCTGAAGGGGGCCTACAGGAAAGCTGGGGAGGGACTCTTGATCAGGGAGTGGAGTGATAGGATGCGGGGTAATGGTTTCAAACTGAAAGAGGGGAGATTTAGGTTAGATATTAGGAAGAAATTCTTTGCTGTGAGGGTGGTGAGCGCCTGGCCCAGGTTGCCCAGAGAAGCTGTGGCTGCCCCATCCCTGGAGGCGTTCAAGGCCAGGTTGGACAGGGCTTGGAGCAACGTGGTCTGGTGGGAGGTGTCCCTGCCCAGGGCAGGGGGGTTGGAACAAGATGATCTTTAAGGTCCCTTCCAACCCAAACCATACTATGATTCATTCTATGCCAGTGGGTTACCAGATGCTTCAGTTAAACAGACTAAATGATCTCCAGCAAAGCTCAGCCTTGACCATTAAAGTGTGGGCGTATGGTAAGGAACAGTCAGTTGAGAGGCAGCACTGCATCAATAAATCATTCACTGATGCTGCAAACCAGAGCTATCTCACCATGTAGAGACCAACAGCAGAAGGATCTGAGTTCCTTCCACTAACAAATTCCTGAGTGCCAACAGAGAAGTTACTATCTATTATTACCTATTTATTTTTGTAGTTGTCTGACAAACAGTAAAAAGGAAGGGCCACTTGTCTTAAAACACAATAAAAAATACCCTTGAAAGAATTTTATTGCCTGTTTCACCCTAAAACATATAAAGGCCCAGAAATGATGGAGTTGGATTAGAAACGAGCAAGTACTATTACAGTAAAACAACGTCCATTAACATGTAACGTCCTCATGGAGGTCAAAAACGTGTGAATGGTGTGGTTTTTGGATAACCGCCATCCTGAGGATGGGCTGCTGGACAGACACTGTAAATTATCTGAAATGCCCGCTTCTACCAACAGGAGCCAACGCTCCCAAAGAGATGGCAGGGCTGTGTTCCTCTCTGTCTTGATATATTTAATACAATGAACGTCAGTAACTGGTTTGACTCGACTGGGCAGGGGAAAGGTAAAATAACTCTCCGGAAGATTATGATCCAATTCCTTTGCAAAAGAAATAAATCTCCATTACTGCCCTGCACCTCTCCTGCAGTTTCCAATTGGCCTCAATGTCAAAAGAACTGCTTTTATGATGGATCTGGGGCATTTATTATGACAACACAAGACATAAACACTGCCCAGCATAAAACAGCTTGAGAGCTCTGCTTTCGAGCTAAACGCAATAAGAGAAGAGAACCTTCCTACACCAGGGAAATGAAGACTGCTTTAGTGGATTATAGTGGGAGCATAATGTTTTCACTACAGAGAATCTCATACCCCTCTCTAGCCCAAAGTTCATGAGGAATACTCTTGCTGTTTCAATTACTCTGAACCCCTCCTTCCCCCAAGAAAATACACACCTCTTGCGCATGGAGGAAAGACCGGAACACAAAGGCAATAACCACCCAGAGCATCGTTTTACAGTATCAGTCTCATCTCTCACGGGAAAAGATTTCAAATGCTGGAGTCCTGCTTTCCAGAGCCCCAAAGTGTCTAAAAGAACATGATTTAGAAAGCATACTACACACACAGCTGCTTACCACTTTGTTACATTTCAACTTATGCCAGTCAGAGTGCTTCCCTGGTCCTCCCCGGTGGTACCTGGATTAGCCCTCTTCACCTCTCCCGTTGTAGTAGAGCTACCATGCAGAAAAGACTCAGACTCTGATGTTGAGTGATCCCGTTAGCAGGGTTTTCCGGCCAAGGAATGAGGGCATTTACTTGTAAGGGGCATGGGCCAGTCTCCTTCCCTAAGACCAGTTCTGCTAGATGGGGCCAGGACCAAGTCTTTCTCCTTCCAGGTGTGTTAGAGGAGCTTTCCTTGCCATCTCTCTCCTTATTTTCTGTATGAGATATTTTCAGCTGGACGAGAGGAGGCCTCTTTCCACCATAAGACTACAATCTGAGGTCTAAGATACTCCTCTGAAAGGATTATGGTGGTCTAATCTTCTCAGGAGAAATATGAAACTTCAAATGGAAATGCCCCAAACAAATGGCCCAGAACCCAGGAATTGCATGTCCAAGGGCAGAGCTCTTCTATGCGCAACTGCCTTTCAAAGGAACACCCAGTTACTGTGGTCTGTCATGCAGAGCCCACTCCTTTTCTCATGGGTTAGACCTACTGCACAAATGTCTCATAGATTAAGTCCTCCGGGAACCGGAGCTTGGAATTTGTGGATCCTGTCCCAGCTTACGTGCATGGCAGCCTTTCAGCTGCAGGGCCCTTCCACACTGTGGGTTTTGCTGCACAGGCAGAAGGAACACTTTCAGGCTCGGTGGGAACATTATAATCACAAACTAAAATTTAGAAGCCCCTAAGGTCAGACTCCAACTAAAGGGGGGGTTTTCAGGATGGCAACTTTATATTTAGAAGCCTGAACTCCACCTACAATATGATTTTTTAATTGGGTCCAGATCTCCAACACCTCTGCAAGCCCAGCCCTTAGCAATAAAAATCCAATTACCCAAGACTGGAAAAAATTTTTACACTGCAGCACACGTATACTATAAAACACACACTCCACCCTTTTGACTCAGTGGCACCTAAATAAGGGCTTCAAGTTACAGTGGGGCAGGTGATTTTCTAAACAAGCTAAGTCTAGGGGTGCTTGATTACTTGGCTGCACACAATCCTGCATGCTAGCTGTCTCTCAGCTGCTTCCTCCTGGAAAGTGCGCTGCTGTATCAAAGCTCTAATCAGACTACGTTGCAGCTCTGTGGAAAGAGACCTGGGAGTCCTGGTGGACAACAGGATGACCATGAGTCAACAATGTGCCCTTGTGGCCAAGAAGGCCAATGGCATCCTGGGGTGCATCAAGAAGAGTGAGGCCAGCAAGCCAAGGGAGGTCATCCTCCCCCTCTACTCTGCCTTGGTGAGGCCACACCTGGAGTACTGGGTCCAGTTCTGTGCTCCCAGGTTCAAGAGGGACAGGGAACTGCTGGAGAGGGTGCAGCAGAGGGCTACAAAGATGATTAGGGGACTGGAACACCTCTCTTATGAGGAAAGGCTGAGGGATTTGGGTCTCTTCAGTCTGGAAAAAAGACGACTGAGGGGGGATCTTATCAACACTTATAAATACTTAAAGGGTGGATGTCAGGAGGATGGGGCCAGGCTCTTTTCAGTGGTGCCTGGTGACAGGACAAGAGGCAATGGGCACAAACTTGACCATAGGAAGTTCCACCTAAACATGAGGAGGAACTTCTTTACCCTGAGGGTGGCAGAGCCCTGGCACAGGCTGCCCAGAGAGGTGGTGGAGTCTCCAACTCTGGAGACATTCAAAACCCGCCTGGACGTGTTCCTGTGTAACCTGCTCTAGGTGACCCTGCTGTGGCAAGGGGGTTGGACTAGATGATCTCCAGAGGTCCCTTCCAACCCTATGGTTCTATGGTTCTATGGTACGTTGCCCTGGGCAGTCATGAGGTCAGCATCTAGCTCCAAGCCCAGGAGATCAACGCATCCAGACTGACGCATTTCCCCTCTCGTGCCAAATGCTACTTTTCTTTTTTTTTTTCTTTTTTGCCTTTTGCAACAGAAGGTGGAAGATGAAACGCAGAGATGGGAGAGAAATTGGAAATTGCTAATGTCTAATTTCAGCTTGATAATTTGCTTTGGCCTTTGGGGTGTTAAAATTATAACACTTTCAGACTGTATTAAAAAAGGCATCAACTCTTTGATTGACAACTTTCTTAATAACTTTTTTTCTTTTCAGAAAGCATTATATTTAGTTGATTTTCAAATGAAGTCGATTACTGCTTCTATCTTTAAGATCAGATGTTCTCTTACTCATGCAGGGGAGAAAAAGACACCATTTATATGTACTTTCTGTCCAGGTTTGGTAACCAATGATACAAAACAGCAAGGAAGCATGTCATGCCTAATCACCCAAGATGATGGGATCAAAACATTTGGGCTACCTTTTCTTCATACATCAAACCCCATGCTGCCAACGCATTTCTTCAGTGAAAGACCTCAGAAGTTGGACCAACCAACCAGGCACCTCCATATCACAAAGGTCCCTTTGTCATTTCAAGTGACACAGCCAGACCTCTGTCTGAAACGGTTTTCTTTGCTGCTGTAACAACTAACACCTATGAATCCTGCAGCTAAGCCAGAGATTGCCGACACATGGAGTGCTCTCCACATTTTTTGTCTGCTCTCAATATGTGACAGGGCTTTGTACCAGCCACTTTCACTAGGGCTGCTTGAAGGATTTCCCCAGAGATTATTTTTTCTTCTAAGAAAGGGATGGTTTAATTTCATTAAGCCACTTCACAAGACTGTGAATTCACTTCATTTTTCCATGGGAAATCACCCAAGCATTTTGCTCTGGTAAACTCAAAATGCCTTGTCTGGACTTTGATATCACAGCAAGGCAAGTACGCAGAAAGAATGAAATCCAATTTTTTTTTTTTTTTAAACTATATCAAAACTAAATATTTTGACTACACTCAAATGAAATATCACAATACTATCAAAACTCAGTAGCTCAGGAATATGTTGACTTTTTTTTTTTTTTTTTTTTAAAAAAAAGCCTGATCAAACAAAATTCCAGTTTTTCAATCCCAGTTCAGGCCACAAGAAAATCCTGCTATCCCCCAGGGAGCTGCATGGCTTATGCTAAGGCACTCGGAGAAGACTCTGAGCTCCACCCATCTGGGAAGGCATCAAATCACAACTCCTCAATCCCTGAATGAGGGCTCTAAGCATTAGGCATTTATGGGCTGAGCCCAAGAAGCAACCACAGTAATGCACCCTTCCAAGGCAGGAACTGAATGGAGGCAATTTTTTTTGAAAACTGCTTTCAAGCAGCTCTCAGGCACAGAGGGAGTTTATTCTGGCATCATAAAATCATAGAATGGTTTGGGTTGGAAGGGACCTTAAAGATCACCCAGTGCCACCCCCTGCCCTGGGCAGGGACACCTCCCACCAGACCAGGTTGCTCAAAGCCCTGTCCAACCTGGCCTTGAACATCTCCAGGGATGATTTTCCACTGAACACATGCCTTCTCTGAGGTTAGTTCTCTCCTAGCGGCACCACAGAAAACCTAACATCCTACCCTGAGAGCTGCGCAAGAGGATTCTCACCAGGGCAAAGAAAAAACTTGGTTTGTAGGGACCAATCATTTCCCACACTCCCAAACTCCCTCCAAAGATGGGTTGAGGCCACCACCCCTCCTCAAAGCAATTTGTGAAGCAGAGCTCAGTGGCCAGCATCCCCCTCTACCCGCAGCGTTTGCAGTCAATGCCACAGGTGAAAGGATGGGGGTCTGCAGCCATATCAATTTGCAATCAGACTCTGCAGCGCAGTCCCTCTCTGCGGCCCTTTGTTTTACTTTCCAGTAATGGTATCTGATTGGGAACAGGCAGGGCAGCACCTAGGATTAAGGGGGCCCATATTAGCTGTTCCCTTCCCCTGCTGTTTCAGTGGGGTTTGGAGCAGGTGCCTCGGACTGCATTCCTGCAGGCTCTTGCCTGGCCGCCAGCCAGTCTGAGGACAGCTCGGAGCAGCTGTCTGGTCCGATGGGAGGGCCTGGACATTTGAGTGTGAGGCCACATGTCACCAGGAAGGGCAAACACCGCCATTGCCTTCACTCTAATCTGGGATAATTCCCTCTTAGAAACATGATCAGGCTTGTATACCCCTGGCGTCAAGATCCTGGGTGAACCCAGGTGGGGAAGGCTACTTTTTTTCCTGTCTTTGTTAAATTATGATGGGGTGATGTATGTTTTCTTTTCTTCTTCTTAGCAGCCAGGCTGGTAAGAAAACAGATGACAAAAGTCCATGAAACATTCCAGTTTGTTCTGTTTTCCCAGCACCTCAGATGAAGAAGCTTGAAAGCATCTGAGCACCTGGTGTGGACACTTGTGTACACAAGTGCCTTCTCCTGAGCAGAAACATGGACAGGAGAGAAGAAATGCCACTTTTTAGCGCATGTTTCTCAGTTCACTCACATGAGGCTCATTTCTAGCCTTACCACCTCTGTGGATGCTATGGGGAATTTTGCAGCTGATGAGAGGGGACAAGAGAAAAAAAACAGACCTAAAGTCAAAATTTAACCTCCCTTGAAAGTGTTGGAAGCTGATAGGAAGCCATTTGGTCTACTAGATCTGAAATGATGTTTGTACACACATGAACCTTTTTTAAAAGTGAGTTATCTAACTGGTGCACCAGAGCCATGAGTTAACGCTCAAGCATCACAATGCTTTGAATAGGGTACGTGTAAAATACCTCCTTTAGTCTAACCACAAGTCAGGGACTGACACGGGAATCAATAGCAAAGATCCTGGTGTGTTATAAAGGAGGTCAAATTAGATGACCACAGTGGTCTCTTCAGCTTCAAATTCTATTAGAGGATGTGAAAGGGAGAACATGAGTAGCAATTACAGAGAGAAACAGTGTGTTTACCCTACTTTTGCCTCTGCAAATGCAAAGAACTTAAAAAAAAATAATAAAAATCAGCTAGTGCACCAGTATACCAACTTTAAGTGCTAGCCATGCAAATATCATTCCCTCTAGGAGACAAACCAGCCACAGTGGAAAAGCTACATAATTCCTCTAAGGTCAAAACCAAGTCTAGTGTCAAGGTCTTTATCCATCAAGGCTCTTAAAACTGCTCTCCTGTTACAGGGTTGGGAAAGGAGTGCAGGCTAAGAAGTTAAGACAGGGAAAACCCAAGTCGTGTGTCCCATTTGTGAAATCCAGGACAAAATAGTATCACAAAGAAAGTTTTCAGGACACATAGGCAGGGCCCTATATTCCAGACATTACATTAGTTTGGCACTAAACTCAACAGTGTTTACTCCATAGTCTGCAGATGACTTCTGACCAAAGCAAGGACAGCTGCTTTCTTCTTTTTGAAAATAGGAAACACCAAAAGGCCAGTGTCGTTTTTCATGTAAGAAATTTTTGTAGCTGCTAGGTACAAAAAAGCTGGAGAGGAGGAGTGCAACCATGGAGCTGAGTGTTGTCCCCGAAAATTTCTCTGGTAAGATATCAATGTTTTGAGAATGCTTAATCAAGAAAACAAAAGGCAGGCGGCATTCCTTCTGCACCTCTCAACTTTGACCCCCAAACAGTGAAAATCTGTCATTGCAGAACCAAAGAAATGTTGTTTGGAAGATTTCTAGTCTTACCTCCCTCCTCAAAGCAATGCCAACAGCAGAGCACGTCAACCATGACCTCATGTAGCCAAATCTAGGGGTCAAACAGTTAAATCTTCAAGGAGGGGCAGTCCGCTACTTCTCTAAGTACCAGTTAGTACCACTTCCAGCCTGCACTACCCAGTGATTTCCCGTCTCCCCCCCAAATATCCATTCTGATGTTTGGAACTATCATTTTCTGGCATTACCCCTTGTCACATCATGTCCCATTACCGAGTGAAGAGCTTGGCTCCGACATCCTTAATCCTGCCCTTGCAGTAGTTGCAGACTGGTATTAGATTGCCCTTCAGTAGTCGCCAGCAGATCACTGGCAGATAAACATACACTGGTGTTACAACCTGAGTGCTTGTTGTCAATTTGTTCCCAATGCCTACAAGACAATAAGCACCATCATTTCCCTCTGGCTTTCTTGCTGAGAGGATGATGGTAATGATCTGCACGTCGCTATTGCAAACAAGATATGGATGGGTTTGGGTCCCAATGTGCAAGAAGTCACTTGACGCGTTATGAGCCTCTGAAATTATTGCGCTGCTTTGGACGCTAGAAGCAGACACACCTGCTCTACACCAAAGCTGGCCTGGGATCCCAGGAAATTGGACCCTGGGCCAGGGGCTACAACAGGCTGCCTGCTGTGCCAGCTCTGGTGGGTTGAAGCTTTTCATCTTCCTGAGCTGGGGGAGATGAGGTCTCTGTAATACCTCTGCAATAGAAACCGCTATAACAACCCACAGGGGTTGATCGTGTTTCCTCCTCCTCCAGATCACCTTCCTAGCGACCTGATCCAGCTACGTCTTCCTCCTTTTCACATGCCAATTTTCTCTCCCCCTTGCTCTCTTCCCATATCATAATATATTCCTTTCCCTGCCCTCTGCATAGAGTCTTTCTTACATCAAGCAGCCTTGCTGCATTTATTACATTTTTGGGGAGCAAGGGAGGAGTGCTGCGCGACGCGGCAGCCTGAAAGATGGCAATTAAAAAAAATAATAAATAAACCAGGATACCATAAAGTTATCAACACCAGCAAAGTGAAGAGCAAAAAAAAGGCAGCAATTTCCATCCTCCTCTGACGGCGTTCATTATGTATTCACCACACAGAAATTTTCACAAACTTTCTTTCAAATGGACCTGTTTAAATGTATAAAATGTGTAGCGGATTAGGTGATTCTTTAACCAGGCTCCCAATGGGACTTACTTAAGTGGAAACAGCTCTTTAGAGGAACATCCTGAAATTTGTTTTGACTTATCTCCTGAGCTGTCTAGAGATTTATATCGTCACTGTTAGATGTGGTCTCCTAACTGTGCCTGCAGCTTAAAATAGCATAGGAAATGGGTTTCTAAAAGGCTGTTAAGTAACAGAAATGCTAGCAAGAAAAAAAAAAAAAGTTAATTTTTCTATTCCTCTCCAAATGGGAGAAAATGTTATTGACCTGTTCAAACTCAAAAGAAATTTTCTCACAAGTTTAAAGAACTTGTTGTTTGAGCGGATTACATTACCCAGATTGTCTCCTGTGGGAGACCTGATCACTTATTGTCTTTGAGAGCTATTGCTTTTCCAGTACATGCTCATGTCATCCCCTTTGAAACTGCCATAGAATAATTAAGACCATCCAAAAATGTTCTATTTCCCAGAAAACTGGGCTTCTGGACAACAACAAATATTCAGTAAGAAAATGCAAGGGTTTTTTTGAAGTACTTTCTTTAAAAAATGGAATGCTCCCAACTAAAAATAAGGCTCGTTTTTCATCCTAAAGCCCAGAGATTTCTCTTTTGAAATGCTACTACACTGGTTCGCAACAGGAAATATTCAGGCGTCTCCTATGTTTTGGGCTAATTCTGCAGTCATATGTCATGCCTTGAAATGCATTTCTGCGATGATGCTTTCCCCCACCAAAAGACCGTGATGTGATATGGGAGATGCAGTTCAAACTCCACCTGGTATCTAAAGAAGAGAGTAGGAAGCAGCCGGAATGCACTTCCCATAAAAGTACCATGGGAGCCCAAAGTGTTAACGGGGGTAGCGGAGGTGATGGATTTTCTTACCAGACCTCACTACTGTTAATAACCAGAATAATTAGCAAGCGCCAAAGAGGCAAGAGGCACCTGAATGGGTATCAGTTAGGCTCAGTTTAGGTCATTTCCCCATCTGTAACACTAGGTTGGATGTATTGCTTTTTCCTAACTTTTGTCTGCCTTGTCTCCTTAGACACCTCCTTCAGGCTGTCTGCTGGGTGCAGGGGCAGGGTGCACATCCCTAGGGTCTATTGCCCTTTAGGTGCTCCCCACAGACATGAAATTGGTGGAAGTAGAGAGCAATACTGTGAATTCTGACTCTGTGAAATACCTCAATGACGAATGGCTTGTAGCAGACCAGCTACAAGGGTCAAAGCTCTAAATTTGAGTGAAATTACAGAAATAATGAGTGGCCAGCAGGAGTAGGGAAGTGATCGTGCTTGTGTTCAGTTCTGGGCCCCTCTGTACAAGAGGGACATTGAAGTGCTGGAGTGGGTCCAGAGGAGAGCTACCAAGCTGGTGAGGGGTCTGGAGACCAAGTCGTGAGGAGAGGCTGAGGGAACTGGGCATGTTTAGTTTGGAGAAGAGGAGGCTGAGGGGAGACCTCATTGCCCTCTACAACTACCTGAAAGGAGGCTGGAGAGAGGAGGGTGTTGGCCTCTTCTCCCAGGTGAATAATGACAGGACCAGAGGAAATGGTCTGAAGCTGCAGCAGGGGAGGTTTAGATTAGATATTAGGAAGAATTACTCTACAGAAAGAGTGGTCAGGCACTGGAACAGCCTGCCCAGGGAGGTGGTTGCATCACCATCCCTAGAGGTATTTAAGAAACGTGTAGATTTGGCACTTCAGGGCATGCTCTAGTGACAGAGATTGTAGGGGTTTTTTTTTGTGTGTGTATGGTCGGACTCAATGATCTCAAAGGTCCCTTCCAACCATGAAGATTCTATGATTCTAGTTAAAGGTAATCTGCCTCAGAGGCATGATGCCTCCTGGAGACCCCCTGGCAAGCTGGAAGAGAGGCACCAAAGCTAAACCTTACCTCTTCACCTGAGATGCAGCCCCGGATGCCTTCCCTTTCCCTCCCCTTGCACTGGTTCACTTGTACCAGCTCTTAATGGTCTGGAGCCCCAGCTGTGCCCAAAGCATCTCCTCCTTCACAGTTCAGTGTTGTGGTATGGACACAGTCCTCACGCCCTCGGAGGAAACACTGCCGCCTCCCATGTTAGACCCCTGTGTGGCCTTTATGTTCAGCTTCCTGTACAGAAATAATTTAGAGAAGACCTTGGCTCTCTCCTTGCACCATTGGGCACTGGGGCAGAACCCAGATGTACACTCTTTCCACCGTATTAAGCATCCGTGTGCTTTGGTGCCAAGGCAATAGCACAACGGACAGTCACTCATCTCATTCAGGACCCTAACAAATCCCACTGGTACCCAGAGTCCCACTGTCCATGTCACACCATCTGCCAGCTCCCACAGAGCCCTTACAACAGCCACCTCCTTCAGGCAGAGACCACATCTACCCGAGGATGGGCACATGGCCCTCCAAAAGCTACTGGTGTCAGACTGAAAGCTGTGGCAAGGATAAATCACATGAAGGGGCGTCAAACCATCTCATCAGTTCAAAGTCTGTTCCCTGTTTTCAAACGGGGCCAACGCACACAAGACGATTTTCAACTGACACAGCTGTATTATTCAAGAGCGGCATCTATATCGACAAGTAATTTGGTGCAATGGGGCAGAGTGGAGCATCTGCACACCTGGTACTGACGCTGGACCATCTCCTCTACATGCATCACGAGGGGATTGGCTTTGCACAAGGTTTAGTCTGGTCCCCTAGAATAAACATCCTGACTGCGCTTGTGGTCCAGAGCTGTTGGAAAAATCAGTCTTTGATTTGGACCATTGCATCTCCATCAGGGGATGAAGAGCATCTGGAGCACACCTGGAGCCAAACCAGGGATTCGCTTCAAAATTGCACTCCTCCTCTGAACCAAAATACTCATCTATTCACAAACAAAAAAACCCTAGGCATCTAATCCAAAGCAGTTGCCAAGGCGCCATTTATAGTCACCGGAGGAAGAAGACTTTCACAGGGTGACATTAAGAAAGCTTACTTTTTAAAAGGGTACTTCAATGCTTCAGTAAAGCTGCCTGGAAGTTTTTTGAAGATTTGACTAGAAAATGCCAATTAATCTGTTTCATCAAAAAAACCTACTTTTCCTGGGAAAGCATCTGTTTTGATGTTGGGTTTTTTGTTGTTTTAAGTTTTTTTTTAAATTTAAAAAAAAAAAAAAAGAAGAGACAGAAGTTATAAGCAAAAGAAGAATCCAGTTCGCTGGTTTTCAATTACTTTGAAATTTAAGCTAATTGGAGCAAAATAAATCTTTTAAAAATAAGAAACACTCAAAACCAAAATGAAACATGACCTTTCTGGGGATTTGCGTCTTCAGAAGGAAAAGCGCACTTTCTGAGCTGTCATCTATACTGTGGGTAAAAAGAAAAAAAATAAAAATAAAGGAGCTGTATTTTTTTTTTTAACTATTCTTAGGAAAATAGTAACAATCCACAGACTCTACTTGACGGCTCTTTGGCATCCCCAAGCCCCTTTAGGCAGAATATTGGGCTCTGACTGAATCATCTGGAGCTCAGCTCCTGGCGTGGTGAGCGCCCGACGGACTCCGTTATCTCAGACCTCCGCCCTCATCTTGTAACGCGGTGCCTCTGCAGAACCCGGCTCCCAAAGTTCCCAGCAACATCCCGGAGCATCTCTGCTCGTGTTCAGATGTTCAAAATAAACAAACAGATAAATAAACCCCAAATGGCCCCACCTCGTGCCGCTGCCTCCCCTTTCCCTCAGCCATCCGCACGCCCTCCGAGTGCTGCTCCACAGAGATAAGCCCCTGGCATTTTCCCTCCCAGCCTCCAATCAGCCATTATCATAAGAAAGTGCAAAGCATCTATCAGCCGCGCAGCCCAGTGATTTATGTTCAAAGTTAGGATTATCTGTTCTGCTCAAATCCCTTCAAACAGGAAACTGGATAAAAGAGAATCGCGCTCCACAGATAAAATTGGAATATAGGTTCGTGCAACAGAATGACAGGCAGGTTTTTATCTCAGAATGGTTCCAACCACCTCATTTTGTCAGGAATTGTTCGTTATCCGCAGCCGGGGACTCACGGCACGACCTTAATGACATTCTTGCATCTTCTGCCCCGCTGCACTGTGCGCTGGGCAGGGTCTGCGGAGCTCCTTCCCAGGGAAGAGGTAATAACCCAGCAGTAATGTGGGAGCTAAAGCATGAAACCAAACCTCCCAGGGCACGGTGCCAGGTAGGGGAGCTCCCTCCGGGCCATCCCTGCTCCCTGACTGTGCAGCAATAGGCGCTTCTGCCCCTTGTAACGACCAACAGGTCTCATCATTACTCTGCCTCCGCCCTAATGTCCATGGTTTTGCTCTATTCATTAAGAGGAGTGGAAAAAACATAATAAATAAATCTGTTGAGGCAACGCACAAACAAACATCAACCCGAGCCGGTCAATTTATCAAAAAGAAAAACAAGTTTCCAGTGTCGGCTCTTTTTGACTACATCTTTTCCAGCATACCAGGACACAGGACTCAGTAATTTATTACCTCCGTCTGACGAATAACTTCTCTATCCTGTAACCATTACGCTTCATCTCTCTTTATTCTGCTTAATTAGACGCTATTATTGGTGGCACAGTAATGAGACTTTTGCAAGCAGGATCACAACGGGCTAAGGTAGAATGCTTTCTTAATACAGTAGAAACCTTTCTGACAAGACAGCCATTCATTACGACTGCAAAGCGAGGCACAAAGGCACTTTGTTGGGCTTTTAATTGATTGCTACTTTTTCTGCCTCGCTTGGACTACCTAGTTGGATTCACAGGCAACAGGGGGTGGTTTAAGAAGTAGCAGAAAGAGAGAGAAGAGCAGATGACCACTCTGAATGGAAAGGAGGAATAGGAGAACTCAGCCCACTGAAAGCGTCCTTTGGGGTCACTGCTGAGATATGGGGGGTTCCTGCTGCCTGCACAACACCATGGCTGATTCACCACCACCTGCTGAGACAGGAGCAGGCAGAAGAGATGCTGGGTTAATGCTGGGACACTTCACCAGCTCAGATAGTTTTCTTGTCATGTGAGGTTACATTTTTCCTTCCCCTCCAGACATCGAAGAACCATGATTCTGTCCAAAACATTTACACAATTTGAGGGGTTTTTGATACTTTTGAGAATGTCCCAATTAACCACCCCCTGCCTTCTTTTCCCCTATGGAAAACACCCAAGTACGGATAAATCTTTCTGACAATTGAGAGGCACTCAAACTCTGTAGGGATATAAAGGTATCATGGCCAAAAAATGGGTTCTGGCAGCTGATGTGTCTTTTCATGGAGGACTGGAGGCCCGTCAAGGAGAGGGGACTGAGAAAACGCCAGACTGGTGGTAGCATGGTTTTCAGCAAAGAAAGGAGACTAGCTGTTGTGATCCTGGACCAGACAGACATATGAGGACAACATGAAAACTCTTTCGAAAGAAGTGTTCAAGAAAAAGGTAGAGTGATCATCAGAGAGACACGAGGCCTGGCCCCGTCCTGGAGCTGGGGGATGGACCAGCTGCTCCCCTCTGGCCCCACAGATCACTGTCTCTGTGGTCCCCTGCAGCACCACCACGAGGAGGAACGGTGGTGATGAAGAAGGGATGGTTTGCAAGAGATGTCCCCAGACTTGGTGAGGGAAGTGCTGAGATGGTGACAGAGATGGAGCTAGAGGACCTGCATCAGCAGGAGATCAGGCAGAACAGGCAGAAAAAGCCTGTTTGGCAAAGCCAGGACAGTACACAAGGCAGAAGTCACTCTCACCACCGGCTAAATTGGTGAACTGGCACCAACCCAAGCAGTGATCGAGTGACTGTGAGTACTGCTGACCCCCTCCCCCGCCAACCCCCACGTATACGCTGAGCATGACATCTACGGTATGGAATATTCCGTTGGCCATTCTATCATTCTCTCTATACTCCTTCTTCGCTTCTATGGGAAGCTGAAAAAATTTCCTTAAAAACATAAGCATCACCTGGCAACAACTAAAACAATACGTATTATTGACATTCCTTTCATACCAAATCTGAAAACACAGCAACCACTAGAAAGAAAACCAACTCTATCCCAGCTGAAACCAGGACAGAAGTCCACATCTGCTTCTATTGTTTTTAATAATATTTTAAATATAAATAATGTTAATGTTATTCTTTATCATTTGACGTATTCAAGACAAGATTATGTTGAGTGAGGCTGTGAGGCAGCCAGCTTTGAGTGAACTAAGCTGACAGGACAAGTTCAGGGCAACATGGTGTTATAAATTATGTTGCACTATTTTGCACTGGCAAAATAGAAGAAGCAATTCTGGATCCAAAGCAGAGCTGTCTGCAGCTGGGACTGTTTCTCATTTACTCCAGGATGAGGAGCCCATCGGGATGAAAGAAAGGGCCATGAAGACCTTTCCTTACCTTTCCTCATTTACTCAGAGGCTTCGTCTAAAGATTCACAAAGGGCAGGAGATTAATCGTACCAGCTGCCATCTCTGTCGTGTATAACCACAGAATTAGGACCTTTCAGCTCTTTCTCTCCAGTGCCTTACACAGCTTTGTGAGATTTATAGTCTGCCAGCCCTAGGAATCTTGAGGTTTTGTTCTCCCTGACCCTCTCTCACTGGCCTCCCCTTCATCTTGGATCTGATTCCTACATTAGATACCTCTTTGTCCATTTTATCTGAGAACTGCCCGTTTTCCACCCCAAAACTCCCACAGGCTGTATCCAGCTACTGCTCACTTTGCTCCTGGCATCTCCATCAGGATGGTCCAGCTGGGTCCCCTTGGTCCCAGAGCAAGCTCTCCAGCCTTGGGCACATAAACAGGGGCCAGTGCACAGACCCCAGAGCCAGTGAGCACCCTCTGCCCCATAGTTTAGACACATACTATGTGAGAGCAGAGCTGAATACACAACTCAAGCCTCAGAGCTCCCTCGGCCACTCTTCAACTTCCAGAAATTGAAGGGGAGATGAGACGGCCCATGACGGTGGGTGAGGGCATGGCCAGGGTGGCAGATTGGGCCTCAGCCAGAGAAGTGCCCCTCTGACTCTCCTGCATTCCCCGGTAGAAGCTGCTGCACCACATCCTTGGGGCTCTGGAAAGACATGGTTGTCCCAAAGGTCTCTCCTATCCTAGGAAACTCCTGCTGAGCAGAGCCACGTTCTCTTCAGGGCTCCCCGTCCCCATCTCTTCAGGGCCGGTCCTCCATCCCTGCTCCTCCCAAGCAGGTTATGGACATGCCTGGCACCAGCTGCACAACCCAGACAGCCTCCCAGGGGAAGGATGTGACCAGTTAGCACCAGTCCCTGCCCATCAGGGGACTGACCTGCTTGCCACATGCCTGGGAATGCACGAGGACAGCACAAGAAACAGCTCCTGCCGGGCTGGCAACCTTGGTGCAGGTACAGCAGACCCTGGCCATCCCGGCTACGACTAATTCTTGTTTCCCAAGGTTGAGACAGAGACAAGTTTTCTTGCTCTCAGGTTAGACAAACAACCCACAAGAAAGAAAGGATGATTCTTAAGCTCTGGGGCAGGCTTTTTCCTGGTGCAAAGCACTCTTGATCCTGGGTGCTGTCACAGAGAGGAAAGCATCAGAGAAAGGAATCACCCAGCCCAATGCACAGCTTTATTCTGTTGTTAATCTGAGCTGCAGCGGCTTGTCTGGACCCAATCTATGAGCCTCGTGGGTAAACAACCATTGTTCTGAAGCAGCCCCAAGAAGAACCAGGAGCTCCGGTGCTGAGGTGCTGCACATTGCATCTTGTGAAGGCAGCGGTGACCCTTTCCACCAAGTTTTGGTACCAGCCCTGGAGACACCACCTGCAACGCAGAGCTGCGTTCAACCCAGTGTGTTGAACGTAACCGTCTCCTCGAGCTGCAGCCACTGCAATGGAAAAACACCCCTCTCCAAGGGCATTAGACAAAATGATCAAATTTCCAGCTCTCTGCTGCTGCTCCTGCTCCTTGCTCTGACATCCCACACCACAGCCATGCAAGAATACATCCCAGAGCAGGTCTGGCAGGAGCAGACCACCAGTGCAGCTTCAACACCAAAGTTCATGCATGCCGGCATGGGCAATGCAGGTATTTCTGCAATGTCTGGGCCTCCGTGGGGTTTTCTTTTGAAGCCAACAGGTCTGCTATTGCACCATGGCGCAGATGAAGGGTGAACCTGTCTGACGTAGATGTCAGGTGTGAAGGCTTCCTGATGGCTGCAAGGAAGAGGGTTATACATTAAACCTTCACAAGGTTTAATGTATTAAGGACTGCATTAAGAGCCTGACTTAAAACAGTAAGAGACAGAGGAAAAAAAAAAAAACAGGTGAAAAAAATCACGACTGGCACTTCTCACCCTAAATCATGGTGCTGGCAATATCAAATGAGCCATGGGAGTGAAGACCAGAGTTGTAAAATGGGATTCCTGTAGTAAATCCTGTAGTAAATCTGAATTTCCAGGTTATGCAATTTTTACATCTCTATCTAATCCATCTCCATCTCGCCCTATCATAACTATCTCAGCAGCCCCTAATAGCTCCCCACTCTTCCAGCCATTACCGCTATCATGTACAATTCCATTTCTTTACCATTCATTAACACCTATTCACGCCCCTCCTGGAGCAACACACCCACGGTGAAACCAGTGGCATTACCCTGCTGCGAAGGGGAGCAGCCACCGCGTTTCTAGGGTCTGGGTTGGAAGGGACCTTTCAGATCATCGAGTCCAACCATCATCCCAACGCTGCCAAAACCACCACTAACCCATGTCCCTCAGCACCATGTCTGTCTGGCTTTTAAATACTTCCAGGGATGGTGACTCCACCACTTTCCTGGGCAGCCTGTTCCAATGCTTGACAACCTTTTTGGTGTTCACTCAATGCCCTGGGCTGGAAACCCGCTCTCATGTAGCACGTATATAGACTCGTAACACAAAATGGCCTTTAAAGAGGATTATGTTGTACTTCCCTGAAGCTATCTTGCACTATAGGAGAGATGTAATTTGATCTAAGGCTGAAGCATCCAAAGGACTTTGATGACTGAAGTAGGATGCCACCCCCAGCAGCTTGAAGAACTGCCCTTGGAAATCCACACTGGACAGTAATGAAAACTCTCCCATTTCTGACCGGTCTTCCAACCTCTCCCAGGCTGCTTCTCCACTGCTTGTTCACCATCAGTGCAGACCACAGGGCAAGCTCAGACACAAAACATGCAGCAGTGCTCAGTTCTGTGGCTGAGATGGCTCTGTGCTCCTCTGGAGAATGGTCCTACAGCTCAGGACCTTCAGGTATGGATGAACAACCTGGTCTGAGCATGACCCAGGGCTTGGGCAAAATCAGCACAGTAATGTAGACCAGCCTTGCAGTGAGCTCCCTCTGCTTGGTATGTGCATGCCCTGCCAGAGAGTCCAGGGTTTCAGCTGCTGGGTCTTGGCCCAGACAGCTTGCCTTGTGTCATGGACAATGCACACAGGGAAGCTGAAGACCAAACCCTCCAGGCTCTTGTTCTTTCGCATGAAATAGGGCTTTTGAGCTACGTCAAAAGGCTGAACGAATTGTTTTTGCAAGGCGCTCTGGTGTCCTGGGATGCGAAGTGTTCCAGTAGGGCAAAGCACTGCTGCTAGTTGAAACACAAACTTCAAAGTCTTGCCCTGCAATGGGCCCAAGTGCTGATTTGAAAATATTTCCCAAACATGTTTTGCATCTGGAGAAACCCAGTATTCTAGAAATAAGCGTGAGAGCATTCCCAGGCAAAGTAACATTTGCAAATGTGCTAGCAAAACAGGTAAGAGTCCTTTGGAGACACGAGATTGGAAAAATCTCCCTGACCTTAACTCTACAAAAGCCATTTTCAGCAATGGAAAGAAAGGAAACAAAACCCATTTCCCTTCTGGAACATCAAACAGGATTTTACTGTTGCACTACTCCCCACATTCCATCCTCATCAATCCAATAACTTTTCCTACAGTGCTTTTCTGTAGCTCAGCTGTTTATTTGATTTTTTTTTTTTCCCCTAGTGAAAAAAACATTTATAAATCCCTGAACCTTTATGTTTGCCCTCGTAGGGGCAGAACATATCCTTGGCGGCTTGGAGCCCAGAAGGCTTTTACAGCTTCTTTGGTCAGAGTTTCTGAAACATTTTGACCACATTATAGCTCATCCACATCTTCCCCTTTATTGTACAGTCCCCAGTATATTTAGAAGCAGTTAATCATACATCTGAAATGAGAGATAAGCATTTTACATTTATTGCCACTCTCAGGTGCTGTATCGTTTTTATCCCTTTGGCTATTATCTGATGCATTTGATCTTTCTGTCTAATGCCTGCTTCCCCCATTAACTTCTTAACTTCCGTAGGCTACTGTGCCTAACATAATAGGGAATAGCTTTGATAAAAGCACACATCAGTCAAATTCCCTTACTTCAAGCTTTCACTTGAAAGGGCCACAGCTAAGGTGTTTGCCATAATGTTTAAAGTACGTTCCCCGCCCCATCAATCTGTGTTTGCAATAAGCTTTTGAAAGCCAGCAACTGAGATCGCTTGCCTTAGCAGAAACTTTTCCACCAACTTGCACACTCCTTTGTGAAGAGAAGGCGGCCAGACCGTGGTTACAGCAGGAAACGGCCAGGCAAGCGTTCTGCTTTCTATTTCCAGCCCTGCCACACAATGCGCCGAACCAGACCTTTCAGATCTATATGACTCAATTTCCCCGTCCATAACGGATCGCTATCATATATCCCTGCAGAATTGTCAGGAGGCCACAATAATTAATAGTTGTAGGATATTCTGAGATCCTTGAAAGGCGGAAAAAAAAAAAAATCTCTCTCCTTGTGGCTAATGCAATATGACTACACAGTTTCTTCCAAATGTGTTGGTATTTATTTAATTAGAAGGAATAAGACGGGGGAAACCACTGGGGGATATTCGCTGCTATTAACAAATCCCATATGCTGGAACAGAAGCTGTCAGGCGAGAGCCCACACGCCGTACGTTTCTAAGTTTGCCCCCGAGAGGTGGGTGCTCCACGGATGGGGCAGACAGGGGTGCTGGGATGGGTGCAGAGGGTAGAAAAAGCCTCCCAAGAGCATCAGGGATGAGAACAATGGCTCAAAGGGCACAAGCCTCCTCCACCCATCGATCCTGTCCACTGGAAACCTCAGGTTATCCTGGCTCCTGCACTGGCAATCAGGTCACGTACAGAGGTGGGCATGCCCATTAAAGACTTGCTAACGGAGATGAGTCTTCTGGCTTTGGCAATGACTCACATTTCAAGGGCTAGCTGCCTCATTCAGTCCCCCTTGCCAGGTGTCATGCACTAACCCTGCATCCCTGCTCTTGGCCTGTTCCCTACTCACCCCGCCCCCCGAGGACAGGGCATTTGGGACCAAAATTGCCTTCTTTCTGCAGCAAGAAACCAACACAAAGTGCATGAAGGGTCTCAGCCCCTTCTCCAAGGAATGGGTCAGCCAGGGCTGAAATTCCCAACATCCTCCTGCCCAACACATTTCCTGCCCCATTCACCCCCTGAGATTCCTAGTCACGGACCAGGTTTCTCTATCCTGAGTAAAATGAAGTTTCTCCAGCTCGGTTCTGAGCAGAAATTCCCAGGCTCCCTGCCGCAGGGAAATCTGAGAGGTGACACTGGTCGGTGAGGCCACTGAACCCTCTTCCGCTGGACACTGCACCCGCTGGATGCTGTTAGAGGTGATCCAGATGCCGACTTCAACCCAAATGCCCCTCTCACCTCCATCTCCCCTGCTCAGACAGCCCACTAGCTACATGCCTATTATTTCCCTGCATAGTGCTATTAATTTTGCTTTAGAAAGGGGAAGCCACGGCATAAGGCAGCTTTTGCAAATCAAGATGCCTCCTGTATAACGGGGAGAAGTCGAGTCTCCCACATCCCAAGGGAATCACATTCCTGTTACTCTTCATATAGCCGCTAATGTTTTCTTATGAGTTTGCTTTTGTTCCCCTCTCCCTTTTTTGCTTTCCTTCTCCTTTTTAAGACATTCCTCTAATATCTTCCTGGCTGCTTGAAGTTTACGGAGGCTTCTCCATGTTGTAAAAGCTTTGAGGAGTGGGCTGGGAACTGCTCCATGCGTGTTGCCAGACAACGCAAGGAAATGCAAGATGCTTATCCAGTCTGGCCATAATATTCCACCTTGAGGAAAATACCATTCCCCCAGTAAAACCATGGCCTAGGCTCCTACTGCTGCCAGACCATACAGAGAAGAGCTGGTGTTAAGTTATTGATGTGTATTCAAGGGAGGAAACTTTCAGATCAGTGCTGGTTAGGATTCATCTGGAAGCAACAAAATAACATGATGGAGATAAATCTGTCCATCACGCAAGTCACCAACAGAATTTATTAAGACTTAACACTACTGGGTCACCCTCAAACCCTTTATCTATTTCACAAAGCAAAGAGGGTTGTTATTTTCTTTCTGACCTCCTGTAAACTGGACTAAGTAATAAATTCTTGTGTCATATAAGCTTGCCATATCTAATCTGGGGACAGCTTCCCCCTTCCCCTGGTGATTCCCCGTTGGTTCTGAGCCCACTGAACTTCATTTGGCAACAGGGGGCAGGCGGCACAAGCAACTTGTCTTGACAGCTAATTATTTTCCAGCGTACCAATCTTTCAGGGGATAACATCACTTGGAAACAGGCTTCTTTTTACCTCATTTGGGCACTTCTGCAGAGCAAAGAGACCAACAGGGCTGGGGTTCCCCAGACGGGGCACATATACTCCTTTTTAAAACCCCAGAGAAGTTGCTCCATTAACAACAAGTGACATAAGTCCATGACCTAGACAGTTCTGCTCCTTTCTCTTCCCCCAATGAAGCTGATGCCAAAAACCCCCTTTGGAGGATGGCACAAGAAACCCTGAACCAGAAGCACGTGTGGCTGCTCACTTGACACTTGACCCCTAGACTGCAAAGGGGATGACCAAGGTGTACTTGGCACATGTAGCATCCCAGGTTTCATGGGGAATTTCTCACTATCAGTAGGAAACTTTCACGGACATGTCAATACCCACAGCTCCAGGAGAGACTTTGTCCATGCCATATTGAAACACAGGCAGGGTCCAAGGTGGGCTTTTGTTCCAGGGTGGTTTGCAGCAAGTTACAGTGTGCAAACAAGGGAACAGTGTGCATCAAGGGAGGGGTGGGGAAACATAATAGTTGCTCAAGGGGTGAGCACAGAAGCAAAGGCTCTGAGCAAAACTTCTCTTCAAAACTTCAGTCTGAAGGAACATCACCCTACAGAATAACATGCTGGAGAGAAGAACCTGCTTGCATTCAGAAGTGTCATTAATTTTAGAAAAAAAAAAAAAGATAATCAGGCTAAGGATTTTTCATTAAAAAGTGTAATTTTCCATTTTTCAGTGTCATAACCTTTTGTGAAGGTGAGAAGAGTGGTTTATTGACCCATTTCAGGTGACAGCAGTGCTCCGGGAAGCTCTGTAGCCCAGCCACGGCCAACCATTGAGTTCTCCCAGTGCCGTGGCAGGCAAAAATCTCAAAGGGACCCAAGCAGAGGACCACACGATAGAGATGACAGCGTGAAGACACAAGGGATGCTGACTGGGAAGTGATCAAAAAAATCCAGATGTAATGATCTGTGGAGCCTTGGTAAGCACAGAGGGCTTTCTGAAGATGCTGACTTCAGGATGTGGGGAGGAGGGAGGGATTACGATTGGCATCACGCCACCTCCTCGTAATTGCTATTTATAAAATTCTGCACCTGCAGGACGAGGTGATTGATTAACATGCTTCATAAATCTCAGGCAGTTGAACAGCTACGACGTGGTTACAATTTTCTTCATAAAGCTCTAGCCATGAAAAGTAAAACGGGTTTCCAAGGGAACCCAGGAGTTTCCACAAACAGAGTTGACTTGGTTGAATTCTTTTTTTAATGAAAACTTTCAAAATGAAACAAAATGATAAATGTTCATTTTGAAAGGTGTCATTTTGGTTTTGTTCTCCAAATCTGGAAGGACTCTGGCTTTCCATTCCTTTCTTTCTCCCTTCTTTTTCCTCCTCTTTAAAGTTTTCTTCTCTTTCAAAGTTTGGAAACCCACAGAACTGTTTCCCCTATATTTTTCCCTTCTTAACTTCCCTCATTTTTGCAAGCAGAAAATAAAATTAAAAACAAACCAAGAAGAAAAAGAAAGAAGTCTAAACAAAACTTCAAATAAAAGTGAAACCTGTCTTCGAGAGGATCGAGAGGATGCGCGCGACTGTATCCACCTTGAAAAGGGAGATAATCAAGGTACAGGGCTGTGAAATTATTGCTGAGCGGGGGAGTCGCCTACATTCAGGTGAGAAGAGGTGCACGATAGAGATGACTACTAAAAAGAGGGCTGCTGGTGGTAGACTCAGATATAAACACTTCCATTTCAGCATATGGATCCCGTCTTTGCTGACAAGAACTCAGTGATAAGGCAGGAACACGAAATAACACGTACCATCTCCAAGTCCACTCAGAGTTTGGGGCAATAGATTATCCTCAAATGGAAAGAAAGTTCCACACCATGCTCCAGACACCTTTGTCCAGCAGGACTTTTGGCTGTGCCCAAATACGTCTAGAGGATTTTTATTTTTTAATCATGAAAAACATGTTTAAAAATAAAAAAAAAAAATCCTCCCTTTTTCCCCTCCTCTGTGAAAGTGCCTCCCCGAAGACAAATATTTTAGTTGCTCACAATGATGTTTAAGGGTCCCGAAAAGCCGTAGGATAATAATAAATAGAGTTTTTAGCTCAGTACTAGCTTAATCCTCACAGAAAACTTTCACCAGTGCAAAACAGTTGCTCCTGCACAGCACCTAATGTAACACATGACACATCTGGAGAGCAGAGGACCATCCTGCCTGTGTCCCCATCCCCATCCCCGTCCCCCAGCACTCGCCAGGAGCCACCGCCGGCAATGCCTCTCCCACCCCCACCACTTTGCCCGGTTTGTTGCATATCTCTCACCACAGAGACACCGTCACCATCATGCCACTGCAGGAATATAGCAGAAAATACCCGCTGCCATATGCCACCTAATATTTCAGAGCAGATGAATGAATGCAGCTTGGCAGAGAACTTCCTAGTTCCATCAAATTGGCCCCATCTGTCTGTCCCTTATGGAAATAACGAAGCCGCCAATGAAATATTATGCGTGGCACTCTCTGATTTTCCCCTCTCTTCCCATTTTTATGGGTGCAATTGTGCAGTCAGTGGTATTTTTACGTTGCCGTACAAAGGCTTCATGCCCACATCAGAGCTTTTACACTTCATTCCCGGTGCCCACACTCTCCCGTAGCTCAGTAAGGAAGGGGGCTTTCAGGGCATGCGATAATTTCAAGCAGTAGGAGCCAAAAGGGCCAGTAAAAGGGCTAGAGGCCAGTTCACCCAGCACCCAGAAAGGCTGCACCAAGGAAGCAAAAAGCTTGTACCCCACGGAAGCACATCTGCTGCTTCCAGGTCCCAGGGCAGAGAGAAGTGATGTCTCAAACGCCCACTGCAGTCGTTGCTGCAGCACAGCAGAACAATGGGGTGTTTGATGGACCCTGGGCAGAAGATCAGCGCTTCCACACTAACACCCGTGCCTGGGCATCGCACAAGCCCATGGAGAGTGGTACGGCATGATGAACGCTCTGAAGAAAAAAAGAAAAAAAAAAAAAAAAACAAAAACAAACCCAACATCATTTTCCCCTCTGCTTTTGGAGGACATCGATTTTATTCCCTGCTTAGAAGTACCTCCTGCTTTTTCCTTCTGCACATAAATTGGCTGAGAATTTTCAGCTGAAATGGAAACGTTATTCAGGCATAATTTCTTTTTTATTATTATTTGCGGCTAACTTCATAGGCTTTGCGAGGACTGCGCATTTGAGGCAGGCAAAGTTCCTTCTTCCAGCATCTGAGGCTGCAACCTTTCCCTGACCTCTTGCTCTGAAGGTTAACACGAGGTTAACGCTGGAAAAGCAAATCAAAGCCAAAATGACACCGGTTACCTGTTCCGGTTTGTGTTGCTTTATGACTCCTGGGACCACATGCCTGACCGCCTGCCATCTCCCCCGGGGGGCTATGAAGTAATAACGTCTCTTTATTTCCTGCCTGGGAGCACATTTCAACTCGTGCCTTTCAAAACAACCAAATAAATTTCTCTCTTTCAAGCTCTCATTGCGAGCAGAGCAACCGAGAAGTGGAGATGATGATAACCTAATCGCTGGACTCTTTTAATAAGCGGAATTTCCTCTGAAGTAACTGGTTTGAATATCTGCCAAACAACAAAGCTCCCAACATTTTGAATACCCAAGCCAGCGTATCATGAAAGCAAATATGATGAATCGCTCTGCATTTGGTGAAAGGAAAGCACCAGTTGGTCATTAAACAGAAGGGTCACGTTCTCATCTCATTTGCACTTGTGGAAATATGGTGCAACTCTACGGAGATGCTGAGCTTTGGCTTGGAAGAAGGGACACGAAGTTAAAAGCAGAAGCAAGCTAGTGAAAGAGGAAAATCTGGTGAGGTCGGAGTCTGCTCTGCACTGGGAATATTTCCCGGTGGATGCTATTTCTGGAGAGGTTTAGGGGACTTGCCCAAGGTTAGGGAAGGAGGCTGTGGACAGCAGGGTTTTACTCAGGACCTCTTGAATGCCAACGCAGTGCCTTTGGCAGCCAGACATCAGATCGAGTTACACATCTAAATACAGACTCAAGTGCCCTGCTTTGTGCACATTTGATGATCTGACACATAATCCCAAAAGAGAAATAATAAGAACCATAGGAAGCCGATTTCTCCGCGCAGCTCCGTGCAGCCAGCCTCTTGATCCATTTGCTTTCATCTCAACCAGAGGAATTTTTCATCTCCCATTTTATGATCTCTTTTCACGACAGTAGGTTGGGGCTGGGCAGCAGGGCTGCACGTTATCCTTATAACGAGAACAATCAGAGTAGAACAGTTATTAATCACCCAGTCATATGATCCATTAAAACAAATTCTTATTAACCACAAGACATATGTTTTTCTCCTGAACTCCAGAGATAATGCCTGAAAGCAGATGGAAGAACTGCACTCACAAATTAAATTTGATGGGGCTTTTAAGAATAAATTAAGTCTGGCAGGCCTCTCCTCCTTTAATTAAGCTGCTACATAACTTTGAGAATGTACTTGTTGCTTGCTACAGGTGTTGCTAAGGGGTCTTTTTTCTACCTGTTTCTTTGCTGCTGGTTGCTTCAAAGACCACGAGCTGAATCCTCAACTGCTGTAAAGCAACACAACCAGGGAAGCAGGGCAACCTCTGGCGAGCTACTGCAGCTGATCGGGACTATTTAACTTCCAGCTAAATATCTCAGCGTTTGATTTCAACTAATGCCTATAGAATCAATTCTGACGTATTTGCTGGCTCCAAGTCTCACCATATGTCTCCATGGAGTAATTCAGGGGGTTCGTTGTGCAGCGGTACACTCTTGTCCCTGCTCAGGAGCATCTCCCTGTGCATGCCCCTGTGCCCACAGCCATACAACTTCAAGGAATAACAACCTGGCAGTGGGATTAAGTTGTTCTCAGCCAATATCAACATGAGCACAGGATACAATTGATTCTGGAAATACCTTGTGGGTATAGATATACCAGCACCCTGGAACTGAAGGGACCAGCCCTACCTCATCCTCACTATCACTGGGGAGCATCAGACATCCAAAGTGACATAAGGCTTTGATGAAAGCAACTAAGCAGAAAGCCTTGCAGGCAAATCCAATTGTCCATGGAAGTTGCCTCCCCAAAACCCTGCAAAGTCCATGAGCTCTTTTTAAACAGCAGTAAAAAAGGGCTGGACCCATGTCACTCCAGCTCCTAAGGTCATGAAAGCCCGTAAAACAGACTCAGTGATACAACTCATCAAATTTGAGATATCTAAGCATCAGAAATAGGATTTACATGCCTAAACAAGTACCTAGCTACATTTTAGATTTCCCAAAGTATCCCTCTCCCAGTGACCAGAAGGGAGGTGTGCACCTCTTCTGTAAAGGCATGGATGTCCCAGAGTAATTGCATCTCCCAGCTCATTACATACACCTTGCATGTGATATTGTGTCTAAAATGCCACCGGACACCTATGTTTAGATACCCGAATCAGTTTTGGGTGTCTAATCTCATGAATCATTTAGACACCTCCTGGTCAATGGAAAAAGTCAGGCACCTTCAGGATTCATTCCTACAACACAGACAAATTGCCCTTGGAGGGGCTCCTTCAGCAGCGTTGACCACAGAAGCCTAAACAACTGGCTTACTGCTAGACGCCTAATTTTTGGTAGCTAAATTTAGATGAAATGAATTGCTCTGCCTGTGTATTGTTCCCTAGATGAACACAGCAGGGGCCCAAACTAGCCCAAATGGTTTCTATAAAGATTCAAATCAATACTCTTAGATTGATATTTTTTTTTTTTTTTTTTTATATAGCATTTTCCCCATTTCTGCCAAGCACAAGTCAGGAGGAAAGTGTATTTTCCACACAGAAAGGCAAGGTAAAATATCTTTTAAGAGTGTAAATTCAGGAGGTAGATTCACTTACATATTACAGGGGAAATTTAAAGCCAACACAAGGAGAAGAAAATGCCTCAGGAACAGTGAGTGATATAACAAAGGATTTCTATGCTACTTTCATACCCTCTTTTTATCCACAAACTTCACTAATCACCACTATTTCCATTACCTAAGAGGCCTTTTCTGCCTTCAGAAAGTAGACCATGAATTGCCCAAGTATTTGGGAGGGCTATATATAGAACATACTAAACTTAGTCAGGGCAGGTTTAAATACAGGGAATCCACCCCTCCTTTAACCCTAACAGAATATACACATGCGGAGTTAACCTAGAGTAATGACATGTTTAATCAGGGGAGTTATGTGAACAATTTGTTCAATATGCCTGGAAGTATTGAAGATGTGTACACAAGCATTTGTCAAGGGTGCCAAAACATAGCTGGCACGAACAGTTATTGCAATGGGTAGCTGTTTTCCCTTGCTCCCAGAAACTATTCAGGTATTCCGTCTACCCAGACAGTAGCCACACATTAAAAATTTGATTGACAACTATTCCCCTCTGTTTCTCCATTTATAAGAATAATCTTTATTATTTGGATATAGTCGCGTTTCTTCAGTGTGGTGGAACACTGTGAAGAAGGAGACTAACTCTCACTATGGCTTATTTTGCATTAACTCTCTGTATCCCAGTTCGGACCCCCCATGTACAAGCATTTCTGAGGGCAGGGAAGGAGAGGTGGTGTAAAGATCCCACAGATGACCAGAGGACCTAGGTCTCCAGCAGTCAGTACCAACTCCTCTGCCACGGATTTGTAGACATAAAGACAGAATTATAGAATGTGTTGGGGTGGAAGGGACCTCTAAAGGCCATCTAGTCCAACCCCCCTGCAGTCAGCAGGGACATCTTCAACTAGATCAGGTTGCTCAGAGCCTCATCAAACCTGGCCTTGAATGTTTCCAGGGATGGGGCCTCCACCACCTCTCTGGGCAACCTGTTCCAGTGTTTCAGCAGGATACTTAATAGAAGTTCCTCAGCTTTGTAAAGACCCCCTGCTAACTTCTATTTTAAGCCCTTCATGTGCACATGGTTTGTGACTGCCTGGAAGCAGGTGACGCCGTCTCAAAGAGAACTCCACACAATATTTCACCCACCCACTGCCCAGACAATCAGTAGCTGGCCTGAACGCAAGGCAGCACGTAAATACAGTGGAAAACCACAGCAGCCTGGCAGGAATCTACCCAGGTGACAGGGCAACGCTCCACTTCTTCCTCATCCCAGAAGGATGCCCTTGCAGCAAGGAACCATCACATCGCGATAAATAGAACGCAAATGGCCCCAAATAGATATTGACATTCTGAGCAGGGACTCAATTTATCACTGAAGCATCATTTTAATATAAAACCAGCAAGGCACTAATCACTCTCCAAGTACTTTATGCCTATTTAACAAGCAGCCTTCATGCCCTGCTTTATGGTGATTCCTGTATATTTTTTTTTCCTTCTACATTTGCAATAACAAGGCCTTTCCAAGCCAGTCCTAATCAGGTGCCAAAAAAAAAATAAAATCTGCCCAATCAAAGGGCAAGTAAATTATCATGAGACAGTAAAGATCAAGAACAGTTTCATTATCTATTATTTATTGTTTATTGAAAACAGAGAAGACAACTTAGCACTTGGCAGACAGATTCCTCCCTCTTAAATATTACGATGTCAAGGCAAAGTATCTATTGGCTTGCATACTACTGTAACTGGTAACGAAGAATGCTTCTGATCTCCTAATGAGCCTGAATCTCCTCTAGAGTATATAGGAAATAGGTAGTATCATTTAAATACAATCAACCATGCAACGGACCCCATGGGACCTCAGAAGCTATACTGTCTTATGTAGCTAGGTAAACTTCTGTTTCTATTTATTATGCTCAACAGTTCCAACACTTCATCATGAAGTTCTGCTGAGTTTTCACTGGGACCAGAATAGCAAAAGCATGGCTGTTTTCCATGTTTCTTACGTCAAACTCCAGATCTCCAGGTCTGCTCTGGCTTACAGCACAGGCTGGTTAAGCAGAAACCATGGCAGGATCCAGGCTGTTGTATTCCGGGACGGGAGAATTTTGCAGTGGATACAGATGTAATTTCCCAGAGATAGGTAGCTAGCTCAAAGATTCACTGCACCTCCATGTCCTCTTCTTAAGCCAAAATTTGTAAGGCGGGAAAAACAATCACACATCACAGAATGGCAGGGGTTGGAAGGGACCTCTGGAGATGATCCAGTCCAACCCCCTGCCAGAGCAGGGTCACCCAGAGCAGGTGGCACAGGAACGCGTCCAGGCGGGTTTGGAACGTCTCCAGAGATGGAGACTCCACCACCTCTCTGGGCAGCCTGTGCCAGGGCTCTGCCACCCTCACAGGAAAGAAGTTCCTCCTCATGTTGAGATGGAACTTCCTATGGTCAAGTTTGTACCCGTTACCCCTTGTCCTGTCCCTGGGCACCACTGAAAAGAGCCTGGCCCCATCCTCCTGACACACACCCTTTAAGTGTTTATAAGCGTTCATAAGATCCCCCCTCAGTCGTCTTTTTTCCAGACTGAAGAAACCCAAGTCCCTCAGCCTTTCTTCATAAGAGAGGTGTTCCAGTCCCCTCATCATCATCGTAGCCCTTAAGACCCACACAATTTTTGCTTAGTTGTTAAGACACCAACAATTTTCAGACTCAGCTACTAGTGGGGCATGAAACAGAAACGGGGATTTCTGCAGCCACGCCTGAGCAGTACTGGAGCACGTCAGATGCTATAAAAATCCAGCCTGTTCTATCATCACCTCTTGGCCCACTGCAACCCCAGCTCAACAACTTTATCAGTGACCTCTGCACCACCAGAAACATGCGTTTGTCATCTTGCTACAGGTCTGCACAACGCAGAAATCTGTCTCTAGGAGCTGACAGCATGGCGTTTCTCCTGGTTTTTGAAATGTCAGCAGACAGACAGGCTTGCTGCTACAAAAAAACCACTGCATATGTGGTGGTGACCATGGGGGAAATATAAGAGAAATTGTCTTGTGATCAAAGCCAGGTGGAGAAACTGTGACTGCAGGAAGTATCTGTGCCTTGAGCTGCTGAACTGCTCCTCCTCCGTCGTGGGAAGGTGCACAGCCAGCACAGACCATGGGTTCACAACTGGCCAACTGCACAGATTCCCAGAGGAAAGAAGGAAGCTGCCAGCTTGACAAAGAGACAAGCATGACGAGGGCTACATGTGCAAGACTGTTTTCAGACTTCAGAAGAACCTCCAGCACTTGGGTTGTTGCTACTGGGGAAGGTATTGCAACCAAGTGATATGTACTCAAGGATGAGGTGCACCAGAGAAGTCCAAGGCTGAGCCAGCGGCTGCAGAGGCCACTGGGAAGTCTGCTCTTGGTTTAACATGGACCTGAGCTGGAGCCCAATGGTGTAAACCTCCAAAGAGCTCAGATCTTTCTGAAGGGAATGAAAAAAACAGACTTTGGGACGAAGGGAGAACAGCCCGGGCACAACAAGGTCCCAAAGCACTGGGACCTCGTCAGGTGAGAGCAACCCTAAGCCAGATACCAAAGGCAAGACTGGATTTAAGTAGGCAAAGGTCCATGTCTCCACCATGCAGCCCTCAAATTAGCCCCAGCCCTAAGCCATGAACTGCCCAAAGCAGAAGGTGCTGCCTCCCAGCCCAGGAATGGTTTTGACCCACTGCACAATACCGTGGCCTGAAACTCCCATCAGGAGGAGGTGAGGTGTTCAGCACTGCCGGGACAGAGACACACATTAAGTTTGTAGCTTGAAAAACAGTAAGTTTGAGAAGATGACAGATACTGATGGGTTATGGATAAATTGCATAAGGGATCTCTATGCTCCACGCATTGCAGCAATCCCTACATCTCTACCTCCTACAGTCCTCTGTGGGAGTCAAGAAAATATGAAATTTATGCTACCTTTATGAGATGGGGTGACCTTGTCACACACACAGCTCTGAACAAGCAACGTAATGGCATCTATTAGATGCAGTCCAGATCCTCTGTAAACTTATCACACGTTTGATATACCGTGCACAAGCAGAGGTCTGCAATGAAACGCAAAGCCAAGGTAAACTTGCCCAGGCACAGGTCCTGCTGCCAAGCCGAAACCAAGGCCAGGCTCTGCAAAGGTTTGATTAATAACAGGCAAAGCGCCAAGCAAGCCTAGTGCAAACTGTAATGCAAATCAAGGTTTCACACTCAAACTAAGCAGACCTTGGAGGTTTGACTTAAATTTCCACGGCCAAAACCTCTCTATCAGGAATGCTTCGAGTGCTACCATGAGCTTCTGTGCCCCCACGGCTGTGCCAGCAGGGATATCTGCTCCTGCCTCAGTTGCTTCTTGCTTTCCTTCATCCCCTCTCCCCTCCAGGCTCGCCTGCCCCCGGAGAGCCTTCCAGCAGCACACTCACATGGCACATGCTTCTGCTATATGTCCAACAGAAAAAAGCAGCAGACAACTCTCGTTACATCAACCGAAGCATTTCCACCAAGCGATCACACAGCCGCCGCTGCTGGGACACCCAAAGGCTGGCAGGGAAATGCTGAAAGACACATCCTGTAACATCACCTTCTTCTCACTTGCTGGCCAGAACAAGCCTGTATCATAGAATGGTCCAGGTTGGAAGGGATCTTTCAGATCGAGTCCAACCACCAACCTAACATTGCCAAACCACCACTAACCTGTGTCCCTCAACACCACGTCTGCCTGGCTTTTAGATACCCCCAGGGATGGCGATTCCACTTCCCTGGGCAGCCTGTTCCAATGCTTGACAACCCTTTCGGTGAAGAAATTGTTCCTAATACCCATCCTAAACCTCCCCTGGTGCAACTTGAGGCCATTTCCTCTTGTCCTAATTTCCTTGTTTGTACCTGACAAACGCCGAGACCCATCCTCTCTGCTGCTCGCTCAAATACAGCCTTCCATCCCAAGTGCCTGCTTTTCACACAGCAATCCCAGAAAATAAAACCTGGCAGCCACTACGTGGCTCATCTTCCCAGAAGAAGCTGCTCTACCCCCAGCTCAGAGAGAAGGTTCACTGGGTGAAATCACAGCTTCCCCAGGCCTCTGGGAATTTTCCCTTTGCTCACACAGGAGCAGGACGCTTGCAGATTTTAAGGACAGAAAGGAGCATTGTGATCCCATAGTCTGTTATCCCACATCCCCAAGTCCAAGAGCACTACTCAGTAATTACTGCACCAGTGTTAATCCCACCGCACAAATGAATGGTAGCAAGCTGCAAGCCAGGCTGATAAAAATGAGATTAGGAAAGAAATGCACTGTGCGGGAATGTTTTCCTTCTGATTCCACAGCAGAGGCAGGGTCAGCCACTCCTGCAGGCAACACCAGCTCCCGGGAGCGTATGTTTCTCCCCTGGCGCTGTGGGCACGTGTAAATCAGAGGCTTCGGTGGCCAGGGGCCGGCAGAGCCTTGGCAACGCTGCACAAGGGGCCACTGCAACTAACAGGAGAACTTGGCTATTCATCTTCAAGTCCGCTTCTGAAGCATCTCTCGCTTGTACCAATTAGCCACATTTGCAGCATTTGGGAGCATTAGAGATCTTCTTTTAATCCATCTTTTCACCTTTGTCTATGGCTTCTTTTAAGTTTTCAGCTGGTGTGATCTTTACTGCCCCGTTCTTTGTTCAGATCACAATAATTTGCCATTTGTGTGCAGACAGTTTCTTAACTACTCCTGTGTTAGAAATAACCTTTGAAGCAATATTGGTTATTTTATCTCCAGGGTCCTGCAAAGCACGGAGCTATTGAATGGCAAGGCATTAAGGATGCAAAGAAACCCCCATAAGGCAACACATTAAATGGGAGTTCTCTTGCTATGGAAATGGAAGGATTGTACAGTACCATTGCTCAAATCCAGCCTGGGTTAGGAACAAAACCCTGCTTGAAAGAGGTTTGTGGCACTAAAGCTGTTTTATCATCTGTAGCCTTAATTTTGGAGGCTGGAAAAGTACTGTAATAGTTTTATTTTATTGATGACTGAGGCATATTCACTTATTCTTTGGCATTTTCTTACCCTCAGCGTAGTCATTCGTGGAGTCGTACGCTTCAAGGCCAGACAGGAGTACAATTGGGATGATCTAGTTTTAGTTGCTGTGTAACAGAGGAGAATGAGAGATAACACCATGAAGCCACATCAAACCTACCGGCACTATGTAGTTACTCCAAAGAGTCTCAAAAGACCTGATGGGGGAACTCTGGACCTGTGATTTTTATTGCTAGCTTTTCAAGACTTCAAGAAGTCCCAAAGGATTAGATTGCAGTAACATAATTCCAACATTGAAAAAGAGCAAAATTGAGCAACCTGTAGAACTATAGCACAATTAGCCCTGATGCCAGGGCAGAAGAATAGTACATTTAAGACTCCCGGGGAATTACAGGCTAGCACACAAAGAGTGCAAGTCACCGTAAACCCTGCTTCTGGTGGAGCTGTCAAATCAAGCTATCTTTTTTTGACAAGATTATAGGTTCGCTGGATAAGCCAAGTCTGCTGAGAGCGTGCGCTTGGATTTCTCAAAGGCATTCAGTTTAGCATCATGTGATGGCTTTATTTAAAAATATGCATCTTCGGCAGTAAGTAGAGCACATGTTACATTGCAAGCTGCCTGCCAGATTTTAAATGTAGCCGTTACAGGAAGACATTTGGGGTCAAGGGGACATTAAAACTAACAGCTTCCCCTGGGGGGGACCAAGTCATCCCCCCTTTTTGGGGAGGCAGACGTGGAAAATAAGAGTTATTCACAAAGAGGAATCTCTTCTTCCCCATTAGCACATCACTTATCAATGTGTTAGTAACAGCTGCTTTTTCCAGTGCAGACAAGTTTTCCTAGGAGGGCTTGGGCATCTCCCAAGAAACACCCAGTGCTGGCGCATACACACGGCTACAGGCACACAAGGCAGCCCTCGACCACATGGATCTCCCCAGTCACAGCACAGATAGTTTCCCATCCAGCTGGGATCCCACTCTCATTTACCCAGGAGAGTCAGTCAGTTAAACTGGTCATCAATGGAGGTTTGAAGCTCCCATCACTGAAATCCTGTAAGAATAGGTTACACAAAATTGTCTCAGGATGAGAAAGGTGGAGCTGATCCCACGTGGATTAGGGGCTGGGCTAGGTAACCTCTTGAAAGCCCTTCAAACTCCACTTTCTGTAGTTCCTTTGACATGCAAATCTTAGGTCCAGTTTTCAGGGAATACCTCTTAATTTTTACACATGCACAGCAAATAGAAGAGCAAAAAGTTACTTATATAAATGCTACTCTGCAGCATTGAATGTCCTCATTTAGGGATGCAAGAGGACTGGCAGATATCAAGTATTGCCACACATCTGGGCATCTGACTTTAGCTACGGCTGACAGAAGCCACTACAGTTTGAGCCCTCGCTAAGGTCACCTTGCCCAGGTCTCTCTTCAGCGCACCATAAATTTAACTCCTTAACCGGTCAGAGGTTTCCAGGATTACCTTAACTAGCTTTCTGCCTACAGCACAGCTCCACAACTGTGAACAGGGGACACCACCATCCTCCTCAGACCACCACATGGGCACACTGCAGCACAGTTACAGGTTACCTTATTTTGTACTTCAGCGCACGGCATGCTCTGCTGCCCCATTGCTGATCTCGGGAGTTCTCCCTTAGGTTACACACAGCATGAAAAGCACCCAGGGAGAGCAACAGGCTCATCTCAAGACCCCAGATACCATCATTTACCACCGGGGTTGAGTACGATGCACACAGGCAGGCTCAGCTGGGGCTTTTCCCGTATTGATGGGACATGCCCTGACCCCACACTTCTTTTCTCAAGGGAAATGACAAAACCATCTCAGAGGTGCAGCCCCATTTGGCCCAGCTACCAAAAGCAACAGATATCAAGGGCAATGGAAGTGGAGGAGAGCACAAGGCATGTCTGTTGCCACCATGATGCTCATCGAGGGTTAGTGCCAAGACTCAACAATATTGATAACACCGTACACTCACTTCTTCCAAAACATCCCAGCACAGGATGAGGAAAGATCTCCCCTCTGGGGTCAGCCTGCTTGCTCTCCACTCTGTCAAACCCCGGGGAAGATGGATGGCACTTAAAAGTCACTGGTCAGAGAAGGAAGGGGGGCAGAGCACAAAGGCCATCTGTTGCCATCTGAGGACATCAGCCAAACAAAGAGGGAGCAAGCACCAGGGCCACACTGGAAATCCCTATGGAGCTGTAACCTTCATCCATCAAACTGGGCAGAGCAGGGGCCATGGCAGCATCTGTCAGTCTCCAGCAGGTCCCTGGATATGTGCAGAACATCACAGCAAAGGGATTTTCCCCAAGTTGTGCTCTTGGAGTGTCGTGGGTTTGGCCAAATTGGCCAATGGCTGCTGACAGACACTCTCCCCCAACCTCTCGTATATGGAGAGGAGAGATAAAGATATTTACAAGTTTAGAAGAAACTAAACTACTTTAACAAAATATTAATAATAAAATATAAAGGAAATAATGAAATAGACACAGTATATGTAAAACCATACTAAGCTCCCAGGGTGACGTCACCGTCAGTGACTGGACTCAGCGACGGGTAGGAACTGGGTTCCACAGATGGAGCCAGGAACCGACGGATCGGGATCAAAGGCAGATGAACAGACAGGGTCCTCCTCGGGCGTCAGCCATGGAAGGAAGAGAGCTGACCCTTTGATCCCTCAGCTTTTATACTGAGCGTGGGGCAGATGGGATGGAATACCCCTGTTGGTCAGTTTGGGGTCACCTGTCCTGTCTGCTCCTCCCCGCAGGTGGGACCCCTCTATGCTTTTCCGCTTCCCACCCTCCAACAGGGCAAATAACGGAATTAGATGACCTTGGTTGTTATAGCAATAAGTATAAGCAAGAGCCTCTCTGCGTACCATTCCTTGGCACAAACTGTCTTATCACTCCAAATGAACCACTTTAGACACAAAACGCTGTTAATTTCAGAGAGTTAGAGGAGGCCTAGCTAAGAAGTAAAATTACTGAACAGAAAGTTGGTTCTATTTTACCTCAAACCAGGACGTGGAGCTGTACTATCTACCAATACTTCGGGATGCACGTGTACGTGCGGCGTATTGCAAAGAGCCTGCCGTCGCAGGCTCAGAGGAGCGATCGCTAAGCCTTGCTGGCTGCTTCGGCTTTTGGGGCAGCCCACATGAATTACACAACTCAAATCCTGGGCAACGCAAAAGAGATTTTGTGGTATAAATACAGACAGCCCGTAGCCAGCCCAGGCTTCAGCAGCATTATATATAACCAAGGAGGAATGCGGGCAGCCCTGTCCATGCATGCCTGAGGAATTATTTTAAACATGTTCAGGGGATTTAGAGCCAGCATTTATGAAATAGTTGAGGCGTGTGGTAAGAAGCGTAACAATTAAAATATTGATGAATAACAGGTTAGGTCCATGATTTTTGCTGGAGGCTCGCCAGCACCGGGCCAGTAAAGGTGCAGATCGGTCACCTCGGCCCAACTTGCAGCAGGGAGGGTTGTGAGCAAGGAGCGTATGCCCCGAGGCCCCAGTGATGGGCCCTTGTGCTTTCCTGTGCTCAGCCTCACCGCTGCAGTTATTCTCCAGCCACCTGCACCAGCACTGGGGGAGTTTACCAGCAAGACCCTCTCTTCTGCGTCCTTCTAGAAACAGCTACAGCCCAGATGTTATCAGGCTCCTCCAGTGAGCACAAGCCCCAGGGCTAAATCAGAGGCACTTCACCAGCAGAATTAGCAGGAAGCTAACGATTTCCATCAGGACTTCCCCTACTGACTTCAAATCGGCAGGAGGAGAGCAACCTTTGCCCTCTCCCCATTGTCCTCTGGGCTCCATCTCACCTCCCTCCATCCATGAGCGACCCCCAATTTCCAGCAGATCTGCCAGCAACGCCTATTGCTCTGTGCGGAGTCTTCAGGGCAATTAATCAGCCAATTTATCACAACTGTGCCCAGCCATAACACAGCCAGCCTGCTGCGCAAGGACAGGGCTATCCTGTTCCTCCTTCCTAGACCACAAGGGAAGACACATACTAGAAATGGACTCGCAGGATGCCACGGGAACGAGGAAGGAGAAATCTGCTCACCTCTGCAGGAGCACCCGCCAGCCTGGGACCACGCGCCTGAGCCTGGAGTCTCTCCAGAAGAGTCTGCTGCTGCCATCCACGATCTTTCATTTCCAAGGCTGGATAAATGTTGCCAGCACGTAAATTCCTGATGAAATAAAGTGTTTCTAATCAATAACCAGTTTGGGAGACACTTGGGTTTTCCCCACGATGAAGCCCTGCTGCAAACAGGCAGCGGGGGTGGTTTTCCTTGGCAGCTCATGGTTCAGTTTGTCAGTACAACATGCTAATTTGAAGCAGAGAATAAAAAAAAAAAAAAAAAAAAAAAATCTGTGAAAGATTTGTATTATCCCCACCAACATTTCACACATTAGAGCTCCCCAGCATCCTTCATTATCACAGCCTGGGTTGCAAATAACAGCTCTAGATCACTGCATTATCCTGCCTCCATTTAATGCAAGGTTTCATCCACACACTTTTTTAATTATTTTTTTTTTTTTTTTTTTTTTTTTTTTTTTTACAGCATTTGCCACAACAGCATTCCCAGCAACAAACGGAAGATGACACCTCACTTTTATTCCAACTAGAGATAAAGCTTGACTTCAGTTTTAAAATAAAACTCCCTGATGTTTAAGGACGCTTTGATTGCCTACCCAGTCAGCGGGGCACCACGAACCACAGCTTTCTCCAGCGAGCAGAAGCTAATAAATGGAATGACAATCATAGGAAAGGGGGGAATTTAAAATCTTGGTGGGAGGGATTTTTCTTCTTTACACAGCCTGATATTAAACAGCGAGCAACAAACCTTTGCAACTTTATACCCCCTTTCCCGGGAAGCAGCACTTAACCAACCAGGTGTTCAACTTCAGGAGAAAGCAGCACCTGGGGACACTACCACCATCTCCCAACTCCCCCAGCACTCGCACAAGGCAAAGACTTCAGAATAAAACAACCAGCCAGAAAAGCCCTTCCGAGCAGGCTGCCTCCCTAAACTCATGGATTTCCACCCCCTTCCCAGGCAAATCCCGCCCCCCCCACGTACACACCTCCTGATGCTCAGCCCTCTGCATGAGCAACCTACAGTCTTTTTTAGCAGTTTTCTCGCTGGACAGCCATAAAACCCCTCCTTCCGCCCCCAAAAAGCCCCCAGCCGGGGCTGCTTCCCCCTTTATCCCCCCCCAGCCCCCGCTCCAGGCGGAGCCTGGCAGCCGCGCTGGCCCCCTTAAAGGGTCAGCAGCCCCTCCGCTGGGACCCGCAGTGGCTGGGAACATCTTCTAAGCTAGGACAAGCTAGGTAGCAACACCAGAATCTAAGCATATTTTGCTTGATTCCCCTGGAAAGATGGGAATTTGGTGCTCTTTTAGGCAGGACAGACAGCATTCCCTGTCTTGCATGCCATGCAGACAGCATTTTTGCATTCCTGTTTTCTCTCGCTTTATTTGCTACCTGAAGATTTAGCATGCCGCACACAGCTTTGCATGTCTTTCTACTTCTTGAAGTAAAGGATAGTTTTATTTTTATGTATATATTCTGGCTTTTTAAAAGGCTTAAAGCTTTCCAGCTGAGCCCACAGTGTGGCCACCAACTCCTCCTCCTCTCAGTCATAGGATGGGTTGGAAGGGACCTTTAAAGGCCATCTAGTCCAACCCCTCTGCAGTCAGCAGGGACATCTTCAACTAGATCAGGTTGCTCAGAGCCTCATCCAGCCTGGCCTTGAATGTCTCCAAGGGATGGGGCCTCCACCACCTCTCTGGGCAACCTGGGCCAGTGTCTCACCAACCTCAGTGTAAAGAACTTCTTCCTAATGTCTCATCTAAACCCACCCTGCTCTAGTTTAAAACCATTGCCCCTCGTCCTATTGCTACATGCCCTTGCAAACAGCCCCTCCCCATCCTTCCTGTAGGCCCCCTTCAGGGACTGGAAGGGGCTCAAAGGTCTCCCTGGACCCTTCTCCTCTCCAGGCTGAGCACCCCCAACTCTCTCAGCCTGTCCTCACAGCAGAGGGGCTCCAGCCCTCGGATCATCTTCGTGGCCTCCTCTGGCCCCGCTCCAACAGGTCAATGTCCTTCTTGTGCTGAGGGCTCCAGAGCTGGACGCAGTACTCCAGGTGGAGTGTCACCAGAGCAGAGTAGAGGGGGAGAATCAGTCAGGGATGCTGGACCCTACCCCAGTAGGAGACTGCTCCAATCTGCTGGGGAAACAGGCCTAACACTAGAACAAACTTCAGCTACATGGTGGAGATTCAAAGCCCGGATAGAGAGAAACCCCAGGGATTTCTATCCACAGGTTCGTTTCCGGCCACCCGTAGCCCTTAATGATGCTCCCTGGAGAAGATGAACCCATGCATGAAACAAAATGTGGGAGTGAAATGGCATAATCAGCATCTCCCTTCAGTACAAAGAGCATTTCGACATTGCTATTTTCCCCCTGGTTACAAAGCTGGAGTTGTAAAGAGCAGGGCTGGTGCTCTTGAACACAGTGGGTCTGCTTTGCAGGGCTTTTTTCAAGCTCTGCACTCAGCGATTCCCACATGGCGGAGCGGCATTGCAGTCAAAATGAAGTAATCCTTTGATAAAGTGCAGTCATTTATTTGAAAAGTATAGTCTCGCCATTAAAATGCAAATGAAATGAGTGCTAATATATTAACTTGGGATGGGAGTTGAAATGGCTTATGACAAGTGTTCTTTCATGTGGAATATAGTTAAGTGATAACAGTGGGTGTGTAAGAGAAAGTAATATTCAGATGTACATGTTTGTTTATTGAAGATATTAATGAAGGGCAATGCTTAAAGTGTATTATTACTTCCTCATCTTGTCTGTCTTTTGTCCCTCCCTGGTTCAAGCCTACTACTGAGAGGTCCCTCCCAAGGGGAGCTTGATCAAAAGTCATCTTTGATGAGTGATCTGAGTCCGCACAAAAGCTGACACGAAAGCTGAAATGTATTTAACGATCTCCTTTGAAGAGGAGCAGAAGGTCCCCCGCAACAGATATCCTGTGTGCTGCAGTTGGCGTGAGAGCCGATTCAGAAAAAAAAATGGAAAACCTTGAGCTCTTCCATTCATTTCCCAGGGATATCCCTTGGGAGCACGGCCAGAGCCGAGGTGGCGCCGGGTCTTCTCTCTGGAGAAGGGATGTAGGGACACCACCAGGGGATTGGATGGAGCAGAGCAGCCTTATTGCCACTGTTCATGAGAATAACCTTCTGCACAGAGAATAAACTCGATGGCCCTGAATGAGATAATGTGACACCTCTGACACAGGCCAGTGGAGCTCAGGCTTTCAGTGCTGTGAGGTGGACACCCATGGACGGACTCTGGTGTAGCCTGCAGCAGCAGGGTCTGTTTGTCCTCTTGTGACACAGCCTGTGACAACTCCACATTTCTAAAACTTAAATGAGCTCTAAATGAGATGCTGCAAGTGTGTCAGCCACGTGCAAACACATCGACCACCCGCAGCTCTTCCTTTCTGCGCCCACCGCTGCCCCTTCGCAGGTCCATGACCTCAGGATCATCCCTAACACCAACCCCAGCCCCTTACATCCTGACCAAAGTCCTCATAAGCAAAAGCCCTTCAGCCAGAAAGGACATGTTCCATGAATTTCTCTTTTCCATACTGGGTGCTTTTACGTTTTGCAGCAATTCCTTGGCTTTTCTCTGCGCCACAGACCTTCTGCACCTGTCTAACCATCTAACTTCGGGCTTTTGAGTGAGAGACCCATAGGGTTCTTGGTTCCCACCATGGCAAATCACCATGTGGGATCACCACAATGGAGGGCGAGAGGTGCCTTCAGAGGGCAAGAGAGCCCATTTAGAGTCTATATCACCTGTAGGAGGGGGTGTCTCTACAGAGCAGCCCAAAGAGATTAGGGGTCCTGCTGGAGCACCTAAACCCCCTAAAACCAGGGGCACAGCCTCAGCCCCTGCTCAGACTCTTTCCCAGTACTTTTCGGCTCAGGGGGCGGTGGCAGGACCCAAGCCAGCTGGAAGGTGCTACAGCCAGAGCCCCCCTTTGCTGGCCGCGAGGGGAACTGCGCTGATGGCTCTGGGAAGAAACGCAGCCATTTCTGTGCCTTGGGCTGGCACCCGCAGCACATAAAGCCATTTCCAGAACAGAACTGCTTCAGCTTAGCTTCTCATCCATATGCAAAGCACTGCTAATCGCACAGGACACTCGCTTTTCAGATTTGCTTATTTTTGCACTTTCTTGGCAGTTGTCAGCAGAGGACACGCTGCTTGCCGCGCTCTCCCCCAGCTCTGCACGCTCTCTGGCTGCTCCGACCTCCCCGGCGTGGTGGGCACATCGCACGTGGACCTTCACGGGCAGCAGCAGAGCACCGGGAGAAGGAGCCATGAGAAACCACTACCGCTGCAGGGAGAGTCACAGCACCAGGGCTGCGAGACGTTCAGTCCAGAAGATGCTTCTTGCTCTATCTCTGCATAAAGCTGAGGGTCTGCATCCAGGGGAGGCTCTGGTTAGTACTGGTACATAAGCATCAAATAACATCAGTCTCCCTGAGATCGTATCAGGCACCAGGACTTCTTATATTTCTTCCAAACAAGACTGATTTTTATAAGCCTGGACCTTATTATGGTGCAAAATCAAGAGCTGGAGTTGTACTGAACCGCCAATGCCTTGTGCTATTTTTCTCCCCTTTCTTGCACAAAGGAAAACAAAGATGTTTCTGGAACATTGGTTATTCGTGCTCAGCAGAAGGCATGTTTCCACCGCAGCTGGGCTGTGAAAGCCGAAGAATCCAACCTGCTGGATTGCGTAGCCTGCCTTCGTTCGTTATTGAGTGTCACATAACACAGTCAGCGCTCCAGTGCCAGGGGGTCTGTGGATAACTCAGCTGGGGAAGGTAGCTATGTCAGCCAGTTTGAAACAAACTCAAAATACAGATTTTTTTTTTTTTTTTTTAATTTTTTTTTTTTTAGTTTTTAAGGAGGATACTTGGCTGTAGCATTTCAGGGCCTGTGATCGCAGGAAGGGCAGATGTTTGGGGCTCTCGCCTTGCAAGGACACCAGGGCTGACCTAAAGCTTTTCCTTTACCCAACAGCGCTTTACCACACAGGTCTTTAAACACGTGGCCACGTGGCTTTTTCGTTCACTTCTTCCCATGGCCCCGCTTCGCACTTTCCGAAGGTGCACTGAGGAGGGCTCACACAGAGAAACGCTCTCGGTCCTTCCTTCCCCTCCGCATGCGCCGTGGGTAGAGAGGTGCAAATTTTGCCTTTGACCCTGTTATAAAGGCAAGTGCTTGCCAGCACCTGAAACAACTGCTTGACACTTTGAAATGAAATCCTCTTGCTCTTGCCACCCCCTTCCCTCTCTGCTGTGCTTACACACATATAGGTTTGTTATTGTAGGGTTGCTCATAAGTGGTCTGGCTTTGCCACCGTTACACAAAAGGGTTTTTTCCATCAAAACAGCTAATTAAAGTTCATTCTCTTGTTGTGAGATCATTGTCTAGACAAAGAATTATAGATTTTGCCTAGATATACCTAGTCAAGATAAACCCAGCCAGTTGCATCTAGGTAACACTATCTTATCGCTGTTTGCAATGCACACCAAGGCAGATATCGCCAGTTAATTATCTCCATGTAAAAACACCTCTCCTTTTGTAGCGAAAACATAACATGTGATACACAGGCTTGATCTGCCTGGATTTGGTTGTTATTATAAAGTTGTCAGCGACTTCACTTACATCCTGTTGTTACTTTACGGCTGTGAGCCCGGACAAGCCTGGCCAAAAATTATTTGCAGTTCTCAATTTGCATAAAGAAAGGCAAACATCTTCCAGCAGCACTGGGAGTTGTCTGGTTCATTTTTGCAGACATTCACAGTAAGGGAATGTTGTTTGCAAGGACTTTTTTGGAAATGAGAGGCTCATCAGGAGCGCTCAGATCTGCAGGTGGCTCCGTGTTTGGTGCTGGGGAGGGCACAGTGGCAGAGCTGAAGCCTCTGTCCCAGAGAGGGGAGGGAAACCCACAGAAAAAAAAGCTGCTCCCAATCATCCCATCCATAAGTAATCACCTTGTTAGTTGAGCTCGGGATGTACCTTCCACGCTGCAATCCCAGCTGCGGAAAACCCTGCATCTCACCCAGCCTGGGGCGAGCTGCAGTAACTCCGCAACCAGAACTGAATTTTTTCCTCCCAGGGATCACCCCAGCATTTCCCAATGCCTGGTGCAATACTGGGATCAAGATCTGATTCTGTTCTGGGGGCTGTCTCTACCTGCCTTTGAGCCGTTCCTGCTGCGCAGACGTTTGCTTGTTCTCAGGACAGACACATTTGGTGTTGCAAAGCGTGACGTGGCACGTATCTTTGGGAAGATGATGCAAACTGTGGCTTAGTTTAGGAAGAGGATTTTGAGTTTCTTTACACTCATCCATCTGCACAGAAGCCCCTGATGTTGCCAGACCCAGTCAGGGAGTGAAGCAGCTTTGAACTCCAAGACCTCTGCCACTGATCAACTCGATGATCCCAGGCGCATCATTTAACTGCTTGCTGACTCGGATTCATGAATGCAGACATCAACTTTATAGAGAGACAACTCTCTAGAGTATTCCAAGGCATTTTTTTTGGTGAAGTACTTTATCCTCCTTGGACAAAAGGTGCTACAAGCTAGTAATATATTTGTTATGATTCCAGTGACAGCAAAGATCCCACAGTCGCAGGCTAGTGCATCCCCATACACCAGCTGGTTACGGCACTTAGATTTATTTCTGCCTGCTTTTGTTTTCAAATCCATGCAAGTGCATGGCACCTGATCCACACTAAAATTAATCCTATATCCTCTTTGGAGAAGATAATTTTCACAAAGCCTCCATGTATCCTGGCATGGCCAAAAAAATATCTCCTCGAAGCTTCAATTAGTGTGAGCACCGAGGGTGCGGAAAGCAGGGAAAACAGGATAGAAGAAAAATCAGATCATCTGACAGACGGTAATTCTCATGTAGCACACTCACACCGCAGCAGTCAGCCTGTTAGAAACACTCAGGAGTTAAAACTCTTTGCTCTATTTAATCTCCAGCCTGAAATACCTAGAGATCATGTCAGCGTTTTCTCTGGGAATTACATACAGCTTTTGCCGTCTGCCAACCTGAATGAGGGCATCGCGCTCTCAGACCAGGCTGGGCCACCAGGTGATTTTCTGTTTCATGGGTGCTCCACAGAGCCGTGACCGGTACCAGTGACTGGTACCAGTAACCGCACTGGTGTGTCCCGTGCCACCAGGGCCGTGGGAGCAGCGGTGCCTGTCTGAAGGAGAGGGACATTGCCCGCGGCATCCCGCTGTATGACATTCCCACGCTTGGCTGCAGGCTTTTCTGAACACCGATAAACCCCATCTCTGTTCTCAGGAAAACAATAATTGAAAATTTCTGATGTGACAGTGCCTGTGTGGGAAGCGGCGAAAGGCAGAGAGGGAGGAAAATAGCGAAATTGTGCATTTCCCCATGGAAAATTTTGATTTTGCAAACAGGACGCTTTCCTTTCGATAATTATGCCGATGGAAAAACCTCCAGCTAGCTCTAGTACTTACCCCAGCCCTGGCGCTTAATGATACGGCTTATGGCAGCAATCGCTTGTAACAGCGCGGCATGCTGTCGGAGGGGATTTTTATTGCAGTTTGTCGTAGCATGAATTGCAGTGGAATAATATAATGTGCTTGGAGCTAGTGCCCATCACAGAAAATGAGATCTCCCATTTGGGATCAAGGTACAACGATATAAAACCAGAATAGCTCACATTTTGCAAAAGCATAAAGCTCCAGCAAGGCAGCAGAGATTTCTCCTGGTGTAAGACAGACCAGAGTCTTATCCTGCTGGAAAGAAGCCCTGCTACGTGTTTCACAGAATAAGCTTTTCCTACCTTCCCCACCTGTTAGAAAACTTTCTTTTTGTGTCCTCTAAATGAAAACTATACATCCAATATATCCAAATAACCCTACTTAACATTGACCTGGCATTGAAATTTAAGCAGAGTTCCCGTTGGGTTACAGGCAGCGTTGGCTCTTCGGGTGCTGTCTCTGGTCATGTTTAGAAGCTGGAGCCAAAAAGAGCCTGAAAAACCTTGTGGGAATTGGTTGCCCCCCCTCACGCCACTCCTTCCCCCTCCGCCGGTTTGGAAACCTCCCGGCTGGAGGCGTTTTGATGGAGCCCAAGCAGGACTGACAGCCCCACACAGTTGTTCCAGCTGCTGGAACACGCTCGGTAACCTTAGAAATGAGAGAAAACAAACCTGGGAGTCCCACAGAGCTGGTTTTAAGGTCCCCATTCATCCCCAAGCATAAAACCTCAAAAAACGCAGTGTAAAAAGCTCAGCCCCTCTTCCGTACCCCCACTTAACTCCCCCATCTGTCCAAACGGAGCCCTTTTGGGCTGGACCCTCCAGGGTGCTGAGCACAGCCAAGCTCCAGGCTCCTCTCCCCAGCTCTACGAGGTGCTTGGCCACTGGGGAGGAGGTGCTGAGCCCCCCCTATCCCCCGCCCAGGATCAGGCCCTGCCAAAAGATGGGGGGGAGGGGGGCGTAGAATCAGTAGCAGTAGCAACAGGGAGACAAAAGTCAATTGTTCACCAACAATTCGGAGGGAGGGAGCCCTGAAGTCCCTCCAAGCCACTTGATTTATGGCTTGCAATAATATGTGTTGGAGCACCACAACCCAGAGTGCTGTGCGGCGTGACCTGTAAAAATAAGTCTATTAACCCTAATCAATCTCCCATTATCCACCCTCGTCCGCAATTTAGCCAGCAAAGGAGTCACCAAGGCCTCTCAACTCGGTTTGAACTAATCCCATTGTCTTTCCTAATCAGGGGCCATGAAAGAGGAGCAGCTTTTTCGCAGTGCAAAATTATCGCTCGGTGTTTAAGTAAGGAAAAAAAAAATAAAAAAGGGGGGGGGGGGGGGGAGTGAAGCCTCTCCTCTTTCATCTTTTAATGAGAAAATGGAGAATTGTTTTTGTTCTGAATTGGCGGGACTAATTGAAGCTCAGGGCTCCGGTCGGGATGCGGGGGCCGGTGGGTATCGGTTCCCAGGGCCCGCGGGGAGCGCCCGGCGCAGCAGTGGGGAAACGGCTCTGCCAAAACTTCCTGTTGCAATTAGTAAAAGCACGCATTCAGATGACGTGCTTTATTAGGGAAGCTAATTATGAAGTTTATCGGAGGTGGGATGCAGCACCCCTCCCCACACGAAAGGGGAGAGCTGCTCCAGCCTTTGAAGGACAAAAGGGATCTGGCGTGTCGTTTGTATGGACTAATGGCAATGGATTCAGCAGAAAATGTCACTTGAATCCAGACTAGGAAAACCAGGAATACAAAGCCTCTTTCTGACTGAGGCCTTTTCTTTCTTTCCCATCCCTTCCCCCCCTCCCTATCCTTTAAAAATAAAAACACAACAAAAAACTGGAGATTCTATCGAACTGGCAATGCCCAAAATAGCAGTAAATCAGGAAACCCTGTGATGTCCCCTGTCGGTCTCTCATACAGCAGGGTAATACTCAGCCATCAAAATGTGCTCCTTGGTGAAACATCCGCTAAATTAGTCCAGCAGCAAGTGAATTTTCTTTTGCTCTTTTACATTCATCAAAAAGGAGAAGACAAAGCAGGAACATTATCTTGCTAGAAATGAAAACAATCCTTGCAAAATTTCCCCCTTTCACCATGAATTAGAGCAGAAGCAAACACACCACAGGGCTCCAGCAGATCTTTCAGGACTAATTATTATATTCACGAGCAGTTTGGCATTTTCTTGTAAAACGAAATTTTTCAAAACCCTCTCGTGTGCGCGCACAAGCCTGTTGCCACCTTGCAGTGTCCCCATGCGGCTGGAGGACGAGACCTCCCGTGGCTTCAGGGTGTTTCTCTTTCCAGGGCACACAAAAAAACCTCAAGCGGCCTCAGAGCAAAGGGAGGAACTTCCCAAATACCACCACTCTCAACCAAAGGCATCTCCGCCCGACTGAACAGCTGGAGTCAAAGCAGAACCCGAGCCCCATGGAGTCACCCTCCCTGCTGAAGGGGCTTGGGATGCTCTGCCAGCCCCAAGGACCACGGTGGCAGCCTCGGATTTGCCCTTGCCCCAAACTCATTTCCGAGGCAAGCCCCAGGCTCCCTCCAAAGCCAAGATGAAATGATGCTGAGCGCAAGCATCCCCTTTGCTGCAGCACACCGGTGGATGGGTTTCATCATGGCTTTGGACAAGCATGAATTATTGCATGGTGCAAGAGGGAGGGGGGAGGGGGAACCTCATATGCACAAAAATACCCACGTACAGCAGACATAGTTTGAAGTATGAAGGTTCCCAGATAGAAAGAAAGAGGGACAGATACAGGAATACTTGGTAATGTTCGCTCGCTCGCTCTTCAAAAGGAACAAGCTTGAAGTGAGTCATCTGGACTTCACGAGGCGTCAGAGGGCCCATGTCGGCGCGTGATCATCTCCAGTTTACTCTGCGCGTTTAGCGACAGGCCCTCAGGCAACCAGTCGGCGCAAGAAATTGTACCTATTAACGGAGCTGTGGGGACAGGGGCTCTCCTGGAGCGACAGAAAATATCAGGTCTGGCCCATGTATATTCCAGCACCCTCTCCACAGCCCTGTGCATCCTTCAGACATTTGCACAAACACTTTGCTTTATAGAGGTGGGGAGGTCTGGATAATTATATCTGTGCCTATGCGATGTACTCAGCATATACCTCAAAAGAGAGGAAAGCACTGACACCCTTTTTATTTTAGGAGGGGCATTGAAGATACGGTGCGTTACGGATTGGGTAAGCTATTACATTTATTTAATGAATTATGATCCTGACATGTTATTTACAGGATGTCTTTGGAGATAGAGTTGTAACTCATGGCCTGCCATGGGAAATTCTCTGCACCGAGGCCTTGAGGAGAAAGAATTCATTTTTTTATGGTGTCTGTTGGGGAGGGAAATTAATGCTAAGAAGGCAGTGATAATTTGCTGCTTTATAGGACTGAATTATCACCCTGTCAGCACTGAGACGAAAACCCTGAGCCATGAACAAATATACCTTTACACCTGAAGCTGGCTGGATCAGCTACCGTGAGCTCACATCGCTTTGCATCGGCTCTGTTGTTCCAGTAATTAATTCTGAAGGCTCCTGGATTTCACCTTGTCCTTTCCTTTGCTGGGCATGCCTTAATTTGGCACTGCGGTATTCCACGCTCCTTCTCCAAGCTCATAAATCACACGCAAACCCTTCCTGAAAATAAAAAGGGGATCTGTTCTCCTCTTGATGCACATGCACAACTTCCCGGAGAGTTAATGTGAGTTTGGCACGTGCGTGGGAGAGGTGGCTCAACCCCATGGGCCAAAATGTCATTGACATAGAAAAATAATTGCAAGAGAAACAGCTGTCCGAAAAGCAGGAGTACTGTGAATTTGGCTCAAATATGTTATGTCATGTTATAAAATGGTTTTATTTAGCATTATCTACTATCCAGCATTTGCTGGAAGGTGGAGTCCTTACCGGTGGTCTACCTTTCCTTCATCCATTTCTGAGTGTCCCTTTTCCCCGCTGCATTTATTAACATGGGGAAAGGTATGGATTTTTCTCTAATTGCTCCCAGATGTTGAAGAAAGGTTTTTTGTCCTGTAACCACACTAGAGTCAAAGGGATGTGGAACGAGAGATGGGGTAATAAAGGACCGACATTGTTGAGGAGGTGATTATGGGCCTCAGTCTTCCTCAGGTTGAGCAGTCCCCTACTGATGGGCTTGAGAATCACCTGTGGGCTTCTGGACTTCTACTGTGGATGCCCAGCATGAAAAGGCAAGTGGATTTATCTCAGGGGCAAAGGACATCCCTCTTTCCTCCAGAAAAAGTTACAGCCACTGTTCTTTCCTCCAAAACACATCGAATCATAGAATCATTCAGGTTGGAAAAGACCCTTGAGATCATCAAGTCCAACCATCAACCCCACTCTACAGAGTTCTCCCATACACCATATCCCCTAACACCACATCTAAACAACTCTTAAACACATTCAGGGATGGTGAATCCACCACCTCCCTGGGCAGCCTGTTCCAGTGTCTGACCACTCTTTCTGTGAAGAATTTTTTCCTAATGTCCAGTCTAAACCCACCCTGTTGCAGCTTAAAGCCATTCCCACTTGTTCTATCGCTAATTAGCGATAGAACCTGTGAGAAGAGACCAGCACCAACCTCTCTACAATGTCCTTTCAAGTAGTTGTAGAGAGTGATGAGGTCTCCCCTCAGCCTCCTCTTCCTCAAACTAAACAGTCCCAGCTCCTTCAATCGCTCCTCATAAGATTTATTCTGCAGGCCCTTCACCAGCTTCGTTGCCCTCCTCTGCACTCGCTCCAGCACCTCGGTGGCTCCTGGGCAAGAACTTCTTCAGCACAGGCTCTGGGCTGCCTCTGACCTGGAGGACAGATGCAGATGGGGATAAACAAAGCTAAATTTGTACTAGGAGGCCGAGCTGGTGGTTAATCTACCAAAGATTCAGAACACATATAAAGCACCCATGTACATGCTCTCAGCACCCTCCCAATTATATACAGTTACAGAGCTACAAAGAAAAGCAATCAATTTTATTCTTCTGTCAAGAAGCGCTGTATAATTAAATAACAACACGCTCCCTGGTGACACAGGGACCGCGCTGGATGAGGAAAAGGCACCCCTACCATGCATTTACCATTTTCTATGTCCAAGTATAACCCCAGCAGCTCAGCCGCCTGCCAGCACGTGGGATTTTCCAGTTGTCGGTACTGGCATGACATTGCTCCCACGGCAGGTAAATAGTCAGGTCAGGGGTGTGTACTTTGGCCAATCGCACTTTTGGCAGGGAGGAGACATTCCACTCGAGCAGGCAGAGAATACAGCCTGGGATTGTCGCCCTGCTTGTTTTTCAGAGCAGGAGGAGCTGGGATGTCTCCCTGTCACTACGTCGTTCTGCAAAGCCAGCAGCTCTGACAGAGCACACTAGAGCTCATCAAACGCTTTCTGATGACCCGAGTTGCACTTTTTTCCCCAGCCCCCAAATGCTCATTCATCAAAAGCGCAAATTTTGCTAAACTGGGCCAGTTGCAACAAGCCAGGCAACGTTTGAGAAACGGAATGTTTTGATATTTTCAACTTGCAAGGTCCTTCACTCAACACAGCGTAATCTCAGACGTTTCAGGCATTTCACCAACAAATGAAAAAAAAAAGGCTTAAAAAGTTTATTTTGATGAGTTATTTTTCACGTTTCAGGATCTGAACTGTACATGCCCGTTTGGAATTGGAGTCTTTTTCAAACTCCTGGAAATTCGTGTGTGTGTGGGGAAAAAAAAACCATCTCCCACCCAACCCTAACAGCGACAATGGGGTGGGGGGGTTCAAAATGACCATGGAATTGGTGGAATGGCTACCCACTGCTCGGGCACCGGAGAACAATTGCACTTCATTCATCAATATTTGCAAAAAGCTCTGGTGTCCCTGGATTCCTGCAGCTCTAGATGGGTCATGGGTAATTATTTGTATAAAAAGAACCAGTGGGACAATGTTGTTCAGCCCCGAAGTCATTGAAAGATGTTAGCGAGTCTGGCTTCCAGGGTGGTGGAAAGGGAGTGTGAAAGCCAATTATCCAGCTTGGATTCTCCCTTGAGTAATTTCCATCGTTCCCATTTAGCTGTTATTTGTTCTCTAGGAAGCCTGATTATAAATCAGAACCAGGCTGCCTTCAAACACATTTTCAGTCAGCCTGCCTGCACCAACAGGACAAAACTCAGTAATTTATCTGTGTGTCTGGTAACTATGATATCATTTGTGATGTACAATCCTTTTCTCCATACTGTACCTCTGAAAGGGTCTTGCTTTAGAAGGATTACTGTACGGAACAGGCGTTTCATAGCAAAACCCCCATCTATATAAGCAGGCATTGCCCAGAACGCAGGAAACAACCCCTTATATCAGCGCTAATCCACCCTCTGCCCTATCCCTATGGATAACCAAACAGCCATAGAAAGCAAGCGTATGTTAAATGCTAAAAAAAATTAAAATAATAAATTAACAGGACAAGATTACATTACCCCTTTCTGCAATTTTTAGTCTCGATAATTACTGCGCTGACTGAATGTAGCACACAGAGGCAGACGTAGCTATTCAGGGAGGCATTTAATTTAACATCCCGGCCTTTATGTAGTCACGGGTAAATTTTCTGAGAGTTTCAACAGGGATAGTATTTATCGTTATCCTTATTTCAGCGCAACACAAAAGTAGTCACATTGCTTTCATGGCCACATCTGCAAGGCTCAAGGAAAACCCAGCTGGGTCTCAGAGATGCAAGCTGCTCCACTGCCACATTTCTGCCCATCATTTATTCCAGCAATCAGATCTTGCTTCACCCCAAGACCAAGGGATCCTTATGTGTCCCAGCAGAAACTCAAGAAAGAGGGAAGGAGCAGTTGCTGCTCCATAAGAAGGTCAAGGTCTGACTACCCCCCAGCTACACGTCCCATTCATCATCTCTCCTTGCCCAGCACAACGTTCACGTTCTCTATCTGATCACCTTTCATGCTGGAAAAAACAAAGCAGCATCCAGGAGAACAAGGGAATGGCGATTGGAGGGGATGATCTGGACAGCAAATACCGGATCCATCCATCACAAAGACAAGAATAACGCTGGGGCTCTGCATCACGGGGGCTGCAGGCAGGAGGCTGCTGGTTGTTGTGGGGTTGCTCTGCAGAGGAGCAGTGACTGGCTGCACAGCGCTGGCACCCAAAAACCACCCGAGCACACAGCCATGCACCCTCTCAGGTATCAGCAGGGACCTGATCCTCTGGCCAAAATCTGAGCCAGGGCTTCCATGTGCTTTCTGTGGGCTGCCTGAACACTGATGTGTCTGTAATGTGGCAACGCAATTATAGAATCACAGAATGTGTTGGGTTGGAAGGGACCTCTAAAGGCCATCTAGTCCAACCCCCCTGCAGTCAGCAGGGACATCTTTAACTAGATCAGGTTGCTCAGAGCCTCATCAAGCCTGGCTTGATTGTCTCCAGGGACGGGGCCTCCACCACCTCTCTGGGCAACCTGGGCCACTGTCTCACCACCCTCAGTGTAAAGAACTTCTTCCTGATGCGTAATCTAAACCCGCCCTGCTCTAGTTTAAAACCATTGCCCTTCATCCTATCGCTCCATGCCCTTGCAAACAGCCCCTTCCCAGCTTTCCTGTAGGCCCCCTTCAGGGACTGGAAGGGGCTCGAAGGTCTCCCCGGAGCCTTCTCTTCTCCAGGCTGAAACTTAGATTCTCTGTTTCAGTGAACCATCTGAAAGCATCCACACTGCTGACTGTCACAACATTCTGCAGAGCTAATAGTCTTCAAGGCCAGGTTGAACTGGGCTTGGAGCAACCTGGTCTAGTGGGAGGTGTCCCTGCCCAGAGCAGGGGGATGGAACTAAATGAGCTTTAAGTCCCTTCCAACCCAAACCTTTCTATTATTCTACAGATCTGCTTTTCACACACCATCAGGATGGAGAAACCAAGGCACAGCTACATGACAGGCTTCCAAAGCACCTCACTAGCTACAACCCAGATGATCCCTCTCTGACCTGCAAGGCCCCAGCACTTCTTCAAATTTCTAGGCAAGTGCTTTCTCCAAGGCCCAGGGCCGCCCTTCAAACACAGAGTTTGCTCTGTGCTAGTGAAACCATTCCCATTGAGTGGGAGATTGACTGGAAAATGGTCTGGGTTCAGGGTAACAACAGCCCTGAGCATTGCCGTAACAGAATAATTCATCTCAGAGACATTTTTCCCTGTCAGAGTAAATGTAATTATGTATGTGATATGAAGGAACAGCTCCCCAAGTGGAGAAAACAGTTAAACCTGATTTGTGTCCCCAAGGACGAGTGTCCCCGTGAAGTTTCTGGTGCCTAATAAAAACTGAGCCTCCGCTGGTTTTCTTCTAGTAGGGCCATTGCTAGTGGCTCTCTTCTGTCGACCTGCATATTCTCACACAACAGAAAAATCCCCCAGCCTTGGGTGTCCCACCTCTCCAACATACATTACAAGGCAGATTACCATTGCCAGTGGCTTCCAAAAACCCTGGGGGGAAGGGGAGTGCTTTCTGTTTGAAATCCCTGGGGTGCTTCCATGCTCCCCTTCAACCCCCTGCCCCTCCAAAAAAAAGAAAGAAAGAACAAAAAAACCCATCTGAAGGGTAATGTAGTAGATCTGTCTGCCTGCATCTAAGACACAGGGGATGCAGAAGACTTGTATTTTACTGTCTTTTTTCAATCTAAGACCCAGGATTTGGCTAGGACACAGAAAAATTTGCTGGAAACCAAACAGAAAGGGCTTCTCTCCAACAGGGCAGACTCTAGATCAGGGCTGTCCAGCTCCTTGGGCAAGGATCCCGTTAGATTTTCATCAAAGAAGAAGAAAAAAAAATAATCAATCAGCACAAGACAAATTTTGCCACCTTGTCCAGCTACAGCTAATGATACTGATTGAATATATGGACATTGAATGCCCTAATTGGCAGCACTTCCCACACTCACACAACGTTCCCTCTCATTCCTTCCCATGTTTTTTTTCTACTCCCATCCCCTGCAGGGCAGGACAGAGCATGGAGAAATCATGTCTCTGAGCCTGGAGTGGAGGGATCAGGGAAGAGAATTAAAGGAGATGCCTGTTCCTAATGGGCCATCACCAGAGAGAGGACAGGGAAACCACCTCCAGCCTGGTATGGCAGAACCGGAGGTACCAAAAAAATCACTGTGATGGCTACAAGCTCCCTTTGCAGCTTCTCCAATTCCCAGCTACTCCATATAGGTACTGGAGGAGAAAAGCATCCTCTACATTGGATTCCTGGTTCACACTTGCACGAACACCGTGGGAGCTGATATACCACAGTGTCCTACCTCAACAGAGAAGAAAATTGAGTCCAGGCAACCTCTGATGGAGCAGGTTCCCTGAAATTTCCAGAGAAGAAAAAGAACTCGTAGAAAGCTGATGGACATTTAGACAATAGAAAGCCCTCAGTGACTCCTTCTCGTGCGTCACTAATTTCTGAAGATCAGTGCCCAGATCTTCAGCCCTAGACATTGCTAGGTCTTCGCTGGACCTGGCACCTCCTGTCCCAGCACAGGGCTCATGCTGCACTGCAGCAGGGGGTGGTGGTTGTGGTCCATGCAGTTGACCCCAAGATCAAAGCCCGAGTGAGAAAGTACTGTGGTATGAGGCTGTCTAGCCAGCTGATGCTAACCACATGTGTAAATCCCAGCATAAATGCCTATGACAGTAACCTATTTGCTGTAACTTGCTTCTCTGGACTTTGAATTCTCCTTTGTTGCTTTGTTTTGGTTTTTGCAGCTTGGTCTGGCAGCTTGGGTGACTGGCTCAAAGCCTTTTGGGCTGTGTTTTCTTTCACTACAATCCCACCTACCTTGTCTCATGCGTTTCTGCCTCCTGCTTTGGCCCTCTTTAGAATCGTCAGTGCTTTGTGGGTTGAGGGATTCACTGGAACATGCTTGTTCAAAATGCAAACCAAGAACTGTTAGAATTGCAGACCTTACACACTATAATATTCATTTGACCCTAAACCTTGGCCAGGTTGGCTACAACTTTATTGTACTTGTCTCTTGTTTTTCCACCCTGAACCAGATTACCTGTAAGGGGGAAAGCAGAGCCAGCCCCTGTCAGAGCTTGGACCCTGGTAGTCCCCAGAGTGGCTACAAGCTCCCTGACAGGGATAGTGATGTCCCTGCCTGCCATGAATGGCCTGAGGTGGGACAACAGGCAGGAACACTCTCCCCAGAGCTCTCCCCAGCCTCCTGTGGCTCGACTCTAAGAAAAGAATCACATTTTAGCCAGAAACTACAAATGATAAAAATTACCTTCCAGCACAACCCAACCTCCAGTCGGAGGACTGGAGATACCAATGCACCTTGCTGCCGCATGGACATTACCAGCCTTCCTGGTACCAAGCCACAGAAGAGCTGAGCTGTACCAGCACATCTTCCTAACATTAATTTCTGCTTTTAGCTCTAAGGTGCACAATGCCACTCAACAGCGGACAACAATCACAGTGATACCGAAGATACCAAGAGGAGGAATGCTACACTTCCAAAGAGCACAGCCTTGTGAGGTTTGCACCTGGTATTACATATTTCTGGGAATGGTCAAACATCTCCAGTGACCTTATAGTTCAATGGATACAGCACTTAATATCTAACCTTCTCCTACGTGGGCAGTGACGTCACCTTTCTGCATCATCGATAGCAGCATTTCTAGCTCTAGACACAGCCCTGCTCATGGCCAGGAGCAGCCAGGTGGCCTCATTGCACCAGTGACATGTTGGCCAAGTTAGGAAGTCAAGTGTTTCTTTCTCCAGTATCTACAACATTTATGACTCAGTAAGTCCAAAAAAAAAAACCAAACTGGGCCCAGCCTTCAGCTGATGTAAATCAGTGTGTACAGTATAAATCACTACAGAGCAACGCTACATAGTTATCTGATAACATTAATTACCTGGGTGGTATTTGATTAGCAGAAATGAAAGGCATTTCCCATTAGGTCTTTCTGGCTTCTAAATCCATCAACATCATCATGCATACATCGATTTTAGGCACAGATAAAGAGGCCAAAACTTCTCCACCAGATGTCTGATGGGCATTTTCTCTTAAATAACGACATGTTTTAGGGATGGACCCACTGTGCAGCATTACCATGTCCAGGTCCTCTGGGACGTAGGGACTCAGTGAAGATTCAATTAGAGCACCTATGTGGATCTGGGAATACGTACTGCTGATCTGCCACAGACTGCTCTAATTGTCTTGTTCATGACGAAAAATTCACCAGTTCTGCTCGTTAACACAGCAACTGCACCATTTACCTTCCTAAGGGAGAAAGCACAGGGACCAGAGACATCCTAACCAATTGCATTCACCCTGGAGCATTTGAGTCAGGCAGCTCCTCTGGGTGGGTCAGCAAACAACTGATCCGAAGCACACTGAAGGAAATGAGAATTTTTCTGGAGACATCAAGGGACTGACACAAGATCCCAAGGCAACAGTCCTCATCAACCTGGTTTTGCATGAACTGTTTGCAGCTTGAAGCTGGAAAGACTAAGCTTGGCCCTTCCTTTGGCTGCATCTTTGGACTCTTTCCTTTCTAAAGTGAGTTTGCATTGACTGAACTATCCGGAGACTCTACGAGTTTTCCTGACAACCATAAAGCCCAGGATACCTACCCAAACCCCTGAGGACCTGGAATACAGTCCACATTCTTCAGAAGTGCCTGGTAGCATCAAAGCTAAAGCAGCAATATTATTCCTGCTAAAAAAAAAAAAAAGCAACAAACGATTGGGATCTACCAAGAATAGCCAAGAATTAACTTCGATCTAGTGATAATGAAGGAGATGGATTGGTTTTCCACAATTGCCCTGTGTTAACTTTGCTGTGCCATCCATCTGCAGAGCTCTTGTGTATGTGTCTCACTGGCTACTTAGAGCTGGCAGGAACAGAGACATCCTTCAGAATTAAAAGACCTGACCTGTGACAAAAGATGTGTTTTCATTTTTGACAGCGAAAAAAACAAGACAAAAACATTGGGCCAAATTTACTGAAAAGTAGGTCTAAAATATTTCAGGCAAACAGTTACTTTGCTTATTAACTATTCTGCTTCCAGTCATATTTTACAAGAGAGAAAAAAAAAATAACAAGAAAAAAGCCAAAAGCCTAATTCCTCACTCAATTTCTAGGAAAAATCTTAGTTTCTTAATCAGAACTTTCCATCATAAAAAAATGTTTCAGGCACTTTACAACCAACCAACACGTGAATCAGGGCATAACCTCTCGGATAACAAACAGCTTCCATAGACACATCTCATTCATGATGCTTCCCATTCTAAACCCCCTCCATTATTCCGTGGCTGGCAGCTTTCCCCCAGAGGCAGCAAACAAGGACATCACCTTGCTTGTGTCTTCTGTGCTGCGATGGAGGGGTCAGAGGACAGTAAGGGCTCAGGGCACCACTCGGTTACCACAGCCAGTGGAAGGGACAACCTCAAAACACAATGGGATCTTCTTAATGGAAAAGAATAAATTATGTCATGGAGAAGAGTCAATGTCTCCTCCAGGACATGGGACACCTTTGACCCTGCAGCTCACCTTTCAAAACCTTGGGCCAGGAGCTGCTGAATGCCATCGGCAGGAGCAATCTCCTGAGCGACCTGCACACATGGGGTGGGTGGTGGTACCTCTCTAGCTCAGAGCTGCACTGGTGACCATGTTCAAGGGTGACTTTGGTGGTGGACACCAGCCCAGTCACACCCAATACTGCAATGTTAGCGAACAGGCCCTCCCACTCCGATTTAAATCCTTGGCAGTTTTAAGGAAGCTCCTTGTGCAACTTTGTTTGGAAATGACATTCAAGAACCTATAGACAACTGGAAGGTTTCCAGAGGCAACTGTGCCATGCAGACACCTGATTACTACTGGAAGACTATGGGACTTGGGCACATTGCCTTCTCTCGTGTCCTTGAATACTTCCTCCTTAGCAGCCTGCAGGGACCTGCTTTAAAACACATGGCTTTTCTGTCATTTTGGACCTGACTGAAAAACCAACAGGAGTTTGGTACCTGTTTGCTTCCAGCTCTCTGAACATCAGCAATGCTCGGTCCCTTCATTCTCAGTTAGACCCTTTAAAACGCCCAAGGGCACCTATTTCCATCATTGGCCTCCCTCCGTTTGATCAAATCACTTTATAATGACACTGAGAAGCATCAAACACAGGAAGAGGTTCTTCCTTTCTCCTCCCCTGCAGTCCCAGAGCATTTCTTCCCCTCTCGCCCCAGCTCTGCTGGGGCAGACAGGGTTTGTCCTCCTGCCCTGCAAACCGAGATCCAGCAACTGTCACATCATATTTCTGAAGTCATTGCTCACTACTGAAACATGGAGGAAGAAGAAGGAAGTTCAGAAGAGGCCAGAAAGTAAAGAATAATTTTGAATATTATGGAGATGAAAAAAAAAACCATCCAATTGGTTTAAAAACAGATAAGCTGCAAAGGGGAAGTGTTAACTGGCTAAACAGGGAGTATGTAAGGGCTGGGAGGGGGAAGATGTCCCTGCTTGATATTGGAGGTAATGTAAATGAAACAAGAAGGCAGCAGAGGTGGAGAGAGAAAAACATCTCTCCGAGCTGGGCCCTTTAAGAACAGTTGCAATTGAAATGGAAGAATTAAGAGCGCAGCAGCTGAGGGCTGGAATAAGATTGATTCAAGACTAGATACAATTTAAAGGCAAGGCAGAGGTGGAAGCAGAGGCTGGAATGAAATCAATTTACACTAAGATGCGATTTAAACTGATGAACTCGGGATGTGAGAACTGGAGCTGGGGGAGGGAAGAGGGGGATGGGGAGTCAGCAACATCAGGAGAGATGTTGTGTGGTATGGACCTGCTGCTGAGGGGTTGGGGAGGGAACTAGTGGGTCTGGGTGCTGCTTTTGCTGGAGGACAAAGCACTGGTCCTGAAAACCTGCACAGAGCCAGAATTTGGTGTTAGGAGACAAAGAGACAGGCAGCAAGTGCTATCTACACCTCGTCAACTTGAATAGGCACAAAAGGACAGTGTTGAACTAATCCCAGCTGGCCCAGTGATGCCTAACACGTTCCTTATCCTACACTGTGATTAGCATTTAATAGTGGTACAGGGCTATAAACACCTTGATGCGTGTGAGATGGGTGAACTTGGGCAAGCAACCAAGAGAGCTGCCGCTCAAGGAGCCCAGCACCTGACAGGGCAGGTCGCAGCTGTCCCTAAGGTCTTTTCAAGAGTCTGGGGGTTTGATGGGACCTTGCTCAATTGTTCTTAATTTAGGGATCAGCTGTACATGTTTACAAAGACCTAATTTTGAGGTTCCTTTGAAAACAAAGAAGTGTGCACACACTATGAAGGGACTAATATCTGCCACTTATTTCCACTCGCATGCCAAGGTTCGCCCACATAGAGGGAGGTGCTAGAAGGACTGAATTCAACCAAGGTTTAGTGGCTTTCCAGGCAAGCTGAAAAAAAACCAAAAAAAACCCAAACCAGCAATTCAACAAGAAGATCAACCAGGCTGCTGAGAAATGGCTTCTGCAGGTGCCTGGCTGCATTCTTTCTTCAAAGCCGCCAGTTGCTTTTCAGGAGTTGTGGGGCACCCAGCACCGGCAAGTCCCACCTCTGGACCATTCCCACCTCACCACCCCTGATGGTGGGTGGGACACAGGCTGGGTGGCTCTTCCTGGTGCTTTCTGGGCACCTGCAGCAGTTTTGACAGAAATGAGGACTACAGGTAGAAACTCGGGGAGTGGGTCTGGGCGCAGCACTGGAGCACATCCACGTTACTGCTTCCCCTGCTTCATCCCAGGTCGGGGCACAGGCTGGGGTCTTCCTTGGGTGACAGAGGCTGGGTGCTGTGGCCTCATAACTGATGTGTGAGGAGGTGGTCTCCAGATTCCTGGGATGGGTGGAACGCCATCAAACAAGGGCCAGCTTGTGTCTATAACAGCCTGAAGCCCTGGAAGCTTCTGCATTATCCGAATCAAAACACATTCAGAAATACCAGTGGAATTGTGAGGCAGGACTAAGGCTGCACCATATTAAAGAGCTTTTCTTCAAAATTCAAGCCAACCTCTTGCACCACCATAAATCAGGAAAGTGCCATTGGAATCTGCATTGGTGCAGAGATGTAAAAAGAGCCCGGCTAGGCACAGGTATCGGATGTGGAACTGCAAACGGCAGCCTGGGATGAGATGACTCTAGATCCAGAGGGTGTGACAAGGAGAGACCCAAGTTGTTCTGCCCTTCCCATGGCACCTCCCAGGGCTTCCCACCTGGCTGAAAGTAGTAGCTAAAAGGCCTGATCCTCCTCTTACTTACACAGGGTTAAATGAGAAGCAACCTCACCTGCAAGCCAATGAAGAAGGAGACTTAGAAAATAGTCTGTGCCCACCCTTTCTTGCCAGGATGTTTCTGGATTAGTCTTTCCCTCGCCTGCTCCCATTAACAGAGGAGGGGGGAAAGAAGGAATATGTGCTTCTATGTTTATTTCTCATGGTGTCTGGTCTTTTGTGTTGTTTTGGTTTTTTTTAAGTACATATAAAATATATATACACTCCAGATTTTTCCTTTCTAGTTACTACTGGGGATTTTTGTTGATTTTTTTTTTTTTTTGTTGGGGCTGTAACAGTTCCAGGGTGGCAAGAGGGGAGCTATGCACGACAGAATAATTGCGGTGCTTTAGAAGGTCCCTCTGTAGAGCCTGTCTGCAAGCAGGAAGCAGCGTGGGTGTGTAATGTACAGGAGATGCCCTGTAAATAAAGCAAGGGATTGCCTGGAGGAAGAACAGGGAACGACAAAGGCTGTGCAAAACAGAGTGGCTGCAGAACATAACGTGCTAAACCTGGAACTCAGCAGAAAAGGGACTGGATGTGGAAAAAAAAAAGAAAAAAAAGAAAAAAGAGAGACAAAGAAACCCTAATACCTTAGGGACGGGAGATGTTTACATTGCTAAGTCATTTATGGAAACAGAAAAATGTGTATAGAATAATTACTGGTCCATCTAAATGCTCACTGGGCAATCTGAATGTAGTTCAGGAAGAGCAGCCGATGCTGTGTGTTATTCTTGTCAAGATATAAATTTATTCCCTTTATGTGCATTTCAACCAACAACGAATGCTATGATTAAATGAATGGATTGGTGGCACTGTGTGCGGGGACATGTTGGCATTTCCACAGAGTGGCAAACACTCAAATAAATACCGTGTTATAAACTTTATCCCCCAGGTCACTGAAGTTTTTGGATCCTGGTAATAAGAGGCATCATCTCTTACCCCCATGTTATTCATTGTGATTTGAGGCTGGCAAACAGACAGACAGCTTCTAGGTCAACACGAAATGTAGCAGTGAGCATCCATCTCGTTGCTGTAGAGAGACAGCAGTGCCACCCCGATGGCACCGTGACTGGCTCTGAGGGATGATGTTGGTGTACAACTCTGAGCATCCTGGATCCCGGGGGATGATGCACGCATCACACAACTGACATGTGGGACTTGGGCACTGGCACGTGAGAAAGGTGAGGTCTGTCTCGTGCAGGAAAGCCCAGCTATGGTCAAGACCAGCTTGTGTGAAAGGTACCAAGCAAGGAGCAAGGAAAACCAATAGGGAGAGAAGATATGCATAGCTCAGAAGAGCTACAAGAGCAACGTTCAAGTTGGAGTTCCCACAGCATCTTGATATTTAAGGATCTGTTTGAAATGCCTCAATTGGAACCTGATGCCTGAGGTTGCTTTTTTAGCCAGCTGAACCTTCCCTGCAACTTTCTGCTGAGGAATGAGAACCCAGCTGGATACATCCTGTTTGTCCATGGCAATGTAATCGGGCTCTTAGGTGTAGGTAATATGGATGGAGACAAAAACCAAGACACTGCAAGTGCCTTTTTTTCAGCATTGAAGTGTGTCAGCTGAGAAATAGAGCCTCTCCCTACCCAGACCTCACAACTCGGATCTTTAAGGAGCAGTAAGCCTTTCCTGGAGAAGGCAGAAAGACTTTAGCAGGGGAAGGGACCACTTGGTGACCTTGGCCTCTCCCAGTCAGCTGCTGCACAACCCAGGGGCCATGGAAGAGACACCTAAAGAGCTTCTCCTACTTCTCACCAGCTCCCAAAGGGCGGAGAATAGATTTGCTCTAAAAAGGTCCCATGCCTCAGCCTCCAAAAAAGCCATTTCATGTCTTTGCAGGGAGAGGGGCAATAAAGGTAAGACAGCAGTTTGAACAGGGCTCCACAGCCATGCCTGAAATACGCTCTCTGGGGCTGCGGGCACGTCAGCACACGTGCATAAATACCCACTGTTTGCCATATCCTAACTCCAGTAAATCTATCACCAATCCATGAAGTCGCCGCGCCACTAAGTCTAATAGTCTAGACTAAACAGAAAAAAAAAAAAAAAAGGAGGAGTTTAGCCCTACACGCTTCCCAAAGGATTAGCTGACTCTACAGTGGGGAGGTTTGAGCTAATGCAGATATATGGGGTGTAGCGCAAACAACTGGTGTCAGCCAGCAAAGCGCTGATGTGGAGAGAGATCACTGCCAGCTTCCCAGCCCAGACACTCCCCGCAGGATGGTGTCCGAGCGTATTCCCGAGATCACAGGCTTGTTTTCACGGATGCTGTGAATATCCCTGTGCCTGGGTGTGCGCCCTCACCCAGGCGGGGAAAGGCAACCACCATCACACCGCTCACGGAGCAGCTGCATATAAATCTGGATGACAGTTGCAGCATCAAATTGTTTCAATACCAGCCCCACCCCTCCCCAGCATCCCATAAACAAAAAAAATGAGCATTTTTCAGCACCTTCAAAATGAAGTGTTTTGATTTTTTTAACCCCTCGCCTTTGTGTTGCCACTCCTCTTGCCTTTAAAGAGGTATTTAGCAAGTTTAACGGTGACATACAAATCTATATCTTTATTTCATAACCAGCCCCCTAGCCAGGTAGATTCACTGACCAAGCACATGCTGCTAAAGGTGAAGCCTTCAAAATCATGTAAAAAAAAAAGATGAAAAAAAAGGAATTCTACAAATTACCTTACTTGGTAGAAAACAAAGATCCATTCTCCCCTCCCCAGCAGGTTTAACCAACAGCTATCCCCTTCTTGCCAGCCAAGCCACAACACTCCCTAAAATAGGGTCTCCTCACCAAGGTTTCCATGGCCCATGGGTGACCACACGTGGCAGTAGATAACCTACAGCTGCTCCCCAGCAGCCTCCCCCTATCCGGGTGTTTTCACTGAGTATCGTGATGAAGAGAGTGCAAAGCTGTCTACAAGAAATGCTGGGAGCTGCCAGTATTAGGAGATTTCAGGTGTTCCCCATCTTTGCTGGCAATTAGCAGATCAAACCTTTAATACCAGGCTGCGGAAAAGGGCCAAAAAGCCCCAGGAACACCTGGAAATGGTGGAGCTCCTTCTTTGGGCTGTCCCTGCCTGGCTCTGTGTATGCCGAGTGTTTTGGGGGAGTTGGCGCTTGTTAGCCCCTGGCTAGTGTGGGGTCCTGACCATTAACCATGTCTGGGGGCACTGTACTGCCTCCAGCCCATCTCATTCTCTTTTCAGGACTTGCCTCAAGCATCCACTTGGCTTTCAGTGCATTTTAAACTCACCCTGAAACGATCACTCCTGCGGAGACAAATCATAAAACGTGGGTCTAACCCGTAGAGAAACCACCTCTGTCCCTCCACAGTGACCCAACGTGGTTGCTCAAAAACTCCTATCCACAAACGAGCATCAGCAATGTGCGAAGGAGTCCCTCTCCCTCATGGCCCTTCTCTCAGCTCGTGAATGCAAAGCGTTTTGCTTGTCCTTTGTCATTAGCTTGATTTTGAACAGGCTGGGAATGAAAGAAAACCCAGACATTTCCAGTACTTTTAAGCCCCCTTTGGTCTGATTAAAGAAGTCTTTAAAAAAAAAGAGAAAGGAGGGGGAAAGCAATAACTTTTTAAAACTTGTCCTGAATGCAAAGGAAAATGGAGTCCACTGTATGAGTAATTCAGGATTAATTGTAGAATTACGTTATTCATGCAATGCTGGTTGAGGGAAAGAATAAGCACTCTTGAAGTCATTAAAGAAAATCCCAGTAAAATATTACTTAGCTGATGTGTGTAGTCTTATTGGCCCTTAAGGGAATGTGTGCGGCAGAAATGTCCAATTTATAGCTCAGGGGCTGTCTATAAATATGTAGTCCAAAGCTACCTCTCTTTGTAGATCCAAGGAGGGAGGGAACTGTTTATCTGCAGGATATTATGGCTGACCTAAGACCGTGTTTCAGTAAAGCATCGCTATTCAGGAAAGTATGGGGCACGTAATTAATTTAAAGTCATTGAGATTGAACTGAGGCTTCAGACCACAAGCGGTTTCTTTCTTCTCCAGCAATTGCTTATTTGCCTGTGCGATATGTGAATTCAGGCTGAGTGTTTTACACAAAAGCGATGTAAAGATGTCTGAAAGTCACCCTGCTACGAGCACGACTATGGGGGCAGCATCATGGCACCGACACATCTTCCCTCCTGCAGCAGCAGTGGGGTTTTCTCACCCAGGTCACATCATTTTAGGCATGGGGAAGGGACTTCTGATCCGCAGTGAAACTGAGAAGCGGTTCGGCTGCATGCAGGGCAGATTTCATCCCAAGCAAGAGGGGCCTGGGTGGGTGGAAGAAGAAGTGATGTCCTGGGGGGCCAGGCTGCTGCTGAGCAGGGCAAGGGCTGGGTGATGCTTCTGCTGGGCTGGAGCCGGCCCCAAGTGCAGAAATTGCAGCCTCTGCTTCCGTAGGAACAGCAGTCCCCATCCTCCAGCCTTACCTACGCCCTCCACACCAAGCACCCAAAGCGGGTCCTTGCCCAGCTTTGGGGGAAAAGGTCTGGGTTTGGCTACTCTCCTCCTCCCGCTGTTTCTCCTTAAAATTTGTCATCTGTGACTTTTCCTCCTGGTGGTTCCCAAGGCAGAGTTATTGCCATATTTATAAATAGAAAAAGAAAATGGGAAATAGAAAGAGACAGTGCTGGTAGTACTATCAAGCAGAAATGACCTTTCATCTTCACCCTGGGATGAAATCAAAAGCCTTTATCCCAACACGTCCCGGCGGCAGCAATTGCGCAGACAAGGTCCCGAAATCAAATGGTTGCGGTAGCTTCAGCCCCAGCTTCATGTCTTTTGGCAGAGGGGGGTGATGGCCAGAGGAGCCCCTGGCACCGTGTCTCTGGACCGACGGGTGCCATCAGAGCGTGCAGGCGACCAGGCAGACCCGCAGCCCCAGGACAGATGCAGGGAGCATGGGGAGGGAGCCACTGCGTCTGACCGCAAGCGAAAAGAAAATTCCCATGCAATGGGCCAGTCTCTTTGCAGGCCCAATGTATCTTGACAAATTTGAGCATATTGAAAATATATTATGTCATGGTATGGAATGGATTTTAAACGCACCAATTGGCTCACTCCGTAACATTTTAAATACCTGTTAGAGTGCTGCCACATGGCCTGGCAGGGTGTAACCGTGGGTAATGAGACGAAACTGAGCAAAGGAAAATTAAGGCCAAATAACAGCAGCAAATTCCTTGAGAATGAGATTTCCCATTCCCAGACCACATCCAGGCTGGAGAGCCGGACTGGGACAGCTGAACCCCAGGGAAGGCATCTCAGCGTGCCCCAGTGCGGAGCACGCCTTTCCCATCCCAGCTTCCACAGCCCCAGCTGCACTGCGGGATCCTAACATGGACAGAGTGCAGGGTCCCTACGGCAGTCTGGAGCTGGCTGAGCACAGCACTGGTGCAGCACCCTGGGATAAGCTGTGTCACTGGGATCCCGTTATTTTACTGGCAACTCCCTTGAGTCCCAGCTCCTGCCTGCAAACCAGAGGCCAGGAGAGCTCGGCACTTTTTCTTCAAGAAAATCTGCAGTTTTTTATTTTGCAGTTAACAGTGATGGTTGGGGAAGATCAATGGTCTGTCTGAACAGCAACTAACCCAAAAGAAGATGCAGAAATGCCAGTAAACCAGTTACAGGGCCTCACTTCTCTTTGCCAGTACTCCTGGGACCATCTGACCCTGAGAAGACACCTACATCCTGAGGTCTGGACCTCCATCCTCACCCGGAGCCGTGGAGAAGGTGTTTAGATCTGATGTGTCCGACCCTCAGGGTTCAGCAACTAACAGCAAATTTGAGATCACAGATCAAAAGCTGTAAAAGCAACATGCTTTTACACGATATACATATGCACAATATGGGCAACTTCAGGTCCTATCACGTTATCCACTGAGTTCTCGGGTACCCCCCTCAGCTGTAGCCCCACAGTTTCCCTGCAGTTCCCTTCACCCCATATCCACCGCCACAGCAGGCAAAATTGCTTACTGGTGAGTCATGGGCCCTGCTGGAGCGTTTCTGTCCTTCCTCTGACTTCACAACCTTCTCTGCCAACGCTTGTTTGTGCTTTCCCAGGTGTATGAGGGAACAGCCCGTACCTAATTTCCGTTTGGGATTGACTCCTGGAGTCAATTTTAACAAATACGGACGCTTTTGCCAGGCTGCCATGCTACAGCCACAAAAGCAGGACAGCATCTGGAGAGGGAACCTGCATCCTGCAGAGATGGGGCAGGCCGAGGTGTCCTGGGGTTGACATCTCCTCCAGGGATGCTGGAGTGAAACACGCAACAGCTGCACAGGGCTTTTTTGGAGTGGGGACGTCTCCTCCAGGCCTGGCCGGTGCTGAGTAGTTTCATCACCTGTTAAGCCCTTCTCAAAGCCCGGTCGTGTATTGTAATGAGCGTTCCAGTTGTGCTGTAGAAAACCTTTGGAAAAGACTGGCCGGCTGCCTAGAAAATGACTGAATGGGAAAGCTCTGTTTTCTGGCTGTGAAGCCATCGGTTACCTGGCTATCTTTGACTGCTCCACTCCATGGCATCGAAGGACAATTCATTCATTAATTCATTCACAGCAAACTCCATTAACCTCACACGTGAGCCAAAAGGCTTCTGAATCTTGAAGATGCCCCATGAGTCTCTCCATGACACCAGCTAATTATCTCCTCATTAACAACAACATTAGCATTCCATTTGATATATACAAGTTAATTTGTTAATTGCACTTTAATTACAAAGTTATTAAGAGCTCAGAAGCATTCAACAGAAGATTGCAATTAACACAAGCTGCAAAATTGCTCCCAGCAATTTGGAGATGTTATCGGAAACTGATTCTCTGCATTCAGCTGAAGATGGAAAAGAGACAGGAGATTTATGGGCTGACATCATGCATTCCCTCTGCTCCTGCTGAAGATGCTTTCACTCGCACCCTTGGAAGCACCCGGAGCTGCCATGTTGAAACACTCTTCATACAACCAATTCCTCTGGCTTGTGTTTCCAGAAGCTCCGCTCCTCACTGTGCCCCCAGAAGAGGAGGAAGGAGGGAGTGAAGGAGGCGTCTGGAGGCTGAGTGGACTCAGGAACTCACGTGAAGCATTTGGCATCTCACAGATCAGGCCTGCGCATAGACACAACACTGCAGGTGCCACCTTCTGTTGTGGAGAGCCCATAGTAAGATCTTCCTCCTCTCTGGCGCTGAGTCGTGCCTGCCCATTACACCACTTATCACCCGCACTGCCAAGGATGCTGAGCACCTCCCAGCCAGCAGCTCAGCAGAGCGACTCATATCTGCTCCATGGGGCTTCCTCATTCATCCTCCTGTGTTGGAGAAGGCTTTCACAGAATCACAGAATGGTTTGGGTTGGCAGGGACCTTAAAGATCATCTAGTTCCAACCCCCCTGCCCTGGGCAGGGACACCTCCCACCAGACCAGGCTTCTCAAAGCCCTGTCCAGGGATGGGGCATCGGCAACTTCCCTGGGCAACCTGTTCCAGTGTCTCACCACCCTTGCAGTAAAGAACTTCTTCCTGATATCCAATCTAAATCTACCCTCTTCCAGTTCGAAGCCATTACCCCGTGTCCTGTCATTACACTCCCTGATCCAGAGTCCCTCCCCATCCTTCCTGTAGTCCCCCTTCAGGTACTGGAAGGCTGCTATAAGGTCTCCCCAGAGCCTTCTCTTCTCCAGGCTGAACAACCCCAACTCTCTTCATATTGTCTTATTAAATCACAGAATCATAGAATCATCTAGGTTGGAAGGGACCTTTAAGATCATCGAGTCCAACCAAAAACCATCACTAAACGGCATCCCTCAGCACCACATCTGCCTGGCTTTTAAGTACCTCCAGGAATGGTGTCCACACGCATTGTGTCTGGGCAGACAGTGTTGCACTGAGCACCGGGGTGAAAAGTGGGGACTACAGCTCTCCCACCAAGCAGCTCCACCACGATTGCAGAGGGTTCTTCCGGGGACGTGGCTACACCTTGGCCATGCTCCTTCCAACCCCATGGTCACCAGGATCTCTTAGATAGGTTGCCTCCAAACCACTGAACTCCCAATGACTGAAACCAAGATCTCCAACCTTTGCAGCTACAATGATTAAAAAGAAAATAACCTGGTGTAACCAGGCATCATGCACCGTAGAAAATTGAGGCTTTGTTTGCTCCTTCCTAGCGTTCTGTTGTTCATGAGTAATGCCACGACCTGCCCTGTACCTCCTGAAGAAAACCAGGCAGGGGAGGCTCCCCTGGGCTTGACGAGATTTCCCGTTCTCTTTTTCTTTCTTTCCATTTATCTGAAGTGTCTTACTGCAACGTCATTCGTTAGATTAGCTGTCAGATCTGCTGGAAAAATGCACCGGTGAATATGGCCATTATCCACCCAGCCAGGCGGACCAGAGCCCTGTCACTCCTGCATAAAAGGGGCACTGTGGGTGGAAAAAAGCAGGACACTGGCCATAGTGCATGCCAAAGCCAGAAATAAATGATAAATAGGGAGAATTTACAAATGGATTTGAAATAAACGTTCACTTTCTTACTGGCCTTACTAATCGTGAGTTTCTTAAATGCTTTCATTTCATACCTTATGAAACACTGTGAGTTATGAAATGCCAAGGGCACTTTATTAAAAAGGCCCCAAAGAAATTTTCTAACTTCTTCGAAAAAGAACTTGTAAGGAATAATCACCAGCCCAAGGATTAGGACATCCTAAAGAATAGAGGGAAAAAAGAGAATTACATCCCTTCTAGAGAAATCTATAAAACAGTGCTCAGAAACCATGCAGATACAGAAAGGAATTTATTCCCTATAAATTATATATACGTAGGCTCAATTCTACAGATCCGTATTATGCTCATTTCAGCTGGCCTCTATTCCTTTCATCCTGATCCGGTTTTATTGCAATGTTACCTTTGGGAATTCATCCTACTTTTGCAATATAAAACACATCTCTGGGAGTACCAAGGTCTCCCTGCTCAGACAGCCCCTGCTGTTACCCCTGGATCTGAGTGGTTTTCCTGGTACGCTGCTATCACCCTTTTTTCTTCAGACTCCCTCTGACTTCAGCTTAACTCCGCCAACGCGCGCCAGATGAAGATTGGCTTGGTGAAAGTTGCGTTGCATCAGGATAATATACCTGATTTCATCCAGCCATACATTTCATAGCCATCATCACCACTTTTCTCCTCAAGGGGACTCTCACCCACTTTTTCCAGGGGGAAAACTTAGGATGACCTTGGGGGTGACATGACAAGTAAGGAGGTAAAAAGGATTCCAGCTTTTTTTGGTCTGTCTTTCCAGATGTCTGTTACAGCAGTTTCCTAACAGCCAGATCAAAACTCAGCTAAGTGTGATGGGAAATTCAGCAGTCCAAAGGGTGATTCCTAGGGAGAAACGTGCCAGTCTGGAAAATGCCATTTTCCACATCGTCTTCCCCTCTTACACCTCTTTTCATGCATTGCTTGGCTTTGCCAGAGCAAGAGCGGGCTATTATGGGGTTTGCGTGGCAGCCAGGGAGGCAACACATACACCCTGGGCTCAGGCACTGCGTGAACTCCCGGCGCAGCACGACAGCAATTGCTGCGATGCAGCATGGCATGCCAGCCTGATGATGAGATTTAAGGTCGGAATGATTCAAACTGAAATACTTAAGTTTGAGTTTCCTAGCAGGAAATCAAAATGTGCCGGCGAGAGTCACCTCCCTAAATTAATGAGGCACAAATTGCAGAATTGAAAAGCGATTCCTCCATTTTGGCCTGTGTTTAGAGGAATAAAACAAATTCTAAACACGTCTTAGATAGCTCATAAGCAAAATCCTAAAGAAGAAAAAGTCCTCTTACTCGTTTCAGTGATGCTACAGCTCCTCAGATTTCCCATGCAGAAGCACTGGTGGGCAGAGCAGAGGGAAAGCGGTTCCCAGAGGGGAGGGCTCAGTTAAGTTTGCTTTTCATTTCACTCTGCTAAAGGAATCTCATTCCAACTAATTTGTAGTTATCAAAGCTGGAAGTAATATAGGGGAAATTGTAATAGTAATTATTATTACTACTTTGAAAAAGAGCTAATTCCAGCAGAAGAATGTCTTTGATGAACTAAAAACTGTCCTTGCACTCATCAAATATTTCTATCCAAAGTGTGTGTGTGTGGGGGGAATAGTCCTAAAATTATGATATTTCAAAGAAACATCTAGGCCTCCTTGGATGGGCTTACTGATTTTGATGAAAACTGGGGGAAAATGTAAGCAAATGGACGCCAGAGAGGTTCCTGGACCTCTGCTCAGTAAAGCTATAACCATCATGTGCTGAGGACAATCTGGTCCTCTGTCATGGGCCGGCCTCCCTGCAGGCAGCCTGCCCACATGGGATGGGATGGGATGGGATGGGATGGGATGGGATGGGATGGGATGGGATGGGATAGAATATTTCGGTTGGAAGGAACCTACAATGATCATGTAGTCCAACTGCCTGACCACTTCAGGTCAAATGCAAACTGAAAAGAAAGGACACTGAAGAACATTCAAAATTGTAGAGGAAAACAAAAAAGGGGTAGTTCCTGGTAAGATGTCACCAAAGGTAAAGACTGCATGGAGTTGGTGGGACATAACTGGGGGATCCTGCACCTAGGGAAGGGGAAAGAGGCCCATACAGACACCTCCTCCTCCTTCTTCAGCTAATCATGCTGCCATGCCATGGGAAGGGGGCATATGTGTATGGGAGCCCTAGGATGAAGCATGGCCCTAAGCATGATGGGTTGAAGCAGGAAATAATGGGAAAAGGGAAGAAGGTGGGAAAAGGGTGGGAAAAGGTGGGAAAAGGGAAGATGCCAAGAGCCTCCTGTGTGGAGAGGACAAAAGTCTGAGGACATAAGGAAGATAAGGCAGCAGCGTGGCGGAAGGGGTGGGAGGATGCCCGGGGGGTCAGCAGCAGGCATGCATGGAGGTAGATGGGGAGAGCAAGCCTTTGGGCTCAGCATCCTGGGAAAATTCCTTCCTTTAATTAGAGTATTCAGCAAGAAATTGAGACCAGCCTTTTTACCTTGGCATCTCTGCCAGGCCACTCCTCAACCTTGTCCATACCTGGGTGTCTCTCTGCAAAGCGCCGTAGTGCAGGGGCCCAAAGTGTTGCTCTCACACCTTCCCTTGGATTTTGCAGTGGGTAAACAGAGCTGTCAGACACCAGGACTCTATTCACACTAAATATTAAGTGTGAATATTAAGTGCCCCAGACTTCCCACGCACTGGCTGGGAAAAATAGTGCCAGTGTTAAATCGTTTGGCACCGCCTCTGAGGGCTGCATTTGAGGCTCCAGCAAAAAAATAACCCAACCCTTGACACTGGCAAAACTTGCCTGTTTTCAGGGAAGATTTAAACACAACCTCAGCTGCCTGAGGTACACAAGCTGTTCTCAGGGAAAAGGCTGAGTAAACCTGAAAAAAGTCAGGGTTTCAAGCAACAATGCTGTGAAACTCAGCGCCCGGTCCATCAGCTGGAGCTAGTAAAAACTTTCAATTCAAGACGTTTTTAAACCAGACTCATTTGACCCAATGTAAATGCTCATCCCAATGATATTCGGAGGGTTTTCTATCAAAGCACAAATCTTTCATGACTTTGACAGCTGCAAAATTATTTCATTCATGCCTACCAATCAAAGGAAAAGCTCAGTAAAACACATTTCCTTAGACCATGGAGCTAATTCTCTTCTATTTCAATTGCCAAAGGACTGCTTGAAATATTTAACTTGTCAGCTGCCAAAAGCCAGGAATATTTGGTCTCCAGCGTTTAGATAAAACTCAGATAATTTTATTTACAAGTGATCAACTTTTTTCCCCCCAGAAACTGTCTTCATCTCATCTATTCTGAATTGAGTGGGGGTGACTGCATCTGCTGGAGACTGCAAAAGCTTTAATATTTATTATTTGCAGAGGCCAGCAGCTAGCACGGAGCAGATCCTTCCCACACACCCTGGGACACCCAAGTAGACAGAAACATACGTGAAACGTGACAGTGTTCGTGGCAAAAAGCTGGATAAAACTGCTCTTTCAGGTGAATGGCACTGACGGGACATCAGCCATGGCCATGTGCTCAGGGAGCTTGTGTCCAAGAAAATGGGAGCCAGGACCCTCTCAGTGCCAGTGCTTGGAGACCTGGGTAGAATGGCTGAATGGATGAGGATGGTTTGCTGATTTTCGGTGCAAAGATGAAACTACTGACCCTGCTGCTGTCTGGCCCAAATAAAATCAAATTATCAACACCACGTGAAACGCCACCAGAGCATAAGAAGTAGGGGCAAGCATTTGTAGCACTGACTTGGTGTTGAGAGACCCAGGATCAAGCCCACAGATCAAACCAAGCAAAGGAGATAGCAGAGTTTACCGCCACACATCACAGAAGGTGCCCCACGTGTTCAGCTCCAAGGAGGTCTTTTCTCCTATTTGAGCAGAACAGCTTGAAAAATCTTTTCAAATTTTTCAAGACCAACTGAATTCCCATTACTGTTTCTGCTCTGGTGAAAACGCAAGCTTGCAATCTCCACCCTAGGCCCCTTCAGCAAAGCATGCCCATGCTCTTGCCCCCAGGTCCTTTGAAGTCAGCAGGAGCCTTCACCTGCCTAAGGACAGGACCACGTTGGGCTGATGGAGGCCATCAAGGCCAGATTGCTCACCATGGAGGCACTTGGGGAGGTCTGCTGTAAAAATGCAGACGATGACTCCTTGCCTCTTCCAAACCAGCTCTGCAATGGCCAGCCAGCCCCGCTGCTTTTACTTTGGCTGAGCCAGCTTTCTAAAATTTGGCCACGTGAGCGTCTTGTCTTGACAGCAAAACCCTCTCCTGCATCCAAAACTGCCCTGCTCTTTCGCTCCCGTCTTCTCCTCCGGCAGAAGGAGGGGGTTCAGCCGAAGCAGCTGCTGTTTGGCCGACGTGAGCTGGTTCCCGGGGAGGGGAGCGACTCAGAGCTCGCCCGAGCTCCCCGCGCAGAACTCGCAGAGGAATGTGGTCCAAAGCCAAAGAGTTGTCAGGCTCTCTCCCACTGCAAGTTTGCCAGGAGGTCTATAAAAATGTCATTGTCTCTCAGCTGCTGGTGATTATATTCCCCTTTACTATGGCTGCTGGTAATACGTATGTGTATATATAAGGGGGAATATCATTTCTGCACAGCACTGGCCTCCCCCTGGCCTTTTTCAAACAATAATAGACTAAATATAAAGTGACAGAAGCCGTTACTTGGCTCTTTAACTGGTGCCAAGGAAAATGAATAATTAAGAGCATATTACTTGCAATGAATTTATACTGATGCTTTTAAGTTAGGACCCACTGAGATCTTTTTTAAAATACATCATTCCCCCTTCATCTTTCATACAGAGTTCGTATTCCAACCTAATACTTCATAGCAGCTACTGTTTAGATCTGAGTTAAGAGAAAGGCAGGCTTTAGGTTTCCATTACACGCCAGAAAAGAGCTTGGGCGTAAAGGAACGAGGCAGTTAATCTGTTTTGTCTGTATTTTACCTGCCTGCTATTTCACCTCTCATCAGCCACAAAAGATCGCTTTGGGATCTTCAGGGCAAGTTGCCAGAAACATGGTCCCAAAGAGAGAAAGAAGAGAAGCCCTTACTACCAAAGCTCACTTCCATTGATGCCGCTCCCAAATACAAAGGTGCTGGGGAGTGGCTGGTCCCAGGGGATCAAGCAGAGACTATAAGCTCAACTGATGTATTATTTTTCTTTTTTTGGGAGCATCTCAGTGTGAATTTGGCAGATACTCAATTCAGTGAGGTTTATCTAAAGAATGGGTACATCACTCGCCTCTTCTGGTGCCCAGTTGAGATTAGTATGGGCAGCAAACCTGCCCAGGATCAGTCTGGCCACCAAGGGAGACTGTCCCTGTGCCTTTTCTGTTGTAAGACCAAGATTGTGACACGCCAGCCCAGCAGCCTGGAAAAGGGTTTGATGGCTGGGGAACCCCAGGGGACCTTGTTTAGCGGACGGTTGAAGTCTTTGGGGCCACCCATTTGGAACCAACACAGAATTAATTTCTCAAGGGGAGAAATTGGTTCTATGTATTAAGGAAAAAAACCAAACAAACCGCCCTCTGCCACCTTCCACTAATTGCATGGCCAGATGAGAATTTGGTAGGCAGCTGTCCAGTGTGGGAAGCTTTGTGATGTGAAACAGAGATGACAGCGAAGGACCGAACAGTGAGAGGTTTAGGATGCTCTATTTACTGAGCTTATTCAAGAAAAGACCAGAGAAGTGACTGGATCATAAAACCTCCGGAGAAGGCTCTGAAACCAAGAGGCAAAGATGCAGCAAGGTTTAGTGGCTGTCAACCAAAAGTTAAACAAAACTGCCCAGAAATAAATGCAAATTCAGAAACCTTGGCTGTCTCTACACATGTGTTCAGTCCCGCATGAGCGCCTTAACACAGAAATAATTTGTGGGAATCTTGGACCTGAATTATGCAGGAGGTCAGGCTGGATCGTCCCTGGGGTCCGTTCTGGCCTTGCATGGTGAGTTTTTGCGAAAGGCACCCGATTTGGTTTATTCCGAATGTGAGAACCCAGCTGCAGGGTCTCCGATCAGTGACAAAAACACAAGGCAATGTAGAAGTTAGTGGCAATATAAAGCCATGGCCCCCACCTTTGTTCAATTGACTACTCGGCGTTAATGATACGCCAGGAAGAATTTCTGACTGCATTGAAAGGAAGAGGCTTTCAGCTGGCTGCACGCCTCCTCAAACTCACAGGTTTGCCCAGGCCATTGGAGGTATGGGAAAAGACTGTAGGAAGTGCAAAAAGGACAGAAAAGTCCCTTTTTCATGGTCAGTTCAGCAGCAGCTGGGTGTGACTGGTGCACTGTGGTGCAGTTATAAACATCTAACTGCCATTAATTATGAGTCCTACGTGGTATTTCTCTGGGTGACTGCCTTGCAATGCTCTGAGAAGGTACATGTAAATAGCCAGCGTTAGAGGAAGCCACAGAAAACTGTAAAGTTACAGTGGATTTGTACTGACAGTCCGCAAGATGTGGGATAATACGTTTTCACGGGATCCAAAAATCCTTCCAAAGTTTTCCCTTTGAAGTCCGCCACAAGGCTAATGAAGAGACCACTCAGCTATTGAGATTTGTCCTTTCAAACGCGTGGTGACTTTGCTTACATAAATGATAGCGAAAATACAAATTACAGCGGCCCTTCCAGCACGGCAATAAAATTGTTCCAAATTACATTTGTTTTCATTTGAAGAAACATTTGTGGAGCACCGTAGGTGACCACCGGAGATCTCCCACTCACAGCTGCTTTTTGGCAGCTCTGTCACAGCAGCCAGCAAGTCCATACGTTTAATGGATGTATGAGTCCAGCAGGTCTCATGAATCAAAGGCTTCTCATGAATCAGTCTCTTACTGGAAAACACAAAGTTCATTAAGTCCCCAAATGCTTTGTCTAAACCATCTCCCCCTTTGAAAAAGTTCTCATTGAGGTTTCTTTCCTTCCATTCAGCTCCATCCTCCTTTCATCTCCGCTCAGCCCTGGGAAGTGCCTGAACCAGAGCGATGCTTCCCAGGCCATTGAGTGGGTAGGTCTAACCTAAATCACTATTATTTTTCTCCATCATCCCAAGGAGAACCTGTCACACAAAAGGCTGGACAAACAGGGGTGTCACGCTCACGTGGGACGCTGGTAAGAGCAGGGGACTGAAAGGGACACATCTGGGTTTGACACTAGCTTCATGCTGCTCAAAAAATGTTGATCTCCCTGTAGCTCAGTTTTCCCTGATGAAAAGAAAGTTGAAAACAGGGAAAACCAGCCAAATTCTCCTGCAGCCTAAACTGCACTGAAGAACTTTGCTTTTCAGGTCCCACAAACATCTGAGGTATCGTCTGTGCCCAGGAGGGATGTGGAGACTGGCTCTACCTCACAAGAAAGAGAAGAATTAACCCTCATCTCCTCCCCGAGACAGGCAATCTTGTGGATCTTGACCTCTCCCCAACACCAGCAGATTAGCAGCACTCAGGGAAAGCAAACCCTTTGCTGCTCAGACAGCCCCAAATCTACCAAGGCGCAAGCATGCCCAGGGTGTAAACACCGCACTGCTGAGCTCCAACGGTTGCAAATTTACATTTTCTCCCCCAACCCCGCCCCCCAAAGCAACTTCACAATAAATAAGGTCTTAAACTGAAATTCCTCTTTAGAGAAAGGAATTTCCACCGGGCGAGTTCGACACACAGGAGCAGTATTTGCAGGCACTCGATGGCGGTGATCCCGGAGGCGTTAACCACACCACCAGTACCCAGGCAATTTTAAATTTCTGCTTGAATATTCCTACAAGTGCCACTCCTGGGTTGATTTAACACCACGGCTGTGGTGTCTAATAGCTCTCCAGTGATTAATAACAGCCATTTGTTCAAAGCTAACAGCCCCAGTGTGACAGTAACGGATAAATTAGCAACATTAAAAATATGCTAAAGAAAACATTTATGTACTGGATCAGTGTAGTATGTGATAGTAATACACATCAGTTGTGCCAATAACAAGCTATTAATGATGAGTGCTATATGTTTAAGCAATTTTTGCCTGGTTCCCCTGTAATCATTCTGACATTGTTCATATTTTGCTTGATGAGATGGGCCAGTTCTTATGGACATTAATGTTTTTTATGTGCTCAGGCATGAATATTGCAAGCAGATGGTGGGAGGAGCAAGAAGAAGGTATGGCATTGTATACCTATCAGTTCCGTTTGTCATGGAGGACCCAACGTGCCAAGCAATATTTAGGCATAAATTACAAGGCTGTTTACCAAATTACATCCCCAGCATTAGATGTCACGCAAAACATTTTGATAATGCAAAATATAGTTCTTCTGTTCAACAGATCCCAAGATGCTACACTTGCCTACCAGAAATCACTGCAACACACTGCTGTGCCCGGGGACGACCGGCAGCCGGCTGAGGGGAGCCAAGCCCACACCCCGCATCCCAGCCCTACGCCCAGTCATATTCCAGCCCAGAGAAAAACTATTTATCCTAAATTTTAATGGAAACCTGAAGCTGGCCCAAGCCATGTCCTCAGGGTAGGCTGAGAAGGGCAATCTGACACATCACCACTTGATCACCTGGAGCCTGAAGAAATGATCCCAAGGCACCATAGCACCCATTGTATAAAGAAATTGCCAACCCAGCTGGGTGCACCCTTGCATTTTGCTCTTATTATCCGCTCACTGCCCTAAAAGAAAACATCAGACTACCATGTTTTCTTCAGCTGTTGAGGCAAGAAAGGAAAGTCCTTTTATTGAAATTGCACATTCCAGTACGTACCAAGCCCCTGTAGAAATTTGCGTATTATTAGGATGGATTGGCTTTTATTTCTTTTGTTTCCACCAGTGATATTCAGGTGCATGCCGTGAGACCGCACAATCTACAGTGTTCCCTGGCCATATAATTCACAGCGTGCAATAGGCGCTGCCAGTTGCCTCGGTTTTGGTGCAAACAAAACTGAGTGCTGTTTGGGTGGCAATATTCCTGAGCAAATCTTGCCAGGCAAACATAAACCCTGAAATTTAGGACTAACCTTGAAAGCAGTCCAAACCCTGTCCTCCAATCTGTACACACAGGCTCCAACCACACGAGCAGCGACTGCTCGCGTAGGCTGAGAGCAAAATCTACCTGTAATGCGCAATTCTGCCAGGCATCCCAGGAGACATGTCTCCAAACGGCCCCAAGAATGGGACAGTGTTGTCAGCACCCACGCATGCACGGGGAGGTTGGATGCGGAGGCCATGCTGACAGATACACCATCTCATTGTTTCCAGCAAGTTGTTTTACGGAGTTCAGCTTCCGCTCGACCGGCCTGACTGCAAGCGAGATGCCCGGGAACTATTTATCTCTCCTGTCAAAAAGGAACGGACCGGTATGATTGCGCTGGTTTCATTTCCTCTAAACACACCTTCCAAGTTATGTCTTGCTTTTAGATGTTTGTTTAAACACTCCCATTTTCCATTTTGAAATTTTTTTGGGAAACAGAAACCCCAACCATTTTCAACCATAAGCTTCCAGAAGGGAAGGATTCGGCTTGGGCTGGGGAGGAGCACAGCCTGCAGCCCATCCTCATCACTGCTGTCAAACGGAGCCACCTGCTCCCCGCACACCCGCCGTGAAGCCCCACCAACCCAGCTGAGAGTGAGCTCATGGGACAACCATCCCCTTGCGAGCATGACCTCATGGCTTAACGGCTCCTTGGCTAAAGCATGTGGGAAAATGGGAGCATTTCCCTCTGCTCCTGATATTTAAAGTCACAGCTCTCAGTCTTCCCCAGGAGCCAAACCCACACCTGATGGCTACCAAGGAAGTAGCATGGTTTGGTGAACAGAGAGACAAAGACCTTCACCTGTGTTTGTTGTGATTTATAGCAAGGAGCTTCCTAACCCAAGCCCTAATTTTCCCAGCTGGTTGCAATAGAAGCTTCTCCACAAAGACTTTGCAGCCTTGCGCTGCACAGTGCCTCAATACTGTTGTTTACAGATGCGACTGGTTGTCATTGCCTGTTCCAAGGCTACTTCTGCAGAGACGTGGCGATGTAACTCAAGAGGGAGTTCCAGGTGACACAATATAAAACCTGGGACCTGCTGCCCCATAAACACCAGCCTGCAGCCCTGGGGCAGCAGAGGAATATCAACGAGTCACCTCAGCGTCAATGCTTGCATCCTTTTTATAAATGCCCTCATGCAAGCAGGAGAATCATATTTGAGAAGAGCTGATTTGAGGAAGAAAAGGTAAGGAAATATATTTACCTAAGGAAAGAGCCTGGGAGCGACAAACCAAACAATGGCTGAGTAAATGAACACTTACAAATTACTAGGCTATACAGTATTAGTCTTGCAAACATGATTGGACAGTTTTTCTTCTTGGTTATGTGACTCCAAGTGTCTTCGAAACCAGCGGTTCTGCAGCTTTGTTTCCCCTCTAGGTTTCTGCCCAGACACAGTCTGGCATGTGGAGACTTTGCAGCATGCTGATAGCTCCCCATCTACCCAGCAAAGCCCCTGTGGTTCCCCACCCCTCCCCAGTGCTGGAAGGGGATGCCCTGTGATTCAGCACCTCTGTTTGCTGTCATGCAAAGTGGCCTTCTGCTCCCATATTTCACCCCACCCCAGGCTGTTTGTATGCAGTAGAAATCTGTTGAGCTTTTCTTTTTTTGTGTGTGTGTGAAAGATACCTCCTTGGCAACGCATCCCTGCAAGTCCTGAGCTGCAGGGAACTTTCTGACACCGCTCACAAAATGGATTAATGTGGGGCACACGTTATATGTTGGCAGAGGCCGCTTGTTTGCTGTGGCAGATTTGTGGGAAGGGCAGCTGTGATCAAAAGGATTTGGAGGGGGTATAGCAGCAGTCACAGAACCTTCTCCAGATTTAACGGACACGAGGAACTGCATTGAAACTTGGCAGTTTGGTTTTGCTTTGAAGGCATGAGTTATGGCTTGTTCCCAAACAGGCAGGGGCAGATGTATCTCTAGATGCAGATGGTGCCTGAACTCAACCCTAAAAAACTCATTCCTGTTGCTGACCATGGCTTTGGCTGACCAAGGCTAGGAAGGGAAAGGCCAGCAGTCCCCGGAGGCCACTGCTGTGCAAGCGAGAGAGGCACCGACTCTGATGGCAGATGTCTACCTGGTTCTCACAAGCCTGGTCCTGCTGTGCCTTTATTTCGTCTCTGCTATCAACCCAGCCAGAAGCTGTGGCCAGCCATGCTGCTGCTCAGAAGAGAATTCCAGATTTCATTCATTCAAGCCAAATCTCAACCTGGCTAAGAAAACATGGAGCAATGCGGATTGGGCCTATCAATCACTTGGATTGGCTTTCACATTTCTTGCAGGCAGCAAAAGCCATAATAAATGGCGACTGCTGGAGACTTCCGACGTTGTTGGAGAAGCTTTCCAGGTTGCTGGTGGAGCAGAAGTTAACCAGAAGCCAGTGCAGATGCTGGAGCCGCAAGGCTGAGGAATGGAGAGGACCACAGGGAACTGAGCCGCAGCCAAGCATGCAGAAACCACCCAGAGACTCGTGGTGTGAAGGAAGGGGGAGGAAAGGGCTGGAAAAATTAGCCCAGGGAATTGGACGGTGGCATTGGACGGCATTGGAGGACAATAAAACCCCAAATGTGCTGTTCAGACGCAAGTTAACTCTTCATTGCAAAGGAGATGGAGTCAAACTTCTCCTGCCTTCAAGAGGCATCTGTCCTTTAAGCCTGAGCCCCTGACCAGTGTATTTAAGCCCTTGTGAATAGCAAATTTTAGTCAACCTAGAAGCAGCTTGCTGGACGCAAGCACAGTCTCCGAGCACATCTCCGTACACCTGGCCAGAATGGATTTTATGCCAAGGCAGCTCAAGCTGAAGCACGTTGGCTAAGAAACAAGGGAGACCTAAGGTACACCTGTAGAGTTGCCAAAGCTTGAACACATACACGGGCAAGAGCTGTGCCTGAACAGCCAGGGTTGGAGCAGCTTCTGCTGGGCAGCCCCTTGCCACCCCCAGCAGCCCCATCTCTCTCCTCTGGGTTTTTCACAGGCAGGCATTGTAACGCGTCTGATCAGCAAGTGCCCAGATATTTCCTGTAGCATTATTAGACAGGAAATCTGCCTATATTAGCGGTGCAAGCTCACGTTGCAGCCCTTTGCCCTGATGGTGTGAACATTGCATGTTCCCTCTCTCCCCGTCGCTAGCTCTGCTCTGTATGGGAGTCCGTGCAAGACGCTTATTCTTTTCTGGCTTGTTTCAGACCAAGACTCATTTGCAAGAGCCTAACTGTCATCACATTTATTTTTCTTCCTCATGCTTTTCTTGGCCTGGCGTGCTGGGCAGTGATGGTATGTGGACCCAGGGGACCCCAGATGTGCTATGGAATGACGCAGAAGCATCGATATTTTCACTCTGAACGGATGGGGTTTTCTGCTGATCGCCAGCTCATTGCAGTCAAGGTTGTTTAAGGGCTTGGGCAAGAAGAAAAGCACTGGTGGAAACAAAGGAAGGAAGAAATGCTTGACTGCAATGGGCTGGGGGAGATGACTTGGTTTTAACAGGGCTGATTACGATGCAGAAATGGAGTTGCTGAAAACCGGCTCCCCCGACTTCACTGCTGATAAATCTCTGCACTTCACTATGAATGACTCAGGCAGAAAATCTGACAGAGGCACGTTCCTTACAGCTTGGTTTTAAAGGCACTGTTTCTACCAAGTGCGCTCTGAAGGCTCTGAGAAGATGGGGCCTGATCCTGCCAAAACAGATCCCCGTGCCAAGTGGTGAGCCTGCGACTGCTCCCACGGGGGATGCAAGTGGGTGTTCTCTGGTACAGAGCCAGAGGAGGTACATTAAAGTGAAAAGCAGAGAAGGGTGGGCGGCTCGGGGGCAGATTTGGAGCTCAGGTAGCCCAGTGGTGCGAAGACCAATAGCAGCAGCTGCTCAAACTTCATAAAGGAGATAAAAATCATTCCTTCTCACAGTATTGATGGATTGACCGGAATAAAAGCAGAGTAAGCAAGTCCTGAAAAACCCTCAGGGTTACCGTCACGCTAACCACCTTGTTTACGAGGAGCCCAGTTTGGTTCAGCTGAGGTGAGACGCAGCCGTGCCAGGTCCTGTGCAGACACACCGAGACCCATCCTGCCGCAGCTGGTCTGCGCCATCCAGACGGAAAGAAGGTGGGAGAGGAGCACCCTTACCCTCCCAGGCGAGGCAAAGTCTTTCCCATGCTTCAATTTCCCGTTTAGAAAATGAAGATAGCAGTACCCACCAATTTCTAGCAGATGCCCGAAAGCACTGTGTCATAGTCATGTGTTTTTATAGCGCAATATTGGCATGTGCTGGTTCAAACTGCAGGGAAAAAAAGCTATGCCATAATTAATTAAATCAAAACCTTGTGATCACATATAGCTTTGATATAGCTATATAAGATATAGGTATTCTCTCTTGAAAGAGAAATTGATGCTGTTTGATCAGCCCTGCTGATCTTCCAGGAGCCCAGAGGACCTTAGAGCGAGCCGAGTGACACTTTCCATCTCCAGCACCCCCCGAATTTTAAACCAAGCATCCTCAATGTGATTTCTTTTGATTTACTTTTTATAGAAGTCTCTTTCAAAACCTCCTGAGCATCTGGTTTTCATACGTTCTGTGACACTGCGGAAGAGAAATTGGGGCTGTGCAGCGTACTGCTGCTGCAGTTCCAGGACACATTAACACCAAAGGTGGGAAAGCGTTCCGAAGTAGTAATAATCGTTAAATAAAAAGGAGAGAAATGCAAGCCAGAAAATGGAGAAACAGAAGTCTATCAAAAATATCATTAATAAAGGAGAACAAATACGCTGAACAGACTCTTTCAAGTTCATGGAAAACCACAGACACTGCGGGGCACTTTGCCTGCTCGCAATAAATGGAAGGTGTCATGAATTGCTGTGTGCCGTCAAGGGGAGCAGGGCAGCATGAAACCACCAGAGCACACTGAAAGAAGGCTTATGCCCAGAGCCAGGTGCTTTTTGACAAATGTTTATAATTCCTCATTCATCGTGAAACTTTGCCATTTCTCCCTGCGCTGGCGGACTTGGACTTCTATGGGAATGGAACAAACTTCGACCACTTCGCAGATGGTCTCTGAAAGAAGTTTCCTCTGCCCAATCAGAAGCTTAAAAAAAAATAATAATTCAAAAATTCAAATAAGAAATAAATACAAGGTTCTTGTTGAGAACAAAAAGGTGTTTTCAGTTCCTACTTGTAGACGGGAGACCAGCAGTCCTGGGAACAGCAGAGTGAACTTACTCTGTTTTCCTACGGATGCCTGTCTCCCCCTCGACTGATTTTGTAACTGAATTAGGCTGAGATTTCTGTCATCTCTGCCCATGCCTATAAAATTCCTCTCTTGTTCCTTTTACACCTCCCCTCGCGGGAGAAGTTGGCTGTGACATGTCAGCTGCCGTGCTCGGCTGCGGGAGTCAGGCCAAAGCGATTAGAGCAAACTTGAGGCTGTCCAAATCTCATCAGGGTTTGGGGTTTTTTCCCCCCTCTCCTCCTCGTCAGCCAATTTCCCATAGAGGCACGCAAATTTGTTATTTAGACATTTACCTTCCTGCCAAATTCAGTTGAAATCAGGCAGCAGGTTTGAGCGTGAGTAGGGGCACGAGGACGGACAGAAATACATGTCCTTCTGCCAACTGACTGCCCGGACACCCTTTTCCTTTGTCCAGGAAGACTCAAACCACAATTTTCTTCTGGTATAGGGATAAATTTTTGCAGGAAGGTCTCTGGTCTCACAAACAAGACTGACAGCTGTAAGCGCATCCCTCCTAGAGCCGCATGGGGTGCTCCCTTGGTTCCCAATGTCAGCAACATCTTCAAGTTCTTTATCTGCAAACAGCATTTCCCAGAGCAGAGACAGTTTCAAAGACCTTATTTTTTTTTCCCAAATGATGACAATATAGCCTGCAGGGCAGCCAAGACACCTCATGGGCACTTGGGGCCCATCCTGCCCTGTACATGGTGTCCAGCCCAAGACCTACAGCTAGGGAAGGTTTATAGGAAGCAAGCCAAGAACACAGCCCCGCCTCTCCTGGGCAGCCCTGGGCTCCCAGTTACCCCCAGGATGGGAATTTGCTGAGCTGGAGGCTGTCTCTGAGCCTCAGTCCCTGCATAGGAAGAACCCTAGAAACTGGGTTGCTGCACTTGCTACAGAAAGAGGCAAACAGCTCTTATTTCACTTGTCGATGTGACCAGGGAGATGGGGATGGGAAAGACCTTCAGCAAGTTTGCCGATGACACCAAGCTGTGTGGCATGGTCGACATGCTGGAGGGGACGGATGTCATCCAGAAGGACCTGGACAGGCTGGAGAGGTGGGCCTGTGCAAACCTCATGAAGTTCAACCAGGCCAAGTGCAACGTCCTGCACCTGGGTCATGGCAATCCCAGGCACAAATACAGGGTGTGCGAAGAATGGCTTGAGAGCAGCCCTGAGGAGAAGGATTTGGGGGTGCTGGTGGACAAGAAGCTCAACATGAGCAGGCAATGTGCACCGGCAGCCCAGAAAGCCAACCGCATCCTGGGCTGCATCAAAAGAAGCGTGGCCAGCAGATCCAGAGAGGTGATTCTCCCCCTCTACTCCTCTCTGGTGAGACCCCACCTGGAGTACTGTGTCCAGCTCTGGAGCCCTCAGCACAAGAAGGACATGGACCTGTTGGAGCGGGGCCAGAGGAGGCCACGAAGATGATCAAAGGGCTGGAGCCCCTCTGCTGTGAGGACAGGCTGAGAGAGTTGGGGTTGTTCAGCCTGGAGAAGAGAAGGCTCTGGGGAGACCTTCGAGCCCCTTCCAGTCCCTGAAGGGGGCCTACAGAAAGGATGGGGAGGGACTCTGGATCAGGCAGTGTAATGATAGGACACGGGGTAACAGCCTCAAACTGAAGGAGGGTAGATTTAGATTGGATATCAGGAAGAAATTCTTTGCTGTGAAGGTGGTGAGCCCCTGGCCCAGGTTGCCCAGAGAAGCTGTGGCTGCCCCATCCCTGGAGGTGTTCAAGGCCAGGTTGGATGGGGCTTGGAGCAACCTGGTCCAGTAGGAGGTATCCCTGCCCAGGGCAGGGGCTGGCACTGGATGATCTTTAAGGTCCCTTCCAACCCAAACCATTCTGTGATTCTGTGAGCCTTCCCAAAGCCAGATTTGTTGTCTGGTTTCAGCAAGAATCCAGACAACATTCCCAGCCTCGCTGCTCCCCCGCAGTAACTCACATTATTGAGATTTTAATTGGCACTGCATTATTTTCTCTGCAACATCATTTTGCTTAGTCTAGCTTAATCTTCTTGACCAAAGAAATGGCAGTGGGGAAAGCAAAGCTTCCCCTTTGAACTAGTGGCTCATGTCTGGCTTACCAAAAAATGTATTGGAATCCAGTAATATTCACCATAAAACTGCAGGGAAGGAAGTGGGAAGGAACTTGGGGATACTGTTTCTCAAGCATTTTAAACCAGAGGTTCATGTCACTTCCACAAAAATAAAAGAAACCATTGACCATTTGATGGTTCCCCTTTATAATCAAGTCAGAATTATGCTTTGAATATTCATTTGTTATTTCTGCTCCCCACATTTCGCTTGCTCGAATGGAAACGCATAGAGAGGACTTCTGTGTTGATTTGCTGTCCCTTCACAAAGCACCTTCTGAAACCTAACGACCAGGAGGTAGCCGAGGACCACCAGACTGAACCAGCCTTTTCTCCCTTGTCCCAGCCCAGGATTGACTCAGTATAACCTGTTCCTGGTAAAAAAAAAATTAAAAAAATCATCCCCCAATGCCAGTTGCTAGCGAGTGTGGGCAACTTCTTGTTTCCCAGCTCTTCATCCAAATGGCCCTTTCCATAGTCTCAGGCTGGAACACATCCTGAGCAGCCAGATTCTCTTTTGTGTGGCAAGAAGAAACATCATTTTTTAAATCATGCAAATGAGGAACAAGATCCGTGTATAAAATAAACAGACAACCCATTTTTCACCTATAATTGTTTCTTTGCCACATTAATAAAAATATGGTGTGTATTATGGTTAATGAATATGTAAATGAGAGATGATTAATAACTCATTTGGAGAGAAATGGGAAGATTCATTTACCTTCTGTAATTTCTCCATGTTTCCCATCCTCTGTTCAATGTCCTTCCAGCTCCCGTCTCTTAATGCCTGAACCGGGTCCCTCTGAAACAACAAAATAGTAGAACTAGTGTTGCCCATATTAAACTCGAGACCGTGCCCAAAAGCATTTATTTTTCATCTCTTTGAGGGCACCTATCCCCTGCATGGTGTAATTCTTCGGCCATCCAAAATAACTTGGGCTAAACAACATCACCTGGGCATAAAGGTTTAGGATCCGTATCCCAGCTGGATGAATAAACCCCCTTGCCAAGGTGTGCCCCCACAGGGTGTGAGCATGGGCTGGGCAACAGCTTTTCACTGAAAAGCTCCTTTGATGGGTGCCTTTTTCCACCCTTTATGAGAGGTGCATCTATGGGCGGTACCCCTTTTTTGACAATATTATGGGGTTTTTTTGGTTTTAATCTGGAAGTTTTCTTTAGAAAGTGGCTGATGGTAAAACCCTTCTTCTCTCCCTCCCCGTTTTTGTACAAAGCACCCCCTGTCCTTGCTGCCTGTCCTGCATGGACCCTTTTCAGCCTTGTTCCAGACTGTCTGGCACTGCAACCACAACACGGACCCCACCAAAACCCTCAGCCTTTCCTCAGAGCTGGGGGTGAAATCTGTCTGAGCCCCTGGCAAGTGAATTGCTTCCCTGGAGCACCAGGTTGCATTTATTGGGCAGCTGAAAGCCCAAAGGTGTGTCTTGCTTGAGGGGGGACCCCCTTCTGCTCATCATCATCTCATATGGGAGGCTCCTTGGGCTGGAGTCCATTCCCAGAGGATCTCCCACATCCTCCCAGCATCACTTCTTTACCTTTTCTTCCATAGAGGAGTGAGAGTCCGTTTGCGAGCTGCTACAAGAACAAACAAGGCAACTTGGCACAGAAATCGGGCTACCGAGTCTGCAGGAGGCATCCCTCATCAGGTTGGGATCAGGAACGCAGCACGTTTGTGTCTGCTCCCAGACACCGTCAAGCCGGCGAGGCTGCGCGGGGGGAGGCCCTTGGAGTCTGTGCAATGGAAAAAATGCAAACCGCTTTTCAGGGTGGATTTTTTTAAAAAGCCAAATGCTTCTTTTCTTTCTTCTTCCTAAATTTCCCTTGCTTTCCAGGCTACGGTTTAAAGGAAAAGCTGAACGATCAGGAAAAGTGCTGTTTGCTGCTCAGAAGAGCCCTTGCGACTTGTGACCATGAACGATGACACACTGGGCATCTTCCAGGAGCTCAGGAGCCCACCCATTGCAAGAAAAGTCCATTCTCTCTACGTTTAAGCAGAGCTTTTATGAAAAGCCAATTAGCCCTCTGTCCTCCTTGAATTACTAAAATTACACCTGAGCTGTAAATTAGCCCCTAGGTTTTACTGGCCTACAGAATTCAGGGTCCCAGCACATGCTGGGACCACTACAGCACACCCAGGGCTTGACTCCAGAGCCATCAGTATGAGCAGGAATCACACAAACCGGTGCCGCCTCCACCACACAGGGCTGCAAGGACCAGCAAAGGCTATTTTTTTGGGCCACGATGTCGAGCTGGGATGTACAGAAGTGGTCACAGGACCATTTGCAGAGTCCTTTAGTGATGCCTAAGGTCTGCACAGAGAAGCTGAACCCCTCTGAGCACTGGCACATGCTGCAAGTTTGTGATGCTCAGGTGGCATCATTTACTGATGCACAGACCGCAATGTCATGCGGGATGGAGAAAAGAGCGGGATGGAGAAAACAGCCCCTCCGGACTGCGGCAGAACTTCCTGCTCCAGCATTCCTGTTTATTTAATATTTGCACCATTCAGCAGCGGGTGACAGTGACCTTGTTAACACGTGCTTTTTTTTGTTGGAATAAAATATCCCCAGTGAAGCCCCCCCCCTGAACCGCTGGGTACAAACCACTCGAGTGCAGGCGCTGGGGTCAGAGGAATTTTCCTTTGGTTTTACTACAGTTTGGTGGGTTAAAGCAGGCTGAAACCAGTGCTCGGCTTTTTATTTTTTTTTTTCTACTTTTTTGCACATAACTGACTGATTCTACAGAGTGCTAAGAAGCAACTGGGCTGGTCGGGGTCTTGAATTTCCTCCCAGCTCCTCAGACCCTGGGTGTGCTGGATCTCCAAGGATTTGGCACTAGTTCCTTGGAATGCTCGTCCCTGTGAGCTCAACTACAAGGACACACGCACCCTCTCGTGGCAGCAGTTTAACCTTCCAGGAGCCCAAGCTCTGCCTTTGGACACGCTCCGGTGTCTCCTTGATGTCCCCCCAGCATGGGACAAACCTGCTGCCTCTGTCCTACCCACCCTCCCCGCTGTCCCCACAGCCCACGAGACCCTTTGCAAAATTAGGAAAAGCTTCCAGCAGCTGCTGGAAACAGCCCCTTTGGGCTGCATGGTCTTTCTGGGGAGTCATTAAACTGGGTGTGCTTCATCTCTGTAGACTTCAGGGTTTGATTCTGGATCAGGCTGCAAAATCATTTTGGAAATAAACCTTGCAGTGTGTATTTGCACCTACCCCTTTCTTCCTAATCCCCAGGCAGTTGTTTCTCCCTACAGAGCCTTCAACCCTTTCCCAGCCTTCTCCCACTCCTCCTGTATCCAACACTGGAGGCTTATCACAATCCTGAAAAAAGAAAAATAAGAAAAAAACAGTGTTCACTTCATCTTACAGAAACAGGCAACTCCTTGAGAACCTCAGCTTTCCAGAAACACACAAAACTCATTTTCAGCCCTCCCGGTTCTTGGAAAACGCAACCCGGAAGGCAAACGTCGCTCGGATAACTGCCTTTTTGCCTGAGCAGAGGTGATGGAGCCAGCCCTGCCTGCAGCTCCTGGGCTTGCTGCCGCGTCCCCATCTTGGGGATAGTGCGACATGCCCAAGGTCACAGGGGAGAGAAGAGGGAGGATGCAAAACATCAGCTCCAGGGTTAATAAATAATTATATGTAAAGAATAAATAAATCCCCACAGGGCACTTGTCCCTCTGCCCCTTTTTGCACATTCCCCTTTTGCCCCTGCGAGGGCAGGAGGAGGGACTGTCACCCCACTGTTTCTTGGGGTTTGTGCCCAACGGCAATCAAAAGGCCTCAAACAATCACAGGAGACAAGAACCATAAATAGATGTGATGGGAAGGTTCCTCCTGAAGCTTGATTTATGGTTCTCAGAGATACACGCAGACACAGGCCCACACCAGGGCTTACTTACAGCTTGTGGGGGACAGCCCTTCCCACCCAGCGCCATCCATAACATGTGAGGCTCCAAAAGCCCATGAGATGCCCAGAAGTCGTCAACTACTGCAAATTCCTGCTCCTGCACGCTGGCAAAGGAAGCACGTTATCCAAGCACAGGAAGGAAACAGGTCTTTTCTCTATCCCAATTCAAGGGGGACTCCCTTTGAGGGGGGGTGGAAATAATTATAATAAATAGAAGGATTTCTGAACTGCAGCCTGGTTCAGCGCTGTGCCACGCGTGCTCGTTCCCAGCGAGCCGTGCTCCTGTGTGCTCAGCTTCAGCATGATGAATCTTATGGACAGACATTTTTAATTGGAGCGGGCAGGATCCCCCTTGTGTAATTCCTTGCACCCTGCAGCATCGCACATTGAACCCCAACATTGCCCAATCTCCTGGGTGAGCCCAGGCAGGCAGAAACTCAGGCGGCACTCGCCACCAAAATGGAAATTTGGCTGGAGACACATCACTGGAAATTGAAATTTTTGCAGGAAAACGAAAAGAAAAACTACAATTAATCATTTGTTCCAATTTCTCACTAAAAGCAAGAATTTTCCTTAAAGTAAACATTGGTTACAGAAAAGCAGCTGTTTGTTTTGTTTTCTGTAACGAAAACCAGAAGACTGCTCCTGAAAAAGTTTTTGAAAGCCAGCTGCTTTGGTCAGTAAAGCAAAAACAAAAAGGAAACTGTTGCAACAACTAAAATAAATGTTTTTTCTCTGAACTTACAAGAATATAAAGAAAAAACATGATTCAGTTGGTTGTAGTCGGCGTTCAAGTCTCTTGACAGTGCTGCAGAGGATGAGTATTCACTGCCTGCAGCAACACAGACCTCTGCAGCCCTTCCCTACTCCGGGTGCACCGGGCTTTCAGCAGGATGGGGGAACTGCTCTCCGTTAGCAAAAAAAAAATCCTGTGCCCAGGCTCTCGAGGAGCAAACCCAGATGGAGACAGTAATTGTCTTGTGCAGGTTATCAGATCTGGAGCCCTTCCAGGCAGCCACCCAGCGCCATGTGCATGGAGAGCCCCTGCGCTGCTGCTGGGTGCAGGAGGGACCTTTGGAGCTCCAAGTCTAGAGAACAAGTCTGATGAGGAGCGGCTGAGGGAGCTGGGGGTGTTCAGCCTGGAGAAAAGGAGGCTGAGGGGAGACCTTCTCGCTCTCTACAGCTCCCTGAAAGGAGGGGGTAGCCAGGGGGGGCATCAGTCTCTTCTCCCAAGGAACAGGCGATAGGACAAGAGAAAACAACCTCAAATTGCACCAGGGGAGGTTTAGATTGGAAGTTAGGAAAAATGTCTTCACTGAAGGGGTTGTAAAGCATTGGAACAGGCGGTCCAGGGAAATGATGGAGTTGCCATCCCTGGTGGTATTTAAAAGATAGGTAGATGTGGCACTTAGGGACGTGGTTTAGTGGTGGTTTTGGCAGTGTTAGCTTAATAGTTGGACTTGATGATCTTAAAGATCCCTTCCAACCTAGACCATTCTATGATAAGTCTGGCTGTGGTCAGGCACACCTACTGGCAACACGCTGGGGAAGAAGCTGTGCAATAGCTGTTTTCCATCACTTTGCGTTTTTTCTGCTGCCTGGCCCTGTGTTTCCATCTCCCCCACCTCAAACATGGCTTTGTCCTTCCAAGGCTGATGGAGTTAAGCAGACCACTCTGATAGACTTCTCTCTGGCTTACTCGGAACATTTCAACCACTAGGAAAATAAAAAAAGTAAAATAAAGATGTCTCTCTGGATCTCAGGTTATTTATTGATTTTTCGATTTGTACAAACAAAGTGTCATTCAAAATCCAACCTCTTCCTCATTAATGCACCTTTGGTAAACCCAGTTCCCTAGCAATCAATTAACACATAAATAATTAAAACAACATTTTAGAATAAAGTGTTCTGTCCCTAAGAAGGCTTGTGATGTATGAATTACAGGGCATTAATTCATACCTAGTTTTCTTAATGGAGCTTGACCTTCAGCCTCATGTCTCGCAACAATGAAGTGTGAATTAATCCACCGTATTTCATGCGCTGTCAACTCATGCCATCTAAACAGAGCGCAGCCCCCCAAAAGGTCACCCGGATCTGTGGGGAGAGCAGATGCGGATGGTGTCAGCTTTACTGCAGCCCTTGGAAGGGTTCAGGGTGCACTGCATGGGGCACCCCAAGGCTCCGGTGACACCAGGCAAAGCCTGGAACCACCTCCCCTGCACAGCCCCAGGCTTTATTTAACCCAACACCAGAGCATATGGGCTTGGGACCCCCTCGCAGAGGATCCATCATCCCTCTTATTGGTTAGGCAGGAGTTTGCCTGATACCTTAGCCTGGCCTCTCAAAGCCCTGCAGGACCCAGGCATGGGCTGCTCCTCAGAAGTCTCCCACCCCAGCCCCACCACCCTGGGCTTGGGCTTCGCATCCCTCGAGGGACAGGGGAGCAGCAGCGACCCCTTTGCTCTGCACCCCCTGAGCTGGGTCCATGGCCATCACAGGAGGAGCAGAGGTCCAGGGCTCAGATCTCCAGCCCCTAGGAAAGCCCACAGTCTTGGAGGACGCTGGCCTTATGGTCCTTCCTGGGCAGCATCAGCACAGGGATGTCTCACACATGGCCACGACCTTTGTCAGAGGGATGCTTCAAAGGAAAGGATGCAAATTCTATTACCCATCCCTCAAGGTTTCCTCTGTTAAAAATCAAATCTGGGCTGGGAACATGTCTGTGCTCCTGTACTTTGAGATGAGCTTTAATTAAGAGGTAAAATTATTAAAGCTGCAAGTTATTATAGCCTCAGGACCCTGGCCCAGTGATATGAAGCAGATGGTCCGGGGGCAAGCGAAAGCCCTTTAATAAAGAAGCGTTTGCAATTCATGAGCATTAATTATGTCCACTTCTCTCATTTTAAAATGTTATGCTTGTCAGCCCTGGTATTGTGTGGAAAGCAAGCATGATGAATTAGGCAAACCCCTTCTGGTTCAGGACATATTCTTTGTGTGACGAAAATTAAAAGTATTATCTCCCAGAAGATAGAGCGATTAGAATATTTAAGCAGTTGATGTTCCCCACCCTCTCTCCCCATTGCCTCAGCTTCCCGTTTTGGGTTTTGGAGGATGCTGCTGGGATCCGGCCGCCCCCAGGAGGCAGCGGGGGATGCACCGCCCCATCCCTGGGATGCTGACCGAGGGCACCAGCGTGCTCCAAACAGCTGTTTAACGGGGAACCAGTGCCACCCCGGTAAAGTCATTTATCCTCTCGCTTCACCCCCTGCCCACCTCATTTATTATTTATAATAAGACTGTAGCCCATAAAACAAAGAACAAGGGAGAGGATTGATCCCACCGAACTCTCAGCTCTGCTGCAGTGTGCCATAGTCAAAGTGCTTCCTCACCTGATTTCCATGGGTGAGCACTGCCACACTGTGCTGCCTTCTCGCCAGACGCTCTGCCCTGTCACCAGCTCTCCAGCCAGAGCCACAGTACATCGATGGGACCATGCGCAGCTGGAGACAGCCCTACCTGCCCGAGCAGCATTGGGGAAGCCAAGGGGACACCTCCACGTACAGCAACAGGAGGCTGAGATCCCAGTCCACTCCTCCTAAATCCTCATCCACAGTCGTGGTGCCCACCCAGGTGGTACAAGAGCCCCAGGGCTGAAGGCAAAGCACTGGGGAGCTGTTAGCAGAGGGGAGCAGCCAGAGTCCAAACCCATGGACAACCCTGGGCCAGGGGCAGGCCATGCTATGACATCCCAGCAACAGCACACGAGTCTCCAAATCCCAGCACACCTGCACTGCATGGGAGAGTGAGGAAGAGGTTTACACAGCACTGCCTTCGGGCAAGTCCAGCTCCCTTTTGCTGCTAGCATGGCCTCCAGAAGTCGAGTAATCCCAGATTTTGGCCTCTCAGAAAGGGAGGAAATACTGATTCTGTGCTACTCTTGAAAAGAACAGCCACAGCTATTTGAATTCAGGTAAATCATAGAATTGTTAGGGTTGGAAGGGACCTTAAAGATCATCTAGTTCCAACCCCCCTGCCATGGGCAGGGACACCTCCCACTAGATCAGGTTGCTCAGAGCCCCATCCAGCCTGGCCTTAAAAACTTCCAAGGATGGGGCTTCCACCATCTCTCTGGGCAACCTGGGCCAGTGTCTCACCACCCTCATGGTGAAGAACTTCTTCCTAACATCCAGTCTGAATCGACCCATCCCTAGTTTTAATCCATTCCCTCTAGTCCTACCATTACCTGACATCCTAAAGAGTCCCTCCCCAGCTTTCTTGTAGGCTCCCTGAAGATACTGGTAGGCCACTATGACGTCTCCTCGGAGCCTTCTTTTCTCCAGACTGAACAACCCCAACTCTCTCAGTCTGTCCTCATAGGAGAGGTGCCCCAGCCCTCTGGTCATCCCCGTGGCCCTTCTCTGGGCACGTTCCAGCATGTCCATATCTATCTTGTAGTAGGGGCTCCAGGTGGGGTCTCACGAGAGTGGAGTAGAGGGGGAGAATCACCTCCCTCAACCTGCTGGCCACATTTCTCCTGATGCGGCCCAGAATACAGTTGGCTTTCTGGGCTGCTAGTGCACACTGATGGCTCATGTTGAGCCCCTTGTCCACCAGCACCCCCAAGTCCTTTTCTTCAGGGCTGCTCGCAAGCCAGTCACTGCCCAGCCTATAATGGTGCTTGGGATTTCCCCGACTCAGACAGAGGACCTTGCGTAAATGCATAAATTGTGTAAATGCATATGTGAGACCACAACTTGGGATGCAACAGCTAGAGGAATCTTGCTATCCTGGTGAGGTGAAGCCCTGGCTGAATGCCTGGACCTGTGCTAGGTGGGCTCTGGTTGCTCATCACAGTTACTGATGGACTGAGGGAGTCTAATCTATTTGTCTCGGTGGTGAGAGGTAGGTTTGAGATGGTTTGGGCTGGAAGAGACAGGCTGAGGAGGTCTGGGAAGCACAGGGAGCGCTTTGGAAAGACAAGCAGGATGCTCAGCCACTAACGGCACTGCCCATCTGCATGTGAAGCTTCAGACAATGGCATGAACAAGTGGTACCCCGGCTCGTCAGGAAACCCTGCAAAGCCATGTGAAAATGGCAGTCTTTCTAATTCTTGCCCTTTGCTTTCTCCCCTCATCTCTTTTCCCTCTGAGCATTTGAAGCATTCAGTGGGAGCATGTAAAACATAACAGCAAATAATTCCTCCTACCACGCCCAGCAAACCCAACTCAGGTTTTCTATGCAGGGGAGGTCTCAGGCCATGCCTAACGTTACAAGGCTGGTGGGAAAGGGCAAGGTATATTAACTTGCTCAGATTGCTCCCCAGCCCCGCAGGGCGCCAGATAACCCAGCCTGATCTTACAGCGTGAGGCTGCCTGCCCTCCCCGCAACAGCTTCACCCGCTACACAGCCTCAGTTAAAGATGACATCGTTTACATTCATAGAGATTTATTGGCTCTTCCTTTTGCCTTGAATTAAGCCCCATTGCGGGACCATTTGATTTTTCCAGGCATTAGTCAGAGAAGCCCAGGATGGGAAGAAATCTGTGCAAGTCCCCCGCAGAGCCCCAGCAAGGGCTGAGCACAGATCCACTCTACAAACCAACTAATTCCACATCCCGCAAAACAATCCCAGGCACTGGGCTGACCCTCCAGCTGCTCTGCGTCAAAGCGAACCCACAGCCTAGATCTGGAAAGTTGATGCTTTAAAGTAAAGCTGGTCACAACTGTATCCTTATACATAACAAGCAAAACCAAATGCTTGGGTACGGCTTTATTCAGCCAGTCCAGAGGAGGAGGATGCTATGGGTGCCTGTTCGGTGCAGTGAAGGCTCAATGCAATGGGTGGCTTGCACATTGGTGCCTCTGCATTGCACAGGAGCCTGGGTCAGCTTCATGACACCCTTTGCCTCCCCAGAGGACAATCCGAACCTCCCACCGTGCAATATAGGCTGGCAGGTACATGTTGCTCCTACCAGTGCTTTGCAGGTGGGGAAACTGGGGCAGCACTGGCTTGCCCACAGGAAAGCACCGCAAAGCGCTGTTTTCAGGTTGACTTTGTTAAATTAATCCACAAGACCATGTGGATTTCAGCTCTGCTCAAAGGACAAGCTCTCCCAGCCCAGGAGCTCCCCAGGACCCTGAACCCAGCATCCTACTGTGAGTGCTGTAGGAACCTACTGCCCTCTCCTGCACGTTTGCAAGGATGAGGGATTTTGTTTGTTTGCCTGTCAGCTTCATGGGGTTTTATTTTTGCTTCATGCTTTAATTTGGCTGTGATTTATTAATAGTCAAGTTTATAAAATATGCAGCCCCTTCTGAAACCTCTGTCCACATGAATGCTTGCAGGGAGTGAAATAATTGCCACATACACCCTGGGCAAGAATGGCTGCAGAGGTAACACTCTTAGGCTGCTACAGGACTGCAGAGCATCCTCTCCCCAACCAGGACATTCAGCCATGCAGCCCTTTGATATTAACAGAAAACTTCATGCTTGCATTCCCATGCCTTCACTGTCCATGTCATAGAATGGCCCAGGTGGGATGGGACCTTTCAGATCGAGTCCAACTATCAACCTAACTCTGACAAAAACCATATCTCTAAGCACTATGTCTACCCATCTTTTAAATATCTCCAGGGATGGTGCCTCAACCACTTCCCTGGGCACAGTTCTGGTCATTCCCTGCCAGAAGAAACACAGCCGGTGTCACCCTCTGAGCGCAAAGCTCTTTGGAGACTATTGCCACTGCATGAAGACATCGCAATACAATAACAGCTGTCCCAAGGGGGTCCCTAAGCTTTGCTCTGAGACGTCTCAGGAAGATGTGGGTGGCCCTGCTGCAGGTTTCTAAAGGAGCACTCTAGTGCCCCCCAAAAAGTTGTCAGTGGCTCAGGGGCATCCAAACAGGCCTTAAGGGCAGGTGTGGGAAGCACCTAATGCAGCACAAACACCTCTCTGGCACAGATCCTGCCCAAAGGATCACGAGCTAAACTTGCCAGGAGCACCCAGGGGGAGCTCAGCCCCTGTGTGTGCTCCCTGCTCTCTCCTGGGAGGGACCAGTCCACCCCTTCATCTTTCAAAAGGCACTGAATGTCCCTGGAGAAGCAGCCAACAGACCATGCCCAGTGGACTCCCAGGTTTCGTGCAGGTGTGAGGCTCATCCCGGTGCCTGAGACAGCGGCCAGGGCTGGGGGATGCGACTCAGGACCTCCAGAAGGGCAGCACATTTTTGGAGCAGTACCTGGATGTCACGCAGGGCTCCCCATGGTGACTAGAGCCAACCCCCACCACAACTCTCCCAGGTCAAGCACCAAAGCATTGGGCTGAAGGATAAATAAAATACACAGTTACCTCCTGCCACCAGTGAGTTATTTGCATATGCAATGCTTTCCTTGTACACGCATGCATCTAATTTGCACATGCAATTACCCCTTGACACAGGTATCTCTTAATTGCCTTGCTGTGAGCCTGCCCAGCCTGCAGCCTGCTTTGCAGGCAGGACACGGGGAGCAAAGGAGGCTCAAATCCCCCCAAATGCTCATTTCCCCTTTATGCACACACAAAAAAAAGAACACCCACCACCTTTTTTTGACTGAGTTAACACCAGCTTACCTCACCCCAGTTCACGGCCAAATTCAGTTGATTCCCTGAGTCCCGGGTCAGGCACACAAAGGGCTGGGAAAGCCCTTTTTTCCCCATTGGGAAAAGACACCCCGCAGAGCTTTAACAGCCATTGGGGCTCGGGAACCTCCTGCTCCACCTGCTCGTCGGCTGCCAAGGGGTCAGGTGCTGCCCCAGCTCCACCAGCACCGCCGGGGCACTGGGGCAATACTGGGCTGCCCCTGGGCTCAGGGGGTCTCTCATTAAGGGGAAATAAGAGAGAAAAAGGGGGGATAAAATAAAAAAAAAATAAAATTAGATACTGAACAGGAGGTGGAAAGTAATTCATTATCCCAGCTTCCTCCCAGGCCTATTAAATACTCTCCATCCCCTCGGTGTGGGCGGGAGGAAATCCTGCCCTGCGCCAGGGCAGATGGGATCTCCTCCAAATCACCCCCAGGTGCTTCACGGTCAATTAGAGGCGAGCTCCCAGCAAGGGAGAGGGGTTAAAGATTACGCAAAGGGCCAGGCCAGCGACACAGCGGGGAGCTCCTCTGCTCATCTCTATCATAGACACTAATTTGGTTTAATTTACTTCAAAGACTTTCCTGTAGGCTGCGGCATACGCGGGGTCGGGATCTGTTTTTCTCAAAAGAGGTTTGAAAGGGGGCAGGGGCCTTTCTCTTGAAAGCATCCCAGGGAGAGTGCTTTGGGGTTTGATATTTTTTTTTGTATTTTTTTTTTTTTACAAGGGCTGTCTCCAAAGGCAGATAAGAGGGAGCCCTGGGAAATGAAAGCCAAAAAAGTATATATGAAAGGAAGCACAACCGACAAAGACTGAAATGAAGCAGTTAAAGCACTTTAAAATAAAGCCTCTCCCCACCCGGTGCCTGCAGAGGGGCAATAAAACCATCCTGCAAAGTGCTAGCCAAAGCTTCCCCCAGGAAAGCACGGGCTTTGGGGAAAGTTAAAGATGTTGAATTATCCCCCAGGAAGCGAATAAACCAGGGACAACTTGGTGCTTTTATCCTTTCATCAGCCTGGGAAGAAGTGGCTTGTTAATGCTGGGAGGCTTAGTGAGAATGTGAGCCCAAGCGAACAGCCATGGGCGATGGGGCAGGGAGCTGGATGGCCCCTTGGCAGGGAGAAGGGGAGAACCGGGTCCCTCCGATGTTGGGGACAAGGCAGAGAGCAGAGACCAGGATCTTTGTCGCTCCCAGCCCAGCTCTGAACATCTTTGTGTGGCTTTGAGCAACTGCAGCCGCCTTTTCTCTGAGTGGGAGGTGTCCCTGCCCAGGGCAGGGGGTTGGAACTAGGTGATATCTAAGGTCCCTTCCAACCCGAACTATTCTATGATTCCATCCCACTCCAGGGAAAGGGCAGCACTTCCTTGGGTGGCTGCAATGCCAGACACGGTGAGGGAGAAGGGGTGAGAAGCCACACCAGGTACAGACCCTGCGGGAACATCCCCAGAGCTGCACGCTTTCAGCCCCAGCGTAAATCATCCTTGGCTGAAATCAGGGTTAGACCCACTAAACCCTCTCGGGGTATCTCTGCAGCATCTCAGACACCTTCAAAGCAGGGGACATCAGCGGTTGCGCACGCTGGCTTGGTGCTCAGCGCTTGGGCTAAAGTCACATCTGACCACAGCCCCTGGTCAGCCCGTCCCTGCGAGGGGAAAGGGGAGCTGCGGCCGAGGAAGCACTCCATAAATCATCGCACAAAGAGGTTGTGTTCAGGGAAGCATCAATAATCATGTTAAATAATTACGGGGGAAAAAGTTAACCAAGTGAGAATAGGAGGGCTGCGGGGTCAGTGCCAGAGGGCAGAGAGGTTTGAGGGCAGGCTGGAGGATGAGGGCAGCCGAGGGATGGGAGGGCTCAGGGGATGGAGTAATGGGATGCAAAAAAAAAAAAAAAAAATTGTTGTTAGACTCTGAAAGCAGGCTTAGACTACTCCAGCCAAGTCCTGAATGGATCTAAATATAATTCACTAACCATATCCCAGCTCCAACCCATTTGGGGAAAAACCAGCCCTCAGCACTCCTGTGACCGGGAGAGTTTGACTGGGCAAGTCTGCAGTGGCTGCTTTTATTCCAAGTCCAATCGGTAATGTTGTTATAACATTTATTTTAATTAACCTGATTATAAAGTAGCAATAAAACCTGCTCAAATCACATGTGATTTGAGTCTCCCCTTCTGCTAGTCCTGAACAAGGCTGAAGTGGGCAGCCCCTCATCCGGGACAGGTTATCTGGCATTCTTTGTGTCACATACAAAACCAAAAACAATGGGGAAAAAATCACCACCCATGTGAGTTTTTGCTGCATGGCAGCAATAAAATGTGCGTGGATATAGTTCATCTTATGTAGTTAATAAAAACAGACTGAGGAGCCACGGTAGAAAAGAAAATGAAAGCAATTATTTGTATGAGGACTGTTTGATTTACAGCGCCAGGGTCATTTGCCTGTACTGCTTGCTCCATGCAGATTGAGTGAGATAATTAATTGCATGTTTCTAACAAACTTTGCCATTTTGTTAATTGACTTGAGTTTGTCATGAGGCATGTCTGATGCTCTCTGCAAGATATTGGCCCTTGGCATGGCTTTACAGTCACAAATCACAGAATGGTTCAGGTTGGAAGGGACTTAAAACTCATCCAGTCCCACCCCCCTGCCCTGGGCAGGGACACCTCCCACTAGACCAGGTTGCTCAAAGCCTTATCCAGCCTGGCCTTGAACACCTCCATGGAAGATCCACAACTTCCGTGGGCAACCTGTTCCAGTGCCTCACCACCCTCCCAGGAAAGAATTTCTTCCTAAATGCTGGATTTGCTTCAGGTGTCTTCCTCATTCATCAACAAATTCTCTCCAAGAGGAACTGAGAAGGGACTAGAGTGTCTTTACCTGACTTTGAGGAGCCTGGGTCTCTACAAAGAGCCATGCTCACTTCCGCTCGGTTCCTATTTGTGTGTCTGAGCACTGCCTGGTTGAGTCACGGTTCATCGTCAGGTGTCATCATTTGAGAGCTCCCTGGTTGAGCCACTCCTGAATGAGCTGCCCCGTTCATTTTGACAAACTAAAGCCTCATGCTCCTTGTCAGCCACTATGGTCTGAAGGAAACCTTCCCAGCATGAGTTAATGCAACGCTGACCAAAGAAGTCAAGCCAGAATTAACTAATTAGGTGGCCCTTAGTGATTAGGTGGCCATAGCAGTTGGATTTCCCAGGAGCGGTCACCAAGCACCTTATCTCTATGTGCAAAGACCATGTTGGTGCCAGAAGAAAGAGGTCTTCACCATGGCAGCCAAAAAGCATCAATGGCCAATGTGCCCTGGAGGGGTGCTCAGGAGGGGACCACTGCTGCAAGCTTTGTATGGAGATCCAGAGGGCCACGGAGATGCTGCGAGGGCTGGAGCCCCTCTGCTGTGAGGACAGGCTGAGAAAGTTGGGGGGGTTCAGCCTGGAGAAGAGAAGGCTCTGGGGAGACCTTAGGGCTCCTTCCAGTACCTGAAGGAGGCCCACAAGAAAGCTGGGGAGGGGCTGTTTGCAAGGGCATGGAGCATTAGGACGAGGGGCAATGGTTTTAAACTAGAGCAGGGCAGGTTTAGATTAGACATCAGGAAGAAGTTCTTTACACTGAGGGTGGTGAGACACTGGCCCAGGTTGCCCAGAGAGGTGGTGGAGGCCCCATCCCTGGAGACATTCAAGGCCAGGCTGGATGAGGCTCTGAGCAACCTGATCTAGTTGAAGATGTCCCTGCTGACTGCAGGGGGGTTGGACTAGATGGCCTTTAGAGGTCCCTTCCAACCCAACACATTCTGTGATTCTATGATCTGGTTGACACTCCAGGCAAGGAGATCTGATTGACACCCTGACCAAGAAGATCTGATTGACACCATGTCCAAGGGCAGCTGGTTGGCACCATGGCCATTCCCACCTGGATCTGCAGTGTGGCCAAACCCAGCCCAATCCGTCTGCTCGGGGCTTCAGGGAGATCCCGCCACTCTGGGAAATGTGGCTCTGAGCTGCCACCGCGCGGCTGAGCGGCGAAAAGGGGGCTGCAAACAAACCAGCTGCTCCCAGGCACTGAGGGTTTTTTTTTTTTATTCTTACCATAATTTTCCAATTTACAAGGCAGTAAATGAAAGAGGAGGGTGAGGTTTGCTCAGTGCATTTTTTCAGAAGTATTTACTGCTGAGAGCACTAGAAAAGCCATTTAAACAATTGCTTTTATGATACAACACACATTAAAGAAACTTCCCTAATATTTTTTTCCACCCCTCTGCCGCTTCGTCCCGCACTGCTGCTGTTTTGTTCAGCTCGCTGTTTTATGGGCTGCCTTGATTTTAATTGGGCTCTAGCCCCAGGGTGAAGTGAAAATTTTGAGTCTCATTTAGCTCTAAGTGTGCTTACAGCTGATCAGGCAGAAGTGCCGGGTCCTGCCTTAATGTCTGCTGTCATCTCGGGAGCTGGAAGAGCTGTGTGTGTGGGGAATGGAGCACCCAATGTAGGTGACATATCTTCAGCCTGGGTGCTGGTGGTCCCCACATGCCTAGTGGACATGGGTTCCCGGGCTGGGGTTCAGAGGATGGTCACTGTGGCCATTTGATGTAACGAGGGGAAAATTAAGACGTGGGATGTTCGGGCTGGTATTTAAGAAAGGCTTTTTCACTAGGCAGGGAGTGTCAAGGATACTCTACCTCCTCTACTGGAGGTTTTCGAGGCTTGGCTAAACAAAGCCCAGCCCAGTCTAATGCTGGTGGTGGTCCCACCCCAGGCAGGAGACAGGACTGTAGGCTTCTGGGGCTCCCTGCATTTTTATTATTAATTATTTGCACTTTAATCCAGCCGTTTCCAGTGGGCAGTAAGTGATGCCCGGGGAGGGGACAGCCCTCCATACTGCAAGGGCTGGGAGCTGCATCCCATCTCCCACTGACCAGCCGCGGGGACGGGTGATGCTCCCACCCCGGGGGACATCACTTCAGCCCCTATTGTCACCCGGTGGGACACCCTGACTGCGCGCCTTAAAAATCGCAGTCCCCCCCCGCCCCCGCAAGCAGAGAGAGGGTTGAAGCCCCGCTGTCGGGGTTCCCGGAAGGGGGGTCCCTGCCCCGGCTCTGGCCGTGTCCCGATGTGTCCCGATGTGTCCCGCCGTGTCCCGCCGTGCCGCCTGCAGCCACCGGGCGGCGGCCGCCGACCGCCATCGGAGCCGGAGCTGGAGCAGCAGCCTGGGTCCCCCCCCCCCGGCTTCCCCCCGCCTCCCCTGTGGCACCGGAGAGACCCGGGTTGGCTGAATTAAGGCCAAAAGGGTCAAAAAGAGCCCGTTCGGCGCCAGCGTGGTGCTGGGTTCCCCAGTTCAAGAAGGACAGGGAACTACTGGAGAAAGCCCATCGGAGGCTACGATGATGGTGAGAGGCTGGAGCATCTCTCTGCTGAGGAAAGGCTGAGAGCCCTGGGGCTGTTCAGCCTGGAGAAGAGCAGACTGAGAGGGGATCTCATCAATGCTCAGCAATATCTAAAGGGTGGGTATCAAGAGGATGGGGCCAGGCTCTTCTCAGTGGTGCCCAGCGACAGGACAGGGGGCAACGGGCACAAACTGGAACACAGGAAACTCCATCTCAACATGAGGAAAAACGTCTTTGTTTTGAAGGTGCCAGAGCCCTGGCACAAGCTACCCGGAGAGGCTGTGGAGTCTCCTTCTCTAGTTATTCAAAATCCAACCTGCTCTAGATGACCCTGCTTTGGCAGGGGGGATTGGACCAGATGATCTCCAAAGGTCCCTTCCAAACCCTGCCGTTCTGGGATTCTGAGAAAGCGACCTTGGTGGAGGGACCAGACGCAGCTGCCAGGTCTTGCCCAGCAGCTCCCGTCCCCACAGGCCACCCAGGTGTGGGACATGTTTGCAATCATGATTGAGAGCCGGGGTAACAGGGTCTGGTGTTTTCCAACCCAACGGAGTCATCCTAAATGAGACAGCTGTGGGGGGGGGGGGACACACAGGGACGTCAGCTCTGGCGCAAATTGGTGGCAGTTCCCCTCCGGACCCTTTCCACCAGGGATTCAAACCTTCATGTTATTTCCACTTCAAAAGTCATCTTACTCGGCATGCTTTCAAAAATGCATCCCCAAGACAAAGCAACTGTGCAACACTGAGCTGTTGATATGAGCTGATGCTGCTCAATCAGTTACATCTTGGAACAGATGGAGAGCACTGCACTGAGAGGCAAAAATGAAGCCGTGAGCTTTTTTTTGTGCCTTCTGAGATATTGATCCAAAGTGAAAAGAGCATCTTTAATTTTCCCACGGGAAGGGAGGGGGGAAACACCTGTGTTGCTACCTGCTGCTCAGAAAGGAAATTTGTATCCTCTGTGCCAAAAACCGTGGTGCCAAACCCAGCAGGACCCCGGATGACCGTGTGGTCCAGTGTTGCAGCTCATGGGGGCATGAGCGCTGCCTCAGCAAGCGAGATACCCTCCCGCACTCAGTCGCAGCTCAGCAAAATGAACACACAGGGAAACACTCCCAGCTGGAAGACCACGACCAGGAGCCCCAGCTATCAAGCGAGATGCTGGGGTGGTCACATTGTGCTGCCCAGGCTCCGCGCTGATCAGCCGAGGAGGTGCGAGGCAGCTCCCACTCCTTTCCTTTGGGATGTGGCTGGGCTGAGGGCTTTGGGAGCTGGCCTGATGTTAATAACTGGCCTCAACACGCTGCCTCGCAAGAGCCATTGTGTTTCTGCCAGCACCAGTTGCTACATCAGCTCAGATATTTAATAGCCAAATGAATGAGGGAACGGAGTGTGGATGCTTCCATGCCAGCCATGAAGCCTGCCCGTACTGCACATGATGTGCTAATCCCCCCAGCCATAATTGCACCCCCAGGCTCTGGGTGTTTTTGGCACCCAGGACTGAAAGGCTTCTGTGGTTGGTGCCGGGTGGCAGAGCCGGACGGATCCCCCCGGGGCAGCTGATGCTGACCCGAACCCTCCCTGCTCAGGAGACAGAGGGGATAAGTGTCCAGAGAAGCTGTGGCTGCCCCATCCCTGGAGGTGTTCAAGGCCAGGCTGGACGGGGCTCGGAGCAACCTGGTCTGGTGGGAAGTGTCCCTGCCCAGGGCAGGGCGGTTGGAATGACATGATCTTTAAGGTCCCTTCAAACCCGAACCATTCTATGATTCTACAAGTGTGGTCCGGCCAGCTGCTGCCTGGCTGCTCTCTTCAGCAAGTTGGTGGTCACATCATGGGAGCATCTTGGGACAGAGGTGGGAAGATGAGCATGGACCAGCACTACGGCACAGGACCCTGAACTCCGTTCCTGGCCCCGGCACTAACTCTGGTGCAGTCTTACCCCGCTGGCACAGGTACACCTGCCACGCAGACAGCCCAGCGAGCTCCGAGCCTCTCTCAGCGGCATGAATTAGCCCACAAATCTGCTACACAGCACCACGGAGACCTTCCGTGGGATGGCTGTGCAAGGAGACTGGTGGAGCGCAGCCCAGCTCTAACCCGTGAAAACACCAAAAAGCAGCAGCAACTGAGTTATTCTGACTTTTATTTCATTGCTTCTTAGTCCACACAGTCGGTATAAAATCAGAAAAGCGAAGCAAAAAAAAAAAAAAAAAAGAACCAAAAAAAAACCCCCAAAATGAAACAAAAACAACAACAGCAAGGCAGTGTCTGGAGTCCTCAGAGGGCAGCCTGGGGTCTGCGCAGGTGCCCGTTCAATTCATGGCCAGACACATCGCTGACGCACAGACAGAGGACAGACATCTCGCTCCGGCAGCGAACACCCAGAGGGCTGCACCCAGAGCTGTTTCTGTTCCTCTTGACTACAGGGGAGGGAAAAAAGGAACCTAGGTTATAAATGCTTTATTAAAAATAATAGTAAGAGCAAGTCTAAGTACAAAAGCAGTTATAGCTCATTTATATTACACAGAATTATTTCTCATTTCTAGCTTTGTTGTTTACCTCAAGATTGTTAACTGAATTTCCAGTGAATAAGGTTAAATGGCTAGCAATATAAGGAATGGTAAATAGATAGCACCATTTCATATATCTGGTATTCGATTTCATAGATATACTGGGTTTGCTTCTTTCTCATCGGTAGTTTAGCTCCACGGCAAGGGTAAAGCACTTCATGGTTGGGAGCATCAGTGCCCCAGCAGCTCGGCACGGCACGGCACGGCACACACCCCAGCCCCACCGGCAAGGGGACCGGGAGCACCCCCGGAGCCCACGTCGGATGGCAATTCAACCTAAGTGATTTAAAAGCCCAAATTCCCAGCGGGTGTGGTGGCAAGGCAAGTGGGACTTAGGCACATAAGTCATTTAGGCACTTGGGGCAATCAAAGCCTTTGCTCCGAAATCCTTCAAACCTTTCGGAAGCGTCTCCCATCAGATCTGGACATGCACTTCAGTCATCAGGATCACAGCATGTGGCAGGAGTGGGGACCAACCCTCTGGCTGGCATAAATGGACGTAACTCCAGTTTATGCCAGCCTAAAACCAGTCAGAGATAGGGTTTTCTGACGGTTCGATCTGGGCTGGGCTGGGGAAGGAGAGTTCAGGTCAAAGAGGGTTTTGCATGAGAGAAAAATCACCGTGCTCTTGTTACACTGTTAGGAGTAATAGTTCCTTAGGCACTTGCTTTAGGCTTTAAAACATAGCGCATGGTCAACAAAAGCAAACAATACTATGTACATATATGTAAAAAGTGTTATAAATAGGTTTTTTAAACCATAGATACTATATACATCTTCAATTAACAAGTAACCCTTTGAGTGTTTCCTTTTGGAATCAGTTGGGTTTGGTTTTGGTTTTGCTGGGAGGGTTTATTCCTTTTCTTTTTTTTTTTCTTTTTTTTTTTCTGGTTAATTTTCTTTTCCGTTTTCTCGTCTATTTTCCCCCGCCTCCGTCTACTCCGTGGACGTCATGAGTGCCCTTGTCACGCCACGCCACCTCCCGCGGCATCACTCCCGCTTCCGTAGGATGACGTAGATGATGCCGCTGGCGAGGGCCAAGGGGAAGGCCAGCCACGCCAGGATATAGGCGAAACCGTAGGAGGTGTTTTCCGAGGCTTGGTGCCAGTCCGTGTGCCTCACTGTGAAGATGGCCGCGCCGCTCATCACGCAGAGCCCTGCCGGGGAAGAGCACATTGGAAAAGGGATTAGTGATGCCACGTACGGAGCAGTTCCCTGCTAGAAACCCAGAGCTGGAGAGGATAATACCCAACGTCAGCATGGGAAACTGTTTTTATTATTGCTCCCTTGTATTCTGTCTTCTGGAAAACTACGGTATGATTTTTTGGGGGTGTGATGCTGTGGGCTCTGTCCTGGCTGCAGGAGAGTGGGGATATCTTGGCCAGGCTCTGAGCAAGCAAAGCTGGAGCCCCTGGAGCAAGGAAAGCTGGAGCATCGCCTGGGCTAGCCCGTCATAGAACGGTTTGGGTTGGAAGGGACCTTAAAGCCCATCCAGTGCCACCCCCTGCCCTGGGCAGGGACACCTCCCACCAGACCAGGTTGCTCCAAGCCCTGTCCAACCTGGTCTTGAAAACCTCCAGGGATGAGGCAGCCACAGCTTCTCTGGGCAACCTGGGCCAGGGGCTCACTGCCCTCACAGCAAAGAATTTCTTCCTGACATCTCATCTAAATCTCCCCTCTAAACCCATCCCTGAGGCAAGCATCAGGCATCCCCCAGCTCTGGACCAGCCTCACTCCCTTGGGTGGTTTATTTAAACCCCAGACTGCAGCCTGAACCACCCTGCCAGAGCTGCTGCAAGAGCTCAGACACAAACCATGGTTGTTTTTTTTAAAGCATGAAAGTTTCTTTATCACCTGCCCCAGGCAAGCACAGCTTGGGGCCAAGGATGCTCTGGCCAAGCAGGTTTGTGCCCTGTGATCTCCTGTCCTCCTGCAGGAATGTGAGAGGAGCTCAACTGCAAACCCCACTCTCTGCAAGCCCCACTGTGCCTGCGGCTTGTCCCTTGTCCCTTGTCCCTGGGCTCCACCCTCACCAGCCAGGGTCCAGCGTGAGTCCCCCAGGGCTGTCCAGCCAGGCCTAGCTCCGGTAGACAGTGTTTTAGCTTTGTTGCAAAAAAAAAACCAACCCATCAGCACTGGGGACTGCCCAGAGCTAACACAAAGCCACCTCTATTTCTGCCCCAAAACAAGCTCTTTCAGTCAATCCCAGCAGTTCTATTATACAGTCGCGGGGCGGTTGTCAGAGCCGAGTTCCAAATCCCCTGCATGGACCTTGGGACCACCTACATTTAACCACCCTGATATTTGAGCTGTAATTCCACTGGACACTGCTCCTTTGTTCTGGGAAAGTGCAGAAGTGGGAATACGTTTCATTAAGGCCCCGCTGGTGCAGTTTCCATTCTCTAAGCATGAGAGCCAACTCCCACTGCCCCGGCCCATGCAAAGAGAGCGCAACTATTGTCTGCCGAGGCTGGTGGGACAGAGAACAGGCATGTGGCCATGCCGGTCACCTACAGACAGCAGAAAATACAGTGGCAATTGTCCGTGTGAGGAATTTGGCGATGGTTTCTGCAGCATCTGCACTGATTTTGGCCCAGAGAACACACTCAGAAACTGAAGGACAGCTGCATTCAGCTGCTTGCACCGATGCAAGCAATAATGCATGACCACATTTGAGATTGATTTTAAGAGTTTTAGTCTTGCTTTGACAGGCCAGTTGGGCAAACGCTACCTAAACTCTGTTCCTGCAGGTCTGGGCATTCTGGCTCTGCAGCCAGGCCGGGACAGGTGCTGGTGCACGCTCGTGGTCAGCTCTTCAATGCAGGGCTTTGCAAAAAGCTGCAGGACACGTGGAAGGCCCAGCCCTCGAGGCTGTGCCTGCCCTCTCCACCCCATGAGGACAGCAGCTCTAGGGTGGGAGGGATGAGAAAAGAGAGATAAAAGCGATCCTGAGGCTGAAGAGAGTGATGGAAAAGTTGGGTCAAACCCTGAGAGGCCCAAACCAACGTCTCTCCCGTACTGGGCTTACACAGCTATGAGAAGTTGCCCGTAGATGTGATGGACCCACCAAGGATGGAGGGGACCTGTTCAGGTCCCCTTTTGATGCCTTTGTAATGGCTGAAATCCCATCAGGGCAGATTCAGCTAGACTTGGGCGCATGTTTCCAAGCAGTGTGGAGAAGGTGCTGGGGATGCGTCCTGCCCTGCTGCTGCACAACACACCCAACTGACCTCACGCATCTCTTCTTGCTCTTACTTCCAGTCCCCAGTTCTCCTGAGCCACAGCCGAAATCAGAGCGGAGCCCAGCCCCTGCCCTCCTCCCTGGCTTTCAGGGCACCACCGCCACCCAACAGCACCCAGCAGTGCTGCCCCTGGCACCCGCTGGTTCAGGTCCAGCCTGCTGTTGGTCAGGCTCCAAAGCTGGAGACACTCAGCTTTACCAAGCTGCATCACCCTGGGAGGAGGCGCAGGGTGATGGATGGCTTCAGGAAGGGCATCCCCTCCCAGAAGGAGGGAGGTCCTCTCCAGCTCTGCTGAAGCTGAGAACAAAGCCCTCAAGCGGGTAAGACCACGTCCCTGGCAGACCTGCAGCAGGGCTTTGTGATGCCAGGGCTTTGCAAGGCACGGATGAGCACCTGCAAAGCCTGAAGGCCACAGGAATTTCCTCTGTTGGCTTTAGACAGTGGTGGCCTTACACAACAAGCTGCAAGGAGACTACATCAGGTTCATCTCCTTTGACCAGAGCCATCTGTACCTCCAGTTGGAATCTCCTGGCAGCACTGGCACAGCCATGTCCTGTTTCCTATCAACAACCCTGAAATTTAGGGTTCAAAGACCACAGCTGCCCTGAGCCCTCCAGCCCTGGCCGGGGAGAGTAGTAAGGATAGTCACTAATGCCCACCTCTGCATGGTCCATCTGGACTCAGACCTCTACCTATGGGTCCCCCAGGCCATGGGGACCAGGTCACACTTCTGTCCTCCATAGCTGCCGGGGATGGATTTGACTCATGCCTCGGGCCCAACAAGAAAAGAGAGAGTAGGTCTATGGCCTGACCCTGCATCCCCTTCGGACATCCAGCAGAGCATGGACAGGAGGGTTGCAATCCCATTTGCTCTTCCTCTGAGAATGAGGATTCTCCAGCAGTCATTCAGGAGAGAGAAGCCTTCTGCTTCCCAGATCTATTAGACAAGCTCTCGGGCAGATAATTGCATTATTAATGCCCATTCCCCCTCCTTGTCTCCATGGCCGTAATGGCTTTCTACACATCTATCTTTCCAGAGATGGTGAACTGATATGAACTCACCGCCTACATTATGGCCAAGCAGTTACATTTATAATAGATTTCATGCCACACTTGCTAATAAAGTTTAACTCTAAACTTTTCCAGGGTTTGCAAAGGCCATTTGCTTAAAGGATGCTCAGAAACTTTTATCTAAAGTTCAGTGGATGAGTTTTTCCACTGATTTAGTGGCAGGATCCAGGGTGGCTTTTAGTTTAACATCTAAAGCTCTAGCAAACGATTAGTTTCCTTCCCAGTCTGCCATAATTTAGCCAGAATCTCACTACATAATTTAATTTTTCTCATCTGAACGCTTGAAAATCCTCTCTACCCGTTTCATACGTGGAAACACAAGTGGAGACGGTGTCTTTATGGCATCGATATTTGGAGAACTGCAACATGGGACATGAACCGTGCTTCGTTTCCAGCACTGAGTTCTTGAAGAGTTAAAAATAGTAGCTAACAGTTCAAAGTCAGCCGGCTCGCCCTGCACGCTCCAGCGGCTCTTTGCTGATGTGGAAAGCACCAGGCCCGCTCACGGCAAGTTTATAAATAATCATCAGATCCTCTTTTGCCGAAAAGGGATCGTCACTACTTCCCCCACCCCGCCAGCCGCTGCGGAAACCTCGCCCAACCTGGTGGAGGTGGGTCCCAGAGCCAGCGCAGCCACCCTGGACCCTCAGCATCCCACCCTGCGCCATAGGAAGAGCAGATGGAGGTGCAGGGCGACTTGCCCTCAGTCTGCAGCCCCTGTGCCCACCCTGCCCCATCACCAGCACAGCTCTGCCTCTGGCAGGTCTGGCTGCTTGGGCAGCAACCTCCTTGCACCTTCGAGGATGCAAGGGCAAAAGACCTTGGATGCACAACGTGCCCTGACAGCCAGACCCCACCCCATTCCATCCCATCCCATCTCAGCATGCAAGACCTCAACAGATGCAAGTTATTCATCCCCCTTTCCCCTCCCTGAGCCATGCAGGAGCCAGCTTGGTGGCCCCCCTGCTGCTGTACCCAAGAGCATGCTTGTTTCCACCATTACGCTCTCCTCTGCCTGACAGCCCCATCCACCAGCCCCCACTTACCAGCAAGGATTTGGAAGACTCCAGTAATGTAGAACCGCCCGCCCTTGGTGAGCGTGAACAGCTGGCAAAAGAACAGGAACAGGGACAAGACGCTGAAGATGATGGAGAGGATCATCATTGCTTGGACAGACTGTAGCCATTCTGGGGAAAGACAGACAGAGGGAAACCTCAGTGCAGGCACCACAGCATCATCCCCAGTGCCACCAGCCCACCCTTGGGTCCCATTCAGTCTCTGAAGAGCTGCGGGATGTGGCCAGGGGAGGTCCTCAGCACGGCAAAATGCTGCCTGGGGTTTAGGATGACATGTGGCATGGACCAGTGTGCTGGGGTGAAATGAATGGCAGGGTCACGCGCTTTCGCGGGGAGCGTTTATTATAAAATACGAGCAGAGATACTAGCCCAAAGCCTGCAGAAATCACGACAAAGCCTCTCATCCCCAGCTTCAGGTCAGGCCCTGGGAGTTCAGCGGGACTAGAAACACAAAAGCCATGCGCAACACGCCGTGAGACAGCGAGCTGGCCAGGCTCAGAGGTAAAATAAAAAGACAGCAATGTGAAAACACCCTCTGCCCTTGCGGAGTCAAACCTTTTGGAAAGAGCCTTCCCCGGCTGCCAAGGGCAGCTGCCTCCCAGAGCAGACCAGTTAAACCAGCCCCTGTGTGAGTCACTGCCCTGCTATTTCAGGGCTTCATGGGTGTGTAACTCCCAGCGTAAAAAAAAAAATAATATACATAAATAAACAAGCAAAATGCTGCTCCATCCCATGAGCTGCTGTGGCTTGACAGAAGGAGGCAGTGCCTCACAGCACCGGGCCGGGGCCGTGCTCACAAATACCTCTGCCTTTCCCTTTCCTTATAAAGTTTGAGATCAAAAGGAGTATTCGCAGCCTTCCTTGAGAGGTCTTTAAGGATGCAGCATTGATTAATTCACCATGAAAGCCAGGCAGGACTCGGTACAGGTAAACTGAGGCACAAACCACCCAGTCAAAGGCAGAAAAACCATGCTTTGGGCTGGATTCTCAGACAGGGCAGAATCAAGGAGCACTAAAGTCTCAGTCCCAGTCCCACATTCCTGCCACAGTTTTACTCCCACCAGCTTCGCTCCCCTGGCTGCATGCTGCAAAAAAACCCAGCTTTCTGCAGCAAATAGCTGAAATGGAGCAAAACTTCCAAATAAAGCTACACTTCAGATGAGCAACCTTCAATACTTGGTGCAGCAAACAAGGCCATTTGGGACTACCCGGAACAGCATCTGCTCCCCCCAAAGCAGACGCTTCCCCACCAAACCCTCACAAGCTGCACTCACGGAGGTGAGAGTGGAATTTGAACTGGAGAGCGCGATACAGCCCTCAACTGGGACGGTGGTGATGATCCATGCCTGAGCCCTTCCAGGGATTCCATGCCCACAGGGAACATCCTGAGCAATTTAGTAATGTCTGGTGTATTTGACTTTGGGCCATCAATTCTACCTCTTATCTTTGCATCTTGCCTCCGGACGTTCATGAAATGGAGCAAAAACTGAAACCACCCAGAGCGGCCTCTGCTCATTGCAGACATAGAATCATAGAATGGTCTAGGTTAGAAGGAACCATTAAGATCATCAAGCTCAACCATTAAACTGTGTCCCTCAGCACCATGTCTGCCTGGCTTTTAAATACCTCCAGGGATGGCGACTCCACTTCCCTGGGCAACCTATTCCAATGCTTGAAAACCCTTTCCATGACGGAATTTTTCCTAATTTCCATCCTAAACCTCCCCTGGTGCAACTTGAGGCCATTTCCCCTTGTCCCATCGTCTGTTCCCTGAGAGAAGAGACCGACCCCCCCTGGCTACACCCTCCTTTCAGGGAGTTGCAGAGAGCGAGAAGGTCTCCCCTCAGCCTCCTTTTCTCCAGACTGAACACCCCCAGCTCCCTCAGCCGCTCCTCACAAGACTTGTGCTCTAGACCCCTCACCAGCTCCATTGCCCTTCTCTGGACACGCTCCAGCGCCTCAATGACTTTTTTGTGGTGAGGGGCCCAAAACTGGACACAACACTCGAGGTGCCAGTACACCAGTGCCGATAGCTTTTTCCTTCCCCTCCATTTCACGCTTCCCACACCAAACTACTCCGCAGCATTAACGGGCCCAGCTAAGGAGCTGCTGAGCTTCACCCATTTTGGTGCCACCAGGTTTATACCCACGTGCACCAGTTCCATAGGAAGGAGCAGCTAACCCTTCTGTCACTTCCAGGAAATCCCAGTGTGGCTTTCACACTAACCCACACAGAACATCCCATATATTTCATCTATCTCAGTTGGCCAGGTAGGGAAACCCCCTGCCTGGACCACACCTGGGCCTTCGGCTCTGGCCACACCAAACCAATGGGCAACAGAGGGGATGAGGCAGCTCAAGTGCTGCTAAAAAACAAGCCATAAATCATTGCTCAGATGGGGTGGGAGAAATACGGTTTGAGGATGTCCAGCTGCTGAATTGCAAATCTCCTTCCACCTCATCAGTACTTCCCACCCCAGCTCCAGGAAGCTGAGCTCTTGTCTCACCCTTTTCTGAGCCCTACAGCTGGGTCCAGCTCCGGGCACCGGCTGAGCCAAAGCCTGCCCAGCCCCAAGCCCTGCCCCTTTGGTCCAGGACCCAGGAAACCCAAGTCTTTTGTGATTTCAAAGGCCATGGGATCCGGCCCGGAGAGGAGCCCTTTCTGCTCGGAGGTGGATGCTCTAACTGCCGGTTATTTCAGGAGAAGGCTGTCTAGACGGAAAGCTGAGCCGAGCTGCCCTTTAATTGCATCCGCCTCCCCGTGTCTCTTTTTTTGGTTCTGAATGTGAATGATTTATATGGGCTTTTCAAAATCCCATTGTCAGAGGAATATAAAGGCAGGCATTGAGAGAGGGGGGGAAAAGCCCGCCATGGCCAGAGGGGTTTCAGCAGCTGGCCCTGCTGCAGCCAGGGAGCAGCAGTCACTTACGAACAGGAAAACAGAATCATAGAATCACAGAATGTGTTGGGTTGGAAGGGACCTCTAAAGGTCATCTCGTCCCACCCCCCTGCAGTCAGCAGGGACATCTTTAACTAGATCAGGTTGCTCAGAGCCTCACCAAGCCTGGCCTTGAATGTCTCCAAGGGATGGGGCCTCCACCACCTCTCTGGGCAACCTGGGCCAGTGTCTCACCACCCTCAGTGTAATGAACTTCTTCCTGATGTCTCATCTAAACCTGCCCTGCTCTAGTTTAAACCATTGCCCCTCGTCCTATCGCTACATGCCCTTGCAAACAGCCCCTCCCCAGCTTTCCTGGAGCCCCTTCAGGGACTGGAAGGAGCTCGAAGGTCTCCCCAGAGCCTTCTCTTCTCCAGGCTGAACATCCCCAAGTCTCTCAGCTTGTCCTCACAGCAGAGGGGCTCCAGCCCTCCCAGCACCTCCAGGGCCTCCTCTGGCCCCGCTCCAACAGGTCCATGTCCTTCTTGTGCTGAGGGCTCCAGAGCTGGACACAGTACTCCAGGTGGGGTCTCACCAGCGTAGAGGGGCAGAATCACCTCTCTGGATCTGCTGGCCACAGTAAATCAGGAGATGATCCCAGAGACCAGAGCTCTGGGCCCGCTCACATCCAGCCCTTTGCTGACTTTTATTGGCTTCCTTTGTAAGAACAAGGGAAAGGATCCCCAGCTCGTGACTCATGGACCCACAAATGCGAGCCGCTACACTCCCATTAAACCCAAGTCCAGCCGCCCACAGACTTCAGCTGCATCAGGCTAGCTAATTGCCTTTAATTCACTTGAAAAACACCGCCATAACTGCAGATAGGATTGCTACCTCCTCAGCTCCATATGCTCTGAACTCCTTTGCTATTAGCGCTGTGTCCTGTCTGTAGCTTCTTAAAAAATAAAGCGAGTTTCCCAGCGGGAGGCCTGGGCCCCGGGGGTGGTACGGCGAGGGCTGTCAGCATTCTTCACTCCCAAGCTGTTATTTGTGGTTTCCCCTGGGTAGCGAGTCGGTTATTCCATTTTTCTCCTGCATCTCTTCAGCTCCGTGTTTATATCTTTGCTCTCCAGGAGGAGGAGGAGGAAGAAAAGGAAACCGAGTGGAAAGGACAGATAACACCCTGCATGCCGCTTCCGGAGAGGAGCCATCGTGAGCGTTTTTAAGAGCCCTTTCCGGCAGTCAGAAATGAAGTGAGAAGTTTTTACAAACCAAATTTGAAAATTTCCTGGAGCTCTGCAAGCCCTGATGCGCTCACGCCGCCGCTTGTAACAGCAGGGAAAAAGGCTTCACCTCTGGGATGCTAAAGACCACATTTCGCTGCCGTAAAGTCTAACACAAAAGAAGGGAACCCAGAACAGAAACTGAAACTAGGAGCAGAAATTGAAACCTAGAGTAGAAATTACAGCTGAACCCCCCCCCCCCCCCCCGAAAAGAGAGCAGAGCCCCAGCCCCACTCGCAGGGAGGTTTTACACCCAGACAAGGGGTGCAGCTGAGGATTGATGGGGCTGGCAGAAACACCCCCTTGGCCAGCAGCAAAGAGCCTTAAAGGACAAGTACTGGCTCCCCAGGGTTTAATTCACTGCTTGGTCACAGACACCCTCTCCTCTTTTGGCCCAGCCAAGGAGAAAGAATAAAGTAGAGAGAAGAAACTTGCTTAAGCCATCAGGTTAAACACCGGCTGTAAGACATCACTATATTAGTGCTACGTATTAAAAACACCTGTGTGCCGTGACCTGCAGCTGATGGTAACATTTTTGCACGTATAGCTTTCCCTTTGCAAACTGCATATGAACTGTACACTTAAAAAGCAAACACTTTTCGGGAAGAAAAATTCCATTGAGGAGGTAACTGTAGCATATAATATATACAAAACTAGCAGGAGGGGGAAATTCATGACCATCCAGCATGGTAAAACCTGCTCCTTCAATGCTGCACACTAAATATCAGCAGGGTCAGGAACAGCACAAGCATCTACTGGCACAAAGGTGCCAGCCCAGGTCTGCCAGGAAAAACACACGTTTTCTGAGCAGAGTTTTTCCAAAGCAGACTCTCAGGCTTCAAGGTCTGATCAAGAACCTGGACCCAACTTGCATCCTCACCTATGGAGCGGTCACATCACAAGCGCTGGGGCTTGCAACAGTTTTAAACCTTGATATTCAAATAGTCCTTCAGAGGGTTGAAAAAGGGTGAAGATGCAGAAATCCTAGCTCAATTGCATCATTCTTCTGGGGCTGAACTTCAAACCGCTGCCCCTTGGCAACACGCTGTGGCAACTCAGAAAGGCAAAAAAGCTCAGTGACCCGCAGTGCTACTCCCGAGCAGCACAGCCCCCCCCGGCACCCCCCCAGCCCCACCGCTCAAAGCCAGTAGCTCTCCTGTTGATGAGAACAGCATCACACTTCATCAACCACAGCCAGCAGAGCCGCTAAGCTCTTCCAGGGGAAAAGAAACAGCTCCATGACATTGCAACTTTCTTCTCCTTCGGTCCTAGACATCCCACCAGCACGAGGTCAAACCGTCTCCGGCCGTGCTCTGGGCTGCTGGATGCTCAAGCTGGGAAAAGCAGGTTTTTCAGCCACCAGTTGCTCTTTTCCTGCCCTCCCATGTCCACTCCCTGGAGGGGACCGCAGGGTGCTGGATGGAAGTATTCCTGGAAATCCCACCAGAAAAAGGGGGATTTTAAAGAGCTCCCAAGGTATTTGTAAGAGCCAGGGGATGAGCAGGTGGGAAACACCGGGGCTGCGGGGAAGCAGTGAATGAACATAGTGCTGCAATTGCTGATCGTCTTTTGTAGCTCCCTTCAGAAGGAGATGAAACCCTCAAATTCCTCTTTTCTCCTCTTGTCCTCTTTTCTGGTGGGCTGTTCTCCCTTTTGTCTTCTCCTTGAAGCTCCATCCAAGAAGCCCCTGAGGCCAGGAGGTCCAGAGCTCCCCAACCTGCCACATTCAAACGTGAGTGGTTTTTGGAGCACGGCCTGTCCTCCGTATCTCTGTGATTCAGCCATGAGGCCACCGCAGGCATCTCATCGACCGTCAAAACTCACATCCTGCAGAGGCAACCTCTGATGCTGCTGAGGCAGCAGAAAGCTGCTGGCACCATGAAAAACACCTTCCAACAGCTCCACGATGCCCAAGGCGGCTCCTCTCCAAGACCCTCAGTGTGGTGGCTCTGACCTCCTTTTGGCTTGTGTGTGAGAACGAGCTGAGGTTGTAGACACATCATTTCAGGTCCTCCGAAGGGCTTAGGTACCAACTCCCACCGATTTCGAGTCCAGGCAGCAGGAGCAGAGATGGGGAGCAGCAGTGCCTGGACCCGCAGGCACGCTGCTGGGGTACACTCTGCCTGAGGCCAGGGGGACACCCAAGAGTCTCATCAAAGCCAGAAAAATGTTGGGTTAAGGATTTTCCAGCACTGCACTCTACACTGGATTCCCCCACCCATTCTTCTGGGTTTTGTTTGCCCACACGTTGCCTTCTTTTGTTCCTCTTCCATGGGCCAAAGCCCCCACCCAGCAGGGATGGTTGACGGACACCTCCCCATGACGCAGAAATAGCAGAGCCAAAGAGCTCTGGAGCAGCTGAGAAAAAAAACAACCAGCACTGGTTCCCTACCTCTCCTTATCAGATGCTCTTTGTAAGAGGAACAAACAATAATAAAAATCTGGTTTTAAACAGAGGAAATCCCTTCCATACCGCAAGGAACACAACTATGGCAGAAACTGATCTGAAATACAAAATATTCTCCTGGAATACCCCATGGTTTATTTTAGACGACTAACGGGCCACAAGCTGGCAGAGAGGGGTGCAACCCTGCTCGAGTTAAGCCAATGTTCTCTGTCATTAATGACAAAGCGGGTGCCCCAACCCACAAACCGCTGAGGTTAAAAGCTGGTTCTTTGCTCCTCTGCTGCAAACTGCGAAGACCCCGAAGGACCAGAGATGTCCCCACATCAAGGTATCTGTACATTTGCCCAGAGAAGCTGTGGCTGCCCCATCCCTGGAGGGGTTCAAGGCCAGGCTGGACACGGCTTGGAGCAACCTGGTCTGGTGGGAGATGTCCCTGCTCAGGGCAGGGGGTAGCGCTGGATGGGCTTTAAGGTCCCTTCCAACCCAAACCATTCTGTGATAAGCGGAAGGCAGCCAGCTGATGGCTAGAACCTCAAGTACAAAGGCTATGCACTACCACACAAACAAACTATACATTATTTACCGCCTGGCTTCATTACAACAGATTCAGCATCCTTAAATATGGTTAATTTCTTGCTCGTTTGCAGCTGCCCGGCAGAAATAAAGCAAAAAGGCTTGCCAAGCAAGACAGCACAGCCTAAGGACAGAAGGTAACTTTAGCACTCAATGAAAAGCCGACACTGTGTCTTAAATCTTTGAATCTTTACATTTTTGAACTCCTAATTTGCAGGGGTGACTGGACTATCACCTCCATCTCACCCTCCTGCTCTTAGTGTCCCCTCGCCCATGACCAATTCTCCAGTTGGTGCAATCTGGGTTCTCCCAGTGGGCTGGAGGGGAATTTGCCCCCATCTCTTTTTGTTCAGATATTTTATACTCGCTATCGATCATGGAATTAGACACTGAGAAATCATTTTCCTCAGTGCAAGGCTTCAACGCAGCCTTGTGACATCGCTTTCAGCCACAAGGAGGATTACAGCAAGTTGAAAGGCACTTCCATCTCTCCATAGCTTTTCTGTCATCCGAGTCTAGCATTGCCGGAAGAAAGAGTTTGAAAGAATAAGGGCAGCAAAGCCAGCCGGGGGGGGGCTGACAGAGCAAAAGCAATGGGTTCAGGTGTTTCAGTTACGCATTTTAAAGCAGAGAAGAAGCAGCATAATTCCTCCTGGGAACAGCTGGCAGGTCAGGGCACAGGTGCCCCTGCTTCGTGCCAGGGATGAAGACCTTTCCTGCCTCTTCCAGCGCAAAGAAAATGCATTTCAAGCGCTGGCGGTGCTGCTTAAGGTCCCGTCTGCCAGAGCAAAAGGGCTCTGGGAGAGGGAAGGTCAGCGTGCAGAAGAGCTGGGCAACCCCCCTGGCGTGTGGCAGTGCCTGTCCCATGGATGGGAGCTCCATCCCTGCCTGCCCGGGTGGTCCAGGGCAGATCTCTACTCCGGGGGGACCCACCTTGGGCTTTGCCTGTGGCCATTGCAGCAGCAAATCATCAGCATCACACAGCTCATGGCACCTAGCAATCATGCGGATTGGCAGCCAGTGCATTTCCCAAGGTTTGGGGTTTTTTCATTTCCCTTTCAAAAAGCCAAAAAAACACCAGCCGGCCTGTGAACAAGACACTCATGCAAAAGCCACAGAGCAGCGACAGGAGAAACTGGAAGAAGACACCAGGAAAAATGTCTCCTGATGTTACAGAAGGATGTAGGAATCTCTGACTGCTTCCCCGCATTTGGCATTCCCACCAAAATCAGAGGAAGAGCAGTAGAAAGCAGCGGAAAAAAAAAAAATCTTGCCTGCATAAAAAAAAATCAGTTATGGAGAAAAAAGGCCACTTTTGGAGGGAAAAAAAAGAAATAAATATCGCTGTCTGGAAATTTGAGGTGGAATCTACTTAAGAGCACTTGAGCAGCTCAGGTCCGGCCATGCGCCCTGTGCCTGCAGCAGGACCGCACAGCTGGGGGCTGGCGTGCGGCCGTGCCGACGCACAATTCTGGGATTCAGAGCCGAATTCTTGAGATAAGTCTTTTCCAGGAATGTCTGACAGCGCAAACGAAGAGCAGATTGCAACATTTTTTCCATAGTTCTTGTCCTCTTGAGAAAAAAAAAAAAAAAAAGGCATTATCTAACAAGCAAACGCAGAAATCAAAGCAACGAGCAGGCGGTTGTAAAAGGCAAAGAAGTGGGCATCTGCCCCCACCCAGCGTGTCCTCCTCCCTCCCTGCGCTGGATCCCAACAGGACCACTCAGCCCTTGCACGCGCAGGGGGTTCAAGCCCTGCCAAGAGGAATTTGGGAGGGGGGACCTCAGCCTCCACTGAGACCAACTCCATCCTGTGCTAATGTCCCAGGGAGCCACAGTCTGACAGTCCTGCAGTCAACTTTTGGGTTGTTTTGCTGCGTATTCCATCCCTGAGGATAATCTATAAGGTTAGGAGCATGGTCCCAAACCTGCCCCAGGGTTAAATGCAAGGAAATTATACAATCACAGAATGGTTCAGGTTGGAAGGGACCTTAAAGATCACCTAGTTCCACCCCCCTGCCCTGGGCAGGGACACCTCCCACCAGAGCAGGTTGCTCCAAGCCCCGTCCAGCCTGGCCTTGAACACCTCCAGGGATGGGGCACCCACAGCTTCTCTGGGCAGCCTGGGCCAGGGGCTCACCACCCTGACAGCAAAGAATTTCTTCCTAATCTTGCTGGCACCTGGTTTTAGCAAGCTCAGCTTCTCCTTGGGCGTTCACATAACGGTCACCTGAACAAAAGCATCCTTGTGCAGCAGGACAGTGGGCGAGAGGAGGCTCGCGCACCCTCATCGTGATGAGACCAAGGGGAGCATCACAGCACACAACAAAACCCCCACCCATGCTGAACCCTACCTAATTCCACATATTCCAAGCACTGAGTACCACTCCTTTTCAAAAAGAGAGGAAGAAATAACTGCACCACAGCGGCCACTGCGATGGCCAGAAGAAAAAACTGCCTCTACGTAAAGACCAAGTTCTGCCAAAAATTCCCGACCAAGGATTTCTTGCTCTTAGCCCAGAGCAGACCTTGGCACTCGGCAATTAACCATTGAGTACTGTCCTTGGCACAGGCACAGAGAAACAAATTCTTACTGCTTTCTACAGCCCAGTGCGGCACGCACAGCCTGTGTTTTGAGAGAGATTTAAATGAGAACAGTTTGTGGTTATTTGGTATAGGATCTTTCGTATTTTTGAAAGTAAGCACGTTCCTTGCAAAGAGAGTCTGAGGAGCGTTAACAAGGAGCAGGCAGGGGATGAGGGTGAGCCCCGGAGTTGGCCCTGCCACAGCATCCGTGCTCCGTGTCCCTGTTATTGCTCTGAATTGTGGCCGACCACGGGTCCTGCGGCAGCGGAGGGGCTTGGAGACGGGCAGCAGGGAGGGAGGGCACAGGGGACCCATTGGAAAGGATACTGCAGGGTATTTTTATTCCATTTTTACCGACAGATTTTAAAAGCCTTGCATAAACCCAGGAAATATCTTTTGATTCTGTGTTCCTACAGCATCGGTGAGCTCTGGATCCTGCAGCCAGGGTCCCACCAGATGAAGACTGGTCCTCAGCGGCATTGCTCCCACAACCCTGACACAGGGTGGATGGCGCAGAAGCTTTTGCCCAAGCAAAACCTCCTTTTCCTGATGCCAGAGCAGAGCCTTCATATCAATACAGCAGGCAGAGAGCTCTTTAAGGCTCGAGCACAATGCACCTCTACTCAAAGAGCTGCCCACTGGGGCACCTTATGAACCAAACTCAGCTGCTTGACAGTGTCTTTAGCAGGGTCTTTCTGACTATAGTCCCTTTAATGACAAAAATTCACCACTGAAAGGATCCAGAGGAAAGCCCCTCTTCGAGCAGCTTCTGGGAATGGGGCAATATAGACTGGCAACACCCAGCAGGGCAGTCAGACATGGAGGAAACCACCCCAACCATGTTTTGGACAAGCCCCTCTCAACACTGACAACTCCCCAACACACAGCACCCTGCAAACACCTAGAAAGAAAAAAAAGCGGTGGGGTTTTGAAAAGCAAAAGATTTGGGGAGGCTTTACAGCCCTGGGCTCTGGGACTCCGGTAGGGGGGTGGGGGGGGCGTGGGGCAGGGAAAGGGGGGACAGTCGTTGCCTTTTATTTCAAAGCGCAAGGTCAGCAGTTCTGGTGCATGCATGAATGGCCGTGAAGCAGCCTGCCTACGCTGCAGCCGGCCAACGCCAGCCAACTGCTGATGAAGGCCATGGCTCCAGAAGGCTCCTGGGCTGGGACAGGGTCCAGCCGCTTCCCGGCCAGTCTGGACACCACCAGGCGTCAGCAGAGACCCACGGCGGTGGCTTCGCTCCCACCGAAACCAGAGCCTGGGCCCCTCACCGGGCTGCTTTCGGCGCAGGGAAGAGAAGAGGGAGAGTGAGCATCCGCACCCATCTCCCCACGTCGGGGACCCATGAGAGTTTTGCTCCCAGCAGGCTGGGGATTAGGGTGACCTGAATCTCCAAAAACCCCTGACAGTCTCCCATCACCACAAGACCCTTTGAAAGCATACAGTGCTCTTCACTGCAACTTGCCAAGACCACGTGGAATCGGTTTGCTCCTATGCCAGGACCGTGTTTCCAGCGTAGTGTGACATCGGTATGATTCACAACTGGTTTCACTGGGAGAATCTGTCTCCAGGGGAAAGCAAAACCCAGGCTAACTGAAAACAAATGCTGGACACGGCACCACTGGCATCGGTCCTGCCTTCTGGGGAAACTGAGGCACGAGCTTGCCTGACTCCTTGAGCACAGATCTCATGACACTGATACCGCTAGGTGCCCTGGAAACTCTGCGTCACGGCATCTCAGCAAGCACCCCTCCCCTGCTGACCTCAGCACACGGCTCGCAGGGTGACGTCACCCAGCGCGACATCAGCCTCCACCCAGCCCAGGCCAGAGGTGGCCGTTCAGCCACTCCAGATGTGCAGGTGCCGTGTCAGCAGTGCGATGAGGCAGGGCCTGAGGCCTCAGCATGTCCCACCCCACGTAGCTCAGCAGCAAACCAAAGGGCAAGGAGAGTGCCCCAAAACTCAGCCTGTCGCAGCGGCAGAAAGCAGGGCAACTTTCTAGATAGGGGACAGGGTGTCCCCTGGAGACGGGGTGTCCTCAGGGCACCACAGCATCTCTAAACCACTTTAAAACAGGCAAGAGGGAGGCATGATGAAAATGGTCCCTCCACTTCCAGCAGGGCGATGGGCGCCCAGCGAGCCCTGCTCCAAGGACTGCCTTGCGTTTATACATCCCAGTGTCATCAAAATGGGCTAATAACAGGAGGCTACCAAAAAGCACTCAAGCCGGTCACCTCTGCTGTGGCTGGGCGCGCTGAACACCCTGCCATGGTGCTGCCAGGAGCTGCTCCACAGCTGGAGGGCAGAGCAATGGGTGTTGGGTCTGGTACCCACGCTAAGCCCCAGCCCAGCTTCAGGGACTGATAAGGCTGGGGATGGAGGCGGGAGGGGGAGCAATCTCCTCACCAGGACACCGGGAATGCGGTGGATCCCTGTCCCTACATCTGGGGACAGAGCAGAGGAGGCGAGGGTATGGGGAGGGAGGGAAGAATTTCAAGGGGGGGGGGGGGGGTGCAGGGAAAAGCAAGAGGGAATCACAAGTAACCCGCACAGGCAAATCCCCCTTGATTTCCTAACTCTGGGGAGGAGAACAGAATAAAAGTGAGGGGCAACCATTGTGGGGGGAGCACTCACCGTTCGTGGAGGAGGTCAGGCAGTGGAAGACGCTACCGGAGGTGCAGTTCTGCCAGAGGTCCGCCGTGTGCCCGCCGTTCACCAGCCATTGCTGCAAAGAGACGCAGCCCCGTGAGCAAGGCGCTGGCAGGAGGGGGCAGGCAGCTGTGTGCTCCCCCCGCCCCAGGGCTTCAGCACCCAGCAGCCCCAGGGCGCAGCAGCATGCGTGTGCCCGGCCGGGGGCTTCCAGGCACATGCTTTTCATTAGAAAAGGGGTTTGGAAAGGAAATACTGATATTTGCTTTTAGCCGCTTTCACCCCAACAGAAAAAACACAGAAGCTCTTTATTCTCTTTAAACACGGACCAAGTCCCGCGGGGGACGCGCACTTCCCTCCCCTGTGCTGTCCTCGCCCAGCGCCTGGCCGGGCTATTTGAATGTTTCCACGTGATTTCTAACGACTCGCAAGATTTTTTTTTTTAACGTCTTCTACTACTATGACCACCCAAAAAAAAGAAAAAAAATTCAGGAAAAGAAGAACCTGGTGAAGCAAGCCTGGAACTCATCAGCTCTGCAAAACTGCTGCCTTAAAACCAAGGCAAACCTCTTCCTAAGTAGATGACATGTTAACTGGGCTCTGGACCGAGAACGGTGCTGGGAACCCGCTGTGCAGCATCCAACCCTCCATCTTCCCACTGCTTGCACAGCTTAAGCCTTGAAAATCGCCAGGAGGAGTCCATCTGGGTGTGGAGAGAGAGGCTGTGCCCAATTCACAGCCCCAAAGGAGCAGAGCTGGAGAGCAAAAATGCTGGTGCTGAGGAGCCAGTGCCCAAACCAGTCTTGTTTCAAGGGGTTTTTGCTCAGACTGGCTGTACTGGTCCTGGGGACTGAAGCCCGTTAGCAGGTAGAGCTCCTTTATGAAAGGGGAGTACGATGTCAACCCCCACTGAGGGTCTTTTGGGTGCTCTGAGGGTGCTCCATGATATGACATGGGGATGATGAGGAGATGGGCTTCAACAGCCCTCTCCTCTGTACTGATGAGGATGCCCTGAGCACCCGCTGCCGCACATAACCAAGCGACCCCCCCAGTTACACCTGACTGACCCCCCCCCCCCCCCCCCCCCAGTGACACCTGGCAGCACAAATACGCAAAAGAGCTTTCTGTGCAAAATGCTCCAAATTCCCACCATTAGTGAGACCAGCAATTAGCAAGTAATATTTCCTGCTAAAAGCCAGGCTGGAAAATAAACCAAAAATAAAAACACCACCTTCTGGTTTTGCCATGCCATAACCCCCCTGTTGGCCGCTCCCTGCCTCGCTGGTACCCCGGTGCCGGAGGAAAAGTCCGTAACTTACGCTAACGATGGTGGAGACGAAGAGGAGCACCAGCACGGTGACGTGGAGCACGATGATCCCCAGCAGCAAAAGCAGCATCTTGGCGGCGGTGGGGGGCAGAACTGGAGGGGCAGAGGGATGCTGCTGAGTGTGTGTGTGTGTGTGTGTGTAGCCCGTCCCCGAGGGCAGCAGGGAGGGCTCCAGGGGATGCTCGGGCAGTGCCCAGCTCCCGGGTTTCTTTCCTCGGGTCCCACCGACGGGGGCGTGGGGCTCCGAGCCTTCTGCCCAGACTCACTCCCGGATGCCCCCAGGGATCCTCCAGGCTTCCCCCAAACCCACTCACCGAGGGGGCTCACCCGAGGGGCTCCCTCTCCTCCGAAGGGGGGGCTCCCATCCCTCTCCTCGAGGGCAGCGTGCTCCTCCGCAACCCCAGAGGTGGGGGGGGGGGGAGGGTGTCTATCTCGGCGCATCTCACCCGAGGGGCTACCCCGGCCCCCCTGCGCCGGGATGGAGGGTCCCCTGCTCACCTACCCATGGGGACCACCGGGGGTCATTCTGCCGGCCCCTCTCCCCAGGGGAGGCTTTCCCTGGCCCATCTTCCCTGGCGACCCCCGCGGAGGACGGGTGGGGGAAGGAGGGGGAGCCGTCTATCTAGGCCCATCTTCCCCCGGGTGGGGGGGGTGTTTCTCCTCGACCCATCTCCCCTCGACACCCCCAACAGGGGCTTTCTTTGCCCTTCTCCCGCCCCGGGATGGGGGGACTTTCCCCAGCCCATCTCCCCAGGCGACCCCCGCGTAGGGCGGGGTGGGGGGGGAGCGCGTCTATTTCGGTCCATCTCCCCCGAGGGGGCTACCCCTGCCCCTCTTCTCCGGGGGGGGGGGGGTGTCTCCTCCGCCCATCTCCCTCCGGCCCCCCCAGCAGGGGCTCTCATTGCCCTTCTCCTCCCAGAGGCGGGGGAGGGTGGGGGGGTGCGCTTTCCGCAGCTCATCTCCCCTGGGGACCGCGGAGAGGGAAGGACGAGCTGCCCCGACCCCTCTCCCTACAAGACCCCCAATGGAGGGGGGGAGTCTCCTCGGCCTATCTCCCCTCGACACCCCCATCAGGGGCTCTAATGGCCCTTCTCCTCCCGGAGGCGGGGGGGGGGGAGCTTTCCGCAGCCCATCTCCCCGCGGAGAAGCAGGGAAGGGCTGCCCTGACCCCTCTCCCTAGAGGACCGTCGAAGGGGGGGGGACGGGGGTGTGCTCCCCCCTCCCTCTCCCCTGTGGACCCCCGGAGGGTCTCTCCGGTCCCTCTCCCCCTCGGGAGAGCCCTTCCCTTCCCCTCCCCGGGAGAGCCCGCAGCAGCCGCCCCCCTCCCGGGCCGGGCCGTACTCACGTCGCGGCGGAGCCGAGGGGCGCGGGGCGGCGGAGCGGAGCAGGCGGCGGCGCTGACAAGTTTCCCCTTTAACCGGGGCCACCGCCCCGCTGGCGTCTGCGGGACGGGGAGGGCCCTGCCGCGGCGCCCGGCCGCTCCTCCTATAAATGCGGCAGCGCCCCGGCCCCGCCAGCAGCGCCCCCCCAGCCGGGAGTCGCTCACTGCCCCATCACGTCCCCCGCACACAGGCACGGCCGACCCCTCCGGGCAGCGGGGGGATTTTTTTTGGGGGGGCCACCCCACGGGATGGGTTGCCCCCCGCCTCTTTGCTTCCCCAGCGAGGACCCCCAGCTTCCCCATCATGGATCCCCCCCGCCCCGGGGGGCTCTGCCGGGAGGCGGCTCTGCCCCGCTCCGCTCTCCGGAGCGGCCGCGAGTGGGTGGCGGGGGCGGGAGGGGCAGCACGGCGGAGTGCGGGGCTGTACGAAGCCGGGGGTGCCCGGGGCTGGAGGCGGCCGGTGGCCCGCGGCTGCAGCTGCGTATTTTGCTAAGCGGATAAGCGAGTTCTGGTGAGGGGTGGCAGAGAGCTTCCCTTCCCCAGGGATGCTCGGGGAGGGGGGCACTGTCAGCGAGGAGGTGACACGGAGAGGACAGAGAGCTCTGCTGCATCGGGTGGCCTCCCGCGCCCCGGCGGAGGCGGTTCGTGTAGCCTCAGCCAGGGATCCGTGGGGCAGGATTTGGGGGATGAGCTGTGCTGAAGCCGGGGGGAATGTCGCCTCTGGTTTACACGGTGTGGCTGTGGCCGGGAAAGTGACACTTTTGCAATTTGCTCCTGCGATGGGCAATGTGATTCTGGCTCTGGGGGCTGGAGTTTTTTAGCACTTGAAAAAGCTAAATCCTGTGGGACTGAGCAACCTTTCACTAAATGGAGATTTTCCAAAATGCTGGAGGACTTAGGTGCTCGGAGCGGAAGGGGTGGCTGCACTCTGGTACGGCAGCCTTCACTCATCCCTCAACCACAGCTAATCTGTTGAAATAAACCTCACACACAGACCTCCCCCATAGTCCCCGCAGGAGACCTGCGCACCCCTGGGAGCCCTGAGCACTAGCACCTACCTCCCCATCACCTTTCCCCATCACCTCTCCCCTCTTCACACACCAGCTCCAAACTAGTCCTGCTTGCTGAGACGAGAGAATTCGGCATCCAGCCACCAAAACTGTAAATCTTGGGATAAAGAGGGAGAGAAGCATGCTTGGCTCCCTCTTCCTGGCAAGCACAGGCACGTTCCCTGCAGCATGGGCTCTGGCTCCTCCGCGCTGGTGTTCGGTGGTCCCGTCACACACGTTGGCCAGCAAGTGGGAGTTCGGAGCGCTCTGTGGGGATGGAAGGGAGATAGGCCAGCGGCTGAAATGAGCCCCCCCGGGGCCTCCCACTGTGCTCGAGCCTCTGGTTTGGTACATGCCTGCACGCCCCGCCGCGGTGCTGCTGAGCCAAACTCTGCTCTAGCAGTGCCAGCTCTGCCTTGTGCAGGTTTGCCCAGCCTGGTTTTGAAGGATGCAATTTGCCCTTCCCTCTGAAAAATAACCCACCCATTTCTCTGTCACCCCCCTGCCCCCTGTGACACTGCTGCCTGCCATCGCAGGCATCGCTGGCAGCCAGTGCCATCCGTGACTGCAAGCCCCAGAGGACCAAAACATCTGGACCAACATCAGTACATTCCTCGCTAATGAGGCTATTTCAGGCTGTCTTGCCTCTGTGGGTTGAGCGTCTGCTGCTTTCAGAGCAGAAGGAGCCATGGCGCTTGGGGCTGCGCAAACATGGAGCAAGAAGGGTCTTGTCCCCAAGGACTGCCATCCAACCTGCCGTTAGAGATGATCTTCTGAGTCGGGTTTGTAGGGCTGAGATGTCAGTGGCTGTGTTTCTCTGGATAAATTATCTGACCCGTTTCCCCAAAAGCAGAGCAGGGAGATGCACAGCAGTGACAGGCAGCCGTGGGGTGTGGGGGTCACATATGCACCTGAGCTCCTCCATGAACGTGGGAGAGCAAAACCACTTTGGCTTCAGCTCTGAAAACGCTGCCAAAAGCAGCTTTTTAAGCACAGGAGAAATACCTGAAACTCCAATCAGGGAAAAGAATAGCCTGGGGGTAACGAAGCCTGTCTTGGCTGAGAGTTGCGGATTAGAAACGGAGGAGGAAGCCCAGAGAGAAGAGCACATCAATCCCATACTCCTCAGACGCTTCTCTTCTTGGAAAGGTGCATCGTCCAAATGGAGCAGGGCTTTGGAAAAACATCTGCTGAGCATGTGCCATCATGGCAGCTCTGGTGACGGGGGACCGGGATGCTCCAGGGAGTTCACATGAAAACACCGGAGGCAAATTTGGAGGTGCTGGATGGCAACTCTGGGCCAGAAGGAGGTGAGAAAGGGAGGATGTTCACAGCAGAACCCTGGGCATCAGATGGCATCACTTTCCCGGCACAGGCCAGGGAATTGCACCCTGCTTCCCATTGAGGGGCTCGACGGCTGCCCCGCTTCCCCAGCTCCGTCTGAGCGTGGCTAGCAGTGGTCACTGCCTAAATACAAGCAGGCACCACAATAAATTTGAAAAATGTTTTGTGTACAAACAAGATTTGCCACAGGCTGCGCTGGGAATACTGGAAGATTGATGGGTTTTATAAACACTGGGTAAAAAAAAAACAAAAAAAGTGGATTTCTCACTTCGAATCTCTTCCACAAGATCACTTAAAACTCTTGCAATGCTTCAGCTTGAACTTCTAGAATAAAATAATGAGAATTTAGGAGGGAAAGTGGGTTTTATAGCAATTCAAGGGGCTCAGATCTAATCTGACAAGGTAGTGATGGACTTTGAGGGCTTTGCTGAAAAGGGTCGAAGCCTCATTTAACTGTATCTGTGGCATCACCTGAACCAGCACATCATGGGCTCTGCCACCATTGGTCCAGTGTACACGTACACCACTCCCTTCCCCAGGCTGGGTGAATGAAACCACTCTTAAAACAAGCATTTTCAAAGGACACCAAAGGACAACTTTTTCTCTGTATGTCTTCTTGGATGCCCCATCCCTGGAGGTGTTCAAGGCCAGGCTGGACAGGGCTTGGAGCAGCCTGGTCTGGTGGGAGGTGTCCCTGCCCAGGGCAGGGGGTTGGAACTAGATGATCTTTAAGGTCCCTTCCAACCCAAACCATTCTATGGTTCTATGATTCTTGTGGATAAACTTCTTTAACCCCCAGACTTTGCTCTGTCATCACAATTTTAGGGACTTGCTTCCTGTCCCTTACCCTGGTGACTGAGACCATTGGCAACAGAGGACTTGAAATGCAAAGGGGAAGGGGCAGAAATCTGGAAACGGGGAAAATTAAAAAAAAAAATAGATCCTGGTTTCAAACAACTGTGCTACTAGGGAAATAAGGAGAGCAATATATGGTTTGACTCGCATTTTATGGAGAACTGATAGTGCTCCCCCAAAACAATGCAGTTCCCATCCGTCGCTGAGTCCAGTCTGTGACTTTCCCAGTGCCTGCTGATGACGTGATCTCATCCTGGGAGCTTGGTACAGTTTATATATATATAGTATATATTTCATTTTTAAATTTTATTTTATTAATATCTCATTAAAGTAGTTTAGTCCCTTTAAACTCATAATTCTCTTTCTTTCTCTCCCTCCTCTCCTTGGAGGTGGGGAAGAGCATCTATCATTCATCTCACCACCCCAAACCACGGCAATAATTATATAAAAATACGCATAGACAGAGAGAAATAACTCTCTAAATAAGTATTTCCAGCTGAAGGGCTGAGGGAAGGCTCTCCACCCTGAGACCACGTCCCCAGCTGGCAGCAAGCACAGAGGGTGCCAGGATCTCCCCCTTTCCCTGGTTCCGGGAGGTGCTGGGGGAGAGGCGGGTACCATGCCCCGGGAAGGATGCTGCTGCGGGTTACCAAGCCCCACGGCTGCCCCACTGCAGGGCCTTTGCTCCAGCCTGAAATGCTCTTTTCATATCAAAATGCACCAAGGGAGAGTGGTTTTTTTACCTTTTCTGGTCAAACTGGTGGAATGGCCATCTGAAAAGCCATTTCAAGGAGAAAAAAAAAAGACAGAAGGGGAGACATTCAAATTCAGCAAACTTCTAAAACAAGAGCCCTAATGCATCTTGGAGGCATTTACTTACTTTTCCTGACATTTGTTTTCCACCAAACCAAGAAGAATTCATGAAATATTTTAGTCCTGTCTGCATTCATGCCCCAAACCTGACTTCATCCAACTTTTTCCCTTTCAACTCCAAGCCAGTTGTCATCACTGATAGAGTCAGGCTGAAATCCCTGGAGAAAATCCCACTGGCTTCAAGGAAACCAAAATTTACCCACTGATTCCAAAAGCCAAAAAAAACCAACCGAGGTTCCCAGCTGGGACATGACTCTGTGTCAGGACACACTCAGATACTTTCAGAAACTGGGATTTGTGCTCATCTCCTGCAGGCTGATGGCCAACCTTCTGTGAGCTCCTGTGTTGAACCTACAGAGGATACCGATCTAAACCAGCTTTTTGCTCTAGCTATTGAGTTTTAGACTTTTGGCTTCAGCAGTCCCGGGTCTGGCCCCTTTTTCAGTCTCCTCCAGGGTCCCGAGAGCAGCCACCGATGCTCCGAGGGTGATGATGCTCCGTCCCCTGCAGCTCCCTGCTGACACAGCGGATGCTGCAAGTCTGCACGGGCTCAAGGAACAACTGGAACAAGCTCATGTGAAACAAATCCATGGGGGGATATTAAATTCAAGGACAGCCCTGGCAGCTCAGGAAATCCTTGAGATACTAATTGCTGGAAGCTGGGAAAGTAGACTGGGAAAGTATCACAGGGTGCTTGCCTTCTTTCGGTGCTTTTATCCAAACATCTCCTGTTGGCTCTGTCAGAGGCTGAATGTGGGGCTCGCTGCACTTTGGTCTGAGCCAGCACAGCCATTCCTATGATCCTACACTGCCCGAATTTTCCTTAGCATTTTGCCAAAGTTTTCTCCCCCTTTTTTTTTCTTAATAAAAGCAATGAATTTGGGTTTTTTTCTGACCGTTGATGCTGTTTTGGGAATTCTCTCTCCCTCAAGCCGGATAATATGCCTTCATTATGCAATATACTGTTAACATGTTTTTTGGCAAGCTTTGATTTCACCCATATTCATATCAGACTCCTCCAGGACATTCTCTGATTCTTCTTTTCTTAGGCAACAAAAAGAGGTACGGCCTTTGGATTACTACCCATTACTGTTCTTCCGTGTGGGTGGTGATGAAGCCACAACACGTAATCCAAGGGGTATCAATCACAGGATCATGGAATTATCTCGGTTGGAAGGGACCTTTAAGATCATCAAGTCCAACCATCAATGTAACACTGCCAAAACTATCACTAAACCATGTCCCTCAGCATCCCATCTACCCATCTTTTAAGTACCTCCAGGGGTGGTGACTCAAACACTTCCTTGGGAGCCTGTTCCAATGCTTGATAAGCTATCAAAAGAGACTTCAGGGCCTTGGGACGGTTGGTAAGGGAATCTGGGAGGCAGGTTATTTTTTCCTCTCCTCCCAGTTGTGGGCAGTGACGTTGGAAGGAACGGGTGGGACTAGTCTATTAATACGTGGCTCCATGACTGGTGTCACCAACACCATTTTGGGTTTTATGATAATGGGATGGCATACATGGCACCAGGCTTGCTGGCGTCAGATGGGGTTCACCTATCATAGAATGTGTTGGGTTGGAAGGGACCTTTAAAGGCCATGTAGTCCAACCCCCCTGCAGTCAGCAGGGACATCTTTAACTAGATCAGGTTGCTCAGAGCCTCATCAAGCCTGGCCTTGAATGTCTCCCGAGATGGGGCCCCCACCACCTCTCTGGGCAACCTGGGCCACTGTCTCACCACCCTCCTCAAAGGGGAAGGGGCTCTTTGCTCACGAGCTAGCAGGGCTCATTGTCAGAGCTTTAAACAAGGCTTGAAGGGAGAGGGGGACAATATCGGGCTGTCCCTGTAGGATGAGATGCCAAGGTTGGAGGGATGGCGTGCCAGCGAGGGCCTGTTGCTCTGAGACGCGCTGGTGATGCTGCCTCACACTTGAAGTCTTGGAGAGATGAGCCAGGGGCTCCTGAGGTGAGAGATGAGCCAGGGGCTCCTGAGGTCACAGGAGCCAGGAGGGAAACACCGACCTCATCTCTGTGCCTGGGAAGGTCATGGGCCAGATCCTCCTAAAAGCCACGCTAAGGCCCACGGAGGACAAGGAGGTGATTCGAGACAGCCAGCATGGCTTCACCCTGTGCTTTTTCCACATCAGACTCAAAAGGAGGAGGACACGACACTTTTTCTCCTAAAATCACCGACCGAATGGGTAGGAATGAAGCCCCGTGGGTGGATTTACTCTTAGTTGCATACAGGATATTTTCAGTTACTTTCTGACACACCGTGAAAGAGCAGCGGAAAGAGAAAAACCAAAGGGAAGAAAAAATAATCCTGGTAGACCATGTGACATGCAAAGTGATAATTTAATTTCTACCTAGGCTTTCATCAGGAAGTGGAAGTTTAAACGTGTATTTTCAAAGCATGTAAGCAAAACTGATAACTCCCGCAACAGATGCCATGGGGTGGGCTGAGCCCAGCCTAGATGGGACCCAGCAGCCGCGCCGTGCTGGGAAAGGTCTTGCGCATCCCCATGCACTTCTCCTGGTCTATGAACAGGGAGTTGGCTTTGACGGCCAGGTCGTGCTGCAGGACCGCCTTGGCGCGAACCAGCCTTTGCAAGGTGTCCTCACTGTCCCTCAACTGCTGCTGAAGAGTCTGCACCGTCTCATTGATATCATGGACCTCGTTGACAAGGCTGGAAAACAGCAAGAACCCCTCATTAAAAGTCCCATCAGGAGGGTGATTTCTAGCATGGCATTGCTGATGGGCCCCTTGGGCATGGGTTTTTCCCCTTCAGCAGGCTCAGACTCACTCAGACCCCCCCCATTTGTGGCAGATACATGGGGAAGCTGAGGGCAGATCTCCTCGGGGTATCGGCGGGGAGGCACGGTTACGTCTGCTCAAAGACTTCGGCAACGCACAGCCACATCTGCCAGAGCAGGTCGTGCCACCGAGCAGAGGGACGAGCAGCTGTGGTTTCCTGTTCTGGTTTGGTTTTGTGGGTTTGTTGGTTCCCCCTCCTGGATTTCCCCATGCAAGGGTCCTCCCCACACCCACAGGTGCACACGGAGCGAAAGAGGACAGCTGGGAGAGGCTAAAAGCCAAGGTGAAAAAAGTGGAGGATGGAGAAAACAATGGCAGAGCTAAACAGGCTCTGGGGCTGGGTTTAAATTGCTTTTAAAAGGCTTCACAGGGAGCCTTATCCAGCGAGCTCCCAGGAGGAGGTGTGAAGTTCAGGGTGCCTCACAGAGGGCAGCCTGATCCTCCACAGCCCCTCGAGGTGCAATCCCAAAGAGCTCACCCTGTCCTTGACAGGATTTCCAGTGTCCCCAGGGGAGGTGAGAACAGCCCTTATTGCTTCTCCGTGTGGTGCACAGAATCACAGAATGGCCGGGGTTGGAAGGGACCTCTGGAGATGATCCAGTCCAACCCCCTGCCAGCGCAGGGTCACCCAGAGCAGGGTGCACAGGAATGTGTCCAGGCCACTCCACCACCTCTCTGGGCAGCCTGTGCCAGGGCTCTGCCACCCTCACAGGAAAGAAGTTCCTCCTCATGTTGAGATGGAACTTCCTATGGTCAAGTTTGTGCCTGTTACCCCTTGTCCTGTCACTGGGCACCACTGAAAAGAGCCTGGCCCCATCCTCCTGACACCCACCCTTTCAGTATTTTTAAGTGTTGATAAGATCCCCCCTCAGTCATCTTTTTTCCAGACTGAAGAGACCCAAATCCCTCAGCCTTTCTTCATAAGAGAGGTGTTCCAGTCCCCTCATTGTCTTGGTAGCCCTTTGCTGTCCCCTCTCCAGCAGTTCCCTGGCCTTCTTGAACCGGGGAGCCCAGAACTGGACACAGCACCTTGCACGGTAGCTGCACCCTTGCGGTTACCCAAAAGGAAGGACCTAAGAGCTCTCAGCGCAAGCCTGTTGGAGAGTAAAGGGCTTGTCGTTCAAACCTGAGCCCATCCAGCCGCTGGGAAGCAGGCAGGAGAGAAGACAGGGTTTACCCAAGTGGGAAAAATCCAGCCCCTCATGGGGTGGCATCAGGCTGCCCCCGACCATGGGGTAAAGCCTCCGTTGTGGGAGCAGAGCTCTCCCAGCACCCAAAGGCTGGGATACTCACTCATTGCTTTTGATTATATCAGTGCACTTATGGAAGGACTATTTAGGAAAAAAATCCAACCACCCACGATTAATTTTGTCATGCAGCGGTGCTCCCAAGTGCTACCACTCGTGACCCCTCAAGGTCCCCACCGGCCCCGCACTCTTGCCTTACCGGAGCTGGGCAGTGTCCCGGCACAGCTCCATGTTTGGCCTCCGAGTGCGCTCATCCAGCCGGGTCTGAGCCACTTTTAATGGAGGCCCTTGGTCCCTAATGGCCTTTTGGATGGCTTCTATATTCCTCTCGATCTGGAATATTTCCTGCAGTGTCTGGCGTAAGAAAGAAACACATGCATAAATTTAAAAAATATATTCTCAAGCGGCAACGTGATTTCCCTTTTCTGCCATCCATCTGCAGAAAAACACCAAGTTCAATAAGCAGACCCCAGTCTCACACCACTGTCACTCTGCCATACATCGAGGCACAGATCCAGCAGCGATTTCTCTGCGGGGAAAAGCCTCTCTTTGCTGTTGCTGTCACATCAGAGGAGGTTTTGGAGCAGTGATGGATCTATCGAATTACCCGCTCCCCAAAATTACTGCTTGCAGGAACTGATCGTCCATCAATAGCAACTAACAGAGGGAAGGTTTTTAATGGATGCTCGCTGAAGGATGTGGCATCAGCCCGCGATGCTGCAAGCCCAGTTTCTGCTGGGTTAATCTGTGCCGAGCACTTTTCAGGAAGCTTTCCATGAGACCCAGTGGTCCGAGCCAGCTGCCCATCACTGATGTCCACTTAATCTGCTTGGCAGAGCAAACACACCGATACCTGTGCAGCAACCACAGAGTGCTGAGACTGAAAACACGTCCTCGAAGGAGAAGCAAAGCTGCAAACCCCACAGCAGACACCCCAGCAGAGTCCCAGTAAAGACCTTCTGCAGGGCAGCCAGCGCCTCTGAAGTAACTACCAGGAGATGCAACCAGCGCTGGCATTTTCTGCTGGAAATCCCCGTGCTAGCAGGCAATCAGCTGGGATGAGCAAAGGGCAGTATCCCTTGGGTTGAAGTTACACTGCCAACTCATCCTGCTACAAGAAGAAAGTCCCCAAGAAAGCCGGGGAGGGGCTGTTTGCAAGGGCATGTAGCGATAGGATGAGGGGCAATGGTTTTAAACTAGAGCAGGGCAGGTTTAGATTAGACATCAGGAAGAGGTTTTTTATACTGAGGGGGCTGAGACAGTGGCCCAGGTTGGCCAGAGAGGTGGTGGAGGCCCCATCCCTGGAGACATTCAAGGCCAGGCTGGATGAGGCTCTGAGCAACCTGATCTAGTTAAAGATGTCCCTGCTGACTGCAGGGGGGTTGGACTAGATGGCCTGTAGAGGTCCCTTACAGCCCAATGCATTCTATGATTCTATGATTCTGAATGATGCTATAACCAGCTTCTTGTGGTGACCGTTCCTCTGCTGGGGCCAGGTCTGCATGGAGGGTCCCGCTTTGGAGGTGTCACTGGGAAGTGACAGTGTCACACCGAAAGGGAGGGGTTCAGGGTACCTTGGCCAGGTGGGTCTGAATCTTTCTCTTGGCATCAGCCGTCTCGGCAATGCGGTTGGTGAAGGCGACGTTCACCGCGTTGAACTGCCGCCACATCTCGCTGGCCGTCACTGCCAGCAGGTTCTCAATTTCATCCCGCAGCTTGGCGGAGGCCGCCCGCTCGCTCTGGGAGCGGAGGATGTTGTTGTTTGTGAACTTGGCCCACGACTCCGGCACCGAGATCCTGGGGGGGAAAAGGAGAGGCCCCCGGTAAGCTGGATGTGGGCAGGCATGGACCCTGCCAGGGAGCAGCGTGGATTAAATATAGCTTAAATCTACACTTTTAATTTGACTATATGTCATATTTTAACCCCAGCCAGCAGCCAGGACCACACATGCGCTGGTGCAGTTCTCCCCCTTCCCCCCAGAAGGGAGAAGAAGGAGAAAAGGAGGGGAAAGGGAAAGAAAAAAGCTCTTGGGTGGAGATAAGGACAGTTTAATAGAACAATAACAGAAACTAACAATAACAATAATAATAATAATAATAATAATTAATAATAATAATGACACAAGTCACTCTCACCACCCAGTGAATTGGTACCTTCCCAAGCCCTGACCGCATATTCCCACCCCGCACCAACCCCCATTTATATACTGAGCATGGCATCTATAATAGGGAATATTCCATTGGCCTTTCCGTTGTTCTGCCTATGCTCCTTCTCACTTCTATGGGAAGTTGAAAAGAGTCCTTGAAAAGTATAAACATAGCCTAGCAACAAAAGAGTCCTTAAAATGTATAAACGTCGCCTAGCAACAACTAAAACAATATGCATTGTTGACATTCCTCTCACAGCAATCACTAGAAAGAAAATTAACTCTTTCCTGGCTGAAACCAGGACACCATATGAAAGTGAAACATCTGGACACCATTTGTTTAATAACGCTTAACAAATGATGAAATGTTCATGAAAACAACTGTGATACTTCGGAAAGCTCAAACAAAACATTCACCCAGAAGAACAGAGATTTTAATCTAGCCATTCAAGGCATTTAAGGGCCAAGTGATTCACAGCTTCATGACAACGCGCAGATTGCCATCAATTTGTTTTGCTCGTAACTTATCTCAGTTTCCTACTAAGCCGAGCGAGCACTAGATAATATTCAATTCCCTGTCTGTGCATTCAGGATGAAGTTCACGCCTGTGCTGTAGTCCAGAACAAGGCCAACAAAAGGCTTAAATACCACATAAGCTCCATTTAAAACATGCTGATCCTCGGCACATTTTACCCCGCCCTCTGAATTTTAGCAGCAATCCTTTGCAATCCATTTCCCTGTCTAAATATGTCTGAGCTCTCCTGTGAATAATTATTCAAACATTAGAAAAACTGAATCAATCTATGCCCCTCCCTAAAGTGCCTGCGTCTGGGCGAGCAGCAGATTTATTCCCTCAGCCCTTTGCCACTTTGGGCATATCTCTGCGAGTGCTGGTTTAGGTCACCATTCATTTACTGCAGAGCCAAAGCTGAATTCCTGGCCTCCCAAAGCAGCTGAACTCTCTCCCAGGACCATGCTCTCTATTTCTTCATCTTCTGTGTCATTTCGGCTCCCTGCCAGGCCCTCTCCCTGCCGGGGTGAACCCCCCAGACTTTACGTCAATGAAGAGCACTCAGGCAAGCACTGACACATCTTTGAAAATATGCATAAACTTAATGAGCTGTGCAGAGGTGCTCAGCTGAATTAATTGGCAGGCTGATCTCTGAACCCTGGTAGAATGTTTAATTAGGTGGGACTCCCTTTCACCCTCTGGATGTTTGCCCTCCAACTGAAAGCAGAGGGTTGTGCTCCCTTTCTGGGGGGTGGAGAGAAATGACCCCTCTGCGGTAGGTGTCTCCAGGCCAGATGGATTTGGGTTGGGGACAACCAGCTCCCTGCCAGGGAGAGGCACCGCGTATCCCGGGGACAGCTTGCTGCTGGGGACTGACAGTGTGCACTCACGTGGCATCGACCTGCTCCACCCCTCGGTAGTAACTGATGCCGTGGGAGGTGTTCATCAGGTGGTGGCACCTGTCATCGATCCGGTGGGCCACCTGCTTGTTGGCCAGATCCTTCTCCAGGTTGTGCTGGGCCGCCTGGTTGGACCTTCAACATGCAAACAGCAGCCATCGGTGGGGATGTACGGGTGGAATGGCTTCCTCCCCGTTCCACTACCCACAGCAGCTCCTGCCCCCCGCGCAGCTCTGCCCTCCCACGAGCATCACCGCCCGCGTCCCATGGAGCCTCCATGGGCTTTACGCCTGCGGGGTGTGGGGAGAGCTGGGGTTCTGCTGGGGGTTCACATCTGCTGGGGTTCTGCTGTGACTGCAAATGCACATCAGCCCTACGACATGAGAGAAGGAGCTCCTCCTTACATGATCTGGGCTTTGGCCTTGTCCAGGAACTGCTGCATCTTCTCCCGGCACGAACTGATGACATCGACTTCCTGGGCAAAGGCAAAAGAGGACCCCATCAGTGTCCGTACTCACTCGTCCTGGTCACACTCCTCCCCTTGGACCTCTCCAACCCTGCACACAGCAAGAACTTGCCTGCTTGTCTTCCTGCCCAAAGCAAACAGGCAGGGAGCGGAGAAGCTGCCCCTGCGCCCCCGCAGCTGAGCCTGCGCCCAGCAACCTGGAGGGGACAGAAGGGTGCTGTGGCTGCAGCCACGGCCTTTGCGTTCGCTTTCAGGGTGGGTCGGTAAGTATTTTTTCATCTTGACATCAGTGTCAAGTGGTGTTTAGTCCCACTGCACGGACAGGGACACATCCTGGTATGGACAGGCAGAGTGGTTCCCTGGACCAGCAGCACTACGCACCTCCATCCCCAAATCAGCACCTGCCCTTTTTGCTCCCAAAATGTTTTCCTCCCCAGGAGGAATCCCATCCGTATGGGACAAGAGGAGATGGACTTGACTTTGGTGTAAATCCCCAGGCTAAATTTCTGAGACATGTTCAGCTCCAGCGGAGGAGGTGTGTTGCTCTCAGCTCACTTGACTTCAGCACAAACCTACTGCGTTTGTGAAGCTCCAGCTGCTGGAGGCAGGTGATCAGTGCTCCAAGTCCAGTAATTTTTAAGCCTTCCCGTCCGCAGGAGCCAACTGAAAAGCACAGCCTAAATGTGTCCCAAACACTTAAAATCCACTGTGGAGATACCAGCTCTGATTGTTTTCCTAAAATCTCATGACCTTTAAACTAATCTTTTAATGTTCTAGGGCCTGACTCATATAAAAAAATCTTCTAACGGAGCAGTGGCTTCACAGTCCCAGGGGCTGCGATTTCCTTCCCAGTTTCACGATGCCTTTGCCGTGATTATGTGTCACTGTACCCCGCGTTAGGATCCCATCTTCTCTGCCAGCTCTCATATAGTGTTTGCTTTTTATTCGTAATTTAAAGCAGACTATATAAAGGCAGGCAGGGCTGCGTGTTTTTATGATTTCTATAAAATACATTGGCTGAGCTCACGTAGCAGCAGTCCTGCCGTGGCCGCGCCGTTTAAACAAAGCAAAGCAGGGGGTAGATTTAATATCTTTTATTAGACCTACTAATATAGTTGGGAAAACCAGGCAAGTTATCAGGCAGACACTGCCTTCTCCGTATCTGTGTGTGCATATGTGTGTGATATATATAGAGAGAGATAAATGTGTGTGATGTAGATGTATGTGGACATGCTGCTGCGTGGGCGGACACCCCGTCCCCCGCCCCAGCAGGTTTTGGGGGTTTGAAGAGTTTGGCACCTCACCAGCACTAAGGAGCCAGTTAGGGACCAAAGCCGCCAAGCCTGTTTTAGGGCAGTTTAGGTAAAAATAGCTTTAACACATGATCTGAGTTGCCCAACTTACTGTTAAGAGCTGTTCCTCCACATTGTCGTGGACCAGGTCAATGCCCATCCTCTTCTCCCGGTGAAGTAAGCACTCCTGAGCGACCTGTTGGGGACACAGCGTCACCGCTGGCTGCAGGGGCAGGGGTCTCTGTGGGGACCATCCCCATCTCAAATAACGTAAGAAAAGAAATTCTAGGTGGGCACAGAGATGACAAGAGGGGAAAAGAGTGCCTGGGGCAGCTGGTTTAGCTGACAACGGGCAGCCGAGCTGCAACATCAGCATTAAACCATCATGAGGGAGCAGACGTGTCCCTGGTGCAGCCATAGCTGAAATGGGGGACCTGTGTCAGCCTTGAAGCTGACCTCGCCAGAGCCTCGTGGTAAGACATGGGCTTTTGTCTCCCAAACCAGGATTTTGGATGTACCGCTTATAAAAATATTTGGTTAAGCACATGCTGCTCTGATGTGCTCGGCCTGCACTGATAGGGGATGCAGCAGATGGCCAGGGGGGTTTGTTTATTACTAACTTAACTAATGGTCTCTTAATAAAAACTTTCTAGATGTTATGGAGCTGCAGTGAAACTTAATTAGACGTTTGAACGGCTGCAGATGTTTCAGCAGTAGGCTACAGCTTGCAGCCCGCTGGGACGGGTGCTTACCTGGAGAGGAGCCTCCGACTCAGCCAAGGCTCTCTCCAGCCTGGTCTTCACGTCTGTGAGCGCATTGGTCTCCCCAATCATCTCATCTAGCTCATGGCAGAGCTCCGATTTCCAAAATGCAATGTCATTGGCGCGCACTCCCAGGTTTTTGGTGCTTTCTACTTGCGTTTTCTTTGTCTGCTGGTATTTGTCGTCAATCATGAGGGAGGTATCGGCTCTCAAATGCTCCGCGTTCTTCTGGGAGGTCTCCGACTCCCTGTAATTGGTCACGTTGGACTTGTACCAGTCTTCAGGGGTGTACCGGGTGAAGACAGTTGTTCTGGTGGAAATAGAAGGAAGCTTCTCGCCGGCGGTTATCCCCTGGGAACTTTTGGAGAAGGCAGCCAAAGTTGGTTTGATGGCAGCTGTCTTGTAGTAGGTGCTGGGCATCCAGGGGAGGCTGTAGCTCTGAGGCAAGGGGCGGTAAGGAAATCGGTTCTTATAGCTTGAAGCCATGGTGTGGATGGGAGGGAGAAACCTGGTGGGTATGGATCTTGGATGGGCGAACGTTGCTGGTAAGGGAGAGCCGACAGACTCCATCCTTGAGTGCTGCTGTTCGTGTGTCCTGTACGTGTCCTGTACGTGTCCTGCACAGAGGAGGAGAGAGAGGACAACCTCAGCAACCTCCTGCACTTGCCTTCTTACAGCAACACACGCAACTTAAAACACAAACAGCGATGCACAGAGCGCCCACACAGCACCTGAACAGGCCTAAACCCCTTGAAAACAAATCCCTTCTGACAGCATTCCAAACATTGGTGTATAAAAGCATTTGACTTTGTTGTTAGTATCTAGCATCAGGTCTTGAAATGCAGAGAAAAACAAATCATGGCTGTAAGGAGAATGACAGATACCGTGCCTTCATTTTCCTTAAATCTGTCAGTCCAGTGAAACTGGAGTTGCTGATTCTCTGCTCTTCATTTGTCTCTTTTGGCTGGCGTATCTGCTGATCTTATCATACTCCAGACGTCATTTTCTCTTTAAAAGTTCCATTCCCAGCCCTGATATCTGCGTCCCTTTTGGACATACATCTGCTACCAGCCCAGCGCCATTTGTGGGTGAGGGACTCCATCCTCACCCCCTCTGTCTTCCCTTGCGTTAAATGCTGGAGTGAGGAGCCTGCAGGTCAGCTGAGCTTTGCAGGACTATATCCAAATTTGACCCCGACACACACCTATTTCAGCCTCAAAAGAAGGGCCGCCTCTTGCCTTGCAAAGGAGGAAAGATGTCGATGGCTCACCTGATGTAAGATCAGTGTGCGTGGGAAGGAGATGTCCCACAGTCTTTTCAGAGTGATTTGGAAACACCAGCCTTGCAGTAGCCCTAGGAGGAATGGCCACACGTGAAGATTTTGCTACCAATAATTGCATATTGTTCTCTCCAGCTTGAGGTTATCAATCGATCGTTATCAGAAATATGATGCAGAGGGCCACCAAATACACCTCATCTGAGGACAAACACTCAGGAGGGGTACGTTGTGCTCGGTATGAAGCTCTAGTGAGGTTACAAGTGTCACCCACGGGCAGGAATAAGTCCCTACGGCTGTTGTAGCCAGCTGGACGTGTCCTTCCCCTAACGCCATCCCGTCCCCACTGCTCCCAGCCTGGATCGGAGCCCCAGTGGAAGATTAGGACACTGGTGTGCTACAGCAAGATCCCTGATGGGAGTGGGGTTTGACACAAAGCATGTGCCAAATCCCATTTGCTACAGCATGAAATCCACTTTATTCCTTTAAAAATGGGATGTTTGCACGGAACAAACTCTCTTTTATTCTAGAACAAAGCATCCACACAAGCAACCACATGACCAGAGGTTTAATTGCTCCTCCTGGGCCACCCTGATCACTTTGCATGCGTAGGCGAGCTGAGAGAGGCCGGCCGATTTTTAAAATCAGCAGACCCTGGGGAAAGAGAGTTTAGTCATTTTAGTCACCTCTGCAACAAGGGAGGCCTCTCTCTACGCAAGGGCAGGGCCAAGGAGTCATGGTTTCCTACTGGAAAGCTTAAAAGGTGATGGATGGGAGGCGTACAGAGACAGGCAGGCTCTGCCTCTGAGCTGCTGTTACTCTCCAGCTCTTTAATGCCAGATGCTCCCAGCCCGTTCGTTATCTCTCTTGGAGACAGGCCCATTTACACCAGGTGATGAGCAGACAACACAACTCATTAAACAACACGTTTTCCAACATCTAGCTATGGGGAAAGGTGACTTTAAGCTGCCACCCGTGCCTGTAACTGTTTGATGCACTCAGGTGCGCAGCACCTCAAAATGCAGCTATTAAAATAAACGAGTGGCGAAGGCAGGAGAATAACAGGTCCTTTAGTCAGGGCAAACCAGAGAAAAACAGGGATGAGTCAGAGGGGAAAAGTGCACAGCCTGCAGCTGGGAAACCATGGAACTTTGGTATTTTCAAGCCTTGCCCAGTTTTTGGCCACGGGCTGCCCCAGTACCTGACTCTCACCCCGGGATCCATCCCGGCCGAAGAGGCTGTGGGACAGGCAGCGGGAAACTCACACCCTCAAATTTAGCAAAAAAAGCTTTCGCAAACACGACCCTCCGAGCCAGTTTGGCAGAACCGAGGACGAGATGTCTGCGCTCAGGTCCAACAAAAACCACTGTGTGTGCCGGTTCCCACAAACCGCTCACTTCAGCCCTTTTGTCCCATCTAGGGATAAACGACGGCACTTTCCCTAGCTCCGTGCCACTTTATACCTGAGAAACAGCCTTCGGAGGGTGGGAGGCAGCTTCCCTGTCTCCCATCCCCACAAATAAACTATTCCCTTTCAGATACTGACAGACACACATTTAGGAAAGGGAGGAAAAAACCCTTGGGAATGGACCAGGGCTACTTTTCCCTGCATTTCCAGCTGAAATAAATGCCCCTGCATTCCCCTTGGGATAAGCCATCCCAGGGTGATACTTTCTGCCGCCCCTGAACACGGACACACGATGGGAGCCCCCGACCACCTCATCTGGGTACATCTAGAGGACAGAAGAGATATGGGGCAAGATTAGGAGAAATACCTGCTTTTTTCCCTCCCAGTTAAGGTACATACTCACCCTGCAGAGGCTTGGGGGTGTCCGGGGGGGGCTGCTACTCAGTGCTGTGCTGTCAGGTTGGGTGGCAGCACTGCCAGACACTGCAGCATCCCCAGTGCCCTCTGTGTCACAGAACCAGGGCAGCGTTGCCACTGGCGCAGGGTGCTGAGTAACCGGGTTCTGTGTGGGCAACTCCCTGCAGCCGCTATGGCAACCCGATGCAGCCGTTGGGCAACCCAGTGCTCTCGATGAGCAACGTGGGGCCACCCCTGGGCAAGAAAATACCCTCACATGGCATCCTAGATCCTGCCCTGGACAACCCACTGCCCTCGATGGGCAGGTTTTGCAGCCTCTGGGCAACCAGGTGCAGCTTTTGGGCAACTGTTGAGCGGCTTAGTCGTATGATTTGGTTTTAGGTAGTCCTGCAAGGAGCAGGGAGATGGACTCGATGATCCTCATGGGTCTCTCTTGACTTGAGACATTCTATGATCCTACGAACTCACTGCCCTCGGTGGGCAACCCAGTGCCACCCCTGGGCAACTCAGTGCAGACTCTGTGCATCCTAGTGCCTTTGCTGGGCAACTTGATCCCTTCCCTGGACAACTCCCAGTGCCATCAATGGGCAACCCAGTGTAGCCCTTGGGCAACCAAGTGCCACCCATGGGCAAACCAGTGCTCCTGGTTGGCAAACCAGTGCTCTCACTGGGTCTGCTGTGATGACCTCTGTGTCCTGCTTTATCCAGAGGAAACATTTTCATTTGCTTCATTTTACTGCTTTAGATGAACTGTGAGCTGTGTGAATGGCTGATACCTCTGTCTTCTCATAGCCATTTTCAGTCACGCCTCATGTTCCCAGCTATTGCAGCTGCGGACTGAATCACAGAATCACAGAATTGCCCAGGTTGGAAGGGACCTTTCAGATCGTCAAGGCCAACCATCGACCTAACACTGACAAAAACCATCAATAAACCCTATCTCTAAGCACCACGTCTGCCCGGCTTTTAAATACCTCCAGGGATGGTGACTCCACCACTTCCCTGGGCAGCCTGTTCCAATGCTTGAAAACCCTTTCGGTGTAAAAACTTTTCCTAATTTCCATCCTAAACCTCCCCTGGTGCAACTTGAAGCCGTTTCCCCTTCTCCCATCACCTGTTCCCTGGGAGAAGAGACTGATCTCCTCTGGCTACACCCTCCTTTCAGGGAGCTGTAGAGAGTGAGAAGGTCTCTCCTCAGCCTTCTTTTCTCCAGGCTGAACACCCCCAGCTCCCTCAGCCACTCCTCACAAGACTTGTGCTCCAGACCCCTCACCAGCTCCGTTGCCCTTCTCTGGACACGCTCCAGCACCTCAGACCGTACCAAAATGTTTTAGAGCTTCTCGTGAGCACAGTGACACCCTGCCCCAGCGCTCCTGCTTTCTGTGCACACACACACGGAGCCAGCCTCCACGGGAAAGCCGTGCCTCTGCTGCCAGAGATCTGACAGAAAAGATAACTCAAACTCTTTTGCATATACAAAGGTTAGCACGCTTTGATTTCACTCTAAACACACATCTTGCTTTAGCCGGGTGAAGAATCATCTTAATCAAACCGAAATACAAAGCTCAGCACACACAAGCTGCTCTTCCATAGCTAAACCAGGGAAAAGAATTTCAATTACAGCAAGGCAACCTCTGGCCCTCGGCAGGACCCTTGGCCCAGCCCTGCTCTCTGGTCCTCGCAACCCTCCCCGCCTCCATCTTCACCCGCTCTCCCTCCCTGCCCGGAGCTAATTTTGCTCAGATGAATCACTGCACGACGAGGGTTACCACTAATTGTTGTAGGCAACCACACCATTTTCAAAGTATTTGCTAAATTAAGCAATAATAATTAGATAATATTGTAAAAGGCCCACGGGTGCTCTGCAAAGCATGCAGAGCAGGGCTCTCTGGGGAAGCTCCCGTGGGCCCCACGATGGGGAGGGACAGCAGGGGACACCAAAATGGATGAAGGTTTGGTCCCACCATCACGTCTGGAGTGGCTTTTCAAGTGCAGGGCTCATGACGTACCTAAAAGCTGCAAAGACGAGCAGAATCGGCATGGGTAAAACAGTCAAATCCACAAGCTAAGGGACTCTCACGCAAGAAGTTATCAACTGCACACAGTAAGTGGTCCCCAAATCCCTCGTGCTCTGGGTACCACACCAAATTAAGTAGACTATTCACGTCATCTCCATTTAGTAGACTATTCACATCATCTCCATTTAGTCAACTAATTAAACTGGGTTCCTTAATTATGACTACAACTCCAACAGCAGCAAATTCACTAAAATTACAAAACTACCACTCCTGGTTCTGGTGGGGCACGTCCAGTTTTGATGGACACAGTTTGTCCTGAAGCCTCGACCATTTTAGCTCAGAATTAAAAATAAAAACAACAAACCAACCCAGGGTGAAAATGGAGGCTAATGTTAAGCAGGGCGTCGATTTTCAGCAGATCAGCCCAGGTTTGCCTAGTTGACTAAACTGGAATTTCAAGGGACACATTTAGATACCTAAGTACAAAATCTGCTGCCAAAAGCTGTCAATCTTTCTGTCGCAGCTCTACATTCTCGCCGACTATTAATATAGCATTACGCCAGATCATAAACTGCCCTTCTCAAAATACCCAGATCCAGATCTTTTATAGCATCCGTCATGAGTCTACACGTACCCATAACATCGCCCAGTCACAGTTTTATGCCACTTTTGACTATTCCTCTCTCTCCCGTAAACACTGTACCTGCCTGAAAGGGATCAATTGTCTCTTCAACAGCAGAATAATTTTCAAAAGTCACATTAATTGATGGAAGAGGGAAAATAATTAAACTCTGTGTGGTGCACGCCATGCTGTCACGCCAAAGGACAAGGATGCGCATAGGCAGCGCATGCTCCTGTCCAGCCCAGGGATACTTTAGGGATTCAAACGCGCTCAACATTTTATCTCCTTATGAAACCAAGGCTGGCTTAGTCCTCCAGCAGGATCCATCTGGCCAGGAAACACAGGAGATTTTCCAAGGTTTTCCTGTGTTTCCTGCATTCTGGTGAAAATGATGAGTAGACCACAAAATGGTCTACTCATGGATGGCCAAGGACCCTCGAGGTGAGGCCTGGGCTGCTTTGATCTCTGCACGTGGCCAGTGGAAAAAGATGGTTATGGCCATGACTGAGCCCCCCCAGTGCCACAGCAGAGGCTGGGACTGGCAGGAGGAGGGTTGTGGGGTTGGACACCGAAAATGGAGGAGAGGGAGAGGAGGCTGAGCAGGTTGGCAAGGAGAAAGAGCCAGCTTTGGACATGGGCAGCCGCTGCAGGTGATCTAGGGGTCTCCCTTCCTCTGCCAACAGCCCCTCAAAGAGCTTGTGTTCTTTCTCGGTGGTTGGAGAAGCTCAAATGTTTGTGCCGGCTCCTCCACAGCTCCAAGCAGCACCTGGAAGTGCCACCATCTTCCTGGTTGGACTTCTTAAAAAAGCCGTCTCCCCAGTCTGCTGGCAGGCACCTCTCTGCGCTCTGCAGGTGGGCAGCTGAGCCCAGCAGGGCAAATATCCACATATAAATAAGGGGCAATGCCGAATTCAAATCTGGGGTTAATTCCAACATTTGTGTCACTTCCTTGCTGTCCTTCAATGGCTACAAAAATGCAGTCCATCAGCAGGCTGCCCCAGCAGGACCTGACGCCTCTCCCTTGCTTTGGTTTAAGGTGGGATGTCCTTTGAGATGTCCATGAGATGTTCTGCAGTAAATAGACCGTAAGGCAAGGAAGAACCAGCCCACAGCTGAGTCAATGCCCCATCCCTGGAGGTGTTCAATGCCAGGCTGGACGGGGCTTGGAGCAACCTGGTCTGGTGGGAGGTGTCCCTGCCCAGGGCAGGGGGGTTGGAACTAGATAATCTTTAAGGTCCCTTCCAACCTGAACCATTCCGTGATTCTGTGATGCTGCGGTGCAGCCGGGACTGTCTGCACATGTTGGCGAAGGCTCGAGAAACCACTTTGCCTTGTCAGCAGGTCAGTATGTGCAGTCCCGTCCTGTGCCCAGTTCTGACACAGCAGCTATTCATAGAAAAACTGTTAAAAATGCGTGTTGTGAAACCTTTCCTTTCCCTGAGGTGGAAGCGTGTTGTGTGTATCCTATTGCCCTGGAAGAGGCATGAGCAACAGTCCAAATATTTTGTACAAATCAGTGACAGTTACCTCAAGTGAATCATTCCTTATTTATGTGTTTCATGTGCATTTTTTTAACATTCTGGAGGCAGTTAGTGATGGTTTTCCCAGAACCTGTGTTTTCTGCTGAAGCTCCCATCTCCTTTTCCAGCCTGGCTTTTCTATCAATAAACTCAGGGGATGTGTTTGAGGCAACTGCAAGTGGGCAAGGGCAGGCTGCAGCGAGGGGAGGCAAAGCCAAACCTCTGCCCTGTCCTGCCAACCACCCCCTCATTGTCCTGGTGCAATGGCAGGGGTGGCCATTCCCATCCCTCTGGCACCCTCGTCCTGACGGATACCAGAGCACGTCCCACCTCCAGCCCTACTGAGGGATCAGGTCTCATCTACAAAAGACATTTCACCACATTTCTCAAGGGCACTGAGAAAATGACAGAGTTAAACCAACGAGACTCGCTGTGTGGAGACACAAATGCCATTTTACGCTGATATACCTCACACAAAATTGCCCTGGAGCTCGGGATGCTCAGGAGCTACACGTGATGTGTGACAGGAGCCCACCTGCCCCAATTTGGCTCATGGGGGACACACTGAACAGGAGTCACCTCACCTAAGTTTAGACATTGCATCCTCAATAATTTTCTTTTACAGTCAGTTGGAAGAAATAGGCCTCTCCTTTATCTGCACTATCTTAGGTGCTTTTTTAAGGATTAGGCAAATGGCGCAAGGGAAGGTGCATTTCTCGCATATCCCATACGAGACGTAGAGAGCGACACCCAGACCCAAACGTCTAACTGACCCAGGGCAGATGAAGCCGGGCTCTCTTGAAAACACCCTCAGTCCTTCAGCAAGACCAGGCCTACTGCAAATCTAACCTCAAAGTTTTGGTTTCCAAAGATATCAAGCATGAAATACTGCCTCTAGACCTAGGTGATCCTCACCTCCAAACATGAGGCTCTTAACGAAGAGAGAAACTGATAAAGAGATCAGAAAGAGGACTGGTAGATGAATTATTCAGTCTAACCATAGCAGCATTTGACTGAGCTTTCCAAACAATAAATGGGGCATGAATAAACCATTACAAATCCCTCCTTGAGCTCTCGTGATGAGTCACAACCACCAAACCACAGATGCTCAGGGCAGGCTGTGCTGCGCATCCACGAGGTGAAGCCACAGATAACTCATGTAATCACAGCAATTGTGAGCTCAGAAAAAGTATAAGGATTCAAATTCAATCAAGTGCACAAGCAAATAGGCGTACAAGCAAGTAGGAGATGGCCCTGTGGACACTCACTGATTCATGGTCATATTAAAAGTCTAGACACCGGCCTGAGAAAAGATGAGCACATGCCCAGAGCAGAGGATGCAGAACATCACACCACATCTCTGCCTCCCTGGGACCTGCCAGGAGCCTGACGGGGAGCTTTGTTCTTCCAACCAAGTTCGCACAAGGTCACGTTTTGGGGTCACCTCCTCGGCCACCCTCAGCACACAGAAAAGGCCTTATGAAACTGTCCCCAGCTAATTTTCCAGGGTACGGCCCATGTTGATGTGTAGCCCTTGATTTATCAAAGGCACAACCTTCCCATCGCTCCGGGAGATGACTTCTTTCCAAGCAGGAGGCCAAGCAAAATCTGCTCAGGACCGACGGCGCTGTGGTCCGGTAACTGACGGAGGGGGGGAAAAAGGGAAATGAAATCTGTTTCTCTATATTTGCCTTGAAATATCCCACCTGTGAAAGAATTTAACCATGTGCTGTTTATTAACGTCACGACCGGCCCCATTATTTCCCTGCAATTTAAACACAAACTTAAAACTGAGCCCCAGCATCTGAGATCTGCTGAGTAGAAGGAGACGGCTCGCGTGACTGATGCTGCGCACATGCTTTTGTGCTTAGCTGAAGCGAGTTATTGGTGGCCTCTCCACGCTCGTGCACACTACTCATTTCTGAGCCAGATGTGAAAGCCATTAGCACAATGGGAAGACTATCTTTAAGTCTGTGGGGCTTTTTATAGGTTAGTGTTTATTTTTGGACCTACTCTCTTGAGGTGAATTTTGGCAGGCCGCTAAAGGACTGCTTTATATCATGACTGGCTATTGTTTAAAGTTTTTTATTGCTTTGGCAAGGGCTTGGGTTGGAAAGGGGAGGGGGGAAATTCTGTATTTTTGTTTCCCTCCGTCATCGTATTCAGGCTACTATTTCACAGACAGCAAAAGGACCAGAAAAGTCTGCAGAGCCGATAGGAACAACCTCAGCTTCTGCCTTCTCAGGAAATAGCGAGGGCTGAACACAGTTCCGTTGTGGAAGTGCCCAGAAAGCTTGTCTGGAAAAAGAAAAAAAACACCTTCATGGAAATTGCTTTTAAAAAGAAAGAAAGAAAAGAAAGAAAAAAAATATATCTCTCCTCACTTTTCAGCTCCCCTTGCAGCCCTGCCAGGGTCCTCTTTCCATGGTCATATAAATACTCTTCCCTGTGGCAGTAAACTTCTGCAAAGGAGGGATGTGCTGCTGCACCGTCCCCTGGCACAAGCCCTCGCTTGCTTTTTGCTGCTGTTCAGAAGGACGCGACCGGAGAGGAGCCTCTGCTCCCCTCTCCCCTTGTGCTGGCTGGAAAAGCACCTGATTCCTGGGCTGTGGGGCTTGTGTACATGGGAAAATAATACCAAATTATCCCAACAGACCAGCTGTCCCTGACCCTGCTGGAGCTCCAGAAGAGAAAGGTCCACGAAGCACTTCCATCAGTGCCGTGCAGTGCTAGCGAGGCGCTGGAGAGCTCTGCGGTCCCCTTCCCACTGCAATCGCACCCGTCCAGCTCAGGGGGAAGAAAAAGGGCCACGGAGATGCTGGGAGGGCTGGAGCCCCTCTGCTGTGAGGACAGGCTGAGAGAGTTGGGGGGGTTCAGCCTGGAGAAGAGAAGGCTCCAGGGAGACCTTCGAGCCCCTTCCAGTCCCTGAAGGGGGCCTACAGGAAAGCTGGGCAGGGACTGAGGGGAGATTTAGATTGGATATCAGGAAGAAATTTTTTGCTGTCAGGGTGGTGAGCCCCTGGCCCAGGTTGGCCAGAGGAGCTGTGGCTGCCCCATCCCTGGAGGTGTTCAAGGCCAGGCTGGACGGGGCTTGGAGAAACCTGGTCTGGTGGGAGGTGTCCCTGCGTAGGGCAGGGGGTGGCACTGGATGGGCTGTAAGGTCCCTTCCAGCCCAAACCATTCCATGACTCTATGAAAAACTTCTCCCAGTGCACAGTTACCTCAGTAAATACCCACCAAATGTAGCAAACGTTCCTCGCAGGAATGGGTGCAGGGAACCTGCTGGGCACAGCATCAGGAGCCACTTGATGCGGCGTCTAAGCTCCCAGAGCACATCCCTTCTGTTTCTGCAGCAGCAATACCCCCGCGGCTGAGCCATGAGCAAGGCTCTGCTGTGGTTACAGCCGGGTCGGGAAAAATACAGGCTGCCTGGGGAAAAAGTACTCTCGATAAGCAAGGTGAGAGGTGGATGCGCAGTGACCTGACACTGCCCAGGCCAGGGGGAGAAGCTGGCCGGTGCTCGCCCCAGCCTTTCTCCTGTGTCCTCTCCCTCACTGGGCTTCGGATACAACGGGCTATTCAGCCTTGAGTATGCAGATGAGAAGAAGATGAGATGCTCCATCCCCAACATCTGTCCAGGGGACCTCAAAGGGCTGCAGTCAAAAAAAAGCAATTTAGATACCAGTTGCTCTACAGGACAGACATTGAGGGGCTGGAGCGTGTCCAGAGAAGGGCAACGGAGCTAGTGAGGGGTCTGGAGCATAGGTCTTGTGAGGAGCGGCTGAGGGAGCTGGGGGTGTTCAGTCTGGAGAAAAGGAGACTGAGGGGAGACCTTCTCGCTCTCTGCAACTCCCTGAAAGGAGGGTGTAGCCAGGGGGGGTTGGTCTCTTCTCCCAGGGAACAGGCGATGGGACAAGAGGAAATGGCCTCAAGTTGTGCCAGGGGAGGTTTAGGATGGAAATTAGGAAAAGTTTTTACACCGAAAGGGTTGTCAAGCATTGGAACAGGCTGCCCAGGGAAGTGGTTGAGGCACCATCCCTGGAGGTATTTAAAAGCCGGGCAGACGTGGTGCTGAGGGACATGGGTTAGTGGTGGTTTTGTTGGTGTCGGGTTGATGGTTGGACCTGATGATCTTAAATGTCTCCTCCAACGTAGATGGTTCTATGTTTCGATGCTTCTAAATACAGGTGGCCTTGGCTGCTCTGTCCCTAACATACACTCACAACACTCTAAGTGCTTGTGACTACAATTCATTTTAAATACACCCCCCAGACTGTGCTTGATTGATTTTAACACTTCTGCAAAGAGATCTCCTGCAGAGTTACTTCTGCTAAAAATGAAGCAATAATTCCACATTTCAGGATCACTTATCATTCAGGATCACTCAAGGGACTGTCTAACTCCAGGCGAAATTTCCTTTTATGAGATTTGGCTGTCGAGAGCTCTGATAAGCATAAAGTGCATGTATTAAAGAGCCATTTTGATATGCTATATGAAAAACTCTAACTACATTTAGTTGCCAGATAAGGACAACAAAGCAGCCTACCTCGCTTGGCCAAATATTAAGCTGGAATTGGAGCCTGAATCTGAATCGTCTCGTCCTTTCAGAAAATTTGGCTATCTTACCACGTTTGTGACTGGCCCTTATCCCTGTCCCAGCCCAAGCCAGGATGCCAGAGATGGATCCGCCAGCAAAGTATGGGATGAATTTGGATCTGTTCCCAGCTGCAGCCTGTGACGCTCGGGACCCTCCGGGGTTTAGGTCAGCATCGCTCTCTGGTTTCCATACATCAGCAGCCGCTGGGCTTGGAGGATTAGGGAGGATGTTTACAACTTCAAAACAAAGGGAAAACCATTTCCATCTAAAGCTGACAAATAATTAAGACAGCTGCAATCAGATTAGACCCCACAAATTACTTGAAATTATTTAGTAGATTATTTTTTTTTTTGCTAGAAAGGGCAGTTCGAACTTCCTAATAAAATCCCCTTTTTTCCTCCCCCTGCGAGTGTCTTTGGTTGTGCATCTGTCCCCGCTGTGACACACCAGCAAGAGGAGCATTTCTGTTCTGCCCTGCCCTGCCGCAGACCTTTAGAAGTATCATTAAGATTTCATTACGTAAATATTTGGTCTGATACCTTATCTCATATTACATGTAATTTTTATCCTTGGAACACTGTGGTCCACTTAGTCAGATGGCGTACGCGGTGCCTGCTAAAGAAAATGGAAAAGCAGGGTGGAATCGATGGGTTTCTTCCCCTGCAAGTGGCAAATATTTTCAAGCAGCTTAAGCAAAAGGTGTTTTCTGATTGTATCCTGAGCTGCCTTCAGAAAAAGGTTAATTCTGGCGTGTTTTGGAGAGAGGAATGGTGGTGAGAGGAGGAAAGTTGTTGGGGTCTCTGCACACTGAACCCTCATAGAGGTTTGCTCCAAAAGGCACCCACGGGCCATTTTGGTTTGGGGTTTGAGTCAACAGCTGGGATTTTCACCTCCATCCCCAGAAGTGATGTTCTAGCCTCTCAGTTTTCCTCTAAATCCCATGGTTTCTTCCTGAATCTTGCCTTACACAATTACAATACACGGCACAAATGCTCTGCATCAGCCCTGGGGCAGTCAGGGAATGAGCAGCCTCCCCGGAGGCTTCACACACAGGTACCACCGACCCGAGGATGGGACACGTTATTGCCTCAAATACCCCGAAGCCACCGCTCTTGGTCTGTGGGTGCGCAGCAGGATCTGTTCTGCTGCAGGGAGCTCTGCAAAACCCATCCCCAGGGGTCTGCCCCAGGGTAAATTCCTTCCGACAACTGGCTGGTGCATGGAAAGGTCTCCAATGACCCCAGAGGCCCTTCCTGGAGGCACTGCCCCACGGCAGACAGGGAAAGCTGTGCCAGGGGTCTGCCCATCATGGGGGAATCTCCATCATCCTCATGGAGACAGGCTAATTCTGTCTCTACCTGCCGCACAGGTCCCTCAGTCCTCGCTGCTCAACTAAATAGCGATTTGCATCATCCCCTACCCAACACGGACTGGCTGTAGGCTAGACATCACCCATTCTATTCTTCAAACCATTTTGTTTTCCTATTCTGTATTAAAAAACTGCACATAAATGCTTTCTGCCTGATATCACGCAGGACTAACAGAGGTACAGGTCTCTCCCAGTAGCACGACACAGGTAACTGGTGTTATCAAGAGCATCCTGCTGGCTGTTTTGCACCTACTCCACGGCAGCTTTTCCCATGAACCAAGAGCCGGGCTGGGCTTTCCCAGTGTCACCAACAGTCCTCGGAAAGAAAGAGTTGGACAGAGATGTCCTGCACCCAGAAACTCATCACACAAATGAACCTGAGGGTGGGCAGGAGGGACCAGAGTGCTGTTGAGCCGGAACGCGATCTGCCTTCCCCCATCAGCTATGTGAAGCAAACCAAAACACCCTGACTTCACCTTAGAACAATGAAAATAGGTAAAAACAGATAACAAAGCGAATGATAACCACAAGAGATTTTTCAAGAAATCATGAAAGCCGGAAAAGCATGCCAGGAAATTTGCATTTTCCCACCCTCTGCCAAGAAACGATTTTGGCATGTGCTTGCCCCGACCACCTGCAATCCCTCACAACCGTAGAAGCCTGTAGAGACCAGTAACACTCGAGAAACCAGTAACAAAACTCGGGGCTTTCAGTGGGGCTCCTCTGAGCGCAGCAAGACCTGCGGGAGGTTCCTCAGCGATGCCGGCTCAGCAGCCATTTCTGCCGGGGCTGGAGCTATGGGCAGCGACTCCTCAAACAGAGATTTCCAGGCTAGAGGGAAAAAAACCCTGTTTATCCTGAGCCAAGCAGCTATAAAAACCCAGCGCAGGAGTGCAGGTTTGTGGAGAAGCCCTTTGCACCCGCTTTCAGGGATAAAACACAAGGGAAGAAAGGTGCAAATACTGGGAAATAAATAATTTCTTGCTTTGCAGGCTACAGCTCTGCCTGCAGATGGGCTTGTGGGAGGCTGGAGACCATGAGCACCGCGTTATCCCAGCTGGGGGGCGAGGAGGGATGTTTTTCAGGAGATCAGGGAGATTCCTGAGTACAACAGAGGCATCGGTGAATAAAGCCTGGGCTCAGAGCAGGGGAAAAATGGATGGTGGATGGCCTGGTGACAGCAAGAGCCAAGTGTACGTGCCATGGCCACCCTGCCCCCTCTGACCACATGCAATGGCTCTGGGGGGTTTATTTTATCTTCTGGGTGATCTGCAAGGGAGATGTATGGAAGTAAAACTGACCAATCTCTTGGAGATTATTCCAAAAAAGCAGAAAAGAAAGGGAAGAAAAAAATCAAAGGAGATAACCTGGCACTTTCATGTCCTTGTTTTCCCAAACGCTTCTGCAGCAGGGTCTGAAAACAAGAGCAGGAGCATCGCGTGGATCAAAACCCTTTGGCTGCTTCAAGGAGAGCACTTCTTCCTCCGGCACAGCAAAGCCCGGCTGGCGTCACCCTTGCCACCAGCACCCTGAACACAGATGTCCCAAAGGGCCATTTATGTCACTTAAAAGAAGAGCTTTGCGTCCCCGCGGAGCAGAGAGGTCCACCGGTGAGGGTGGACCTGCTCTGCCGACGGGCACACAGAGGCGCGTCTGAAGCCACGGCTGGGTGGAAGTGTTTTTTCCTCTTATCTCTGCGGAGGTTTTACTCCTCGGTGTGTGCGAGCAGTAGGAAGGAGGCAGCTCAGGCCGGACCAGCCCTTCCCGCAGCGGAAATTTTGGCAGGAACTCGGCTCCTTGGCTTCATTTTTTGCAAACAAGCACCGAAGGGTTTCAGGTTTGCAGCCTGGTGGAGCCTCACAGTTTTCCACCTTATTATTTTTCCCCTCTTTCCAGAGCGTGAAAGTCAGCTCCTGGGGGCTTTTCAGGGTTTTGTGCAAGCTATCTTTCAGATTTGGGGGTTTTGTGGTTTCGTTACACACCCACCTTGAGTTTTATTTGAGGAGGGCCCAAAATACAAAGCGAGTAATTGGCCAAACCCAGCGGGTTTTGCCTGGGTTTAGGCCAACATTTTTGAAACCCACCTGAATACATAAATCATCTCAGCTGTAAAGCTGGGCTGTAAAAGCAGAGGCAGTTCATTTCGCTTTCTTATACATTTAATACCATCACGGCAGGGAGTGATTCTGCCCTAAAATCACCTCTTTCTGTCCACTGAGCGCCAAGGAAATCTGCACAACCAGCTCACAGGGAGACACTTGCCCTGTAGACATGGACTAGGACAAACAACGCCCTCCACCAGGCACGTGGCAGCCCCCAAAATATTGCTTTTGATCTAAAAATGCAATTTTGTAATGCTGATATCATGCTGTTTAAGGTCTGACACATGCTCCTGAAAAACTTGGGATTATGTTATTTAGCGTTGGGTATCACCTGAGCCCAGTTACTGACTTCTGGGGAAAAGCTCAATTCAAACGCAACACCAATGGCACAGGGAGAAAAGCTTCAAACTTCTCCTGGAGGGATGGAGCAGGAACAGGGACGATATATAGGAACTGGGGAGATGCAGCTTGTACCTCCAGGAGATGTTAAGCTCTCAGCATCTGAGGGAGTTTATAATTTGTGAGACTGAAATTCAACTGCCAGCATTGAAAGAAAGGAAACGAGGGCGGAAGGACCTGCCTGTGCTGTCAGTTTTTATTGTTTCTTTAGGAGTACCATGACAATTAGTGCTTTTCTCAAAGCCACAATTCTCGCAGTTGTACGGCTGTATCAGAAACTGGTCTCTCACTCTGCAATTCCTTTCTAAAACTCATATTTGCATAGAAAATGTGACCCCAAAAGGGGAATATTAAAGTCAAAACTGTTCAAATGATGCAAACCTGTATTTTCTAGGGAAAAGGGGGTGGGACTAAAGAATCCATCCATTCAATCTCTTGTTGAACTTAACAGGACCTGGGTTACTCCAACACTGCGCTTTTTAAACCGAAAGAGACGGGAACAAGATCCCTCCCTACCCCAGACACACACAGCCGCGCACAAAAGCCTTCCAGCTTGGTCGCACCTCATCACAGGAAAACTCACGGTGGAAGAGATTTCAGTAGGTCATGCTGCCCAACCTCATCCTTTCCATGGGATGCCTTGGCTTCTCTCTGCTAGGACACACTGAGCAGGGCTGGGGCATCCTCTCCTTGCTCCAGCTTCCATCCCTGCAGGTTTCACCCTCCTGGCCGCACGATGGGCTCCGACGGCAGCGGGATGGAGGACGCCAATGCATGTCCACCGCAGGTCTCTAAGGAGCAGTTCCATCAACCCAAGGAGCTGGCGAGCCGCGCTGGTCCCCGGTCCAAGGGGCCGTCGGCAGCTCCGAGCCACCTCAATGGGGCTGGACGCTGCAGGGGTGATCACCTGTGGTCAGGGTTGTTAAAACCCATCACTTCGCAATTCCAGCCTGGCTATTTAGGGAAAGCATTTCTCGTTTCCCCCGACCCTTTTTCCTCCTGATGGCATCCTGCCCCGCGATGGGGAAGGGCTATTCTTAGAGACATCTATTTTGGGTTGGAATGCTGGAGTTAAGATCCTTCCTTCCTTTAAAGAAAACACGCCAAATGGTATTTAGAAAGCTTCACCCTGTTTTGAAGGCTATATTCTGGCTGCTGAGCGAAGCAGATTTATTTATTAGCTTAACATTCATCGTGATATGATGTGCCCAGCCCCTCTGCCCCAGGACCAGGACCACCCCACCACCCTCCTGAGGCTCTGGGAAGTCAGGTGATATTTCCTTTAATGTGCCGAGTAGTTGCCACGGGGTTTATTCATTCCCTCTTTCTTGGCAACGCTTTGTATTGGCTTCAAAAAGATTAAAAAAAATATTTTCCATCAAAACCTTTTTTGATACCAAATGGGTTTTAGACACAATGGAAACTGTTGTGGAGAAGAAAAATTAAAATAAAACCTGCTCAGCTGATGTTGGAGACCTTTATCAGAAACCCAAAGTTGTTTTCCTCCTTGAAATATTTTCAGGAAGGTACTTCTGATGCAAAAGATGTTGTTTTTTCAAGGTGAATACAAGTTTGTTGTGGAATTATCAGAAAAGTTCTTGTGCAATTGTCGCTCCTGGGCCAGGAATCACTTGTGAGTGGGTGAATGTGGCAGCGGCAGCTCCAGGCAGAGCTGGGAGCGGACCCTGGGGACGTCTCTTGGCTTTGGGGCAGGGTTTGCTGCCCCAGGCTGGGTCCCCTGCAGAGATCAGGCAGGAGGTTGGAAGGAATGGTCCCACCGACCCTTTTTGCCCCCAGGCTGTCCCAGGTGTGGGCACCGCAGCCTCTGGGCTCCTGCACCCCACCCTGGGGCAGTGAGGCAGCTCTGTTCCTTCTACATCTCAAAGCTTAATCCGAGGATGAAATGCACCTTTCCTCCCTAAGGCAGGTTTCCCCCACGGCTACAGGTTGCCACAGGGCTACACGGTAGATGTTCAAAGGTGTCTCCGATGCCAAAATAAATGTGGCTTTTCACGGGTAACAATGCACTAAGATTTCTGAAAAACTGTATAAAATAATATGCATTCACCTTGCCTTTCAAGTCTATTATCCCAAGGATCTGGAAAGGTCACTGGTGTTATACAGCAGCTGAGATGCTGACATAGCCACAGGGCTCCAAGACCTTGAAAGGAACAAACCCAAACATCTCAGCGCTCACCATAAAATCAAACTAGCTGGTGGCGAAACCTTCCTTCGAAATGGTTGGATGAAATTACATGGCCGAAGCTCAGAGGCAGCAAGGTTTGGACCGAGGAAGCCGCTCTCTTTGCCTGGGGGGCTGTACCAAACTGCCATGTTTCCCCCCAAGAAGCCTCCCCCCATCCCCGCACCGCTCGGCACCGGCCCCGTAACGTGGCAGCCGGTGCTTGTCTGCCCCAGCAGAGCCCTGGCACGGCACAGCACCCTGGGCTCTCGCTCCCAACCCTCCTCCCCCATTTCCCCTTTTCCAACAGCAATGCCAATGCAGCAATTTTTTTCTGGAATCCTTGAAAATAAATTCTTGCCGCTGCCTCTTTCTCAGCAGGTGCTGGAGAGATGCGGGGCGGGAAGAGCACGCTGGGGCTGTGGGCGCTCCCCATGGCTGGACAACCTTCAGCTGCGGCAAGCGACCAGCACCCACAGCTTCCCAGCGGGTCCCACCACGCAAACCAGCACGGGCTGCTGCTACCGCGCTCGTACGCAGGCACACACTCTAAGGATTTCAGTATTTTGCTAAACAAAGCAAACGAGAGCCCATTTCTGGCTCCTGGCAGCGGCAGCCTCGTTATTGCTTTAGCAGCCGCAGGCTGAGCCCTGGCGAGGCAGAGCCAAGAGCCACCAGGAGCTGTTGGGCTCTTCATCCCACGGCAGGGTTTTGGAGCGTTGAAATGGGGTCTCTGTGGACATCCACGGAGCTACAGCGTCCTCCAGCCCCACAGGGTGGGAGACACCCGCCGCCCCCTCCAGCAGCAGGGACCAGGACCGTCTGTCGGAGGGGAGCTGGTCCGTCCCCGCCAGCCGGGCACCCTCCTCCGCTCCCTGTCCCCGGCCAGCCGGGGATGTGACGTGGCTTTACAGCATCCGTGTGAGCCCAGGTTTCCTCTGACTTATCTCCTATCGTATCTGACTGTGATGAATAATTAACACAGACTTACATCCTGAGCAGAGCTGGCTGGGAGCTGCGTTTTCCATTACTTGGGAAATCCTGACATTAAGGGAGAGATTGATTCTGATTCTGCATAAAACGCTAGAATTCTCCTGTTTGCCAAGGAACAACGTTTCCTCCCAGCAATCAATTTAGTGCCATTACAGCATTCCACTTCAGTGACTCTTTTCATTATTCCTTTCATTCCTATGCATTTCTTAAATTATGCACTACATGCGTGTGGAATTACACAATCGATAAAGACAATATGATATTGAAATTTAGGGCCTCCATTACACAAAATTAATTTAAGTGACGGAACAGAAACATTCTGCTTCTGCTGGAGTTTTGAGACTGTCCAAACAAAATATTTCAACTTCTTTTTTGCTGCTGGAAAATGTTGTTGGAATCAGCACATTTCTACTACGTGGCTCGAGTTCAATTAACCTGCTTTTCTCATATGGAAAGTTCTGCTGAGAATAATTTTTCAGGGGCTTTAATAACTGAGATACTCCCATCCTACTCATCCCCAAAAGCCTCTCACCCATCTTTTATTTCTTTATGTTAAAATGCTGTGCCAACAGATAAGCAACGAAGACAGAAACTGAGACGGTGTTTTCCTAACCTCATATTCCTACCCTGAATGTTGGCACAAAAAGGCTATGGAGAGGGCTCAGAGCAATTGTATCCTCATTCACTTCTCCAGGGGCTACTCTGGATTAAATCACTTATTTCTGCTAAGTTTGATGGGCAAATTTGCTACTTCTTTATACCAACAAAACATGCAATAGGCCTTTTAACGTGACTTGACTGTGCTGGATACAATGCGATGAGAAATAGGTGTAGATGTAGATCTATGGCTAGATATACATGTCCACATGGTCATTGGAACGTGTTGTTCTCACAAGGAGACATGGAAAACAAAGGGAGTGTAGAAAGAGCACAGTCAGGGAGGGGGATTTGCTGCCCGTTGGGATCCTGAGGATATAAAAGATGACAAAAGCCACCTCTGAAGGGAGTGGGACCACAGAATAATTAGTTGCAACGACTGAAAGCGCCACTATAAACCTTGTTTGCTCTACAGCACCCAGTGCTTGGTGCTCTCTCTGCCCTCAAAGGGTTTTCAGGAGCAAACGCCGCTTTGTTGGAAATGCCCCACAGGGAAGGGCAACTCTTTTGAGGGCACCAGAGGGTATCTCGGTGTCTCCTTCAGGGCTGAGGTGGGCCCAGAAGCATCACAACCCTTAGGACTCATTTCTGCAGGGCAGGGCCCAACCATCCCTCACTGAGCTAGGCACTCAGTGGTAGCTATGAGCTACCACTTTGAAACAACAAAAATGCTCTTTTCTTCCATCAACTCTTGATATTTGGTGCTCCAGGAGAGCTACCTTTTTTCACCGCCTCCAAAACAAACTACCTTTAGATGGATTTTACCCCTGGCAGCCCATTGCCCGTGACCACAACGTGGGTCTCATGCAACGAGAATGCCAACTTCCCAGAAAAGCAACGACCAATTTTCCAAAAGCACCGGTCCAGCAGCCGGTGTGCAGGATGGGGAAAGCCACAAGGCAGCTCCCACCCTCCCCTGGGCTACACCGGGGGCAGATGGAACTTTGCCAGAGGAGGTCAGTACTGGGCCCAGTCCTGTTCCATATACTCATCAGTGACCTGGATGAAGGGGCAGAGCGCACCCTCAGCAAGTTTACTGATGACACAAAGCTGGGGGGGGTGCTGACACAGCAGAAGGCTGTGCCACCATCCAGAGAGACCTGGACAGGCTGGAGAACTGGGCGGAGAGAAACCATATGAAATTCAACAAGGGCAAGTGTAGGGTGTGCACCTGGGGAGGAATAACCCCCTGCACCAGTACAGGTTGGGGGTGACCTGCTGGTGAGCAGCCCTGTGGAGAGAGACCTGTGAGTCCTCCTGGACAATGGGATGACCATGAGCCATCAATGTGCCCTTGTGGCCAAGAAGGCCAATGGCATCCTGGGGGGCATCAAGAAGAGTGTGGCCAGCAGGTGGAGGGAGATCATCCTCCACCTCTGCTCAGCCCTGGGGAGGCCACACCTGGAGTGTTGGGTCCAGTGCTGGGCTCCCCGGTTCAAGAAGGACAGGGAACTGCTGGAGAGGGGACAGCAAAGGGCTACCAAGATGATGAGGGGACTGGAACACCTCTCTTATGAAGAAAGGCTGAGGGATTTAGGTCTCTTCATTCTGGAAAAAAGATGACTGAGGGGGGATCTTATGAACGCTTATAAATACTGAAAGGGTGGGTGTCAGGAGGATGGGGCCAGGCTCTTTTCAGTGGTGCCCAGAGACAGGACAAGAGGTAACGGGCACAAACTTGACCATAGGAATTTCCACCTCAACATGAGGAAGAACTTCTTTCCTGTGAGGGTGGCAGAGCCCTGGCACAGGCTGCCCAGAGAGGTGGTGGAGTCTCCGTCTCTGGAGACATTCCAAACCCACCTGGATGCGTTCCTGTGCTACCTGCTCTGGGTGACCCTGCTCTGGCAGGGGGTTGGACTGGATGATCTCTAGAGGTCCCTTCCAAGTCGGGCCAGTCTGTGATTCTGTGATGCCAGACCCCAGAGCCCTGCGCCGAGCATCACCAAACCAGCCAGACACCGACGGTGCAGAGCTCAGCAGAGACGTTGCATTGGGACCCTCTCACCAGCTGACGTCCTACATGCTCTCCCCTGGGCTTGACCTGTGCATCTGTCTGCCAGCCTCAGCCATTTGTAAACCTCCCTCATAGCGAGATCCAGACATTGCACTTATAAAAAAAAAAAAAGAAATTACATCAGGCTGCATTTGTCGGGGTCAGGTTGAGTGAAGCCAGGCCAGGCTGGTGCTTTCCAGGAACAGCCCTGCCACACAACCCATCCATCCATCCATCCATCCCAGCGACATCTCCGCTCTGCCCCTTCCCCAGCCACAGAAGATCTTCCTTCTCAGCCTGCGGCTAAATCTTTATCTTTGGCAGGAACTCATCTTGGGTTTGGTTTTCTGCACCTTATTCCAGCTACTGACAGATATTCCTGTGTTAATCCTAGTGAAAGGAGACCCAGAAGCCCTTCTCCAAGGTTGGGTTGATTTGGGTGCAGCCCAAGCGTAGCAGAGCTATGCCAGCTTAGAGGGACACATTGCCCACGTAGGTTAGCTTGGTGACCAGCCAGCCTGAAAACGGAGACAAGGATGGAGAACAGGGCAGGCTCCAATCCTGCACTGCCTGTAGGAAAACCACATTTTGCAGCCAAGGCAGGATAAAATACCAAAAGGGTTGTCAAGCATTGGAACAGGCTGCCCAGGAAAGTGGTGGAATCACCATCCCTGGAGGTATCTAAAAGCCAGGCAGACGTGGTGCTGAGGGACATGGGTTAGTGATGGTTTGGCAGCGTTAGGTTGACGGTTGGACTCGATGATCTGAAAGGTCCCTTCCAACCTGCACCATTCTATGATTCTAAAAGCAGCCTCTGCTTTTCCACACGCCGAAAGATGCCACCATCCCCCAAAGCAACCAACAGCACAGCCCCAGCGGGGCCGCAACGCCGAGGGGGCGGCACCGCAAACTCCGGCACGGCTCTTAACCAGCGTCCGAGGGTTTTTATCTGCAATCTATGAAAATAGAAATACCGTCACAGAACTTCACCCAGACACAGTCGGGGCCACACATCGTAGTGTCGGGGAGCTTGCTGAAAGGCAACGTGGTGGGATGTACAAGGGGCAGTGCCCCAAGCCCTGCTCTTCCCAACGGCTAAACCCTTCCCTGGAAAGCTTCCAAAAAGAGAAAAGGGAGCTGACACACAGCACAAAATAAATGTAAAAGCTAATCAGCCACACTTCAGCAAAATTATAATCAAATAAAAACTTGATGGACATTGTTAGGCAAACACAGCCAGGAACGTTGCTATGAGCCCCACCTGCAATAAAACCTAATCTCAGGACTGGAGACAGCTTCTTTTGAGGGCTCATAAAGTGCCAGCGTATGTACAAACGCACCGTAAGGGCTTGGGAGCAATGCCAGAGCCAACGTCACTTCTGGCTCTTGTGCAGAGAGGAGTTTCGCCCGGGCTGAGCGTCCTGCTCCTCCCTGCCTGCTCTTCAGGAGAGACACACAGACATCTCCAGCAGAGCCCTCCCCACGCCACGGCTGCCTGGCCCCTGCCATGGCTCAAGGGATTTTTAAATATAGAAACAAGAGAGAGAGAGTGCATCACCCCGTCCCTCCCTCCTCCCCGCTGTGAGGACACGTGTCCTGGCAAAGGGGACCGCAGCGAGAGATTTATGCGGGACTCTCGCATCCAAACCGCAGCAGTCCGTCTCTGCGCAGAGGCAGGTTTTAACGACTGAAGTGGCACCTGGGGGACTCCAGGAGCCCCAGGAAGGTGGAGCTGGCACTCATCGAGACATTTTCTCCTGTTGTCCAAGCCCAGCCACCTCCCCAGAGACCCTTCTGCACCACACGGCCGCCCCTTGCCCGTCCCCTCGCAGGAGCCCCGCAGGCATGGATGCACCCAGCCAAGCCCCCAGCCCATGGACCCATAGGCTGCCTCTCTGGTTCCTGCACAAACTCGCTTTATTTCCATCCATGTGGCTTTCCACAGCCAATGTCTTCTACTTGTTGAACTACAATGCAAAAATCTGAGCGTTTGGGAAAGGAGCCACAGCCAACACACTCAGCACAAACTGCCCAGGGGGACTTGAAGTGTCCTTCTTGCCACAACCCGCATGCAATTGTGCTCCTTTTCCCCGGGAAAAGCCACTGCATTGCCCTAACTTCTCTTTGCATGCTTTAATTTCCAGAAAGCTGCCACTGAATTGCTCCCCGCTGCCCTGAGCGGTGGTGCTGGGGGGGGGTTAAAACTCCATCTGCTGAAGTGGTCCATAGTCCTGCAAGAAGAAATGCCCATGGGCAGCCATGGGATGCTTGTGCCATTAGGCATGGCGCCTGCGGCCGTAACCACCACCTCCGATCCTCCGATCTCCACCGGGACACGGAGCTGGGAGCAGAGGCACAAAGACCTGCCCGAACGCGCCGGCGTGGAAATATGGGAAATACGCTGCCTCAGCAAAAAAAAACAGGGGGGAGGGAAAAAAAGTAATAATCCAAGAGCGAGGAGTGTTGCTGAATCACCAGACAGCAGGGAGTCTGGTAAACACGACAGCAGTAAATAGCTGGGGAGCGCGGGGCACTTTTTTCTTAAGAAAACCCCCCTGAAATTTCAGGTGGCGTTATTCAAGGTAGATTTGAGCGAGCAGTTCGCTGTATTTGAATAGAAGAGGAGGAGGAAATGCTTTTTCCAGGCGAGCTCTTGGCATGCCCCAAGTATGCCTTTTAAGTAGGAGAGCACGAGAAAAGATAAAGCGAAGTCCTTCGCAAATATGCCGGGAGTGTGTGCAGAGCGGGCGGCAGGAACCGCTGGGAGGGTTTGCGCGGGGCCTGGGAAGGCTCAGCACAGCCCTGCATCCCGCCGCACAGAAGCAGCTTTTGTTCCAGCAGCAATTAGTGAATTCCTGCGGAGTCCCGGGACTCAGAGAAGAGCTTGTCCCAGCCTCCAGCCCCACGCTCCCACCCAGACACCCAGGCCAGTAGGAGGGGGGGCGATGATGGATGGCATCCCAAAAGCTTGGGATGCTGCCTCTGCCAGCAAAACAGCTCTGGGAATACAAGGAGGACACGGTGGCAAAGCGTGGGGAGAATCCACAGCCGTGCCCGGGAGGGAGGGATGGCACGGGGCTCCTGCCCTGCCGAGCCAGCCCTTGGTGGGAGAGCGGGGCTCCTCTCCCCTATGTTGGGCCACCTGCAGTGAAGCCTCGTGTGCCAGCTGGTGGCCCAGACCCCAACCTCTCCCATCCTGGTAGTGTCCACCAGGAGACACCTGGTAGGTGTCTAAGAAATGGATAGAGGTACTGGTCTCCTTCCAGTGACTATAAAGTGGGTCCAGAAGGGCAGCGTGGATGAGACATCCAGCTCTTAGGTGGCTAAATCAGAAATAATTCTTCCCTCTGTGCATTTACTGTCATCATATACAACAGCATCTTCCCATGAGCACAGTGCGCTGCTTTATCTGATGGGTGTAGGAGGTCCCAATCCTACATCCCAATCCCATGGGCTCAGCACATCCCTTTGACCACAAACACAGTGGGACTCCCGCTGTGCCCAGCAGAACCAGTCTCTGGTGTAGGCGGAGCTGCTGGCAGAGATGGGATCAGGAGAAGGGCCGGGGGATTCGGAGCTGCTCACGCAGCAAGAGGCTGGAGAGAGATTGTCTGCAGAGCAGTTAGGAATCCCCAGTGGAAAGCACGTAGGAACGCACTTCAGAGTGGAAAATATTATAAAGGCCAGACTCCCCATATAACAGGAGAGGCTCTGGTTAAAAAGACACATATTCGGCTTCTATTTATCTACAGTACAACTGAAAAAAAGGGGGGTTTTCTTCCCCTGTGGGATGCAAACCCTGTGTCCCTCTGACGCGCACACAGCCAAGCGCCCGGCATGCATCCACCCCCTCGGCCACCTGAAAACACAGCCACTGGGGAACTCTGTGTCACTCTTTGCCCGCCATTCCCAGCAGCAGCCTTCAGGCAGAGCAGCACCACGACTCCCGCTTTATACAGGGGGAGATCTCTGTCTCCGCAGCAAAAGCAGACACGTTTTGCACTGAAACAGCTTCTTCAGAGTTCTCAGGTGGACTATGCCAGGGCACAGGGCTCGCAGCTCCACCCCAGCAGACCCACAGGGCACCCAATGTCACCTTGGCTTCCAGCCATGACCTTCTCTAGGGATGACTGTGGTGTGTCAGAGGCAAAACAAGAGAAAGCCGGAGGGCGTCAGCAAGGGCAGGGACCTCAGTAATGCTCATGGAGACGCACCCTGGCTGTCCCTACATCATTCACATGTCCCTCCGGGGCACAGAGATAAGCTGAAAGGTCTCTGCCAAACCAAGGTGTCACTGAGGTCAACCTGGATAGGTGAGGGCATCATCTGGGCTGTGCCCAGTGGTTCCAACATTGGTCTTTCATAGGAAGAATGAAAGCAGCACACATCTGTCACAGGGAAAGCCTTCTCCTGCCCTGAAACCTCACCCACATTTCAACCAGTTTTGTGAGAGCTTCACTTCAACACCATCGTCTCTAACCTGCCTTAAAAGCCTTCGCCACACCAAAGCTTAACGACCACCATCACCACCAGGAAGATCAAGGTTATTTCAAAGGGGTTTGGACCTTCCCAGGCTTTGGGACCTTTGCAGGTCCTGTGTGGCCACTGCTGCCTGGGGTCATGGCCATCGCTCATGACTGAATCCTATGTGTGGCATAAATGACACATTGACCTTAACGTGGTTGTCAAGGAGGGAGGTTTGTCTAATACTGATGTATGGGAAGCAGAACGACGCTGTCCCCATAGGCATGTCTCAGTTGTTGGCACAGCCGGTGACATCTAAAGGTAAGGGTGGGGATCCATGCATGGAGCTATTCAGTCACGTAACAACAGGATTTCCCCTGTTTAGGGAAAAAATTAAGCCACCCTTAGAGGGGAGCAGTCTGTGATGGCCACGGCACACGTGTGCACACACCTTTTTGCACCCTCATTTTTCAGGCAGGCCCTTGTGTGCTCACAAAAAGGGGCTCAGCACCCAAAGCACAGCCTTGGGCTGCAGGCTGGCACCCAGAGCTCCATTCACGCAGACGGGATCTAATTGCGCCATCGATTTCATTTGATTACGTTCTTGCTTCCCCTAATCCACTTACTCTCTACTTTGCCATCCCTCGCAGGGCAGCGATCGCAGCAGCCTGCCTGCAATTAGCACCCGAATCGATGTTCTTCCAAGCTGCCCGTGGGCGTTGCGCTGCCAGCAAGCGGATTTTTGTGCAAAGCCCTTTCCAGCTGACCGAAACCCAAATGGGGGCAGAGACAAGTCCAGAAGCAAGAGGAACCCCTTCCCCAAAAGCCGCTGCAGGTGGGGAAGCAGTTTGCTGAACTTTGCGTATTTTGCACCGATGGCTTCTGTCAAAATTGCGTTTAGTTCTAAGGTTGTCAGTGAGCACCAGTCTGGGTCTCGCGGAGGGGAAAAGGCTCTAATAAGAGCTGGCAGAGTTGCCTTGGGGCCAACCTTGCACCATCAGAGCCTATTCTAGGGTTTTTCAGCTACGTGCACCAGGGCTTTCTGCAGTGGCCTTTATGCAACACAGTGAAAACACCTTTAAAAAAACCTCTACAGATAAACAATCAGGGGAAAAAACACAAAGAAGAAAGAAATGGTGAGCTTTCTTCTGACTTAAACCATCCACCCCTTCCGCCCGCCCCCCAAATGATTTTTGAAGAAAACATTTTCTAATGGAACAATACTCACCTGTAACTAGCTCTGATTTTTCTGTAGCTAATAACGTTATTTTGAATGGCTGAATCAAATTATTTTCGTCTCCGCACAAAAGCAGCACAATAATAGCATGCACGCCACGTACGGGATCAGCACCCCAAAACCAGCAGAAACCTCCCAGATGGAATGCTTGGCGTGGGGGGGAGGGGGAGGGATAATTGCAAACTTATCTATTGGCATCAGCCTTACAAAGTCATTTATCAGGCTCATTGGAGGCAGAGCCCAAGCGTAAATCCCGGCCCCTCCTGCGTGTCCCCAGGATAGCGCAGTCGGCGCAGTGACGCTCCTGCCGCGCCGAGGGAAGGGCACGGGTGGCACTCCCTGGGGACCCCTCCTGCATTCCGACCAGTGACACCAACCCCGCCGCTCCCAGTGAGGATCACCCCGTGCATGGCCGCCTGTTCGCCTCAGCCGGTCCCTGCAGGCGCCCTGCCTGGGAGGGAAGCGTCTAAATATTTTTACCTTTAGTTCATTAGCCCTAAAACACTGTCTTGAGGTGTGGGCAGCGCTATAAAAGTCTTAGTCACGCAGCATCTCGGGGAGACTCCCAGCTCGCACTGACAGAGCTCTGCTTCTCGGCAGATGTGCACATTGTCCCTGGTACCCCCCTCCCTGGGGCTGCAGGGGAGGAGCACGGGAGGTGCCGCATCCCCCCCCCCCCACAAAGGGCTGCAAGAAGATTAGGGATGGGAACTCTGAATGCCTTTATTAAAGTTTAGCTATCTTATTTCTGCAGCACGCAGGGCAGAGGAAGCTAGGGCAGGTGGCATTTCTCTGGAGGTGATTTCTGTTCTCGCAGGGTTGGATAGGTGAAATCATAGAGTCATAGAATGGTTTGGGTTGGAAGGGATCTTAAAGACCATCCAGTGCCACCCCCCTGCCCTGGGCAGGGACACCTCCCACCAGACCAGGTTGCTCCAAGCCCCGTCCAACATGGCCTCGAACACCTCCAGGGATGGGGCAGCCACAGCTTCTCTGGGCAACCTGGGCCAGGGGCTCACCACCCTCACAGTGAAAAAATTCTTTCCCATATCTCATCTAAATCTCCCCCCTTTCAGTTTAAAACCATTCCCCCTCATCTCATGGCTCCCATCACTGATCCAGAGTCCCTCCCCAGCTTTCCTGGAGCCCCTTTAGGGATTGGAAGGGGCTCGAAGGTCTCCCCGGAGCCTTCTCTTCTCCAGGCTGAGCCCCCCCAACTCTCTCAGCCTGTCCTCACAGCAGAGGGGCTCCAGCCCTCCCAGCATCTCTGGGGCCTCCTCTGGCCCCGCTCCAACAGCTCCGTGTCCTTCTGCTGTTGGTGCCCCAGGGCTGGAGGCAGCACTGCAGGGGTGTCTCCCCAGAGTGGACCAGAGGGGCAGAATCCCCCCTCCTTGTCCTGCTGCCCACGCTGCTGTGGGATGCAGTCCAGGCTGCGGGGGGTTTCTGGGCTACAAATACTTTCCTCTTACAGGTCATTGTGCTCAAGCATCCCAAAGTCACGGGGCAGCCTCGCACAACAACAGGGGTTGGGGAAAGGACCCTCTTAAAGGCTTCTGCTATCTGATAACAGGGTTTAGTGTAATAACGACAACTGTTTACAGCAGGATTTGATTCTGTCCACACAGGCAGGACCCAGCTTTGTTTTGAACTGGGGAAAATGAGAAATGATGGCGTTTTCTGATTGCTACCAAGAAACACTCAGCATGGCTTTGTAGCTATTGCAAAGTGATGCAGGTGAGCCCATGGGAAAAGGCTCCCTCCTGAGCAGAGGCCAAACACCACGTCCTGGCTGCGGGGTCACGCAGTGATAGACCTTGAGGCGTGAGGAACGCCAACACTGGAGACAAGGTCTCCTTTAGCGGAGGCGGCTCGGTGCTGGCCTCTGTCTGCATTTCAGAGCTGGCAGAGTACAGCCAGCACCAGCGAGCTGGTTCCTTTGCTTATTGCTATTTCAACCGGCTTTTTATTAAGGCTAAAGATCAAGGCCCTGCCGACCCTTTGGGCTGAGCAGTTCGCATCTGAGCACACGTTCAGGAAGGCTGGAGGGCCGGCACCCGCAGGCAACTGCCAAAACAAATGGTTGTATTATCCAGCAGTTTCCTCCCCCGAGACCTGGTTCATGAAAGAGAAAATCAAAGCCAAGAAGCCTTAGGTGTGGAGCAGCAGCCCTACAGAAAACAAAGGGCCCGTGAATTCAGCCGTAAGACATAACACCTCTGGTCGTTTTCTTCATCACGTGCATGTGATTAAAAACACATGTTTAGTGAAACGCGGGTTTCTGGAGGAAAATGAGTTTTACCAGGGGAAAGGAGAAACAACAAAAATATACCAGGGTGGGGGAGTCCCAAGGTGACTGCGGATTGAGTCCTGGTCTCCAGGGCTGCCCTCCCCGCTCAGCCAAGCCTGCTGTGGACACCTCTCCCTCGCACCCACTTACAGCGGCTCCCCCAGCGTTGATGCTCCAGCCTGGCACACCCCACACCCACACAGCCCCCACGGGAGCTCGTGGTCCATTTCCCACCGCCTGCACACTCGAGTGTGACTTCCTTACATAGAATCATAGAATGGTCTAGGTTGGAAGGGACCTTTAAGATCGTTGAGTCCAACCGTCAACCTAACAGTGACAAAGCCACCACTTAACCATGTCCCTCAGCACCACGTCTGCCCGGCTTTTAAATACCTCCAGGGATGGTGCCTCAACCACTTCCCTGGGCAGCCTGTTCCAATGCTTGACAACCCTTTCAGCAAGGAAATTTTTCCTAATATTTCTAGACATCCCCTGGTGCAACTTGAGGCTCTGTCCCTGTCCTTCAGCTCCTCTCTGCCCATCTACGCACCCTTTCCCCAGGTCACCCAGGTCCTAAGCAAAAACAGAGCCTGAAAGCGATAGGATGGAAAGAAAAAGCGCAGTTCAGAGAGGGCTGGGTATCTCCAGCTCCAAGAATGGCCGCAGAAGCACAGCCTGCCTGCTGGAAACCCCGCAAGGCTGGAGATAACGTGTTTACCTTCAGACTACTGGGAGGAGAGACCCTTTCCAAAATTTAAATTACAATTGAAAAGCACTGATATTTAATAAAAAATAAAAAAAAGTATCTTTCACTTTCACCCCAGGCTTCACCAAGGGCTGTGTCCACACAGATTTGCCCTTACGATCAAGAACCACACATTTGCATTCACATCACATCTTCCAGCCCCTCCAACCTGACCAAGAGACAAGAGCTTTCATAGTGCTTTTTGTTCACTCCTCCTCCCCTTCTTTAGAAGTAGAAAAATCAAATATGCAAACATAAGCGCGGGTATACTCTATTTTATAACAGCTGTAACACTGCAATTATTGCAAACCAGGGGCTGAGTGTGTGCGGAACCAGCCTTTGAAGCCTTTGGCTTCAAGAGCAGATCCAGCAACGAGGGGCTACCTGCAAGCTGATGAGGGCACAGCCTGGACTGATTCAGGCTCTCAAAGAGAAAAGGAGTAAAGGGGTGGAGAGCATCCACCCTGTTCCCTGTGTACATCTTGAAGAACCAGTATTTATTGCCTAAATAAATGATTGTATCCCATGTATTACCCAGGTTTTCCAGCTGGAAGCCCAGTCAGTCCTGAGCAGCACGTTGCTGTGTGACCCAGCTATACCCAGTGATACCCGTATTTCTTAAACTACCTTTTCCCTTTGATTTTCACCTGACTTTTCCACGTGCCGCTGGGTTTAGGGACTGATTTTAGACCAATGGCCTCCAGCCCGTGGCGGGATTCACTAACAGAGAAAACAGGCGTGAAGGCAGGTTCCCACAGGAGCAAGCAATGGCACTACACGGCTTGGCTACCGCTGGTGGTGCTCAGAGGATGTAACCAAAGCCACAGCTGGAGGCAAATTACTGTCACAAGGCCTCTAGTGCAGACTTGTAGCTTTCTATGGGAAGGAGACACATGGCTCAGCAAGGCTGGGAATTATTTTTGAGTGAAAAGCCTGTAGAAACGCACGAGATGCACAGAATTCTGCATTTCCCAGCAGATGACTTGCGTCATAATCTCTCCCCCCAGCTGGTCCTGGCCTTGTGGAGGATGCACAGATAAATCTTGCGTTGCCAGACATGAGGTTTCCCTCTTGCAGCGGGCATGGGGAGGTCAGGAGCAGCAAGAGCTCCCGGAGGTGTCCGGGGGTTTGCAGCCAGAAGGCACAGCACTCGCTGGAGCGTCAGCAGGACATGCCATTCCCCGCAGGGCATGGCTGCCCACCCACAAACCCTCCTCAAAGGTCACGTCTGCCTGCGATGGATGGCAACAGCTCAATTCATTCCACGCAAGGGGCTGGGTGGTGATTCATGAAGCTGTGCCTTGGGTCGTGCTGTCAGGATACAGCTGGAACAACAGCTGCAGGCAAAGTACAGCGTGCTCTGGGGAGTGGGTGAGCAGAGGGATAAGTGCCATCACTGAGAGGTCACAGCTGGGCAAAGAAGTGAGAAAATTGGCCACCATAGCACCTCCATGTCCCGCCAGCCCAGGGAGAAACAAGACCTGAGACAACGAGAAGATGAGAGGATGCTGCAGCATCCCTTGGGGCAGGGAATTACCCTTGAAGCAGCCAGGTTGCTCTAGGAGACTCCCCTAGTTGGGCAATCCCCATCTTTCCCCGGCACTGTGGGCCAGGGGGATCTACAGTCCTTCCCTCCTGAGCCTGGTCATCTTGTGGTGTTGCAGCTCTGACAGCTTGAGAAACAGTAATTTGTGGGAACAAAATGAGGTTCCCAGGCTTGGTTTTGTTCCAAGGCTTTATTTGTGAAATCTGAAACATCTTGCACCCTTTTCAGGCCTTCTCACCATCCCTCCCAGGAACAGCTAAGGGCCACGTGGACATCTCACAAGGGTGGGCATGGCAAACCTCAGCTCAAAGGACTCAGAACTGGGCATGCCTGGGCACAGCTCCTGTCCCAGGACCAGTCTGACCAGTGGGTGTCCATCTTTCCCTCTCTGACGCTCTACGTTGAAACTCAGAAACCTTCTGGACAAAGATGTTTCCAGGTCAGAGAGATTTCCAGAAACTGATATTTTCCAAAGGAGTAAAAAACCCACCTAGTAAACTTTTTCAACAATACAACTTCAGGTTTCTTTGGCTTACTTCCAAGTGACACCAATAATTGAAATAGATGGGAATTCATAGGACTCAGCAAGGCATCCCACCACTCTTTGGAAGACATGACGCGTATTCCTATATTCTCCATTACTATTTCCACCAACGGACCTCACACCACATTCTCCCTCTCTTCCTTACATGCTCTGCCTTATTAATAGCGTGCCTGCTGTCCCCACTCTGGCTCAGCAAGGCCACCTCAAGATGGTAGGGGGCTCTCACAGCCAGTGGGCTGGGGAGGCCTGAGGGCTCTGCATCGCCTTCCTGGAGCTGGTCCACAATGCATGAAGATGCGCATCTACACATACCTCTGTGAGGGACAAATCTCAGCAGAGAGGAAGGGAAAGAGAGAGGCATCATAAGCTATGTAGAAGTTGTGACAAACCACCCCATGCAGGCAGGATCTGGACCAGCAATGCCCCATGCCCAGGGAAGCACAGATGGAGAATGTCCACCCAGGAGTACCTCTGAGAGTCTCTGCTTAAGAGACACTTGAAGTTTGGTCTTAAATGACTCAGTAGTCTGGATTTGTCTCGCCTAACTTTAGGGACTTCGCTAAGTAAAGAGACACGGTTCCCTGGGGAGTGGGTGATGAGACAGGAGGAGTCGAACAGGGATGGACGGACACAGCCCCAACAGCCTTCGCTCCCTCTGATGCTCACACGGCCCCTTCGCACTGCCACGCCCATCCCTTCTCCTCACCCTCCGCTCCACTTATAAAGGAAAAGAAACATCCCTCCAGCAAAGTCAGGAGCTACGTAGTGGTTTTAATTTCACTACAGGCTTTTTATAGCTTTCGCTGAAAAAAAGCCCTGTAATGTGAGAAGGTCGGGGCAATGTGACCAGTGTGCTCAGCGCTGCCGAGAGCGGCCAAGCAGAGAAACGCAAACCTGCGGCCAGCAAACCGCGCTGGAGCCCCTCTGCTGTGAGGACAGGCTGAGAGTTGGGGGGGTTCAGCCTGGAGAAGAGAAGGCTCCGGGGAGACCTTAGAGCCCCTTCCAGTCCCTAAAGGGGCTCCAGGAAAGCTAGAGAGGGACTCTGGATCAGGGAGGGGAGCCATGGGATGAGGGGGAAGGGTTTTACTCTGAAAGAGGGGAGATTTAGATGAGATCTGAGGAAGAAATTCTTTGCTGTGAGGGTGGTGAGCCCCTGGCCCAGATTGCCCAGAGAAGCTGTGGCTGCCCCATCCCTGGAGGTGTTCAAGGCCAGGTTGGACAGGATTTGGAGCAACCTGGTCTGGTGGGAGGTGTCCCTGCCCAGGCCAGGGTGTGGCACTGGATGATCTTTAAGGTCCCTTCCAACCCAAACAATTCTGTGACTCTATGACACGTCCCCAAGCAGCCCCCGGAGCAACGCAGAGCCCATCGCCTCGAGGTGAAGGAGCTTGGTTTCTCATGCTCTCCTCCAGCTGACGTTCAGCCTCGCTCAGCTGATGAGTACAATTACACAAGGAGCCTCCATGACCTATTCTGACACTGGGCTGGTGCTCAGTAGCTTCGGGATCACGCGCTTGAGTAGCTGCTCACGCGTACTGGGGCAGGACACAGGGTTTAGTCCTTCACTTTGACACTGCCAAGCACTCTGAAGGAGCTGTTGGCTCTGCGGGTCTTTACATTGGATTGCAGAGAGCATATTTGCACTTAAGTCAATATGAAACTAATTGTTTGGGAAAGTAAGGAATTCAGATCCCAGATTCTGTTCCCAGTAACGCGAGGAAATTTGGGGGGTGGGGGGGGGGAAACCTGGAAAAAAATAATAATAAATGCAAGTTGGCTGGAATCTGAAAGCAAAACCGCCTGAGGTCAAAGGCCAACGTGAGGGGACCCCCGCCCGGGCATTGGAAGAGCTGGTCGGAAGCGGGCTGGGATGGGAATAGGGGGAGGCTGCAGGCGGGGGCCAAGAGGACCCCTTCCCGCATGACGTGTGCCCTCCTGTTCCTTCCCAAAGCGCTCATTCACCACCCCTGCAGCCCAAACCGCCCTTGCTGCTGCAGCACCGAGCACTTCGGGAAGTCTTAAAAGGGTAACAGGAAAACCAGCACCGCCTGCGCCGAGCCACCGTGGCAGCCACACACCCACAGCACCACCCTCCAGCTTCCTCCCGCACCCTCCTGGGGTTTTGCGTAGCGTCGTGAAACCCTATATAACCCAACGGGGCTTCACCGGTCTCTGAAACGTTTGTGTCGTAACAGAGCCTCATTCATCAAACGTGGCGCTAATGCATTTCCCCCTGAGCAAACCCGGGGATGCTCTTGGGGACAGGTCCTGAAACACAGCCTGTGTTTGGAGCTAACCGCTGGCCAAAACTGGGTTCCTCGTTTCAGATCAGATTTAAAAAACACCGTCCAATTGGGGCATTCATCCCCAGCTCCAACCCTTTCTGAACACGAGCCATTTTTACCCGTCTCGAAGCAGAGGGACCTGCTCTTCCTCTCATCAGAGCCACCTGAGACCTGTGGATGGTCAAAGGAAAGGAAGAGAAGTCACCCCACCAGTGACAGAAGAACCCCAGACCCACTCTCAGAAGGGATTTAGGCAGCAAGAAGCCTGTTTTTGAGATGTAGACACATCTTTTGCTTTCAAATCAATACAAAGTGAGAGTTCCAGAGTGTTTGGTGCAGAAATCCCTTCACCAAAGCAGGATCTCAACCAGGGCAAGGACAGAGGAGACACTTGATAAGTCCATGCCATTTGCCTCTCTTCCTCTTCTGCTCAGAGCCCGCTGCACAGATCAAACCCTGCCATTTCGCAGGTCACGGCAGGAAAACCAATCCCCCCATAGCACAAACCCCGTTTCATAAGGAGATTGCATTTCAGAGAGAAAACCTCTGGCATTTGGTTCCGTGATCCTACAGCGAAAGGACCGTGTGGGCTGGGTGCCAACGGAGCCCCGTCTGGCCCAGCGAGAGGGAGGGAGGCAGGCAGCCCGGCGTCCCCACCGCCGCTCCCCGCAGGAAGGTGGCTCAGCCCGACTCGCAAATATCTCGTGTTCAAGAAGAGCGAGCAAGCGCTTGCCAGGAGTTCTCAGGAGGGCTACGGCACGCTGGGATCAGTTCCCAGTCCTCGGTCCAAAATATGGGATCAGTTCCCAGTCCTCAGTCCAAAATATCCCTTAACTAATGCTCCAGGCATGCTGCAAAAAAACCCAATTATCTGCTGGGACTTGCGGCGGGGACTGACTGCCTGGGAGTGTTTTCCTGACCGTTTTTAGGCTCTGTATGAATAGAGCTATATTGCTCTATAGATATATTCTGCTTTACCCCGCCTCTTAATGCAATGCCCATTACATCTTTTAGGGGAAGCTGCACGTAGATGTTTAATGACTGCTTTTTGTAAAGGCCTGGGTGATGTCCTTGCAAGCTTTCCTCAGCTGGGAGTCACCCTTTTAGCCCACAGATACAAAAAATATAAAAATCAAGAGGCAAAAGTGAAAGAGAAGGGAGGAAAGGCAGAGAGATGGAGCCTGAAAGGCCCAGGAAACACCAACAACCTAAAAAAAAAAAAAAAACAACAACCAGCCCTAGCGAAGTTTCTGCAAGTACATTGGTGTCATGGCTGGACAACAGCAGAGTGGGATGCTGCGGACGGGAGGCAGAGAGCCCCCTGCAAAACACGTCCTTAATGGCCAGAGGTTGCACATGGGGGAGATATTTGGTCATCCTGAAGTGTCAAAGAAAAGCCCTGGGCAGGAGATACTGGTCTTGATGGTGTTGGGATACCCACACCCTCGCCGACATCAACAGGAAACCCCTGGTTTGCCACAAAGGAAAGGAGCAGGCAACATGACCCCATCCAAGATGACCTCAGTCAAATTATAAAAGAAGCTGCACTCAGCGTGACCCCAGCTTGTCACCAGCCACAAGACCAGAGGTGCCACCCCACCAAGAGAAATGTTAGAAAACATGCAGTGGCTTTTGGCTGGGAGCTTGCAGAGGGTCCTTCTGCCCAGGGTGAGGCACCCAGAGCCCCTGGGAGACCTCTGTCCCCAGGAAAAGCTGCATCAGCCCCTGAAAACGGTGCACCAAAGAGATGAGGAGGGCAGGCGAGGTGGCTCGCCTGGAATTCAGGCAATGCAGCCCTTAGTCTTGGAGGACTGTGCTGCTACAGGGAGGGGGAGGAAGAGTTTTCCAAGGCAAAAGTGCTTATTCATCACCAGAACCCATTTGGAAACTGTCCAAAACCCAGCCGCTTGAAGAAGTGAAACTTCTCCTCAGCACATCCCACTTCTGACATAACTTCGAAGAAAGGTTTCTCCTCCCTGCAGGAGGTGGGATCAGGGGCAGAAGTTCACTGTGGGTCCGTCCCTCCCAGTCAGGGCTCCCTCTCTACTTCTTGGCTCTGCTTCTTCATCAGAAAGCTTGTACCAGTCTCAGCCTGTCCTGCTGCAGGAAAAGAAACAGAGTTGTCAGGAAATACAGTAGTTGGGAAAAAGCTCTTCCTGTGTAGCCCTAGTCCCCGTCCTGGGGTGCAATGCCTGGGGAGTACAACACACAGGGCATCTTGGCACTCCCAACTGTCACCGAGTCGTTCCCAGGAGTGCCACCAGCACCTGCAGAGCAGTGGGAGCATGAGCACAGGCTTGGCCAAGTCCCAGGGTGATGGGATGGAGGGATCTGTATGAAAACAACAGAGAAAGAGTGAAAGACAGGCTGGGAGAGCAGCAGAGAACTAACTGCAGGAGAGAAAAGAACTAAGGGATGTGCCCAGGCAGGAGTGGGACCATAGCACAGCGTTGGGGGCTGTCCTGGAGAGCCCCTGCTCTAGTCCTGCCTGTAGCAACAGGGGCACACGTGGGAGAAAGGGAGGCTCATAGGAGCAGCTGAGCTGTTGCCATGAGTGTAACAGAATCATAGAATCATTCAGGTTGGAAAAGACCCTTGGGATCATCGAGTCCAACCATCAACCCCACTCTACAAAGTTCTCCGCTACGCCATATCCCCCAACACCACATCTAAACAACTCTAAAACACATTCAGGGATGGTGATTCCACCACTTCCCTGGGCAGCCTATTCCAGTGTCTGACCACTGTTTCTGGGAAGAATTTTTTCCTAATGTCCAGTCTAAACCTACCCTGTTGCAGCTTGAAGCCATTCCCTCTTGTTCTGTCGCTAATTACCTGTGAGAAGAGACCAGCACCAACCTCTCTACAATGTCCTTTCAAGTGGGCCACGAGGATGACCAGAGGGCTGGAGCACCTCTCCTTTGAGGACAGACTGAGACAGTTGGGGCTATTCAGTCTGGAGAAAAGAAGGCTCTGAGGAGACCTTATAGTGACCTACCAGTATCTTCAGGGGGCCTACAAGAAAGCTGGGGAGGGACTTTTTAGGACGTCAGGTAACGGTAGGACTAGAGGGAATGGATTAAAACTAGAGATGAGACGATTCAGACTGGATGTTAGGAAGAAGTTCTTCACCATGAGGGTGGTGAGACACTGGCCCAGGTTGCCCAGAGAGGTAGTGGAAGCCCCATCCCTGGAATTTTTTAAGGCCAGGCTGGATGGGGCTCTGAGCAACCTGGTCTAGTGGGAGGTGTCCCTGCCCACAGCAGGGGGGTTGGAACTAGATGATCTTTAAGGTCCCTTCCAACTCTAACAATTCTATGATTCTATGTTTCTGTGAAGTAGTAGTAGTTGTATGTACCACGAGTCTTTACAAGCATTGCTCTGAAGGGCTCATCCCCAGATGCTCTGTACACCCCAGCCCTCACACTGGCACCGCACTGGTGAGCAGCGTTGGCCAACGGGAGGCACAGGCAGAGAGACCAGTGACAGTCCCCCGCTTCGCACCGCCCAGGGCAGACACGGCAGTGCAGGACCCTCCTCCTGCCACTGCGCCCTGCAGGACATGGGCTTTCCTCCACACCTCAGGAAAACAACCCCCACAGCTACAAACGCGGTGTGCATGCTGGCAGATACACAGACGGGAGAGGCACCGAGAGCTGCTGTGACTGTCAGAAACGAGCGTTTCCCATATGCATTAAATTTGGGGCACCGAAAGGAAACTTTGCACAGCTCCTGCCAGGTGTCTATTTGATAGCGCAGCCTGCACGCCTTGGCCTTTAAGACAAATCAAATAAAATCCATTTCTTTTGGGAGGTGAAAAGTAATAAAAGCTAATTATAAATTAAATATAGACTTCTTAAATTCTGCCTATTGCCTGGCCCCCTGCTGATCCCAGGTATATGGGCAGGGGCTGACCACCGAGCTTAGCCCCACACCAGCCTCCACCCCACGGGTCACTGCCCAGATCACTCCAGTACAGGAGGCCATGAGAGCCTGATGCTGCGAGTGCCTCCAGTCCCCATGTTTGCCAGTCTCAGGCTCCGAGACCAAGTGCAGGAGCTCACCCTCCTCCTGCCCACCCCTCGCCTGCTGCTGCCCTGAGCCCCTAGAGAGATGCTGGCATCCTTGAGACACCGAGGCATTTCCCTTGTGAAGACATGGTTTGTCTCTGCTCTTTCACCTTTTATTAACTTCCTCTCAACCCTCATTATCTCTTTGCTTTCTTTAACAAGGTTAATTTATGCCAGCCTAAGGCCAGGGCACAACACAGCTGCTCTCACAAGCCAAATGCAGTCAAGGAAGGGTTAAACCCAGTTTTTCCTGTTCTGTCCTGTCCTTAACCACAGACTCTGCTTCTTCCTCCACCCACCTCTGGCCTTTTCTCAGTTTCACAAGGCTACAGCTGGGGTTTACTGACTCTACAGCCAACATCTCAACAGCATCGACGTGCAGCAACCTGGATGTCCCGAGCCTGGGACATCCCTAGTTCTCCACGGGAACCGACCGAGCAGACCCCAGCCCAACCCAGGGGGTTGGCGGATCTCAGCCCTAACGTGAGCCAGGCTGCAGCGTCAGGCCCGAGGGGTTTGATACCAGAATAAACCCCTCAGCCTCAGCCCCCTCGCTCCAGGCTGCTATAGAGGATGCCTTTAATCCCAAAGGAATTCCACAGCAAGGAGCGCATCAGCCACAGTTCAAACCAAGAGGCTGGAACAAAACCAGGGGAGCTGCCTTCAAAGGATCAAACTCATCATTTTTACTTTCTCTTGCAGAATAATCGATTTGCAGTGCTGGAAGCAAAGAATCTGGCCACACTTTGGAGTGAAGCTCACTTCTGCGTGAAAACTCACCCACCATCTCCTCCAAACCTCCCTCGCAGTCCCTGGCTGGAGAAGCTGCTGCCGCGTCTGCTTCAGTGGAAACAAAAAAACACCAAAACCGGCCACACAGCCCCGGGTCAGCCTGCCTGCAGGCAGCAAAGCGAGAGGCTGGACGGGACGCTGATGGGTCCTCAGCAGCTTGGTAAATGGTACTGTTTAGGGTAAAAGTCAGCACAAAGGCAAGCGAGCCCGAGAGCTGTTCTGCATGGCCAAGCTGAGGGTGACCACACCAGGAACATCACTAGAGGAGTAACGGCCATCTGCAGTGGAGAGTTTCCCACTGAGCTTTAGCTTTAATTAAACTGTTTTGGTTTTCTCCTATAAAACAGTTATTTAGGTCAAAAATTGCATTTTGTTGGATGTCATGTTCTTGTACCACTCCGAATGCTCTAGAAATGAGAACAGGTTGGAACTGACACCCAGGGTGTGTCTCAGGCTTTGGGGAACCCCATGTTTTCATACCCAGCCCCAGACCAATGGCTTTTCCCTCACTTTGGGCCTGACCATTTTCCCAGGAGGCACCAAACCGGGGCATCTTCTCACGTTCCAGCAGGGACAGGTCAAATGCCACCCACCTCCATGAAGCCCGGATCCATCTCAGCCCAGCTACGCTCACACCAGATGAAGGAGCTGACTGTTGCAGGGGCAGGAGCAGACGTGGCTTCCTCAACTGACTGCCTTCACCACAAAACATCTTTCACAGGCAGAAATCAGCTTTAAAAAACAGGGGAAAGCATGAATCTTCACCCGCCCTACTGCATCATTACTGGGAAAACAGACTCTGCATGGCTGCAAGTGCATTTTTCCATGCTAGGCTACAACCAAAGCCCTGTGCAAAAAGGAGCATCATACACTGGATCCTGCAAGCCTTTCCCGTGACAATCAGAGCAAGCCGTAACCTCCGCTCCCTGGGGAGCGATGCAACCTCTGCACGCTCCCACGTGCCAAGCAAAATTTCCAGCCACGCCGTTGTGCAGACAGGTGAAACGCCGCGACTGCCAAGACCTGGTTTCAAGGTCACCGTTACAACAAGTCTCCCCCAATTCTTGCATCACCCAGGTTTTATCAAGGCTCGCCCCATCATTTCTGCAGCACTATGCTATTGGATCTTCCAGGGAGGACAGTCTCTAGTGGAAGTGCTGACACAAATCAGAGAATCACAGAATGGTTTGGGTTGGAAGGGACCTTAAAGCCCATCCAGTGCCAGCCCCTGGCCCTGGGCAGGGACACCTCCCACCAGACCAGGTTGCTCCAAGCCCCATCCAACCTGGCCTCGAACGCCTCCAGGGATGGGGCAGCCACAGCTTCCCTGGGCAGCCTGTTCCAGTGCACCACCACCCTCACAGCAAAAAGTTTCTTCCTGATATCCAATCTAAATCTACCCTCCTTCAGTTTGAGGCCATTACCCCCCATCCTATCATTACACTCCCTGATCCAGAGTCCCTCTCCAGCTTTCCTGGAGCCCCTTTGGGGACTGGAAGGGGCTCTAAGGTCTCCCTGGAGCCTTCTCTTCTCCAGGCTGAATCCCCCCAACTCTCTCAGCCTGTCCTCACAGCAGAGGGGCTCCAGCCCTCGGATCATCTTCGCGGCCTCCTCTGGCCCCGCTCCAACAGGTCCACGTCCTTCCTGTGCTGAGGACTCCAGAGCTGGATGCAGTCGCCCCACTGCAAACCACCCGGCTCTTCGCCGCAGCACCTTTCCCTGCACACCCCACTTCGTCTAGACACTGAAGCACGGGCAGAGCATCCCGGTTTATCCATTAGAGAGTGAATCAGCAAGTCTAGAGCCCTGCTCACTGTGGATTAGCTCTCCATTGGAAAGGATAGCTCTTGTTATCGTCATTGTACTTTGCCATTAATCCACCCGAAGGAGGCTGGCCAGCAGCCCAGACCGGCTGGGGCGGCCACAGAGAGTTTCTGTTCCCCCAGCATATTTTCATCTCCACTGCGCTGAGCTCCCCACGGCCCTGCTAACAGCCTCAGCTAATAGCGGAGCCTGCTTCCAGCTCAGAGAGATCAATGGTAATTTAATTGCTAGAGCATCTTCCGGGAAATGTGCTGCTGGATCCACACGTGGTTCTGTTTAGGAAGAATACAGAGGAAGAATGGAGAGGAGTAGGATGGTGAACATCAAAACAGGACTTGCTTTGGCCGTCACCCTGCTATAAAGCACCCCAAATTCAGGTACAACCCCTGTGAGAGAAGAAATTCTCAGTCCAGGTGATTGCTAGCTGTGGTTGCTGCTGCCTGTGGCAGGGTCTGCTCAATAAAGTGGCCTGGCAGCTCTCCAGAAGAGTTTATACCATGCCTTGATGTGTTTACTGAGCTTGTAAGGCAGGGCTGTAGATTGAGCCCCCAGCCATGCCTTGCCATGCCTTCAGACAGCAACTTCTAAGAAGGGACTGGGTTTCTTGCTACTTCTGAATTTTGCAAGCAAGATCAGCAACATTTTCTCTTTTTAAAGCATTTCATAAACTCTTGGAGGTCCAACACAGTCAAACAAGCAAGAAAGAGCAGCCTTAGGGGAAGACCACAAAGGGACAAAGCATCTGAAAGGAAGGTGTAGCCAGGGGGGGTCGGTCTATTCTCCCAAGAAACAGGCGATAGGAAAAGAGGAAACGGCCTCAAGTTGCATCAGGGGAGGTTTAGATTGGAAATTAGGGAAAATTTCTTCACCGAAAGGGTTGTCAAGCATTGGAATAGGCTGCCCAGGGAAGTGGTGGAGTCGCCATCCCTGGAGGGATTTACACGGGTTAGCGGTGGCTTTGTCAGTGTTAGGTTGATGGTTGGACTCAATGATCTTAAATGTCTCTTCCAACCTCGACCATTCTATGATTCTACCTTGCACAGACATAGTGTATGACGGGCTCTTTTCTGCTCTGCAACCCCAAGTGTAGGACGCAATGGCAGACAGGCACAAGGCTGCCTTATAAACTCCCCGGTCTTCTGGCTGCCTTTAGCTGACACGATTTCTGGGGGTGGCTGGAATGCCATCTATCTCCTGAGGCTGCTAAAAGGGAGCCCAGGATGCCAGCACCGAGGGGGAAGATCTTTTGACCATAGAGGACCTCCAGCAGAGTGGCCTTCCACACACCTCGCCAAGAGGCTGACAGGTCCTTGTGTGAGGTCTGGGCACAACCCCCCCTCTCCCCAAAGCAGGAGTCCTGCAGGAACTGTCAGCCCTGATTGCAAATCAAAAGACTTTTCCCAGCTGCTGCCTTTTGTGCCATCCTCCATCACAGCTTTGGCATCTCAGTGGCATTTAGGGAGTTGTGTTTGGAGAGCAACAGGTCTGGTTCTGGCTCCTGATGACTGTAAAGAGTAATCTGACATATATGGAGAGGACCATGGGCTACAGTGGAACTGCCACCACTCTTCTTCCTGCATGTGCAGCCCTTGCTAGTGCCTGGCATACAGTCAGTGCAGTCGAGCAGAGAGCATCGAGGAGGATGGGGAGAGGTGGAACTGCAGTTCCCCATGAGGGCAGTTGGTCCCACCTCTGTAGACAAGGACCAAGTGATCTGCTGGCCTCCTCCCTCTTGCTGCTGGTGTTTTAAGCTCCAAAGCCCATCAGCATTTTAAGATCCAACCCCCCTTTGCAGCAGTTCCCCACTTCTGTGTGGGGAGAAAGCTACTGGTACCTCCTGAGCTCATGGTACCTCCTCAGTCCACAGTATCTCCTCAGCCCATGGCAGTCCCACCAGCACACCCCATCTCAGAGGATGCTACTACACTGTACCAAGTCAGTCTCTTCATCCCTAACTTTGCCACTATGGCAGAACCCATCTTCCCTGCTCCCAGCACAGCAAATGCTAGAGCTGCTGCGAAAGGAAAGGACCATGGGGTTGGCAAACCCTTCTGCAGCTCTGCCCTGGACAGCCACATGTGCACTCCTCCAAACAAGGCTTGCCGCAGATCTTTGGCTGAATGTGTTCACACATTACCCTGGTCATCACTATTTGACAAAATGCAACAGTCTTGGGGCGGGAGTTTTCCCCCAGGCAAGGACTGCAGTCCTGGGGCAGGCTCCCAGCCTGTGCTCCTTCAGCTCAGCAGATGATCTGCATTTTCTGGAGGAGGCGCTGCTTATTTTCCATGCTATTCTTCCTCATCAGATAACGTGGAGTCTCATACCAGCACAGCTAAAGATCTAGGAGAAAGTCTAGCTCTGCTTACCCGAGCTCATTAGGAAAGGATTTTTTATTTAGCTATTTAAAAACTGAAAATCTGTGGTCAAAACCAAACCAAAATCAGTTTGTGGTTTGCAGATTTTTAACAAGAAACTGTAACACCTTTAAGAAAGCATCTACTGTGCATTAAGAACACTTTTTAAAAGCATCTAACCGTTTCATTTTGCCAGGAAGAAATTTCCATTATGAGAAACGTGGAAAAATCCCATGTTCAACTCAAACTGCACACTCAAAATTCCTGCTGCAGGACTACAGCTGGACTTGAAGAAGCAGATGCCACCCGCTGAAGATGGGGACTAAAGGCAGCTATCCTTGGAGCTTTGTGAGAATGAGGTGTAGAGATTAACCCTTACATTTGAGCCCGGGAAATCTCATCCAGCCTTTAAGCTTTGCTCCTGTCCTCGCTGTGTGAACAAGCAGCTCAGCCGAAAGATGGAGATAGGGAGGACAGAGAAATACAGAAGAATGATCAGCCTGGAAAGACTGAATTACAGCGTTTGGGCTCTCCTTCCCATGATCCACATCCATGCTGCGATACCCAGAGGAGCCTTGAACCCAAATAAAAGCAGGAACACAGCAAAATCCCTGTAAAAATGCTGGCTTCATTGGACCGGATGGGTTTTGAGGATGGAACCGCATTTCCAAGCTACCCCTCGGTACCCACCGACTGCAAACAGCATCTGTGATCCACCCAGACATGTTTCCTGCACCCAGAGCTCAGGCCTGAGCAGTTCAGGAAATCCCGACAGGGCTGATGTACTCAACCTTTCCAGACTTTGCATCTGCAGGGGAGGACTCAAAATGCCACCTCTGATGGAGCGGAGGCACCGGCTGCTTGAGCAGGGCAGGGATGCATGGGTGAGGAAGGCAGTGCGGACCTGGGAGCTCGCAGCAAGCCTGAAGGCACCGCGTGGGGAACCTGATGAGCTGGCACGTCGCTCCATGGGGATGGTGTTATCATAGAATCATAGAATGGTTCGGGTTGGAAGGGATCTTAAAGATCATCCAGTTCCAACCCCCTGCCCTGGGCAGGGACACCTCCCACCAGACCAGGCTGCTCCAAGCCCTGTCCAGCCTGGCCTTGAACACCTCCAGGGATGGGGCAGCCACAGCTTCTCTGGGCAACCTGGGACAGGGGCTCACCACCCCCACAGCAAAGAATTTCTTCCCAATATCCAATCTAAATCTACCTTCTTTCAGTTTAAAACCATTACCCCTCATCCTGTGGCTCCCATCCCTGATCCAGAGTCCCTCCCCAGCGTTCCTGGAGCCCCTTTAGGGACTGGAAGGGGCTCTAAGGTCTCCCCAAAGCCTTCTCTTCTCCAGGCTGAACCCCCCCAACTCTCTCAGCCTGTCCTCACAGCAGAGGGGCTCCAGCCCTTTGATCATCTTTGTGGCCTCCTCTGGCCCCACTCCAACAGGTCCATGTCCTCCTTGTGCTGAGGACTCCAGAGGTGGACGCAGTACTCCCGGTGGGGTCTCACCAGAGCAGAGTTGATTGTTCCACTCCAACAGCTGGGAGAGCAGGCCAGAGACCAGACCAAGGTTTAGCAAAAAATAGTTTGAGGTGAGATGGAGATCTCTGGCAAGGTTTTGGAGGCACACCCTTCGGAGCTGCATGTCATGGCGAGCACGAGAGAGCGTGCCAGGATGTCAGCCCATTGCTCATCAGGGTTATTTTTCCTGCCTTTAAGGCTCTAAGGTGCAAAAGTTAAATCCCTCTGGATCCCGGGAGCCTGGTTTTGTGAGGCACTGACTACCACCCACCTGCAGAGACCCTCACAACACCTAGACATTGTCAGCCCCACCTTTCTGCCCACGCATCTTTTTCATCTCACAAAGACCTGGAAGTTTTACTCCCACAGAAGCCGATGTTAACCCTCTACCAAGCTGCTGTTCAAAGCCTCAAAACAGGTCCAGAAATACAAATATATAAAGCCCAGCCACTCTGGGGAGCTTCACACCATGAAGGCCTGCAAGGGGCCATCTCTCTGCAGCTCAGAGTGCAGTGAAGAGCGTTGTCACAAACAACCTGCACTTCTTGCCGGGTGGCAGTGGGACAATCTTGAAAATTACAGTTGACACAGTTTTTGAAGAGCCAGTGCTGGCCTCTGAAAACCTCTTCTCCTGCCACCCACATCTGACCTCCTATTCCTGCTGAAACAGTGGAGAACACAGTAGGTAGAAAGCTTTAGCAATATATGATGCTAACAGACCCAAACCGCCTTGCAAGCCAGGTTAGACCTTGGGAGGCGGTTCAGGCAGCACTGCTGTGAGACGCCACCCTGAAAAAGTCTCAAAGCACTTTAAACTGTGTGTTAAAGGCCATTATCCAAACTCCATAGATGGGGAAATAGAGGTAAAGTGAAATGTAGTGATTTGGACCTTTGGCACCTAACCTGACAAAACCACCCTGATCACAGCCCTCATTATGCTTCAGAGTTAATGACAAAATTGAGGCTCAGACTCCGCTGTGCTGCATCCCCACCCTGGAGCTGAGCCACGACAGCCCCTGAGCATCCCGAGATCTTTGCGGAGGCTTCACGCTTGGACTGGAAAACAGTTCCAGCGCTGTGGTGTGCTCCAGGGAGACAGAGGCTTCCACTGCGAGAAGGTCAAAGCCGCCTAGACCAGTCCTGAGACTGAGAGCACAAGGGTCCGAGGGGGTAATGTGCTGTGTTGCAATTGGTAGCAGATTGACAAAGAGAGCTTGTGTTTATGCACCGAGCTATAAATATTCCTTTTTTTGAAAAGGCATAACTGGAAAAATGTCTAAATGTCTATTTTTGCCTCCTCTGCTTCACCCACTCGAAACATTGACATCATACCAAGCTCCTACTGAGACAGAGCCGTTCCCGAGACCCCGCGCGGCACAACTGCACCCAGCGTGAATGCTGGGGAGAGGAAAAAAAAGCATCTTTGTAGCCTGGGAGGACACAAAGCAGCGCTCGGGGAGGAGGAATTCTTGCATGAAAATGGCAGTTTTTCCACTGCTCTTTGATTCCAATAAAAATGACTGAGCGAAGCCCAAGTCCAGGCTGTCAGGCTTTTCCCTAGGTTCACCTGAAGTCTGACACTACTCCAGGAGGCTTCCAGCCACCCCGGTTCAGCCTTACCAGCCAAACAGCAAGCGGTTCTCTGCCATGTCCCCCCTCAATTTCATATAACCCCACAGAACACATCCCGAGCTGCCTCTGAGGAAAGAAATCCACACCTCGGTGAGAATAAGGCAGTTTGCAGCAGGCTGTGACCCCCATGGAACTCACCACAGGCTTCGTGAAGAGCTGCAAAAGATCGGAGAACAGCAGGCACCGGCAGCTCCATCACCTCCGCATCTGCAACATCTCCCCTCTGCCTGTGCGGGACGGTGAGGACAGGTTGAGCGCTGCCGGCAGCGTTTGGCATGAGTCAGGAGCTACTAATTGCTGGCAGCAGCTCAGGTCCTCCAGGGCTCAAACATGAGGTAACGGCAGCGAGCGCTTCCCCGCCTGGGGCTGCTGCTGGCACCGGTGGCTGCGTGCTGACAGGTGAGTCAAGTGGTGAACACAGACACAGAAGTGTTGAGAAACACTCTTTTGGAAACATCTTGGGGTTAGCTGGGCAACTCTTCGCTCTGTTCATGACCAAACTCTGATTTCTACCTGCTTTGCTGATAGAATGGTCCAGGTTGGAAGGGATCTTTCAGATCATCGAGTCCAACCATCAACCTGACACCAACAAAACCACCACTAACCCATGTCCCTCAGCACCACATCTTGTAAATACCTCCGGGGATGGCGACTCCACCACTTCCCTGGGCAGCCTGTTCCAATGCTTGACAACCCTTTTGCTGTAAAAACCTTTCCTAATTTCCATCCTAAATTTCCCCTGGCACAACTTGAGGCTGTTTCCTCTTGTTCCATCGCCTGTTCCTTGGGAGAAGAGACCGACTCCGCCGGCTACACCCTCCTTTCAGGGAGCTGTAGAGAGTGAGAAGGTCTCCCCTCAGCCTCCTTTTCTCCAGGCTGAACATCCTCAGCTCCCTCAGCCGCTCCTCACAGGACTTGTGCTCCAGACCCCTCACCAGCTCCATTGTCCTTCTCTTGACACGCTCCAGCACCTCAGCGTCTTTCTTGCAGTGAGGGGCCCAAAACTGGACACAGCCCTCGAGGTGGGGCCTCTGAGATGAAAGGTTCTCAGTGACAAATCCTCTAACAAAAAGCTCTGCTTGGGACGTTAAAATATGGGGCTGGAGGCACAGAGACACCCCCTAGACCTGATCTAGGGACTATCCCGCAGCATCCTCCCAGAACCAGCACCACGTTCTGCTGAGGGTTTGTCACCTTTGTGCCACAGTCAGAACAACGTGCCTTTGGGCAGGAACCTCCACATAGCAACAAATCGGTGACACGCTCAGAGTGTCACAGAAGCGTAAGACCAACGATATATGTTCCAAACATCAGGTTTAATGCTGTCACGAAAAGGTAGAATGGTAAAATTTAACAGGGAACTTCTACTGCAAACACTTTGGCAGACATTAATATTTACAGGTTCAGGATGTCAGCTGGGAACTAACACTACGGTATGTAGTAAATCAACTTTTCTTCAGACCAGAGACATGCTGTAAAGGTTCCAGCTCCCGCAAAAACTTGGTCTGGGGTTTGGCAAGCTGGGGACCCCTCCATGGGGTGGGGGTACCACTGCAGGGACCTGCATGCCTTTCAGTGTTAATGAACTGCCACACGTTTTTCTCCTCTAACTCCTCTGATTCCTCTAACTCCTCCCCCTCCTCTGGGTCCCTCAGGTTTTGTTTCTCCCCAGAAGCCCCCTTCCTGATCCCAGGATCTGCTCCTACCATCATCTCTGGGATCCAGGCGCGTTGCTTGCGCTAGTAGGAATTGAACCTTTTGTTCTAAGAGATGCTTACGCTCTTGCTCTCTTTAACGCATTTTTTTAGGCAACCTATCTCTAGTTGTTTCTTTAAATTATCCTCTTCTAGTTTTCCAGAATACTTGTGGTGTTCCTGTGCCCGAGTCCAGCAGCATCCAGGATGGCACACACCATCCCTCTCCCTTGCCATCCTGTGGCGGGGTCACAGCACCTCTCCCTTGCCCAGGTGACACCTGGGGAGAGGCCACACCACTGTAACAGGTCCTCAATCAACATCCTGCTGACTACACCAACTCACGTTGCAGAAGTGTAAGACCAACTGAACATGTTCCAAAAATCAGGTTTGATGGTGTCACAAAAAGGTAGAGCAGTAAAATTTAACAGGGATCTTATATTGCAAATACTTTGGCTGAGGTAACTTTTTACAGGTTCAGGATGTCAGCTGGGAACTAACACCACATGGTACGTACTAAATATAACCTTAGAATGATGACTCAAAATGGGCAAACCACTCAGTTAAAGGTGAGGACACCCAGTCCCTGGGGAAGTTACTCTGGGTGACATCTCGACCCAAAAGCAAGGCTTCTGATCACAGATTCGCTGCTCCAAGGAAAACTGCTCCAAGTGCGTCTCCAGCCTGGGCCCCACTTTATCGCCTGGTCAGATCTGAACTGTGGTCACCTACTGGTCATGGTCACATCGCTTCCATTGGCCAAGCAGTCTCTGAGGTGGGCTCAGGCTTGGGTATCTGGCGTGTGTGGCCGGGGGTTGTTTGTGTAGGTGACCAGCAGCTCACAAGCTTCCCACCAAATGAGGTACAGCACCCCTGTACTGTGCTCTTAGACCCACGAAGGGGATGGGGGGGGGGTGCTCCTGCCACACTGGGGAGCAGCTCTGGAGCATAGTAACTACCCCCAGCAGCTTTGCATCCATCAGCCAAGTCCCCAAGCAATACCAAAAGCCTCACCAGGGGTCCCCAAGCCACAATGGCCACCATTCTCTCCAGCCTTCTCCTCCCACTCTTGGGTGCTGGCATATATATGACCACACTCCCTCCTGCAGGAAATCAATCCATATTTTGCTTAAATAAGGCAGTCAGCACCTGGCTTATATCTATTTAATGACCTGAGCATCTGGTTTCAATACAGCAGACAAGGAGCAACCACAGCATAATAAAAGTCATTTAGAGCTGCAATTAGCTCTGGGCCCCCAGTTGTATATTATAATAACAAAGTAGGTGCTGCTACATCTGTTGACAGATGCAGGGGGGGACAATTCCACCCCACCACCCGGAGACACCCTACATCTCCTCCCATCCTCAGGTCCTTGATGTTCTCCTGTTCCACATCCATCCTTACACTGCTGCCCTGCTCTGGCACCTCACATGTGGGCAGGGATCCCCACACTTGCACCGTGCAGCAAATTTCTTCCTACCCAGCTTTCTGGCGCCCAGCTATGGACCAAGGGCAATTACTTTAAGTAACACCGTTACTTGATGGGTCTCAGCCTCACCAGGTGCACGTCTGGAGCACAGAGCTCACCAACGCGATGAGCCCTCTTGGTATCCCAATGCCACCTGCATCCTCTCCATCGCAGCCCTGGCCTCACCGACGCCACGCATTGCTGTGCCTTGGCGATCCAAAATAATAGCGACTGATTTCAACTGGAGCCAAACAGAGCCCTCGAGGTATTTTATTAATGCCAGTGGGCAGTACAAGCCAAAACATAGAATTACTGTTCTGTGAATTTGCAGCTCTAGAGAGGTCCCTTTTATCCTCAGTGACAACAGAAAAGTCAAAGTTTCCCATAAAGTTACTGAAAAACTAATTTTAACAATTATTAAAGCCAGGATATTTGAGTTTGGGGGCGGAGGGGGTTGGGTTTGTTTGGTTTTTTGGTTTTTTCCTTCCCCTGGAGACCCTAAGTATACGCTTATCACATACGGCTTAAGGACTTGCCAAAAAAAAAATAAAATAATCACATCTTCCCCAGAAATTCTGACCTCAGCATCTCTGCTATCCGTAAAAGTGAGAACAGAGCAGCCGCTCATCTCCCAGTTGACTGTTGGGCTTTGCTACTGCGCTGCTTTTCAGTTGACTTGCGTGCAAAGTGTCAATACACGGACATGTTCATATACGTACACAGAGTCCTGTAAACGCAACTTCAACAGACTTCACACCCTAAGGAGACACAGGCCAAGGATAAAAAGGGATAAAAGTACAAGCAAACGCTCATTGTAACTCCTCTCCCTCCCAGTCCGTGCTCCTTCAGCAGCACATGGCCTCCAGGAGAGGGGATGCTGGTTCTCAGTCCATTTTCCCTCCAGTCACCCAACATCTCGAGTAGAAGCAGAGGCACAGCGAGCGCCCAGAGGCCAGCACCCTCAGCCAAATCCCCGCGACAGCTGCTGGCCCCCAACAGCGGTGCCAGCGGGATCACAAGATGCAGGAGAGCGGAGAAGTGGTCCCTGCGTGTCCCTGCTGTGACGGGGGCAGGCATCCGCACCCCCGTGCTGGGCATTTCCAAGGAGCCAAGCAGCAAACAGCTAACAACGCACGTGAAGCAAGCTCCATAGGAAGAGGTTAGGGTTTTCTGCAGACCTGAGAGCAGACAAGCACAAAATGCAATGCCACCACCTTTTGCATTTGTCTGCTTTCATTCAATGAGGGCTTTTAGGAAAAGAGTCAAAGAGTTAAATGCTATTTGCATTTCGAGTTTAATGCACTCTGGAAAACGCCCGAGAGCATCTTTTTCTTTTCTTTGTTGCTGGCTGTGGAGAGATCATTTCTTCTTGCTGGAACGTGCCAGGGAACCACACGGCAGCACACGCGAGGGAGGTTTTCTTGCAAAAATAACCCTCCTGCAAACACTTGGTGATGGCAAACTGCTCTCAGCCATGGACGTTCCTACAGAGTCCTTCCCAGCCCCAGGGGTGCTGCTGCCTCTGCTCAGCTTTGACAGCATTGGGGTTTCCTCCTCAAAACCAGCTTCTGGAGGCTCTCTGTTTGGCTCTGTCTCTGCTGGGCAGTTGGATGCAGCCTTTCTCCGCTTGTCCTGCTCAATGAGCATCTTGACCACAGGGGCCGTGTGAGTGGTGTAGGCAGGCCATGGATGGTGGCACTGGATGAGGTGGCCGGGCAGAGCCATGCTGGCTGAGGGCAGGGCGTACTCTGGAAACCAAGAAACAGACACCATAAGAGCACGGCCAGTTACCTCCTAGGTTCTTCCTCTCTGGGAAGGGTTAGAAAGGAGGATGCCTTTGATGACACCAAGGATGTTCTTTGGAGCCAAAAACCACGGCTAGGATCAGTGATGGCTTTGGCCGTGGAGGGCCAGGTAGCACTAAGGGACAGCAGTGCCGTACTGGGTAGCTACTCTGCATCAAGATTCAAATAGCCCATGCAAGAAATACAGATGAAGTCCATCATTTCTGTCCTTTATGCCTTTATTTCTATACTTGAGCACAGGACGCGATTGCACTGACCAAGGAGAAGCTGCAGAAGGTCAGTATTACACTGAGAAGCACAGTGGGAAAGACAAAAAAGGGAGAAAAAAAAAAAATCAGCAGTTCTCATTTCTGCAGCACTGACCAATGGCCAAGAGAGCACACAGCAGGATGAGATCTTCCCAGTCTCAGCTTTCTGCCCAAAGCCCTTTAATCACTCAAGTCTTGCACCTTGAACACAAAGCCGCAAGGTTGGGAGAAGCGGCTGGAGGGATTAGACTGAACCTACTTGGGAAGATGTCTGTCCAAGGGAAACTTCAAAGCAGACGATCCGAGAAAAAATACCATGCAGACAAGGAAGATGCATTCAAATAGATCTTGGAAAAATCAGATTATTAGTATTTTTAGATACGAGGCTTTTCATAAAACCAGCTTGTTTTCACTTAGATGTCGTTATTCCTTTAAGAGTTATAGAGCACAAAAGCAGAGTTTTCTGACTCAAATATTTTACTTTTGAGTAACTTTGCCTAGTATAACAGTTACTGTAATTATGACTAGATAGTCAGGGTAGTAAAATACCATCTTGCTCTGCACAAACGGCGAGGATAAGATGGTAGGAAAGTCCTGCTGATAAAGGCTCCCCTGAAGGTCCGTCGCTCCCATGCTATGGCATATTTAAAACCAGCCTGCAGCAAGCTCTGAAGAGCAGCCTGCAGGCAAGGAGGAACAGAGAGATGGGGCAGCCAACCTGCAACCAAGCTCTTAAGATATCTATACTTAGAGTTCGAGAGTCCTCCACGCACGGTGGGCCCAGCGGTCCGAAGGAGAGGAGGTGGGGTGACTCAGTTGCCCTCAAAACAGGCAAGGACAAGAAGCGGCTGCTGTGGAGGGCAGCAGAGGCAGAACATCCTCCTTTTAAAGAGCAAAGCTCACGTGGTTTACAGGAGTGGAAAGCCCGAACCACAAAGCGATGCTAAATCTTGTTCCTTAGATGCTTTCTGAAGTGTTTCACCCACGAAGAAGTAGAAGCCAATACATACTTGTCACCTCCATAGCCCTGTTCACCAGATGTCCCTGGAGAGCACAGCAGCCCTTGGTTACCCCCCCAGGCTCAGCTGAGCCAGGAGCAGAGAGGAATCATAGAATGGTTTGGGTTGGAAGGGACCTTAAAGGTCATCTAGCTCCAACGCCCCTGCCCTGGGCAGGGACACCTCCCACTAGGAGGTAGGAGTCAAGCTGCTTCAGGTGGGATCTACAAACCTGCCCACATCACACACACCTCCCTGTTCCTAAATCAGTCGGGTGTAGGTGGAAAGCCTGGTCCTTACCTCTCATGGTGCACTACTGTCTTGTCTTTTTGCATGTTGGGAATAACTCTGCCTCTTTTCTCCTCCTCTCTCCTGCAAAGGGTCAGGTTTTTTGTGACCAAGCCATGACGCACATCAGGGAAACACCCCGAACAAAAATAAACTGGGGTTTGTTAGAGCTCTGACATTCAGCTGCGATACCCAGGGTCCTCATCAGAAAAGCGTGCCAGCGTTGGGTGTCCAGAGACATGGACGTGCAGGGACAGAGCCACAGGCATTCCTCCCAGTGTCCCACCACGAGCTCCTGGTGGAAATTAAAACCAAAAATCTCAGAGCTCTGAGTCAGAGTTTTAAAGGAGTGAGAGCATTTAAAGAAACATGCTGCTTCAGATTATCTTCTGCTAAAGCAGTAGGGACAGGAAGAGAGAGGAAAAGTGTATTTTCCATGATTTCTGCCCTGAGACTCATCCCACAGGCTCTCAAGGCCAGGAACCCGCACCACGGCCACCACTCCCGCAGCCTCTCTCCGTGCTGCGGCTGGTGCCAGACGGGCTCTGGGTGTGTAAAGCATCAGGAATTTGCTTTTACATAGGCTGGGCTCCCGCTCGCGCTGCAGGAACGTGGCGGGCACCGAGCTCTGCCTTGCCTGCGCTCCCCCTGCCTGGCCCCTCCACGCTCCCGGCTCCAACCCGGCAGAACCGTTGTTCATCCCACCCCAGAGGCGGGCATTGGGGATTTTTTGGCTTCCCCTGCCCAAGCCATGCTCTCCAGAAGCAGCCAGCCCTCCTCCCTGCCAGCAAGATCTCAGCAGATCCAGCCAGGACAACCTCACGGAGCACCAGCCGACGGCACGGCAGCGTATGGGGATGATCGGCTGACAGGCAGCCCAGGCTCTTCCCGAAGTTTATAAATAGAAACATCCTGACATGTTTTCAGGAAAAAAAAAATAGAATTTCCATACCAAAAAAGTTTCACTGCAAAGGAGTTGCTGTGAAGTTATGCCATTCCATACCTACGCTATACACACTCTGCTTTACGAGCCGGGGAAAGTCAAACCCCAAAAAAGCCTTGTTTTAAATTATGAGCTTTCAGACGGTGGCACACTCTGTGCTTACACAAAATGTTTATTTTGACAAGCTGAGATAGCCCGCGTCCCTTCAAAAGCCTGTTCTGACTCACTATTTGGAGATTTTAACCCCTGTTAGAGAACTGTTTTACAACTTAGCTCATCGGGCTGATGTGCAGAAAAAAAAAAAAACAGTACAAGAGGGTTAAAAATAAAAAATAAAATTGTTAAAGGACAATTCAACTATTCTCCAAGTGTTTCTGATGACGAGGGAATTCTGGCTCAGGCCATGCTCCGGACAGCCCTGGCAGAGGGAAGTGTCACGCTGGGAGCAGCGACCGCAGGGACACACGGGCAGGACGGCGAGCGTGCCAGCCTGCAAGCTACAGGACTGCAGCCCGGTGAATAAAACAGCAGCATCAGGCACCAAACAACACTAACGAGGCACAAAAAGAGCTGATCTGGAGCTCTTTCCCCCCCACATCCCCTCACTTTTATAGGCTGCAGCTCAGGTCTTTGTAAAATGAATAAACACGTTGAGTGAAAGCTGGGCACCCTGCCACCGCACGGGGCTGGGCTGTAAATTTAATTCAGCGGTAACAAAGCCCATGGAAAGAACGTCGTGTGTCCCAGAGCCGCGGCGAAACCTCTCCATCTGTTCCTGGGCTGGACCCAAACAACTGCGAGGTGGTGCCAGGGGGTTGGGGAGGGTGACAGCGAGGGCCACAGCCAAGCTCCGAGCAAAGCAAACACAAGCTTAAACGTGGGTGAGGACCATGCCATAAGGAGACGGTGAGCTGTTTCCTACATGTAACCCCAAAACAAGATGTGCTGCCTGTTTTGCCGAGCAAAAAGAAGGATCCAGTGGGGTCCCTGGCCCCAACGATCAATTGTGCAATGAAAAGGCAAGGAGTGAGCACAACGAGGTGGTGGAACAGGGAAGGACAAGGGTTACAGTGCTGAGATGTGGCTCCAGCCCTCACCTCTCACTTGTGTGCCTGGTGTTTTCCTTGGAACATTTACCTTTGCTGCACCAAGCCAGATGTTCCCAGCTCAAAGAGTTTCTGACGTGAAGAGGCCGCCTAAGCTCACGAGCTCAGGGCAGGAGGACACGTGCATACGCTGGGCATGCCTCCTAATATTTCAGTGTTTGCACAGTATTATTTTGATCCTGGATAAATACTGCCGCTTATGTGATATTTGTGTAGGCTGAGCTTTCAAAAGGGCCTCGGGCTCAGCTGCGTTGCTCAATTGCTACAGCATCATCTCACAGGGCAATAAAATAAAAGGGTTTTCAAATTTCCTAAATGGTGAGGGGAAAAAAATGACAAAACCAGCATGATGGACAGCAACGCCAGTTTGGATTTTTGATGAGGGGAAAACGTTTGGTGACAGGATAAAATCTGGATACCCAGCAGGTGAATTTTCCTGTGTAGCTGTGGGTGCTTGGGTGCAAAGAGCCTCAGATAAGGCCACAAGATCTGCCTTCCAAGTTGCCCGTGTTGCAGTGCCACAACAAAGGCTGATGTAAACCCCAGACATTTCTCCCTTGACCTTATCTCTAGCCCTTCCCAAACCAGCAATGAGTAGAGAAGCCCCAGGGAGAGAAGACACAACCTCCTCCCTGATCACAGAGCCTGGATCCATCAGCTTTTCCTGCATTACTTCCCTGTGAAGGCCACCACAGAAGTGACTCCTTCACACCAGTTCACACCAACAACACAACAGGAGCCAGCCAAATGCCACGACAGCCCTGGGAGCTGAAGATGGGAATGCAAAGCACTGGAGAGAAGATGCCAAGGGAAAGCCCGGAGCTGACAACATCTCAGAGCAAAATGAGATGGGATCATCAGCCACCGGTTGTTATTTACAGCTTGTCCTTGGCTACTGGCCTGGAAGTGATTTCAGAGCCCAGGGAGAAAAGGCTCTGCAATATCCCTGGGAATCCTCTAAACATATCAGCTCTTTTGCTTCATAAGCACCGCTAGTGAGACCTGTCCCAGGATTGTCCCGGTAGAGGCTTTCCAGAGCAGAACTGGGTCAACTTCCCTCCCACTGCAGATGCAGGATGATTGTCTGCCATTGCCTCTTCAAGCCCTGCCTGGGGTTTATCTGAAGCTGACCGTACCAAGATATCTGCTCTCAAACCGCTTCTAGGGGAAGCCCTCCAACATGCTCCTCTCCCATCCCAACGCCAGCTCAGGATCTCACCGGCGTGCCACAGGGAGCACCACGGTGGGACTGTCACATTCCCTCCAGACTGTGCCTTCCAGCAACAAACCCAGGCCTAGCACAGCGTACCCTGATAACAGAGACCAGCTCAGCATCAGCTCTGGCCTGCCACGCACCACCCGATGCAGCTGAGACAAGGGACACATCTCCCCAGGCCCTTGTCACAAGCCATCAACTCAGCTGCACGGCCACCTGCAGACTAACCACTGGGAAACACGGCCCTTTATGGAAAGCACAACCACCAGCCTGGCTGCTCCCGGCAGCAATGAGTGCCAGGATTCCCCCCAAAAAACCACACATTCCCCTCTCATCTCTGCTTACACCTCATGTTCTTCAAAATCCGCTCTTGCTGTCCATCCTGGGCAGTGGGTGCCCTGTGAGAAGAGGCACTCAGGTCGAGTGAGGGTCTCCATCCACATCCCATCCTGTGCTCTCATTCGGTCTTAAACTCCGTACACGCCTGAATTCACTCATCCCCTTCCCTGGGATAAGCAGCCAATGCCAAATATAATGACAGAACCTGACTGAAGTAGCAAGATCAGACAATGACTAAAAAGACCTTATAGCCCCTTCCAGTCCCTGAAGGGGGCCTACAGGAAAGCTGGGGAGGGGCTGTTTGCAAGGGCATGTAGCAAGAGGATGAGGGGCAATGGTTTTAACCTAGAGCAGGGCAGGCTTAGATGAGACATCAGGAAGAAGTTCTTTACACTGAGGGTGGTGAGACACTGGCCCAGGTTGCCCAGAGAGGTGGTGGAGGCCCCATCCCTGGAGACATTCAAGGCCAGGCTGGATGAGGCTCTGAGCAACCTGATCTAGTTGAAGATGTCCCTGCTGACTGCAGAGGGGTTGGACTAGATGGCCTTTAGAGGTCCCTTCCAACCCAACACATTCTATTCTATTCTAAAAACATGAGACCATGGGCATCAGGGCACCTCATCTGCTCAGGTGCAACTATGAAGCCAGCTTAGCATTGCCTTTCACTGGGGACAGCTGAGGCTCCTGAGCTGAGCACCAAGCCCTCCCAGCACACAGACATTTCTGAAAAATTCAGTTTTGCGCTGTTGAACTCCATACGCCTTCGCTGAAAGTGCCAGCCCTGGAATTTAAGACCCAAAAAAATTTCCCACCTGGAAGCTTTCCAAAGAGGGCCTTGAAGGACGTAATACCCAGGAATGGGACTGTAAAAACACCCTGTGTTAGCTTAACTTTTTCCTCCTGAAATAAAACTCATCCAACCCCAAAAATTCCTCATCGACTCCAGTGGGAGGGAGCGTTTTTGAAAACCCTATCCACAAAAGCAGCATTGATCAAATTTCTTATTTTTTACTGCCCATGACCAGCCATGCCATGGTGGGGTCTCTGTCTTGCTCATGGGGTAGATTGCGCTGAGCAACTCCCTTTCGGATCGGGACCAAACATCACACGTACTGTTTGAGGTGAGTATAAACACCCCCCGTAACTGGTAAGGTTAACCTGCTTGGGCTTGTAAGGCAAGTGCAGTTTCAGATCAAGACTTCCCAACTCCATCCCTGGCCAGACTTTCATCTTCATGTCAAGTGGAGTTTATTTGAAGACAGCCTTAGGTTCAAGAGACGTATACACAGTGTGTGTGTTTTACAAGGATGCTGATTTTACACTTGTGACCATTCTTCCTGGAAGTTTATTGCCTGGCAGACCTTTACAAACCCCCCCAGTGTTAAACCCTCTCCAACCTGCTCTGAAGAGTCAGCCAGGCCACTTCACAGGGGCACTCTGCTCCTAATCTTTGGAAATCCCCTTAAACTTTACCAGCATCTGGGATTTTAAGATCCAGAGATCTGTTTCCATTCTTCTCCCCAACATGAAGACCCAGCCCCTGGGTTCCCATGTACGCAGTGCCACACCTGGAGCTATTATTTATGTCCTTTGAGTTGTTGCAGAGAGAATTCACTGCACAGCATCCTCCCAACACCAGAAGACAGGATGGCAGAGGAGGACGGTTCCTCACACCTCTCCCACAGCCACACAAGGGATTCCCACCTCCACCCACAAGCACCACAGAGAAGCAGCATTTGAGATGCATCCTCGCATTTGCAAATACATTCAGCCCAAAAACAGAATTAAAAAAAAAAAGTCTCCTTGGTACACGAGAAGTTGCCGCTTCTATCCAGCTTTGCTGGATGAGCAGCAGCCAGACCAGAGCTATGGACCCAACTCAAGTCACTGCCCGCTGGTTTGGCAGCGGGAGCATCCAGCCAGCTCAGTCCAACCAGGTTATTAAATCAGATTCAGGTTGCTTGGATTCCAGAGCAGTACGCTTTGGAGAGTGGAGTTTAAAAAACACTCCTCAAACAATGGTCCTTTCGAGCCGCTGAATGAAAACGGGCAACATCAGAACTGTAACGCAGAATTCACCAACAAGAACTATGGTTCCTGCGAGAACAGGGACACACGTGGCCAACTTGAAATGCAAGTCATAGAATCATAGAATGTGTTGGGTTGGAAGGGACCTCTAAAGGCCACCTAGTCCAAGCCCCCTGCAATCAGCAGGGACATCTTTAACTAGATCAGGTTGCTCAGAGCCTCATCCAGCCTGGCCTTGAATGTCTCCAGGGATGGGGCCTCCACCACCTCTCTGGCCAACCTGGGCCAGTGTCTCACCACCCTCAGTGTAAAGAAATTGTAAAGAAAAGATTGCAAAAGAAATTGTATACATTGTAAAGTCAAATGCTTCTGAGCTTTAAGACCCTGACAGTCAAAGGTCCAATTTTCTCGCTAACTGCGTCCAAAATAGCAGCATCACCAAAGCCAGGCAAAAAGGGAGATTGTGTTCACAGACAGATACGCAGAAGTAACATCACGCAGCCAACACAGCTTTTCTGTATTATCCAGAACATTAAAGCACAGGCTTTTGTTCGGGCTGTCAGTTAAGGCTTTCCCCACTTTTCAGACATTACTATCAATTCACTTAAAATTTGCAGGCTGTGTTAAGCTTCATTTTGCTGATTTTCTTTTGTACACCTCTTCAGGTTGGGAAGAAAACTTTAGACAAAGCTCTGTTGCTAAAACCCTTGGTCAATAAACGTCTCCCTCATGATCTACAGCTTTCTACTGATGGTACACAAGGGGGCCGGTAGCAGGGAAACTGAGAGGTAACAGCCACTGCTTGGTTTATTTTATTTTCTCCATCTACAGGTTGAGATATTCTGTGTAATAAAAGGAAAAAGTATCCCGAGAGAAAGGAGGGAGGGCTGCTTTTTACGAAAGACATTTAAGTCCTAAAGCACCCAGCTCTTTGCTTCACGCTACAACTCATGAGAGTTTTAATTCTAAGAGAGTAGCTGGCAGCAGGAAAGTTTTCACACTCTTATATTTAGAAAGACTCGCCTGAAAAACAGCCAAAGCTGTCGCTTATAAATCAGGTTGTTCTGACAGTGCCCAGAGCAAGTAGTAAAAGCAAATGGGGGGAAATGAAATTACATGCTGCAAAGGGAACTCTGTGAAATAATAAGCTTTTATTTTGTGTTTTTAAAAGCTCACAATAATTAGAACTATTTTTTTCCCCTCTGTTCTTTCATTTGTTTTTAAGCCAGCCCCCGCTGACAGGCTCTGGGCCCCCAGCCTCTGGTTCCCATTCATTTGACTTTGGCCATGTGGTTCCCATATTCTTGGCTGGGGTACGTTGGCCTGAAGGAGCCAACGTCTCCAAAGGCTGGAGGGGGGAAGAAGGGAGAAGATGCAACATTCTGTTCGCTCTGGCCATGAGAACTCGTGCAGCACATCCCTTCTCAGCAGCTTGCAGGCATACGCGTTCCTGCAGCACAGGGCCAGTCCTCAGCACACCCAAGTTGATGGAAAGGGTCTTGCTGGCAGCAAGGCTTGGGATGGAGACCACGTCATCTTCCACTAACACAGATTTTCCAGTCAAACTGGAGCACCTTTTTATTAATTTTTGTCAACCAAATAGAAGTACGGCTCTGAAAACTGCTGACCTAAGTTGGGAAGACATCAGTAGCTGATCTCCCTTCCTCTTCCCCATGTCCTGGAGATAACCACACCCCTCTCTCCAAGAAAGCTGACAAACACCAATCAGGCATATCTTAATGCTGTATTTTACAGCCCTAGCTTAGCCTGCATTGCTGGGGGATCCTCAGGACAGGAATTTCCTGCCTCCGAGGTTCCTGTCCAAAGGTTGTTCTGAGTTTAAGCAACACAAAGAGAAACGAGTGCTACTCTGCCAGAAGTCAACTTCAGACCTTACTAGTCTGACAACTCAACAGCAGCCTGCTCTAGTCTCCAGCAGGATTTTCATTTGACCCTCAGCAAGAAGCCAGATGGAACAGCAATTACAAAAGGAACTGCTGGGAAGCAAATAAAGCCGATGAAAGGATAAGAGCAACAAAACTACCCTTTATTCATTCATTCATCCATCTGATTTTACTGTTTGAAATTCTCCATGAACTGCTTCCAACCCAAACTCCTCCCCATACATGTGAATTGGGAAGCTGTGTGATAAAGATGGAAAGAGCTGATCACAGGCTGCGAAAGGGCTGGAGGAGGAAGAGATCAACAGAAGAGGCAGAAAGGGGAACTGGGGAAGGAGAGAAGCCCTGCCTGGGTCCAGGGGCCACCATGAAAAGCCAAGAGAAGAAACAAAGCTTGATGAGTGTTTTATTTCTGTTTATTCCAGGATGGGCTTCATCTGACATCAGATGGAGTTGGTGATGCCCATCCATTGCCTCCAAGGGGCTTTGGATCCACTGGAAATTGAAGCATGGAGTAAGCTATGGTGGGTCAAGAGCAGTTAGCCAAGATCCTGCCCCAGGCCAGCAGGTACCATTGCATCACCCCGAATACTTCTGAAAGGTGCTGAGGTGAGGAGGCACGACATGAATCCATGTGGATCACATCCCTCCACCACCTCACCTCTCTCCAGAGAGCCACCTTAGCCACTGCGCTGACCCCCAGGACCAGCATCCACCCACAACAGAAAAAAAAGTGTTGAGAAACTGGCCGTGGCGCATAAGAGAAACAAAAATTGGGGTTTCCACAGCAGCAGCAGCTTGCAGGCACTGCATCCTCCGGCTTTCACGGGACACGATTTACAGCACGCCCAGCGATATATCAGGTTACGCGGCCGAGAACAGGCACACCAAGCAGCACACGTGTGCGGCGCAGCTGAATGAACAATAACCACGGGAACGCTGCTGGCAGTCGCAGCTGAGTCTAATTCAGTTTTACTTTGCAGACACAACATTATAGCCTTTATTTTTCCCACTTCTAATGGTTCTTCTTATAAAGGGGAAGAGAATGACAGAAAAAAAAAAAAAAGAGGAGGTGGACTCCAAGATAGACGCTTTCAGCGTTACACCCAGGACACTCCAGTGTGTACATGCAAACAGCAACTAAAATAGAAAGGGCGGTTTCTCAGCTGCTGCCATCTGTGTAGTGCTATTAATTTGACAGTCACTGAAACCAGGGGAACATCTGACCCCAAAGCAGGACGGGTGATGCCCTGGCAAGAGCAGAAGGAGATGCTGGGCCAGGCTGGTGTAAACAGGGACAGTTCACCAGGCACCCTGTGGATCTGTAGGCAGGTCTGCCATCAGACGAGCAGCAGTCCCCTGAATTAAAAGCAGCTCAAACCGTTCATTTCTTTCCAAACCCAGCTTTAATCGCCTTTCTGGCCACATTCCCCCCCAGCTGGTTCCACATCTCTCCACTCACACAGCGTGGACGAGGGTGCCGCGTTGTCCATCCTGCGGGCACCACGGAGCAGGGGCAATACCACAGGACAGATATTCAGGAGAAAGTGCTTGTTTGTGTGAAAACACAAGGAGGCAAATAGTTGACATTAAGATTTCAGGGAGGCTGTGGGACTGGGCTGTTTCTTTCAGCCCTCGCACAAAGGGACCTTTTTTTGTCTCACTGTAAAACAGAAACGATATTGAAGGGTCTGTGGAATTTCTGGGCATTTTTTCCCCCCTTGGAGACGCGATGGCCCGCGCTCCAGAGTGACAGATGGAGGATGCAAAGGACAAGATGTTCATATGCGGCTCTGCACCCGCCTCCTGCCCCCCTGCTGCCACAGCCCCCCCACCCCAAACCCCTGTGCCCCCAATATGTTTTACTGCCTGCAACAGCCAGAGCCCGGTGGGTCCCACCAGGGACCAGGGCTCACGGAACTGCACGGGGACACTGCAAATCACAGGATCAGAGAATGACCGGGGTTAGAAGGGACCTCTGGAGATCATCCCATCCAACCCCCTGCCAGAGCAGGGTCACCCAGAGCAGGTGGCACAGGAACGCATCCAGGCAGGTTTGGAATGTCTCCAGAGACGGAGACTCCACCACCTCTCTGGGCAGCCTGTGCCAGGGCTCTGCCACCCTCACAGGAAAGAAGTTCCTCCTCACATTGAGATGGAAATTCCTGTGCTCAAGTTTGTGCCTGTTACCTCTTGTCCTGTCACTGGGCACCACTGAAAAGAGCCTGGCCCCATCCTCCTGACACCCACCCTTTCAGTATTTATAAGTGTTGATAAGATCCCCCCTCAGCCATCTTTTTTCCAGACTGAAGAGACCCAAATCCCTCAGCCTTTCTTCATAAGAGAGATGTTCCAGTCCCCTCATCATCTTGGTAGCCCTTTGCTGTCCCCTCTCCAGCAGTTCCCTGTCCTTCTTGGACTGGGGAGCCCAGCACTGGACCCAACACTCCAGATGTGGCCTCCCCAGGGCAGAGTAGAGGGGGAGGATGACCTCCCTCCACCTGCTGGCCACACTCTTCTTGATGCCCCCCAGGATGCCATTGGCCTTCTTGGCCACAAGGGCACATTGCTGGCTCATGGTCATCCCATTGTCCACCAGGATTCCCAGGTCTCTTTCCACAGAGCTGCTCACCAGCAGGTCACCCCCAACCCGTACTGGTACAAAATACCATTTGCTGAATGCAGCCCCATTTCAAAGGGCAGCGCAGCTCCCACACGCCCTCCGCTGAGGATCTCCAGTCCATCTTCTGGCATCCAGCTGATACACCACATCTCAGGCCACAGCCTGGGAGCCAGGACAGGTTTTCTTGGGCTCATCGTCCCACCTGGATCTCCAGCTTCAGGCATCGAGCACACACCAGCCTCCAGGTCAGCCCTGCTCCCCCACCATGCACAGGCTCCTGTCCCAGCGAGGACCAGGATGCATGTGCTGCTGGTCCCAACAGGGCTGAGGACACCCCTCAGCGCTTTCTTTGTGGAAGTGTTACACAGTTTTGCCCCAAAGTGTATCCCACACCAGTGTCCACAGGGCTTGGACCAGCTCAGAAGCAACACAAGCAGCTCTGGACAGGGCATCCATGCAACACAGCAGAGCTCTTCATCTCGCCTTGGCGAAAGCACAGAGATTTCTCCAAGTTCATAAAGGTACTTGGATGTACCTGACCCTCCACGAACCCCTGCCACCTCAAAAACTCGAAGAGTTTGGCACGGACCCCACCGCACTGCTCATCCTGGGGCTCCTCATGCCCCAGGGCACTTTTTGCCCACGGATGATGGGAAGAACTTGTCCTCTGCAGGCAGCCGAGCTGCCATAGGTGCTGCTGGAGAGCAGCCAGGCCAGGGAAGAAAGCCAGCATCCATCAGCAGCAAGAGTAAATGCCTCCGCGCAAGCAAAACACCAGATAAGGCCAACCCTGACACAGCACCCACCCTTTTCTAGGATGAAAGTCCCATTAACACCAGGGCATGGTGCAACTCCTGCTGTCTACAGGCATTTCCCCACCTCACCCACCCAGCAGCAAGGGGAGAAACAGAGACCTTCCAAGTTCATTTGGAGATCCATCATGTTTTCCCCTTCCTGAACATATATAGAACCCAGCCAGGGCAGGAAGGTCAGTTTAGGACAGCCCTGGTGCAAAAGGCTGAAGACACATGGAAAATAAAGACACTGTTTTCCTGCAGCAGGTACTGAGCATGACTCCCGGTGCCAACAGAAAGTGCATGATCCCACTGAGCATGGGGACAGATCACGGGAACAGCCCAGCATCGTGCCCCTGAGCAGCCTGCATTGTGCAAGAACCCCCCATTGTGGGGGAACAGCAGAGGAACTGGCAGAATATTGTTTTCCCGGTTAACTCTGAGGGAGGAAAGTAAAGATCCAGAGTGCATTTGCAGACACATCTGAGAGAGGCATTTTATAGAGGCGAGCAGTCCCAGCCATGCTGGGAGCAAGCATCAGCTCCTGCTTCCCCAAGGCACTGCCCCAACACCATCCAGCTGCCTGCTCCACAGTCTCGTGGGTTTTATTTCTCCTGGCTCACAGGCTTTTTTTTCCATGGTACTTGTAACTCTTAATCACCTCTGAAAAGCAGCCCAGACCTAAAGAAAAGCCACATCCTGCAGGGAGTGAGAGGAGCCCTTTCTGGTCCCCAACACCTGGCCATAAGCCATCCCTCCAGCACATTTGATGACTCTGATCCCTTTGGGGCACCGAATATCCTCGGGGAGAACTTAACCTCCTTGTCCACGGGGAACAAGTCTGGCATCAGCCAGCGGCTGCGATCCCTACAGGGTGCAGAGGAGGAAGCAGTGCCGGGGCGAACAATGGGCGCTTTATCAGCCCGGCCAAGGGAAACACAACAGAGCAATAAAAGTTACGTGCTAAGCTGGTGGGACAGTTCAAATGGATCAGCCTCTTCGTCCTTCACTTCCCAGAGGCCCCTGCAAGAAATTCTGGCATCGCCACGTCAAACTGGTGCTTAGCTTGGAGAAAACTCACTTCAGACCTCTGAGGAAGCTTTCCTACTGGTTGGAGCTCTCTTCATTCCCAGTTTGAGTTTCCCTAATAAATCCCACATTGCTCAACTTCCATAACACTGGTCTATGAGCGCAGAGAGCAGTTAACCCCTTGGAGCCCCAAACAAGCAGTGAATAACCTCCTCTTTCTGTTTTATTTGCCTTCAGCACCTTTTCAGGCTCAGCTGCACGCTGGAGAGGGGGGGGCAGATACCCAGAGCTTGCAGGATCTATCCCCATCCAAAATCCGACACCGCTGCAATACAGCACACAGCAATTTCTTGCTCGGGCCAACAACTGCACAAAGCACAGGGTTGGGAGGAATGAGTGCAAGGAATTCGGATTCCTCTTTTACATGCTGTAACGCCAGGCTACCATGCAGCAGCATCCACAGCTGATTAGAGCAATGCACAACCTCCCTAATTAACGCAATGTAAATGGATGGAATAGCGAGCTCTACAAAGCTTCGCGAATATGCAGAGCACCTATTTGGGAACGTTGCTATTGCACAGTAAACCTCAGTGACCAGGCAGGAAAGCCAGGCAATATTTTTCGTCCATCCACAAGAACTTTCCCCAGAAAGGGAGTTTCAGAACAATTGGCAGGGTTATCACCACTTTGTGTGTGTGTATATATAAATATTCAGGAGCACATTTACAAATATGTTTATGTCACACAAACATGTCTGTGCAATCGAGTTGGATTTTTTCTTGCTTCCCAAAAGCGTCTCTCAAAGAAAACCTAGGAAATTTGTATTCAAAGACAAAAACATGATATAGATTTCCACGAAGAGGTAGAACAAACCAGAAGTGTACCAACAACCCACCCAGGGCCCAACATTAAGGCATGCCTGTTTGTGGCAGGGAAGGGATGTGGCAGGCAAGGAAGACCATCATGTCCGCACATCTCTGACCTCCTACTGCACCTTCCAGAGGAGTTTTTGGTTCAAGAAGCTTAGGTGACCACTGCAAAGCAGAGATAGCTACTGCTGATACAGCAGCGAGTGCTGCTCCAGAACTCTCAAAGTACTGGTGGCCATAAGCATCTTCAAAACCTCTAAAGAAACAGAGACTCCTCGATGTTTTCCTCTCCATCCACATTTCTCTTTCCACCAATGGCTGAACCAATGCAGTGGGCTTGCCCTGGCAGAAGTCCCTGGCTGGTGGCTCAGCACCAAGGGAACCTACTTGGAGGGAGGCTCCTCACCCTCCAACATCACCCAAACTCCACCACGGAAGAGCCACCACCATCACTATCCCTCAACCTGGACAATTCCAATCAGGCTGGGGGCTTGTTATCAATGTTTCCACTTAATCCAAGTTAAGATAAAGTGCTTTTATCATAAAAGTTACCCTATACATTGCAGCCTCTCAGACCCCCACTTTAATTCTGATGAATCACAGAATCACAGAATGGCCGGGGTTGGAAGGGACCTCTGGAGATGATCCAGTCCAACCCCCTGCCAGAGCAGGGTCACCCAGAGCAGGTGGCACAGGAACGCGTCCAGGCGGGTTTGGAATGTCTCCAGAGACAGAGACTCCACCACCTCTCTGGGCAGCCTGTGCCAGGGCTCTGCCACCCTCACAGGAAAGAAGTTCCTCCTCATGTTGAGATGGAACTTCCTATGCTCAAGTTTGTGCCCGTTACCCCTTGTCCTGTCCCTGGGCACCACTGAAAAGAGCCTGGCCCCATCCTCCTGATACCCACCCTTTCAGTATTTATAAGCATTGATAAGGTCCCCCCTCAGTCGTCTTTTTTCCAGACTGAAGAGACCCAAATCCCTCAGCCTTTCTTCCTAAGAGAGGTGTTCCAGTCCCCTCATCATCTTGGTAGCCCTTTGCTGTCCCCTCTCCAGCAGTTCCCTGTCCTTCTTGAACTGGGGAGCCCAGCACTGGACCCAGCACTCCAGATGTGGCCTCCCCAGGGCAGAGCAGAGGGGGAGGATGACCTCCCTCCACCTGCCGGCCACCCTTGGTAATGAAACCAAACCCCCTGCAGTAGAGTCACACACCTCGAGTCACAGCCAGAGCAACCCCCGTAGAAGCCCTCCGGGATGCCCTGCTCTGGAGACTAAGAAGCAGGATACCTCACGTGTTTGTGAGTAAATACATTTGTAAAGACCATAAAGTTCGAGCCACGCGTTGTGACTCAGCAAGGATTTTGCCTGGAAGTGAGCTGGCCCAGGGAGGTATTTCAGTGCAGATTCTGTTTTAACAGCTCCTGCAAGCCTCCCACAGCCCGCACTGACTAAGCGGCGAGTAACCGTGTTGTGAGCTGGATCTTCCAAAAGCCTTAATCACACATGTAATTTCACCCATATAAACCTTCCCAGAGTTGATATTCCATGTGTACAGAACAATACACATCAGCATTGGAGCTTTCCTAGTTTTCCTGCACTGCTTTCCTCCTCCAACATGTTATGACACAGGGATGGGACACTCCTGTGGTAGGTTTGCTGGAAACCCTACCCTAAATCCCAGTGTTTGTGGCTTTCAAGTCATGTGGGGTTATACTTTCTCATGTTGTCTCCAAATTAATCCCCCAGGAATGCCATGGCACCTTCCCAAGTGCTGTGGCTGGTAACCCAGAGATGCCAGAGTAGGGATGGCACCAGGACACACGGTGACAGGGCACACACTGAAGAGCAAGGCCACCCTGCGACAATTCTCAAGGGGTGCCTTATTTCTGACATCCAAAGCCCATGTTTTGGAAAGCTTTCCAGAGAAAGCTCCCAAACCCCAAAGTTCAGTCTTGCTTAAGCAGCAACGACCTGATAGAGGTCATTACGAGCTTTCTTGGTCCAGCATCACCCTGTTGTTTCGACTTCAGGTATCTGACAGTGGGGAATATCAGAGCTAAATAGCCTTAGTACTACCAAAGGGCAAGTAATGACCACATTTTTCCTAGTAATCATTTTCCTAAAGCATTAGCCAATTTGTGCCTGAAAGGATGGTCATTTTTCACCGCAAGCTGGCCAGTTCAATGCAGTATTTTCCATCCAGATTCCTCCAGCAGACACACCCCGTCCCTCCTGCAGGGCTTGCGTGCACCTCGGTGGTGATGCTTCAAGTCTTGTACCCAGAGCAGAGCACAAACCGACACGGGTCCTGTCCCACCAAAGGTGCCTGCCCTGAGCACAGCTTGTATAGGAGACCCCAGCAGCTCGGAGCTAGCAGTGCAGGTGCCTCCAAACCTTCAAGTAATTCGGGCAGTATTTGAGCAGCAAACACTGAGCTTCCTGCTGTCCCGGCCACATCTCAGGACTCCTCTTGCACAAATCCATGGAGTCAGTTTGCTTCAGGCAGGTTGCACCATGCAGCCAACATGTAATGCCCTCCCAGGCACCCTGCCACAGCTCCAACCCCCCTGGTTCTCAAACAAGCAGCAGAAAACCCCAGTGCTGGTGGTTAAGACACACCAGGGTTACTCTGCACACAGCCAGGGCTGGCTTTGGGATCAGAAGAAATCACAAAAATGAAGGGAGAGAAAGCAGGCTGGCAGCGCAGGCAGGGAGGGCGGCTTAAGTATTAGTCAGAAAGAGTCAAAAGTTCACGTTATTCCCACAGCAGGGAAGCACTGCAAGGGCACTGCGCTCAGGTTAAGGACTTAAACACGAGGGAAAGAGGATTTTCTCAGCAAGGGCTTCCCCCTCACAACACACCACTTGCTCTCTCTCCACGAGTGTGAAGCCCCAGGCAAGGTTTAACACAAAGCAAGGCAAAACCCAACATCCAGGTAGAGACCAGCACCTCCCAGGTGACTCTCCAGGCTGGGATCTCAGTCACCATGGCCAAAATCCTCTGCAGCTGCCCTGTTCATTTCATTATCCAACAGCATGCAAATGGAATCATGCATCAATCCCACCTTGCACCAAGCCACTCGCTGCCTCCAGAAAAGCTACACCAAGTCTACTACACATAGCTGAGCTGAAGTCCAGGAGGTGCCATGGGGATGAGACCACCTCAGGGCTAATGCTCCAAATCTGGAGGCTGAGCATAAAGCTGAGATGGGGTTAGAGACTAGGATGTTCCTCTGAAGTCCACTCTCATCCAGAGAAATAGCTTGGAAGCTCAGAAGGATTGTTTGCAAAGCTCAGCCTTGCTCATGATCTTGTGAGGCCTGGGTCCACCAGGGCTGGAGAAGCTGTCACCAAGCAGGAAGGCTGCACAAGGAGGGTCTCAGGTATAACCGAGCCGACATCAGTCTGTGTTTCTCAGGTAGCAAATAGGAGCGATGACATTGCTGCTGTGGAGGAGAGCAGCAAGTCCCAGGGCATGTACTGCTGCTGCCAGACGTCCCTTCCACCTCCTTCCCTGGGAGCTGCCCACCCAGAGCATCTCTGCATCCGTGTCCTATGTGACAACCCAGTACCATTTCAGCTACGGTGAAAGCAGGCATTTTCTCCCACATTTGACACAGATTCAGGTACAGGTTGATGCTGAAGCACAACAAAAACTCAAATCCAGGCACAAATCTGGCCTCATTTACAGACATGCCTGTCTGTAACACAGGAAAAAATAAAAACACTGGCCCACAGGAAGGAAAAGAGAGTATTTTTTTTTTCCCCCTCCTCACAGCCTCCTTACTACTTGGTTGTCCTCAAACAACACCCCAGCAAATGCCTGAACAATACAGGTTATAGCAACACAGCAAGGAGACTTGGCCCAGATCCTCACCCCGCATAAACCTGCGCTGCATTAGTGGAGCCAGAGCTTTACGACAGCAGAAGATCTGGCTCACGCTCAGCCCACAAAACCAGCTGCCAGACTAATGCAACACAAATTAAACACCAGGTTTTCCAATCAAGCCTCACATCAAAAGTAGACCTACGTGATTCAAGTTGCAGGCACAGCTTCAAGCCAATATTTGTTTTACCTTGATTACTGTGCTATCAGCCTCTGCAGTAAACTTAACTTGATAGGTAAGATCCTGCTGGCAGCCAATATTAACTGCTGAGGAGTCGCTTCTGCTGATGCTCACTCGGGGATCTAAGTCCACAACCACAGTTAGCTCTATCTGGCCAATTCAATTCAGACCACCTTTCCTGCGAAAAAAAAAAAAACTCCTGGGTGGGATCACGTGCATTCCACATGCGGGAAGCACACCACAGAAGTACCGAGCATCGCCAAGGAGTCCACCCGGCTGCTTAGTGGTGCCTTTTTGTCACGTGAAACAGCCATAACGTTAACTTGAGCACTGCTGGGCTCGTGACTGCTCCTGCAGCCCCCAGGAATGAGGAGGATGCTCCAGGATCCCACTTTCTCCCCCTCCCTGCACCTTCCTCCCCTGTTTTGCTGCCTGTAGTGCCAACACTTTCACAGAGAGGAAGCAGATTACTCAGAGAAGCCACATATTTCCCCTTCACTGAGACATACTGTAACGTAACTCAGCAAAACACAAGAGTAAAAGACAGCGCACGTGTAGCAATCTAGAAAGGATGGTGCAGGACTCCCAGGGTGGCTTAGACCCAGACTCCACATTCAGCTCAATAACCCCAGTGGAGCTCCCTGAGAGCTCAGATCCTCCACCCTGAATGGTTCACCAGCACCTCAACCATTGCCCTGGCGAGTCCCCACCAACAGCTTGTCAGCAGCTGCTGGAGAAACTGGAAGAAAGGCGGGTATTGTTTTTGCAACGGAAAAAAGCAGTTTCCATCAGAGGTGGCGTGATGAGAGAATGACTAAGACAAAGAGGCTCCAGCAAAGGCTTGTAGAACATCTCTTACCACACAGACAGAAGGACAAACTGATTCATACCATCTAGTGTCTAGAAGGGTAGTCAAACATTTAACCAGGGCTAATGACATGGAGCAATTCCACCAAAAAGGAAAGAAATAAACTAGCCAGATAATCCCTTTAGGTGTAGCATAAGGAGAAGTAAATAAAGGCAGGACATCCGGGAAGGATTTTAGGCACTCCGGACAGACTGTGAACCCTGGAGTACCTAACCTATGGGAAACAGGAGGGAAAATTCATCTGGGATTAGGAAATAAATAGGTGTGTTTCAAGAACTGAAAGTGTGCCTACTTGCTAGGTCACCCGTTCCTGCAAGAATATTCAAATGAGATGTGCTTTGTAACGTTCCCTGCCTGAGCCATTGTTATTGGATAAGGAGCATTTCTCACAAAACCCTCTCCAATATTCATTCGAATGGACACCCCCATTTCTGGCTGTGAATGGTTTCTTGCTCGCATGCAGGACAGAGAAGATCAGATCAGAAGGGGACAGAGAAGACATCTCCTCTCTCACCCAGCAGCCTGGTCCGAGAGCAGGGTGATACCTGCTCACTCCCAGAGGGGCTGTGGGAGAGGCCACCTTTCCCTTAAGGACAACATCCATCCCTGTCAGTCAGCAGCAGCCCTTCAGCGGGGGTGGCTGCTGTTGTCACGCAGCCAGGACACGGCACTGAAGGTGGCAGCGTGAAGCGCTCTGTGGTCCTACACCAACAGAGACGGTCTGGTACCCAGGCGGTGGGCTGAGCTGCGGCACACAGACGCGCTGCACACAGCCTGCCTGCTGGTCACCACATTGCGATACAATTTCATCTCAAAAAGGAAGGAACCTCATACAGCTGTGCAGTTTCTAGCAGGTGAGGACCAAAGCACGGAGCTACTCTTCCATGGATTTCCTGGAAGACTGAGGCAGCCCAGAAAACCAGCTTCTCCACACCTCCGTGGCTAGAAGCAGGAGGCAAAGCTTCCAACCAGGCTTTCTCCTCTCTTCCCTGCCTACCCAGCCTGGAAGAAATTTGGAGCAAGGACTGCATTTAGCCAACAGGTCCCAACCTCTGACCTTGCCGCATGACAGTCCACTTTTTCCAGACTGATTCGGAAGGACCGTGAAGGAGCTGTGCTTGCAAGCCACTATCTCTAGCAGCGGCCAGAAGGAATTTCACTGAGTAAGAGGTCAAGGCTCTGCGGTTTCCAACACTTCCCTTTCACAGGGCAGCCCCTGAGTCTTAAAGCCCATTGCTTTATTTGCAGTGGTTCACAGAACTGCTGAGGCTGGAGCCACCTCTGGAGATCGTCTACTCCAACCTGCCTCCTCACAGCAGGTTACTCAGGACCATCTGGTCAGATTTGGAATAACTCTGAGGATGGTGACTCTTCTGCTTTATGTTTTTTCTGCTTTAACTAACATCCCACTCTTTAATCACAGAAAAAAGATTTTTGTAAAAAGGCAACATCCAATCTCAAGGGCAATAACAAGTTGAGCTGGCTAGAAACAATTTTGCTGGAAGAAATGTGCTTTTTGGAGTTGTTGACTTTCTGACAAGATGAAAAAAAAAAAACACCCCTCCAACTGGAAAATATCCACTTTGCATCAAAAACCTGATCAGGCAAGAGAACAGAAGACTCTGACATTTGGTTAAAAAGATCTCCCAAAATGGAAGAGTTGCACTGTTTGTTTTCATTTTGTCGTGAAATTGTCCTTTAGCACAGGAAGAAGTTTCCCAGCCAGCTCCACCGATTAGCAGCCGGACTGCTCTGCCAGGCTGAGGAGTGACACCGTGCCCCGAGCATGGCGTTCCTGCCACAGTGACATGCCATCGCTCCTGGTTTGACACGGCCCCCGGCTGCCTCTCACCGAGCAGCACTGGAGACCCACAGGACGTGTCATTGCCCAAATATCTCCACAACTCCAAGCCAGCAAGGATTGCTTTGAACACAGAAAAATCCTTGTTCCGCGTTCCCCGGAGATGCCGTCCAGGAGGAGCAGGGCGTGCGCGTGTCCTTCTGTCCACGAGCTGCTCTGGAGGCAGCACGCGACGTGAGCCCGGGGCTGAAATGCCATCTGTTTTTAGCAGGAAGATGCTGCAAGACGGTGACACCCGCCTGCCACGCTAAAAACGCCAGGCAGGAATGTTCAGTATCCAGCCAAATTAGCCTTGAGAACAGAAATACCGGGTGCGTACAATTAATCTTCCAGGGGAAGAGAACATCCCCCCGCCCCGGCCCGCCCTTAGGAAACCCAGGACGACCCGAGACAGAGGGTCCCTTGCTCCTAAACAACAAACAAGAGCCGAACAAAGGCAAGGGCATAAAAGGAAACCCTGCACGGACCCGCCACCAAACATAACTCAGGAAGGGGCTGGTACGTACGAGCAGCAAAACCTCTCTTGCACATGTGTCGCTTAGTTTATCCACACGGATTGTCACATTTATTTACTCGAATGACTTTCTGAAGTGGTTTAGCTACAGCAGGTTTTTTGCTTCTGTTTTTGTTTCCTCCCTCACACCCCACCGCAGCTTCCCCCCACCCCGGAGCCTGCGACGCTTCGGTCAGAGCTGCAGTCTGCACACAAGCATAAAGGTTTTACCAGTCCAGGAAAGAAAATCCCTCAAGTAGTTGTGGTTGCTGAGTTACCGTGGGTTTTGTGTCTTTTTGGGAGCCTCCTGCAATGACCCGAGTGATTGAGGTCACTTGAAGTAGCCTCTTGAGGATTTCATTTTCCAACTTGTTAGGAAGCCCCTGGCCTGATGCTGCACACCATGGAACAATTTATCGTAAAAGGCAAAATACCAACCCATACATCCATCAAGAATGTCACAGGAGCATAGCAGAAGGACCCTCCCAAGTGTTTGAGCTGCCCTTCTCTAACCAAGCTTTTCCTTTGCTGGGAAGGCAGTTTATACAAATGAAGCTGTGAAAAGCTTTGACAACACGGAAAGAGTCAGAGCACTAATGTCATCGCTTGTGTGGCCCCTTCCATATCTGCCATAACTTTCTGTCAGCCCCCAGTTTCACTCGGCACAGGAAATTCTCCCCATCTTTAGACCACATCCCATCAACAGGGAAAGCAGCCTTCACCGAGCCCTAAAAGCGAGCCATGGAAAGCCTTTGGTTTGGCTTTCTCGGGACACAAGTTTGCTTGTGCTTCTTGCTTTTCTCTTGGTAACTATGCACACAAAGCTATAGAAATCTGATGACTTTCCACAAACGCAGACTTTCCTGTTATCCGTGGATCCCCTGCTCTCCTACAGAGACCAGTTCTGGCTTTGACCAGGGCTCACTGGGAGCCCAGCTCTGAGGACCACCCTTCACAGCTCTCATCCCCACAGACAAACCCAAAGCACACCTGATCCTGATGTTCTGCAAAGCCAGTGATGAACCCCTCAATCACTTTCATGACAGACACATGGTCAAGCTCTCAGGCAGTTGGTTGGTAATTCAATGCCACTCAGCATTGCTTTTAACCACAAGCTGGAGATGAGGCACAGGTTCTGCTCAGAATGTTACCAAAGACAGGCTTCTGCTTTGTTTCTAAAGTGATTGTTTCTTACTAACCTTCTTACTGTGTAAGAAAATAACTAATTGCTGACCTTCTTATTGTGTAAAAAAAAAAAATAGTTAGTCACTGAGCTGATGTTACAGATAGCGATAATGAGGAGACAGCCAGAAGTAGCTCATCACCAAGGATGGGATAACAAGAAGTAGTTAATGACTTCAAGGTTCTTGTATACATCAAGTATGTACTCCTGTACCAATTCGGACAGAGTTATGGCTGCTTCAAAGAACATCCTTATTATCTTCAAGAAGTTGGCAAACTTACAGCAAACTTTTACTGTCCTGAGATGACTCAATACCTTAAAAGGATGATGTGAGGAAGGGTCTCCTTACCCAAACGACCACCGAGACACTCACACTTGTGCAGAAGTGTTTTGCCACCACAGCAAAATTTGGTACGCATGTGCAAAAAGGCTATTCAGTCATCCTAACGAATATGTAAGCCTAAGCGGAGTTATATATTAGGTAGGCGGAATTATGAGAAATATTTTGTGTCTAAATAATGGGTGAATACCCCTGGTAAAGTGTGCTAAATTTGTGGGTTTTTCCCCACTAGCACCTGACATTGAATAAAGCCTCTAAACTCCTCTCTAAACTACTTTTGGTGTCGAGGGCTTTTATTTCAGGTAACCAGAAGAACACATCTAATGCCAAAGAGACCTTCACAGGCATCTGAGAACCAGGACACACTGACTCAGTGCACACCACCGCCACAGTTTCATAGCTGTGGAACTACGGTTTTGTGCCCTTTAGATGGCAGCAACTTTCTGAAAGATTTGGAAACACAGGGATAAGGGAAAAAAGATTTAAGTCCGAAGGTCACGAGATGAATCTAGGCGAGAAGGAGGTCAGGGACAGTTAAGTGTACTCACACGCTCCCCAGACACACACACAGACATGGAGGATGCAGTGCTAGAGCTGGCCACAGCGCAGTATAAATACAAGGAGCACATCTGAAGTGGTTTGAAGAGCTTTGTGGTGATTTTTTTAGAGCAATTGCCAGGGAAACTGTTAAGCCTTTTCTGCAGGCAAGTTGCTGCACACAGGCTGCTCCATCAGCAGGACCCAGCCCTGGACCCCTCCGGCCTGACAGAGGCCACCAGGCAGCTGCTCAGTGGGGATGGACGTCCCAGCAGGACACACGTGCTCTCCCATTGAAGCCTTCACATCAGTCATCTGCACTTAAAAAATTGCATGCTGCTTTTCTACAAGCATCCCCCAAGGTATTTGCTTGCAAGTTTCCTGCATTCCTCACACATTCCTGCAAGGAAGCTTTTGATACGATTTCCAAGGGAAACCAACACCAAAGACGGGTTACTGGACACAAGCAACACAAGTTTCGGAAGAAATATGAGGGCTTGTCACTGAATTAATTGCTTACAGCATTCTTTTTCCTAAGCTGTATCAAGAAGATATTACTTTGAATTTCTGCATGGCTGTCCCTGGAGAACAGCTCAGCCCTCCGCAGGGCTCTCTTCAGCCTTACGACATCCTCCGCTTGCTTCTGCCTTTATCTCCATGTCACAGAAAATAAAAGTGAGAATCAGAACACAGCCTTCGCAGAGCTGCAAAGTAAGAGGGTAAAAGCCAAAAAACAAGAGAAAGGAGTTGCTAAAGCAAGTGCCCCACAACGCTGCCCTTTCCCTGGGCTGGTAGGAAAGGGATGTTTCAGATAAACACTTCGTAAAGCTGGTTGATTCCAAAAAAAGAGGCACCCTCAAATGAAAAGTACAGACTACTGTTTCCAAAAACATCCAGAGGTTTGTGTTGCCAACCATGACACACCCCGGGTTGGAGTTTCCTTAGCAAAAGGTTAAGCCCCCTCTGAGATGCCGGGCTTCCAGAGGCCAGTCCCTTCTGAACCATCAGTCCATCACCTGTGGGACACAACCCCCTACAAGAGGCATTCAGCTCCCCAGATCACCCACTGGGCTTCAGAGACTCAAAGAGGCCAAATCAGGGCATTTGGATCCAATTAGTTTTCCTAATCTGCCCTGAAAGTCAGCCAGGGCTGAAGCTGATCCAGCTGCACATATGGCTTAGAGCAGGAAAGGCACAAGTCCCTCGAAACATCCTCTTCAGCATCTATTTCACAACAGTCCTGTTCCTCACTCCAAAAGGACAATCATGCCAGCACTATGAAGTTTTCCTTCTCAGCAAATCTGATCATGCCTGGAACGATTTTTTTTGGTCTCCTCTCTCCAGCCATGCGTTGTCAAACCCCCATGTAAGTTGAACAGTAAGCAGAGCCTATGGACAAGACAGAATAAAATTAACTCCTTAGGGATTTTTTTAAGAGCAAAGAAATCCCAGGCTGCAGAGAACCATCAGACTCACACAGACACGCCTCCCTGTTCAGCAGCAAACTGGTCCTTTGCCACATCCAAGCTGCAGCTGGGAGCCAGCGCTGGGAAGAATGTCATATCCCGCCGAGATAGAGGTGGCAGTGTCTGGAGCCAGTGCTGGGACCCTCACCATCCCACACCAACCCAGCTTCTATAAACACGCCTGAGGTCCCAGCACACTTGGAATTGCTCGATCTCATGTTTTGAGGAGGGAGAGGTTTCTTTTCCCAGTTTTTAACCAGCTCCATGAGAACTGCTCCTTTGTTATCATGGTCCAGTGAGCAAGGGTGAGGTGACACAGTGGAGGACAACACAAAGGGAAAGAGTCAGATACCTCCTGCTCCTTTGCTAGTGGATGTCAGGAAGTTTATGGAGCCCAATCAAGGATCTCACCCACTCGGGTCTGTCTTTGGATCTGCAGTTCAAATGGATGTGAAGATTTGACCCAAACCCTCAGCTGTGTGAGTAGATGGAGAAGGACCAGAAGGTAACTCCTAACTCCTGATAACCAGTGCTGGCCCCAGGTGGTGTCTAATGAGTGGGGACAGATAGGGCAGACCATCAGCCCAACAGCCCAGCTACCTCCAGCTGCCCTTGGTCACCCCAGGATAACTTGGAGCAGCCTCCAGACTACCTTAAAAATGGGGAAAAGAAGTCAGAGCCTCTCAATGTCTTGATCCCACTTCAACTCCTATTTAACTTGCCTTTTGGATCTGTTTTGTCTGCTATATGAACTTTAAAATGAACAGCCATTCCTTTCAGTCGAACCAGCCAGGGCTGCGCCAATCTCGCCCAAGCCTCCGCAGTTACTAACTCTGTCTCCATCCAAGGCAGACCACAGAGGAGCAGCAGGAAACAAGGGCCCATGGCTTATCTAGCAGGTCACCGGTCCAACATCTGCTTTCCATGTGCCCCTGGGCAGGGCTCCAAGCACGTAACATATACATCTGCCCGTCCATCTCCATACAGTACATGCCATCTGCCTCCCCCAACACCGCTCACCCGTCACCCCAGCAAAACTTGGTGGAGCAGAGTGAAAAAGCAGCTCCCCAAGAAACACGCCTCATCCCCGGGGACAAAGCAAGCCCGCAAAATAAAAGCTAGAAGTGGAGCAGGAGTGATCCCCACCCAGGGAGCAGGGCTGAGAAGCAGCTCAACCTCACCATTTCTGCAATCCAGAGCAGACAGGGTTGTTCTAACCCTCCCGCCTGGGTGGCAACAGGAAAACATCTGCATGGAGAGGGCTGGAGGAACCAGGGGAAATAAGTGGTCAGCATTTTTGTTAACATGCTGTAAATACATACTTCCCTGTGTGTCATGTCGTGTGTCCCCCCCCCCCCGCCCCACCGCCACCGGCTTGAGGTCACACAGGCAGTGAAGCCTTGAACAGCCAGCCTGAAATGAGCCACTAACGGCTGTAATTAGCCACTAATCACAGCCAATTACTGGGGATGAATCATAGAATTGTTAGAGTTGGAAGGGACCTTAAAGATCATCTAGTTCCAACCCCCCTGCTGTGGGCAGGGACACCTCCCACTAGACCAGGTTGCTCAGAGCCCCATCCAGCCTGGCCTTAAAAAATTCCAGGGATGGGGCTTCCACCACCTCTCTGGGCAACCTGGGCCAGCGTCTCACTACCCTCATGGTGAAGAACTTCTTCCTAACATCCAGTCTGAATCGTCCCATCTCTAGTTTTAATCCATTCCCTCTAGTCCTACCGTTACCTGACATCCTAAAAAGTCCCTCCCCACCTTTCTTGTAGGCCCCCTGAAGATACTGGTAGGTCACTATAAGGTCTCCTCAGAGCCTTCTTTTCTCCAGACTGAACAGCCCCAACTGTCTCAGTCTGTCCTAATAGGAGAGGTGCTCCAGCCCTCTGATCATCCATGAGGAAGGAGGGAATTTACACCTGGGGAAGCAACCTGCCACAAGCAACTTAAATGAGCCTCACTGCTTTCTGCTGGGCTGCCCACAACAAAATCCTAGGATTTTCAGATACTTCAGGGAACAAATCACACATTTCCTAAGGAGGTCACTCCTGATTTCACTGTGTGCTGCAAAGATCCAGGGGGAATTGCAAGTTTCCCCCAGGCCTGGAGGACACACACAGTGAGGGCTGACCCCAGAGCGCCCAGCAGAACCAGCCACCTTCAAACCTAACATTAAACCTTCAAATTTGGCACAACATAGCCACAAATGCCCAGCACGTGGCCACCTCAGCTTGGCCAGCAGCAGACATCAAGGTGTAGCTTCACTAGAATCCCTGCAGCCGGGTTTAAATTTCAACCCAGTGGATATTTCTGCTTATAAGTAAGAAGCCCCAAGGTTTTTGCAGGAAAGCAGCACAAGGGAAATGGCCATACTGGAGGTGCACAAAGTGAGCATCCTCCAGCTTTCTCCACTTTACCCCCAGCAGCCAGCGGGACCTGCCCATCACCCTGGCACAGGGCACCCCCAGCCCAGCCCCGAGCACCCCTTACCTGCACTCGGGCTGCTGAGGGTGCTGGGAGAAGGTGTTTCCATCCGCGTCAAGTGGTCAAATGTGTCCTGCTCCGAAGGCTCCAGGATCACCTTCAAAAAAGCATCCATTTTTTCCTTCACTGGATACACAGTGTGGGTACAAAACAAACAAAAAAAAATATATTACCACATGATGCTAAGTCACCAAAAAAAGGGGTTTTTTTTCTTTTTTTTCCCCTTTAGGGACACCCAGGCCTGGAACAGATTGTGGGAAGCTGCTGTGCTGCCAGCAAATACTGTAGAGATGTCAGGGTAGAGCTGCTCTGCTGCCCCACACCCCGTCCTTCGAGTGGCTTCCAAAGCCCCTGCGCTCAGTGCCAGCCTGAGCCAAAGGATTTCAGTCTGGCTGGAGGTATCGGACACCTCGCACAGAGCTCGCTGCTTTGAACAGCATTGGAGCAGGTTGCAGAGTCAGGCATTTTAAGGAAAACACCAGAATTAGAGATGAGGAGACAAATTTAAGCCACCCCCTCCTCCCTATGCTGTGCAGCTGAGCCCCAGCCAGGCTGTCGCACACACTTTTCCACCTTCCCCTTACCCAGGGCACTTGGTTTTGCTTCACTGAAAAAAAAATAAATAAAGAAGTGTATAGAGCATGGGATTCCTCTGCAAAAGCCCAATAGGAGCCATTTTGCAAAAGCTGGAAGATGCACAGGGGATACAGGCAGGGTTTGCTTCTCCTTGCTTCTCCCTTTTGGGTTGGAACTATGTGGTTTTTAAGGTTCTTTCCAACTCTAACCATTCTATGGTTCTCTGAATACCCGTCCTGCCAGTATCCCCAGTCTCAGCTCATCATTGTCCAGGGCTCCTTCCGGGTCCCTGCTTTCCCCTTCCCAGCCCAACCTCACCCTTCCCCATTTTTCCACCTCCCAGTTCCCGACCCTGCCACCAGTACCTGGATGCAGCAGCCAAGCCAGGAACAGCCACCCAGCCCCAGGACACACTCCCGGGCACATCTGGCTGTTGCTGGGTGCTTATTACAACATAAAGCCCCTCAAACCCCCATTACAATAGGAGGTGAAAACCCAGCCCAGCTGCTGGAAGTGCTTTTAACCCCCAAAGCCACCTCCTCCTCAATCAGTGCCACCAGCTGAGCCTCAGCCACCACGTTGCCCACCCTGGGAAGGGGCTTTTAAATGTCATGGAGAATTTCTCTTTCTTTGAGCAGTTTCAGCTGAATCAGCCAGCTGGTTGAAGAGCTACTGGGGGAGAGGCAGGCACTCAGAGCACTTATACAGAGTTCATTTCCTTAGGAAATAAGCCTAAAATCAGCCTAGGTGTCTCCAGTCATTCCTGCTGTCCTGTGTGCAGCCCTTGTACAGGCTCATCTGCCTCTCCAGATGTGTCTTTGTCCCCTGGCCACCTACCCACAAGGGCATGTGTTTTTCTGGGGAGCTGACACAGTCCTCATCCCAGCACCTGGCGACCTCGAAAACACTGAGACCTTGAAACCCGCACACCAGAGCTGGCTATAAAGTAGATATTTTCACAAATTCAGACACTAGAGTCTTCTAAAAGTGCTGTTTTCCCAGGCATTAGAAGAGAAGTCAGTCCTGTGTCGCTCAAACCAGGACAACGATTCAGCCTGATTTGGGGAAGCCGCATCCCACACACAGATGCATTCGGAAGCATCACCAGTGCCCAGCTGGGCATCACTGCCACTTTCCCTGGCAGACGTGCTGGTGAGAGCTCACCTGGCTCTGGCTGAGCCTCCTCCCCACCCATCCTCTGTCCCACCAGAGAAAGCATCTTCAGTTACAGAACCACTGACTAGCCGGGGTTGGAAGGGACCTCTGGAGATGATCCAGTCCAACCCCCTGCCAGAGCAGGGTCACCCAGAGCAGGTTCCACAGGAACGCGTCCAGGCGGGTTTGGAATGTCTCCAGAGATGGAGACTCCACCACCTCTCTGGGCAGCCTGTGCCAGGGCTCTGCCGCCCTCACAGGAAAGAAGTTCCTCCTCATGTTGAGGTGGAACTTCCTATGGTCAAGTTTGTGTCCGTTACCCCTTGTCCTGTCCCTGGGCACCACTGAAAAGAGCCTGGCCCCATCCTCCTGATACCCACCCTTTCAGTATTTATAAGTGTTGATAAGGTCCCCCCTCAGTCATCTTTTTTCCAGACTGAAGAGACCCAAATCCCTCAGCCTTTCTTCATAAGAGAGGTTATTCCCCCTGCAGCATCACGCTGGCCTCTTACACCCTGGTGTGGCAGTGTGGGAGGTGACGGGGGAGGCCGGGGCAGCCCCTTGTCCTCTCCCCAGGCAGGGCGATGCTGCTGTCACCTGCGTTGTGACACCTGACACATCCCCGAGGGGTCAGGGATGGGCGTACGGGGACACGGGCGGGTGCTGCCTGCGGCTTCTCTACCCACACAGGATTTTTGTCAAATTAACAATGTGCAGCCAGGCAGCTCCGGTGCAGGGAATTTATACTCTGAGTACAAGAATCAAGCAGCAAGTGAGAGAAGGGGATATTATTCTTACTTTAGTGACAGCCAAATGCAGTAGGAGAAGGTGAAAGGATTGGTCACACAAGGGAATTTGCTGATGCTGGCGTTGGAAAACCACTATAACCAGTAGCGCATCCACAGAGGAGCAGAGCTGGCGTGCTCCCCTGCTGCATTTCAACACTGGGGTAACACTGAAGGCACAGGGAGCTGGTCGTAGCTCCTTTAAAAGCTGGCTACTGGTCTTAAACATTAAATAGCAGCTCAGCTGGTGCTTTAAACACGTCTTTGCCACCTCAGCAAACGGGGCACTGGTGTGGGTGCCCCTGCAGAGGGTGCAGAGCAGCACCGTGCACCGGCACAGCCGCAGAGCATCGCCTGCATACATGGCTGGGTGCCGTCTGTCTATCAACTGACAGACCCTTAGGACTTCTAAATATTCTGCCTTTACCTCTGTATATTTTAAAAATCGCCAGCCAGACACCAGGAGCTCCAGCCTGCTGGAGCAGGAGGTGGATTTCATGACAGATTTCTGCATCTGTGCATTGTACTGAAGAGCCCCAGAGGAAAAGGTTTTGCAATAGCAGGAGGAGGAAGGGGCTGACCTCATAGATATTTTGTACACAAAGCTTTAGGGAGCTGGTGATTCCTCCCAGAGCTTCCAGTTTGCTTCTTATGATAAACTGAGGGAGAAGAACAGAGAGTCTGTGGGAGGAGGTTGGGCAAGAGCCCCATCACCAGGGAGTTATGGGGGTTTCAGCTCATTCCTCGGCCTCCTTCCCCACTGCAGTGCCACGAATTCACATGCTCTGAGCCCAGAGCTGCTGGGCTTCCCCCCTCCTGGTCCCTGCATGGGGACAGGGAGGGAGATGGAGAAGGGGTGGGAAAGGGGCTGTTTCCCCTGCGACCCCACAAGTTGTCTGCGATGTCCTGCCAGGTCAGTCCCCGCTGCAAAAATGCCTTAAGGCACAAAATAGATGTTTTCTAACTGAAACACAGAGCTCACACGGGAAGTCACACCTGGGTTGGAGCAATCCCAAGCACGTACCCAGGCTGGGCGGAGAATGGACTGAGAGCAGCCCTGAGGAGAAGGACCTGGGGGTGCTGGCGGACGAGAAGTTCAACATTCACCAGCAGCGTGCGCTGGCAGCCCAGAAACCCCCCGCAGCCTGGGCTGCATCCCCAGCACATGGGCAGCAGGGTGAGGGGGGGGATCCTGCCCCTCTGCTCCGTTCTGGGGAGACCCCCCTGCAGTGCTGCCTCCAGCTCTGGGGCACCAACAGCAGAAGGACACGGAGCTGTTGGAGCGGGGCCAGAGGAGGCCACGGAGATGCTGGGAGGGCTGGAGCCCCTCTGCTGTGAGGACAGGCTGAGAGAGTTGGGGGGGTTCAGCCTGGAGAAGAGAAGGCTCCGGGGAGACCTTAGAGCCCCTGCCATTCCCTAAAGGGGTTCCAGGAAAGCTGGGGAGGGACTCTGGATCAGGGAGGGGAGCCATAGGATGAGGGGGAACGGTTTTAAACTGAAAGAGGGGAGATTTAGATGAGATCTGAGGAAGAAATTCTTTGCTGTGAGGGTGGTGAGCCCCTGGCCCAGGTTGCCCAGAGAAGCTGTGGCTGCCCCATCCCTGGAGGTGTTCAAGGCCAGGTTGGACGGGGCTTGGAGCAACGTGGTCTGGTGGGAGGTGTCCCTGCCCAGGGCAGGGGGTGGCACTGGATGATCTTTAAGGTCCCTTCCAACCCAGACCATTCTGTGATTCTATGATTCTATGCAAGCAGTCGATTTTCACCTGCAGCGGGTGGGTGAGGGCTCCCTGTGGGAAGCCAGCTGTAATTCCTCACCCGATTGCACATGGGAAAGGGATTCAGATGCTCGTGGTATGTCTGGGTTGAGTAATACCGCTGGCAAGAAGCAGATGAGTTTGGGAAGTGTGTCATGGTGCATCTCGTGCCAGGGGAGCCTCAGAGGGCTGCCTGTCCATGAAGGGCAGGGTGGATTGCCCCCCCAGGCAGGCAGAGCTCTGCAGGCATTGCCTGCTCCCCCCTGCCCACCCTGGGGGTCTCCCGTGAGCCAGGAGCTGCCGGTGCCAGGGCACATCCTGCACCCAAACGCCCGGATCCTGCCTCGTCCCTGCCAGCCCCACGGGGGTCAGCCCCAGGCTCCCGGGGGAAGCGATGTGGGCCCTCAGTGTCCTCAAAATGAAGGGTGAAGACTCAGCCGGTCGGGGAGGCGGGAGAGCACATCTTCATCTTATTTAGCGGCAGATTTTAATAGTCATCATCTTGAGGGCTGCAGTCAGATAGCAGGAGGGGAACGCCCGCGGCGGAGGGAGCTGGAAGGCACTGAATTAGGAGGTGGGGCGAGATGGGGAGGATGCATCCAAAAAGACAGCAGGCAGAAACCAGCAAATTCAACCAAGCCCAGCAATTCCACCCAAAACAACACCGGGAGCGGGGAGCGGGGCCGGTCACCGCCCCAGAGCAGCCCCTCTCATGGGACGGGCAGTATTTTGGGGCTGAGAGGGACATCTCCATCCCCGGTGGCTGCACCTGGGCATGTTCTGGCACCTCCATCCCTCTCCCTGGCCAGCAGCAGGGAACCTGGGTGCTCCTGCAACCCACCCTCTTTGGTACAGAGAGTAACTGTTGTCACGGAGCATGGTAAATAAAGAGACATTTGGAGAACACACAAGAGGCAGAGCCAGGAGTTTCAGCGCTGAGGTCACTTCTTCTGCCGTCCCAGCCCCAAGGAGTCCCAGCCCCGTGCTGGGAGGAGCGGGGACAGAGGGGAGGAGGGCTGATGGGTGCACCCAGCTCCCCTGAAACCAGGGGAGAAAGGGAGAGGGTAGGAACAGGGATCAGAGCTGAGGATGAGGGCCACGAGGATGATCCAAGGGCTGGGGACCCTCTGCTGTGAGGACAGGCTTAGAGAGTTGGCGTTGTTCAGCCTGGAGAAGAGGAGGCTCTGGGGAGACCTTCGAGCCCCTTCCAGTCCCTGAAGGGGGCCTACAGGAAGGATGGGAAGGGGCTGTTTGCAAGGGCATGGAGCGATAGGACGAGGGGCAATGGTTTTAAACTAGAGCAGGGCAGGTTTAGATGAGACATCAGGAAGAAGTTCTTTACACTGAGGTTGGTGAGACAGTGGCCCAGGTTGGCCAGAGAGGTGGTGGAGGCCCCATCCCTGGAGACATTCAAGGCCAGGCTTGATGAGGCTCTGAGCAACCTGATCTAGTTGAAGATGTCCCTGCTGACTGCAGGGGGGTTGGACTAGATGGCCTTTAGAGGTCCCTTCCAACCCAACACATTCTGTGATTCTATGATGTTATTCCACCTGAAATCACCTGCGCTGTGGATACTGGTCCTCCATCCCAGGGAGGTGACAGCAGAGGGAGCTGAAGGAAACAGGAGAAGCCCAACCAAGGGAGCCCATGGAGGGGAGATGTGGTGGCAGACAGACCCGGGTCTCAGTCCTGCAAGGTTGTATTAATGAAAGTAGGAGGGTGGAGGTTCAGAATAAACAAAAAGAGAGGCTTTTTTTCAGTGTGTAGTTCAACCGCAACGCAGCTGGGCACAGGCACTGCGGCTGCGGAGAGTTTGTGCAGGTGTCGGGGGAGCAGAGAAGTTCGGGTGTCCATCGAGGTTATTTATGGACGCTCCTGGAAATCATCCTTAGCTCGAGCAGTCCCTGCCCGGGGAGAGCCCATCCGTGTGGAGGAGGTGTCCTGCAGCTCTGCAACCACCTGCCTCTGGACACTTTTGGGGAGTGACGTTATCCTGAGCTATTCCAGGGATCAGCCTGGCCTGGAGCTGCCCGAGCAGCCCCGGTGGCACCAGGCGGCGATGTAGAAGGGGTCGCCGTCCCCTTCGGACACGGGAGTCACGGTACCGAGGAAACACATTGACATCAAGCACTAAGAAGTCTTCCAGGAGCTTTCTCTAGTTCAAATGTTCCTGGAAATGAATAATTGCTTCCTCTGGGACACCCCCAGTGCCCTGGGAAGAGGCGCTTCAGCCTTGGTCTGAAAAAAGCAGCAAGACGACAATCCGACCCATGTCGGCTCCGGGCCGGCCTCCGGCAGGGCAGGCAGCCAAAGCCATCGCTGGTGTGACACAAATCCGTTCTGTCCTGGCCCAACTCCGCCGCATCGTTTATGCCAGAGCCCTGTCCCCCACAAGCCGGATCCCGCACGCAGCCTGACCCTTCCTCGCCTGGGCTGTGCCCCCTGCCAGGTGCCGTTGCGATGCGCAAGGGTGGCCTAACGATTTCCAGGATTCATTGTTTATAGCCAGAGGCACTAATTCTGGGCACAGCAAGGGGGATCCAGCAAGGAAATGGCTGTAGAGGCGCCTCCAAGTCATCCATGGCGCAGGCTGGGTCTCTGCTCACTTCTGGGGCGCAGGGTGGTGTCCGAGCGGTCTCACCGGGTGTGGAAAATGGGTGTGCTGGGGATGCTGGTGGGGTCTGGACTTACTGGACAGAGGGAAAGCACAGCGGCAATGTGTACAGCACAACACCGTCCTCGTGAAAATACTCATGCGAGGTAGATACACCGGTAGCCCTGTTTGGGGAAACTGAGGCAGAGAGCCGAGGCAGCCTAGTTCCTTAGAAAGGGTCGATACTGAAGCCCTGGTTAAAGCCTGGAGATCTTGTCTCATGATGAGCAGAGAAAGCTGCAAGTCAAAGGAGCCCAGCTGATAATATCCGTAGTCCTAAAAAAATCCCTTTCCATCCAGCCATCACCCACCTTCCTCCTCCTCCATCTGGTTAAAAGGTCCCTCTGGGCTGGGTTGACAAAAAAAGGTGGTCTCCGGTCGCAGGGAAGAGCTGGAGCCCCACATCTGAAGGTGTCCCCAGCAGAGACACACAGGAACATGCCCACATGGCGCCAGAGTCACCGAAGCTGCCCCCGAGCAGTGACGCTGCCAGGTCAAGACGAAATTTTGTATGTGTTTGGAGTTTGTTTTTTCCTAAATTTGGGCATTTTACTCATTTCTCACATGCCTTGCCGTGCCTGGATGGTGCTTGTCTGTAATGCACTGGGAGTATTGGGAACAAGACAGCGGATGATTTCTTGATGTCCTTGTGACTGGTAAGAAGCTGTCACCCCTTCCCGGGCAGGAGCACAGTGGCCAGAGAACGGGGAGACGGTGGCAGGGCTCCAGGTGGCAGGGAAAGCCACCAAGTGACAGCATGGAGAGCCCAAATGTCAGGCTGGTCACGTTACAGGGAGGAGGAAAAAGAAGTGGCCACGGATTGAAAAAAGAGCCATGAAGTAGAATGCAAAATTCTGGGAATTGCCACAGATCCTGACATCTGCACCTACAACCTGCGTTCTCCTATCAGCCCAGGGTCCTGCTGTCCTCTCTGTATTCATTTGTTAACACAGAGAGCAAGCCTGCCATCCAAGAAAATAAGAAAAAAAAATGAGGGTAATAATATAACAATAATGGTCTTGGGTATCTGCTTTGATTAATTGGGAGCAAGGAGGCTGCAGGAAGAAGCGTGGCTTTCACTGCGAGGTTGCACCTTCATCTCCAGCATCATCTCCTGTGCCCAAAAGGAGGGTGGTTTAAGCGCAGGCAGGCGTGCTGGCCGGCAAACGGCTTCTCCGCTCAGCGTGGCCGAATCCTGAGCCCACAGGGAGGTGCAGATCCCCCCCGCCCCCTCCAGGAGCACTGGTGACACGAGAGCAGCTGGGGATCGGGGAGGTGGCCGGTTGTGTCACCTGGGGAGGGAAGCAGAGGTGGGGATATCCCGTTTCTGATCCTGGCCATCCCAGAGCTCCAGCAAACCCCTCGGCTTTGATTGCCACAGTGCGATGGAAACTTTTTTCCCAGGCAGGAGGAGGCATTTCTGCACTCCGGACTGCAAATGGAAGACTTGGAAGGAAAATCCACCTCTTACAAGCCTGTAAAGGCCAGGAAACCACCAGCACCCTGTGAAAGGGCAGAGGGCAGCCTTTCCAGGGGCTGCTATTTCACCCTCGCTGCCGAGCGAGCGCTGGGCAGGACGAGATAAGAGCATCTCTGGGAAATCTGAGTCACTCCCGGCTGTTTGGTGGGATGGGAGCGATGGAAACGCGCGTCTCTCAATGAGCGCTTCGGACAGCCCCCAGCGCCTCTCCCAACACATCAAAACAACCTCCTGGTGTGCCATGGGATGGGGGAAGTCAAGGGACTTTTTTCCTGTCTGGGACCAGCACGAGCTGCGGTAAACAAGCTGCCCCTCCAGAGTCATTTCCTCCCCTCCTCCTTGCGCTGCCTCATTTATTCCCTGTAGGAAATGTCCCAGCAAGAGGCTCCACCTCCCCTCTCCTGATTCACAGAATCACTGAATGGCTTGGGTTGGAAGGGACCTTAAAGCCCATCCAGTGCCACCCCCTGGCCCTGGGCAGGGACACCTCCCACCACATCAGGTCACTCCAAGCCCCGTCCAACCTGGCCTTGAACACCTCCAGGGATGGGGCAGCCACAGCTTCTCTGGGCAACCTGGGCCAGGGGCTCACCACCCTCACAGCCAAGAATTTTTTCCCAGTATCTCATCTAAATCTCCCCTCTTCTCATGGCTTGGGCTTTCTTATTTGAGGGAGATAAGTGCCAGTCTGGGATTCACCACCCCATCATGGCAGTGCCATCTCTAAAGGATGGGTCAGGAGAACGTTTGGGAGGCTTAATCAAGGACCCCAGCACCCATTGGCGTGGGCGAGGAGCTTTGTCACCCATGACAGTTGGCAGAACATTACTGCTTCCACCCATGGTCATGTCAACTTCTTGTCTTCTGTCTTGTACACGAAGGCAAAGTCTGTCCTTTCGCCCTGCCTTTGGGCAGCACCCAGGATAAAAGGCTTCAGCTCGGTGTCTTTGGTGCTGGCCCAACACAACAAGCCCACGATGACCTTCCTCATCATGGAAGTACACAACCAGCCAGGTCTTCCCCCAAAGAGACCACCACAGAGAGCAGAGGTCGGAGACCTGTGTTGGAAAGTCAGGATGTGCCCCGGTTTATCAGCACATCCCTGGGGTGTGCTGATGTTGGTGGGAAGGAGAGGTGCAGCGAGGAGGTGCACAGCTCTGTCTCGAGTAATTAAATATTACAAGCAATATTCTATTCTATTCTACTCCAATTCTATTCTATTCTATTCTATTCTATTCTATTCTATTCTATTCTACCTGGGGAGAAACAGGCTCTCTGGGAGGTGGTTTGCCTTGTCCTGAGTTGGACACCTCAAACCCCTCTGCTTCTGGGGTGCTGCCACTCCTCTGGTCTCCCCCATGGGTGTGTGTCCTGAGAGATGCTCATGGGTGGTCCACAGGGTCAAAACTAGGCGGGCTTGACTTCCCCTTCAATGGATTGTTTTAAATTAACTTGTTAAATTTTAAATCAGTTAATTTAAACTGTCCACTCCAGTTGCTAATAACTGACACTGTTCAACTACCAGCGAGTACGTGTCACGGATTGCAATAAATTGCACATCTTAGTGCAGTTAAATCTCCAGCCAGCGCTTCCAGAGTTGTGTATCCACGTCCTGCATTTTAAATTCTCTCCAGACACTGAGGTCGCTACTATTTCCCCTTCCAGCTGCTGTGTCCTACAGACTTGCGAGGTTTCAGCCCTTCGGTTGTGCTCCTTTTCTTTTGCCCTTTCTTTGTGGGACTGTGACACATCCCCCGGCCGGGTGTTTGCGGGACCCGGCGGCCGCTCGCTGGACATGCTTTTGCGTTGCTAAATCACGTTTAAAGAAAATCGCTCACCGCGTCCTGACACACGTACTCAGCGTCTCGCAGGGCTGCGAGCACCAGCCAATATTTTGCTTTTTATTCCGAATGACACAGGAAAAATGGAATGTCTCACCTCCGACCCCGGGAAGGGTCACACAGATGGCTTTCAGGCTCGGCAAAGTTTTAGGACATGGGATAATTCCCATGCACATTAGCTGTGCTGCTTCCTCTTGTATAACTACAAGATATTTGCAGCTGTAAAGTCAGAGGTCCTGCGTGCTCAAACCACAAGAGCGGAGCCGGAGAGCTTTGCCAGGAGGGGTCTGAGCTGGAATTTCCTTCGAATACATATTTAGACTAGGAGAGACCTGAGCCACGGAGTTCACATCTGGGTCTGAGGGTGCCCCCAGGCCGGCAGGAGGATGCTCAGGGGCCAGAGGTGGGCTGTGCCCACCCCAACTGGCGCTTATAAGATCCTGGTGCCTTCACACCTTTGGGTATCACTGAGCCAAAGTTAAGCAGTCGCTGAAGTTCAAAAATCCATGAAATCTGTACCAGATCCACGAAACCTGTACCGAATCCACAAGAGCTGCACAGGGCATGGCCACGAAACCCCTCTCGCTTGGCAGCAGCCAGGGGCTGAGCGGGCGAGGAACGGAGTGAAGGTCATTTGGAGTTGAAAAACTGCCTGAGGAGAAGAGCAGCGACCTCCAGCCCGGCTTCCAGGGCTCACAAAAGGTGGAGGCTCCCTGGGCTGGGCTGGTGCTGAGCTCATCCTCTGCAGCTGGAGCCTGTTCCACCTCCCCAAGGAGCTGCCGACAGCACAGAGCTCAGACCGTGCCTTTGGCTCAAAAATTCACAGCAGCCATGGCTGAGTGAAAAAATAACTGTGGAGAACACACACATGTGTGTGTGTGTATGTGCAGGCATGAGAGCATGTCCTGACGCAGGGAGGATGTGTTGGATGTGGGATGCACACCCTGGACCCCAGTGGGGATCTGCATTGTGATGCTTTGTAGTGCCTGGTTGTGCTCGGAGCATCCATGCGTGGCCAACACCAGGCGTCTGTGCAGCGGGATGCCCGTGCCATCTGCTTGGGCTCCCCTGTCCTGCTGTGCTCAGGGCTGTTGCTCTGTCCTTGCAGGGGGTCAGGTACTACAGTTGCCACAAAAGCCAGGAGGAGATGAATCAAGTCACCGCCGGGAAGCTCCGGCCGGGGAAGGACGGTAGCACCAGAGCCCTGCTCCATGGGGTGCCCTCCGTCTGGCTCTCCGGGCCCCAGGTGGGCACATATCCCCCAGATGATGTGTACTCCGCCTCCCAAACTTCAGCATCCAAGATGGAGACGTGGACCTATTCCCAACCCATCTTTCCCTGGCAGCAATTATTTTCGGAGCGAGCTCTGGGTGGGCGGGAGCGGGCGCAGGGAGGGCAGAGAGTGTGGGGCTGGTCACCGCGTCCCAGTTTGGCACATCCCAGTTTGGCACGGGGCACCCCGGGGCCAGCCCTGCCCACGGCCAGCAGCAGGTTTACCCAAGCACTGCCCGCAAAGAGGGGCTTCTGGGCCAGCAAATATCCACGTGGGCTGGGTGCATGTCATGGTTTGAGGAACCCACAATAATTTATTGTCTTTTAGACAATTATTCTCTCAGCCGAGGACCCCTCTCCACCCGGGAAGGGGAATTGGGAAAAAACAAGGAAACCCGAGGGTTGAAATACAAACAGAGTTAATAGGATAAGACTAAATAATTAACACTAATAATACTAAAGAACTAGTATTGATCCTGATACCAATATAAAATACACAAGGATCATATCCAGCCCATTCCATCACAGGAAGCTGTGCACTCCCAGCAGGGACAGCCAATGTGGGACCCTGCGAGTGCTGCGGCTGCGGGAGGAAGCGAAGGGCTCAGGGTTCCGGCACCGGGGTGAGGAGTGCTCCGGATGGCAGCCAGCAAGGGAGAGAGAGAACTCCTCAGCAAACTCTCTAGTTTATATTAAACATGACATTCATGGTAAGAAATAACCCTGTTGGCAGCTTGGGTCAAGTGCCCAGGTCTCGCTCCTCCTCGTCCCCGCACCTGGCGAGCTCAAAAACACTGAGGCCTTGAAACCCACACACCAGAGCTGGCTATAAAGTAAATATTTTCACAAATTCAGACACTAGAGTCTTCTAAAAGTGCAGTTTTCCCAGGCATTAGAAGAGACATTAGTCCTGTGTTGCTCAAACCAGGGCAGTGCGTGTCCCTCCAGTGCACCGATGCCCCGAGGGCTCTGCGGCCCCCAGGTTACCGGCAGGCGAGTTGTACGGCTCTGACATCAGATACCTCTGTCCTGCTCTCATGGAGGAACACGGTCGGATGCGCCCTGCTCGTGCCTGCCCTGTGGGTGCCACCTCCCCCGTCCCCAAACCCCACAGAGATCCCAGCCCCTGAACACCTTCCTGCAGAAAAACCACAGAAAGTTGATTTGCTCCTGCTTACTGCTGCCCGAGCGTCCTGAGCATGGCCAATATTTGATAAGGACTTTCTCAGCGGGAAATAAAAGGGCAGACTTGGTGCTTTAGAAGTAGAGGACATCGTCCGTTCGCCATCCCACCCACTGTCACGGTCCCCAGCACATCACACGCCCTTCGAGCCGAAGCCCCGCGGCGGCGCTGGCTGGCTGCACGCTTTTCTCTCTTTGCTTGGCACAGGGTCATCGGAAAGCAGGGAAATTGTACTTTCCGAGGAAATCTGCCTTCGCCCAGCCGGGTTTGCAGAGGCCAAGGTGGAGCCAGGCAGGTCCAGCCCGGCTCCTCGCAGGCTCCACGGCTCAGCCCCGTTCCTGCCTGCTCCCGGCGCTCAGGCCCCGCCGCCGCTTCTTTTTTCCTCGCAGAAATATTTGCAGGATGACTGCTCTTCCTCCAAATGCCCATATTTGCTTGCAAACTTGGACGCAGCTGTGAAATCCTCCCTTAGTCAGCTGCGCTCTCATTTTTTATTGGACTTTTTTTGACTGGGGTCCATTCATTTTAAGCTGTCCTTAAAATGATTAAGCGGGGAGGGAGTGATTCATAGGTATGCAAGCTGGGTTTGCCTGAAAGCAGAGGCTTGATTTACAGTTCAGCTAGGTGAGTTTTATGCTTGAGATGTTTTTAATTTCCAGGGCTCAGTAACATGCTGTGTTTGGCTCTGGTACGACGGGGCTCTGATTTTCCTCTATGAAAGGATCGCGCTGGGCTGAGGGGAAAAAGGAGGATAACTGGCCACTGCGCTATTCCGGGGGAATCAGGCTGAGCAGAACACACCTGATGCTGCTGTGCGTTTCGGGGGTGACAGTCAGACATGCCTGAGCTCTTTAGTTGTCGTCTCTATCAGAGAAAAAGCCCCCCCTGACCGTTGTTAAACCAGGAAGTCACCTATTCCCAAGAAAAAGAACAACCCTGGGGAAAGCGAGTCTGAATTTTTAATGGAGATGCAAAGCAAGATTGCAGGAAGAAAGTCCCGTGTACTGCAGTCCTCGCAGGGCTCCTTCCTCCTGTCCCAGCAATCGGGAATCACTTTCTGCTCTGGCCACGAGCCGTCTTTGCCGCCAGCGTTTGTGGGGTGCCCGCCTGCGCTGCACAGGGCTCTGCTGCGCTGGTAGACATCACCACAGTGCCAGTAAGCGCTGAAAATTTGGGCAGAGGACAGCCTTCCTTTAGCTTTGAGAAGGGAATTAATTTCCTTTCTTTTGCCAGTGTTGTCCTGTGGCCCTGCAGGTTGTCCTGTAGGATGTCTCCACTGAGCTCCAGCCTCCTCTGCAGTTCCCACCTCCTAAAGCAGCTGTAAAGTGGGGGCTGTTCCTGATGGTCAAGGCGCTGGAGAAGAGATGACAGCAGGAACCCCAGCACATGTGGATTTGGGATGGAGAAAGTCCCAGGCTCCTCTCCAGCCACCTTAGATCTATGCCAGCAAGAGCATCAGCCCAGCCCAGAGGTTGCAACTCCTTCCCTGCTCACCCACCTCATCTCCTGGGTGGCTCCAGCCCCTGACCGAGCAACGGCCTGTGGCGCTGACATTAATTGGATGGAAAGCTTGCAAAGTCCCCTGCGGCTAACATAGTGTCACACCTGCTAAAAAAAGGGACCTCAAACTTGGGGCCGAAGACCAAGAATTCAGGCAACGAGGGAGGGTTCAACCCCAGTGGCTGCAGTGGTGGGAGGAGGGCAGGGTACCGCTGGTTTCATCAGTGCTGGTGTCCACAGCCACCACGTGCGGTGATGGCAGCGGGCCACGGGGGAGGGGAAATAATTTCTTGCTACTTCTGAGAAAAATATAAAGCCCAAAGCCTCCCCAGCCCAACCCCTGTGTTACACGCACACATCGGCGTGTGGCCCCACGCCTGGAGAGAGACCTGAACGAGAAGCAGCCACGAGACGCACGTGGGTCACGGTGTTTGCCACGCTCATGGAGGATGAGGATGCGACAGGGCTCTGCATGGATGGAGATGTCAGCCAGGGGAGGCAAACTGCAGTCCCACCTCGTAAAAATGAAATCTGAGGCTTGGGTACCAGGTCAGATGTTTTGTAGATATCCTAAAATCATGTAAGGTCTTGCGGAGCAAGGGTAGGGGAAAGCGGCTAAATGTAATGACAAGTCCTGTTGATATATCTGAAGCCAAAAACTTTGACATTGCCAAAAATTACACTGGGGATGTTTGTACTTGACATATCTCGGTGAGACCACCCGAGTAGAGGGGTCGAACTGTTTGCCTGGAGCGAGGAGGGATGAGGAGCAACTGCAAAACCAGGCCTTGATGGGTTTGTGAGCTCATGGGTAGGAACCGGCCGTGGCAGGGGAATACACAGACCCAACAACTTGAAAGCGTGGCTCTGCGCTGAAATGTCACTGAGCAAGTGACAGATGTTCCTCACCCACCAGCAGAACCAGCCAGACCCAAGTGTTGCAAGGCGGGGGCTTGGGAAGGACCTGAGGGAGCCAGGTCTTTCCTAAGGACCTTCCCAAGAGCTCCAGGGACCTGGGCTCAGGGTTGTGTTGCAAAAAGGCACCACAACCCCATGGTTGTCAGCTGTGGAAAGCCATCCAGCTGGGATGGAGGTGCCGGGGAGCAGTGTTGCACCCCACAGCATCACCGAGGTGGGGGCCTGGCATAGGGCGTGGGCTGTGAAGGGTGAGAGGTGCTGCCCCGGCTCTTCACTACCCCTCATGGATCTCGGGATCACCTTCCCCATCCCCAGCCATGCCAAGCGAAGCTGAATCCACCAGAAAAAAAATGATGGGTGTTGATCTGTTGCGCTTTGTACTGGACCAGTTTAAGTGCACCCATGTGATGCTGTTTCTGGCCACCACCGGTGCCAGGTTGTCCTGTCCGCTGTGTCCTATCGTCCCAAAATGTCATCAATTAAATAGCAGGGAAAGCATTTAGCTGCTGCTTCAAAGCATCGGCGATACGTGGTTGAGCCTGGAAGCACAGACATGATTTTTATAGTGGTGTCCAACAATTAAACTGGCAGCTCCCACTAAAAGTGACGGTAAAACATCCATCCCTGTACCCCGAACCGCGGCACTGCTCTGGGGAACACCCAGCCCATGGACTAGGGAGGGATGCTGGACCCATGGGGGTGCGACGTGACCCCTGGCACATGGGTGCAGGGATGAATCGCATCCTAAGAACCATTTATTTAAATCAAGAGTTTACTCCCCAAAATCGGGAGGGTCCCAAGGTCTGTTTGAGGAGACACCCCAGCCGGCCAGTCCCACACACACACACACAGCTGGGAATAAATTTGCTATTTACTTACTTTTTCCAACTCAAGTGGTTGCTCACACCACCCCGTAACATCAGGGTGGTGAAATCATGTTCCCGTTATATCCCCGCTCGGCCCCAGAAGGCTCAGAGGGAGCACTAACGGAAGGAGAGGTGGTTTCGGTTATTGTTTTCCTCTTTGTCACCCCTCTGCGAGGGGTGGGAGGACAGGCAGCCGCAGCCAGGGGTGACGCCTGAGGAGGTGACACCCTTCCCACCGCCGTCCCACGCTCGCATGGGATGCGCCGGGCTGGCAGGTTGCTCCTGGCACTTCTCACATGGCAGGATTGATCCTCGGAGGCGTTTCCAATGAGCCCTTCCAGAAAACTTTCTTTGCTCCATTTAAAAAAAAAAAAAAAAAAGGCAAAAGAAAAAATTAATTAATTAAAAACCAAAAAGCATAAGAGCTCCCTCTGCCGCCGTCTGGGTTCGGATGGCAGAGGGATGGACTGCATCACACAGTCTGGAGGGCCCCAGCTGCAGGGGCTGCTCCAGATGTTTGCTGATGCTGCCCTTAGTCACAAGGACCATGGGGGCATCAGGAGGTTTTGCCCAGGGGGGTCACCGGCCAAATGCTAACAAAAAGGCTGGGTTAATGTCCCCTAAGGGCTGCCCAGTCCCCTGGCACCCCAGGGGATGCTGCACCCCCCACCCTACTGCAAACAGAGAAAAAACCCACAGGGATCATAGAATCATGGAATTGCCTGGGTTGGAAGGGACCTTTCAGATCATCGAGTCCAACCATCGACCTAACACTGACAAAAACCAGCACTAAACCATATCTCTAAGCACCGCGTCTGCCCGGCTTTTTAAATACCTCCAGGGATGGTGCCTCAACCACTTCCCTGGGCAGCCTGTTCCAATGCTTAATATGCATTGGATGTTACAGACCCTGCATTTTCCTCTCAGCCGGAGAGATTCTGGGTGAGGTTTTGGGTTGGGACCTCTGCCCGCAGGTGGGGTCAGGCCCCTCCCCAGCCCGGTGGGCTCTCGGATGCTGGGAAGCGGGGTGTGGAAGTTCCTGAGACCAGAGGCAGTTTCGGTGGGCGATTCAAATTCCTTCTGAAACAGGGTCCAGATGTGAGGGAGGGCTCCAACAAAAGCAAAATATAATCCGGCTACTAGTTAAAAGAAACTTCTGTGGAGTTTTAAAACCTTAGAGCAGAGAGGACAGAGGACAAGCGTGGAAGGTCCCGCAGGGGTAGAGGCTCTATCTAACGGGGGAGCAAAAAAGGGCTGGACTCCACATCGGCGGAGTCAGTAGGAAACCGTGAGTAATCATCTCAACAACCAAACCCTGCTTTAGTCTGGAAACATGGCAGTAGGCAAGAGCAAGTGAGTCTGTCCCGTGGCGGAAAAGCTACATGACTCATGTACTCCAGTGGTTACTATGGAGTTGTTTACACATTGCTGCGTGATCGAACAAAAAAAAAAAAAAAAAAAAAAACCAAAAAAAGAGAAAAAAAATATCTAAAGAACTCACCCAAAATGAACTAAATAGAAGGAGGTTTGCACAAAGCTGGCAGCATGAAGAGGAATAACTCAACAAGCCAAGGAGGTTTGCAGGAGGAGCCCGAAGGGCTCAGGGATGAACCCAACGAGTCACTGGCCAAACCGACTGCTGCTCCTGCTGCCAACACGGGTGGAAGGTGGCAAGCGCGATACTGGGGCGTTGTTTGTTTGTTTGTTTGTTTGTTTTTTAAGGATTCTGGGAGGACAATGAGAAACAACAGACCAGAAACTCCAGCTCCTACACTGAGCAAACTGGTTGGGCTTCTACAGACCGGGATTCACAGAGATAAGGATGCTGAAGAGCATCAAGGTGGCTTTTGGCGAGGGGAGTCCCACCTGGCAAATGTTAAAGCTCTTTTAAATGTGTAGCAAGCAGCTGGGGGATGGGATGATCTGGCATTAATAGCCATTAATTGGATAATTTACAAATTAACAGTTTGTGGAAAAAATCCGTAACAAAGGATGGGAATAAATAAGAGCTTTCATACCAGGGGAAGGACACCAAAGGGGTTCCCCGGGAACACCTCATTTCTGTAGGAAATTTATTGCCATGGGAGGGTTTGGATGCCACCGAGTCCTGAGACAAATTCCTAGCTGTTAGCAACGACGAGATCCTGCTTTGAGATCCTGCTCCACAGACTGCCAGACTTTAAGCAGGTGCAAGAGTGGCATCGTTAATTTATATCATCGTTTCCTCAGCATCAGCAGGGTCAGAAACTGGATTTGGAATTAGTGACCTTTGGCATGGCACAGAGTGGCCATTTTAATATGAACAAACCCAGCTATTTGAAGCAGATGTAGTTCATCCGTGCTATAGATAATTGAGTAGCGTGACACAACCTTAGAGGGCTATAGCTCCGTAGCCTATACCCTATAGCCCTAAGCTTCCCTGCCTAAAATCAACTCTGCTGCCCATTTCTACCTTGCACTACACTACGGTTTAAATACCGTCTCCTCCTTCTCCTCTTTAAATACCCCTTAGAAAATCAAGACACTTCCCTTCCCAGGGAAACCCAACCATGCTCCCCCCCATCTCTGGGGCTCCATACTCTGGGGTCACTCCTGTCCTTTGCCACCACGCCTGGGAAGCCACAGCCTGTCCGCTGCGAGAAAAGCCCTGTCTTGCCTCGTGCTGCCCCACTGTCCCCCCCAGGGCCGGCTCCTGCCCTCCAATGGACCTGCTCAGCTCCGGCCCAGCCCGGCCACTGGGCAAGGCTTGGTGTATCTGCATTGGCTTTGCTCCTTGTTACCCATCTTGAGAAACAGGGACAACCCCTGCCAGCCTTTCTGAGTATCATCAGAAAAAACATGTGTATCCTTGTGCTGCTTGCCCCAGTAAAGCATCAGGCACCCAACTGGGATTAGCCCAAAACATGTAAGTGTATCACAAATAGTGTCTCAGCCCCAGGCTTTCTTGCTCCTTCTCACACTGGCTCACTTCCCTTGCTGGGCATCAAAGCACCCTCCAGCCCCTGCAGAGCATTTGAGTCATCCTCAGCCCTGCCGGGAATAGAAAAGGAAGATACTTGGAAGGAATCCCACAGCTCCCCACATCCCAGTCTTCTCTTGAGGTCCAATTGCTCAACCATCTCCTTCCAAAAGCCCTCTTGGGCATGAAGCCACAACGTCCTCCCGGACATCTTTACCCCGGTAAAACCTGTGGCCTTGCTGGGACAGTCCTGGCAGACAGTAATCCCTCTCCTGGGGGACGCCAGCTGCTCCTGGGGGTGCAGCATGAGCTGGTGGCTTTTGGGAGGAGAGACCCTGGATCTTCAGCAAGCTCATCCAGCAGGATCCCAACAGTAGTTTCAGTCTGTCTGGGGATTTCAAACCCCAAGTTTAACATAAAACCCAGCACCTTGCTGCCGCGTATGGTGGCGAACACAGAATACCCCTGGCCTTCCCTTCCCTCACCACATGGGCACCAAAATAAGTTGGAGGCAGGTTCCACACTAACGAGATGTGAAGCATCTTTCCACACTCAGTGTTAATCTGTGGAGCTCTCTGCCGCAAGACACTGCACATACTAGAAGTCTGTGTGGGCTCAGAAGGGAATCGGTCAAATTAATGTCAGCAAAATCCATCAGGTGATAGAGGGAGCCACAGACCTGTGGAGGTACAAAAGGTGTTCCTGGAATGGCTGCGAGTTTGCCTTTTCCATACAGCCTTTGCAAGGCACACGGAATTAGCCACCGCTGGAGACAAACTTTGGGTTTGGTGGGTTCGGTCTGACCCAGAGGGTTGCTCTCGCAGCTTCGAGACAGAGCTGGGAGCACACGTACTGCCGCGAGCCGAGGGAGAGGCTGTCCCCACAGCAGCACCCGAGGAAAAGGCTGTCCCCACAGCAGCACCCGAAGGCGACGCCTCCCCCTGAGAAAGAGGAGGGAAATTCAAGCAGCCGGGCGTTGCAGGCTGTGGCTGAGCTGCGGAAACCAGCACAGTGTGTCCCCAACGCCAGCTGCCCCGAGCCACGCGCTGGCACCGGAGGGGACAGGAAGAAACTGGCATCGCCTTCAATGAACCCGGTTTGCTTTCGGCACGCACAAGCAGATAACGACGTGCTCACGCGTCCTCTGCGGTACAAAAATGCTGCTATCAGTAAAACAGAAATAACGTTTCCTTTCTCTCTACCCTGCGCTTGTCTTACCAGGGAGGTGGGGAGGCTCTCGGTTTGCCGTGGGTTTGCAGGGTGAGGAGGGATGCCTGCTCCCCAAATTGGGGCTGTTTTGCACAGAAAAGCAGGAGGGAGGCGAGAAATTCCTTCCTGCCAGGAGCCCTGGAAGCAGCACTGGGTCCTGGCCAACATCCACCCTCCTCACCCACATCCCCGCTCCCTTTGGTCTCCCCAAAGGTCACTCTCCATTAGTCACTGCAGCTTTTTGTTTAGGAAATACCAGCTGGGATGTCCTGTCCTGCGTGAGCAGGGCTGCGCGCCGCCTCTGCCAAGTGACTACAACAAACCTTTCCCCTCCGCCCTCTGGGCCCAGCAAGTCTCCAAGAAATCTATAGAGGAAAAAAAGAGAGACAGGTTCCAAGTTCTGCGGGGCCAGGTCGCCTGTGCGCACTCAGCATCCCTCCTTCGCGGGGCCAGGTCGCCTGTGCGCATTCAGCATCCCTCCTTCGCCCTGCCCTGCGGCTCTCCCCAGGGCTCGGAGTAGCACAGAGGGAAGGGAAGATGCATCCAACGGGGCAAAACTGCCTCTTCAGATTTTGCGCTTTGAGAATATACAGGTGCATCAAGGTAACGTGTTAAAGCACGAGGTCAGAAAAAGCCTCGCTTCTCCCCCTGAAATCAGGCGCCTTCCCTGGGGACACCAGCGCCACGCTGGCAAGGCCACAGTGGGTGAGGGCAAACCAAGGCTGGTCTGCAGCAGCAGGAGGGGACAGGTCCCCGCTGTGGCCAAAGCACAACGGAGCAGCGCATCCCTAGGACACACGGGAAGGATGAGGCCTCGCACACCCCAAAGCGGATACCAAATGTCCTCCAGGGCCCATTCTGTCCCCAGCTCCGCAAGAAGCTCCTCGCTGACCCAAGACTCTAATGCTCCAAGGACACAAAATGAGGATGATTTCAAGCCCACCTTTCAGCTGTGCTTGCAACACCTGAGGCATACTTTGCTATTTCAGAGCAAACAGTATTTTATTATTGTTCTTGGAGTATTTCTGCTTCTGTAAACCCTGGAAGCTCAGCCACCACCCAGGCCCAGAGGTCTCAGGTGGGGCCACCATTACACAGCTTAGTGTGGATTCCCGAGGCTTGCCGAAAAAAAGCACATTCAGAGAATTTCCCCATTCTGCGGCAACTCCCACTTCCTGCTTCACAGGAAACCCCAGCAGGCAGCGAGTGAAAAATCAAACGCGACTCACACCCAACTGGAGCAGCGATAAGAAATTTGGTTCTGATCCATGCCGTGGAGAAACGCAGTAAAATGCCGGCTTCTCAGAAGCCGAAAGACTGAATGCTTGCCAAGAGGCTAAAAATAAGCCAAAGAGGGCTATATTTAAAGACACGTACTAATAAATGCCTGTGTCCTTGATTAAATAAACTGCAACTTCCCGACAGGCACACTCTATTTTTCTAGCAGTTTGTGGGGAGCTTTGGCAGCAGGGGAATAAACATTAAGTCCAAAACTTTCAACACGTTTTAAAACAACTACCTTGTGGCTGGAGCTGTGCCGGAGTCAGTGCTGTCCTTCCGAACAAACTGGGGGCTCGCTGGACTGGAGCAGAAAGGATTTCCCTTCCATCGCGCCGTACCAGCCAGATGCTACACTTGCGCATCCCTGCGTGGCTGCAGAAGCATCTTCATTTCAGCGATTGACTTCATGTGGCCTGTTTACATTCATTCCTTAGAAATAAATCATCTCTTCCAGGTAAGTGGGGACTAGAAGTTCCCGCTACGTGGTGGCCTGCTGCCACCTGCCAGCAGCGAGCCAGGGACCTGGGCAAAGCGGCCCTCTCGGTGCCCTCAGAAGGAACATCTTACCCACTCCAACCGAGCCTTACAGAGGGATAATTACTTCAGCTCTGCATGATAACAACTCCAGAACGCTTACGAAGAAAGCGTTTGCACAGGGAAAACTGTCCAAGACCCCTGGGTGAATGGAACTGTGCCAGAGCTCACTCAACAGCACCGTTTAACTTGACAAGTGACCCCTGCTAAAACTACATTACAAGAACACAGCGTATACATAGAGCTCAGCCATGAATCACAGAAGGGATATCGGGGCTGGTTAAGCAAAGCGTTATTTTAATTTCAAGATTTTATAAATACATATTTACAAAAGGAAGGTATCAATCCAAAGAGTTAAACAAATGTACAGCTCCCAAGTATTGCTACAGTACAGGGAGAGAGAGTTAATGCAATCCCACAATTTACAATACCCATTATGCAAAAAGAAACCACATTCTTAATTTAAAATACCTCATCCGAAGTTTACAATATCCACCGCTGAGAAAGCACAATCTGCCTTGAACAGAACGACATGACAAGAAGGAACGGATCCCTTTCACAGAGCTTTTCACACCAAACACACCACTTTCTGCCATCTGAGCGAACACTGCCAGCCGCCAGTTCACCATCCGACAAAAGGCTTTTTTCCAGCCCCCCCCCCGATTCCGTGGGGAGCACGGCTTGAGGACAGAACCTTGCATGGATTCAACAAACGTAAACCCCTGCCGGTCCCGTTCCCTGCGATCCTGCGCCGAGGGGCTGGTGAGTAAACCGCAGATCACACCACCCTATACCCTCCTGGGCAGAGAACACTCGCAGCACCAAGCACACGCTACTGTCCGGCTGACACGCCGCCGGATGGCATCGCTTTAACAGCCTCAGCCAGACAATGACTGCTCTCAGATTCACTCCGTCTCTGAAATTGTGCCTGCAACCTTCCTCCTAACCTGATTTTACTCTTGCTACGTTCTCCATACAGAGGCCTGCAGGTAGAAGAGGGACTTCCCATAAATCCAGGGGTTTAAGATGTTACCGAGACCTCCAAGAAAGCTTCAGATATAACACCAAAAAGGACTGAAGCTGCTCAGAAGTCACTTTCTGCAGGTTCCACCAGACTTCAATAATCTTCCTGCTAAGCTCACATTTTCTTTAGACGTCTTTCACCACAACCGCCATCAAATCAGAGAATGAGAGAGACGTGGAGCCAAAAGAGCGTTACCTAAACTCCGTAACAGAAGCAGCAACGACCTCTGAGAACAAAACGCAGCAAAGTCCACAACTGAAACTATTTTCAGGCACCAACTGCTGGAGGAGTTGGGGGAATTCTTGGATAACAGAAGGCTCGGCTTGTGCATGGTTTTTCTGAAGAAAAATGTCTGGCAATTTTCTCTTAATTCATCCAGTAGTTCTAAACCTGTACGAAACCCACCTAGGATAACTTTTAATTTCAAGTTTAGGCAAATTAATTCTAATTAATTGAACTAAAGAAAGGACTGAAACACAAACCCCTAGTGGAAAATGGAATATAAGTTGCTAGGAGCGTTAACCTTAAGTCTTGCACAATTTATTTACTTCTTTTAATTCACACCTCATGTATGCAGCTCCCAAATCTCATGGTCAGAGCAACATTCTCTGTTGTCTACTACTGTGAATCCAGTCTGGTTTGAGGCTTCCACCATACTCAGGATGCTGTTTGGTCCTCTTTAGCCACAGTCTGCAGAAGGCAAAAAACGAAAAGAAAAAAAAAAAAACAGAAGAAAATGAGTATGGGAGAATTGTGTGACTCACTGCCATGATTCTGGGGCAAGACAGACATTTCTGCCAGAGATCGAGACTGGTCTGGGCCTTTGGTCAACCACTGCAGGGGTAAAAGCATTCAGAAGCAAACCCAGCTAACAGAAGAGCACAATCCCAGCACAGACTGCCAAGAAGAACAGTTCAGCAACATTTGAGTTTTTGATTGCACTACTGACAATAATTCCAGCAAATATTTGTGAACCTGTGGCAGCCAAACCACCTGTCCCCAGTGCCAGCTGCATAATACAGCCAGCCACAGCCAGGAAACCCGGTAAAAGCAGAAGTGAAATGACAGCCTAGAAGTGGAACAGGGACGGTTGTGCCTACTGCTGCAGGGACCTATGGAAGGAAGAAAACCCAGCTCTGGGGCAGAAAAGGACCGGTTAAGAAGAGCTGGTTGGAAGTGAGAAAGAAATAAAAGGCAGCAGCAGCCCTTTTGGCTAAGAGCTACGCGCTGCAGCTGCACACTGGAGCACAGGGACCAACGCAACATCCCTCCAGATGCATGGCTTTGTGGCTAGCACAAGCGAAAAGGAAGCAGTGCCGTGGAAGGAATAATTTAGCAACGCATTATCCAAGAGCAGTAGTTTATCAAAACCCCTTTCACTCTGTCACCACATTCACTGTGTTCCTTATTTCCAGTATAGCAGCCATATTCCAGTAACTTCTATGGCACCTGTCCATGGCACCAGCAAATAATACGAGCTCACGATGCGCTGCAAATGGAACTTGATGCCAGCAATTAGCAAGTTACTCTGTGACTTTACTAAGGGGGCTCAAATTCACAACACGGCAAGGTGTGAAGGTTCCCTCTGCAGAACTACTGGTAACGTTTTCAGTCTTTCTTTTCACGCCCCAGGCAGTAAGGGAGCTCATGGACAGAAACAAATATGACTGGAGGGTTTCCGAACCCCCAGAAATCTTACCTGCCGCAAGAACTGCTTCCCAAGATAGTTGGTCGCCATGCTTGTCAAGTTCTTTCTGCTGCCAACTTTGCATCTGATATAACCATAAAGGTTGGCTCCCTGAAGCACCACTCCCATCACAACCACTGCCTAAGACACAGGAAAACACCACCACTGACTTACACCGCCTTGCCTGTAACATACAGGATCTACTACTGAGCTGAGGGAGTCTACTCACCAGCCACTTCACTTTGAAGGAAAAGAGAGCGCTGAAAGCAAATATCACCCAGATCATAGGACAGGTAATTAGACCTAACCAGAAAATTCGGGACTCTGCTTCTGATGACGTTTTACTCCCTTGTGCCGATACCTAGAAACAGAAAGGAAACGGAAATTAAAAGGCTGCTCCACTGTATAGATCACATTGCCATTAAAAACAGTCCAGAACCTACAAGCCCCCTGTTTTTTGCCCCCACACACCACAACTAGGTGCTTCCTAGATCAATTTCTGCATCACACAAAGACATTTCTGCACAGAAGATGTTTCCATTTAAGGGACCCTTTTGTCAGTTTTCTATCAGAAACAGGGGAGGCAGCAGCACCAAATACTCTTGGAATGCTTGGGGCTGAAAGGCTAAGTTTGGGAAACATGACATTTACTGCATGGTTCAGTTACAATGCTTAGAAACAGCCAAACCAGTAATGTTTGCTACCTCCAAATCACTGCACAGACAACCAGAATTTCACTAATCTTAGCACTGGCAGAACTAAATACTCATACCCGTAGGGATCAAAGTAGGGTAATTTTTTCTTTACACACAGAGAGGTCTGATTCACACTACACCACTGATTTTTATAGTCTTTACAGGGCAGAAGATCCCAAGCAAGCACTCACTTCTCACTTTAGTTAAAAAATCTGGACTGGGTTAACAACTTATGGGTAAATTTACCGCACCAACAGCAGTTCAGCTACCTTTCCCCCCCTTCCCAGCATGTTCTATCTAGCTTTTCTAAACTAGCACAGTTTAGAGAGAATGTGCCTGTAGTGAGGGCACAAACTCAGCTGGAAAAAGGTTCAGGTTCAAGCCCCTGCACCACTGCAGACTTTCCTCCTGACCGCAGGAAAGGATCTTCACCTCAGTCCAGATCTGCATCCCGTTAGCTCCATACAAACAGAGATAAGAGGCAGGGATCAAAAGGCTACACACGTGACACCTTGTGAAGTGCCTGACAGATGGGATACTAGAGAGGCAGCAGGAGCCATCATGAACGCAAAGGCAAAGCAATAGCCATGACGAATGCTATTATGTCTCTTCCTACTTCCAATAAGTTTTCTATAGCAGATAAAAGCTACGTCAGCTGTTCCAAGTTCACACCAGAAAACTTGCAGGTTACTGATGGTACATGGGAACCTTTATTGCATTTTATGTGGAACTTTATTACTTACATTCAGCCAGATCAATACATCATGAGAATTTTTAAATAATTCAACAATCACAAAGCTCATTCAGCAGCCTACATGGAACAAGCCCGTGGTTACAGATCTGGAAGCTGCCAGAAGTAAACCAGCAATCTACCATCACAAGCATAACTGCCAATTAATAGGGGTTTCATAAAACAGAAACAATTAAAAGAAAGAAAAAAAAAAGAAAGAAACTTACCTTCCTGGCTTCAAATACCCAGTGACTTCTGCCATCATCATCCACCTGGTTCCACCAGCGAAGGCCAACCATCAGTCGCCCTGTGACATTCTGAAATAGAAAAGCAATGAGCTTTCTATCTTCTGCTAAAAGAAATCATTTGCCAAAGTTCAGCTGTTTGGGTTGCTATTTTCAATGCTTCACATTCGGGAAAACAAGATTACATGGCTCTTATGTCCACAGCAATCTATCTTCTGATATGTCCAGTGCAGTCACAAATTATTAACAAATAATAATATAAAGTAAGGCATATTTCTGGTGATTCGAGAGTGATCTAGCTAAGCCTGTGCTACTTTAAAAGAAAGGCTAACAGATGTTCTATACTTGATTTTCAAAAAGAAGTCAGGTAGACGGTGATTTAAGAGTTATTATTTCAATTATTGTATTATTGCAAGACATCACAGTACTTGGGTATCATTTTGTTGGAAAGGCACAAAGAAGTTACTTTTTTTTGTGACATGAATTCTTCATTCAATTATTCTTATATAGTGAGACAAAAATAACAAAAAGCAGATTAGGAACTTACCTTTACAGCCCAAAAGTCACATGACAAGAGGAGGATAATTGTCACCATGCAGGCAATAAAACTGCTAGTTAAGAGCTCACAGAGCAGATAGACAACTATCGCACTGACTCGGAAGAATAAGTGGAAAAATGACGCCACTGGATGCCTGGAATGAAGGACAGTGCAGTCACAGCTCTTTCAGACAAGACTGAAGCAATTTCAGAGAAATGACATTGCCAAGGCAATCTCCTGCCAACTCACAGGATGAGGATCAGCATTGTAACATGAACCCAGTGTGCAACAACTACTGAAAATATGGGAAATAAACTGATTAGAAGCTCATCATAAGGAAGACACATTCTACGTGCAGCCACACCTCACATGCAAACAGAATTTGGGGTGGAAGGGGACAGGGAGTTTTACCCGCTGTTCAACGTAAGGCAACTTTAATGACGTAAATTCAAAAAGGTTCTGACAGAGGAAATACCTCTGATGGAAAGATCATGTTTCTCAACACAGCAGACTCGCCCTTCTTTCCGATTTCTGCAGTTTCCAGGTCAGAAACATGCAGTACAGAGCCAGGGGCACCACAGCACCTGTGTGTGGACGCTGTTCTGTGGCAGGAGTTTGGGCAGAACGAGGAAGGAGGCAGCTGCACCAACTACGCCAGGACGTGGCGGACAGCAGGGCAGCACCAAACATACTCAAGAACAAAGACTGGGGAAGAGATAATGGACTAGCCCAGAACCACCACTCAATGCGGCGAGAACCTCCAGTTACAGAGAACCACTGTGTCAGTGTAGATTCCTCACGCACAGAAACACAAACATGTATTAAATGTGAGGGTACTCAGAGGCATGAAGGCACAGATCTACAAATTCAAGTTGAGCTTCTGGACCTGCCTCTCTCAGTTACGTAAAAGTTACTTTCCATTATCTCTATCCAAATACGGAACGTATTTGCCATTACATATTTCAAGGTAATATGGCATTCCTGCCTGCCTCAGGCTCCTGCCTAGATCTCATCTAGAAACTCTCTCTACTGCCACTGACCTTATTTTTGACTTTTTTGATCTCCTGGATACATCATCATCTGCATCAAAGAGAGACACATCCTCAATGTCATCACTGCTGTCCTAAAGGGGGGAACAGGTGCAAAGAGTTACGTGAGAAAATAGAATCAGTTTTCAATTTCAAGTAGTGAGAGCTTTGATTGCCCAGAAGTATTACGGTGTCACCTTAAGACCAAAAGGAATTTGAGAAGAATGTGAAGATTTAACCACATACAAAACAAAAAAATGCAGTATTAAACATTTTGATTTGTGCTTTGGGAAAACAACATAACCTCAGACTGTGAGTCCAAGGATCCTTTCTGCACCCAGGCAGATGACTTCACAGCCTAATCTACGGTCTTTTATTCTTCATCCCTCTTAAAGAGCAAAAGCTATTCCTACATCAGGCAAAGGTTCACAACCTCCTGCGTTTTAGCAAACAGACTGGTGATGCAACCAGAACTGGTTATTTTTACAGACAGGGCACATCTCCGTCGCGGGCCCTGCAGAAAGGTGACGCCAACAGCGAGTGTTCTCATCCAGAAACCCTTTCCCTGAGCCCAGCCCTGCCTCAGCGGCTTCCAGCCACGGGCAGCTCCGCACAACATCAGCCTGCCCCGTCCTCCCGCGCTCCCCCCAACCGTGAATCGCGACACGATCGCTTCCCAGCGGCCCCTGCAACGTTCCGGGCCCCCAGCGCTGGCAGCGCAGCCTGGGGGGGGCTGCAGGCCTAGGACAGCAGAAAGCGCCTGTCCATCCATCGATCCGTCTCACACCCCCGGGGGCGGGGCCCGGACGCTGCCGCGCCGCTCCCGCCTGCCCGCCTCAGGCCTCGGCCCAGGGCCCCCCACGGTCTTGGGCCCAGGCCCGGGCCTCAGGCCCCCACCCCAGGCTCAGGTCCAGGCCTCCAGCCCCGCTCCCCCCTCACCTGCCGTAGCATGGTGGGAGGCCCCGCACTTCCGCCTGCCGCCGGCACGTCACCGCTACCGGCCAATTCCGGCACGCCCCACCCCACGCCACTTCCCACGCATGCGCGCTGGGGGGACGGGCGCGAGCCGTGGTGATGTCACGGGGCGGTGCGAGGCGCGGCGGCCGCTGGGGCCCTTCGCCGCCCCAGGCGCGGGCTGGGCCCTGAGGGAGAGCGGCGGCACCCGCAGCCCCGGAACGCGCACCGCGGGGCCCGGCCCCGTCCTGTCCGCAGCGGCCGCGGGAGCGGAGCTGCTCCCAGGGAAGAGGCTCCCGCAGCGCCAGGGAGCCGGGCGGAGCCCCGCCGGTGCTCCGTCAGGAGGCACGGCTGCAGCTCCGTGAAGGGCGAAGGCGTAGTACCCGGAGTCTGTGTCAGGTGGAGATAGTGAGAGGGAGAGCTTGAAGAGGAAAGGGGGATTTCATAGAGTCACAGGACGGTTTGGGTTGGAAGGGAGCTTAAAGCCCATCCAGTGCCACGCCCTGCCCTGGGCAGGGACACCTCCCACCAGACCAGGTTGCTTCAAGCCCCGTCCAACCTGGCCTTGAACACCTCCAGGGATGGGGCAGCCACAGCTTCTCTGGGCAGCCTGGGCCAGGGGCTCACCACCCTTACAGGAGAGAATTTCTTCCTCAGATCTCATCTAAATCTTCCCTCTTCCAGTTTAAAACCCTTCTCCCTTGTCCTATGGTTCCCCTCCCTGATCCAGAGTCCCTCCCCAGCTTTCCTATAAGCGCCTTCAGGTACTGGAAGGCCACTATAAGGTCTCCCTGGAGCCTTCTCCTCCAGGCTGAAACCCCCCAACTCTTCTTCAGCCTGTCGTCACAGCAGAAGGGCTCCAGCCCTCCCAGCATCTCCGTGGCCCTCCCTTTTCTGAAGCCTCACCTTTCCTAATCTCTAACATACCTGAAAAACATCCACTGAGGAGCGTGCACTGTTACAAAGCCAGGTTTGGGGGTTTTAGCCACCCTCTTCGCTCCCGCAGGGCAGCTGAGCATCTGTGCTCACTGGCACAGGCTGGTACCTCTGCAAGAGCTGTCCATGCCCAGCGCTCGCTTCACTATGCCTCTTCCTGAGCAGCTCGATAAAAGTCTGCGCCAGCCCTAGGTCAAAAAAATACCGAACAACTGGATGGGTAGACGTGGTGTGGATGTGGTAGAAAAAACTCAGAATAGAATAACACCCTCAGATCACTATTTTTAGAACATAAGGAAAGGCCAAGCAGCCTAGCTAAAAAGAAAGGGGAAGCTTTAAGCTTCAGTTTTTACGCAGTCTACAGAAAGGCACAGAGCTTGCAGGAAAGAAAGCACTAGGTGACAGTGATTTTAAAATTGCTCTTCGGAGCAACGGGTGTGAGCATAGGGGAGGCACAAACCTGAGGATCCCTCAGCAGTTGCAAGTTAACTCACATTCTGTAAAAGCTCATCTGAAACACGCTGCCCAGCATTTTTTGTACACTAACAATTTAGAAAACAGGCTTTAGGGAAGAAACAAGTAAATTCCTGCTTCATTTATAAAGGAAGACAGCAGAGTTAACTATACGGTTATTCCTTCTGGTTGTTCTTCCATCTGTTTTGGCAAGCGCAAAGGAACAAAGAGGGTGCCTTGCAATGAGGCACAACGTTGTTTTATTACTTGCTGCCTATTTGAAGGGTCATGACAATCCTATTTGAAGCAGAAAGGATCTCTCGCTGTCTGGATCACTCTTACCGTAGCTCGTTCCAGATATAACGGCTTACCAAGTGGATCTGGGAGCTGATAGACTCTTGAAGGACTATGCGTTTCGTTCAGATTCTGTTATTTTTGGGGTCTAGCTCATCCTTTGCTGTGTTCATATGCTGTAAAAAAGGTTTCAGACCTATAAGAATGTGACCTCTATAGCAAGTCATACATCAAAGCAAAGATGTAGAAATCCAGAGCTTCTTAAGGACAAAAAGAGTCTGTAATTGGGCTGAGTCAGGGGAGAAGCAGCAAGGGGGGCCCGTGTGACTAGCACACGTGACTACCAATAGTCCCTAGTTTTTAGTTAAAAATACCATCTTCTAAAGCAATAATTTGGAAGCGTATGAAGTGCTGGTACCAACGATGCATTCTCATTGGACAATCTTCCCGGTGGTGTCTCTGCAAAAATCTCAAACCTGCTTGTGGTGCGGCATAAGAGATATTACAGAAGTTACCATCAGAATTGCTGCAACGCAATTAATACTGTTATTGTTGAAGAAACAAAAATTTATTGGGACCTCTAAAGACACACAGCACCACTGCCTAGCCTTTACATTAAACTATCAAAAAGTAAAACAAACTAAAAAAAGTTAACCAAAAATTGTGCTGGAAAAACCTCTGAATGAAACAGCCGCTCTTTTGGGTATTTTTCCCTTTTTTTTTTTTTTTTTTTTTTTGCCCTTTCTTAAAGCACGTGGCCAAATATTTGCTTTGAGGACAAAGCAAACCAAATATTAATAGTGCTTTATTATTTTGTGATCAATACAGCCTTTTCACACAGAGCAATCCCTCGCAGATGACCCCAAGGTGCTGTTTGGTACTGGGGCTGGGACACACTCTGAGCTGGGGAGCAGGTCTCTGCACTTTCCCCTTGTCCTGGCCTTGGGGTAGGACAAAGCCCCCTTCACATCCCTCTTTTCCACCCACCACATAAGTGCCTCCTCGGGGGGCAGCAGAGCATCAGGCTCTTGTGTACGATGTCCCCAAAACACAGATGGGGACCCCACAGTTAGAGCCGTCCAGAAGGAAGAGCAAGGCGTGGAGCTGCGGATACAGGGAAAACCCCTGGCCATGCAGACTGTAACCCCGGGACTCAGATTCCCCCATGGTCCAGGGGTAATATCCCCGTTCACTTACAAAGAGCTCTGTCATCCGCTAGTGCTGTAAGTGACACAGCCCTCCCTCACATGACTTACTCAAAAACTGTACTGCATTCAAATTAACACTATTTCTACAAAACACCTGAAAAACCACGACAGAGAAGCACTATAGAAATAAGTGTATTATGCAGAAGACAGAATGTTCATTGTAAAAGACCTGGCTGTTTAATGGTCTTTCTCATACCTCTCGATTTTTTTTTTTTTTCTTCAATTTAGAAAGGGCAGATGTAGTTATTAGAATCACCACTATCTTCAGCCTGATACGATCTAATCTCATGGTGCATGATCCAGCCACGAACAAGCAAACCATCCTTTCGCTTCAGTACTGCCTGCACACAGTTTTGTTTTCATTTCGATACAAGACAACATTAAAAAGTCCATTTTGCTTGCCTAGTTAACAAAGTGCATTTTCTATGCTCACTGAATTCGGTACGCCACTTCACAGGCAATGCAAAGCTGTTACTGGTAAATACAATACTATATAAAAACTTAATTTGCTTTTTATATCTATGCTGTTGCCTCTTTTTATTACTCTTGTGCTCCTTTTCAGTTCACTCTGTGTAGCGTCGAACATCATTCCTCTTCTAGTTATAACCAACACTGGAGTAAAACTGTTTTGTTCGGAAGCGCCTGTTGAGCTATACAGATGAAATTGCTGTGGCAACAATATCGTCGTCTCAGGATAACATTATCGACACTTTGTGGATGACACAAGTACAACGCTAATGGCACCTAGTTACAAGAAAACTCTTATCTAAATGGTCTTGCCACCACTTTGCCTGGCTTTGGCTCTGCTGGCGGTGCCTCGTGTCCTGCACAACCCCAGTGCTGCCCACAGCACCCCCGGGTAGTCACCCCTGCGCGCCCAAAGGCCAGGTGCACCGAGAAGTCAATTTAATTCCAAAGGGAATTGGCAAAGATTGTAAAACCCCCTCCTTGGAGTTACCTTCACCTACCGTGTACGACATTTTCCCATACGTTAATTCCCTTCTGATGCATCTCTGATAGCCAGCTCCCAGCTCCGCTCCGGCTGCGCTGAGCTAAAGCCGATGGCAGGACGCCGTCCAGCTCTGCCTTTGTAGGTAATTTCCCACCACCTCCGTTGGCCGTAGCATCTTGCAAGTGCCTGAGCACCCACACCTGCAGGGAGATGCTGATTTTTTGTCTCCAAAGAGGAAGGCAACACTCCAATCCTCCTCACTTCAGCGTGACTAAAAAGCCCTCAGCCTTTCCATGAGGTTTTTCCATCAGCCTCCCTCTACGAGATGCTTTTTTCCAGGGGGGTTGTGCCAAAGGGCCTCTGGCTGCAGCTGCGCTGAGCTTACGGCTGATTTCTTGTGAGAAAGTGCCATCCCGTGGCTAAGTGTGAAATCCTTGCTGCTTCGGGTCTGGAAAATAACTGTCAGGCAAAGCGCCCCCCCCGACAGCTACAATCCCTGTCCCATAGCACAGACCTGCTGCAGCAAGGACAGTCACCAACCTCCCGCCCCCAACCCCATCCCCTTTCGGCAGCAAATCTCAGCTACAACAGCCCAGCTCCCACATCTTTGTTATTTTCTGGCTTCCTCATAGTTTTACACGGGCACTTAGTTTTTATTACCTCTTCATTATTATTCTTTGGAGGACAACTATTGTTATTTTTCACTGTTAGCAAGGTCTGTCTTACTCACAGGATTTGGAAGTTGAAGATGACATTAAAATAAACTGAAACTAATCACCACCCTACTGTATGGAGAGTTTCAGACTTCCGTCTCAAACCAGAACTGCTGCTGAGAGGACCCTTGATGTGACCGTGGGCAGGAATGTCCTGCCTCAAACCTCTAATGCAAGAAAATAACAGAGATATATCTGCTACACTGGCCCAGATACTCAAAGCTGGACAACTAGACAGGTTTTTGTCTTCCCAACTCAAGGCAATGTGGGTCCTGAGTGTTAATTTAGGCATTTTATCCACAAAAACAGGAATAGAAACCACTACCTTTATTTTTTATTTAATGCAAATTAGATTTGAAGCTGCTTTCCAGCTGGGTGGCCCCCAGCATGTCCTGGTGCCTGGGGCTGCTCCACCCCAGCTAAACTTCAGGAGGTCCCTCAGCCCATTTCTCCAGCCTGCCCAGGTCCATCTGGGTGGCAGCACCACCCCCTGCTGCATCAGCCACCTCCTCCCGATGTGGTGTCATCTGCCACCTTGCTGAGGGTGTGCCCTGCCCCATCACCCAGGTCATTAATTAATGATGATGTTAAACAAGATCAGACCCAGTGCTGACCCGTGGGCTACACCACTAGTTACTGGCCTCCAAGTTACTCTGTGCAACTGAGCACCACCCTCTGGGCTCAGCCAGTTTTCAGTCTGCGCTTCTTCCGCTTATAAACTAATCAATCCACATGAACTCCAATAAGATTTTTTTATTATTATTCACACACAGTTGGGCCATATTAGTATCAAACCGTGCTGTGTCTGTAGTAACAGCAGGTCTAGAAAGACAGTCCTCTCCTGGAATTCAGTTCATTCACTGCCTTGAGAAACAGCTGAAGATACCAATAATATCACTTAGAAAAACTTACAGTGGAGATGTCTTGTGTACTTAGAAGCCACAGGGATCTTGACATGGCAGACTCAGCTGGACACCAGAATCCTCAGGCGCTGGTTGTTTGTTGGACTGAGGGATTACCTCAGATAAACGTGTTAAACCCAAGTTCAGGAGCCGCTATTTTCCCCTCTCCAGTAAAAGAGTCTACAGGTAGGCCTTTAACCTTCCTTAACCAGGCTTTCTTGCATGCTCTTTGCTGATCTTCTGTGAGCTTTGTCTGCTGTTCCTCATCCTGAGCTATAGCCGCTGCCTCATACACTGCCTTCTGTTTTCCTGTCAGAAGCCTGAACCCGCTGTCGCTCGGGGAAGGGTCTGCAGCATATGGACAAAAAGGCTTTATTCTCCTGGAAACCACATCCTTTTTCATCTGTGCAATCATCACATGCGTTGACTTGATCAGGTCAGAAGAAGCTGTAATGGGATGGATAAGTTGAACCCCATCTTCAAGGAGAGGAATGATTTTACCATGACCACCGTGAGCTTTCTTTTCCTGTGAGAAACCACAAGTCTTGGGCCGTACGATAGAAGGAGCAGGGATGGAGGAATTCACAGTGGGTCCGTGCAAAGAGTTTTTCAGCTTGAGCTGCAGCATTTTGGTTTCAAAGGGTGTAGAAATTCTTTTCATAGTCAGAGAATCGCTGTGCAGCCTCACACGTTGGAGCTGGACTGCCTGATCCTTTTTGTGTTGCAAAGGGGTTTTGTAGAGTTGTACCTTTTCAGGGCGGCATTGCTGATGTTCCCGTGGAGGTTCCCATGCTTCCCTGACTTTCACAGTGTCCTTAACGCTGGAGCAGATGTGGGCTGCCTTCCAGGCTTTCTGCAGCATGCTGACCACTAAGAAGAACTTGTCAGGGGACATTGGAAAACTTAGGTCTCTTCCCTTTTCATGCTGCAAAGCGGCTTCTGCCCCGTCAGGATGTGCAGGCGCATAGAGAGAAGGGCCATATTCATATTTGCCATCTGTTTCCAAAAAACAAAACACCACATTTGGAGTTGAGGACAGCTTTTGTGATCAGGGTAGTTGGCAGGGCAGTACCAGAGTAAGACCAGGGATGGGTGCTGGGTTGACAGGCATATGGACAGCCCAAGTTTATCTACAGAACAGGCAGCGTAGGAAGGTACAAGCCAACGGTGCCCATTGCAGTTTGGCCACGTTAATGATGCTGCCAACATCAGAGCTAACGCTGTCTTTGTTAACTGGGAGGTGTTCCTTGCCGTAGCCTGTACGGCTCAAACTGAAGTCAGGTTCTGTAACACGCATTGTATTTGTGTGTGGATAACTTGGCATCCACCTTGTTTGACACCATGGTTTCTAACAAGGAATGAGGTTCCCCACCACCTCTTCCCATGCACCCCCTTCTTGTCCTGCAGCATTGGGAAAAGGCTTCAAAATAAGGCAGTTCCTGGTAGAAATCTTTGAAGGAACCAACACTTGAGAACCAGTTTGAACCGTTACTACTCAGAGCCACATTGGGATTGGAAATCACAAGACGTGCTTCACAACCTGGCTTTGCTGTCCCATGGGATGTAGGGAGGGACCTGTGCTGTGTGACGGACATGGAGATAGATTAGGTGATTACGCCCTTGGCTAAGAACTGGATGGGGATTATGACACAGATGGCATAAGATGCTCAGTCCCATGGCCTTGCTGTTTGCATATCATTGCTTTGCAATACGGTTCTGTTTTTCCACGCTGGTTAACTGAAACTTCAGCCCTCTGGAAATGTTTTTCAGAGAACATCAAGTGACAGTGCAGAAAAGCAGAATACAGCAAAGCAAACTAATGAAAATTACTGCTTGTTCCCCGTTCACGGAATTTAGAACTGTTTAATCTGCACATACGTAAGACCCTGCATCTCAGTTACAAACAGCAGGACTCTGGGGTTCGGGACTTTTGACTGGTACACCTCTTCAGTAAGATTTCAAAGTGTGTCTCAACCTTTAAGATACCAACCGATTCCAAACATAAAACCTGAGAAAAATTAACTCGAGACAAACGCCATATGGCCACAGACCATATTTCTGATCTCAGTACTACCTCATTTTCAAGTTTTGGGTTACCATGCTGTTGCTGCCTGAGGTGATCTACATATAATTTTTTTAAACAATTTTCTGAGTTACTGCTGTTGATTGAATACCAACTACTTGAATACATTTTGTCCACAGATCTACACCTGTTAAAGAAATCAAAAAATAGAATAAGGATACAGTAAAAAACAACATAGATACCAGAGAACCAGGCTTTATAGCTAGAACTGATCGATTCTCCTATTTTTTTGGTAGATCTAAAGCAGCTTCCGTAGCCATCACAGGCTCTTGCAAGTGCTCTGTTTTACCACTGCAAACCTTTCATCTAGAGCAGGGCTGTCTTCTAGAGATTCTCACCTTTTCTTTAAGCCATTCACTTATCTTAGGCACACTGGTTTGAAGAATTCCTGTCCTACCTGGCTGTGCAGAGCCCTTACCTGTGGTATCTGCTCGGATTCTTGCAGACAGTGCTCCTGCTGGCTTTCCCAAGGCAAAGGCGTGGAGCTCTGGGCTGCCAGGGATGAAAAGCTTTTTCTGCTGCTCTGCCGGAAGACGAAAAGTCTTTTCCATCTCGAGAAAAAGCTGCTGGCAAGCTGCTGATTCCATCAGTTCATAGCAGAGAGCTAGAAAGCAGAAGGCAAAGCCATCTCTCAACTTTGCTGGTGTTAAACTTGATTTTTATTAAATAAAATCTTCATAACTGATGGGATTTCAAGTCTTTGGTTACTGTTTTGCCTCCTATCACAGCTTCTAAAGGTCTAGGTATTAGAAATAATCCAAAGATTAGCAGAAAATCTCACAGAATTCAAACATGACAACAAATGTTGATTTTTTTAAATATTATGTATATACAACCTATACTTTTATTTGCCATTAAAATTAAAATATAGTGCATTTCCTATTTGTTTCCCATTTCTACAAACTGTAGATCTGTTACCAAGTAGAGCTGCATCAAGGAGGTTAAGTTCATGCCTCAAAAGCACAAAAACTTTCGTAGCCTGTGAGTTTACGTGCAATATACAGTTTGATTGCAGAGCTGGAAGATTTGTGATACATACCGTGTTAAATAACTGCTGATTTAAAAAAAATAAATAACATCACAGTGTTACAATTTAAAAGGTGCCTGCTTATGTGCAATTGTGCTTCCTGGTGATGGCAGATCCTGAATGCAGGTGTCCTGTGACTTTCTAGAGTATTTTCTAATAAATAATTCAAGCACTGACTCAGCAGCGTGTTTCCGCGCGCACCAGCTGTAATATGAATAATACTACTGATTCCTCTATTACCCAGAAAGTGACAGCACCTGTCTCGACAAATGCGTTGAATTTCTACCAAACCTTTCTAAAAAGGTACAAAGGTTTTACAAAAGCCTGGAAGCGACAGAACTATTGAAATGCAACAGCACATCTACAGAAAGAAAAGCGGAGAGTCTGTATATTGATTGGGATGAAGGCAGTGGCTACGTGAAACTATTTCTAACTCATTTCAGAAAATGCCGCCGGAGCATGGCAGGGGCCGTACGTGATACTTCGAGATGCTCCAGAGTTGGTGACCAGCAGCGGATCCAGCAAGACGTCACTGAACTGGTGGGTACCTGGTGTCTGCAGAGCAAGTGGGTGCATCTGGCCGAGGCTGGGGTATTTGGGTGGCTGGAGGGGGAGCGGTGCTCTGCCTGAAGCCCCGTTGTGGTGGTTTTTCTTCTTCACCATCTCCCGGTCAGCGTCTAAGGTATAGTCCCACCTGACCTCCTCAAACTGGAACAGCAACAGACTGGTTGGTGAATTGATCACCAGCCTGGAGAAGGGAAGGAAAAGCCGTTAAAATATCATTCACACAGCAATTACTACCTAACAGGGGCATTTGCTTCTGTGCAATGGAAAACCTGAGGGCACTTAAACAGCTCTGAGATAACCATCACCTCTTTACAGAGGCGATAGCAATTAGTCCCATCAGTCAGACACTGTACATTTTAACTAATACTCTGTAGGAGCTCTCGGAGGGTCTTTTCATTCAGCTCTATGGCAAAAATAGTTTTAAAATACTTAGGATGAAAATCGCCAACGGTGGACTGAGCTAGATCAGTGCAATGCCAGAAGAAACTGGAGATACCATATTACTAGGGACACTTAAACCCAAATTGGAGGGGTGTACTGGGTCTGGGTGGGATGGAGTTTTCTTCCTAGCAGCCCATATATTGTGTTTTAGAGTTGTGACCAAAACAGCCTTGATAACACACCAGTGTTGTAGCTATTGCTTACACGGAAGCTGGGAACTACCTTCAGTGAGAGGTGCAGATGTGAAGGAACCTGGAGGAATTTTCCATGGGGGGGTTTTATAAAAGAGTTAGTAGGTCAGGGAACGGGTGAAGGCTTTGTTAGGCCTTGTCTTGATTCCCCAGCCTCTTAAAAAATTTGGGTTTTCAACTCAGCTTTACAGTTGCTTCATAGAATCATTTAGGCTGGAAAAGACCTTCGAGATCTTCAGTTCCAGCTGTAAACCTAACACTGCCAAATCCACCACTAAACCATGTCCCCAGGTGCTACATCTGCCCATCTTTTAAATACCTCCAGGGATGGCGACTCCAGCACTTCCCTGGGCAGCCTGGACCAAGCAAATCTATTTCCAGCCATTGCTGACAAAACCAAGTCATTGAAGCAGTAGAGCCCTTTAAAGCCTATTCATGAGGATGACAGTAAAAGAAAATACACCTAATTCCTTAAATCACAATGTTATCTACCTAGTTTGGTTCAGAGACTGACTCCAGCCGTCATCACCAACCTGTTTTCTGCAACACAGAAAGAAGATATGGGGTCCCCTCTGCTGTTGGCCATCAGCACTTTCAGGCAGGTCCCAGTCAGGAAATTAAATACCCGAATCTTGCCGTCGGCACAGCCGCTGATGACTCGCAGATAGAGGAACTCCAGAGACAGAACTTCCCTGAAACCACAACATGTCTGTGTTGGTACCTTCATCATGCTTTCCCAAGGAGACACAATCAAGTACCTCTTGTGTCTTGGAGAAGACACAAAGGTCTGTCTCCAGCAACAGGCTAAATAAAGAAGCTCATTGAGATATTTAAGTAGTGAAGTCCTTCATAATCACTCCATGTCCAAACCACAGAATCACAGACTGGTGGGGGTTGGAAGGGACCTCTGGAGATCATCTAGTCCAACCCCCTGCCAGAGCAGGGTCACCCAGAGCAGGTGGCACAGGAACGCATCCAGGCAGGTTTGGAATGTCTCCAGAGACAGAGACCAACCAACCCAGCACATCCTCAGAGTGACCAATGTGGTTATAGCCATCTGCTGCCTTTTAAATTCCATTTTTATGTCTAGGAAAGTAAATGAAAACAATATGCTACAGTTTTCACAGATCTAATAAGCAATTAAAGTATTAGAAAATGACATAATATACGGTTGGTAGGGTTCAGCATGCAACTCAGCCACCTCTGACAGAGACAGTACCTTCTCTTGCCCAGGCAGCACGTACCCTTTTGCGTACGGGTTGGGATCCTTGAAATACTGGACTTTGCCCTATCAGCCTTAAGTCATCCCTGTTTGTGAACAAGGGGTTGGGTGTTTGCATTTCGGGTTGTTACAGGTCTTAACTGACAAACACTGGTTGCAACCACGTGGGACCTGACACTGTTTTGAAGTGGAAGATTGTTGAAAGGGAGGATATTTCAAATCCTAAGACTGATAATTGAGGCATTTTGTATTCCTACAAGGGAGATGTTTTCTGTACGGTTCAGAGGACTGCTGAACACAGCTTGAAACACATCTGATTCCTACTTAGGGTGGCGGAAAGCTATTAGGCATCTCTTCAGGTTTCCCAACATGCTCCATCCCAGGGCGTATCCATCGGTGCTTCCTGTGACGAGGTGCCACTGATCAAAGGACAAGCACTTCACCGGGCCTTGGTGCCCCTCCAAGGTCTGCAAAGTAAAAGAAGGAGGTGCAACACTGTCAGCAATCTGGGTATCACTGTGCCGTGATATTTTATGGCGTTCACAATACCAGCCAGTATATGAGCCAGTATATATACCAACCAGTATATGAACTGTGCTGCAGTTTTGTTGGGTGGTGTTGTGATATACCAATACGCCCTATATGGTGTGTATACCAATAATACCATATAATATACCAATACACTCCTCTCAGTGTAATCAACTAATACAGATTTTGGGTGCCTGCTGAAGGTAATTCACAGAATCACAGAATCTCATGGTTGGAAGGGACCTTTAAGTTCAAGTCCAACCATACACACACAAAAAAAAAACCAAACCACAAAACAAACCACACCCTACAATCTCTGCCCCTAGAGCATGCCCTGAAGTGCCAAATCTAGACGTTTCTTAAATACCTCTAGGGATAGTGACTCAACCACCTCCCTGGGCAGGCTGTTCCAGTGCCTGACCACTCTTTCAGTAAAATAATTCTTCCTAATATCCAATCTAAACCTCCCCTGCCGCAACTTCAGTCCATTTCCTCTGGTCCTGTCATTATTCACCTGGGAGAAGAGGCCAACACCCTCCTCTCTACAACCTCCTTTCAGGTAGTTGCAGAGGGCAATGAGGTCTCCCCTCAGCCTCCTTTTCTCCAAACTAAACATGCCCAGTTCCCTCAGCCTCCCCTCATACGACTTGGCCTCCAGACCTCTCACCAGCTTGGTAGCTCTCCTCTGGACATGCTCCAGCACTTCAATGTCCCTCTTGTACAGAGGGGCCCAGAACTGAACACAGACTTCTGAATTCGCAGACTCCAGCCTCAATCTTTACATTGCAGAGCAGTTACCCAGCTCCTACAACTTCATAAACTGGTTCTGGGAGCAAGTTTCTTATTTTTTGGGCTAGCCCATGATACCTCCGACCCCAAGAGCTGTTAGTCAAGCCCTCTCACCCTCTTCCCAGCTTCTGAATGTTTCCTCAGGAGAGAGATGAACGTATCAATACTACAGGGAACATGTAATGATGGGCGTTAAGCCCTTGGGTAAAATTGGCAATTGTTTGCAAAACATTTTTTATACTATTTGCTCACCAATAACTCTGCAGTTTCTTTTATCAGTTTAAACAGCTTTTGGTTTTGTTTTTTTGTATTTAATATTTTTTCTTAAATAAAGTCTTTGGCATAACCAAAAAACTCCAAAACTAGCACAGGAGATTTTTGAAAATTTAGCACGAAATTATCCACCTAAGAAGAAACTCACTTTGAGGAGAGTGCCAGTCTCGGCACACCAGACCTTCACCAGCCCTTGGTCGCACCCGCTGACGACACGGGCACCGTCTGTTTTAACCACCCAAACACCACTGCCATGCTTCAGAGTCTTGAGGCATTTCCCGCTCTCCAGGCTCCACACTGTCAGGGGCAAAAAGGAGAAATATTAACTATTTATGCCCCCATGATAGGTTTTTTTCTAACTTAATTAAAAGATACTATTGGAATTGCAGTTGCACCTTGTACCCGGAGCTCTGCGTGGAGCCAGGTGTTGGCTTATAGAGTGTAATCGCATGGCAAAGTTTTTAAGTGTAAAGTGCAGAAAGTGGCACATCCTTTTCTATAAGCTAAGAGCAAGGAAATCTCTGGCCAAGCTGAAAGTTGACACCACTCTCCCGAGACTTGGTCTAGCCCTATAGCCACAAAGCCATTGAAACGGCATGCACCAGTACAGGTTGGGGGTGACCTGCTGGAGAGCAGCTCTGTGGAAAGAGATCTGGGAGTCCTGGTGGACCATGGGATGACCATGAGCCAGCAATGTGCCTTGTGGCCAAGAAGGCCAATGGCACCCTGGGGGGCATCAAGAAGAGTGTGGCCAGCAGGTGGAGGGAGGTCATCCTCCCCCTCTACTCTGCCCTGGGGAGGCCACATCTGGACCACATGCTGGGTCCAGTTCTGGGCTTCCCGATTCCAGAAGGACAGGGAACTGCTGGAGAAGGGACAGCAAAGGGCTACCAAGATGATGAGGGGACTGGAACACCTCTCTTATGAAGAAAGGCTGAGGGATTTGGGTCTCTTCAGTCTGGAAAAAAGACAGCTGAGGGGGGCTATTATCAATGCTTATAAATACTGAAAGGGTGGGTGTCAGGAGGATGAGGCCAGGCTCTTTTCAGTGGTGCCCAGCGACAGGACAAGGCATAATGGGCAAACTTGACCATAGGAACTTCCACCTAAACATGAGGAGGAACTTCTTTCCTGTGAGGGTGGCAGAGCCCTGGCACAGGCTGCCCAGAGAGGTGGTGGAGTCTCCGTCTCCGGAGACATTCCAAACCCGCCTGGACACGTTCCTGTGCCACCTGCTCTGGGTGACCCTGCTCTGGCAGGGGGTTGGACTGGGTGATCTCCAGAGGTCCCTTCCAACCCTATGGTTCTATGATTTTCTATGAAAAGCAGAAATAATGAGAATTTTTTCGGTGACACAGAGCTCTTGTGTGTGCGTGTCTCAGCTGAGGCTCTTCTGGAAGCAAAAATATGAGACACTAAAATTCACTGTCCGATTTGTAGGCTTCCTTTCACACTCACATGCTGCATGTGTCACACATCGCAGCTCCCAGGCACGTTGCCCATCACTCACCACTGCTCGCCTTTGGCCAGGAAGCTGCCAGTCTTGGCTCTCACCTTTTACCATCCCGTCTCTGGCTCCTGACACAAACTGCTCCTCATGGAAATCCAAGCAGGTGATTGTCCCGCAGTGCCCGTTAAAGACTTTCATACATGCACCACTGCGTATATTCCAGCACCTACAGAGGGCCGGCCAAAAAGGGAATACAGTGATTAACTTAATTGATGGCTTATTCATTATTCCTTGCTTAACAGGCATAGCTTTTCTCCCATACACACTAGGTTAAAATCAGGAGTCATTCCACTAAGATGTCAGAGGATTTGGAATGATCAAGTCAGGCTTAGTATTAAGTTTTTACCAACATACTTTGTTCTTCTGCCTCCAAACTGCCTGGAAACATGTGGCTAGATTTCACACATTTCACCTTTGGCATGGCTACCTTCAGTTAACCTTAAAATGTGGAGCATTACAGATAAAGTTGTTTTGTTACTGGCCGGTGCCAAGAGGCTGTCTGTTGACTTTATCTAGACAACTCAAGCCTGCGCTTAAACAAACAGCCCTTTTGGAGTGGGAAGAGCAGGGAGGGCAGAGCCCGAGCTGGTATAAACTCCCTTTTTTTTTTTTTTAAATGCTGCCTTCGATAAAGTTGTGCAATCACCACGCCAGAGCCGGACATGCTGCTGGTTAACTTTTCACCCTTCATCATGATACTTCTGAGATTTAGTGATAAAGAAGATGTAAGAGCTGATCATCTCCACCCACCCCTTGTTTCAGGGTGCAGTGCCAGGAGAGGAGCAGCCATACAACCGTGTTGAACCTGCTTAGCCGAAATGTCATGGACAAACCCAGCCTCCCCGGACCCGATGCTGCACTTGGCAAGGCCAGAATCTCACTGCAAGTCCCTATGGGAAACACATCTGGTATTTTAAGATGCTTTAGGAAAACCTGTGTGTCACTCATCTTCCTATTTCATCATTCAGTACTGGGTGACACTGGGAAACAGCAGCTGTCCGATGTGAGTGGGGAATGTGTTTCCATATCTACTCTCCTTTAATGAAAAGGATAGGGAGGAGGATTCCTAAAGGTCGAGGTGGAAGGGTTAAAGTTTCATTTTTCCAAGGTTTGCCAAGTGGCTTGTGTCCCGGGGCACAGTCCCCGTGCTCCTCACCTGATGCTGAGATCAAAGCTTGCGCTGAGAACGAACTCTTTCTTCTCATGGAGGAAGAGTGCTTTGATGCTCCCAGCGTGGCCAGAAAGAAGAGGCGGCACTTCTTTCATTCCCGACATGTCAAGAAGCCTCACCTTTCGATCTGCAGAGCCAACGGCTACCAAGTTTCCACCACTGTAATGGATTATTCTGCTTCGGTCTGGGCTGGACAAGAAATAGTGAGATGAGCTTTAGCTGGTTAACAACCTTGATATCTTTATAAATAACTGGATTTGACACTGAGGATTTCTTCACACTGATGCTGAGGGACCCTTCTCCAGCCATAGATTCCAACAGAAGGATTGCAAGGAACAGGAGGGGTTTTCAGAAGCCACTGTTTGGCCCTACAGCCAGGCAGTCTACTCACTGGTCTGTCAGGATACGAATATTGTAGGAGCCACAAAAGACATTTCTCTCTTCCAACTGAATCGTGTCGGTTTGCAGGTTGTGATAGATGGCCTGCAGATTGTCTTCCTCCTCCTGATGGAAAGAGAAATAGGAAAAGATAAGTCAGGGAAGGAGGAATGCAGCATTATTCTGTAGTATTAGAACCATAGGGTTGGAAGGGACCTCTGGAGATCATCTAGTCCAACCCCCCTGCCACAGCAGGGTCACCTACAGCAGGTTACACAGGAACACGTCCAGGCGTGTTTGGAATGTCTCCAGAGACGGAGACTCCACCACCTCTCCGGGCAGCCTGTGCCAGGGCTCTGCCACCCTCACAGGAAAGAAGTTCCTCCTCATGTTGAGATGGAACTTCCTATCTGCAAGTCTGTGCCCGTTACCCCTTGTCCTGTCCCTGGGCACCACTGAAAAGAGCCTGGCCCCATCCTCCTGACACCCACCCTTTCAGTATTTATAAGTGTTGATAAGATCCCCCCTCAGTTGTCTTTTTTCCAGACTGAAGAGACCCAAATCCCTCAGCCTTTCTTCATAAGAGAGGTATTCTAGTCCCCTCATCATCTTGGTAGCCCTTTGCTGTCCCCTTTCCAGCAGTTCCCTGTCCCTCCTGAACCTGGGAGCCCAGAACTGGACACAGTACTCCAGGTGTGGCCTCCCCAGGGCAGAGTAGAGGGGGAGGATGACCTCCCTCCACCTGCTGGCCACACTCTTCTTGATGCCCCCCAGGATGCCATTGGCCTTCTTGGCCACAAGGGCACATTGCTGACTCATGGTCATCCCGTTGTCCACCAGGACTCCCAGGTCTCTTTCCACAGAGCTGCTCTCCAGCGGGTCAGCACCAAACCTCTGCTGGTGCAGGGGGTTATTCCTCCCCAGGTGCAGCACCCTACACTTGCCCTTGTTGAATTTCATAAGGTTTCTCTCCACCCAGTTCTCCAGCCTGTCCAGGTCTCTCTGGATGGCAGCACAGCCTTCCGGTGTGTCAGCCACCCCCCCCAGCTTTGTGTCATCAGCAAACTTGCTGAGGGTGCACTCTATCCCCTCATCCAGGTCATTGATGAATATATTGAAGAGGACTGGACCCAGTACTGACACCTGGGGAATACCACTCGTCACTGGCCTCCAACTAGACTCCGTGCCCCTAATCACGACCCTCTGAGCTCTATCTTTCAAACAGTTTTCTATCCACCTTACTGTCCTTTCATCTAGCCCACTCTTCCTAAGCTTCCCTATGAGGATGCTGTGGGAGACCGTGTCAAACGCCTTGCTTAAGTCAAGATAGACCACATCTACTGCCCTCCCCTCATCTATCCACCCAGTCATGCCATTGTAGAAGGCTATCAGATTAGTCAGACATGATTTCCCCTTGGTGAATCCGTGTTGAGTACTTCTGATAGCTTTCTTTTCCTCCACGTGCCTTGAGATGACACCCAGAACGATCTGTTCCATCATCTTTCCAGGGATGGAGGTGAGGCTGGCCGGCCTGTAGTTCCCCGGCTCCTCCTTCTTGCCTTTTTTGAAGACTGAAGTGACACTGGCTTTCCTCCAGTCCTCAGACACCTCGCCTGTTCTCCAGGACTTTTCAAAGATGATGGAGAGCGGCCCAGCAATGACTTCTGCCAGCTCCCTCAGCACTCTCGGGTGCATCCCATCAGGGCCCATGGACTTGTGAATATCTAAATGATCTAATTGATCCCTCACTCGATCCCCCTCAACCCAAGGGAAGTCTTCTTCTTCCCCTGTTACTTTATTCAATGCCTGGGACTCCTGAGGGCTGGGCCGAGCAGAAAAGACTGAAGCAAAGAAGGCATTCAGTAACGCTGCCTTCTCCGCATCCTCCATCACCATGACTCCTGTCTCATTCAACAGTGGGCCCACAACTTCTCTGGTCTTCCTTTTGCTTCCAATATACTTGTAGAAGCTCTTTTTGTTGTGCTTGACATCCCTAGCCAGGTCTAATTCCAAGGCGGCCTTAGCTTTCCTTGTTTCATCCCTGCACGCTCTGGTGGCATTCTTGTAATCCTCCCAAGGGGTCAGTCCCTTCTTCCACTTATTATAAACTTCCTTCTTCCACTTGAGCTTTTTCTGAAGCTCCCTGCTCAATCATGCAGGTCTCCTGCGTCCCTTGGCCGATTTCTTTCTCTTAGGGATGCACCGATCCTGAGCTTGGAGGAAGTGGTCTTTGAATATCAACCAGCTATCTTGAGCCCCTTTGCCTTCCAGAGCCCTAGCCCACGGGATCTCTCCAAGCAGTTTCTTGAAGAGGTCGAAGTTAGCCCTCCTGAAGTCCAAGGTTGTAATTTTACTTCTTGTTGTTTTGTGGATAGTACCCATGATCCTGAACTCAATCATTTCATGATCACTACAACCTAGGGTGCCCCCAACCTTAATGTCCTCCACCAGTCCCTCTGTGTTTGTCAGTACCAGGTCTAGAAGTGCTCCTCTCCTTGTTGGCTCCTGTACCACCTGTGTCAAAAAGTTGTCATCAATGCACTGGAGGAGCCTCCTGGGCTGTCCATGCCTGGCTGTGTGGTCTTCCCAGCAGATATCAGGGTGCTTGAAGTCCCCCATGAGAACCAGGGCCTGCGATTGCAAGGCTACCTTCAGTTGTCTGTAGAAAACACCATCAGTTTCCCCATCCTGATCAGGTGGCCTGTAATAAATACCCACAACAGTGTCCCCCATATTTGCCTGTCCCTTAATCCTCACCCATAAGCTCTCGACCCACTCTTCATCCGCCCCTAGTGAAAGCTCAATGCATTCCAAATGCTCTCTCACATAGAGTGCAATTCCACCACCACGCCTTGCTGGTCTTTCCTGAAAAGGACATAGCCATCCATGACAGCATTCCAGTCACACGAGCTGTCCCACCATGTAATTGCAATGAGATCATGGCCCCGCAACCGCACACAGACCTCCAGCTCTTCCTGCTTATTCCACATGCTGCGTGCATTGGTGTATAAGCATTTCAGAGAGGGAGTTGTGTGTGTAGTTTTGACCCTTGAGGTGTGGTGTGCCTTCTGGCTTTCAGAAATACTGGCACACTGGCCCACGAGTGCTGAGCAACTATGCCCTGGCACCTCACCAGCAAGCCCAGTACCATCCCCGCCCCCCTTCAAATCTAGTTTAAAGCCCTCTCAATGAGTCCTGATAACTCTTGTCCTAGAACCCTTTTTCCCCTGGAAGTCAAGGTATTCCTGCCTGTTACCAGCAGGCCAGGCGTTTTGTAGATCAGGCCATGATCAAAGAACCCAAAGTCCTGCTGGCAGCACCAAGCTCGAAGCCAGGCATTGATCTGCTGGCTCCTTCTATTTAGCCCCTCATCATTCCCCGCAACTGGGGGGACAGACGAGAACACAACTTGCACTCCTGATCCCTTGACCAGGCGTCCCAGGGTCTTGAAGTCATTGCCCTTGGACGACTTCTTGTTACCTCATCGCTGCCTACCTGAAAGAGCAAAAGTGGATAATAGTCTGAGGGCCATACCAGGGAAGGAAGCATCCTCTTCACGTCCTTGACCCAGGCCCCAGGGAGGCAGCAGACCTCCCTATGTACCGGGTCCGGCCTGCATATTGGGCCTTCCGCTCCCTTCAGTAATGAGTCACCTATAACAAGGACACGTCTTTTCTTCTTTACCGCAGAGGTTTTGATGTAGGGGGAGGTCTGACTAGACCTTGCTGACGGCTCCAAGGTAGGAGAAATATTGTGCTCGTCATCATCCAGGTTCCTCTGCAGAGCACTGTGCCTGTTAAATAATGGCACCCGGGAAGATGGGGGTAGTCACCGGGCAGTCTCAAGTGCGGCGCCTGTTGCGCCATGCAGGAACTTCCTGCCATTGCCCCCTGTCCTCCAGGTTACCACCTTCAGTTGAGGTGACAGAGGATAGGGAGCTCTCTGTTGCAGGGGTTCTATCTGCCTGCTGGGTTTCTGTCATGGGATGCAGGATTCCACTCCAGGAATCTCTCTCCCTCTCGCATTCCCTGATGCTCCTCAACCTACTTACCTCCTCCCTGAGCTCCATGACTAAATGTATACGCTTGGTCCCCACTATAGAGATGAGACCAACAGAGACAGAGAGTGCTGGTAAGGGACACCCAGAGTGAGAGAACGTCCTGGTTAGTGCAGGAACAAGGGTTGTTCCCATGCCGTGTTCCGTGGCAAAAATGGAAGACCTGACAGCTGCAGCCTTTATTCTTTGGGAAAATGGCCGTGGCCTCCTGATGCCGCCCTCCCTCTCCAGTACCTCACAGCTATTCATGCAACTGGGATCCTGGAGGTGTTTAAAAGACAGGTAGGCACAGTGCTTAGCGATATGGTTTAGTGGTGGTTTTTGTCAGTGTTGGGTTGATGGTTGGACTCAATGATCTGAAAGGTCCCTTCCAACCTGGACAATTATATTATCCTATGATGAAGGCAGGAGTTCAGGGAGGCAGGCTCGCTCCCATGCAAGAAGGTCCTTACAAATTGCTCACGATGGTGCAAACCAGAAGCAGGAGTGGGAGAAGAGCACAGCAACCCCCAGTTCAGTCCTGTCTGTCAAGACCAGCATTCCCTCCTTCCTCCCCAAACACCAAGATGCAGGATCCATGGAAAGCAAACAGCTTCCAACACACCTTCATTATACTTTCCTGATCATGGCCTTCCACTTCAATGACATCACCCTCTTCGTTTAACCGTGGAATTGTCACGTTGACTGTTTTAGCATAGTTTGAAACTGCTCCTCTTGGGGACAACCCCTGGAATGAACCAGCGGAGGCAACACAGTCACTGCAGAGCCCGTGCACACAAAGGGTGCTGCTGCTCATGTGTTGGTGCTTCAGCATCTCCATGGGATGCTGAATTACGTGCAAAGCCGAGCTGCACACACTGGCTTGCTCTTATTGTTTAAGAGGCCTGGCTTGCATTTACCATTTTGTTGGTAGAAGATTTAACTTCTTGTAAAAAAAAATTTCTCCCCACCCCCCCCCCAAAAAAAACTCTAGTCTTAAGCTTTTAATAAGCTGCAAAACTTTTCCATTTCACCAGAGAAAAAGAATTCAAAGTGCACCTCATCTTTGGTGAGCACTCAGTTGATTCAGAATCCAGACCTACTGAGATGAGAGGCTCTCCAAACATCTTTATCGATATCAAAGATTCATTTTTAATGTGTGGAACCTTCCATTAAGCCTTTTTGGAATGCTAGCACAGAGCTGAGATTTCCATGTTCTCTTCACAAATCAAAGTGTGAAAAGACTTTGTGTCTCCGGGGATTTCCCTTTACACTTAGCTTGGTCTGTACTAAAGGACAAGCCTTTACTAGACGTACTGCTGTACTTTGTCCCAACCAGCAGCTCTGACTTCTCACAAGGAAGCCTAGCATTCCCGTCTTCCTTGTGGAGCAAATAAAGCTCATTTTTGAGATGCCTCAGGGAGCTGTTATAGCTCTGCCCCATTTCCACTAGCTCCTGGAGGTCCAGTATTGGCACTGGAACAGGTTGCCCAGGGAGGTTGTGGCTGCCCCATCCCTGGAGGTGTTCACGGCCAGGCTGGATGGGGCTTTGAGCAGCCTGGTCTAGTGAGAGGTGTCCCTGCCCATGGCAGGGGGGTTGGAACTAGATGATCTTAGAGGTCCATTCCAACCCAAACCATTCTGTGATTCTAAGATCTGTGACCAAACTCTGTTTTCTTGATTACAAGAATGTTTTGATCCATTTTTAGAGTCACAGGCTCTGCAAAGGTCAGTAAAGGCTATTCTGTTGTGCTTGCTTGTGAGTGTGTCGACATCTAACCTGGCTTAGCTCTGCAGATGCAAGAAGGAGGAACAGGGTGAAGTTGGGAGGGAATCTCTAGTAAAAGCATCTCCATCTAATGGCTTGTGCACTAGCAGAAAAACACCCTCTTTTTGAAAGGCATAATAACTGCAGAAGCCCAGACATCATACCTGCAAATACAAGATCTTCTCCTGTGTCATCCTTTGACACACACGTTCCCTCTTGACTTCTTCAGCCATAAAAGCCCAGCACCTACTCACGGCAGCACATGCATTGAGTGATTTTTGATCCAAAAACCCTGCGGAGTTAAAAGGGCAGAATGACCAACCCCTGTCCACGTTAGACCCCATCCATGACCCTTAGGGGAAACCACCCTTGGAAAATCAGAGCAGCTTTACCCAGGATGTACATGGACAGTTGAAGTGGCAGGCAGCGAATGAAGTCCTTGGATGGGCTGACATTAGAGGATGACCGGAGAGATGCAGGAACCACGGCGTCATCTTGATGGGCTGAGGACATCATAGGCAAGTTGTCCTCTGCATCAGGACCCTCCTGGATGAGGCACTCGGTGTTTTGGGGCCAGAAGTGCATTGCTGGTGGCTGACTGCCTAGAAGAAAGAAGAATTGACAGTCTTGTGAGTGCTTGATCTTTGGTGGCTATTAATGGTATTAATGGTTAGTAATGGGCCTGCAAGAGTTGGTTGGAAAAGTCAGGAGATCCAATGGGCCACAGGAGACCATGCGTGAGCCTGATGGGGATGCAGTGTGACAGTCTTCCCTTTACAAACACAAGATACTTTACCTCTTCCACCTCTGTCTACAGCAATCACCAGCATGGGAGGGTGTCTGCTCCAGCCTCCAAGGGGGAATATCAAAACAACCTCATGCCAAGGACACAGCACTTCTTTCCCGAAAAGAGTGGAAAACCTTCTCTTCCTTTAGCCATTAGGTTTTCTTCAGTAAAAATTTGACTTGGGTTTATGACATTGCAGGAGGAAAAAACGGGGGACAGATTTCTCTGTTGTCCCCAAGATAACAGAAGGGTAAACGCAGCTAATGCCCTTCTCACATCAGGAGGTTTTGCAGATGAAGACGTCCGAGCATCTTTGACAAACTGCAACACTCCCATAGTTAAGTTGGTCCTTCCTTCCAGGTGCAATAGCAGCCACAGTGCTACCTTTTGAAATTCAAGTTGTGCTGGTGGAAGCCCTTAAACCTGACAGAAGATCTCAGTCCATGCCGTGAGCAACAAGGGAGACGCTCTCTTTGGTCTACTCTTTAAGAGCGCGCTGGCAGTACCTCGGCAAACTGGGGGAGTGACTCAGAGCAAAGACAAGCATCTGTTGAATGGCATCACCTCCTCTTGCACGGCACTTCCCAACTAATTACTGCCATGGTGTTTTGTTTTGGTTTTTTTTCCCCTCCAAAGTGACCCAGAACAGAGTTGTTCCTAAGCAGCGCCCATTGTCAATATTCTGGTATGAAACACCATAGATTTTTCCCAGTATTAAACACTCAGGCAGTGGTATCCATCTTACCAAGCCGGCCAGTTCTCACAGATGAGGATTTACTTTTGAGGGCTGCAGAAGAAGTGCTGGCAGACCATAGTGGAAATCGAACGTGGGCACTGGGCTGAGGACAGCTGTCTTCCTTGGAGCTGCTTTGGGATTCAGCCGGCGATCCATCCATCATCTTCCTCTGGAAGAATTCAGCAAAGAGTCAAACCTTACAATCCCAGTAGGCTTCCTAGAGCTGAATTAGGGGATTGCAGAAGTTAGAATAGTATGGCCTCAAGTTGCACCTGGGGAGGTTTAGATTCATTATTAGGAAAAGCTTCTTGACCATAAGGGTTATCAACCATTGGAACAGGCTGCCCAGGGAAGTGGTTGAGTCACCACCCCTGGAAGTATTTAAAAGATGTGGCACTTAGGGACGTGGTTTAGTGGTGGACCTGGCAGTGCTAAATTAACGGTTGGACCTGATGATCTTAAAGGCCTTTTCCAACCTAAACAATTCTATGATTCTATTAAGTATCTAATAAGTAAGTTGTACTGTATTATTTAATCTAGCTATGCAGAATTGATCCCTTCAGCGTGTTCTTTAGCATGGTTTTCATTACTTAAAACATTCAGTTCACAACCTGAGATGTGTTACTCAGAAGAATTCAGGAGGATGTTTGGGTTTTGGTTTGTGTTTTTTTTTTTTTTTTTTTTTTTTTTTCTCCATTGCGCTGCTGTCAACAATACTTCATTATAGGCTATATTTATCACCCCTTTAATGATGCCTTCATTTGCAGCATTTGCAGGGTTACTTGCACACATACAGCTGGCTCCGAGGCAGAGCCGGCCCTGGGAGGCTGATACTGGGTCAGGATAAAGCTGCCAGGTCTGAGCCCCATCTGGCCCTGTTCTGCTGCCAGGAACACCCCCTTCCCTCTGTGACCTGTGCCCCCGGCTTTGCCCACTCATTTCCTGAAGCTGAAGGGATCAGAGACCTAAATGATAACCAGATTTGCAGTATTAACCAGAAGCTTAATAGCACAAGGCAAATCAAGCTGCAATTAATAGTTATGTTGGTTGGGCCCCTTCTGTCAGCACTTACCCTTTGTACTGCCCACACGGGGAATTTTGACAAATGTGATAAAATGCTTGCTAGAGGGGGGGAACAGCCAGAGCAGCAGCATTTGGAGGTGCCAAACTCCTGCAGATGGCAGAAGGGAACGTTACCTCCATCTTAGCACCTCTGCTGGTTTCAGCTGGGAAAGAGTTAGTTTTCTGTTTAGTGATTGCTGTGAAAGGAAGGTGAAGAATACCTATCGGTTTTAGTTGCTGCTAAATGATATTTACACTATTCAAGGACTTTTTTTCAGCTTCCCCTAGAAAAATCGACAGAACAATGGAATGGCCAATGAAGTATTCCATACCATGGATGTCATGCTCAGTGTAGGAATGGGGGTTGGCTGGGAACCCGCAATCACTGCTCCAGACAGTGCCAATTCACTGGGTGATGAGAGTCACCTGTGTCATTATTGTTATTGTTATTTTTCCTTTTCTGTTATTATTTCTGTTAAACTGGATTTATCCCAACCCATGAGGGGTTTTTTCTCCCCTCCCTTTCCCCTCCTTCCCCCCCCCCCCCCTTCCCCCACCCTTCTTGGGAGGAAAAAAGTGGAGGATGAGGGAGCCGCTACATGGTTCTAGTTGCCAACTGGGATTAAACCATGACAGCATCACCCCTGGACCACAGCGCTTGTCCCTCAGGGATGCCCCCCCAGGGGCATCTCCTCCAACTGCAGGCTGGCCCAGAGCATGCCCAGAGAAAGCCGAGAGGCAGATCTTCCCCTCTGGGACAAACAGCTAAGGGTGGCTGCAGCACTCCGTGTTTCCCAGGGGACAGGAGATCTGCTCACACGCAGCTGATAATCCCAGTCCTACCACTCTGCAAAGAGCAGCTCGTTCCCCAGCAAGGAGGAGCGCTGGCACAGGCTGTGTGCTGTTTCTCTCCACCAAAACAGGGCTCAGTAGTTGCTGACCCTGCAGGGAAGGGTCTGCTAAAAGCCACCCACACTGTGAGGCATCATCACAGAATGGTTTGCGTTGGAAGGGACCTTAAAAGATCACCTCGTTCCAACCCCCCTGCCCTGGGCAGGGACACCTCCCACCAGACCAGGCTGCTCCAAGCCCCATCCAACCTGGCCTTGAACACCTCCAGGGACAGGGCAGCCACAGCTTCTCTGGGCAACCTGGGCCAGGGGCTCACCACCCTCACAGTGATAAATTTCTTCCTGAGATCTCATCTAAATCCCTCCTCTTCCAGTTTAAAACCGTTCCCCCTCATCCTATGGCTCCCCTCGTGGATCCAGAGTCCCTCCCCAGCTTTCCTGGAGCCCCTTTAGGGACTGGAAGGGGCTCTAAGGTCTCCCCGGAGCCTTCTCTTCTCCAGGCTGAACCCCCCCAACTCTCTCAGCCGGTCCTCACAGCAGAGGGGCTCCAGCCCTCCCAGCATCTCTGTGGCCTCCTCTGGCCCTGCTCCAACAGGTCCATGTCCTTGTGCTGAGGGCTCCAGAGCTGGACACAGCACTGCAGGTGACATCCTCCCCACCAGCGCACAGAGAGTCGCTTTCAGTTCCCGTTAAGTTCAGCCTTTGCAAGCCTGAGCTGGGAGAAACCAAGAGGAATTTCGCAGCCCGGGGGGACCCGGCACAGCCCCAGCAGGGCGGTATCTGCCTTTGCTCCATCGACAACTTCTAAAAAGCACTAGAGGCAAAACCACCACGGCATCGGCACCCCCAAAATCAAACCCCGCGGGCCCGGCTACCTTCGGGACTAGTTGGTTGGGGGTTTTTTTTGTCCACTTTTCTGCCCGATACGCAGTAAATGACGAATCACCTGAAGCTCTGCGCTGTGTCCCGCTGTCCCCACGCCCGGGCACAGACAGGACCGCTCCTCCCCGCGTCCCACGCCCGGCCGGGGGCGGCGACGGGCCCCGCCGATGCTGCCGGGGACCCCCGGCGGTTCGGTGCCCCCTTACCTGCCCTCGGGGGGCCGGCGGGACTCGTATGTGTCGTCGTCGTCGTCCCCCCCCCAGCCCCCGCCCCCCAACGCCGCCTGTCCCCGCCGCGTCGCGGCTGCTAGGAGACACCCGCTGCCGTAAACCTCCGACCGCCCGGCCGTAGTGCTGCTAATAGCCGCCCCCGCCCCGCGAAGAGCCGCTCAACGGCACCCGGTTTCGGGGTACCAGCAGCAAGGATGGGAGCCCGCAGGCGGGGCGGGGGCACTGCAGGCCCCCCAGAGCACAAATCAGCTGGAAAATAAAGCAAACAGGCGTAAAAAAAAAAAAAAAATCCTCGGGGAAGGAGGAGCACCGTTGGCCTTTGGACGCCACAGCGTATGGTTTTTCAGACATAGAAACCCAGGGGCAATAAGCGTCAGCCAGACAGCACCGATCCAGGGGGATGTTGGAAAGAGGTTGTGCAAAAATGCTTTAAATCATGTCGTTTTGGTCAAACACATGTTTGTTTTGTTTTTTTACTTAATTTCCTGAGTCCCAAGCTTCCCCAGCTTGAAAAAAAGATTTCATTTAGTCATCTAATGAGTCAAAAATGCATGTAGAATAAGAGTACAGGCTGGTTTATCCATCATTTAGGAGAAGATAGGAGGATTAGGTAGGGCATTAAAAAAAAAAAAACAAAAAAAACAAAACACATGACTTTTGATAAGAAGACAGAGCCTTGCAGAGCAGCCCAGGTGGGAAAGCAGCAATAAACTCATACCCCCTCATCCCTTGCAGAGACAGGCACAAACATTAGGAGAGTGGGGCTGCATACCTGTGCACTGGAGTTTCGGGGCTCTCGTGTGCCCACTGGGCTCTTGCTTGTCAGAGGCAGGAATGGAAAAGGGGGCACTGGATGGGAACAGGACACTCTCCATCCTCTGGAGATTCCAGCACCGCTGGTGCCGTGGTTTCAAGTTTGGTGCTTGTAAAACAAACATGCTGCACAAAGCTGGCAGCACGATGGGCTTGGGCACCCAAGTCACCATCCCACACACATCCCCATGCAGGATTTTAAGGTAACTCCTAATCAGAGAAGAGCAGAGCTCCGGCCTCAGCCATTCTTCTCCAGTGCAGGGTTGTTTTCCTGCCACTAAGAGCTAAGTTACAGCAAATCCACTCCTTTTCACCAGCTCCAAACCTGGCTACAGGCTGCCTCAAATTAATCCATTAATCAAAGCTTGGAACTCCCCCCGAAGAGATCACAAGCCCTCCCAGAGATGCATTTCACTCCCTATGCACAGAAATGCCCCTCTTGCAGTGCTATCTAGGAAATAATCTTTACTGGCAAAATGGTCCGTTTGGGATGGCAGCACCCACCTTTGAGGAACCACTGTCCCAGGGTGAGAGAAGTCCCCAACACCCCTGGTCTCACCTACCTCCAGGAGGGCACAGGCACCTCTCCCCAGGGCATGGTCCCTGCTCTCCGCACTTGCAGGGAGGTGCAAGGCAACACCCACCAAAACCAGCCTGGAGACACCCACAAAACCCCAGCTGCCCCCCTGCCCTCCAGTCCCAGGCTTCACAGAGACCCCCAGCCCCACTGCAACAAGCCTAAGCCCCTGGGCAGGGCAAAGATGAGGGCTGGGAACACATCCCACACTGCCAGCTCCTCTCAAACAAGCACCGGCGTGACTTCCCCAGCTGCACAGGAGCGCACAGAGCAGAACCAGCACCCAAGAGTATTTGCTAGAGGTAAATATTGTTAAGAAGGACCTCAGAGAAGCACAGCCCCACAGCTGAGACAGCAAGCTGAATATTGCTTTTATCTCTTCTACTCTCCCACAGCATCCTAGAATCATAGAATGTGTTGGGCTGGAAGGGACCTCTAAAGGCCATCTAGTCCAACCCCCTGCATGCAGCAGGGACATCTTCAACTAGATCAGGTTGCTCAGAGCCTCATCAAGCCTGGCCTTGAATGTCTCCAGGGATGGGGCCTCCACCACCTCTCCGGGCAACCTGGGCCAGGGTGTCACCACCCTCAGTGTAAAGAACTTCTTCCTGATGTCTAATCTAAACCTGCCCTGCTCTAGTTTAAAACCATTGCCCCTCATCCTATCGCTACATGCCCTTGCAAACAGCCCCTCTCCATCCTTCCTGTAGGCCCCCTTCAGGGACTGGAAGGGGCTCTAAGGTCTCCCCAGAGCCTTCTCTTCTCCACGCTGAACCCCCCCAACTCTCTCAGCCTGTCCTCACAGCAGAGGGGCTCCAGCCCTCGGATCATCTCCATGGCCTCCTCTGGCCCGGCTCCAACAGGTCCATGTCCTTCTTGTGCTGAGGGCTCCAGAACTGGACACAGCGCTCCAGGTGGTGGGGGGGGTCTCACCAGAGCAGAATAGAGGGGGAAGAATCACCTCTCTGGATCTGCTGGCCACGCTTCTTTTGATGCGGCCCAGGATGCAGTTGGCTCTCTGGGCTGCCAGCACGCATTGCCTGCTCATGTTGAGCTTCTCATCCACCAGCATCCCTAAGTCCTTTTCCACAGCTCCTCCTGAGCTACAGCTCTTCTATGCTGCAGCTCAGCCCTTTTATTGGAAACCTTCTCCAGCTGAAAGCATTTTGCTGCTGGAAGAGCTCAGGTGGCTCTGCCTGTCCTGGGGAGCCCTCCCTGCCTCAGAGCTGCGGGGACTAGCGATACATTCCTGAGATGTGTAAGATTCATTTGAAGATTAAAAGCCGCGGAAGCAAATCAGCTAAAACAAACCAAATGTTTTCCTGGCTCAGTCTGTCCTGGGACACACAAAAACCTGGGAAAGATGAAGACACCCTAGGAACAGACATGGAGCTGAAGTCCTGTATCTGGGAGAACTGGAAGCAATGGCAAACGTACTGGTTTTCTAAGGCCTGAAGACACATTCAGCTGCCCACTGGTGGAAGGAGGAGCCCAGGCCATCGCTGAGGCTGGGCAGAGTGTGTCTGGGTTATTTTGCCCTTGCGCAAGTACTTAAAGAAGAAAACCCTTTTCTTTAAAGTCCCAATGTTTTGGAATAAAGGCTGGAGCATGCCTGGGGGCTGGCAAGTACATCCCTCTTCCTGCAGGGGTGGTTCAGGCAGCGCGAGCACCCTGAGAAGGGTGACTTTGATGGCAAAATCCGTCTTGCTTGCCAAGCAGGGCACTGCTATCCTACAGCACATTTCCCCCTGTGCATCGTTTTTTAACATTTCAATGGCCTAAAAGTTGTTCACAAGAGATGCAGGGATAGAAATGATCGTGATTTGCAGTGTCACAGACTCTGTGTAATGCACAGAGAGAGGGAACAAAGCCGGGAAGAAGAAGCATTAGGTGCTTGTCACCTTGGTTTGTCCTGGCTGACACACCGCCTGCGGAGGGCGGGGGAGCCTGAGCATCACTGCCCTTATGTCAAGAGGCACCTCAAGCATTCTTATAAACACCGGCATCCAGTTGTGACGGTTATTTTTATTGCAGAAACACCAAAATGAGGGAGAGCCCAGCTGAGCTGGGGAACCACAGGCAGCCCTGCCCCCAAGGAGCAAGAGGTTCAACCAGAGCCAATAGATATGGGGGGAGGAAAACCAGTGCTGTCTTCCTCATGTTACTGCGATGTGGAGGGAAAGGGCTGGGAGCCAGGATGCCCACGGAGCCGGTGGCAGAGATGCCTGGCAGAACTCCGAGGAGAAGCTCAAAGCCACCCTCCTTGGTGGCTGCTGCTGTAGCATTCATGGTGGCACGGCTTGCTCTGATTACAGAAGAAGCGAAGGCACCTGGAAGACATCTTCTTCCTCCATGCTCCTCTCTGCTTAAGAGGACACCGGGCGCCGAATAGCAAAGAACATGGCCGGTATCGCCCTCCTCTCTATCTCAAGCCATAGGGAGAATAAATCGGTCTCCTCATACTCGATGGCGAGCTGGAAGGTGAAGTTCTGCAGCAGGGTGGTGAGGAAAAGGAAGAGCTCGATGCGGGCCAGCGCCTCTCCTGGGCACATCCTCTTCCCTGGGGACATGGAAAGTGGAGGGTGAACGCCGGGCTGAAGGCTTCACCCAGCACTTGGGGAAAAAAGGGCATAAAAGGATAGCAAGAAAGTTCATATCATGTGTGTAACTTTGGTGCCAACCGATATTCACGCTGGCAGTGCCGGGAGCCGATGCAAGCAGGGTGCCAGCGAAGGTGGCTGTGTGGGGGGTAAGCACTGACCTGCTGAGAAAGCCATGAAGGCTTCACGCTTCCTGAACTCGCCCTTCTGATCCAAGAAGTGCCCTGGGTCGACTTCCTTGGGGTTCTCCCACTGGTTTGGATCCGTATGCACGGAAGAAAATACCGGAATCACAACTGTGCCCTGTGGGAGAGGGACAGGGCAAGGAGGAACATCAGTACCACAACACAGGGCTCTGCTGAGATGGATTATTAGCACGTGAGGAGCATCTGGGGGGCATGGGGAGAGGCTGGGTGCGCACCCCGATGCCCACTAAGATGCCCGTGGGGATGCAGCCCGGAGCCATGGCTCTGTGCCAGGCAGGGACAATTGTTGTGGGGCTCCGCCATCCCCAAGGTCCTGCCGGTCTATGTGCAGCTCATGAGACAGAAATTATTGAGTTATTCCCATTGTTTTATACTAAAAACCCTCTCGCTGCACAAGGTCCAAAGGAGGGAGGTGTTCCTTCAAGGTGGGTGCTGTACAAAACGCTTGCAGTCAAACCTGGGCCAGTGGCCATCTCCCTGCTGGAAAGAAGTGTTTTACAGGACAGGCAAGGGACACGGGTGCGCCAGCAATGTGCTCTTGTGGCCAAGAAGGCCAATGGTGTCCTGGGGTGTGTTAAAAAGAGCATGGCCAGCAGGTGGAGGGAGGTCATCCTCCACCTCTGCTCGGCCCTGGGGAGGCCGCATCTGGAGTGCTGTGTCCAGTGCTGGGGTCCCCGGTTCAAGAAGGACAGGAAACTACTGGAGAAAGCCCATCGGAGGCTACGATGATGCTGAGGGGCTGGAGCATCTCTCTGATGAGGAAAGGCTGAGAGCCCTGGGGCTGTTCAGCCTGGAGAAGAGCAGATTGAGAGGGGATCTCATCAGTGCTCATCAATATCTAAAGGGTGGGTGTCAGGAGGATGGCGTCAGACTCTTCAGTGGTGCCCGGCGACAGGACAAGGGGCAACGGGCACAAACTTGACCATAGGAAGTTCCATCTCAACATGAGGAGGAACTTCTTTCCTGTGAGGGTGGCAGAGCCCTGGCACAGGCTGCCCAGAGAGGTGGTGGAGTCTCCGTCTCTGGAGACATTCCAAACCCGCCTGGACGCGTTCCTGTGCCACCTGCTCTGGGTGACCCTGCTCTGGCAGGGGATTGGACAGGATGATCTGCAGAGGTCCCTTCCAACCCCTGCCATTCTGTGATTCTGTGTGTGGGCAGAACTGGCAGCAGCATCCAGTTCCCTCTCTTCCTCCACTAAAAGGTTATCACTGTCTCCCCCCACCGAGGATTGGGAAAGACCCAGGACCTTCAGAAGGGAGCAAACAGGCCAGGGGCAAAGGCGAATCTCATTCAAGCCCCCCTGCCACCCCGCCCCTCAGGGACACAGAGACTCTGGGGCCACGATGTCTACCTTGGGGATGGTGTGGCCCCTGAACACAACATCCTGCGTCGTCATCCGCGGGAAGTTCTCGATGCGGGTCTTGTGGAAGCGCTGCAGCTCGTGGATCACTGCATTGGTGTACGGCATCCTCAGCTTGTCCTCTGTGCTGGGAGTACAGCCGGCACCCACCACTGCGTCGATCTCCTCCTGGACCTTGGCTGGGGAAAAGGCAGATGTGGAGCTGCAGTGCTTGCTGTGCAAAACCCCCCGTAAATTCTTACTGTCCTCCCTGGGCGCCTATCCTAGAGCCAAAGGATGATCTAGCAGAGAGGGAGCAACTGGCATAAACCCTCATAGAAACCAGGGATAGGGTCTCTGACCATGTACCTCCCCGGATCAGGAGGGTTCAAGGCATCTCTCATAGGCCAGTCTGGGGCCATCTGCACAAGCAGGGATGGAAAAAAGGGATCAGGTACCCGGATCCCCTGTCCTGTCTGTGGCTGTGGTGGCTGTCACCCTTGGGTGACCCACGCAGGGTGATTTTAGTCTCCCCCCAGATAGGACCCACCAGGGCTGGGACTCTCTGTCTGTGCCTTTGCTGCACTGTGACCTCCTCAGGCACAGGGAACAGACACATTTTGCTGCCCTTACCTTGAATATGGGGGTATTTTGCCAGTATTAAGAGGCAGAAGAGCAGGGAGTTGCCAGTTGTCACTGTCCCGGCACCAAAGAGGTTGAATACTGACATGACCAAGTCTTCGTTGCTGTACATCTTCTCTGGGCTGCTCTTCTCCTGCAAGGACACAGTAGGGAGGGGATTCAGTATCATCTGGGTGATTTTCCAGGCTGCAGCCAGATCTGGAGGGCAGCCCTCACCCCGCTTTGCACCACCTCTACCTTCTCCGCTTTCATAAGGAAACAGTCGATGTAGTCCCGGGGGGAGCTGGGGTCCAGCGTCAGCTTGTGAAGCTCGACTCTTTCTCGGATGTAGTCCTTCAGCTTCTCACACTCAGCCAGGACTTTCCTGTGTGGCCCCGGGAGGTGGTGCATGATGTTGGGGAAGGTGTTGTAGACCTGCAGATGGAGGAGGAACAGGAGGGCTCAGGTGTCTGGATGGAGCCTCCCGTACCTTCCCTCAAAGCCATGCTGTCCCATCAAAGGCAAGGAGTGACCCAAAGCCAAGGAACATCCCTGACCAGCCGAGAACACTGGGCATGAGGGTGGATGCCTACCACGGCGATGGGGGAGAGGAAGAAGCTGATGTAATTCCCGATCACGTTCAGTAGCTCCAGAAAGGCCGTGTCACTGTAGTTGTAACGGCTCCCAAAGACAACGGAGCAGATCACGTTGGCGGCTGCGTGTCTGAACATCATCATCGGCTCAAAGGCATTTCCTGCAGCCACAGAAGAGGCAAGAAAAGCATCGGAAAGTCAACAGATATTTGCTTCAACACAGAAAACACCCATCCTCACCCTTCGAGCCCCTGTCCTTTGAACTCTGAGCCCTCGTTGAATCTGCCGGGTCTAACAGCCAAAGCAAAGGGCCCTCCTGCGCTGTGGGCTCCTACATCAACCTCCCTGCTCCTAAACCCCTCCCCAGTGGTTGGGATTGGGGAAAGCAGAGGCATCTCCAGGTGCTTTGGGCTCCTGCTGATGTGCCGTGGGGACCTGGGGGGCTGTAGAACATCTCCCTGCCATGAGTGGTCCCTGGCCAGCACTGCACATCGGGGCAGAGGAGCCAGCATACAACTGAGCCTCCATCTCCTCTTATATTCAGGAAGCCCCAGAAGAGGTGGCAGCACTGAGCAGTTCAGTTTTGTCAGAGAGGAGGACGTCGCCCTGATAACCCCTGTGTTGCTGGAGCAGTATGTTTTTCTTGCGTTCTCGATGCCATGCACTTTAGTTTCCTATTTCTGTTCTTTGGGCATGAAATATTCCTCGATGGTCCCCCACCACGTGCACCCAGTTCTGGAGCAGGATCTCCCACCCCAGCCCTTAAGCCATGACTGTATCACAGCCCTGCAGCTCTCTCTGGGTGGGATGCAGTCTAACCCCTCTCCCTCCAAGGATTATCCACACCAGCCATTGCAAACAGCTCTGGGAACACACATGTCCCGTGAGGCTGTTGTATGTCCTCCACCTGCCACAGGAGCCAGGACGGATGGGACTCACGTCACCTTTGAGTTCTGCCAGCAGCTCCACCAGGTGATGGGCCTCCTGCTGCACCCGCTGCGACATGGAGCTCTTCCCCATCCCAAAGTCCCGCAGGGTGCTGAGTGTGAACCTCCGCAGCTCCCGCCACTTCTTCTCGTTGTTGGAGATAAAACCTGGAGGGAGGCAGTGGAGACCACTCACCTGCCCGCCCCGCCGCTCCTCCCCAGGAACGGGAGACCCTGCTCTGAGCCCAGCTGTGGAGCAATAGGAGTAAGCCAAGGAAAGACCCTGCTGCGTGCACAGCATCCCTGAAAGGCTGAGGATCTCTACAGAAACTCAGAACAAAGCTGGAACTGGTTACCTGGAATTAATACTGTACTTGGACAAGAGGCTTAATAGTTGGAGGGATTGACAGAGTGGGAAATGGGTGTTTGAGGTGTTGGGTGTTGAGTCCCTCACTAGACATGCACATGGTCAGCTGCAGTCAGGGACTTTCTGCTCACCCAGACAGCAATCGTGTCTAGAAGAAATGCAGGCGCCTACCATAGTCTTTCGATAGCTGCACCAGAAGGGGTATTTCAGGTCTCCCTCCAAACTCCTCGGAGTGGCCCAGAAGAGCATCCTTCACTGCCTCGTACCCACAGAGCACCACCACCGGCTTCAGCCCCAGCCAGACGGTGAAGATGGGACCGTACGTGCTGCTGAGCTGGGGGAGGATGGGAAAGCTGTGGTGAGTGAGGGTCCTGAACCCCAGCCATTCATTTAATTTTAAATGAAGTCTCATGGCCACAACACCAGCAAATGCATGGGCAGGGAGGGGAAACACCTCCCTCGAAGCTGGCGTCCTCAACCCATTCCCACCCAGCCCTGGCCCAGGGCGGGGGGGTTCTGATCCCGCTGCTACTTTGGGATTTCAAAGCATCATCTCTGGGAAGCAGGTCTGGCTGGCAGCGGTGCCGCAGCACCACCTTACAGGAGGAGAAAGACTTCGATAACAGCATTGATTATGCTCCCAGTAGCAGGGATTTAGGCAACTCTGGCAGAGCAAGACAAGAGGGAGGGAAAAAGAGAAAAGAAAGGTGGGAAAAGAGTCACCTGCACAATTCCCATTTTATTTTGACACAGGACATTCCCATTCCCTCCTGCTGCCCTGCCGGGGCTGGGAGTGAGTCCAGCACCACCAGCTCCTCTCTTACCTTCTCGTAGGTCTTGTAGAGGGGCAGGACATCCTTTTGCCATAGATTGCCCAGAATGGGCCACGGGGCCGGTCCCGGAGGCAGCTGACTTCTCTTCCTGCTGGTTTTCCAGTCCAGGAACCACAGGATGGAGAGGAGGAGAATAATGAGCACCACGGCCGGTCCAGCATCCATCCTTGCCCCGTGCTGCCGAGCAGTGAAAAAATCAAGAAATTCCCCCTCCAGGGAAAAAATCACAACCGAGCACCGAGGAGAGAGGAGCTGAAACCTGCTGCCTCTGCCCTTCCTCGCGCTCTATATAGGCACAGTCCTTCCCACATCCCCGGGGTGGTCTCCAGCGTGTCCCCCTGCCACTCCCCGGGCGGTCAGTGACACGGAAATGCCGGTTTCTCCCGGTCAAGCACATACCTGGCCCCACCGTGTTGTAACACCGATCTCAAAGAGCTGACACAGGGCAAGGGAAGCATTGCAAAACTCCGCGGGCACTTCGCCGCTCCCCCCTTCCCCGCGCCGCTGACTCTTTTTTTTTTGCTCAGATCTCCCTTTTGGTGGCATGCGATGGAAGAAGATGTCACCGTCCTGGAAAAACCTTGCATATTACTGCCAGGTCATTGCTCGTTTTGTCACTGCCTCGCATACCAGTGCAGTGACCCAGGAGGGGACGTTCTTGTAGACATAAACCGGGGGAACCCAGGAGCAGGGCACACGTGCTGATCAGGTACTTGTTGGGTTTAGGGTAGGTCACAATGTCCCACCAAACTCCTTTCTGATGGAAAATGGGTCAGTCCCTGGAAAAACTAAAATTTTTTTTCTGAAATATTTTGGGGTTCCACTTGGGTTTTGGAGGAATGTCAACCCAAGGCTGTTGCGGTTGTTGCGGGCGTGGGGTTAGCTCTTCCTCCGGCCTCCTCAGGGCTCCTTCAGTGCTTTTGAGCATCTTGTTCTGAACACCAGCACATCTGGCTGCACGTGAGCACATCTGCCACCGGCCGAGCTGCCACACCTCTGGTCGAGAGCACTCGCAGCCCTTGACAGAGAGAGCTGGGCATGAGCCAGTTCCCAGCAAAGGATGCGAGGAAAAGAGGGATGAGGTTTGATTTCATGCAAGCCTCTGCAGTGGAAAGAGGAGGCCCTCGGCAGAGGGCATTGAGTGGTATTTCTTGAGGGGAGCCTGGATTATAACCCTCACCCAGAGCAGAGCAAGGCAGCATCCCCTGGTGTCCAGCTGCAGGGCGAACGGCAGAGCCAGGACTGTGGTTGGGCAGGCCTGATGGAAACAGAAAGGATCTCTGCACTTGTAGCCTTTTTTGGCCACGTAGCAGGGCGATGCGCAGGTGTCGGGCCAGGGGTGCTCAGTGTCGCCAGCCGGGCTTATCCCAGACAGGCTCCAGGGGGATGCTCTCCATGGCCACAGTGCATCAAATCACCAAAAAGCAACCAGGAATGACCATTCCACAGCCCTGGGACTGCTCTGTTTCAATATTTCAATTCCCCTCCCCCGCTCCATGCTGCCAGAGCTCGTTCTGGGTGTCATCTCAAAGCATGGGAGGAAAAGAAAACTATCAGAAGTACTCAACACGGATTCACCAAGGGGAAATCATGTCTGACTAATCTGATAGCCTTCTACGATGGCATGACTGGGTGGATAGATGAGGGGAGGGCAGTAGATGTGGTCTATCTTGACTTAAGCAAGGCGTTTGACACGGTCTCCCACAGCATCCTCATAGGGAAGCTTAGGAAGAGTGGGCTAGATGAAAGGACAGTAAGGTGGATAGAAAACTGGTTGAAAGATAGAGCTCAGAGGGTCGTGATTAGGGGCACGGAGTCTAGTTGGAGGTTAGTGAGGAGTGGTGTTCCCCAGGGGTCAGTACTGGGTCCAGTCCTCTTCAATATATTCATCAGTGACCTGGATGAAGGGACACAGTGCACCCTCGGCGACTTTGCTGATGACGCAAACTGGGAGGGGTGGCTGGCACAGCAGAAGGCTGTGCCGCCATCCAGAGAGACCTGGACAGGCTGGAGATTTGGGCAGAGAGGAACGTTATGAAATTCAAAAAGGGCAAGCGTAGGGTGCTGCACCTGGGGAGGAATAACCCCCTGCCCCAGTACAAGTTGGGGGTGGCCTGCTGGAGAGCAGCTCTGTGGAAAGAGTCCTGGTGGACAACGGGATGACCATGAGCTGGCAATGTGCCCTTGTGGCCAAGAAGGCCAGTGGCATCCTGGGGGGCATCAAGAACAGTGTGGCCAGCAGGTGGAGGGAGGTCATCCTCCCCCTCTACTCTGCCCTGGGGAGGCCGCATCTGGAGTACTGTGTCCAGTTCTGGGCTCCCAGGTTCAGGAGGGACAGGGAACTGCTGGAGAGGGGACAGCAAAGGGCTACCAAGATGATGAGAGGACTGGAATACCTCTCTTATGAAGAAAGGCTGAGGGATTTGGGTCTCTTCAGTCTGGAAAAAAGACGACTGAGGGGGGACCTTATCAGCGTTTCTAAATACTGAAAGGGTGGGTGTCAGGAGGATGGGGCCAGGCTCTTTTCAGTGGTGCCCAGGGACAGGACAAGGGGTAACGGGCACAAACTTGACGATAGGAAGTTCCATCTCAACATGAGGAGGAACTTCTTTCCTGTGAGGGTGGCAGAGCCCTGGCACAGGCTGCCCAGAGAGGTGGTGGAGTCTCCGTCTCTGGAGACATTCCAAACCTGCCTGGATGCGTTCCTGTGCCGCCTGCTCTGGGTGACCCTGCTCTGGCAGGGGGTTGGACTGGGTGATCTCCAGAGGTCCCTTCCAACCCCTACCAGTCTGTGGTTCTGTGAGGGGGCTCCACCAGCACCCCAAACCTTTGGGGGCAGAGGGCCATGGCAGCTGGAGGGACAGCCCCACAGTGATGCCAGGAGCCCCATAGCTGAGTCGCACTGGGACTGAGGCCAGGAGGTTACTGTGACTCACTTGTTTACCCCGTCCCACCCTGTACCAGCTCTTCCCTGGGGATTGCTCTAAATTCTTGGCTTGGGTGTCTGCAAGCAGGGAACTTTGCTCTGGGAGGTGATGTAGTGACTGGGAATTTTGGCAGGGGGGTGAACAGCCTCTTGGTGACTGACACTGTTTATTCCACAGCAGCCAAACAATACAAAGGAGTCACCTGAACAACAGGAAAGAAACAGCCATGGGGATTAATTTGAGCTGCAAAGTGTAAATCCAATGGAAAATTCCCTCTTCTGCGGGCAAGCCTGTGGCCGCCTGCCTGGACGCTGATTTGAGTGAGACACTTCCTCATTGCTACAGCAGGTCTTTCAAAAGTTGAGTGTCTCTAATGCAACAAAAAAATCCATTATTATATCACATTTTATTAATGAAATAGAGAACTCAAACAAATCACCCCAGGCATGAGGAGTGTGTGAGTCCAGGTAACCAGACAAGCAGTTTTATAAGAAATGACTCACAGGGGTGATGAAACTTCTTATTCGTCTTCTTGAACTGCTTGATGAAACTTGGTTTTAAATTTCTCTTCATAATCCGTAGAATAATTTAAATCAAGAGACATGAAATTTACTGTCCCTGTGGTATCTCTTGTCAAGTGTGCAGAAAAAAAGGGAAAGGTAGAATTTGTTGACTCAACTTGTAGCAGCTGAACACCATTTTACCTGAAGGACGTTCAGGAGGGAAGAGCCCAGATGGGCTTTGGCGCAGCCACTTCAGCGCTTTGTGGGGCTGGGACCTACAGTGAGCCCAAACCGCTTCATATGGACCCAAAGCCATTAGTACTTTGTCCGTCTTTCTACTGATTTTCTTATAAGGGCTCTTGGAGAACAGGGGGCTGTAGAGAAGCAGGCTGCTGCAGGGCTTTGGAATCCTTTTAGGATCAGTCAGTGAGACCTTTGTGCCCCAAAACTTCAAATAGTAGGGATGGTCTAGAAAAAAACCCACAGGAATGGAGCCATGTGACATGATCAAAAAAAAAAAAAGGAGAGATTTTGTCTTCTAAAAAAAATAAATAACCCATTTAGAGATTGCCAGGGCCTTTGGATTTTAATTCAAAGTCATGTTTTGGGTCAAAACTCACGCAGAAATAACATGTAAAAGCAATCGAGGAGCAGAGCAGCCCACGCTGGCCTCACATGGGCTGGATGCTCCCGGAGCACAGGGGGACGTCTGGTCCCAGCTGTGCCTGGTCCCAGAGCCAGGACAGAGCCCGGCTCCTGCCTGCCACGCTGCAGCTTCGCAAGGGGATGGGGGAAAGCATCACTCAATTAAATTGTCATGTGGCTGGGTCAGACCCAGAATGTATCTGAAGGATAGATTCAAGGAATTAGAAGAAATTATGTTCATGGGGTATTTTTCAGTGTAGACGTGTATTTGGAAAAGCTGCGAGGCAAACACAGCAGCGCGGAAGAGAGAGAAGATGACTCCAGTTAAATAAAGAAGTCAATAAACCGTCTGGGTTATTAGAGATAGGAAGATGTGCTGGAGGCAATCGTAATGGTTGTTCCTGTCTCTCAGCTAGTGTTTCTCTGCAGTCGGTGTCAAAACACCATGGGAAGGAGTGGGACACGTCCCATATCCCGGGGAGGAGGATGGGGAGCAGAGCCATGGGACAACTGGGAGTAGGGTCTGGCTGGGGCTCACAGCCACAGAAACACCAAGTCCCCAAGGCTGGAGGCACCTCTGGAGCTCATCTGCTCCAACGCCCTGCTCCAGCGGGAGGAGGCTGCTCCAGGCCAGGTCTAGTCAAGCTTTGAATATCTCCAAGGATGGAGACTCCACAACACCTCTGAGCAACCTCTTCCCGTGTCTGACCACCCTTGCAAGAAAATAGTATTTTCTTACGTTTAAGGAGAACTTCCTATATTCCAATTTATGCCCATTGCCTCTGGTCACTTGGCATCTCAGAGAAGAGTCTGGCCCTGTGTCCTTTACCTCTCTCCATCAAGCATTTGTCCACATGGATAAGATCTCCTTGAGCCACCTCCTCTCAAGGTTGAACCATCCCAGCTCTGTCAGCCTCTCCTCATCACAGAGATGCTCCAGGCCCTTAGTCTTTTCTGAACTCGGTCCAGCATGTCCACACCTGTCTTCTACTGGCGAGACCAATGTGGGACACAACACGCAGATGTGTCTCACCAGTGCTGAGCAGAGGCGTGGGATCTGCCCTCTGGACGTGCTGACAATGCTCTGCCCAATGTGGCTGAGGAGGCTGGTCCCCACCTTTGCGGGGAGAGTGCACTGCTGGCCCATGGTCAGCTTGGTGTCCACCAGACCGCCAGGCGCGGTGCATGGAGCAGGTGGGTTTGAGGCTGATGTGGCTAGGAAAGCCCGGCACCCCGAGGCTCATGGGGTGATGGAAGCAGTTCCCAGAGACCGTGAGAACAAGTCACGGTTTTCCCTCCTGGCACCTTGGCCGTGCGAACCATGCCCGGATGTTTGGGATTTTTGGCGCCCAGCGCCGTAGCCAGGAAAGGGGGTGGATTTGATGCTGCGGTCACCAGGAAAGCCCAGCACCCCGAGGCTTGTGGAGCGATGGAAGCAGTTCCCAGAGAGCATTAAGAGCAAGCCAGGGTTTTCCATCCTTGCACCTTCACTCTGGGAGCAATCCCCGGACATTTGGGATTTTTGCTCCCAGCGCCGTGGCCATCTCTGCCAAGCTGCTTTCCAGCTGGGTGGCCCCAGCATGTCCTTGGGCTGCTCCTCCCCTGTGGCAGCACTTGGCACTTCCCCTCACTGAACTTCAGGAGGTCTCTCAGCTGAACTTCAGGAGGTCCCTCAGCCCATTTCTCCAGCCTGCCCAGGTCCCTCTGGATGGCAGCACCACCCTCTGCTGCATCAGCCACCTCCTCCTGCTGTGGCATCATCTGCCACCTTGCTGAGGGTGTGACCTGCTCCATCACCCGCGTCATTATCGGAGGTGTCAAACAACATTTCTGGAGGCTTCTGGTCCACAGACTTTCAAACACAGCCTTCGTGGCAGCACTGTTGCGTAGCTGTTACACCATGCGTGGTTTCAGCCTGGGCTTTAGAATCATAGAATGGTTTGGGTTGGAAGGGACCTTAAAGATCATCTAGTTCCAAGCCCCCTGCCATGGGCAGGGACACCTCCCACTAGATCATGTTGCTTAGAGCCCCATCCAGCCTGACCTTAAAAACTTCCAGGGATGGGGCTTCCACCACCTCTCTGGGAAACCTGTTCCAGTGTCTCACCACCCTCATGGTGAAGAACTTCTTCCTAACATCCAGTCTGAATCGTCCCATCTCTAGTTTTAATCCATTCCCTCTAGTCCTACCATTACCCAACATTCTAAAAAGTCCCTCCCCAGCTTTCTTGTAGGCCCCCTGAAGATATTGGTAGACCACTATAAGGTCTCCTCAGAGCCTTCTTTTCTCCAGACTGAACAACCCCACCTCTCTCAGTCTGTCCTCAAAGGAGAGGTGCTCCAGCCCTCTGATCATCCTCATGGCCCTTCTCTGGACATGTTCCAGCACTTCCATATCTCTCTTGTAGTAGAGGCTCCAGAATTGGGCGCAGTACTCCAGGTTGGGTCTCACGAGAGTGGAGTAGAGGGGGGAATCACCTCCCTCGACCTGCTGGAGCCCACCCTACCTCCATAACCTCCTTCTCACACCCTTCACATTGAAGCCAATTTTCAAGGCTGATGATGCCCAGATCCCACCTTGGACACAAAGGAAATCTACACCCATGGGTTCCCCTGACCTCATACGTTTCTTCAGCTCTGCTGGCTTAGACTAAGCTGTTACACTACACTAAGGCAATTAATATTATCCTAATGCAGTTTTCCCCAGAGCCGGGGCATTCTGGAGATGCTCCACTCACCCCAGGGCCTCAACCACGCAAAATGAAGGATGATGCGTAAAAATAGCTGCAAACCATTTTAATCTCTCCCCCCTTTCAACTCTGCAAGCGCAGGGGTGAGACAGCCCCGGGGGCCACTTGCTGCGTAACCCGGGCTGGCTAATGACTAATCTGGGGGTATTTTTGGTTGCTCTTAATAATGCAGCAGTACTCGCTGCATTGGAGTCTGGCCGTAATTATAGGGCGAGTGTCGTTTGTCATCACCATCGTCTCCTCTTGCCGGGGTGTAGCTCCATGGCAGCGTGATGCTGGAGCCCCTTTCACACTCCTGGGGGGTTGTTTCTGGGGTTTGCTGTGGGATCCCTCAAGAAAATCCACTTTTACACCACTGACCAACCCAGACCCGCTCTGGTGTGTAGGAGAGGCATGGTTTGATTTGTCTCAGTGATAAAAATGTGGTTTGTTTGGTGTGGAATTTGGATAATGAAGTGAAGTATCTATGCTCAAAGAGCAATTAAGACTGGCTTTTCTCTCTCTTATGCAACCCAGGGGGGTGACGGCTTGTCTGGCTATCGCAGGTAACGGGGGAGTCTTGGGGAGCCAGGACAGCCCTGCTTTTCGTCAGCAGAGACAGTAAAATCAAGATAACAGAGACTTTGTGTAGCTCTTTGTTTCCTTGAGAGGCTGCCATGCCCGGTAATCGACCTTTGCCTCGTTACCTGCAAAATGCATATTAAAGTTGACACCCCTGTGTACGCTAATGAAGATTTTAGGGATAATGCTAAACAGATATGACTATAGTACTCGTCTCTCCACCCAAATCGTACTACACGTCACCTAGGGGAGGGAAACCTCGTCATTTTGTGGATAAAAGGATGGAGAAAATGACTGTTAAATTGGGAGAGAAGAAACTCGATACCTGACAGAGCCGCGTTCTCTTCCCCCGCCCCAGGCAGGGATGCCGTGCTGGGTAAGCGCTGCACCTTCACTCTCTGGGGAATGTTACCCCGGCTTGTTGTACTATCGTTATTTTTGCTAGCAATATTAACCTTAAGTAATTAGTGCTATTGTAGTTAGTGAATTTATCAACGGCAATCTCGAATCTGTGACTGTCGCTCTCAATAAAATAAGTAATTTCGATTATTTGTGAATCTGATTCAGTGAAAGTCCTTTGCTGGGACTCTGATAGTAAATCAGTGAAACTCCTGGGACTCTGACAGACAAATATCAAAACTACAGTCCTTTTAATGTGACATTTGGTCCCAGCGTGAGGCAGGCAAAGCCACGGGGCAGTCCCCTTTGTCCGCTCGCCATCCTCGTGCTGTTGGTCCTCGCTTACATGTCTCAGCTGAGGTCCTGGTGGCTGCTCGTTGGAGACAGATGGCAGCAGCACATTGTGGTCTTAGCTCCTGATGATAGCCCTGGCAGTGTGGGCACTGAGCAGGGCTTTGGGCTTTAAAAGACCTACGGGCCAAACCCTGCGCCCTTTGAGGGTTCGTCACTGGAGGACCACCAGGCTCTTCCTTCATCCATCTACACATCGCAGTTAAATCAAGCAGATGGCTTGGTCTGCTTTCCTCCCATGAGGAAGACAAGGATTTTTCCAGTGCCAGCACGTTTCTCCTGGTGCTAAAGTCCGTGAAACCTCTCCAAGGTCTCTGGGAGCCCCGTGGGACACTGGGGACAAGTGAGCATGGCGGGCAGGGTCTCCTGTGTCCCATCTTGCCAAGTAGTAAGACATAATTCAAGCAGAAAGATGAAGCAATTCCCATTTTCATTCAATAAATACCATCGCCTTGCTTCTAGTCTACCACGACTTTAATTTTAATAGAGTGGGTGATATGTACAGCGGTGGCAAAGGAGAGCAGAGCACGGTGACAGCATTTGGAACAGCCGTGGAAAGGGCGATGGTTAATCAGGGAATGCCAGCCTTCGTTTGGATTCCTTCAGTGGTCAGAGAAAAAAGAGAGACAGGCGTTTTGCCCGTTAATCAGAGTTTGCACAGAAGGCAAGCGAAGGCAGTTTGTGTTTGAAGTGCCTGCAGGATCAATACCGCTCCAAAGCGATGCACATCAAAGGCAAGCTTGCCCTGAAGGTCACTCGGCCCGGGAGAGCCGGGCGTGAAGACAGCCCAAATATCTATTAATATTTGGCCGGAGACACGCACTGGTAGAGCGTGATCCTGGTCTGTGGGTGCACGTACCCCCCTGCCTGTAAATCAAATTAACTGGGTGAATCACCAACGGGAGGGATTCATCGCCACCGCGGGAAACGATCTCAAGCGCCGCATTTGGGGTTGAACCGAAAAACGCGATTAAACTTTCCTGTAATGTTTGAATTTTTAATCTTGACGCTTCCCCGTGCCACCTGTGCGATGCGTGCCGGCCGCAGCTGGGCGCGAGGAGTGAGGGGCGGCTGGGGGGTATTCACAGCCGCACCAGGCACTTCCCGCAGGCCTCCGCTTGCTTAATTACACAGCGTTAATCTCTCCCTGCAGTTCCCTGGAGAGCAAGGCAGACTGTGACGGGGAGGATCAGTTTGTGCTGCTGGTAGTGGGTCTGGATTGTGGACACAAGGTGCAATGCTGTACTCCGAATCACTCCAGAAAAGCATCCCCCTGCTCTCCCTGCAGCCTTGCTCCTAATGGGACCGGTTGCACTGGTCCCTCTCCCAGTTCTCGGCTCTGTTTTTAAACAAGATGATGCAGTTTTCCATGGGGAATTGCCTTGTGGGTTGCCAATGGGAACGTGCCAGGAGCCCAAGCACTATCCAGAAACGTCTGGAGAGAGCAAATCTTGCGTCGTACGTGTGGAAAATGAGCTGAGCCTTGCCATGCTCCCATTTTCCCAGTTAGGGAGACGGGCATGCCAGTGGGGACGTGAGCGAGCTGTTCTGAGAGTCATTTAAAGGCTGTAAAATACATGGGATTTCTTAGAACAGCTGTGGAGGTGCAGACTATGCTGCCCTGAAACCTTGCCGTCCTGCTGTTCACCGTTCTCGTAGTAATTATGGAGAGGAGAAAAAAATCTGCTCCCCCCCTTCTCTCCTGCCACCTTGCAAACGCGCCACGTCCTTATTCAGGGCACGCCGTTCCTTCACTCCGCGCGCCTGTGTATTTACCACACCTATGAACCTCATTAAAATATGGTAATGCCAAGAAAGGGGAAAAAATAGCACTTGCGCTGGAGGTGGCTGAGCGGGATGCTTGCACACTCCCCAGCAAGACCTGGAGAGAGCCGGGCTGGTGACCTGGCGCTGGCATCGCGTCCCTGCAGATGGGATGGCATGCTCCCTGGGGACAGGGAGCACCTCCGCCGGGAGCTTTCTGCCTGGAAAAACCCTTCCCTTGCATTTCTGTAATAGGTAACAGCTCCTGGGATTTGGACTAAGGGTTCCCCGCCCCGTCCTTCTGGCCGGGGAAGGCAGAGTGGGGCTCGGAGTGCCCTGCGCACCCCTTACCTTGGGGCTTTGGCTTGGGGACAAGGGGCTGTGTGTCGGCCAGGTCCCCTCTCCCAAGGGATTTAACCCCCAGCACGTGTGTCCCCGCAGGTAAGGTGGGGGGGGATCCCTGAAGAGCGGGAGCTGGAGGGAGCCGGCAGCCGGACCCTCTGTGGGAGCCCCCGGCACGGTGCCCGCCAGCGCGTCACTCGTCACCCGTCCGAAAAGGGGCAGCTCCGGTGCCATACGGGACGCGGCGGGAGAGGGGCGGCAGAGCCAGGCGAGCAGATGGCAGGTGGAGCATGGCTACCCTTCCCCGGGCCCTGGCTCGGAGGGCACGGCGGTGTGCCAGGCGGCGGTCTGCCAGGCAGCGGCGTGCCAGGCGTGCCAGCCCAGACCCGGCGGGCACGGGGAGGAGAGGGCTGCAGCACCGTCGGCAATGCAGCAGAGCTCGGCTGCTTGGGAATTCGCTCCTTTGTTGCTTCTTAGTGCCCAGACAGTTATTTACGCTTGCACAGGAATAAAACAGAGAGTCTGGTGGCTCCTGGTTTTTGGGGAACGGTGTCCCATGGAGGATGAAGGCTTGGACACAGGGATTTGGTGGCATTTGTGGGATGGTGGGTGCCAGCCAGCCTGGGGTCGCCCATGGCAGGGGGCTGCCCCCTCACCAAATGACAAGGATGGGACCTTACTGCGAGCTCTCCGGCCGCTTACCCCGCTCCCTGCCTCCCTTTCCTCCTGTTTTCCTGCTGCAGGGATTGCACAGGCACCGCTTCCATCACGCCCTTCGTTATCTCTGCCTCCTGGAACAGAAAAACAGGGAAATATGATTACAGGCCTTTCGCTGGGGAACTTATCAGCCTGCGGAAAGGACGTGAGCTTCATCGCTTTCGGGGGAGAGCATCCTTGGTGCTTGCAGGGCTGTCGTCAACACAGTAGGGGTTGTTGCTCTTCCTACGTTCACACCATGGAGCCCACCAGGGCCCGAGAAGAGTCACAGTGAGATGTGGCGTTTGCTTGTGCTGTGTTTTGAGAGCAGGTCAGGTGACGGAGGGACGGATGTGGGTCAGGAGGAGCCTGCGCTGCACCTGTGGGTAGGGGCAACTGGGCCAGCGCCCAGCTCACCTCAGGGCTCTTCACTATCATATGGTTTTCCACCAAAATGGGTTGCTTTGACGCTAATTTGCTTTGACCCATCTGGGCCGACGCTCTCTGGTTTTGGAGGTTCAACAGCACCGAGAGGACGGGGGGTGGATGGGAGGGACAGCTTGGTCACCACGTGTACAAGGCAAGAGGGTTAAAGCCGGAAGCAAGCTGGGGTGGTCAGATTGACCATATTGGCACCACTGCATTGGTGAAGAGAAGAATCCACCCTGACACAGTGTTTTGAAGCTGCCTTTGGGCCAGGAGAAGGTGGACACCATTACTGTGTCCTACAAGTGTTTTCCCAGGGTTGTGTCCATGAGTTTCACCCTCCCTGCTCCAGTGAAAGGCTGTAAACCATCTCTCCAGCAATGTCTCAAAACATCACATGGTGGGAACCACAGCTCCGAATCATGCAGCTCTCTGTACCTCTTCAAAGGAGCCAAGATTTCCTGTATCCACCCCTAAACATGCCATAAATTGTCCCTTTTTGCCATTCCGTGGTCACAGCGCAATTAAGGGTGGAAGAATAGAGAGACGAAGCACTGAGCCTGCACCAGCTGATGCCAGGGGAGATGCCAGGAGCACCCTGGCTACAAAACATTCCTGGATCTGAAGGCAGGTTGTGCCCTGTGATGCACCGAAAGGAGGAAAGGCACCCCTGGGTGCAGCCCCCCCTGCCCCGACCCAGGAGGGGGTCCCCACGTTGGGGCACCATTAGAGGCGTTGGGTGGCTGCAGCGGGAGCCCCGGTCCCTCACCCCTATCCCGCAGGATGGAGATGCTCCAGAGCGGCCGAGCGGAGCTGGAGATGCTGCTGGGATTGTTCCTGGTGCGTCCCAGCCCGGCTGGGGAGCTCGGCCACCTTCTCCCCCATCGCAGCGAGCCCACGGTACCCGATCTCAGCCCTCACGTGACGACGGTTAAATGAAGCAGCAGATCCCTCGCCAGCAGCCCACGAGCCCCAAAATGGGGATGTCCCCACCTCGGTCCGTGCCCTGCTGCCCAGGCACAGGGGTTGACAGACCCAAACCTCATTCCTGAGGTGCTGCCAGCTCCCCTGGACTGGGAGACACTGGGCTGGGGCTTCACCTCCTGAGGGCAGCCCAGGCAGCCCTCCAGGGATGCAATGCAGGGCAGGGAGTTGTGTTATGGGACCAGGGAAAGCATCGGCACAGCGTCAGGCTGGATTTGAGCTCAATCCTGGGGCTACTGTGAGCACTGCTGTTCCCACCCATGTCACTCCTGCTTTGTCATCTCCCAGCAGTCTCAGGGTGGGGTTGGGGGGGGGATTCAGTCACTTAAGATGCCCATCATTGCTCCTCGGGGCTTAATATTAAGTGAGAGCATCCTCAGGGAGGCGCGGTGTGGAGCTGCCTGCCAGCGCGGGGAGCAGGCATGGGTTTTGCAAGAAAATGGTCACAGGGAGGAAGGACCATTATTTTACAAACAATGGCAAACCCCCAAAATCTTGGGAATGTCCTCAGATGGCACTGGGCAGAGGGGGAGGAGAGGGGCTGCTGCACGGCCCCCAGCACAGCACAACCTGGGGAGCAAACAAGCGCTACCCCAGCACCATCCACCCAGGGCAGCTTTTATTCTCCATTAATGCAAAATTTCTTGGCTTTTTCCATTAGATGAGCACTGATTTATTTTTTTCCCTGGGTTTTCAGAAGGCTGGAAGGAGCACGGCTGAGGCTTGTTCTTTTTTTTTTAAGGAATCGTGCTCCCGACACCCCTCAGCACGCCCTGCCTGCACTGTGCATCGTCCCGCAGCCGGCAGGGAAAACGCTATTTTGGGGCGTTGTTTGGACTGACCGAAATAGCAGCTGCAGCATCCCATCATCTTATTTTGGGGGATGATCGACAGTACACCTAGAAGCTGATAGGAGCTGCTGACTACCAAAAAATCCCATCAATCCTAAAAGAGGCTGTAAAAATCCTGGGAGCACCTTTCTAGACCCATTTTGCAGATGGGAAGACTGAGGCTGAGTTCTGCTGGGCTGTGATAGAGCAGATGCTTTGCAGGGCCCAAGAGCGAGTGTGGGTTTCCTGACACCGGTTTTCCGTTTTAGCAGAGTGAGCCATGGACATATGGAAAAGGTCTGGGGATAACAGGGTTTCAAACCGGAGCTCGCAGCCCGGTGCAGGGGCTGCCCAAGCCTGGCTGCTGCCGTGGCAGAGGGCGGCCGCTGGCACAGCCCTGCCGGTGTGGGGACGTGTCTGCGGGCAGCTCTACCCTCCCAGCACATCTCCAAGGGTCGGATCCAGACACAGGACAGGGAGACTGGGATGAGGAGGATGCGGATGCCTTCAGAGAGCGTCACTGGGGCTTTTCCCAAGCAGGTTTCACGTCGTCACAGGGATCAGGGCATTAGAGGTTTTGTATTCCACGCGAAGAAGCTACAGAGCAGTTAAATCAATCAAGTGTCCTTCAAACCAGGAGTGTGGGCAGAGCAGCCCTGTCGGGGCTCAGTGCCGTGCAGGGCCTTGGCAGGCAGCCAGGGTGGTGGTATGGGGGGAACATCACCCCACCTTCTCCCCAGGGGCTGCAGAGCAGCCAGGCAGCGAAGTCCCACAGCCGGTACTGGCTCCTGCCGCCCTGCCCCGAGGCTGCACGCAGGATCCTGCTCCGGCTTCTCCGGCGCTGCCCAGGGATGCTGTTTAAACGTGATGCAGCCCCCAGCACCCCAAATCCCTGGGGCCCTGGAGAGCAGAGGTGGGGGATGCTGGGGAGAGGATGCCGGGGGGATCCTGGGGGAATATCAGGGGGATGCTGGGGGATGGCAAGGAATGCCAGGGGGTGCCAGAGGGATGCTGAGGCCATGTCATGGGATGCTGGGGTGACGTTGGGGGGATGCTGGGGCCATGCCAAGGGATGCTGGGGGGATGCTGGGGCCATGCCAAGGGATGCTGAAATGATGTCAGGGGGATGCCAAGGGATGCTGGAGGGGTGCTGAGGCCATGTCAAGGGGTGCTGAGGCCATGTCAAGGGATGCTGAGGGATGCCAGGTGATGCTGGGCCATGCCAAGGGATGCTGGGGGGATGTTGGAGGGATGTTGGGGGGATGTGGGGAGATGCTGGGGCATGCTGCGGCCATGACAAAGGATGCTGAAATGATGTCAGGGGGATGCCAAGGGACGCCAGGGGATGCTGGAGGGATGTTGAGGCCATGTCAAAGGATGCTGAGGGATGCTGAGGCCATGTCAAGGGATGCTGAGGGATGCTAAAGGATGCCAGGTGATGCTGGGCCATGCCAAGGGATGGCAGGGGGGATGCCAGGAGGATGCCGGGGGGGATGCTGAAGGATGCCAGATGATGCCGGCACATGCCAGGGGGATGCCGGAATGATGCCGGGGGACGCCGGGGCCATGCCAAAGGATGCCGGGGGGATGCTTGCTGGGGGCCAGGCCCGCTCCAAGGCCCCCGGACTACATTTCCCATCGCCGCCGCGGCCGGGGGCGGTGCGGGGCGGCGCGGGCGCGGAGCGGGGGGCGCGGAGCGGCGGCGGAGGCGCGGAACCGCGCAGGGGCGGCGGGCCCGCTCGGCCCGGCTCGGCCCGGCTCGGCTCGGCCCGGCTCGGCTGCGTGCCGGGCGAGGATGCGGGAGGGGCGGCCGCCGGCCCCCCGCCGCCCCCCGCCGCCCGCCTGAGGGGCGGCCGCCCCGGCGCCACCATGAAGAAGCAATTCAACCGCATGCGCCAGCTCGCCAACCAGACCGTGGGCAGGTAGGGAGCGATGGGCACGGGCCCTGCCTGCGCGCTGCCTACGCCCTGCCTGCCCCACTGCCCCCATCCCGCACCCTGCCTGCTCCCTGCCTGCCCCACTGCCCCCATCCCGCACCCTGCCTGCTCCCTGCCTGCCCCACTGCCCCCATCCCGCACCCTGCCTGCTCCCTGCCTGCCCCACTGCCCCCATCCCGCACCCTGCCTGCTCCCTGCCTGCCCCACTGCCCCCATCCCGCACCCTGCCTGCTCCCTGCCTGCCCCACTGCCTCCATCCCGCACCCATCCCACACCTTGCCTGCTCCCTGCCTGCCCCACTGCCTCCATCCCACACCCTGCCTGCTCCCTGCCTGCCCCACTGCCCCCATCCCGCACCCTGCCTGCTCCCTGCCCACCCCACTGCCTCCATCCCGCACCCATCCCGCACCCTGCCTGCTCCCGGCCCGCCCCACTGCCCCCATCCCTCACCCTGCCTGCTCCCTGCCTGCCCCACTACCTCCATTCTGCACCCATCCCACACCTTGCCTGCTCCCTGCCCGCCCCACTGCCCCCATCCCGCACCCTGCCTGCTCCCTGCCTGCCCCACTGCCCCCATCCCGCACCCTGCCTGCCCCACTGCCCCCATCCCGCACCCTGCCTGCTCCCTGCCCGCCTCACTGCCCCCCATCCCACACCCTGCCTGCTCCCTGCCCACCCCACTGCCCCTGCTCCCTAACTGCCCCACAGCCCTGATCCTGCACCCTCCTAGGGTCCTGCCTGCCCTGCTGCTCCTGCTTGTTCTCTGCCTGCCCCACTGCCCCTGCATCCTGCCCCCTCCCTGCCTGCCCTGCTGCCCCTGCTCCCTGCCTGCTCTCTGCCTGCCCCACTGCCCCGATCCTGCACCCCACCTGCATCTTGTCTTCCCCACTGCCACTCCACAATGCCCACCCCCCCTACCCCACAACCCCTGCTCCCTGCCAGTTCCCTTGCCTAAGCCCTTCCTGCCCCACTGCCCCTAATCCCACACCTTGCCTGTTCCGCTGCCTGCTCCCTGCCTGTGCCCCTGCCTGCCAGCTCCCTGCCTGCCCCACTGCCCCCATCCCACACTCTGCCTGCATCCTGCCCACCCCACAGCCCCCATCCCGCATGCTGCCTGTGTTCTGCCTGCTCCCTGCCTGCCCCACAGCCCCTATCCCACACTCCACCTGCTCCCTGCCTGTCCCCTGCCCGCCCCACAGCCCCCATCCCACACCTTGCCTGCTCCCCTGCCTGCTCCCTGCCCGTGCCCTGCCACCCCACAGCCCCTGCCTCCTGCCTGCTGCCTGCTCCCCTGCCTGCTCCACTGCCCCTGCCCGTCCCCTGCCTGCTTCCTTCGTTGCTTCCTGCCAGCCCCACTGCTCCTGCTCCCTTCCTGCTCCCTGCCCTCTTCCTGCCCACACTCTGCCCGCCCCACTGCCCCTGCCCCCAGCCTCCAGCCTGCCTGCCCCACTGCCTGTGCTCCCAGCCCTCCACCTCCCTGTCTGCCCCTTCCCTTGCTGCCTGCCCCTCTGCCTGCACCCTGCCTGCCCCTCTGCCTGCACCCTGCCCCTCTGCCTGCACCCTGCCTGCCCCACTGCCCCAGTGCCCACACTCGCCTCCTCCCCGCCCATTCCCTGCCTCCTCCCCTGCCTGCAGCCGCTGCCTGCACCCTGCCTGCCTGTTAACCCCTGCTTGTCCCCCGCACCCACCCTGCCCTGCTGCCCCCCTTCCCCCTGCCCCACACCTGCCCCCTTTACCCACTGCTTCCCTGCCAGCCCCTGCCCTCACCCTGTCTGCCCCATGGCCCCTGCCCATCCCCTCTGTCCCCAGGCTGGGCCACAGGGACACACTGCCACGGGGTGCCCCGCTGGCTGCTCCCCCCAGCACCCATGGGTGTCCCCGGCTGGCTGTGGGGCAGGCAGGGTGCAGGGGGGCACATCGGGGTGCGGGTGGCCCTCGGGGGTGTCCGTGTTGCGATGCACGGCCGGGCCTGGATCTGGGTGCTGGGTGTTGTGTAATTCCTGTGTAATTCCTGGAGATTTTGCAGCTGGGGCGGGGGGGGGGTGTAGCAGGGGCGGATTTATTTATTTTTCCCAGCGTAGTGGTGGTGTCGGGCTCAGCATCCCCTCCCGGAGCCGGGGGCTGGGACCGTCACCTGCTCCCCCGTGTCCCCCCAGCGATGGGGGACACCCCGCCGGCTCTGAGTCCCCGGCTGGGATGGAGGGGGTCGGTGATGGCGGCTCCTGCCTCTGCCGCGGTGCTGCCACACGGCCCCGGCACACGGGCACGGGGCTGGGGCAGCCGCAGGGCACCCTCCCAGGGCTGCGACGGCACCGCGGGAACGCGGTGTGGGAACACGGTGCGGGAACGCGGTGTGGGATCATGGTGCGGGAACACGGTGCGGGAGCGCGGTGTGGGATCATGATGCGGGAGCACGGTGCAGGAACGCAGTATAGGGACATGAGTAGGGAGCGTTCTGCAGGAATCCGGTGCGGGAGCACGGTGCAGGAAAATGGTGTGGGACATGGTTTGGGAGCACGGTGCAGGAATCCAGTGCAGGAGCTTGGTGCGTGAACGTGATTTCGGGAGCATGGTGCAGGAAAATGGTGTGGGATGGTAGTTTCGGAGCGTGCTGCAGGAATCCCGTGCAGCAACATGGTGCACGAATGTGGTTTCAGGAGCACGGTGCAGGAACGTGGTGTGGGACGGTGGTTTGGGAGCGTGCTGCAGGAATCCCGTGCAGGAACACGGTGCGTGAATGTGGTTTCAGGAGCACGGTGCAGGAAAAATGGTGTGGGACCATGGTTAGGGAGCGTGCTGCAGGAATCCCGTGCAGGAACACGGTGCGTGAATGTGGTTTCAGGAGCACGGTGCAGGAAAAATGGTGTGGGACCATGGTTAGGGAGCGTGCTGCAGGAATCCCGTGCAGGAACACGGTGCGTGAATGTGGTTTCAGGAGCATGGTGCAGGAAAAGTGGTGTGGGACCATGGTTAGGGAGCGTGCTGCAGGAATCCCGTGAAGGAACATGGTGTACGAACGTGATTTCAGGAGCACGGTGCGGGAACATGGTGTGAGACCGCGGTTTGGGAGCACGGTGCAGGAACGTGGTGCAAGGATGCGATGTGGGAACGCAGTTCAGGAGCGTGCTGCAGGAATCCGGTCCAGGAGCTCAGTGCGCGAATGTGGTTTCAGGAGCACGGTGCAGGAACGTGGTGTGGGACCATGGTTTGGGATCACAGTGCAAGAACGTGGTAGCAGGAACATGGTGCAAAGATGCAATGTGGGAACGCAGTTCAGGAGTGTGCTGCAGGAATCCGGTGCGCAAACGTGATTTCGGGAGCATGGTGCAGGAATGTGGTGTGGGACCATGGTTTGGGAATGCGGTGCAGGAACATGGTGCAGGACCATGGTTTGGGAGCGCGGTGCAGGAACATGGTGCAGGACCATGGTTTGGGAGCGCGGTGCAGGAACTCAGTAGCAGGAACATGGTGCAAGGATGCGATGTGGGAACACAGTTTTGGAGCGTGCTGCAGGAATCCAGTGCAGGACCTCAGTGCATGAATGTGGTTTCGGGAGCACGGTGCAGGAACATGGTGTGGGACCATGGTTTGGGAGCGCAGTGCAGGAACTCAGTAGCAGGAACGTGGTGCAAGGATGCAATGTGGGAATGCAGTTTGGGAGCATGCTGAAGGAATCCGGTGCAGGAGCATGGTGCGGGAGCGAGCATCGTGTGGGAACACAGTGCAGGAAGAGTGTGAAGCAGCACGGTGCGGGAGCACGGTGGCAGGAACGCAGGCGCAGGAACGCGGTGCAAAGATGTGATGTGGGAACGCAGTTTGGGATCATGCAGCAGGAATCTGGTGCGGGAGCACAGTGCAGGAATGTGGTTTGGAAGGACGATGCAGGAACATGGTGTGGGAGCACGGTGCAGGGATGCAGTAGCAGGAACATGGTGCAAGAATGCGATGTGGGAATGTGGTTTGGGAGTGTGCTGCAGGAATCTAGTGCAGGGGCACAGTGTGGGACTGTGGTTTGGGAGCACAGTGCAGGAATGCAGTGCAAGGATGTGATGTGGGAACGCAGTTTGGGATCATGCTGCAGGATTCTGGTGTGGGAGCATGGTGTGGGACCATGGTTTGGGAGCACGGTGCAGGAACGCGGTAGCAGGAATGCAGTGCAAGAATGTGATGTGGGAACGTGGTTTGGGAACATGCTGCAGGAATCTGGGGCAGGAGCACAGTGCGGGAGTGAGCATCATGTGGGAACACAGTGCAGGAAGAGTGTGGAGCAGCACGGTGCGGGAGCACGGTGGCAGGAACGCGGTGCAAGAATGCGGTGTGGGAACGCGTTTTGGGAGCATGCTGCTGGAACACGGTAAGGGAATCCGGTACAGGGGTATGGTGTGGGAATGTGGTGTGGGAATGCGGTGTGGGAGCACGCTGCCAGAACGTAGTGCAGGAGCAGGGTGCAGAAACATGGTGCGGGAACGTGGTGCAGGAGCACAGTGTGGGAATGTGGTGCAGGAGCACGGTGCAAGAGCGCGGCACAGGAATATGGTACAGGAGTGTGGTGTGGGAACACGGTGCGGAGTGTGGTGTGGGAGTGTGGTACAGGAATGTGGTGCAAGGACATGGCGTGGGAGTGCGGTGTGGGAATGTGGTACAGGAGCATGGTGCGGGAACACGGTGCCGGAGTGCGGTGTGGGAATGTGGTACAGGAGCATGGTGCAGGAACGCGGTGTGGGAGCACTGGGAGATCGGCACTTGCCTCCCTTGGGGGACCGTCAGGAGGATGTTTTGAGGATGGGGCATGTGATTTTCTGCTTGTGTCTGTGCCGGCCGGCTTTGCTCTCTGGATGCGCTGGGCAGGTTTGACACATCTCCCACCCTGGGGAGCTGCAGGGGAGGGATGTCCCCAGGTCCTGCCACCGAGACGCGAGCCAGGCACGGCGCACGCACACGCCCAGCTTCAAAATGGTGCCGCTGACAGGGCGAGCATCCTCCTTCCCGCATCCCCTGGGAGCACGGGGCCATGGTGGGCTCCCTGCGGACGGCAGCCACAGGGCTCGGAGCTGCTAAACCCCTAATCCTCTTAGGGGCTCGCTGCCACGCCGGCCCGCGACGGGGCCCCGGCACGTCTGCTGCCTGTGCTGCCAGGCTCTGGGTTTAATGGCGGGGGGCAGGTCCTGGGCCCCCCTCTGCTCAGCACCGGGATGGGGCGGCTGTAGCCTCGGTGGGAGCTTGGGGACCATCTTCTTCCTCGGCTCCGTTGGTTCCTGTCTGAGGCGCGAGCTGATGTTTTGTCCCTCTTCCCCACTGCAGAGCCCTGGGCAGCCCTCTCCGGCTGGCTGGAAATAGGGGATAATGGATGGAAATAGGGGATAATGGATGGAAATAGGGGATAATAAAAGCAAGTAGAGAAAAAGAAATGGAAATAAGGAATAATAAATGGAAATGAGAAATAATAAATGGAAATGAGGAATAATAAATGGAAGTGAGGAATAATGAGTGGAAATAAGGAATAATAATAGGAACCTGGTGTTTTGTTTCCCCCGGGAGAGGCTCACCAGGGTACGTGCACCGTAACCCTCCAGGGTCAGCATCAGGGTTAGGGTTAAGGTAATGTCAAGGTCAGGCTCAGGATTAGGGTTAAGGTCAAGGTTAGGGTCAGGATCGGGGTTAGGGTCAGGATCAGCATTAGGGTTAGAGTTAGGGTTAAGGTTAGTGTCACGGTCAGGATAAGGGTCAGGGTCAAGGTTAAGATCAGGATCAGGGTTAGGGTCAGGATCAGGGTTAGGGTCAGGTCTGTGAGTGTGATGGGGCCACCCGGAGCAGGCCACACTCTGCTGTGCCCTGAACACATCATTTATTTTTATTTATGTATTTTATTTACTTTATTTATTTTATTTAGGTCATTTCAGTAGATACAAAGAACCGGGGATGCTCGTCCCAGCCCAGACCCGTACTTGGTACCCAACCTTCAGGAGAATTACTGTGCCCAGTCTGTAAGGGGCCATAATATTTATCTCCACGGGGTGGAAAAAGGGAAGAGAAATCACTAAGTGGCCGTAAAGCATTTTGAAGAGCTTCTCTGCAAAGCGCTTTCAGTTTTTATTTTTAGTGATTTACCCGTTTCATGGGCGGCTGAGCCAGCGGGAGCTCGCGCCCTCGCCTTGAGGCTGCAGGGCGATGGGCACACGCGTGCCACGGCGCTCCCTCCGGCGGCTCCGACAGCCCCCTGAATTTTCCAGAATTGGCTCAATATGGGGATTTTTTTTTTTTCCATCAGGAATAAAATAGGCGCTTGCAGCCACATGCAGAATGGCAGGGCTGGGTTCCCGAATGGCATGGCAGGCGAGGGGGGGACACCGGGGAGGACGGTGTCAGGTTAGGTTTTTTCTCCTGGTCCTTTCCGAGCATCCCAAGGTGTATCCCCCATCCTGGGGGACAGCGGTGGTATTTTGGGCTGGACATTGCTTTGGTGGCTCTTGGGGCAGGTGCTTTTCCAAGCACCAGGACGTCTGCGGGTAAATATAAAGCCTTTAAACACTGAGGTTTTATTCTCTGAGCAGCAAGAATGTTCTGCAAGAAATAAGGACATTTTATTCTGCGCCTACAAAATAAGGACGGAGGGAATAAAAGCACCGCCTGTGATTTTTCCGATGGGATTTGCAGGGGGTAAAAACATGCTTTAAATAGCTGGGTTCCACATCCACACTTTGGGGTGCCGGTGGCTCACCGTCGGCAGACCCTCCCGGGATTTCGGCTTTTCCAAGTGATGCCGCGCCCCTGGGCTGGTGCCGGCAGCATCCCTGCAGCCCAGGGGATATTTTTATCCTCCTCGCAAGGCGGCAGCGCTGACAAACTGAAATATTCATGGAGCGGGCTGAAGGTTTCGTCCCCACCGCCAGCAGCCTCGGGGCCCTGCACTTGGCGGGGGCTTTGCCGTGATTTCGAAATCAGGACCGAAGTGTGGTCAGGATGCGACCCTGGGGTGGGTTGGCCTCCGCTGGGGATGCGCTGGCAGCGAGGAGCAATGGGCGCCGAGCATCCCGTGCCGAAGGGCTGCCAATGCAGAGAGCTCGCAGTCAGGAAAAGGGTCAGGACGTGAGGAAAAGAGGCTTTTCTGCCCTTAAAACTCCGTCCCCCATTTTGCTTTGCTCCCTTTGGTTTTCCCAGCGGTGGGCAGATGGATGGAGGTACGCTGGACCAGCCTTCCCCGCTCGTTTCATCCTGCTTTTCCAGGTGGAAAAGCTTCCAGGGGCTGAGCCCTGGCACCCCTGGGTGGGCATCGCTGCCCTTAGCCGTGGGTTTGGGACACGGGGACCATCACTCCAGGTCACCCACCGGGGCAGGACGAGCCCGGGATGTGCTGGAGGAGGCGCCAGCAGGGCTATCTCACCGCATCTCGCTGGATGCTGCAGCTCAGAGTCGTCTCCCCGGGGGGATTTGAGCAGCGATTTGAGGATATAAATATTTGATATTTCATTTCTCACCTGCTAAAAAGGCACCGGGAAAAATCCATGGCTCCGTTTGGCCTCGGACGGATCCTGGTTACGAGCTGCCAGGCTGCGTGTCCCCAGGGATGCGGTGGCGAGGAGAGCTCAGACGGCGGCAGAAGCTGGGGGTGGCACGGTCCTTGCCCCAGCATCCAGCCCGGACCGCGATGCCCAATGCTTCCAGGGCTTGCCTGGATGAGACCCAAGGAGCTTTTTCCTCCCTCTGGCACGCGCCATGGATGCTCAGTGCCTTATCCGAGTTGTGTGGTTGAACCTCACCTTGCCAGCCTCACCTCTGGGCTTTGGGGACTCAAGGACCTTGAATTTTCCCACGGGTACCAGCCCCCCTAGGCTGGTGTGGTGGCACCAGAGGGAGATGCAGGCAGGACTGGGATGGAGCCGGGCACCGTCCCTGAGCCCGCGCGGGGGTGGCAGAGCAGACCCATCCGTGGAAGTTAATGCTCCCAGCACGGGATGGCCTTGGACAGGTTCTTGTGCCTCCCTGTGCCTGCGCTCGGCTGCGCAGAGGCTATTTTTAGGCTAGAACAAACAGAAATCACGGGAACCGGCCGGAGTCAGCTATTAAATAGCAATTAAATATTTATGGGTGCACTGTAGCGAGGGGGTGGCCTGGGATGGGGGAGAATGGGGTGTTTGGTGGGCAAGGGTGTCCCTGGAGCATCATGGACACGCTGTCTGTGGAGACGCATCCTTGCTCCTGCCCGTCCCCATGCTGGGTGAAGAGCTCCCCAGCAAGGCAGGTGCGATGGATATTCCCCTTCAGAGAGAATATTGCCACAAAATCCCCATTGTGCTTTGAGTTTTGCTGGCTCGGGGTCAAATCCAAGACCGGGAGCTCCTTGTCTTGGGTGGTTTGAGCATCAGAGGGGGACAATGGTGGGGACACTGCGGGTGCTGGTGATGGATGGTCCAGCCCGATGGAGACGTCTGGCATCGGGAGACACTCCAGGGAAGCGTCGGCTTTGCTGTAGTTTCCTAGGTCAAGACGCTGGCAGCTCATGTAGTGTTTATTTGGAAATCAACTTAATTTGCTTGATTGGTTTTGATTTCTGCTGGCAGCAATTAGTTTTTGCAGAAGCGAACGCCTGACCAAATTGTAGCTGCATCCCCTGCACGTTTGTTTTTAACTCTCCGTATTAATTGTCCCTTTTCTCCCAGGGACATACATGAGTGTCTGGGTGCTGGCTGAGGCAGAGGGTTTCCTGGATTTGTGCTGAGAAAACCAGATCCAGGGTGGAAATCTGGAGGGGAAGGGGAGGGGCGGGCTTTTATTTGCCTGAAGGAAAGATGTTAGGAGGTGCTGAAAGCCAATATTCCTGGCTGCCTCTCCAAGGGATGCTCCCACAGGATGCATGTAACTCATAAGGTGTGGAGTTTTGGGGGATTAGGGACCAGCTGTGGAAATTGGGGGGGCCCCTGCACCCCTCTTTTCAGTGCTGTTGGATGCTGAAGCCACCTCACATCAGCAAAAGCCACTGTCTCTGGTTCCCCGGGGGAGGTCGTGTCCCAGCGCGGGAGCCCTGGCTGCATCCACCTTGCGAGACACGGGGATGGAAATACCCACTGCAAAATAAACAGGTGGAAAGACTTGCCCGAAGCTGATACTGGTTTAAACTGGCGCACGGAGGTGGTGCTTTACTGGTGCCAACAGCTGCCTGCCCTGACGGCTGGGCGGTGGGATACCCCAGCCGATGGATAGCCCCTTCCCAGGGCTCCGCTGCACGTGTCAGACTTTGAGCATTGCTCGTGGGTCCGGGGTTGTGGGGTAAGCACAGACGGGAGCTGAACCCTGCGAGGAAGGGGGTCTGATGTAGCCCCCCAGCTGACCAAGGATGTGGGAGCCTGTGTCCCATCCCCCCCCACCGTGGGGGCTCTGGCACCCCCAGGATTTCCTTCGGGTGCGATAGTGGGAAGGAGATGGGTTTGTGCAGGCAGGAGCTCAGCTGCCTCCCACACGGGCAGGGAGCAGGTCCTGGGGTCCCCTGGGCTCGGGGCAGCTGTCACCGCTCTGGCAGAGCCTGAGGTCAGGGGTCCGGGCGACCCCTTGGGCAGTGGCAGTCCCGCTCGGCTCTGCCTGCTGGTACAGAGCTGGGGCAAGGAGTGGGGCTGGGGGTGGCAGGAGGGACTGAGGGGGCTGGGGTGGACTGGGGAGGAACTGGGGGGTGCTGGGGATGGACTAGGGGGATGCTGGGGATGGACTGGGGTGTATCAGGAGAGGCTGGGGGGTGCCCGAAGGGGCTGGAGAATGGTGCGAATGGACTGGGGGATTGCTGGGGATGGACTGGGGTGTACCAGGAGGGACTGGAGGATGGTAGGGATGGACTTGTGGGGCTGCTGGGGATGGACTGGGGTGTACCAGGAGGGACTGGGGAGGCTGGGATGGACTGGGGCATGCCAGGAAGGTCGGGGCGGGGTGCTGGGGATGGGCTGAGGTGTGTCTGGAGGGGCTGGGGAGACTGGGGTGGGCTGGGGGTGCTGGGGAGGAACTGGGGCTACCAGGAGGGGCTGGGGGGTGCTGGGGATGGCCTGGGGCATGCCAGGAAGGGCTGGGGGATGCCAGAAGGGGCTGGAGGATGATGGGGATGGACTGGGCGGTTGCTGGGGATGGACTGGGGGTGTGCTGGGGATGGACTGGGGTGCACCAGGAGGGATTTGGGGTGCTGGGATGGACTGGGGCATACCAGGAAGGCTGGGGGGGTGCTGGAGAGGAACTGGGGGGATGGGCAGAGGTGTACCTGGAGGGGCTGGGGGATGCCAGGAGGAGCTAGGGGATTTCTTGGATGGCAGCAAGATGCCAGGCTGGAACAGGGAGAGCGTCCGCTGGAGCCAGACACGTTTCCCAGCACTGGTCACATCCAAACTGGTTCCTCTTGATGCTGTTAATGGTTTTCCCTGGGGCTGGGAAGCCAAGGCAAGAGGCTCAGGCAAGACACGGGGACCCACAGCCATCCTCAAGTGGATGCTGTTAGGAGCACGATATGGGGAAGGAGAAGCAAGCACAAAGGTGAAGAGGAGGGACTCAGGGAGATGCTCAGGGCTGACCCCGCTGACAACGCTTTGCCAAAACCCTCAGAAAGATGCTGCCATCCCGCCCCTAGAAAAGGCAGTGGGATAATACTTCTCCATCCCCACTGGAGGCCCCAGGGAAAATCCTGCATACAGGGGAGGTGGCACCAGGGTCTTCTTGAGCATCTCTGAGTGCCAGCCAGAACTCAGCACCCAAAAAACATCCCCCAGGCAGGATGGAGCCCGGGGCACACAGGAGGGTCTCCGTCTCCCCGGCTGCTGCCACCAAGCATCACCTGTTGCAGGTTCTCAGGATGGCTTGTAAAACCATATAAGCTCCTGTAAAACCGTATTAACTTTAGGCTGAGACTTTCAAAACATAACGGATATAATGGGCTTTTTCCCGGTGGCGTTAGCAGCATGGGGCTGTAATGCAATGCCATGTCAGCGGAGTCGGATGATGCTTTTTAGTCTTTACACATAAAATGGCCATGCGGAGCGGCTTGGGCTGGGCCTGCTGTGGGTTTGGAGCCGCCGCTCGGTTCTTGCACTCCTGGATATAATTTAAAGGTTCTGGAATGCTGCCGGTGGGAGCAAGTCCAGAGACAAGGGGAATTATTTGTATTTTTTGGTGCGTTCTGGAAAATTAATAAGCGGCTTTCGGTGGGGTGGCAGGACCTCAGCAGAGCTGCGTTGTCAACAGGACCATGCGTATGTGCAGGAGCAGGATCCGTCCCACTTGCAGCTTTACACCGTCTGCCATGGAGCTGCATCTGGATCGCTGCCCCGGTACATCCGTGGGGCCGGGCTCTTTGTCCCGGCTGCTGGCAGCATCACCCGTAGGGTTCAGGTGCCCCAAGGCAGACTGGTCCCTGGCTTTGGCTTTGCAAAAAAAAACCCGTGGTGGCTTTTGGGGCTGGGTTTTATCCCGTTCTGCACAACAAGGCACAGGAGCAGGGTGATGCCTGGCTCTGGATGCCGGCGCTGGGGGCTGGCAGGACGTAGTACCCGGAGAGTGATGCCGCTCCACCGCAGCCCTGCCCTGTGTCCGTGCCATCACCAGTGGGTGCACCCTGTCCCCAAGGCCACACAGAGACCCCCATCCCCATCGCAAGCCGGAGGGGAGGAGAAAGCATCCCGGCTCCCGGAGATGCCGAAACCAGGCAGGGAAACCCGTGTTCCTGCGGCGTGCCCATCGCTCTGCCACGTCGCCAGGCAGCTGTGTTGAGCGGCTCCAACAACCTCTTTGCATATTCCTACCCATAAAATGGTTCAGCCTTTTTTCCCCCCTGCTTTTTAAAGCCAAATTAATCGCTGGCAGGCTCCCCAACCTGCTTCAGCATCCCGGGATGTGGTAGGGCTGTGGTGGGTGTCTGTGCCGGGGCTGTGGTTGAGGGATGCTCTCCGTGAAAGCCACTGAGGTTTCTCGTGCTGAGGATGTGCTGGAAAGCAGAACAAGGCCAGATTTTTGTTATCCTGTTTGAAATGTTTTCTGCTTCCCCAATGCCCGTCGGAGCGTAGCATGTGTTGGTTTGTGGCTGCTGGGACCATGGGGTGTGCAAAACCAGCTGGAAGAGGGGAAAATGCACTAAAAACATCACTTTTCGGGGACCATTTTCCCAGTGGTGCAGGGACAGGAGGGATTTCTTTCTCTCCTGGCCTTTTATGAAGATTGGAAACGGTTTCTGGGGTGCAGAGAGAGCGGCAGGGATGCGCGCCACCTGCACGTGGGTGCACGATGCTCGCCTGCATCCCTGCCACCTTCTTCTCCTTCGGGATGCTAAATATATCCCGAGGTGGGGCGGGGAAGGGGGGACGGCCATTGTGTCTGTGCCGGTGGAGATTCGCTGCCTTCTTCCCCGTTTGTGCTAATCCTGCGGCGTTGCCAGCCCTGTCCGTAAGCGATAGCGAAGGTGATTTGCAGAAGAGGGGGAGAAGCCGAACAGCCCTTGCTCCCGGGCGGCCAGCGCATCGCTTGCATTTCAGAGAGAAGCTATTATAATGCATTCATTTAAATCCCTTTTTTAAAAATTAAAATAAATAGGGGTGTTTTTTTTTTTTAATTTTTAAACCCACTTAAATCAGACAGTGGGACGACTTTCATAGGTGAGCCAGATTTAACGAAGTCAATTTACACTTTTTAAAAGTCTTTGGATGTGGCGTGTTTGCGGATGAGCCCATGGACCAAGCCCTGCCCTGGCTGACACAGAACCTTGCTCTGCTGGTGCTTATTCCTTATTTCCACTTTTCCAATAATTCCCTCAGTCTCTCAAAGCTGAGAAACCAGCAGAAAGCAACCAGGGCTAGGGCAAGAAAGGTATTTTTTTAAAAAGGATGAGAGCACCGAGCTTTCGTTGTTTGTTAAGAGCCTTTAGGGACTAATTGGCTAAATCACAGCTCTGCCCAAGCACGTCTTGACGGAGGTCATTTTTCAAAGAGAGATGATGCGCTAAAGTTGTAAAAAAAAAAAAAAAAAAAAAAAGAAAAACCCCTAAGAAAATGAATAAATGATCCAGAGTGTGATGGTTTAACTAAGCCCAAGCAGATCTGGGGAGGAGCAGCCATGGGGCCCTGGCGGGCAGGGATGCTGACGGGCCACGGGGGGTCTGCAGCGGGTTTGTGTCTCCTCCTGCATCCCCAGCGCAAAGGGGATGGCAAAGACAGAGGATGACACGAGCTCTGGAGCAGTAAATCCGTCTCTGACGTGCAGTGGGGAGGGTTACGGAGAAGCCCCGGGCGGCAGCTGCCGCCGCAGATTCCATGGGCTGCATCAGACCGAAGAGGCTCAGTCGTGCGAAGGGGTTGTGTCCTTGAAATCCACGGCGCTGAGGGTGCGCCAGGGCCCAGCGCGGCCCGCAGAGCTGCTCTCGTGCATAGATATGTCACCTCCCTCTGCAGCACTGCCCGCATCCTCCTGGGAATTTAGCATCCCTGTTTTGCTGGGGGCAATGGAAAAATAAGGGGGAGATGAGGGCAGGACCCTAAATTGGTGTGGGACGTGGCACGCTCGCAGTGAGCAGTGAAGATGCTCCATCCTTTGCTTATTTAGGAGACGAGGCGATGGCTGGTGGGACCGGAGCACCAGAAATCACCAGCTGCATCCAGATGGAAAAGCACGTTCAGCTGTGCCTGGTACCGCGTGTGCCGGACCCTTCGCCAACGCTTCGTGTTCTTTCTTCTCTTGCAGGGCTGAGAAGACAGAGGTTTTGAGCGAAGATCTCCTGCAGGTGAGGTCCTCTGCAGCTGGTCCAACCTGTGCCCAGGGTGCCCCGGCACCTGCCTGGGGGTGCTGGCTGCAGCCACAGCTCCAGCCGGCTGGTGCCGTGGTGTCCCACAGGGATGAGACAGGCTGGGAGGAGGAGCGGGTTGGGAGCGTGGGAAGCGGCATTGTCTCCCTCCCAGCCCTTTCCCAGCCTGGTTTTCAGGTCAGCTGGAATCAGATCCAGTCTCGCCTCTGCCAGGATGGCAACCTGATACCGGCTGGATTGTGGTCTCCCCTCTCTGGGGACATGTGACAGCAGGGGATGCTCCCCAGGGCTGATGGGTTGGGAGACTTCAGCAAAACAGCCGGAGCCAAAACCCTCCCATGGTGCCTTGGAGAGTGGGCTGCGACGCTGGGGTGACGGTCCCTTGGGGATATCTCGTCTTTGGTGCTTTCTGCTCCAGGAGCGGGGCTTCCTGTGCTCCCCGGGGGAGGGAGGCGGCGGCGGAGATTTGGCTGAGGGATTTGGCTCCCTGGTTCCAGAAGGACAGGGAACTGCTGGAGAGGGGACAGCAAAGGGCTACCAAGATGATGAGGGGACTGGAACACCTCTCTTATGAAGAAAGGCTGAGAGATTTGAGTCTCTTCAGTCTGGAAAAAAGACGACTGAGGGGGGACCTTATCAACCCTTATAAATACTGAAAGTGTGGGTGTCAGGAGGATGGGGCCAGGCTCTTTTCAGTGGTGCCCAGGGACAGGACAAGAGGTAACGGGCACAAACTTGACCATAGGAAGTTCCATCTCAACATGAGGAGGAACTTCTTTCCTGTGAGGGTGGCAGAGCCCTGGCACAGGCTGCCCAGGGAGGTGGTGGAGTCTCCGTCTCTGGAGACATTCCAAACCTGCCTGGACGCGTGCCTGTGCCAGCTGCTCTGGGTGACCCTGCTCTGGCAGGGGGTTGGACCAGATGATCTCCAAAGGTCCCTTCCAACCCTATGATTCTATGATTCTAAGTGCCAGCAAAGCGACGTGAATTCACAAATCCACCACTGGATTCATGAGTTTTCCAACTCCATCCCTGGTAACTCGGGTGCTGGTGGGCAAAGCCCAGCTGTCGGTGACAGGGCTCGGCCCCCCTCCTCCATCATGGTGCAGGCAGCCCCGGAATCAGCCTGGCTGCTGGCAGATCCGCTTTCAAAACCTCTCTTGGGGGTAAACTGTTGTATTTTACACCATCCAGCTTGGGAATTGGGTCTGTGCCGTCGCTGGCGGGTGGCAGGTTCTGCAGAAGCAGCCAGAGAACCGCTGGGCAAGGATGCTGGTGGCGGGAGGCAGCAACCTGTGGGTGACAGGGTGACCTTCAGCTCTTGCAGGCCACCGTGTCCTGCTGATGTGCTGCCTTCACCGGGACCTAACGGTGCTGCTCAGGCTTTAGCAAGAGCCGTGTGTTAGCCAAAAATGTGAGGAGGGTTGGAGGAAGCTGTCGCTAAAGGGGGAAGGTGGAACCGTTTGCAAATGTCCCAGCTGGGCACATCGCTTAATCCCTCCCACAGCCTCTTGCTGCTCTACCGGGGATTTTGCAGCCGTTTCCATCGTGCAGGGAGGGAGCGGGGTTTGTCTCTTGGTTCCACTGGCACCAGATGAGAAGTCACTGGTGGAAGCAGCTGGGTGGGCTCCCGGGGCGTTGGGGGGTTGGTTTGCTGTTGGGCAGCGCCGTCCTGATGGTACACACCCCTGCCAGTCAGTCTCTAGCCTTTGGGATTTGGGTCTTTTTTCCCCTTTTTTCACCAGCAGTGCTGGTGGCCAGGCTGGGCAGGGTGCAGCGGTGCCGTGCCCCACTGTCCCCAGGGGTGGGCAGCTCCAGTAGGGCGGCACAGAGGGGAGCTGAGTGCTCCCCACCACCAGCAGCCAAAGGGAACATCAATAACGAACCTTTTTTATTTGTTCTATTTTAATTTTTGGCATTTCTCCTTGCCAGCACTGAGGTCTCCATGGCTCCTTGGCACCCGGAGCCAGCACCATGCTCTTACAGCCGTCCGGTAGCATCCCGGCGTTAGTTGGCATCTGCGCTGGCACCGGCGACGCCGGGCTTGGCTTCTGCAACGCAGCACGGGAGATTTTTATGCCTTTTGGAGAGGCGGATGGTTTTGCAGGGGGGTGGTGCCTTGTCTGGGTGTCGGGGGTGTTGGCAGGGCTCTGTCTCCAGGGATGGCGGGGACCCGAACCCTTGGGGGTGTCATATCGAATTGCCTCCAGTTTGGCTCATCGGTATGGGGGTGCGCCCATACACGTGCCCTTCTGACCATCCTACTCCTTCCTTGCAACATATACACCGACATGTATATATATATATAAAATTAAAAAATATATAATATATATCATTATATATATTATTAAAATAATATTTATATATAAAAATAATAGATCTCTGTGATGCCTGGCTGAGGCAGAGCATCCTCTGCCATCCCTGCGGTGGCTCCCACGAGATACCTCCTGCCTCGAGGACCTGCATGCTGGAGCAGCTCCGCTCTTCTCCCCCTTCCCCAGGGCAGGGAGTCAGTCTTTTTTCCTCAGATTATTTATTTTTATTCCAGATTATTTCCCGAGATTTTGAGCTTTAGGGAATATTTCTTTTTTTCCCAGATCGTTTCCCAAGATGTTGAGATTCCCGTGTTTTCCCCGAGTCTCTCGGCTATGCTTTTCAGCAGATCGTGTTTGCTTACATTCAGTGACTCATCTCGCTGGGGTTTGGGATGAAATTCTTAATTTAATCAATGCGGAGGCAAATAAGGCCATTTGCAGCCCTGGGTTGGAGCTGGGGCCGGTTTGTGGCTGGGGACAGACACCTCCTGCCCTGGCCCTGCAACACAAGGGCTTTGGAGGCTGCTCTGGATGCGGCCCCCAGCCTTGCTGTGGGGGGTTGAGATGGGGCAGCATCAGCCTGGTGACACCTTCTCCTGCTGAAAGCATCCTTGCCCTGGGAAGGGGTTGGGCTCCGGGGCTGTTGCATCCAATACAGCAGCAATTAAGATGGCTCTGATTGAAAAGTAAGAAGTCCCTTACGTCCCTGGGCGGGGGGTGCAGGACCAGGCGGGATGCCCCGGTGACGGCCACTGCTGCATCCGCAGGTGGAGAAGCGCCTGGAGCTGGTGAAGCAGGTCTCCCACAGCACCCACAAGAAGCTGACGGCATGTCTGCAGGGCCAGCAAGGCGTGGACACCGACAAGCGCTCGGTGAGGCTGTGATGGGGCTCTGAGGATGCCGGAGAGGGGGCGGCTGCCGGCACCGGCGGGGTGGGAAACGCAGCCCTTTCTTTGCAGAAGAAGCTGCCGCTGACGACGCTGGCGCAGTGCTTGATGGAGGGATCGGCTGTGCTGGGTGACGACTCCCTGCTGGGGTAAGGAGTGTCCCCGCCTCGGCATTGACACTGCCGGGATAATGTCGGGATCCTGCTGCCGGGAGTTGCTGCAGTTCCTTATTGGTGATGCTGGATAATGGGGCAGGGGGGGTCACGGTGGTGTGGGAGGGGCTGGGATGCTGGTGTCATCTCGGCAGCCCAGGGTTTTCCTTTATTTTTTTCCTCCTTGTGATGAGATGGGCTCCTTTAGTCATGCAGTATACAATGTAAAATGTGTATATATATATATATATATATGCATTAAGAAAGTCCATACAATTTCAGACTATAATTGGTACAGTAGTTAGGGACTGTGATTTTCCTGACACCCACGGTCCCCATGCTGCCACCCTCCCTCCAGCCCTCAGCCAAGAGAGGGCTGTCCCACGCCGCTGCCGAGACCCCCAGGGGTTTTGGATGCCCGTCACCTACTGCGGTGGGCGCAGGGTGGCTGCCCGTGACCCCCCCAGCCCCCGTGGCGCCCAGCCCTGCCGCTGCCCTTGCAGGAAGATGCTGCGGCTGTGCGGGGAAGCAGAGGACAAGCTGGCTCAGGAGCTCATCCACTTCGAGCTGCAGGTGGAGAGGGACGTCATCGAGCCCCTCTTCGTGCTGGCCGAGGTGAGCAGCGGGTGGGGATGGCCCCGGGGCTGGGGGTCGCCGCGCCGGGGACTCGCATCCCGAACAAGCCTGGGGTTCGCCACTTGGGTGGCATATTTAGTTCCTGGCCCCTGTGAAGGACCTTCCCCCTTTGAGCTGTTTGCTAATTGCTTTAATTGGCAGGCGCTATTTGCACGTTCAGGTGGGCTGGCTGCTGGGGCAGGTCCCTGTTCTCGCTGCTCTCGCTCTTCTCTGCCTCTCCTGAAGGCAGAGGCACTAACGCTCTTATTTCTGACCCATTTTTCCAACACATACTATTGCGTTTGAGCTATTTTTTTTCCCCTTCCTTTTCCCCCCTGCTGCCAACTTTCTTTTTCAATTTTATCCAGTGGGTATTTTTTTTACTCCCTTTTACATCTTGCAAAGTGTCCTGGGCTTGGTTCTGGTTTTATCTTCCCCGGCAGAAACAGCGAGAGCTTTATCACACTGCTGCTGTTACTGGGATGGGCGAGCAGGACTGCGCCACAGCTTTATTTTGCCAAATCCCTTGGCAAACACTGCCTGTGCATGGGAAGCTTTGCGTTGCCATCCCCAAAAGCCCTTCTCCTGCCTTCAGCCAGCTCCCCAGCACAGGAGGCTGGGATCCCCCAGGGATGCTCCTCTCAGGGATGTGGGTTCTGCCCTCGGGGCTGGTGGGGGGTGGCACAGCCCGGGGGACACACACGGAGGAGGGACGAGCTGTGCCATCTCCCTAGTGATGTTTAAATAAGAAGCTGCATCCCAACCCGCCCGGCTCGCACCAGCCCAAACTCCCAGTGTCGCAGTCCCGATGCCTCTCCAGGGATGTTTATCTCCTCCCGTCCTTGTGTGTTGCTGCAGGTGGAAATCCCGAATATCCAAAAACAGAGGAAGCACTTGGCGAAGCTCGTGCTGGACATGGACTCCTCCAGGACGCGGTAGGAAGTGGCTTCAAAGCTGCTTTATAAAAAAATAAAAATTCCCAAGCAATGGGAAGCACCGGGGAGGAGACATCCTGGAGCCCTGGTGCCGCAGCTCCCTTGGGACAATACGTCTGGGCCATGTCACCATGTGCCATGAAGTCAAACTCTGCAACGAGCCAAGATTTCTGCTCTTATCTGCAGAATCCATAGATCCCTTTTCCTTGCCTGTCCTCTGCATAAAAGAGGGTTTTTTTCTGGCACAAATCTTTATTTTTTACCTCTTTTCCCTATCTTGCTGAGTTGTTACATGATGGCAAAGAGCCGGGTGCTCCTGCCACTGTAGAGCAGCGCTGGGGTGGATGTGGGATGTCCTTTCGGACCATCCCATGTCCCAGACGCTGCGGTGAGACCCAGCCTTGGGTTTTGCCTAGGGCCGTTCGCAACCATTAAAAAATAACTGGAGCTGGCCAAACCCCACACAACGTCATGGTGTGTCCCAGGGAGAGGTCTGGGAGGTGTCTGTATTCCCAACACCACGTCCAGGCTCTCCCATCACCTTCCTCTCTCCTCCCACCTGGATGAAGCATGTTCTCCTGCTGAAAGTAATTGCTTAATTAGAGCCGAGTGTGCACAGCCAGTTATGGGGACTGGGGATGTTTGGGGTTGGGAGTGGACGCTGCATCCCAGCCTGGGTTGGGACCGTCTCCGTGGTGCCTGGCCCTGGGGACCGTGGTGGCTTTGGCCAAGGGGGTTCCCTGGGCTGCCCTCCAAGTCTGCTGGGATCTGGCCCCCGCTCCGCATGGGTCCCTGTCCCCCCACCCCGGGCCAGCTCTGCCCTCTCTCCGCAGGTGGCAGCAGTCGGTGAAGTCCTCAGGTTTGGCCAGCAACCTGCAGCCCTCAGGCGCCAAAGCCGACGCGCTCAGGGAGGAGATGGAGGAGGCAGCCAACAGAGTGGAGATTTGCAGGGTACCCAGGGGGGTCGCTCCTTTCTGGGCTGGGGGGACCTCGGCATCCCGAGTACTGCGGAAATCCTTCAGCCTCTCCTCTTACCCCCTTCTTCACCCTCTTCTTGCCCGGGATAAACCCTCCTGGGCTGGTCCCCATGCCCAAAGACAGCCTGGTGCTCACCAGCCAAGCAGGACGTCGCCGGTTCCTCTGTCCCCATCCTCCGTATCCCACCGGAGCTGGGGAGCATCCCCTTCCCAGGAGACCGGTCCCAGCAGGAGCCAGCGAGCTCAGCACCGAGTGTGCCCAGCCCCGGCACAGAGACCTGCAGGAAGCGCCAACGTGTGCCAAGGCCACACGTGCCACCCTGGCCACGTCACCCCCCGCCACCCCGCAGGAGCACGACCCACCCAGCTGGTCACGTTGGGTGGGAAGTGTCCCAGTGAAAGGGGACATGGGTGCTGGCGCCTTCGGCACGGGCTGAGGGATTCAACAATAAACGCCACAGGCAATTTTGTGAGGTTTTAAACTCCCCAGGGGCAGAAAATGCAAAGGGCCAGGCAAACCCAGTGCTCCAGGGCTTGGGTGGGAGATGGAGCTGGGAGTGGGTCTCAAATCCTGGCTCTTTTCTCCCAGGGCACAACCAACCTTTCAAATCCAATCCCAAACACGTGCTGTTTTACAGCATCAGAGCACCACGCAATTCCCAGCAAACCAGCTGGGCCAGGAGCTGTCCCCCCAGCGTGTTCACCGTACTGGTGGTGGGTGTTGCAACCTGGAGGTTCTCGCAGGGTTTTAAAGCCCTGATGGTTTTCCTCCACTTGAGTTATCCAAGGGGATTCTCAGAAGGGAGCAACTGGGAGCGAAAGTCTATTTTGGGAGTGTACGGGCAGAGGGATGCATGTCCGGTGCCGAGGGGCTCGTTCCAATTGGGACCAAGAAGCAGCCGATGCCCCGTCGATCTGGTCCGTGCCCAGATGTCCCTGCAGCGGGGTTGGGATGTCCCTGCAGCGGCTGTGCTTTGCTGCACAGCAATTAGCTAATGAGCCACTCACAGTGCGGTGTGGGGCAGGAATGAGCAAATTTGGGGTTTAATTTGGGGCAGATTTGTGCCGTTCAGCCCGCCGGGATGCGCAGCCTTTGGCTGGCAGGTTGTTTCCAAGTAGCTCCTGCTCCGAGCAAGCTCATTGCAAGGCACCGGCTAATTGTGGGCTCTGGAAGGGGGGGCGGTGAGGATGGAGCCGTTTGCACAGCAGCAGAAAGCAAACCCCCACGGTGCTGCCGTACCGTTAGCATCCCAAGCGCATCCCAAGCGGGTGTTGCAACATGCCACGCTGCACATTGGCTCCTGGTGTCACCGAGCCAGCCCCTCCCGGTGGCCTCCGAAAGGGCCATCATGGTGGCATCAGGGCGGCAGGAGCGGGACACGGACTAATTCTCTGCTCTCTGCAGGACCAGCTCTCAGCTGACATGTACAATTTTGTGGCCAAAGAAGTAGACTATGCAAACTATTTTCAAACCGTAAGTGCCACCCGTCCCCCCCTCCTCCACCCCTCGTCCCTGGCCGTGGGGGTGACAGACGGTGCCGTCTCTCCCCCACCGGCAGCTGATCGAGGTGCAGGCAGAGTACCATCGGAAATCCTTAGCGCTTTTGCAGAACGTCCTGCCTCAAATCAAAGCCCAGCAGGGTAAGTGCCCGCGGGGTCTGTCCCTCTCCTGCACGCGATGCCGGGGGCTCCGTGTCACGCCGGAGCCGTTGGGGGGGCTTCACCACGGCGATGAGCTGGCTCCGGCGTGACCCCGTGGCGTGGCGTGGCGTGGTGCCGGGCTTGCGGCTGAGCATCCTCCTTGTGCTCACCCTGGCTGCATCCCGCCTGCCCTGGCGCTGGCGGGGGCATCCCGTCCCCATCCTGCTTGCTGATGGAGTGGCACAGGATCCGGCCAGCTTCACAGAGGAGGGAGAGAAATCTGCCTGAATATCCCCATCGGCAGGGGGAACCCAGCGCCGAGTTGGGGGGGGGGGTCTTGGGGCTTTGCACCCTCCGTAGGAGCTGGGCTGGGAGACCGAGGTCGGGGAAAGCCCCCTGGATCGTCCCAAGAGCAGCGCATTCCCCAGGGCAGGGCTCTGGGTGCTGCCAGCGCCGCAGCGGGGCAGGGAGTGATTTGTATTTTATTTTTTTCTCTCGATCTCACAAAATATTCCTGCCTCAAACTGTGATGGAAGAAGGGGGAATATATTGCAAAGGTTTGCCCGTGATTGCTCCCCCCGGAAAACATTATCCAGCCCCTTTGAAATGTCCCGTGTGATGATTGGAAAACACTTTGTTTGGATTTCATCTTTAAAAAGCACTTCCCGAGCCGCCCAGGACAGAGGTGCGGGGTCCTGTTGTTTTAGCAACACCCAAACGGAATATTTTGCTGCCGAAACGCTGCGATCTAAGGGCCTTTTGGGGAGGGGATGCTGGATCTGGCACTGCCCTGGCCGTGTCCTCCCCCTCCTCTCACCCCCTCTGCCCGTCACAGAGGCGTGGATGGAGAAGCCCTCCTTCGGGAAGCCCTTGGAGGAGCACCTGGCCATCAGCGGGCGGGAGATCGCCTTCCCCGTGGAGGCGTGCGTGACCATGCTCCTGGAGTGCGGCATGCAGGAGGAGGTGGGTCCCGTGTCCTGACACCCTCGGTTGAGCATGATGGAAAGGGACATGGGTGCCTCCAAGGTGGGGACGAGGAACCAGGGGGCTTTGGGGACATCCCCGGCCCCAAAGCTTGTCCAACACTCTCCTGTGTCCTCTGTGAAGGGTCTCTTCCGAGTGGCTCCATCGGCCTCCAAGCTGAAGAAGCTCAAAGCTGCCCTGGACTGCTGCGTGGTGGATGTGCAGGAGTACTCGGCCGACCCACATGCCATCGCAGGTAGAGGCTGCCCCGGGGCTGGGGGTTGGTGGTGTGCGGGATGGCCCATCCAGCCCCCAAGTGCCAACCGTGGGCATCCAGAGGGTGGTCATTAGTGGCATGAAGTCTGGTTAGAGGCCAGTAACTAGGGGTGTACTCCAGGGGTTGATACTGGGTCTGATCCTGATTACCATCTTCGTTAATGATGTGGGTGATGGGGCAGGGTGCACCCTCAGCAAGTTGGCAGATGACACCACAGCGGGAGGAGGTGGCTGATGCAGCAGAGGGTGGTGCTGCCATCCAGAGGGACCTGGGCAGGCTGGAGAAATGGGCTGAGGGACCTCCTGAAGTTCAGCTGAGAGACCTCCTGAAGTTCAGTGAGGGGAAGTGCCAAGTGCTGCCACAGGGGAGGAGCAGCCCTAGGACATGCTGGGGCCACCCAGCTGGAAAGCAGCTTGGCAGAGATGGCCCTGGGGGTGCTGGTGGACACCAAGCTGACCACGGGCCAGCAATGTGAAGGCGAATGGTGTCGTGGGCTGCACTGGGAGGAGTGATGCCAGCAGGTCAAGGAAGGTGATCCTTCCCCTCTGCTCAGCACTGGTGAGGCCACACCTGGAGTGCTGGGCACTACAAGGGAGACATGGATGTACCTGGAGAGAGTCCAGTGAAGGGCCATGAAGATGATGAAGGGCCTGGAGCATCTCTCCTAGGAGCTGGGACTCTTCAGCCTGGAGCAGAGAAGGCTTAGGGGGATCTCATTGATGGATATAAATACCTGCAGGGAGGGTGCAAAGAAGACAGAGCTCTTTCCAGTGGTGGATAGTGCCAGGACCAGAGGCAGTGGGCACGAGCTGGAACATGGGATGTTCCCTCTGAACATCAGGAGACACTTTGTCACTGTACACGTGACCAAGCACTGGCGGAGGTTGCCCAGGGAGGTAGTGGAGTCTCCATCCGTGGAGATACCCAAAAGCCATCAGGACATGGTCATAGGCAACCAGCTCTGGGTGGTCCTGCTGGAGCAGGGGGTTGGACCAAATGACCCCCAGAGGTCCCTTCCCACCTCAACCCTTCTGTGATTTGTCCCAATGCCTTTGAACAGCAATGACAGAATATACGAGGAGACAAATACATGTGCAGAAATACAGCTCTTGGTGGAAGTGGAGGCGTTCAGGAGTTGCCATCCACTGAGGAGCACAAATCCCAACCTGCATGTCCCCTCCCCAGCCAAGGGCTTGAGCAGCACTTTTGGTCACAGGCGAGGAAGAAAACATGGATGCAATCGTAATCTGAGGTGTCATCGGTGACACTAATGAGGGTGATGCTGATCAGGAGAGGCTCCACAGGAGCAGTGGGTGGTCGGGAAGATTCACGTGTGTTATCATCAAGCTTGCCATCCTCTCTCCGGCTCTTCTGTGGCTAAGCCCCTCTCCAAGCACAGATCCAAGCCCACGGTGCTGCTATTAAGCATTAATTTGGTTTAAATGCCAGTCAGCTGCCCTGGTCCTGGGCTGGGCTCCCCAGTGGGCACAGGATCGGACCCTGGTTTCCTACTGACTGCAGTGGGAACCTTTTCCCAGCTTAAGGAGCTGTGAAAGTCCTGGACAAAAATGAGTGATGGAGAGCTGGGTGTAGGCCTGGTGGAGGTAAAACTGGTGGAGGGAATGAGGAAGGTGCTAGGAGGGACAAGGTGGAGGTGGCAAGGTGGTCGCTGGGGGTCGGGGGATGCTACGGGCTCCACCAAGCTGGAGGGACTGACTAACGGTGGGGAGGTTGGGAAGGATGCAAGCCAAAATGCCATGGAGCAAAACCGCTTGGTGCCCGTTGGCTGGTGCCACCTGCAGTGCCGAGCCCCATGTCCCTTGCGTGCCGCAGGAGCCCTCAAGTCCTACCTGCGAGAGCTGCCAGAGCCCCTCATGACGTTCGAGCTGTACGAGGAGTGGATCCAGGCTTCCAAGTGAGTCTGGGGCAACTCCCCCATTCCTCCATGACACGGGTGGTGGCATCTTGGGTCCCTATGCATGGTTTGGGGGCCATGAATTATTTCTGACGTGGCTCACACCATTTGGGATGTTTCCTTTGGGGTCTGAGAGCCAGGAGGGTTCCTGTGGTGCTCCTTGAGCATCATGGGTCCCGGCAGTGAGGGTGGCCCTGTTGTCCCCTGCCCCTGATGTTCCCATCGTGGTCCAGGACACCCTGCCCAAGGTGGCTGAGCTCTCCCAGCATCTTTCAGCAAGCGCTTGGGTGCCGGGCGCTGGTGCCATTTCTGGACGGGTGTGCAAACCCCAGGGGACAGCTGGCCATGGGAGCTCCCAGCTGCTTTGCTGGGGTGCTCTGTGCTGTGCAACCCCCAAACCCAGCAGGATGGGGCCATCTGAGGTGGCACCAGCGTGTCTGCTCCACCACGGGAGGGGGTCAGGGCTGAGGGGCAGAGGGAGGTGGGAGAAGGAGCATCTCCTTTTAGGGTGGGACCCACCTCACTGGTGCCTGAATAAAGGTCTGACCACATTCCCCCCCTGCCCTGGGAGCACCGCCGCATGGCAGGGATGTGGCGGTGGCTCGATGAAGGGGACGGTCCCCAAGGGTGGTACATGGGGAATGGGCTGTTGTTCTGGGGGGCTGTTTGCAGCAATTTCCCCTTCCAAGGCGAACACATCCCCAGAATGCAAACCTTGGCGGGGCTGCACAGGGGCGAGGAGAGGACCAGCATCCAAACTGCAGCCGAAAGGTTTCCTTCTTATTTTGGCCGGGATTTGGGGGTTCATTTACATATATAATGCTGACGGCAGCCCGAGGGTCTGGCAGGGTCCCCGAGGGCAGGGCAGGCAGAAAGCCCCAGGGTGGGGATGGGGGATGATGAACCTCTTGCCCATCTCCCTGCAGCATCCCGGAGCAGGAGAAGCGGCTGCAGGCTCTCTGGAGCGCCTGCGAGAAGCTGCCCAAAGCCAACTACAACAACATCAGGTGAGCCTGGGGCCAGCGGGACCCGGGGAGGGGCCGGAGAGGGCACGATCCTGACACAGCAACACGGCTTGGCTCCGCTTTCCAGGTACCTGATTAAATTCCTGGCCAAGCTAACCGAGTACCAGGACACAAATAAAATGACACCGAGCAACGTGGCCATCGTGCTGGGGCCCAACCTCCTCTGGCCGCAGGCGGACGGGTACGGTATCCCGGTGGAAAGCGAGCATGCCAGAGGGATAATGGGAAGGGGGTAAAGCGGGTGGTCTGGGGCCAAAATCCGACCGGGAATAAGGCTGGGGTTGCTGAGCAGCTGCCCGCTGCCTTGCAGGAACATGACGGAGATGATGACAACCATCTCGCTGCAGATCGTGGGCATCATCGAGCCCCTCATCCAGCACGCCGACTGGTTCTTCCCTGGAGGTAGGCTGTGCCCCATGGCCCTGGTGGGATGGGGTGGGCTTTGTGGAACCCCCCAGCCCTCCCTGGGGAGAGGATGCTGAGCTCCCATTTTTATTTGTGCCAGTTCCTTCTGCTTGCCTTGGGTTGGGGGGGGCTCAGGCAGAGATCTGGCAAGGGGCTGGTACTGGGACTGGAGCTGTTTAACATCTTTGTCGGTGACATGGACAGTGGGGTCAAGTGCACCCTCAGCAAGTTTGCTGGTGACACCAAGCTGAGTGGGGCAGTTGACACGCTGGAGGGAAGGGATGCCATCCAGATGGACCTGGACAGGCTGGAGAGGTGGGCCTGTGCAAACCTCATGAAGTTCAACCAGGCCAAGTGCAAGGGCCTGCACCTGGGTCATGGCAATCCCAGGCACAAATACAGGCTGGGCAGAAAATGGCTTGAGAGCAGCCCTGAGGAGAAGGATTTGGGGGTGCTGGTGGACGAGAAGCTCGACATGAGCAGGCAACGTGCACTGGCAGCCCATAAAGCCAACCACATCCTGGGCTGCATCAAAAGAAGCGTGGCCAGCAGGGCGAGGGAGGTCATTCTCCCCCTCTACTCTGCTCTGGTGAGACCCCACCTGGAGTACTGCATCCAGCTCTGGAGCCCTCAGCACAAGAAGAACATGGACCTGTTGGAGCGGGGCCAGAGGAGGCCACGAAGATGATCCGAGGGCTGGAGCCCCTCTGCTGTGAGGACAGGCTGAGAGAGCTGGGCGGGTTCAGCCTGGAGAAGAGAAGGCTCTGGGGAGACCTTCGAGCCCCTTCCAATCCCTAAAGGGGCTCCAGGAAAGCTGGGGAGGGACTCTGGATCCACGAGGGGAGCCATAGGATGAGGGGGAACAGTTTTAAACTGGAAGAGGAGAGATTTAGATGAGATCTCGGGAAGAAATTTATCACTGTGAGGGTGGTGAGCCCCTGGCCCAGGTTGCCCAGAGAAGCTGTGGCTGCCCCGTCCCTGGAGGTGTTCAAGGCCAGGCTGGATGGGGCTTGGAGCAACCTGGTGGGAGGTGTCCCTGCCCAGGGCAGGGGAGTGGAAATAGATATTTAGGACCCCTTCTAACCTGAACCATTCTATGGTTCTAAGACTCATCACAGCAGTGAGCTCAGCCTAGTTGCTCTGGGACCCCCCTGAGCTTTCCTGCAGTGCTGATACCCCCCATCCCACTCCTCACTGAGGAGACAAAACCCAACATCCCTCTCCGTTCTTTTTCCACCCCCTCCCCAGACATCGAGTTCAACGTGACGGGCAACTACGGCAGCCCCATGCACGTCAACCACAACGCCAACTACAGCTCCATGCCCTCCCCGGACATGGACCACACCGACCGCCGGCAGCACGACCAGGCGCGGCGGCCCCTCAGCGTGGCCACAGACAACATGATGCTGGAGTTTTACAAGAAGGATGGGTAGGGTCCTTGCGGTGCCAGGGTTTGGGGAGAGGGAGGTGGTGATGTTGCTGTCACCCTGGGGGGGAGGTGGCACTGAGCTGGTTGGGGGGGTCCTGGGGTGGGAGGACCCCCTGCTCTCCATGCTGGGCTCTTGGGGATGCTCAGGTGAGCCGGGGGCTTGACGCCTGCCCCCAGTCTGCTGGAGGTGGGAGCGGCGTGGCCTGTGGCATGGCACCGGGGCTGTGCTGTGTTGGAGTCGGGTGCCCTGGTGTCCTCAAGGTCTGTGGACTCTGCTCCTGGGGAAAGCTCCCCACTCCCAGCCTATGTATGCCCCCCATGGCACCTCACGGGGAGCACAGCCAGTCAGGTTGGCTCCAGAAAACACCTCCAGGGCTCTCCCCATCTCCAAAAAATGTCCCCAGGGCTCTCCCCATCTCCAAAACCCATCCCCAGGACTCTCCCCATCTCCAAAACCCACCCCCAGGGCTCTCCCATCTCCAAAAATATGCCCCCGGGACTTTCCCCATCTTGGAAGAACGTCCCCAGGGCTCTTCCCACCTCTAAAACATGTCCCAGGCTCTCCCCATCACCAGCATCGCCTGGTCCCCACTGTGTCCCTCCTGCCCCCTCTCCTGAAGCCCCTTGACGTCTCAGCTCCTTCTCCAAGCAGTGGGCTCCTATCCTGCGCTGTCGACTTTTAGGGTTTTTTTTACACTAATAATCGTGTGTTTCTGCCCATGCAGCCTTAGGAAAATCCAAAGGTACCATATCCACTGCAGCGGTGCTGGGAGGATACTGGGAGGGTGCTGGGAGGGTGCTGGGAAGGTGCTGGGTGGTTGCTGGGAACGTGTCGGGAGGATGCTGGGAGGATGCTGGTACCTGGCGAAGGGAGAGGTGGCAGGTGGGTGACACAAGCGTGTCCCACACTGCCACCCCTGCCCTATTGCCGTGGAGGCTCATCCCCAGCAGCTTTCTGCTGGAAGAAGCATTTTTAGGGACCAGGCACCCCAAAGGAGCTGGGATGTGATGCTGGCGGTCCCCTCCCACAGGATGGGTGCTGAGAGCCTGTCTCTGTGTCCCCCAGCATGGGCGTCAGGGTGATGGACACCTCGTGGGTGGCTCGCCGAGGCACCTCGGGGGTGCGCAAGGCGTCCTCCACCCCGCCAGCCACGCAGCCCCCCGCACCGCCCACCGATCTCCCCACCACACCCCACTCGCCTATTCCTGAGCAATCGCCGGATATTTCAGCTACCCCTTCCCCGCTTCTCACCAGCTTTGGCTTCCCACCAGGAGCCGAGCGAACAAGGTAAGCCACCGGCATCCCCGTGTCCCCAACCCGGGCATCCTCCCCATGTGTGAATCCAGCAGCAAAACAACCCCATGGGTGCGATGGAGACAGAGGAGAGGATGCGCAGCATCCCTGGGAGAGAAGCAGCATCCCTGGGACAGCGGGAGGAGAGGATGCTCAGCGTCCTTGGGAGAGGAGCAGCATCCCTGGGACAGTGGGAGAGGATGAGCAGCATCCCTGGGAGAGGAGAGGCATCCCAGGGACAGCGGGAGGAGAGGATGCTCAGCATCCCTGGGACAGCGGGAGAGGATGTTCAGCATCCCTGGGAGAGGAGAAGCATCCCGCAGATGGCAGGAGGAGAGGATGCTCAGCATCCTTGGGAGAGGAGCAGCATTCCAAAGACAGCGGGAGGAGAGGATGCTCCGCATCCCTGCAGCCACCGCCATGTCCCCATCCTGCTGCCCTGCGGGAACCATGCAGCCTTCGGGGATCTCCTGTGGGTCCCGTGTCTGGCTGGCAGCAGGTGCAGGGAAATTTGGCCTGGAGGTGCAAGGAAAGTGCATGGAAAGGCCTAATGGAGCCCAGCGTCCCTCGAGCCTAAATTCCACTTTTCTGCTGCAAAACGGGGAGCCGGATTTTGCAGCCACCCACGCTCTGCCCCGGGGTGCACCCAGGGGTAGGGGTGGCAGCCCCGTGTGGGTCGTAGTGTGGTGGGGTAGGGCGAGGTGGGGGGACCTTCGGCACCGCGAGGGCTCCGCCGCTGCTCTCCCCTCTCCCTCCCCCTCCCCCTCCACCCCCCCCACCCCCACCAACGCTTCTGCTCTTTTATTATTTTTTCTTTCATTTTATATTTTTCTTTTTGGCTTTTCTGTGGTTGTTCTGGACATTTTGCAGCAGGGGTGACCTGGCGGCTGCCTGGCTGGATGGCGGCTCCAGCCCCGCCCGCCCCCCGGGGGAGCGGGTCCCCCTGTCCCCCGCCTCCTGGCCCCGTCCCCATCCCTGGGCGCAGCCCCTCTGGCCGGGCTGCAGCTGGAGCCTTCCTTCCCCCGCCTCCTCCTCCTTGCTGCTCGCCCCTCACCCTGGCGCCAAGCCTTGCTCCTTTCGCCGCTGCCTCCCCCCGTGGCACTGTCCCCCCTGTGTCCCCCTCGGTGTCCCCCTCCGCCCCGCAGCCCTGTCGCTCCCCCGGGGCAGCCGCCCGCCCGCAGGACCCGGCCCGGCGAGGTAACGGCGGGGGGACGGACACCCAAACGGGGCGGGGGCGGGATGTCACTGTTGTCCCCGGGGGGTGTGTCGTGGGTCCCGCAAGGGGGCTGGGGGCTGAGAAACACCCCCCGGGACCCTCCCGGGACCCCCAGCCCTGCCCGGGGGCTGCCTGCGCCTGCCTGGGTGTGCGGGGGGGGGGGCAGCGGGAGGAGCGGGGGGGTGCGGGAAGGACCTCACGGTTCTCCCTTCTTCCTTCTCTTTTTTTTTTTTTGTTTTATTTTCCTTTATACTTACTAATAATATTTTTAATTTTTTTGTTGTTATTTATTTTTCTTTAATTTTTAATTTTTGTTTCATTTTTAATTTTCTTTTTGGTTTTAAAAAATGTTTTCCGTTTTCTTTTTATGTTATATTAATATAATCTTAATTTTATTTTTTATTTACTTTTGAATTTAATTTTTATTTAATTTCTATTTCAATTTTCCGTTCCTTTTTAATATTTCATTCTATTCTATTCGGGTTGGCTTTTGATTTTGTTTTGCAAATTACTTTTATTTTAATTCTTTGCATTTTTAATTTTTATTTTACTTTTTTTTTATTTTAACTTTATTTCCTTTTTAATTTATTTTTTTCTTTCGGATTCCCTATATTTTTTCTCATTTTCTTCTTTCATTACTTTTTTATTTCATTTCTTCTATCTATCTCTCCTCTCCCACCCCCCCACCCCCCAGCACTTTAAAACCCAAGGAGCCCCCCCCGGGGGCCGGGCAGCACCGCGGCAGCCCCGGGCCGCCCAGCGGGCAGCAGCCGCCCTCTGCGCCCCCCCCGCCGGCCGAGCAGAGCCCGCACACCCTGCGCAAAGGTAGGAGCGGGGCCGGGGATGGCGGATCGGGGTTGGGGGGGGTCCCCTCTCGGTGTGACCCCCCCCCCCCCAGCATCCTGACCCCCCCCTTCCCCTTGTCTCTGTCCCGCAGTGGCCAAGAAGCTGGCGCCCATCCCGCCGCGGGGGGCCGCGGGGGAGCAAGGAGGGGGGCAGCCCTCCCCCGCTAGCCTCTCCCCCACCCCCCCCAGCACCCCCTCTCCCTACGGGCCCCCCCCTGCCCCCCCGGGGCCCTGCCTGCCCCCCGGCCAGCCTTCCCCCCCGCCGCCTCCTCCTCCTCCTCCTCCGCCCCCCCCGCTCCTGGCTGCCCCCAAATCCCGGCCCACCCCCAAGCCGCGGCCGCGTCCCACGCTGCCCCCCCCGCCCCAGCCCCCCCCGGCCACCCCTGGGCCCCCCCTGCCCCCGGAGCTGCCCCGCATGGACGCCGCGGGCCCCGGGGATAGCGCGCTTACAGGTAACCCCGACGGCGGGGGCTTGGCGGGGGACAGTGACACAACGGGGGGAAGGGGGGGACACGAAGGGGGAACGGGGGGAAGGGGGGGACAGGTGGTTGTGTCCTAGGGTTGGGTGGTGGTGGCCCTGGGAATGTGGCAACATACCTGGGAAGTGTCACTGGGAAGGTGGCAGCATCCTCAGGAAGCGGGTGGTGCCTCCCGGAAGGTGACAATGTCCCTGGCAATGTGGAACTGTCCCTAGGAAGGTGGCAATGTCCACGGGAAGGTGGCAACATCCCTGGGAAGCTGATGGCGTCTCCAGGAAGGTGATGATGTACTCAGGAAGGTGGTGATGTACTCAAGAAAGTGGTGGTGTTGCTAGGAAGGTGACAAAGTCCCCAGAAAGTTGAAAGTGTCACTGGGAAGGTGGCAGCATCCTCAGGAAGGTGGTGATGTCCCTAGAAAGGTGGCAACGTACTGAAGAAGGTGGCAACATCACATGGAAGGTGGTGATGTACCCAGAAAGGTGGCAGAGTCCCCGGGAAGGTGACAATGTCCTTGGAAAGGTGGTGATGTCCCTGGGATAGTATCAGTGTCCCCAGGAAGGTGGCAATGTTTCTGGCAAGGCAGAACTGTCCCCAGGAAGGTGGCATCATCCCTGGGAAGCACCACAAGCCTGCTGTCCTGACCTCCCTGTCCCTGGGTCTTGTTGGTGTCCCCGCCATGTCCCTGCAGCAGTGGGGGCTGCGGTGATTGAGGGGGACGGTCAGGGTGATGCTTTGGAAGTGCCAGGTGGCATCAGGAACACCAGGGGACACAGAGGCCAGGGGAGTGTGAGGCTGGGCACAGCTGAGAGCTCTGGCCCTTGGGGGCTCTGCTCCTACGTGTGCCCGTCCTGCCTGCAAGGGGGGGGTGGGACAGCGTGAGTGGCAGCGAGCCCCCGGCCACCTTGCAGAGCTGGGGCTAACTGTTCCCCAGGTGGGCAGCCTTTCTTTGGTGCGGCACTGGCATTGGTGTGGCCCTGGCATCACACCCAGGCACCAGTGCAGCCCTGGCATCACACCCAGCATCGCACCCTGCCATGGGTGCAGCCCTGGCATTGCATCGGTGCAGACCCACCATCACACTCTGGCATCGGTGCAGCCCAGCACTGCACCCTGGCGTCAGTGCAGCCCTGGCATTGCACCCTGGCATCGCATCTGGGCATCGGTGCAGCCCTGGGATCACACCCTGTCATCAGTGCAGCCTTGGCATCACACCCTGGCATCACACCCAGGCACCAGTGCAGCCCCAGTATTGCTCCCCAGCATTGCTGTGGCCCTGGCACTGCACCCTGCTATTAGTGCAGGCCAGCACTGCACCCTGGCATTGCACCCAGGCACCAGTGCTGCCCTGGCATCACACCAGCATGGCACCCTGCCATGGGTGCAGCCCTGGCATCGCACCGGTGGAGCTCTGGTGTTGCACGTAGGCATCAGTGCAGCCCTGGCATCACACTCTGGCATTGGTGCAGCCCTGGCATCACACCCAGCATGGCACCCTGGCATCAGTGCAGCCCTGGCATCACACCCTGGCCGTCGCACCCAGGCACCAGTGCAGCCCCAGTATTGCTCCCCAGCATTGCTGTGGCCCTGGCACTGCACCCTGGCATCGCACTCAGGCACCAGTGCCACCCTGACATCACACCCAGCATGGCACCCTGGCATGGGTGCAGCCCTGGCATCGCACACTGGCGTCACACCTGGGCATCAGTGCAGCCCCGGCATCACACCCAGCATCGCACCCTGGCATTGCACCCAGGCACCAGTGCAGCCCCAGTACTGCACCCCAGCATTGCTGTGGCCTTGGCACTGCATACCAGCATCGCACCCAGGCACCAGTGCCGCCCTGACATCACAGCCAACATGGCACCCAGACATCAGTGCAGCCCTGGCATCACACACTGACATCGCACCTGGGCATCAGTGCAGCCCCGGCATCACACCCGGCATCACACCCTGGCATCACACCCAGGCACCAGTGCAGCCCTGACATCACACCCTGGCTTTGCACCCAGGCACCAGTGCCACCCTGGCATTGCACACTGGCATGCGTGTTCCACCCTGGCATTGCACCTGGGCATGGGTGCAGCCCTGGCATTGCACTGTGGTGGGTGCAGCCCCCCACCCTGTGCCGGGGGAGCTGCTGCCCACCGCGGGGTGCCCGGGCTGGCAGCAGAGCCTGGCAGGAGCGGGCAGAAGAGCTTTTCCTACCTGGGGGCGGGTTGCTCTGCTCTCGGCAAGGGACAGTGGTGACACCGCCTGCCGGGGGCTGTGGTTCACCTCTGTCACTTCACACATGCTGCCTCACCCTGCGGGTCCCTTGCAAGAAGGGACAGCAGTGTCACCCACGCTGTGGTGTCACCTACACAGCGGTGTCACCTGCTGGGTCAGCATCCTGGGGGATGGGCAGCATGTAGGGACAGTGGGGACATCGGGGCTGGTGTCACAGGCTCTGGCTAGGATGGGGTGGCACAGAGCAGGGACCCATGGTGACATCCCTGGTGGTGGCCCTAACATGGTACCAACCCCGGCAAGGTGTCCTGGCACCGCAGCGTTCCCCCTGACTCTGCCCTCCTGCAGGTCTGCTCCGTTTTGAGGTCCCCTCCCTCCACGTCCCCCCGGATGCCACCCTGTGCCGGGACCTGCCGGACGCAACGCAGAGACTCTCAGGGCCGGGCCCGGCCACCCGGCAGGAGGAGGAGGAGGAATCGGAGAGCACAGCCCTATGACAGTGTCCCTGTCCCCAAGCTCATCCTTGCGGCACCCCGGGGGCCAGCACCGGCAACCGGCACTGAGGGCCACCAGCACACCAGTTTTGGGTGGCAAAGCGCCCGGTTTGGGGGCAGTTGCTGTTCTTTATTTCATTTTTTTTCGCCTTATCCAGACTTTGCCTTTTGACCGGGTGCCTGCGTCCCCCCCGCCCCCCTCCTCCACCCCGCAGCACCCACGGTCCTGGGGCGATGCCACCATCTCCGTGGCCTGATAGCAGGTGCCACCAGGTACCAGCCAGGTGACAACGAGCTCGCCGGTGCTTGGCAGCGGGATTTCATTTCTTCGGCTTCTTCTTCCCCCTCCGCTTGTTCGCCGGAGCACGATGGGACCTGACCAGCAATAACCTGGGGACGCAGGATGTGGCCCCCCCCGGGCTCTCGGTGTGCCTGCGGGCAAGGGCACACGTCCCTCGGCATCCGCTGTCCCCGTGGGTTGGTGGCTTTGGTCATGCATGCAAAGACAAATTAACCTTTTATCGTTTCCAGAGAGATAAGAGAGAGAGAGCTATATATATATATCAGCAGAGATATATATATATTATATATTTGTATATATATAGAAAAAATATAGAGAGATTTGTTTTATTTGGAGCCATTCCCGCCCACCCGGTGCACAGAGGGAGGATGGAAATGGTAGCGCTTCACACCCCCCCAGCCCTGCTCACACCGTGCCCCTTGCCCCCGGCGGGCACCCGGGGGCCCCCGCACCCCAAAGCAATCAATAAATCCGTGTGCCACTCGCTGTGAACTGCCCGGCAGCGCTGGCGGCTGGTTAATGGGAGAATAGGGGGTTGGAAGGGGCGGGCTGGGGGGGGGTAAAATGGTGGGATGGGGTCTGTGTAAGGGATATTGGGGACCTGCTCCCGTGGGATGGGGCAGAGCCAGGCATGGCGTGGGCCCAGCGTGGATTTGGGGTGGGCCCAGCCTGGATTTGGGGTCATCCTGGCCCAGATTTGGGATGGTCCCAACTTGGGTTTGGAGCGGTCCCAGCCTGAATTTGGGGTGATCTGAGCCCAAATTTGGGGAGGTCCCAGCCTGCATTTAGGGTCATCCTAGCCCAGATTTAGGGTGGTCCCAGCTTGGGTTTGGAGCGGCCTCAGCCTGAATTTGGGGTCATCTGAGTCCAGATTTGGGGAGGTCCTAGCTTTGATTTGGGGTGGTTCCAGGCTGCATTTGAGGTGGTCTGAGCCTGGGTTTGGGATGGTCCCTGCCCAAATTTGGGGTGATCCCAGCCCAGACTGGTGCCCACTGATGGATTTAGGACACAGGCTCTGGGAAGGTGCTTTGCTATAAGAAATGGGCCTTAATGAGGGTTTGGGTGATAAAATGAGGGGGTTTGCTCTTTGTGGGCAGCTGTGGTCCCAAGGGATGGGGCAGCATCACGCCTGGGGTGGTGTCAGCCTGGATTTGGGGGTCGTCCCAAAAAGGACTGCATGGCCAGCAAGTGTCACACATCCTAAGCAGCTGCTGGGCTCAGCACCGCTCCCCCAGCACCCCGAAGCCAGTGCAATGCACCTGAGCTGAGGCTGGGTGCAGGGGTGACTCGTGGGACGCAGGCAGTTCATGGGATGCAGGAGCTGCTGAGGCTCTGCAGTGTATGACGTGACATGCCACCAGGAGCCCCAGGGCCACCTCTGTCAGCAGCTCTGGGACCTGCTCCAAGAGGATGTCAGGGACGCTTGGGTGTTCTGGGTGTTGCAGGGAGCCAGAAGGTCTCAGATGTTCAGGTTGGGTCATAAAGGTGGTGTCAACCCTCCCTACCCAACAGCATCTCTCAGAGCAGCAACCACCCTCCAAATCCAGCAGCCTTTGGCAATGGTGGCAAAGCACTGGGCAGCACGGCCATCCCTCCCAGCTGACCCCCATCCCCATGGCACAGCACCCCACGGACACTGGCATCCCATGGGACTGCATGGCTGGTGACATCCCATAGTCAGGGAGATCCCATGGTTGATCACACCCCGTGACCAGTGGCATCCCATGGTCAGTGCCCTGGGGAACCTGCTGTGCCCAGGGATGCTGGTTGCCTGGGTGACACACGTATGCTAAACCCATGTTTGTCCCCTGCTGCAAAGCAGAGTCACAGCCACAGCACCAGCAGTGGCGTTAGCCTGGAGAAGCCCTCCAGCAAGGAATGGTCTCCACATCCATCTCCTCCAGTTCTACCTCTGTTTCTGTCCCCATGTCCATCACATCCACCTCTATCCCACCTCACCCACTCCTACCTCCTGCACTTCCACCTTCATCTCCTCCACCCCAATCCCGCCTCCTCCACACCCACCTCCAGCTCCTCCACCCTGATCCCACCTTCGTGTCTGCCTCCATCCCCCTCTTCCTCTCCTCCACCTCTGCCTCCATCCCCTCCATCTCCACTTTGATCCTACCTCCTCCATCCCTGCCTCCTGCTGTGGCTGCACCTCCTTTCTCCAGACACCCCCTTTCCTCAGCCCCGTGGTGCCACGACTCTGGTGCTCCTCATGCTGCCACCACCCCCTGAACCTCCCACCAGGCACAGAGCCACCACGCCAGGGCAGGATCCAGCCACCACTGACCCCACCACAGCACACACTGGGACCACCCCCGATGGGACACAAAGCCCTTCCCGCCCCTGGATGTGTCCCCTGGGATGGATGTTGTCCCCAGGCACCGCACCGGGCTCCTTTCACGTGTCTTTAATAGAAACGATGGGCGGTGGGGCCGCAGCCCCCCCTCCCCGCGTACAAAAGCTGGCTGGAGGAATCGCGTATTGCATAGACCTTTGAGTGGGGGGCCCGCCCGCCCCCCGGGATAGTCGCCTTTTAGAAAACAAAAAGCGTCTCGGAATAAAACTCTCCTGGTACAATAAATACTCTCATGTCCCAGAGCTGGCACCACCAAGGAGCCCACGCCTGCCCACTCGCCCACTTGCCTGCCTGCTTGCCTGCTCCCTGGGACGGGCCACAGGGAGGCGAGTGGGTGATGCCCCCAGTTCAGGATGCCCCTGGGTTGGGATGCCCCTAGTTTCAGAGCCACCCGTTTGGGATGAGCCCAGTTTGGAATGCCGTGGGGTTGGAACGGCCCCGGGTCAGGATGCCCTGATTTAGCTTTTGGGTTGGGATGCTCCCAGTTTGGGAGCCCCTGGTTTGGGATGCCCTGGTTGGGGAGCCTCCAATTTGGGATGCCCCCAGTTTGGGATGCCCCTGGTTTAGGAAGTGCCCAGTTCAGGAGCCTCTGGTTTGGGATGCCGCAGTTTCAGGATACCTGAATACCTCCAGTTTGGGGATGCCCAATTTGGGAGCCCCTGGTTTGGGACCCCCCCAGCTCGACACCCCGAGGTTGAGACGTTCCCAGTTCAGGATGACCCTGCTTTGGGATGCCCTTGTTTGGGACCCCCTGGGTCAGGAGCCCTCGGGTTGAGACACCCCCAGCTGGGACAGCCCCCCTTTGGGAGCCCCCAGTTCAGTTCAGGAGCCCCGCGGTTGGGGCGGGGGGGGGATGCCCACTGGCTGTGGCTCAGAAGCTGGACTCGGGCACGGCCGGGTGGCACAGGGACCCTAGGGGCTGCCGTCCCCGCTGCAGCGTGGCCCCGGGGGGACCCCGGGCGGACATGGGGGTCCCCCCTGCACCCCTGCCCAGCGAGGCTGAGCGCCGCAGACCCCCCTCGGGGCGAAGGGGGAGGCTGGCCGAGCTCTGCGAGCGTGCTATGGCCACCGAAGCGGGGGACAGCCGTGCCGGGGGGACACTCACGTCCCCCTCCGGCCGCGGCAGCCCGCTGCTCTGGCTTTTGAGGGGCAGGCGCAGGGTCCCCTCGGCGCCGGCGCTGGCGGCTCGCCGCAGCAGGGGCAGGCGGAGTGGCCGGCGGGGGGCTCGGGGGGTGCCCGCCTCCTCCTGTCCCTTGCCGGGCTGTTTCGGGGGGCCGGCTGGCGGGGGGCTGGTGGCCGGGGGGGTGTCGGGGCGGCTGTCCCCACCCGTGGCGAGCGGCAGGAGGGAGCGGCGGGTGCAGCGTGGCCGGCGTCCCGACTCCAGGTAGGCCACCAGCTCCCCCGGTGCCCCCCGCTCCTTGCCGGAGAAGGACCAGCGCGGGGGCACGGTCCTGGGGGGGCCACCGGCGGGTGACAGCTTGACGCTGAGGCTGCGGCCCTGGACGCCCCGCACCAAGGGTCTGGCCTCGAAGCCACCTGCAATTAAAAAAAAAATGATTAGTTGGGAGGATGCGGGGGGCACCCCGGGGGCGCTGGGGGTGGGGAGGTGGGTGCTCGGCATCACCTTTCTCCGGGGCGGTGGTGGCGTCGGGCCGGGTGGCCGTGGTGTCCCCCGTGCTGCCACCCAGGCGGGCCAGCCAGTGTCCCGAGGGCCAGGGGGCGGCGGGGCCTGTGGGCAGCGGGAGGGTGAGACGAGCGGCAGGGTCCCGCCGTGCCCCCACCCTGACCGTGCAGGTGTGTGCGTGCACGAGCGCGTGCCGAGCGTGAGCACGTCGTGCGGTGCGGGTGTGTGTGCCGCTGCGCACGCCGGCGGTGCCCGGCCACTGCTGCCCACAGCCCCCTGCTCCCGCACGCACACGTATGTGCAGGTGTGTGCACCCGGCCGGGCCGTGCGACTCTGCGCACGTGTGTCTGTGTGTGCATGTGTGTGCAACACTGCATGCCGGTGTGCACAGTGTGCCTGTGTGCACTTGGCTGTGCTCTGTGTGTGTGTGTGTGTGCTGTACTGATCACGAACACATGTGCACGCGTGTCCGTCTGCGTGCAGCTGCCCTGTGTGCACACACCATGCTCTGTGTGTACGTGCCGAATGCACACGCTACATATGCATGTATCATTCTGTGTGCATGCAATGTGCACTCAGCAGCGCTGAGTGTGACCCGTGTGTCATGCATGGGACTGCACACATGCACCTTCCACACGTGCACCCACCACGCGTGTCTGCAAGAATGTACACTTGGCTGTGTTGTGTGTGCACATCACTGTGCGTGCCGGTGTGCATGGCACGCACATACACGTGTGCACATTTAGCTAAGCTGTGTGTGTGTATGTGCCTGATGGACTGTCCATGCACACATGTGCGTGCGTGTCCATGCATGCATGCAGCTCTGCCCTCTGTGTGTGCCTGCCATACTATCCATGCATGCGTGTGCATGTGTGCATGCGTGTCCGTGTGTGCATGCAGCTCTCCTCTGTGGGGGTGTGTGCATGCTTGCCGTACTATCCATGCATGCATGTGCATGTGTCTGTGTATGCATGGAGCTTTGCCCTGTGTGTGTATGTGCCTGCCGTACCATCCATACACACGTGTTCATGTGTGTCCATGTGTGCATGCAGCTCTGCTCTGTGGGGGTGTGTGTACATGCTTGCCATGCTATCCATGCACACATGTGCACGCAGCTCTGCCCTCTGTGTGTGTACATGACGGCCATACTGTCCATGCACATGTGTACATGCGTGTCCATGCGTGCATGCAGCTCTGCCCTCTGTATGTGCCTGCCATACTATGCATGCATACGTGTGCATGCGTGTCTGTGTGTGCATGCAGCTCTGCCCTCTGTGTGTGTGTGCACGTGCCTCCCTGCCAGACTGTCCATACATGCATGTGCATGTGTGTCCAGGTGTGTGTGCAGCTCTGCCCTGTGTGTGTACATGACTGCCTGCCATACTGTCCATGCACACGTGTGCATGTGTGTCCATGTGTGCATGCGTGTCCCTGTGTGCATGCAGCTCTGCTCTGTGGAGGTGTACATGCTTGCCATTCTGTCCATGCATGCATGTGCATGCGTGTCCACATGTGCGTGCAGCTCTGCCCTGTGCATGCGTGTGCATGCCTGCCGTACTGTCTATGCACAGCTGTGCACGTGTTCCTGTGCATGCATGTGTGCACAGCCGTGCTGTGCGCACACCCCACACTTGTGCAGTTGCCTTTGTGTGTGCAGCCCCCACCCCATGCACGCACGCAGCTGCGCCCCCCCTCACACACACGCGCCTGGGGCCCTGCGGCACATGCGTGTCCCCTGCTCCGTGTGCCCGCGCATGTCCTGGGCTGTGCCCCGCGTGCCCGGGGCGGTGGGCTGGGGGTGCCCGGGTGCCGTGGGGGTGCAGGAAGGTGGGGGTGCTCACCCCTGCCGGAGCTGCCGGCCGCCCCCGCGGGCACGGCGTTGCGGCGCTGGTAGAAGAGGATGTAGGCGCTGCGGGTGCTCACCTCGGCCTCCTGCACCCCCTCCACCCTGCTGTCGTCGTAGCTGTACCACCGCCCGTCCAGGGCGTTGCAGCAGTAGGCTGGGGGCAGGGGGTGGGGGACACACACACACAGGGGGTGAGGGGGACACTCAGGGTCCCCCCAGGCCACCCCCAGCCCCAGGATGCAGGGATGCTGCTGGGGGACACGTCCCCGTGTCACGCCTGCCCTGGCGAGGCTGCGACGTCGTCCTGGGTGTCCCTTGCGCCCCGGCTCCCCTCTGCTGTGTCCCATAGCAGACATTCCTGAGGTGCCCCCCAACTCCATGCCGTGCCCCCACAGCAGATCCCCGAGGTCCGCCCCCCAGCCCCACACTGTTCCCCATAGCATATCCCCCCGAGGTGACCCCTAGCCCCACGTTATGCCCCAAAGCGCAACCCCTGTCATGCCCCCCAATCCCCACGCCGTGCCCCCTGAAGTGCCCCCCACTCTGCTGCCGTGGCCCACGGCACAGCCCTTGTAATGCCCCCCAAACCCCACACCCTGCCCCATGGCACAACCCTGCAGTGCCCCCCCAGACCCCACACCCTGCCCCACGGCACAACCCTGCAGTGCTCCCCCAAACCCCACAAATTGCCCCACTGCACACCCCCTGCCATGGTCCCCAACCCCCCACTGTGCCCCCCAGCACACCCCCTGCAGTGCCCCCAAGCTCCATGGCACACCCCCTCCAGTGCCCCCCCAAACCCCATATCATGCCCCCTGTGCACCCCTTGCACTGCCCCCCAACTCCACACCCTGCCCCACAGCACAACCCTACAGTGCCCTCCCCAACCCCCATATTAGGACCCCCCCCACACCCCTTGCAGTGCCCCCCAACTCCACACCATGTCCCATGGCACAACCCTGCAGTGCCCCCCCCCCCCAAACCCCATAACGTGCCACCCCTTGCAGTGCCCCCCAACTCCACACCCTACCCCACAGCACACCGTGCCCTGCCATGGCCCCCAACCCCACACTGTGCCTCCCCGCACATCTCTTGTAGTGCCTCCCCCCACCATCCCCACACCATGACCCGCGACATAACCCTGCAGTACACCCTAAACCCCACACCCTGCCCCACGGCACACCCCCTGCAGTGCCCCCCACCCTGATCAACCATCCCCCAGACCCCACGCACCCCCGCCCCCCCCACCCCCCTCCCACTCACCGGTGTAGTGGCCGCCCTGCATGCTGCCGTGGTGGTTGCAGACGGCGTACAGGTCATAGAGGTAGTCGCGGGGGCAGCTCGGGGGCAGGCAGAGGGGGGGCTGCCAGGGCGCCCAGCGCCCCAAGAGCTGCCCGCCGGCCTGGCCCCGCTGCGCCACGTGGGGGGCCATGTCGAGTCCCCGCAGGGGGAACCTCACCAGCGTGGTGAGTTTGTGCCGGTGCTCAGCCACCTGGCGGAAGCGCTTGAGGTGGATGATGAGGATGTCGGGCAGCGTCCAGAGGCTCAGCTTCACTGTGCCCTGCTGGGGCACCTTGCAGTGCGGGCAGCGCCAGGCGTCGTCCGGGGCCAGCTGGGGACACCACATGCCGCGGCCACCTCCCTCCCCAACACCCCCACCGCCACCACCTCCAAACCACCCCCGGCACCACAAATGCCGCCAGCTGCCGTGCCGCGGGCAGGGCTCGCCCTCGCCGGGGGCTCTGCTGGGTGCAGGCAGGGTGCAGGCAGGGCGCAGGCAGGGCAGCCGGTACCTGCTCCTCCTTGGTGTAGAGTTGGAAGCACTCGTCCAGCGTGCAGCTGTGCTGCTGACGGTGCGCTTGCTCCTGCAGCCGCACGCTCTCCGCATCCTGCACCACCTCCTCCTGGATGTTCCCGAAAAGGCTGCGCAGGACAGGGCCAGGGGGGACATGCCACCCGGTGGGGGTCAGGGAGGCTGAGCTGGGTGCTGGGGTGTCTCCCCACCCTAGGTGCAAGGGACTCACCGCTCTTTGGTGCTCATGTCCCACTCCACCGTCAGCTTCACGTGGGGAGGGCCACCCGCCTCGCTCAGCTGCAGCGCTCTGGGGGCGAGGACGAGGTGAGATGCTCCCCAAAATCCCCGTCCCTCTGCGGTCACCTCCTTGCCAGCCCGCAGTGGCAGGCAGGGACAGCCACCGCCTCTCCAAGCAGCACCCATGGTGGGGACATGGTGGGGACCCAGTCTCTAGTGAGCAGGGTGGCCTGTGGCCACCCATGGTGACACCACTGACCACCCATGGTGACACTGCAGCCAGCCACAGGGACGCCTTTGGGCAACCACGGCACCAACACAACCACCCACAGGGACACTGTGGACACTCATGGTGACACCAATGGCCAGCCACGGTGACACTGTGGCCAGCCACAAGGACACCTTTGGGCAACCACAGCACCAACACAACCACCCACAGGCACACCACGGCCAGCCACAGGGACACTGTGGCCAGCCGCAGTGACACCACTGGACACCCCCAGGGAACGAGGGGTCATGCTGGGGACAATCCCGTTCCCGTGGGCACCCTTACCTGTCGATGGCGGGGTGGCAGAGCGGGCGGGGGTCCTGCGGGGACAGGTATGCGCAGGGGGCCGAGCCCCCCGCTAGGCGGATGCGGAAGAGGGCTCCTGTGCCCTGCAAGGGGAGAGGGGGCTGTGGGGCTGGTGGGGGGCAGAGCCCCCCCTGCCCTCTGGCATCACCCGGGGAGAGCTGTGCTTTGTGACACGGGACAAAAAACAACCCAAAAATCAGATTTCTTTGATCCCCGTGGCCAGGCTGGCAGGAGACACCTGTGGAGATGGGGATGTGGGCCTGGGGGATGACCTGTCCTGCTGGCTGAGGTGTGGCTGGGGGACAACGGGGCAGCTCGGGGACATCAGTGCCCCTGGGATGGTGGCACCTGGGCTCTGGGGAGGGTGGTTGGGCTGGGGCGGCTCTTCTGTGGGAGCTGGGTAACACTGCAGCCACCCACGGTGACTCTGTGGCTATCCATGGTGGCTCCATGGCTTCACCATCACCCATAGTGACAATGCGACCGCCCACAGGGACACCATGGCCACTCACAAGGACACCACTGGCCACCCATGGTGATACCACTGGCCACTCACAGGACAAGATGACCACCCACAGGGACACTGTGACCACCCATAGTCATATCACTGGTCACCTGCGGTGAAAACATGACTATCCACAGGGAGACCACTGCCACCCACAGTGACACTGTGGCCACCCACAGTGACACCACTGGTTGCCTGCAGTGCGAATATGACCACCTCCAGGGACAGCATGGCCACCCACAGTGACCATCAGCTACCAGCATCAACAACACAACCACCCCAGGGCCACCACAACCACCCACAGTGATACCATTGGCCACCCATCGTGACCCTGCAGCAAAGCACAGCTCCACCATGGTCACCCACAGTGACACCACAGCCAGTGATGGTGCCACCATGGCCACTCACGGCTGCACTATGGCCAGCCATGGAGACACCATGACAACCCACAGCTCCACCAGAGCCATTCATGGAGACACCACAGCCACCCATGGCTCCACCATGGTCACTCACTGAGACACAATGGCCGCCCACAGCTCCATCAGAGCCACTCATGGAGACACCATGGTCACCCATGGAGACATCATGGCCACCCACATCTCCACCACGGCCACCCATGGAGACACCATGGACATCCATGAGGACACCATGGCCACCCACAGCTCCACCATGGCCACCCCTGGTTCCACCATGGTCACCCATGGAGACACCATGGCCACACATGGAGATACCACAGCCACCCACGGAGGCACCATGGCCATCCATGAGGACACCATGGCCACCCACAGCTCCACCATGGCCACCCATGGAGACAACACAGCTCCATCCCCCCCAAAGCTGTGGTGCCAGCAGCCCTGGCCGAGCGCGTCCCCAGGAGGGGACAATGGTGTCCCCCCCTCCAGCTCACCTGCGCCCGCACCTCTCCCTGCGGCAGAGCCCGCAGCTGGGCCAGGATGCTCTGCTGGAGCTGCTCCCAGGAGACACCCCGCTCCTCCCGCAGCACCAGCGGTGGCCCGAACCTGGGGACAGCGGGGGACAGCAGGCTGAGGGGGTCCCCTGCGCCCCCTCCCTCAGGGGGCAGGCGGGCGGGGGTGGGCGCAGGTGGGTACCTGGCGAGGCGGGGGCCATCGCCCACCGTGTTGCAGAGCAGCAGCAGGATGCGCCCGCCCGCCCCGGGGTGCAGGCAGTCGGAGGAGCGGGCAGCGGGCGGCGGGCACTGGGCCGCCCCGGGGGAGGCGGGCAGGCTGCAGGGGCACCCTGCTGCAGGGCAGGGGCAATTAAGGGGGTCTCATTTAGTACAGATGTTAATTAGAGTGGGGGGGTGCCTGTGCGCCCCTGCCTGCAGCATGGCTGCCTGCGCCCCCAGGCTGCCCACCAATCACAGCCCAGGGGACAAGGCTGACACCAATCACAGCAGAGCACACCTGCCTTCCACCAATCACAGCCAAGTACACCTGCCTCCAACCAATCATGGGACGAGGGGAAGGGGAGAAAAAGGCTCCCACCAATCATAGCAGAGCATGCCTGCCTCCCACCAATCACAGCAGAGAGGACACAGTTCCCACCAACCATAGCAAGGCACACCTGCCTCCCACCAATCAGAGTGCAGCACACCTGCCTCCAACCAATCACAGCAAAGCATACCTGCCCCCTACCAATCACGGGGCAGGGGGAGAGAGGGGAAAACAAGACTCCCACCAATCAAAGCAGAGCACACTTGCCTGCAACCAATCACAGCAGAGCACACCTGCCTCCCACCAACCACAGCATGAGCGCCAAGGCTCCCACCAATCACAGCAAGAGGACACAGTTCCCACCAATCATGGCAGAGCACACCTCCCTCCCACCAATCATGGGGCTGAAGGACGGGGAGAAAAAGGCTACCACCAATCACAGCAGAGCACACCTGCCTGCAACCAATCATAGCAGAGCACAGCTGCCTCCAACCAATCACAGGGCAGAGGGAGAGAGGCAAAACAAGACACCAACCAATCAGAGGCGAGCACACCTGCCTCACAGCAATCACAGCTAAAGTTATCACCCTCCCCCCAATCCCAGTGGAGCACAGCTGCCGCTGACCAATCACAGCAGCCAGGACACCCCCCCACCCCCCACCCCCCCCAATCACATCGCACCTCCCAGCCACCAATTGCAGCGAGGAGATCCACCACCTCCCACCAATCCTGGGGACGCTCGCGCCTCCCCCACCACAGCTCCCAGCCAATCCGAGCGGGGCGGTCAGGCAGCCGCCAGCCAATGGCGGGGCCGGGGGGGGCCGGTACCTGCGCGGCGGGCGGGGGGCGGCTGGAAGGCGTAGAGGGGAGCCCCCTCCCCGGCAGCACCCAGCTCGTCCGCGTCGCCTAGGGAGCGCAGGAAGCCCCGCGGGGACACCTCGGCCAGGATAACCTGTGGGACGGCACCCCGCGCCCTCAGTGTCCCTCCTGGGGGTGTCCCGTGTGTCCCCCAGCATGTGTCCTCCCCCCCGCCCCATTACCTGCTCCGGGGGGATGCGTCCCTCCCGCGCCACCATCTCCCGCAGCTCGGCCACGGTGCCCAGCAGGGGCACGGCCAGCCCCACCCGCACGAATCGCCGGCGCTCGCACTGCAGCACCAGGGTGACGTTGAGAGCCCTGGGGACACCAAGGGGACACAAAAACACACACCTCTCAGTGGGGAAAGCCACCGCGCTGAGACCTGGCGCTGCTCATGACCACACAGGAGAGATCCGTGTCCTGGCTCCGACTCCAGAGCGGCAAACACCCATCGGACAAACAGGGCAACAACAGGGCAAACACCCTGCGGCGCTGGCCGTCACCTGCCCCAATGCTGCCACCACCTCCTGAATTATTTACCCCAAAATATGCAAATTACTCTCATTGGAGCCAAAGCCCCACTGGGCAGCTGCTGTGCCTCTCACCACGCTGGTGCGCGGCTGGGGAGGCGCGGGGCCAGGCTCACCTGGTCTGGCGCAGCGGGATGGGCAGGGAGATGCACAGGAAGGGGTCGAAGGTGTTGCTCTGCTTCAGGCAGTGAGGGCACGTCAGGGAGGACCTGCAAAACACGGCCAGGGTGCGTCACCGGTATGGGGATGGCACCCTCAGATTCCCCACCCTGGGGCTGGAGCGCCCTGCCATGGGTACCGCATCCCAGGTAACCACGTCCTTGGTACCACACCCTGGGTACCACATCTCGGGTACCACACACTGCGTACCATATCCCAGGTACTGCATCCCGGGAACTGCATCCCAGGTAACCGTAACCGCATCCCGGTACCACACCCTGGGTACCACATCCTGGGTACCGCATCCTGGGTACTGCACCCTGGGCACCTCATTTGGGTACTGCATCCCAGGTAACCACATCCCGGTACCACACCCTGGGTACCACATCCCAGGTACTGCATCCTGGATACTGCACCCTGGGTACCACATCCGGGTACTGCATCTCAGGTAACTGCATCCTTGGTACCATATCTCGGGTACCATAGCCCAGGTACTACACCCCGGGTACCGCACCCTGGGTACCACATCCTGGGTACCGCATCCCGCAAGGCTCAGATGGCCCCAGCATCACACAGGGTTTGCACGACCTCCTGCCAGGGTGACACACCACAGCCTGTACCCACCTGCCCAGCCCAATGGTCTGTTCACTCTGAAACCTAATGAGGGCACCCACAGTAACTGGTGCTACAGAAGCCAGAGTGAAATCCCAGGGCTGGGGGGGGGGGGGTCTCTCATCCCATGCATGGCCTTGAACCCCCCCCAAATCCTGCTCCCCCTCCCAGGGCTTGCAGAAGCCAGGGTGGCTTCTGGCTCCTGGAGGCTTTGGGGTGACCCCAGCCCACCTGGGTGGGGGTTAAGTGGGGACACCCGCACCCATCAGGGTGGTATCTCCATCAGCATCGCAGGGACAGATCCTGCAACCGCTGGGGTTCCACTCCCAGCATGGGGCCGGGGGCAGTATCCAGTCCCACCACCGTGACACAGGCTGTGCCCCATGGACACCACCAGCTTCCCTGGGGCTGCCATCTCAGCCCCCCACTCCCCACCACGGCACAGCCGCCAGCTGCTGGGGAGCCCCAGGAACAGTGAGGGGGGACCCGGCCACTCTGCCAGGGGACATGGGGCCATTGGGGAGGACCAGGTCCCCCCACAGCATCCCACAGGAGATGCTCCACCAAAGCCTGGTTTAAATGAACCTTTAAATGCCAACAACCACTTTACCCCCTGTTTCTTTTTAATTCTATCTTTTTAATTTGGTTTTTTATTATTATTATTTTTTTACCCTCCTTTTTGTTCAACAAAAAGGGGGAAAACAAATTAAAAACCAAATCAAAATCCTGACCCCTTGTTATCCGTCACCTTGAAGAGCCACTGAGCTCCCCAGGACGCAGCAGCACCAATTAATAAATTCTTTTGCACACAGACGGGTGCTGGCACGTGGAAGGGGGTGGATAATTAAAGCGCATTTTTTCATACAGGGCATTAATTGAGCAAGGAAGAAGGACTTGTGGTGCCAGATGTGTCTCTTCCCGCCTGCAATGCCATGGCACAGGGATGGGGTGGCCAGACGCTGGCCCACCCGAGCATCCCGCGAGTCTCAGCTGCATGAACATGTGGGGTGTCCCATCACCCACATGGGGGGCACCCATGTGGATGGATGGACGGGATGGATGGGATGGATGGGATGGATGGGATGGATGGATGTCTGGGATGGGTGGGTGGGATGGATGGGGGGGATGGACAGATGTCTGGGATGGATGGATGTCTGGGACAGATGGACGGACGGATGGATGTCTGGGATGGATGGATGTCTGGATGTCTGGGACAGATGGATGGATGGATGGATGGATGGATGGATGGATGGATGGACGGACAGACGGACATCTGGGAGGGATGTTTGGGATGGATGGATGGATGGATGGATGGATGGATGGATGGATGTCTGGGGGGATGGATGGATGGGATGGATGGATGGATGGATGGATGGATGGATGGATGGATGGATGGATGAGATGGATGCATGAGATGGATGGATGTCTGGGATGCATGGATGAGATGGATGGGATGGATGGATGGGATGGATGGGTGGGATGGATGGAAGGATGTCTGGATGGATGGATGGATGATGGATGGATGGATGGATGGATGGATGGATGGATGGATGTCTGGGACGGATGGATGGATGGATGGATGGATGGATGGATGGATGTATGTCTGGGATGGATGGATGGATAGATAGATGGATGGATGGATGGATGGATGGATGAATGTCTGGGATGGATGAAGCCTCTCTGCAGGGCTGAGTGCTCCCCAGCTGATCCCTTCCTTGGGCTCACAGAGTCCAGCCTCCCACCAGCAAAGCCCCCCCCAGTGCTGCCCAGGGCTCGCAGGAGAGCAAAGCCCCCGTCTGGGCAGGATCGGGCCCTCCCCGCTCACCTGTACTGCGCCTGGAAGTGGCTCTGCACGAAGCTCTGCCCGTGGGGGTGCTGGGCGGGCGGCGGGGAGCCACCAGTGCTGCCATTGCCGTCCTTGCCGGGCTGTGGGGACAAGAGACAAGGGCAGTGAGTGAGGCACCGGGTTGACCCCCACCTTTATAGCGTCATAGAGTCATTTAGGTTGGAAAAGACTTTTAAGATGATCAAGTCCAACCATTAACCCAACACTGCCAACTCCACCACTAAACCATGTCCCTAAAGGGACTGGGGGCACGTCCCAGTGAACCAAGCCCAGCTTCAGTGTCCCCACGGCACAAGGACAGACTGAAGGTGACACCGAGATGGCCCCTGTCTGGCACCCACCAGCCTGGCACTGCCATGCCCTCCAGGCTCCCCGTGTGCCATCTCTGCAGGAAACGTGGGGGTATGTTCCATCCGACCATCCACAGCCCCGGTGCCCGGAGCCTGGGGAGGGAAGCTGGTTCCTCTGCAATGTCCCTGCCCAGGGAGCCCCAGTGTCCACAGACACAGCAGGGAGGTGCCCACGGCACGTGCTGTGCCGGCAAACGCACCCACGGGTGCTGGGAGCAGCCGTGCTGCGGGGTGCTGTGGTGTGGGTGGGCGAGACGGTGGGATGCTGCTGCGAGCGGGTGTCCGTGTGCCTGCGTGACCGTGTGCCTGCAGGACAAGCTCCTGGAGCGGGTGTGCACATTCCCATGCACGCACCCGCCGGAGGCAAATGCGGCCGGGTGCAAATCAACCGCGTGGAACTCCCCAGAACTAAAATGAGCCCTGGCTGGCGCCATGCCCTCCCAGGCAGGTGTGCCAGCGCCAGGCTGCCAGCACCACGTGTGTCCCCGGCACGGCACCTGGCATGTCAAGCCCAGGCACAGCACCCTGGCAGGGCACCCCAAGCCCAGTCACATCCCCAGGCACAGCACCCAGCACACCAAGCCCAGGCACAGCACCCTGGCACAGCACCCTGAGCCCAGGCATGGCACCAGGCATGCTGAACCCAGGCATGGCACACCGGCATGGCACCCTGATCCCAGGCATGGCACCAGGCACGGCACCCAGCACCCCAACCCACTGCCCCAGATCTGGGCTTTCCAGGGCCAGGTGTCCAGCGCAGGCCGTGGGAGCAGTGCCATTCCACCAGCATCCTTCCGGCTGGCAGGGCAGGCAGCCCTGTGAGCACTTGCTCCACTGTTGAACCAGCCCTCAGCCACCTCCCCACGTCACTGTCCCCCTGGGCCCGCCCCAGACCCCTGACCTCTCTCCAGGTCTGATCCAGCAGCTCCCAGCACCCCGAGCCACCGCAGCCAGCCATGCTCCCGGCTGGGTGCCTGCACCCATTCCCTGTGGCAAAACCCACGGCACATGCCTGAGCAACAGCAGGAGCAACACTGGGCCCCCATCCCTGAGAGAAACCAGCTTTTCCATGGGCTGGATGCAGCAGCGGGGTAGGCGAGGAGCCCTGCAGGAGGAGCCCTCTCTCCATCCCCCTGCTTGGTGCATGGGGAAACTGAGGCACGGCAGGGACCAACAATGAGGACAGCGCTGGCAGGCTGCCTGTGCCCCTGCCGCTCGCTCCCACAGCCAGCACAGGATCCGTTCCTCCATCCCGAGGAAAGGCTGGATGCTTGGCCAGGGAAACAGCCCTCTTTGCCAAATTCAGGGGATGCCAGCACCATCTGCGGGAGGTGAGACATGCCCTGCACCCAGGACACGCCAGGTCCTCTGCTCTGCTCCGTAAGGAGAGGGGATGTTGGGATGTGACTGCGTCACACGGTTAGGAGACACCTCCCTGCCCGCATCCTGCCTGACCCCCGCCCCCGCCTGCCACCCCCTTGGGAACCGTGGGACCCCCCCCCGTCCCCACATACAGAGGACAAGGAGCCACCGGCTTTACCCCTGCTACAGGCACACAGAGCCCGATGGCAGCAGAGACGCTGCAGAAAGGAGCCTCAGTAGTTTGGGAAAGGACTGGGCTGTTTCGGGGTAAGAAAAGGAGGTTTTGGTGTCGTGATGAGCAAGACTGAAAATCAATGAGGTATTTGGCCAGGAGGCAGATTTTCCTCATGCCATCTGCTGGCACCAGCTCCTGCTGAGCCTGACGTGTCCTTACGGTCTGCCCGGGTCCATCTGCTGTGGCAGAGAGGGGACCTCCAGCCTTCCTGGCCACCAAAGCCTCGGTCCCCCCCCCCGGGTGCCACAGCAGACACCTCATGGGCACCCATCAAACAGCCGGGGGGGGTATTTCCACCCCTCCAGCCTGCCCGGTTCTGTGCCCTGGACCACCGACCTCCTCCCCTTCTGCTTTCCACCAGCTGAGCTCCCTGGTCCCCGAGCCTCGGCATGGGCCTGTCCCAGCCCAAACTGTCCCCCCATCCCCATCCTTCAGTACCTGCCCAAGCCCTGACCCCCCCAGCCCGTATGACCCACAACAGGGACGGGCACGTGTGTGCCCAGCTCCATCCACACGTCAGAGCCGTTATTCAGGCTCACAACCTGCATGGGACACCCCTGCCCCAGGGACGTGGGCACATGGGTGCCACTCAGGTGGCACCGCCAAAAAGGGGGTGAGAGCATGGAGAGGAGCCGGGGGAGGCTGAGCCAAAGGGAGGATGCTGGGGGGACACAAAGCGTCCCATCCCCAGAGCCAGGTGGGTGCCCCAGGCATTGCCACCGCACTGCCTCCAGCGCGGGCAGCCACAGGCACTGCCAGTGTCACACCACGGCCCGTGGCACGTGTTGGCACCTCGCATTTAACAGGCGAGCAAGGGGAGCTGCCTGGTGCCAGGCTCTCCCAAACAGCCTGGGGGATCCAAATGCCTCCAGGGAAAGGCGGGCAGGGCTGAGGATGGCTCAGCTCGGTGCAGGGATGGCTGGACAAGAAGGGCCAGAAGCCCCGAGGCTTTGGAGATGGGCACCACAGCTGAACTCTCCCAGGTGGGATGGAGCTGTGCCTGTGCAAGGGGCTGCCTGAGGGGTCCCCGACCCCCACCCCTCGGCCCCAGCCACCCTGCCCCAGGCTGGGGACAGGGAGGAGGAAGCTGCTCCCGGGACCCCCGTGCCCAAGACGGGCATCACCCCTGAAGCGGGGACAGCACAAACCCGCTGGCTGCAACGGGCAGTGCCGCGACAGGGCCAGGGCAATGCCACGAGCGCAGATGGAGGGAAGAGACTTAATTACTCATTTTGCCAGCAGCAAAGCTGCCGAGCACTGTAATTACAGTGGGCTTAGCTGCAGGCGGGGGGGACGGGGGGGTTGGATCTCCTCCTGACCGAGCAACCCCAAGAACCAGAGTGCTCAGCTGGACGGGCTCCTGCTGACACCCCCACGCTCTCCCAGCACCCGACCACCCTGCCCAGCCCCACAGCACCCAGACCCCACCATCCTCCCCGCCACCAACTGCACCACCCACATCCCCATCCCATACTGGGGATGAGGGGACAACTCCAGCCTGCCCCCTCCCAGCACATCTCGGCTTCCCCGGTCCCAGACCTGGCGTGGACATACCCCAACCCCAAGCCAGGGTGTGCGGCCACCCCGGTGGGGGGCACCCACCTCCTCCTTGGGGCCGTGGGTCTGCTGGGCGGGGGACGCGGTGCCCAGGTCCTCGTGCATGCGGTCCAGCAGCCAGAGCAGGAACTCGAGGGCGTCATGCTGCGCGTTGCCCCGGAACTGCACGCTGTGCTTGGAGACGATGTTCTGCAAGAGAGGGGCAGGGAGGGCGCTCAGCCTTGGGCCACGCCGCCCGGCACTAACGAATGGCTGGTTCGTTAGCACCCATCACAAACACCCAGCCCTGCTTCCCGCCACCAACAGTGTCTGCCCTCCTCCTGCCTCTGCAGGGACACTGTGGCCACCCCAGGGACAGCAGAGCAGTGGGGACACCGGCACACGGGGCCAAGGCAGCAGCTCTGTGGCCCATCACCATGGTGTCCTGGCTGTCAGGATGGGGTTGGGAGGGGACAGCTTGCCACGGGCGAAGGGACAGAGCACACCACGACAAAGCCCATAGGGGCAAGCCTGGCCCATGGGGACCCACCAGTGTCCCCTGCCTTGCACGCTCCGATGGTATCCACTCAGTATAACAGCCAAGGGAAGGAATTCCCAGCATTGGGAATAGCCAGCAGGCAGCAGCTCTCCCCCAGGCCCTGCCTGCCCCTGCCGCCCCATCACCAGCAGCCAGCCCAGTGCCTCCCCGTGCCTCAGTTTCCCCAGCCAGGCGACGCTGGCAGTGCCAGGCCCTAGAAGAGACAAGGGCTGTCATGGAGTCAAACCAACGTGTGGCCCGTGGGCAGGGGGACTGCCCGCCCTGCCCACACAGACAGGAGGAAAGCCCCCACGCAAACCTCCTGCATCCCAAAACTGGGGATGCTCGGCCCATCGAAGCCTGGCACTCAGCACCCTCCCACTGAAGTGGGTGAGTGCAGGGAGGGGGACCAGAGATGTCCCTGATGGAGCCACATGCCAGGGGGTTCCCGCCAGCCCCCCCACGCCGGGGGCAGTGCTGGGGAGGGGGTACTGCCTGTCCCTCCCCTCAAAGCCCTGCCAGCTCCCCCTGCCTGGGGCTGCCCTTCGCTCACCCCCTCTCCTCCTTCCCCCTGGCCCCGCAGGGGGTCCCCGAGAGGTGCTGATGGGGCTCCCCAGTGCTTCTCCCCCATCTCCCCCTCCCCTTGTCTTTCCCCCCCGGGGACATGCAGCTCCATGCATGGCACAGTGGTGATGAAACCACCGTGATGCTCCCGCTGGGCGACCCAGTGGCAGGTCACCGTGCCACCAACCGGAGCATCCCCCTGCCCGCGCCTGGAACAGGCCCGAATCTCTGCACCTGCCCCCCACCAGTCATCGGCCACACCACGGTATTTTGGCTAATTAGCATTAATTTCACTGTTAGACAAGCAGCGCAATGCCCTTAAGGGGGGGTTCCCCTTCACCATGGGCTGTGGTGGGAAGAAAGTGGCTAGGAATGCCGTGGGGCTGAGGTGAGGGGCTGTGAGCCAGGATGGGACCCAGGGACAGGCAGGGCACCTGTGAGGTGGCCAACGAGACAGCGCTGCCAGCTCAGAGGGGGTCCCTCCTCCGAGACCCACCTGGGTGGTACCCACCGGGGGTCCATCGCCAGCTCCCAGACCAGCAGTCCCAGGCTGGGGTCATCTCTCTCAGCACAGGGAGCACCCCTAAAGGCAGAGTTGGGGGTCCCCAAGGACCCATCCCTGAGCCTGGGCTGGAGGTGGCTGCTCAGAGCTGAACAGAAAAGGACAATTTGGGGATCTCCACCCCAAAACCAGCACGGCGAGGGAGAAATCCTGACCTTCCCTGTCTATTTTAACGGGCTGAGGCAGTTAAACCCCAACCATCTGTGGTGATTCTAACCAGCACACCGGGACCTGCCGGGACAGGGATCAGACCTCGAGCATCACCGGGAAACACTGTGAGCCAAGACCCCTCCGGCCCCCAGCCCCGCTCTCAGCGGTACCAGCATCCCGGTACAAGCAGAGGGAGCAAGGCCACAGCAGATGGGCTTCAAACAAAATGAGTCGCAGACTCAGCTCTTATTTAAAAATCTTATTTAGGCAGATTTAAAAAAAAAAAAAAAGAAAAATTGGAAAGGTATGGAAGATGCAGATAACCACCTGGAAGGAGGAAATTCAAAGCGAAGGCTGGAATTTTGGGTTTGGTTTTTTTTGCTCTGTGCCCAAGGAAGGTGCGTGTTTGGGAGCAGAGGGCATGGAAATATTGTGCCCAGCACTGCAAGAGCTGGTTACTTTGCTACAAGGAAATTAAAGGCAATGAGCACCCAGGAGCACCCCCTGCACCCCGGCAGTCCCTGCGGGGTGGGTGCTGCCACCCTCCAGGCAGGGAAGGGAGGCAGCAGGGAAAGTGGGGGCAGAGCAGTGGGTACCCCAGCCCCTGCCCATGCAGGACCAGCCTGGCCGATGCCCCAGGAGCCGGCAGCACTGCTGGAAACCCCGACCTGAGATGGGGTGTCCGGCTTCCCAGCAGCTTCTCCCAGCAAAGTTCAAGTGCAGTACCGAGTCCCTGCCGAAATGTCACCCGCAGGCACGTGTCCCTGAGCGCGGGGGTCTGCGATGCCAGGCTAAAAGCATCGCCTGGCCCCCAACACCCTGTCCCCACACCACGCTGGCATGTGCCCAGCAGGGATGTGACACGCACTCAGTGAGGGGGCCTGAGGACACCGAGGTGGGCTCCCATGGCACCATCCCGCCTTACCCCACCATCACGGCCAGCATCGTGCCCACCCTTATGGCTCCATGGGGTGGCTGGGAGTTCAACTGGCCAAGGGGGGTCAGAGCTGGGGTGAAGAGGTTGGGGGGGGGGGGCAAGGAGAGGGACGGATGGACACTGTGTGGTTGGGGGGACAGTGGGGCTGGGGGGCATCAGCAGGGAAGGGCAAGGTCTGTGGGGAGGATGAGGTGGGGGAGCAGGTGCTGGGAGCAGGGGGTGCCAGTGGGAGCTGGGAGGGTGCCCGTGGGTGCTGAGAGCTGGGAGGGGGCCAGTGTGTGCTGGGGGCTGCGGATGCTGGGGGGTGCTGAGAGTGGGGGGATGCTGGGAGGTACTGAGAGATGCTGGGGGGTACTGGTGAGTGTTGGGAGTGGGAGATGCTGGTGAGTGTTGGCAGCAGCAGGTGTCGGCAGCAGCAGGTGTCGGCAGCTGCTGGGGGCAGCGGGAGGTGGTGAGGGGGGCCCGGGGCAGCGGGAGGGCGCCCATGGGTACTGGAAGTTGCCACTGGGTGCTGAGAACTGGATGCTGGGAGCAGTGGATGCTGGTGGGTGCCGATAGTGGGGGGATGCTGGCAGGTACTGGGAGACGCTGGTGGGTCCTGTGAGCCGGGGAGTGCTGGTGAGTGTTGGGAGTGGGAGATGCTGGTGGGTGCTGAGGGCAGCGGGACGTGCTGGTGGGTGCTTGAGAGCAGGAGGGTGCCCGTGGGTGCTGGGGGTTGCTGGAGGGTGCTGAGAGCTGGGAGGGGGCAGCAGATGCTGGTGGGTGCTGAGAATGGGGCGATGCTCGCAGGTACTGGGAGGTGCTGGTGGGTCCTGTGAGCTGGGGGGTGCTGGTGAGTGTTGAGAGTGGAAGATGCCAGCGGGTGCTTGAGAGCAGGAGTATGCCCGTGTGTGCTGGAGGTTGCTGAGAGCTGGGAGGGGGTCAGTGGATGCTGGTGGCAGTGGATGTTGAGGGGTGCTGAGAGTGGGGAGGTGCTGGTGAGCCGGGGGGTGCTGGTGAGTGTTGGGAGCAGGAGATGCCGGTGGGTGCTCGAGAGCAGAAGGGTGCCTGTGGGTGCTGAGAGCTGGGAGGGGGCAGCAGATGTTGGTGGGTGCCGGGGGTGGGGCGATCTGGCAGGTACTGGGCGCGGGGGATGCTGGCAGGTGCCGAGAGTAGGGTGATGCTGGCAGGTATTGGGCGCGGGGGATGCTGGCGGGTGCCGGGGGGCAGCGGGAGGTGCCGGTACCTTGAACTCGGCGGAGAGCTGCGGCGTGTAGTCGCGGGTCCAGAGGGCGCGGACCAGGGCCGCCAGCCGGTGGGTGACCTCGGCGCGGCCGCCGCGGGCGCGGTAGCGGCCCAGGGCCAGGACCTCCGCCAGCGGGGCGGTGTTGCTCAGGCACTGCACCACGGCGTTCATGAAGCAGGTGTTCCCGTGGTTCCGCAGCCCCTGCGCGCCCGGCGGCCGCTCCCCTCCGCTCCCCGACGGGCACAACGCCGGCCCCCCGGGGAGCCGCCGCCGCCGCTCCCCCCCGGGGCCGCCGCCGCCCCCTCCTCGGAACCCCCCCTCGTCGTCCTCCGGGGCGGCCCGGCGCCGGCCGCGGCCCCCGGCCAGGCGCGCCCATGTGCGGAGCAGCCGCCCGGCCAGGCTGCCCAGGGAGCGCAGGGCTCGCCGCCGCCGCCCGCCCGCCGCCCGCCGCCCCGACGGGCTGCCCCCGGCCCCCCGCCGCCGCCCGGCCCCCCCGGCCGCCGCGCTCATGGCTCCGGGCGGCCGCCGCCCTCCTCCGGCCCCGTCGGCCCCGGCCCCGCCGCGGCGCGCATGGCCCCGGGCGGGCGCTGGGCACCCCCCGCCGCCGGTGCCGGTGCCGGTGCGGGGGCCGGAGGGGCCGGGCGGGCGGTTTTGTGCGCGGCCGGCTCCTCCCCCGGCCGGGCTGGCGCTGGGAGAAGGGAGCGGGAAGGGAGTCGGGAGGAGGAGGAGGAGGAGGAGGAGGAGGGAGCGGGGAGCGGGGAGCTGCTGCTGCCGCTGGCGGCGAGCGGCGGAGGCGGCCGGGCCCCGGCTGAACCCGGCGTCCCCAGCATCACCCCGGGGTACCCCAGTTCCCCGTCCTCAGCATCACCCCGGGCTACCCCAGCCCACTGCCCCCAGCATCACCCCAGGGGCTTTCCCACGAGTCCCAGCCATGTCACCCACCACCCCCAGCATCACCCCCAGTATCAGCACGGGGTACTCCAGCCCCCTGTCCCCTCTGTGGCCCTAGGGCTTTCCCATAGGTCCCAGCCATGTCCCCCCGGCAGCCCCCACGGCCCCCAACATCACCTCAGGGCTTTCCCGGGAGTCCCAGCTATATCTCCCCAGTGTCCCCCACCACTCCCAGCATCACCCCAGGGTACCCCAGACTACTGCTCCCCAGCATCACCCCAGGGTCTTTCCCACAAGTCCCAGCCATGTCTCCCCGGCATCCCCCACAGTCCCCAGCATCACCCCAGGGCTTTCCTGGGAGTCCCAGCCATGTCCCCCACCACCCCAGCATCACCCCCAGCATCATCCCAGGGTATCCCAAGGGCCCCCTGCCCCCTCCGTGGCCACAGGGCTTTACCAAGAGTCCCAGCCATGTGTTGTGTCATCCTGTTCCGGTGTCATCCCCCTGCCCGGCATCCACCACCACCCCCAGCATCACCCCGGGGGCTCTCCCAGGAGTCCCAGCCATGTCCCCCTGGTGCTGCCCCATTGCCCCCAGCACCACCGCCGGGGTGTCACAGCATCACTGTGAAGTGCCCCAATCGTGCTACCTCTGGGTGCTCTTTGCTGGGATGGTGGCACAATGGTCCCCTCTGTGCCCACCACACTGAGATTTTGGGAGCTGAAGGGGCTCCGTTCACACAGAGCCACAAAACCAGGGTCACCAGCCCAGCTCTGGCAGAGCCCAGAGGCTTTGGCTGCATCCTGCCCACCTCACACTGGCTCGCACCACGTGTGGGTACTCGTTTGGGGTCTGGCAGAGCATGGCTGGGGAGGGACGGTGCCACCTTTGCCCCGAGCCCTCCCTGCGTGGCCAGGTGGGGACACACAGGATGACCGAGGCCACCAGGTCAGCTGCCTGCTCTCCACCTGCAGCCAGCGGAGGAAACCCACTGTGGTTTTGACAGGCAGTTTTCAGCTGGATGAGTCCCCTGGTCCGGCTGGATCCATCCCACAGCACCAACTGGCACAAGGAGGGTGACTGCAGTGGGACCAGCTGCTTCTGCAACAACTCGCCCTCCGCTCGGCTGCAGCCCGGCGGCACTGCGTTGCTCTTCCCACAGCTGTGTGAGACTCAAACCCCCCAGCCCAGTCCGGCCACATGGGGCTGGGACCCTGAGATGACCTCTGGCCCGGGACTGCTGTGGTGGCTCCCAAAGCCCCGGGATTACAGCCCCGAGCGCAGACGGGGGGCGGCAGGGCTGCCCGGCTGCCGCTGAGCCCAGGCACGGCTCTGACAGCTGCTGTCCTTACCTAGGGCCAAGAGGCTGGTGAGGGAGGGAGAGGGAAGGAGGTCCCTCTGCCAGAGAGGGGTGCCACTAAGTGTCACCTTGCTGCGGGGGGAGGGGGGGTAGCAGTGGCCCTATTGTGGCCACGTGTCTCTTCTCTCCCTGGGGAGCTGCGGAGGCTGATGCGGAGCCGGGGAGGGGGTCTCTGCGGGGGCTGAGTGTGGCTGTGGGTGTTGCGGGCTCTCTTCCATCCCTGTGGGTCTCGGCAGCATCCAGCAGCATCTCCCCTTCCTACAGAGAAGGGTCTGCTGTGCCAGGCAGCCCCCCCCCCCACTGCCTTCCCTTCCCCATGGGCACACAGAGCATGGGGATGTGCCACAAGCCCTGCCCTGCGCACAGCTGGAGGTGATGTGGGTTCAGAAGAGATGGGGCAAAATGATGGAGGAAGGGCCAGGAGGTGCTGTTGGATGTCGTGGTCCCTCCTCCCCATGGGGTAGAGCAGCCCTGTGCCCTGGGGGTGAGTGGCAGGGAGAGGATGACCTTCCCAGGGGACACCAGATCGGCAGCCGGCAGCGTGGTGGGCATGGAGAGGGCAGAGAGGCAGCAGGAGGCGCGGGCAGAGGGCTGTGGCTGCCGCTGGGGCCAGACGTGATCTCAGACAAAATCCATCATGGCCTGGCAGTGCCGAGCAGACGGAGGGGGATCAGCTGCCCACGGACCCCCCAGGGACAGCTCTACAGCCCCAGGGTGCCGGCAGGCTGAGGAGCTGCTTATCCACAGAGGGGAGAGGACTGAGCCCTGCTGAAGTTTTCCTCCCCACCGCAGCCAGCCCTGATGGGTATGGGATGTCCCCCGAGGGCCTGGTGTTCCCAAGGGAGCAGCCCCCTTCTAGGAGCTGTCCAGGTCTCCATCCTGGGGCGCTGACACCCTGAGGCCAGCCTGGGCACTGGCTCTTGTCTCTGCTCCCAGTGAGATGGGAATGAATGCGGGAAGCAGCCCTGCCTAGTGGGACGGAGATGACCCTCCTGTGACCTGGGGGATCGGCTCCTGGCCTCGGCAATTCAAATTGGGCAAGCTGGTGGGATGTGGCACGGTGGCATCCTGGCATCCATCACGATCTGGCCCTGGGAAACCCCCTTGCACCACGTTGGCTCCCTGCTCCCAGCCTGGCTGAGGAAAGTGGCAGGAGGGTCTTGCTGGCCTGGGCAGCTGATGACCGGCAGAGCCAAAACTCTGGCTACAAACACCACCAAGCTCTGAGCTCTGACTCTCAATCTGGCTCTGCCCCCGCGGCTGAAGCTCATTTCTCAGCATCCTCCTGGCCAGAGACCTGTGAAATCCATCTTTACTACGCCAAGATATAACATGCTCCTTTTGGAAAGGCATCCTTAAAATTAAGTTCCCTTTTCCTATACAAAGGTCGCAATCCAGAAAGAAAAGTCCCCAGCGCTCCCTGGGCAGCTTCAGGGCTCTGTCCTCCTCCAAAACCCTAGGAGATGGAGACAGGCATCCACCGGAGCGTTTCCATGAGGATTTTTGCGACCTGAATTATTTAACAAAGGCGGGTTGCGCTTCACGCAGTGTGGGAAGAATGGAGTTTATCGAATCTAGAAAGCTCCTAGCTCATTGGAAGTAACAGTAGTTGTTGTTTCTCTCCAGTTGGTTTTGGCTGGACGCTCAAGCCCGGCAGCATCCCAAACCACCAGCGGTGGGAGCGAGAGAGGGAACCTGAGCAGAGCTTCACGCCGAACTATGTGGAACCAGAAATCCAGAGCAATTTGATAATGAGCGCAAGGAAAAGCCTAAAGAAAAGGCGAGAGGAGCCAGACAGGGAAGGACCCAGACAGGGAAAGAGCCAGACTGAGAGTCGGATCAGAAACCGGCATTGGTTGGGAGGGGATGGGTAGAAAGCAAGACCTGATGAGCATGTGAAAGGGAAATAGTCTAAAAGGCGACAGTGGAACAGAGTCAAGTAAAAAAAAATCCCAAACCTACCAGAATTAGAAAGTAATAGATAATAAAAGCAGCTCCCGGCAACCTGTGACAAAGTGCAGCAGTTAAATAGCACCGAGAGTCTCTCTGGCTCCCGGCTGCCCCAGCGATGCTAACGTGGGGAATATTAACAGCACACATCACTTAACGACTTAAAACTCTGCTGGGATTTTTCTTTAGCAGCTTCTTTCCCAACCCCGGAGCAGGCAGACGGCAGGCAGGAGGCGGCGGTACCTTTCTGACAGGTAGCACCACTTTATTCCAACCCAAAGCGATCCAGGACCACTCGCCATGCCCATCTTCCTCTCCTGAAGAGCCTATTTGCCATCTTCCCTCTTCTTCAAATCCTTCTGAACACGCCGCCTTCCAATTCAGGCGAAATCAAATATTTATCGGCGCTGCAGCACGCCGGCAGCGCTGGGTTGCGTCAGCACTTTCTCGCTAAAAATGCCTTTTTTTTCAGGAGCTCCTGGCTGTCTCCAGCTCCTGCCTTTCAAACTGATGTTTTCCACGTTCCAGGCTTAGACTTTGGAGGAAATTTGGGGTGGGGAAAAATCTAAATGTCAAATGCAAAGAGAGGAGGGGCGGGGGGAAATGCCCGCTTGTTATTGTGGAAATTTCCTTGTTGTTAGAGCATGAACTGTCCCGGTGCCTTGGCCACTGGGCTGCTGTGATGGATATAACAACCCGGGCAGCTGGGGTTTGAGCAGGGAGACATGGAGACAGGACAGCATTAGGAACGGCTCCTCTGGCTGGGCAAGAGTCTCAGCACCAGGGAGGCACTTGGGTATTCGGATGAGCACAGGAAAACGATCCTGAATAGACCTGAGCTGAGCTGATTCGGGCCCCGCAGAAACCCATTTTCACGCTGTCAAATCACAATAATAATTGAAAACAAACAAAAAAAAAAAGATAGATCTTTGTACAGGCTCGCTGGGCTTTGCCATAGGACAATGTTTTCTTTATTTAAGCCTCTCCAGCTCTCTTGGCACGGGCTGGGAACATCTGTGCGGTGGAGTGGAAATGTGCTTTCAACACCCACGTCCCGCTGCCGGGGCTTGTGCCCCGCGGGCAGGGGAGCCTGGGCTGGGGAGACCAGGTGGGGCTGGGACAACCAGCACGGTCCAGCCGCTGCCGTCTCCCTGCCTGCACTCTGCCCATCTCCCTGCCTGCACCCTGCCCAACTCCCTGCCCATCTCCCTGCCTGCACCACTGCCCATTTTCCTGCCTGCACCCCTACCCGTATTGCTACCTGCACCCTGCCCTTATTCCTGCCTGCACCCCTGCCTGCACCCTGCCCATCTTCCTGCCTGCATGCTGCCCACCTCCCTGCCTGCACCACTGCCCATCTTCCTGCCTGCACCTTCCCCATCTCCTTGCCCACCCCCTGCCCATCTCCCTGCCTGCACCCCTGCCCATGTCCCTGCCTGCACCACTGCCCATTTTCCTGCCTGCACCCCTGCCCATCTTGCTACCCGCACCCTGCCCATCTCCCTGCCTGCGCCCCTGCCTACACCCTGCCCATCTTCCTGACTGTACCCTGCCTGTCTTGCTGCCTGCACCCCAGGCAGACTGGGGCAGTGGGCGATGTTGGTGCAGGGCTTCGCAGAGCTGGGTAATGGCAAGCCCTTTCCGGGTGCGAACCAGGGCGATGGAAGCCTGCGATGGTTTTCAAGAGATTCTTTCAGTCCCAAGGGAATTCGCAATGCTGCTCTGCTGGCAAAGCAGGGCTGGTCATCTGCTGGCATCACTACTGGGGTAGTGATTACAGACCCACCAGCAACGCCCCACCTGACAGTGACATCTGCTCTTATGGCTCAAGGCAGAAGGAGAAAGCTTCCCCCTGCAGAAGACACCTCCTTACTCACCCTCGGCAACTATAATTCAATTATAGATAGCAAACTAAGTTATTTAGCACCCTTATTAAATATGCATGGGTCCTGCCTTTTTTTGGAGTACGTATGAGGAGGAACAGCACAAGGCAGGTAAATGCTGCTTTCCGGGGATCTCGCCTTGTGCTGATGGACTGCGATGAACATGCTCCGTCAGTTTTGAACACAGAAGGCCAGTGGATCACCCTGAGCTGCAGGAACTGCTGCACTTTGTTTGTAGCAATTACACTTTGTTTTTAATGCATATGTATGGTGCCTCCTGCTTCACTGAGTGGGTATCTCCGGGCTGTTTTCACCCATTATCCCCTTGGAACCGAGACGATGCGAAATCTGCAGCAGGAGCTGAAAGCGGGGGTGGGAAGGGGGGGCCCAGCCCTGATCCAACAGCCACAAGCAGGGTTTGCGCTGCAGAAACCACCCGGGGCTCTCTCAGGTGCCACGGCCAGGCTGAGGGAGCACAGAGGACGCAGGTGGGAACCAGCCTCGCACTGCGGGTATCTCCAGGGTAAACAAAACCAGCTCGCAGAGGACATTCACAGAATCACCACAGAATCACAGAATGGTGGGGTTGGAAAGGACCCCTGGAGATCATCCCGTCCAACCCCCTGCCAGAGCAGGGTCACCCAGAGCAGGTGGCACAGGAACACGTCCAGGCGGGTTTCGAATGTCTCCAGAGACGGAGACTCCACCACCTCTCTGTGCAGCCTGTGCCAGGGCTCTGCCACCCTCACAGGAAAGAAGTTCCTCCTCATGTTGAGATGGAACTTCCTATGGTCAAGTTTGTGCCCGTTACCCCTTGTCCTGTTGCTGGGCACCACTGAAAAGAGCCTGGCCCCATCCTCCTGACACCCACCTTTTAAGTATTTATAAGCGTTGATAAGATCCCCCCTCAGTCGTCTTTTTTCCAGAGTGAAGAGACCCAAATCCCTCAGCCTTTCTTCCTAAGAGAGGTGTTCCAATCCCCCCATTCAACTCCACGTTTGCTCAAGTAGGAGTCTCAGGGGACTGGGAAAGCAGCGATTTGGTGCTGGGAGGCAGGACCCCCTGCTCATCTTGCCCTTCGAGCTGGCAACACGGCTCTGGGGGGAACACCAGGGAAACCCAGCTTGATGGAAGGGGAGGTATGTTGGTGAGGAAGGACAGGGACCTGGTTCAGGTCTGATGTTAAATGGGTCTCCAGGAGCTCCGCTAAGGGCCAGTGGCCAGGGATGGTACATCCAGGTGGATGAAGAAGCAAAGGTGCTGGAGGTTGTAACAGGCTGCAGCTGTTTTCCCCTTTCCCAGGAGACCTCACACAACCTGAGACCCCATGGGGCACGGCACGGACCCAGCGCCCGGCCAGGGTTTCCATGAAGCCATTGCTGCTGGTATTCCCCACAGCCTGGACAGCTGGAGAGGCTGAGGTGTACCGGAGAAGGAATGTCCTCTCTGGAGGTCTGGCAAACATCGCTCTGCCCCAGGCTCTGTCAACCTTCAGCTCCCAAGCCAACTGCTCTGGGAGCTGCTGGAGATGGGAACCAAACATGGGAACAGCACACTGCCCTGCTGTCTGGCAGAGAGGAAAGCCTGGCTAACGTGGGGAAGCAGTCGAGATGCACACTAACAAGCCTTTAAAGCACCTGCAAAGTCCAGACTGATTGGAAATAGCACAGGGCAGCGGTCAAAGCCTCCATCGGCGAGCAGAGATGCCTTCTCATGGCCAAGAGATAGAGGGGATGTCTCCCTTTAACCTTTGCCCAAAATCCCATTGTTTAGAGCTGTGGCACTATGGTGACCTTGCTCTGCAATCTCCAGCAAGGAGATTGTGCTGTCACCTTTCTTGGCAAGGTCTGGGCAAGCTGAATTACTCGGGGGCTTATTGCCCATGTTGAGCCTGCAGCCGGGCTCCCCTTCTCCCGGCGTGGCAGCCCAGCCCAGCAGTGCGCCCAGGGTATTCATTTCCACACAAGCAGATGCCCTGAAGTGCTGAGGGATTTGCAAATCAACCACCAAAAAATGTAACTTCAGACGCTAGTGTGTTAAAAAACCTTACCACAAAGCATTTGTGCTGGGATGGGAAGGCGTGAAGGGTGACGCAAGCCTTTCTGCGGGGCTGGACGTCAGCGGGGCCCATGGCCCAAGCCCAGGAGAAAGAAGCTCACAGAGGGGGGATGCAGCCAGCGGGTTGGAAGTCAAAGTCTTGGTGGGAAGAGGCTCCGATCCCAGCATTGTCCTGGAAATTGATGGTACAGCTGGAAACCTGCATCTCACATCTCTTGGCCCTTTGCTGTAGAGCCGCTGATTGCTTTCACCAAGAGGCAGACATCACTGAAGTCTGTTTAATATAACTTTCTTTTTTTTCCCCTAACAGGATTATAAAGCCATTTCCAAAACCCAGGACATGCCTGATTTTCCCTGACATTCCCTTCATGCCTCCTCCCCCAGGGACCAGAATTTAACTCCACTTTAACATCAGTGGAGTCGATCAAGAGAGCGTCAGGGAGCCTGGTGCCACCACAGGGCCTGTGCCCCTGGCTGCTCCTCCTCCTGGCGAGAATTCAGCCAGATATAGGGGCAGAGACATCGGGAGCAGACGCCAGGAGTATGCAAACCTGCCTCCTGCCAGCAACACCGCTTTGCTTTTGCTGGTACAACTGGAGCAACATCCGCTCCCTTTGCCTCGGCAAAGAGAGGGGCACTGACACTCCCCAGCGCTTTATGGTAACAGCACATTTGTTAGGGCTGATTCTGTGCACCAGTGTTCTAGATCTCCATTATTAAGTGTTCTTTGTGACTAATGAGAGCGTAATGAATACATTCACACTGTAAAATACAATATGCCTGCCATCAGGCACATGCATAATGGGGAGATTTGTGACTGCAGTTCATGTTTCCCAAATACAACCTGACTTCTGGCAGAAGAGCAGCACAGGTTCCTTGGCACGTCTGCTTCTTGGCGATATTCACGTAGGTCACATCCATTTGTAAAGCTCCAGGGGCTCCCTGGGGACCCCGGCCGTGCTGCTGAGGAGTGTGTACAGCTGTGAGCACTGGTGGGAGGTGTGCCGGGAGGGCTAAGGCTGTGCTGGGGGAGCGAGCGCTGCCGAGCCGCTGCGTAGGAGAGCAGTGCTTGGGAAGAACATGAGCTTGTGAGCACCGCGGTCTGCCACGGGACCCATCTTCTCCAAATACACTGACAGCCTGAGAGGTCCCACAGCTGCTCGCAGTCACAGCCCACGTGGTTATTGCCCCTATTTCCTACAGAGTATGTGGGGCAGAGCCCCACATCATCTACTGCTGCAGGACATGATGGCACAGCTCTGCACAGGGACAGCAGGGTGGGGCTTCTAACGGAGCGCAGTGGGCACACTGTGCCACGGCAGGGGAGACGCTGTGCTGCGGCTGCAGCGTACCAGCCACCACCATGGGCTGTCACCTACATCAGCTGGCTATGCTGGAGCAAGCCAGTTCAGCCAGTGCCCATGCTGTAAATTCAGGCTGGGTTTGATAAAGTGACGCCACTTCGTACTGAAAAGAACGATGTGTGGGAGAGGACTTCTCCGAATACGGTCTCAGTTTTCAAATCTGTAAGGTGACAGACACAGGGCTGGCTGTCACTGACAGAAAGTGTGGGTTACCAGCCTTTACTCTTTACTCCTGGCCTCCACAGAGCCAGGGGGTGACCATGTCCTGGTGAGTCAGGACAGCTTGGCTCGCTTCACTGCCTCCGAGCCATGAAGAACCTGCTGGTGCAGGAGGAACATGCAGGGCTTTGGTCCTTATACCACACCGAAATAGGATTTCAGCTGCCCAACGGATACGTGGATTCTCCTCCCACCTGAATGACAGGTTTGGTGCCATCTGATGGGAATTGCTTTGCTGACGCGGGACTCTGCCAGAGAGTTATCTGCATCTTAACATCCCACACCTTGGAGAGCATGGGGAGGTGGTGGTGAGACGGGTCGTTGGGACGGCCTGGTTCGCTCTCACAGGCTCCACTTCTGTTTTGGTTCCCCTAGCACAAGCACAAATGTTTTGCCTCTCCATCCCACATTCCAGTGGTTTGATCCTGCCTTCCAAACCACAGTGAGCATTGCTGCAGAGCTTGTAAAACCTGCTGGGGTGTTTATCGCTGCATAGCATCGCTGACTCCAGAGAAAAAGAGCAAGGAATGACTTAATTCCTTCGCTCAAGACTTCATTAGTAAGAGCAGAGATATTTCAACCAGAAGGAACAGGACTTGCACAGTGTTTGATGGACAACGTTATGTGCACAAATACCCTCCGAGCCAGTCCAAAAGGATCCACCCTTACTGTGCTATGAGCAGTAAACATTTTAGTGGCATATAAAGCATTATAAGCAATCATACCTTTAAATTGCTATCCCCCATTGCCTACCAGAACAGCTAATACCATCAATACAGGTGTGACAGTATCTAGCCGAAAGGGCCTGTAAATCATCATCTTAGTTAACTAAAACATCTGTAAGCCTTAACATTAAGGAATGTGAGATTTTGCTACCGTTTAAATTTCATGACAGAATTCTCCCAGGCCTTCAATGCCTGCAAAAGAAATATTGACTTCACTTGCATCACTTCACAAGCCGGCTGCCTACACTGATCTTTAAACAAACAGCATCTTGAGAGCTGTTGGTTCTAATAGCAGATATGATACTGGCTCCTCATTCTCAGACGAAATACATATTTCATGCAAATTTGGAGCCTTTTTGAAAAATTAGGCCAAGGACCAGGAATCTGAGTGTGTCTAGCTGGAAACATCCAGGCATTTTTAGAAATGACTGCACTCTCACTCTTGAAAACCAGGCCCCTGCAGAGAGTTTTAAATTGGACACCGCAAATGAAGAAGCCCTGACATCCTTGTATTCCTTTGAGAACAGTGATTTAAAAGCTTCACTCAAAAGAGCTTCCCAGTCAAACGCCCGAGTTGCAGCTGAGGGCTTTTTCCTTAATCAGGACCAGACAAATGAAAATGAACACAGAAGACTGAATTTACACAACAAGTTATTCATTAAAGGAAGGGACAGAAGGGGGTAGGGAAGAGAAAGAGAGACCACGTGAAAGCAAGAGAGAGCCCACAAATGAGCAGACAGACAAGTAAGACTATGCTAGGAGACTACCAGGAAAGGTGGCAGTAACAACACCCAAGTGTGATAACAACAGCTAAGATGATTTTCAGAAGTGATGAATCCTTTCACACCAATCTAAAAGCAACAGAAAATTCTTAGCCCCCCTGAAAAAAAAAAAATCAAACCTATTTATTCATTGTGAGAAAGGATATATCTGAAGGATCTGGTAAACGCATACCAGAGAGAATAAAAATAGTATCTCCTCTAATAGTACAAACACTTTAAAACAACTTGAGTGGCAAGAGAAAAGGATGGCCAAGGAAGTAGCAGCTTAGCAGCTCCTGTGGCAGCTCTCAGTGCAAGTCCGGGTATTTCCAGAGCAGGATGGCACCGTCTGCACTCACACTCACGATGTACTTCTTCTCAGGGCAGATCTTGAGACGGGTGATGTTGCCACTGTGGCCCACTCCAACATGAGTCACTGCACCCTCGTCATAGTTCCACAGTTTCACCAGATGGTCATCACCACCTGCATTGGGCACAAGGGAAGAACAAACGATTACACAGAGTTCTGCTGCTTTGTGTTCCCAGAGCACAGGCAGGGGAATACTTAGGCAGTCTTTTGATTTAGGATGAGTGGGATACACTGTCTTGGGCACTATGGCAAAAACGACTTCTTCTCAACCACATTAGAGAGCCAGTGTCCAGCAGAGTGCTCAGGACCTGCACCAGCAGATCACTGTGCGCTACAGTGAGCAACTGGTACCAATAATATGGAGGCCCTTCAAAAGGCTCTTGACCAACATTCGTTTAAGAGGTTAATCTACCAGAACTGGTGCTGGCATCAAACCCGTGGATTTTAACTCTAGTTGTTACACACGATACAGTGGCTCATCTCTGCAAACGCTAGGCTCCCAGAAGAGATGTCACGGTGGTGGGGAACATGTAAGCCCGAGGCTGGATGGAGCCTGGAGTCATTCCCACGTGCAAACCAACAGAGCCTGCCAGGCTCCTGCAGTATGGCACCTCAACAAATTATTCAAGTGCACAGTGAACACCACTGAACTACACGAGGAGCAGGGCAAGGTGAAACCCTGCATTCTTCCCTTGGAGACATTTGAATCTCGTCTTCACCTTTACATTACACTTTGCAAGACTGAACCATAGGATCTTCCAAAGCTGAACCACAGCCTTTTTCTAAGTATTTTTCCTCAGTGAATCATTTTATTTTCCCCTTTAGCTGACCCCTCCTTTGTCCTATTTTTTTCTCTCTTTACTAAGATCCTTGGTTCATCTCTTTCCTTTTCCTCCTCTTAATGTGACCTTTTCATCTCTAGTTACATCCACCCACTCACCTGTGACAAAGTGCACCCCATCTGATGTGATGTCCATCCCATTGATGGTACCCGAAACAGACCCTTCCACTTCTCTGATTGGAGAGCCATCAAACACTTCCCAGTAGGCAACCTGGAGAGCAGAGCAGAGAGGAGAGCTCAGTTATGCATGAATAGCACACAGTTTCAGTGCTGCCCTGTAACACGCACTTCTGTGGAGCTACAGGAGTGTTTCATCATGTCACAAGCCCCACATTTTGTGTTTTGGAATTACGGCAAACGGAATTCCTGCAGTTTTGCTTACCTTTCTGTCTGTTCCACTGGTGATTATCTGGTACTCTTCGGGATGGTAACACACACATTTAAACAATGTGTTGGCTAGAAACATTTGCTTTCTTACAAAACGCCTGCAAAACAGCATAGAGCAATAGGGTCAAAAACCAAACTTTGACTGCCTGAACTATCTCTGCCTGTGCTATACATCAGATCTCTCTTTCTACTTGGATATTTTCAGGTATTGGTCTGAGTTCAGGGTTTCAAGAAGCCTACTGGGGTCATCACTTCTCTTCCCCATCACAGCTCCCTCGTAAGACTTTTGATCTGCTGTCATACGAAATGCAAATTTTTAATCCAGAATGCTTTCTAGGTGTTATTCACTATGCAAACATTTCCTTATCCTTACCACAATGCAGAAAGTCTGCAGATATGCAACAGTTCGACGGGAGTCATACAGTGCTGGAAAATGAGCCAGTTGGAAACTTAGGAAACCACCTGCTCCACCCCCTTGGCCAAGCAGAATCCAATACAAGAAAACAACTTGAGACAAATGTTTGTTGAAACCTTTCTGAAAAGTTTCCAGCATTGGAAGTTCTACATTCCCTGACTTGATTGTTCTTTCTAGTAATTTTTATTTCCTAATGCTCTTTTCCCCCTCCTCCTTGCTGTGTGGTGTCCCAAATAGGGCACGGTGACCCAACAGAGACATTACTCATGCTTTTGAGTGCCTCGCAATACTTATCTGGCTCCTTACACAATATCCCAGACGATGCACGTTCTATCAAGGCTGGTTGTGACACACTCTTGGTCATTCTTCTTAATCTTAATGCAAGACACAGCACACACATGCTCCTTCAGAACTTCCACCAGTTTCTGAGTCCTCTCACCAATCTCCCAGATCCTCACCTGAAAATCAGCAACAAACATCTGCTCGGTGCTGCCTGAGCTCAGGAGGGTGCCTACGGCTTCCCTGAACTCTTCTTTTTTTTGATAACACAAACAGGAACTGAATGTCAACAGACTGTCTCTATTTTCCCGTGAGTTATTCCTGCAGCTGACTCGTAAAACCGAACTGGGTTCTTGAGAGTGTAATCCCCTTGGTTCAGGAACTCCTGACCATTAACCCAGACCTTGTTTTTGCCAAGCGCCCACTCTCCCATGCTTCAGTTTACTCATTTCTCAATCAGGAAAAAGCATCTAGTCTGTGAGATATTTCCAGCGGTGCTTTAAAGATCAAAGACCACGGCTTCTGCAGTGGAATATAAAAAAGCTACCTGCTGTTTGTGCTACACATAGTGCCAGCAAGTAAATACAAAATATATCTTTATCTCTTTGATGTGAAATATGTGCCTGAAAGCACCTCTTTTCCCAGTGGTGGTAACAGCAAAAATCTTCCTGTTTTGTGGACTTGATCCTTCACACCTTATATTTACCGTCCCACTAGTGCCAAACTTCACAGTATCTTTTCGCTTTCACATTCCACTAAGGTCAAAGTGAAAATTTAGAACTTCAGACACTGACATCAAAAGCAAAGCGACTGACCACCTTCCACATTTTCAAGCCTGACACTGTTACCTGTGGGATCTGGTTGTCCAATTCCCGCTTGCTAAATGATCAGAGCGTCCAGGTCCCTGAAAGTCACAGCTTTCAGGTGACTGATTCTGACAGAACTATTAGCATTCCAGAACACCTTTTTTGTGTTCTGAATGAATACAGCAAGTGTTCCCTGCAGTTCTCATTTCTACTTAACCAACCTTTAGCTTTAATTCTGTCTCAGCCGGCTTTTTCCATTCAGAGATCAACTAACCAGAGCCTGTGCTGTTCTGTGTGTGCTGACACAGAATCTAGGTCCTCCCTCTTCCGCATCCTCTAGCGCTAATCATCCAAGGCACTTAACTGTTCTTTTATTAGTGAAGGGTTGAAGTGGCTCATTGTCTCTAATGTCTCTGTGCAGGGAGACTGCCGTTACTGCTCTACAGGAGAGCTGAGGTGCGGAATGATGCAGAAAGATGGTTCAATGATTAGGACATTAGCCTGAAATTTGGCATACCCAAGTTCAATTCCTCACTCTTCAAGGCTTCCCGTGCAATCTCCCGCACGGCACACTGAGCACTTGAGATCAGGGTACACAAACAAAGCACAGAGCTGTTAACTCACAGCCAGGAATCCATGCACAATTAAATGTCCGGTTCTGAGCGCTTGCCAGACTGCAGAGAGAAAGCCCAAAGCAAGGCAAGAAGCTGAATGTAAGCCTTCTAAGTCTAATTATTTATTTTTAATAGAGATAAGCCCCCTGTGTTTAAATTATTTAAACATTAGGAGAGGAGTGTCACTTTTACAGATTGAAAAGTGCCCCAAACTGTATGGAGTAGCCCAAGTACACAGTACTTGTTTTGTACTGCCAGAAAAGAAATGGTGAACTGCACAGGTATGATGCCTACTGCGTATTTTGTGATTTTTATTGTTATTTGTATTGGAATGTTTCCATAATTGTATTAGAAACTGAGTGATTATTAGAGTCTTTTATTGGCATGATCACCTAAACCAGATAGTACCATCCCAGAAAATTAGGAAGTCACCCCATAGACACCATAGCGATGTCAAGTGAACTTTGTGCTATTAAACGAATTCATACAGGTCAATTTGGACAGGACTAAGACTTCCAAAGCAATGACAGACAGAAAATCTGTGCTAGAGCACAGTTAGACAGAGGCTTGCAAACAATGACTAATGCAGATAAACCAAACATAAGGGAGAGACAAATGAACACAAAGGATTAAGAGCATATTCTGCATTAGAAGGATTTCCAAGACTGCCACGCCAGAAGAAATCGGGGCATTGTTTTACATTATGCCCCCCTGAGAGCAAGAGATTTGCATCTAGCAAAAGCTAATACTTTCAAACTCAGTCCTTTGCTAAGAATAGCTCACTTTCTGACTAAGCAGTTCCAGACAATCGCAGGCCCTGTGATGAGATCACAGAGCCGCTCCAGATTTTTAAGAAAAAATTACCTGCCCTTCACCTCCTCCACTAACGATCCGTTTAGAGTCACTTGTAGCAGCAATTGCCGTCACTCCCAAGCTATGGGCATGGTTAATCATATACATTAGCTGGCCAGTCTCTGGTGTGAAGGCACGGATTTTACCGTCATTCCAAGCTGATGAATAAAAAGCAACAGATTACCCAGGCGCACAGACTTTCCTCATGTTCTTGTGTCTCTTTCCTTTACAAATGAACCCATTTTTTTATTAAGTTCCATTATAAGGCCCACCCTGTTGGATCACTGGTATATATGTCAAAACCACTGTATTGTAGATGAGTCTGCAGAGCTATAGCCCCAAATAAACTATTGAAATTTAATTCAATATGGGAAAATTGGTTTGGTCACAATGGGGGGACTGCATTGCTGCTCTAGGACTGGAATAGTTCCTGTGTGAGCAATTTGCAGGTGGTGATGGGTAGCAGGGTTTATGCAAAAGGTGGTCTACACACAACCACAGGTTAATCTGTCACACAGAACAAGCTTAATATTTTAGAATTAGGTCTTTGGAATAAGACTGAACTGAGTTCTGAATTGCTGGAATTCACAGCCCAAGTGAGGTCTCAAAACCTTGCCTTCCACAGGGAGGCATCAACCGTGGGTCTGGACCAATCCTTACCTGAAATGATGCTCCTGCCATCCCTCATAATCTCTATGGCATGGCAGGTCATGTTGGGGACAATGATGCGCAGGAGCTCCCTGTTTTCGGGGGTGTGCCACACTCGAATATCATTTTTGGAGCAGGTAGCGAACACTTTGGAAGATCCACTGAAGAATTCAGAGAGGAGAGACCATGAGGAGGGGTGTACAGAAAACGCTTCTTTCTTTGTCAGATCTTAAATTGTCCTTCAAAGCTCAGCTGTTCCTAATGTGCAACTGTCTTCTGCCCAACCCTCCCTTAACCAGGATCACCGTGGTTAAGAGAAAGGCCTTTTTCGTAGGATCACCATGCTCCCATAAAATTCCCCTGGTTTGCTTTCTATTCAGAGATTCATTTTAAGAAACGGTTAAATTACAGTGAAACTAGAGGAATTCTTTCTATTTCAGGTGAAGTTGTGACATTTATTTCCCATATTCAATCTCTCAACAACTTCACATGTTGTATATAATAGACACAAAAATGGGTGGAGAGGTACTGACTGCCCAGATTTAACATCAGGGACTAACAGCAGCCTCACATTGTAAAGATGTCATTTTTTATCTTGCTTACTGGGTGATTCCTATTCAACAACGCTGAAGGCAATAGAAAAGATGGCAAAAGCCTGTTGGTAATATACTTGTTATACATGTTTGAATAAAGAAAGACCTGCAGCATTTCAAAAGCTATGGGACTGAATGCTTTGAACTAAGCTCTAAACCATCCATCCTAGGGACGTGACAGAAAGTGAAATCTAGAAAGGTACCACAAGCTTTTGTTCAACATCACCATCAACACCTGGAAAGATGAACTAGGACAGAAAAAAGTGGTGCAACGAAAGTGTGGCCCCTTCAAGCCCAGCTTGTGCGGGTGCTTTATAAAGCAGGGTAACATCAGCAACTGAAGTATTCTGAAATGCGCCAGAACACTCAAATCACGCCTGTATTTCCCAATCAGTGACCGGCTCTGTCCAAAAGCAGTTAACAGATAAAAAGTTTAAACATATATGCAAGGATGTAGTCCTGTAGTCCTTACAATCATCCCTAAATCCAAATACCTGTGACCCAGATGTGTCACTCAGGTATATTAGCAGCAGATTACCCTAAAGCTCCAAATGATTTTCTCCTTAAATTAGAAGGAGGTGCATTTTTCAGGCTGGCGACAAGCAGGGAGGAGGGCTTGTTGCGTTGTGTGCTTTGCTGTACCTTGGGAAGATTTGATCCTTTGTGCCATGTCAAGGAGCGATGCAATAACAACATGCCAAAAATAAAAACTTTCATTGGGATCAAACTCCTGTTCTCTAGTTGGAAACAACTGATCCGTTGTGGGTTGGTTGTTTTTTTTGTTTAAATAAAGTGTCACAATCCTACTACACAGGAAGAGGGAATGTTTGCTGTCTGTACCCAGCATCTCTCGTCACAAGCCTAGAATTTAATATAACATGCCATATTGTCAAACATGAAATCCTAAGTGAGGTCAAGACCCCAAAATCCCCTTTGAACAGCTCTGTTCATCAGGTTCCAGCGGCTGTTACAGGTGGGTAGAAAAGCAGACACCTTCACAAGCTCTAGCTGCAAGAGGGTACCCAAAAGCAGCCTTTCAGGATCCACACTGCTGGCAGATGAAGAGGCCCCAGTCTCATAGCACCAACCCAAGAAGAAAAGGGGGAGGTGGCCATCGCTGCCATCACCCAAACATAAATAATTTTAGTCTTCATATTTAGAATTCTTTCTGTAGAGCGATGATTTTTCCAGTTCTCAAACTGAACTGCTGCCTTCTGCTTTCAAGCAGCTGCTCAGCGTCACCCTGCCTTTCACTGGTAGTTGAAATTGTCCCATAAAAATGTTAATAGGCTTTGGGTTCCTGTTGGTTAAAAGGTATTTACAGAGGTATCCTGACCTTACCTGCAGCTTCCTCACACTTCTTCACAGCCAAAAGCACGCCAGCCAGTTATACTCACAAAGGAAAAACAATGTCGTGGACGGCTTCGTTATGACAGGCAGCAATCAGCTCCTCTTTAAACTCAGTGTAGTTAATTCGATAAATCTGGCACTCATTTGTCCCTACGAAGAACTGGTGACCCTGACCTCTACGTGTCAGGGAAGTGACAGCACCATGAACTTGAATTTGCCTGTTAAGAGAAAGCAGACGTTGGGTCTGACGTTGACCTCGAGTTACTTATTCCCCTGACTTTATAAAGTCTTGACTTTCCCCACTTCCCCAAAAAGCTCCATACTGGGCTGTGATATCAATCCGCAAGAAGGTGGTCAGGACTAACATTTCATTCCCAGTCGCACTTTAATACCTCATACGATCCTGCCTGTACCACCTGCTACTCTGCCAAGGGCTTGCAAAGGCAGCGCTTTGCAGACTTTGTTTTCTGGACCAGGGCCCAAGGTAACAGCATCTTTGTTGATGTTCTTGCTCAAGCGCACTTCAATATCCCATACTCAAGAATTATTTCCCGACAGTTTAGATCTCCTTGGAATAGCTTCAACTGGACAAAGCTAAGCTTGCGGAACTGTACGCTTAAGTTGGCTACTCAAACAAGGTAAAATGAATAGCTGCAAGCCCAATTTTCTAATCGCATATGGGGAAATGATGCCTGCAGCCTTCTGGTTTGTAATGCCGAAAAAAGCACTTCCAGACATGCATTTATAAAATTAGCGGAACTCTCCTTTACAATCCCATGTCCTCCAACAAAACCTTTTTTAGATGTCTACACTATTCTGTCTCAGCTGGGGTAAATAAGCATAATTTTACTGACTTCAACAGACCTGTCTCACTTTGCATCAGTTTAGGGTCTGACTTCTAACGCCTAAAAGGAGACAATGACCGTTTAAAATGAACGATGAGTAGGGCAAGTCACTTCTGCGCAAACGCATGCAGTAATCTCCAGTCTGCTTCAACTTCATTATGCTGGAACCATATTGTCTATTTTGTCAGCAAGACTGAAAAACTGAGATTTATTTGGATTATGCGTTTCCACAGAAATGACAGGTTCTTATAATGTGACCCTTTGGGGGAAGTGTCACCTCTACCCTCCTGATTCTCCCATCTACAAACTCACTTCATTATTTTGTAGTTTGAGCCTTTACAGAGAGCTACAACCCCTCCTCCGGTGCCGACTATTAAATCTCCTGTCTTCAGCAAAAGCAAAGCTGTGACTCCCTAAGAGAAAACAGGATTAGAACACAATTGGATGGGAGCAGAGTCTCTCTGTTGCTGCAGCCATGCTAAATAGCACCACGGAATCTCTACCGTGCTCCCGATGGTGGTGCTTATGTCACTCAAATATGACTTTATCAGTATTCTTTGACTGACCCAGGCTAAAGAGTGACACTCTAGAGGGAGAAAAGAGTTATTAATTACAGGTGCACAAGAACTACTACAGTAGGAGTCTTTAAGGAGCAAGCAAACAGCACCATCACAGATCCTTCAGAGCAGCTGGGATCACATAAGAGCCTACACGACCTTACCTCATTCCAGCAAGCAACACACACACATTAATGCTTCCATTTTTCCATCCACCGGTTCTTCATCTATCAGACATGAAAACAGCGGCAGAGAAAACTCAGCCTAAGTGTCCTTTCCTACAGCGCCTTCCAGGACAGATCCTCTGTGTCCCAGGCCTCTCTCCCTGTCTGGAAGATGCAATCCCACCTCCCACCTAGTAGTAATAAAAGACATTCATCACAGAAAAGTGTTGGAAACTAGTCAGCCCGTCATCAACATGGGTTTCTGCTGTTTACTCACAGGAGAAGATCAACAGAAGGTCAGCGATTAGCAAAAGGAGAAATGTTTTTCGGTGGATAAATGTCAGACTGCAGTAAAAAAAAACCAAACTAAACCAGCAAAGAAGCAAAACCAGTCCTTAGCCTTGCCACAAAATTTCAAGTATAAGAAAAGTCAGTCTCTGCTTCAGTTCTGCTCCCAGTGAAGTAATAGTACTGTCCTGCATGAGACATAACAGATTAATTCTTGAAAAATCTGAGACCCCAAAATAGGCTGCAAGAGGGGTGAAACTACTACTATAGGGTTAAATCTTGGTATTTTTACTCAGAAAAATATCCCTACTAGCTTGGGGGAAGATATGCATGAGTGAAACAGAAAGAAAAAAAAAAAGGAAATAAAGGAGCTTTATGCCATGAAACCTTGGACTGAAAGCTGAGCTCTGCCATGCAGGGAGCGTGCAGGAGAGGCGCTTCCACTCCCACCATGAGGGCAGAGACTCCTCACTGTGCCCTCGCCGCCCCTTCTTCCAAACCAGCCGGGAGCAGCTCTGGGCTCCCCGGGACTGGCGAGGAGGCTGCTGGGCTTGAGAGTTCTAGTATCAACTCCAGCAGCATTTGCCACTACCGAGGTGTATAAGCAGTATTGCCAACCATTGGGATAATACCAGCAGTTTCACAACGTTAAGATATTTTTTTTCCCTTAAGCCCAATCTCATAGAGCCCTTATGTGAAAACAACAATTTCTGCTTGGTGGAGTTCTTCCTGGAAAAAAAAAAAAAAGCCTCACATCTAGCACTTAGTCCTGTGAAAGCATGAAGTGAATTCTCAAAGAATAACTAAGAGGCAAAACAGAATAATTCTGTATTTATTCTTTAGGAAGAAATCACTGTCATGTGTTTGCCCTGTGATTTTTGAACAAATACAGGTGTCAGCACTTTATGTTAAAGTTTGACATCTAAGCAGCACCACCCAGCATTCCTCTTCTTTTCAAGCATTAATCTGGCCTAACCCCAGTAAATTTTCAGGATTAAACACTTTCAGAGTGTTTAAAAGAATGCAAGCCAGAAAGTGATGATTTTCTGCATGGAAAGGACTGAAGCTGTAAGGAAGGAGAGAGAGGAAATGAAGAAAGAAGAGAAAACAAAATGGACATTAGAGCTATTTGGACTGGGAAAGGATGTTGCAAAAGCCACAGACAAGGTCTGATCAATTTGGAAAAATTATTTTGGTTCAATTATCCAATCACATAGAAGCAACTGGTTGTTTTTGAAGTCTTGCTTATAGTTTTTGAAAAAAAAAATAATAATCACTGTATACATAACCACGTTTTCCAGACAGCCTTGCACCTACCTACGAATCAGCTTAAGGACTATTTAACTTCAGGAGGAAACAAATACAGATTGCAGAGAAAAAAATTGAAAAAAAATTTCCTGATTCGTAATTTATTCGCACTGGATTTCTTCACTAGTCTGTCTCCACCAGCAGCATATCCACAACCCTCTGTAATATCAGGACTGATCACTGTGAAAAACACAATCTCCAGAGAAGATTTTATGCCACGCTACCACAACACCACCAGGCAAGAAGCCAGGGTTCATGCAAATATTCTTAGCAAAAGCACGAGAACAAAGGGATTCTTTTTAATTAGAAATATGATCCACAAGCAGAACTGTTTCTGAACAATGTTTTTAAAAATTTCCTATGAGGTGTTGGCAGCATTTTGCGAGTCCCCTGTTATCACAGGCCCATCAACTGTCTTTTGATCTGCTGTTTTGCAGTTTTTCCTGCAAAAGATTTCCACCTCAAATGCTCTTTGGGGTTAGCATTATGGCAGGTGGCGGCATTAGAAATCAAACCCATGACTGTGTACTTTATCTGATTACAGCTCCCTGCTACTTGCTAATAAATTGAAGTTTTTGCAGCACTGCCAAGACAGATTTGATTTTACCAAGGTATTCTCTTCAGTTCTTCAATTTGAGAGGGAAGGGGGTATTATTAAGACAGAAAAAAAAAAAAAACCACCTTAAAGTGGCCAGGATTCATTGCCAGGTTCTCGAAATCATCAGTTTGATTTCAACCTTAACCTGACAGTTGCGCTTCTTTCTTGTCCAGTCTGTTCTCTGAATCACCAGGAGTAAACAGGGAGCTTTATAAATCACAGTTGTTATTCGTGGAGTCGAGCAGTTCATGTTAACGATGCGATGAATACTCTGTTTTATATACTACCAGTCCTCTTGTATATGAAATGCAGAGTCTAATGTAGGAGGTTAAAAATAGCACCATTCATTATTTACTTCTTACAAAAAGAAACCACTGCTTTCAAGTATGATTATAAATAAAAATACCAGCAAAAATCCAGCCTGCCCATGGCCTTCCCTGCAGGGATACTTGCTCTTTGTCCCATTCTGATCTCTCACAAAGCTCTCGAGCGCTCTATGAACTCTTCCAGTGCACCTCCTTTAAATTTTATTTCTTTTTCCACAATGCAAATCACTCCAACTATTTCTGAAAATGCATTTGCAATAGTGCATCCTACTTTACATCTGAACGGGTGCCCTATAGCTCCTCAAGCCTGCGATGGGGATAAAAATTAATTTCACTGTTTATTCCAGTATTTATAGACGTTACAGAAATGAACTTAAACTGAATTCCACCTAGATGGAAAACAAGTTGCTTCATCATAGCAGTGAGCTATTTGCCACTCCTCTTCAAAACAGAAACAAAGAAATCTTCAGATCATGTCTATATAATAAACACATTCTTATATATCTAAAGGCAAAGTTTCTTTAAGGTTGACCAAACTTGTTTTCAATAAACATCGTCTCCTCACCCAAGCAGTATCTAAACTCTTTCTTTAAAGATATGCTTGTCGTGGGGTGGCTGTGGATTACGGGTTTAGTTTCACAGTATGCCGCTGGCTCACAATTCCCGGTGTGACTGGTGAGCAAGGGTTTCAGAGACACAGGATAACGTTCATCCGCGAACATGCATCTTTTCCCAGAGAACTGCAATGAAGTGATGAAAATGGTTCCATGGGGAGGGAGGCCGGGACGAACCCCTGGAGGCTGTACGGCCAACCTCCCTGCCCAGGAGTGGGGAAACGCCTGGTGAGGAAAGGCAGTGCATGTCCCAAAAGCCATGCTTCGGAGCGGTTGTGCCTACCTTGAAGCAGCATGGCTCACTTCTGAAACAAGCTATATGGCAGCTTTGCTTTGCAGGGCTAGAGAGGGGAGGTTTTGTTACAAGTACTGATGTATAGTACGTTTTCATGAAAGATACAAAGGATGCCTTGTGAAATACACAGAGCTCCGCAGGGGGGAAAGAAAATAAATCAACACTTCTCCTAGCATTAGCAATATGATGTACTAAAGCACGTAGAAACAAGGATGCAAATACTTCTGTTTTGATAAATGCTGTGATTTTGACTTGAAAAAACATCTGCAAAATACCTCTTTTGGCATTGAAGCCTATGCTACAATTGGAAATTTCTGCCATAAAACATTACATCCTATGTGCGTTAAGTGAGGACTTGTTGACAGTCTAGTGACAAGGTATTATTTGTATGCAGAGATGTGCAACGGGTGGGCGGAAAGGGAATCACAGCACAGAGCTAGGAAGGGAGAACTGGAAAGTATGAAAGTGGATCTGACAGTAGAAAGTCGATCTGATGTGTGGACTAGACGAGGGGACAGGGAGGTGGATTGAGAACTGGCTGTGTGACAGGACTCAGAGGGCTGTGACTAATGGAGCAGGGTCAAGTCGGAGGCCTGTAACCAGTGGTGTCCCCCAGGGGTCAATACTTGGACCAGTATTGTCTAACATATTCATCAACGACCTGGACGAGGGGACAGAGTGTATGCTCAGCAAGTTCGCTGATGATACCAAACTGGGAGGGGTGGCTGACACCCCAGAGGGCCGTGCTGCCATCCAGCGTGACCTAGACAGGCTGGAGAGCTGGGCAGAGAAGAACCTAATGAGGTTCAAGGAGAAGTGTAGGGTCCTGCACCTGGGGAGGAAGAATGTCAGGCATCAGTATAGGTTAGGGGCGGACCTGCTGGAAAGCAGCTCTGAAGAAAAGGATCTGGGGGTCTTGGTAAACAGTAAATTATCCATGAGCAAGCAATGTGCCCTTGTTGCCAAGAAGGCCAACGGAATTCTGGGCTGCATAGGAAAGAGCGTGGCCAGCAGGTCAAGGGAGGTCATTCTCCCCCTCTACTCTGCACTGGTGAGGCCACAACTGGAATACTGTGTCCAGCTCTGGGCTCCCCAGTTCAAGAGGGACAGGTAACTACTGGAGAGAGTCTAGCATAGGGCAACAAAGATAATTGAGGGATTGGAGCATCTGCCTTATGAGGAAAGGCTGAGAGAGCTGGGACTCTTTAGCCTGGAGAAGAGAAGGCTGAGGGGGGACCTTATTAATGTTTACAAGTATCTAAAGGGTGGGTTGAAGGAGGATGGAGCCAGACTCTTTTCAGTGGTTCCCAGTAACGGGATGAGGAGTAACAGGCACAAGCTGGAACACAGGAAGTTCCGATCAAATACGAGAAAAAACTTCTTTACGGTGAGGGTGACAGAGCACTGGAACAGGCTGCCCAGGGAGGTTGTGGAGTCCCTTCTCTGGAGACTTTCAAGACCCGTCTGGATGCAGTCCTGAGTAATGTGCTCTAGGCAATCCTGCTTTAGCAGGGGAGTTGGACTAGATGACCTCTAGACGTCCCCTCCAACTCTGAAAAAATTCCGTGATTCCATAGCTGGAGATAAAAATGCACCGGCACCTTCTCACGGACCACCACAACACAGGTTTGCTCTGATGAATTTCCCATTTCGGGCACACGGAAACTGCACTGAGTGAGAGAAGGGAGCAGAGAGGAAGGAAGCAAGAGGAGAAGGAGTGACAGGGTTGAGCACGCGTCTGACTGAAAAGCTTGTCTTTGAACAACAGAAATGTCTGGTTTAAACAAAAGGGTGAAGGAGGAGATTGGAAGGACTACTTGTTATTTCGAATGTGAATGTTTCCCTTTCCCTCCCTCCTCCCACAATGACCAGTGGTATATCTTAAGTAGCCGTCATTACTTAACACTAATAAAGTTTACGTCAGATTAATGCCTACCAGCTCAGGTCTCATCCACAACGCTGGCAGGCAGCTGTAACGAGATCCACTTCTGTGTCTTCTCTCCTCCCTACCATCATGTCACTCTCTTGCACAGTCAAAGGTTCTGTTTTTCTTCAGCTTTTGATCATCAGAAACAAATCAGCTGAAGCTCAGATGCTCCAAAGGTCTGTGCCACAAACTGCGGTTCCTATGGATGTGCCTTATGCTAAAACCCCTCACGGTACAAACTGGACTATAGTCTGGTTTTGAGACGCTGCTTTTCTCCAAGAGGCCCCAGGCCCTCTTTCAACCCCCAAATCACACGGCATCCTGCTAATTAACCTATTTGATCGCTTCTTTCTCTATGGCTTCAGAAGTATATTTTCTGTGAAGTTTTGATTCAAATGCATTTGGCACCCTCCCCTCACCCCTGAAGCCAAGTTCAGGAACTTGGGTGGCTTCAACCAGGTACTCCAGGCAAGGGACACGTACTGCTAGATGCAGAAGGACTCAAAGCATGGAAGCATTGAAAAGGGGAGGTGACATTCAATCATCAAGACCTTGGCATAAGAGACAGCAGAGATCAACCAGGACATGGGTCCTGTGTGGATGCAAAACCCTGCTGGATGACTGCTGGAAGACTAGCTAACAAAATACATACTTTCTTGTCACTTAATATGTACACAGAATTAAATTACTTACATCCCTACAATGCAAGTGGGAAAAATAAGTAATAACTTCTCCAACCTTCTGGAATAGATAAACATTGAAATACATTTCAAAGAATTCAGTGGCTCCAATTTATCCCAGAGATATGGGCCTGCATTTGTCACGCAAGAAACACTACATTTTGAAGGGGCGTGTATATGGTTTGTTTGTACACGTTTGGTACAAGCAAAGTTCAGGAGGTTTAGAGAAACAAGCCACAAGTAGCTTTTTCTTTGGGGTTGACTGCTGAATTTTTCTTACAGTTCTTGTTAGTCAGGTGTTTGCTCTCAAACAAGATCTGCTTCTTTGTCGGACAGCTTTCCCATGGTATCCCTAACACTGCATCCAGTACTTCCATCTGCATTGCTTCCCCTGCTGCTTGCTGATTTTTGTGGTTCCTAACAGAATCACAAAATACATTCAATCTTATGCTGGCAAGTTTTTCAGGGAAGTGTTTAAATTGCTTAGGTATCACTCCCTCCACTGGTTATAAACCAAGAAGCCACATGAAGTCTTTTATAGCAACAAATAAAGAGAAATCAAGAACAAGAGTACTAAATTACAGCTCTCTGCATGCAGAATTCTTGTACAATGGAAGGCCAGAAGCTCCCTATTCAGAAGATACTCAACAAGACCCACGAGTCCCAATTATAGACCAAAAAAAGGCTAAGTTATAAGAACTTCGGCGTTATGAAGTCAAGCACTCCAAAGTTAAAAAGCAATAGAATCAAGGTACCCTGTGCAACCTTGTTTTGTCCCAATTGTGCATATGCATTATAATAAACTCTTCTGCATTATAATAAGCTCTTTAATTATATTATCTAGACTATCTTTTGTCAGTAAAACCGCTGCCTCATCAGTGGCAGAATCAGAATTTCAAAAAGACGACCTCCTGAAGGAAAGGGTGAGGAATGACACAGGGAACAAACACAACAATCTAGGGAGGTGGGGTATTTTTAAGAGCAATGGTAGTGTTGTGAAGTTTTTCCAAAATAGTCTTCCTGTGGCAAACAAATGGCTTGGAAAACTTCAGCCTAGGCAACTTAACAAATCTGTACAATCCGAATATAGGACCTCATAGCAAGTGTGGGAAAGCCTCTTAAATAAACACTTCTACCAGTCTTCCCAGGACTGTCCTCTGCCTCACTCCAGCTTGTATCTTCCTAAAAAAAAAAAGAGCTCGGGAACCACTCCATTTTTACGATTGTTTTTCACTTTTTACGACTTTTCCCAGATTTATTATAAAAGAAAGTTTGTGGGATGATACATGAGATTCAGGTAAAAGCCAAATTCTGAGCCAACTGAAACTGAACAAAGCTGGGCTATAACGGTCTCAGATTTCCGGATCACGACCGAGACACAGAGAACTAATAGCACAGAAAAAGGGTTAGTCTGTGAGTCAACTTTGTAACGGTTCTCCTGGAGGTTGCCCTACTTTCAGTTAGTAACAAAGAGGGAGGATAAGGAAAAAATTCAAGTCACAGAGCTGTTACTCACCGAGCTAAACTTCTTCTTCTGGGGCCCATATTCAATCATCACCTTGTTGTGTGTATTCACTTGCAGGATATCACCACTTGATGTGCCAACATAAAAAACATTATCATCATCTGCCATCTATAGCAAAGCATAAAAAAAAAAAGAGATCACGGTCCAGATAGCGAGACATGTGTCCCAAGCCTAGCACCGGGCAGCATAAATAGCTTTATTTCAGTGTATTGCCAAGATTTCATCCGAGGGGCTACAGCCAATGTTTTCATCCTGTCACACTCAAAGACATTTGAGTGCAATGCAAGACGTTTTCTAACCAAAGCTAGGTAATATTTTGAAGCAAAAGTGAGATCTTCTGGGTGCTAGAGCCTGTGACTATAATACATGCTGCTGCTCTTCAGGAGCATTCAAAACACTCTTTCCCAGGATAAAGACACTGTGGGAGACCATCTGCCATGAGCCAACACATAGCAACTTCACTGCCATCATGCAGTTGTAATTGGCATTTCTAGCATTACTATACAAGCTCGTGGTTTTTCCCTAGTCTGTAGAGAGTTTCTTAGTCTAGCCAAATCATTTCAGCTGAAACTTACCCTAACGCACATCATCAGTCTTTTCACTTTCCCTATCTGGCATTCAGTCGGTCGGATTTTCCTATTTGCTAGATCCAGTTCCCATACTCGAATGGTTCCACTATAAGAAAGAATATAGTGGGATCAAATCCATATATACAGAAACATCCAACTTCTTTCACTACTAGGTGAATTAAAAAGCCCTTACAAGGCTACAATATTCTGAAATTTTAATAAGGAGGAAATAGAACAATATCAGAGAGGCCAGAAGTAAGTCTCTGTCTTTGCTGCTGTCTCTTACGGTTAACTTTTTCCAGGTAAATCAAAAATCTTTTAAGGTTCAGCAAAACCATATACGAGGATTACAGAGGAGTATGTAACAACCTTGACACTTCATTTCCCAGAGACATGGTCTGTGGAAATCTTACTTCCTACACTAGGAAATGAATAGTACAGGACACTTTCAACTGTTTTCTAACACAATTTAATTGCCAACATAGGAGCCAATCCAAAATCTTTACATAGGTGCCCTTACATTTAACAACGTGTTAAAGTTGCCAAGATCAGCACTCCTAAGTGCAACTGCAGCCAAGAGCCTTCCCTGATTTAAAGGGAGGTGCAGGTCCTCAACACGTTTAAATGTCAGGCTAGATATATGGGAGCTGTCTCAAATCCATGCAAAATGTGACTTTTTGTACAAACTTTTGTAACAAGCCAGTCACCAATTGTACGTCACATCTGGTGAGGGTAGGAGATGATCCAACCACCTGCAACATATCATTGTTTCTACATTAATTAACCATTGTTCAGAGCCACTCATGGACTGCTTTTCTTGTGTAAACACTGGCAACTAAATATTTTAAACTCTGCATGGGGAATGCTGAGTACAAAATCCTGCTATCAGGAACAGAAGGGGCGCATGCGGGTCCCTGTGTGCTGCTTTGAAAACATATTGTTATGTGTAGAACAAGCAGAAATGCCTTAAAGGGACAAGCTGATGGGTATTTCTTGGTTCATTCACAGCAAAAAGAAAAAACATGAGCACGCAGTTACTTAAGTTTCCTTGTATTTAAGTAAAGACCCTTTGTAAAAGGAAATGGGTCCGTGGGTTCTTTCCCTCATTTCTATCACCTAAATAAAAACCTTACTTTCCAGCAGTAACAAACATCTCGTCTCTGCAGCTGGAGCACACCACGACGGTCGCATTCCCCGCGCTGCGTGGCGAGGCAGGGCTCCCGCAGACGCCCTCTCTCTTAGCAACATCCCACACAACCACGCTGCAGGAGAAGGAGGGGCTTCAAATAGTTTTGGGTTTGACATTACTTAAAAACAAATTACTAAAAAAACAAAAGCAAGACAGAAACCTGTTTCTCTGCAGTTTGTTCCCACCAGGATATGCAACAAAAGTAACTCTGTAGAGATTTTACCCAAGAAAAGCCTTATCACAAATGGGTGGAGCTGCAGTTTACATCCCCTGCTCCTGAAGCAAGGCTATGTGTATTTCTCAGATTCCTTCTGCTGAGCACGACTCAAACCAAATCTTAGGCCACTTGAAAAATACAAGTTAAAATAACTTTTTATTCTGCTCCTACTTGTCTGTGTGTCAAAGCAAGCCCCCAGTGAAATTTGTACTTCTTCAGGGCAGGGCATTAAGCCAGCTAACTGTGCAGGCTTCATAAAGTTTCTGGGCGATGTCACCAGCTGAAGAATTTATTGCTCCTCTCGTCTTCTCCCTCAGCTGGTTCCCCATGCCCTGCGCTCTGCCCACGGCGCCCACCCAGCTTCCCATCGGACAGAGCTGGGTCAGGGAGCAAAGGCACCAACAGCAGAGAGAGTCAGACTGCCAAGAGAGGGAGGAGCAGGTACTCCCTCAGGGCATTCTTCCATGCCCTACATCTTGTTGGAAATCTTGTGCCAAGAAACCGAAATCATTACCTGCCGTCGTCCTGGCCTCCCAGCGATACGAGATAACGGCTGTTGGGAGAAAACGATAGGTCTTCAACATTCCCCTTATGCAGCGACAGCCGAGCAAGTAACTCCTCCTTCTGGAAGTCCCACAGAATGATGTCTGCCTGAGGCGCAAAGCAGAAGGGATCAAAGCCAGAGCACCAGATATAACACGCAGGGTTAGATAAAACAACTTTCTCTGGCAGGAAAGTTGTTAGAAGCAGCCCAGCTTAAGGTTAGCTTCCATCCAGCCCAGGGTTCCGGTGACATGAATACATTTCACATTAGGTGCTATAAGAAGCATTATTCCAGCTTACCGGTTGAGTAGCTGTACTCCATTTCAGAATCAAAATTTACCCTGAGACACTGGGTATTTGACTTAGATTTTAAAATACTGAAAATGCTAATACTTGATTCCTTCCAGGCATCTCAGTTTTTTTTTCAAACAGGCAAAAATTAAGCCATAAAGAACTTCAGAGGTCTAAAAATGCAGGTAGGTAGCTGTCAAGGGCTTTTGAAAGTCCTAAGCAGCTCTGGAACTCAGGTCTCACTTTAAATATAACACGATGTATTAATTAATGTCTAATGAGATTTAGGCTGCCACATGCCCACAACACTTTGGATAAAAAGGACCAGAACTAAGAAATCCCTCAATCTAGTTAACTCAGTCCTGGGGAGACTGCTTAATACTTCACAAAAACATGAAGGCGCATCCAGATATGGACTAGTGACAATTTCCCATTCTCTGCAACGTCCTCCTCCTGTAGGCATTTGTTTTCCAACAAAAGAAAAAATAAACAAAAAGTGTTCCTACCGCTGGCTACCAAACTCCAATTTCATTATTACACAGTAAAAATTAGAGTATTATCCACCTTGAATCCCATGAATGTGACTTGTCCAGAAGCAACGTACACCCCGTCCTTGGACACGACGATGCAGGAGACGTTATCGGTGTGGCCACGCAAGAAGGTCTGTTTCTTACTGTCCAGCTCTTGAATAACGATGGTACACCCCAGGGGATAGAGAATGTGCTCCTTATCAGGGTGGCAGATGAGGCCACAGATTATATGCCCTGCAAGAGAAAGGAGTGAAAGAGCTGGCTGTGAACAGTTCTGGGGGCTGCAGGCAAATTCTCATCCCCCACCTGAAGCAGGCAGCCCCAAGAGTGGGCTGACCTGTCCCCAACACCTCTGCACCACTGGCCTTGCTTATCGCACTCCTGGAGGGAAAATCATTTATTGCCCAAGGTTTATCTCACAAGGAGAGCAGACCCGAGAGCTTTCCAGTTCTCCCCAAAGCCGTTCAGCAGAACAATCCCATGTAAAACTCAACGGTCACCTTTACACATTTTGGACCGCGTGGTGCTTCACACAGCTACCAGGACATTGAATTGGCCCAGGGATCTGAGCCCTCTGGCACAGAGGGTTCTCCAGGAGCACCTGCTGATTTACCGAGCCACATCCCCAGCCCATGTTGCCATTAACTGCCTCCAAAGAGCTGCAAAGCCACCGAATTCCTGAGAAGGCAGTTGGCTGGAGAAGCCCCGGCGCCTTGCCCCCATCCCTGGGTCACAGAAGTGTTTAAGACAGTATTTTGTGCAACCGGAGTTGGTTTTATTTTGAAATGAAACTCTTCACATTCTAGTAAGCTGGGTAATTAGAAAAAAAAAATATTAAAATCCTGCAATTCCATCAGACTTTTCCTGTCCTTAACTTTGCATCTGTCCCTCGGGATGCCGGGCACAAGGAGGTAACAAGGGGGGCAGGAGGGATCCCCTGCACCCACTGCTCCCGGCTCACCCCACAGCACCGCAGCCCCAGCCGAGACCCACGGCTGCCCCACACCTGCCCCCTGTAGTGTCCTGCCCTCCCCTCAACCTGTCCACTGACTACCCCAGCCCCATGGCTGCCCCCACCGGCCCCCATACCCCACTCTCTCCCCCCCACAGTGCCCCATACCTCTCCAGCTGCCCCTATGGTGCCCCACAGACCCTCAGTTGCCCCCCATGCTGCCCCATAGCCCCGCAGTTGCCCCCTATGGTGCCCCATACCCTCTCAGTTGCCCCCTATGGTGTCCCATACCCCCTCAGTTGCCCCTTATCATGCCCCATACCCCCTCAGATGCCCTCTATGGTGCCCCATACCCCCTCAATTGCCCTCCCCAGTGCCCCCCCAGCCGTTCCTCCCGGTGGCCGTGCCTCATGTTGCCCCCCCGCACTACCGTTGAAGCCGATGGCCGCCCGCAGCTCCAGCTCGCCCACCGCCCCCGCCGCCGCCGCCGCCGCCATCGCCCCCCCCGCCTCCTCCCCCGCGCTGGTCACGCGCCGCCATGGCAACCGCGCCTGCGCCCCGGCCGCTCCGCGCGCCCCGGCCGGCAGGGGGCGCTGTGGGCGCGGGCGGGCGGAGGCGGCGCGGCCGGGCCCGGCGGCCTGATGGCGGCACCGTCCCGCGCCCCTCTCTCCGCCCCGTTCTCGCCGGGTTGGGTCTGTGCGGCCCCGTCACCCTTGGCCCTGGGGTGACCCTTATGGCCAAGAAGACCAATGGCATCCTCGGGGGGCATCAAGAAGAATGTGGCCAGCAGGTGGAGGGAAGTCATCCTTCCCCTCTGCTCTGCCCTGGGGAGGCCACATCTGGAGTGCTGGGTCCAGTGCTGGGCTCCCCAGTTCAGGAAGGCCAGGGAACTGCTGGAGAGGGGACAGCAAAGGGCTACCAAGATGATGAGGGGACTGGAACACCTCTCATGAAGAAAGGCTGAGGGATTTGGGTCTCTTCAGTCTGGAAAAAAGACGACTGAGGGGGGATCTTATCAATGCTTATAAATACTGAAAGGGTGGGTGTCAGGAGGATGGGGCCAGGCTCTTTTCAGTGGTGCCCAGCGACAGGACAAGGGGTAATGGGCACAAACTTGACCATAGGAAGTTCCACCTCAACATGAGGAGGAACTTCTTTCCTGTGAGGGTGGCAGAGCCCTGGCACAGGCTGCCCAGAAAGGTGGTGGAGTCTCCGTCTCTGGAGACATTCCAAACCCACCTGGACGCGTTCCTGTGCCACCTGCTCTGGGTGACCCTGCTCTGGCAGGGGATTGGACAGGATGATCTCCAGAGGTCCCTTCCAACCCCTGACATTCTGTGATTCTGTGGTTCTGAGGGCACAGCTCACAGCTGGGAGCAGGCAGCTGCTCACTCGCTGTCCCCCGGTGGGGTGGGGAGGATCTGAAGAGTGAGGGAAAACTCGTGGGTTGAGGCAAAGGCAGTTTAATAGGTAGAACAAAAGCCGTGCACATAAGCAAAGCCAAACAAGGAATTCATTCCTTGCTCCCCATCGCAGGCGGGTGTTCAGCCATCCCCAGGAAAGCCAGGCTCCATCATGTGGAACAGTGACTTGGGAAGACAAATGCCATCACTCCAGATGTCCCCTCATTCCTTCTTCTTCCCCAAGATTTATATACTGACGCCATATGGCACGGAATATCCCTTTGGTCAGTTGGGGTCAGCTGTCCCATCTGTGTCCTCTCCCAGCTCCTTGTGCCCCCCAGCCCATTGATGGTTGGGAGGGGGAGAGGAGCAGAGCAGCCCTTGAGAGCTTATCAACAACCCAAACCACCAGTGTGCTGTCAACACCATTCCCATCCCAAACCAAAACAGCCTCGCACCAACTGCCAGCAAGAAAGTCAGCCCCATCCCAGCCGAAACCATGACAGACATGCATGAAAGATCTCTATATCCCGTTACTCATCCCCTCAGCCTCCTGGCCCCTCTTCTCCCCCTGCGTGGTTTTGGGTTTCTTTTCATTCTCCAAGAGTTTTGAACTTTATGCAGTAATAGAATAAAGTGTAAGAAGAGAGGACTGTAGCATCACTTTCAGAAATGGCGAAGGCGCTCATCCGATTACAGGCAGCAAATGCAATGAGGGCACCAACATCCATATTGCGATTTATGGCTCTAATCAGCGGGCGCACAGCACCTACAGCCTTGAAGGGACACCCAGGTTCTGCCACCGCATTGGAGGCATCCCTGGCCTGCACGATACAGCCCCAGCGTCTGGGATTTCAACATGTTAGACGTACCCTGCTTGGCCTTTACAAGGAAACACTCGGAAGGCTGCAGAGAGGAGGACAAGCTGGGTGCTAATGAAGGGCTTGGCATTTCCTGGCATCTCATGCATCCTGTGCATCTCCGGGTGGGGAGAAACAGCCTCTTGGGAAGGGAGAGGGACCCCCATGGGACAGAGAGTCATCCAGACTCATCCATGTCTCCGTACAGAGAGTTCATCCAGACAGAGAGTCCAGTACATGGTCATGAAAAGAAAGAAGGACACCCTAGCAGAGCTTTTTAATTGCAGGGGAAGAGTAATTCTGTGGTGTTCTTTCATCTGAGCTCTGTGGTGAAGGCCAGGGTGCGCAGAGGGCTGTGCCTTACCTCCTCATCTCCCCTGGCTACCCTCTGAAGGCTACAAGCGATTCTTCGGTCTGCCGCATGACTGGCGCGGTGTGAGGTTGCTGCCAAGCATCCTCCTGCGTCCTCCTGCCATGGCGGGGAGCAGGCACTGAGACTGCGATAGCTCCTGCTCTGAACAGCTCAAGAAGTGGAATAGATGAAAGAGAGAACCACAAGTGGAAAGTAGATTTGGACATAGGAGACATTCTCATCCTGCAGCCAGAATGGTATCTCTACGGTCTGCGGCCCTCCTGTGAGGGTTGCCTTGTCTCACCGAGCTACACGTGCATGTTCACATCTCATGTTTTAAAATGGCACGTCTCCTGTTGTCCTGACTCCCGGTGGCCAGGGCATGTTGGTTAAGGCTCATATGTATTCACTGCTGGCAGTCTTACACCAGTCCTTTGCGGTGAGTATCGATCTTCAGTTTAATACAAAAATGACAAGGCAGGTACGCAGCTGGGGGGTTCTTGTTGGCTGCCGGTGTATGAACACCAAGTAGGACTTTGCTAATCACGCATCAGCAGTTTCAACCACAGATGAAAAGAGTCTCTGGCACTGTGTTGGATGATGGTCAGTGCGGGATCCTGGGGGAATCCTGGCAACCCACAGAAGCTACGAAATTCTGTGTATGGCTTGAAGGGTGATGCTGGGCTTGAGACCACAGGGAAGCGGGGTCTGAGAGTGTTCCTGGTGAGCTTTGTACCTCAGTGTTGGGTTTTGCCTGGGTTCCAAATTCCTATAAAATCTGCCTGTGCTGCGGTACCACTGGCTCGTTGTTGAGCTCCAAGCCGCAAACAGGCCAGGGAGGTGTGACAAACACCGGACTGGCTCACCGCCCCTCCAACATCCTAAACTGGGACAAACTGGGTGAAGTGGGCTAGGTCTAAACTGCAGGAGAGGACCTCAAATGTCCCCAAAGGCAGTGCCCACAGTCCCGTTCCCAGCATCGCACTGCGCTCTCTGCACACCACCGTGACGGCTGGCCGTGGAGGGGAGGATGGCAAGTGGAGGTGCCTGCGGCGCTGCCGGCAGGGGCTGCAACAGCCAGGCCAGGGTGGCAGTCAGCGTGGCGAGGGGTCCCCGTCTCCGTGGGCAGCATGGTGTCCCCTACGGGATCTAGGCATTTTGAAAGCCCCACACTTCCAAGAGCTGCACCTTGAAGTTCTCCTGGCAGAGCGGAGGGTTGTCGAAGGTCTCGCAGTGCTCCGTACGCCCCCAGAGCAGGTTGGCATCAAGGGACAGAGCTTGGCCTCCCCCTCCACCTGCAAAAACAAGCAAGATGGTCGGGATCTGCTCTCCCCCAGTCTCTGCCCAAGCCGGCACACTGGCCCAGTCGACGAGGTCTCTCAGGACTGCACCAATCTCTCAGCATTCTGTCCTTTGGCCATAGCGCAGAGCTGGCCTGGGGCTGCCCTGAGCTGCCTTCTCTGCTATGGGGATGTCAGCGTTGATGCAGAGCTCCTGGAGAGCAATCTGCAGGGCAGCCAGCGCAAGAGGTTGCGCTGGCAGCACAAGCTGAATTATTAAACTGCTTGGAGAGCTGGAGAACAAGGAAAACTCCTCACACCCCTGCAGCCAGGCGTGCCCTGGTCCCGCTCCCGAGGGCTGGAAGGTAAGCAGAGGCCATGCTGCAGGTGTTTCCGACTCACTGCCATCCTCTGCCGAACCCACCCCAGCAGTGATGGGGTACAAAGATTCAACCCCTGTGCCCGAGCCTGACCCAGCAGACGGCAGCGCAGGCAGGCAGCTGGCGTGTCTGCTCCGGGTGACCCTGCCTGGCCCTTCCTTGGGCTGATCCCCACCTTCATCTCCTCTCCATCCTGCACAAAGTGGAGGGAAGGGCTAGGAAGGGACACACCAGCCCCACAGGTGCGAACCTCACCAGGAGGTTTGGGCTCTGGTGCTCCCCCTCAGCTGGCAGAGCCCCTCTGGGGCTCTCAGAAGGAGCATCCTTGCCCCTGTGCAGCTTTGCACACTCCAGCTAATTTGAGGAAGAGGGGGATGACTTCATCTCCCCTGACATTACGTTCATATCCTAAACCGGGACGTCTTTGCCTCTGCAGGCAGCTCAGATTTTGATCTGGAGTAGAGCCCTTTTCAGCCAAAGCAGCGGTGTGTCGGTGGGTGGGAGCCCACTCTTTGGTACTTACCAATAATGATCCCTTCCCGTGACCCAGACATGAACATGGAGGCTGTTTTGGAAGGCAGAAGGAAATGCCTGATGGCCAGAAACGGGGAGAGACGGCCTTTCCTCTGCAGCGTGGGCACGGCGAGACAGTTCGAGCTGGTACAGCGGCCATCTGGGGAGGAGCTGAGGAGGGATGCAGGAGAGGGGGAAGGTGACCGCTGGCGTGAGCGTGGCACGGCTTTGGCCAGCTCTGGCTTCTTGATGAACACCCACTCGTACCTCTCTGTCTCGGGGCGCACCTGGAAAGAAGAAACATGGTCAGCCCTATCCTTTGGGGCATCTCTCCATTGCTGGGGGAAGATGGTGCTGCCTAGCCAGGTGGGTGCCAGGTCCAGACCTGAGGCAGGGAAGGGACAAGGTGTCCTGGCGGTGCCAGGGCTGCTCTAGAGGCGTCTGTGTCTGAGAAATTGGTTTTGTCTTCACCAGTTGCTGCCCAAGATGGGCAAACCTGTGTGCCCACATTGCTGGGGGGATGCTGGATGGACACTGGTGGCATACTGGAGGGATGCTGGACTTTGCCCCCAGGATCTCTTGGACCACCTCAGCCTGGTCTCTCTGCAGGGACCCTGGGGCTGATTTGAGAGGGCTCCATCCAGGAGCTGCCCTGAGCAAACAGGGCAGGAACCTGCCCTGCCACGCGTGCTGCTCTGCTGTCATCCCGGGAGGATGCTCCAAGACCCAGCTGGAGTTATTGTACGTTGCTTCCAGGGCTCAGGGCAAACTGGCTCAGCCACAGCAGGAGTTCATTCTCCACTTGCTCTGATCCAGCACAGCAACTTCTGTGCTGCTGCCTCCTGCCAGAGCTAAGGGGCAGCGGTGGGACCATGGCAGGGAAGCAGCTCAGTACCACTGTGCCCTGAGTGAAGGGTAAAGGAAAAAGTAATCAACAGACAAACCCATAAGCATAAACCCAGAAATAAAATGTGACTTACAGTGAACACAAAGCACTCCCCTGTCCCAAAAAAGCCCGATGTTGCCCCGCTCTTTTTCCTTTCACTCCAGTCGGAGGAGAGAAATGCCCCGCACACCTGCGGGAGAGAGCACAGGGAGCCATAAGTGGGCACAAACTTGAAGATAGGAAGTTCCATCTCAACATGAGGAGGAACTTCTTTCCTGTGAGGGTGGCAGAGCCCTGGCACAGGCTGCCCAGAGAGGTGGTGGAGTCTCCGTCTCTGGAGACATTCTAAACCCGCCTGGACACGTTCCTGTGCAACCTGCTTTGGCAGGGGGGTTGGACTAGATGATCTCCAGAGGTCCTTCTAATCCCTATCATTCTGTGATTCTGTGAGATGGTGGGGACCAGAGCAAGCCCCAGAAACACCAGCCATCGCATGTGCATTCAGGAAGGTGAGGGTTCTGCGATGTTCCCCGGGGAAATCAGAGACTGAAATGCTGCCATGGCAGCTAAATCCTGCACTGACGAGTCACTGGTGCTCTGGATGTGAGTCCACTCATCTTCAGTGCCTACGGGGGGCTCTGGGAGATTTGGGGGGGTTGCTCTTTTGCAGCAGAGGTGATTGCAGTGAGCTGCGTGCTGGTAGATTGAGCAGGGATGGTTCGGCTGTGCTGGTGTGTTCCCTGGCCTGGGCTTGGGAGTAGGAGCTGTGCCTCCCACCCCCGAGCCCCATCCAGCTCCCGGCAACGGAGAGGAGTAACTGGAGGTGTCAAAGGCCTGTATGAACATGGGAGTCTGGGAGTCCCTTGCCCTCAGCTGGCCCACATTTTTGTTACCTACAAGACTTTTAACCAGTCCCAGGGGTTCTTCCACCCACAGACAGGTTGCATCTGCTGTGGATGTGTTTGACTTGACCACAGCTGGAGGGGACCTACTGAGAGACAGGAAATTGTGCCTGTCCGTGGTATACTAGCGAAGGAATAAAATGAACTAGAACATGTAGGAAACAAGGTTTTATAAGTCACCTTCTCTTGCCTGCACAAGGCCCTAGGGGGTGGCAGGGTGTTTATCTCCACACCACGCTGAAGTGTCAGGCTTGGGAAATCAGGACTGGTAGGTCAATAAATCTTTGGGATGCCTGAACAATTTACAGAACTTGCCTCCGCTGTTTGATGGAGAGTGGAGAGATAAAATATGGGTTTATGACCCACTCTCAGAGTCCCTGGGAAGAGGGGGTTTTTTGCAGTTATTTTCCGACTTTCAAATATTGTCGAAGCTGTCCTTATTTCTCCTCCATTTCCCTTGTGTGGCTGCTTTTGCAGTCAGGGAGAGTTCCTTGCATTTAATGCACTGAAAGCAAGTCCTGGCTCAGGCAAAGCATCTGCTGATTTCAGGAAAGTCTGCTTAGCAAGGACTTCATGATTTAGTCTGCAATAAAAGAGTATCACCCATGGCTTCTCTCCATCTCACTGACTCCTCCTCTGTTTCCCCCCAGCAGCACCCTTTAGGTCACCCTTGGTGGCTCTTGGTGCCGGAGGTGGAGTCTGTTCTCTCCTGGGAGCTGGGGCAGACCCCGGGACAGGGCAGGGAGGGACCACGAAGCTCCGCAGCTGCTCCAAGAAGTGCTGGTGGGGTCAACCACCCTGTCCCCTTCCCCACATCGGCACCAGCGCAGCCTGCTGCTCTGCTTGGGCAATACTTACCTCCCCCTCTGTTGTTTTTATGAGCAGCACCGTTGGTTCGTAGCCTTCACAGCATGCGTAAAACCTGCAGAGATGAAGAAGGAGGCTGGGTCAGTGGGTGGCTGAGACCCAGGAGCAGCATGTCATGCAGAGAGCATGAGGCTGTAAAGGACAGTGGAGAGCAGTGGCGGCTCTTCTCAGCCTATTGCTGAGCTGGCCCCAGGGAGCTCGTGGCAGGACAGCAGCAGAAACTCATAATCATGTAGCTCAAGCAGCTTCAGCGTTTGTGCAGGAACAGGGGGAGTTGGCTTATGGGACTTCTCAAGTCATCGTTTTTGCTTGGTGAAGCAGGTAATAGCTCACATAAATCCAGACACTAAATCCTCCCACCCTACCCTCAGGCACCATGCTGGGGGGGAGGCTTCATGAACTGAGTTTACCAAATGAGCTTGGTTTTAGTCTGGATGTGTTTCATAATCTGGGCTCTGCACCCCTTTGCTGCCTCGGAAAGGTGCAGGGCTGTGCTTCCCAGGATGGGGCTGCATCACTCTGCTGTGGGGCACCCGCTTGCCTCTCATGGGCTGGGGGAACACGCTTGTGGTGCTAACAGAGGCACTACAATCACAGACCCACCTTTAAACACCACCCTGAGAACTGGGGTGGCATGGGCAGCACCCAGTCCTGGGACAGCCTGGCATCCCTTCCCGGTCAGCAGTGACCTGCATCTCAGTAGAGAAATGCCCTGGTACTGAGCACTGCAGGGATGTCCCTGCTTCCCACCCACCCTTTGCTCCATGGCCAGGGGATATCACTGTGCCCCAGGTTGTCTCCAGCGCTGACACTGGTCTTTTAATAGCAATTTTGGGCATTGGCCATGACACTTGGGCTCTCTTAGCTTGCGTTTAGAGGATTTGATGTCCTTCCCATCACAGGAGGTACCCACACGCTGTCTGCTCCTGCCCTGAGCTCTGCCTGCTCTGCCAGCGCAACCTTTCAGCTCAATGTGCTCCTACAGAAGAGTTTGGGTTTCCTGCCTGAAAACACTCATGCAGAGGCAGCCTCAGCCCACTGGAAGGCTTTTGCTGCTTCATGGCTTGGGAAGTCAATGGCAAACTCGTTTTCCAGCTCAATTTTGAGCCGCAGCACTGACTGCAGCACCCAGCAGCCCCCCTGTGCTCTGTGCCACTGGGAGGGAGCTGGAGCCCTGGGGTTGGCGTGCTGGCTGGACCTGGCTGATCGTAGCATGCCTGGCACAGCATGGCACATGGGGATGTCCCCTGCACAGCACACCCACAGGGCTCAGTGTTCCCCGTGCAGTGCCGAGTTGCTGATTGCCATCTGACCAAGCCTCAGTCCTCTCCCCTACAGCCAGCGCTGGCCCAGACCACACTCAAGATCTTGAAGTGGGCCCTAAAGAGTCCCTAGGAGACCTCAGATGTACCTCATGGACACTACATGTTGCTCCTTTCTACACCACCAACCTCTACCCAGTTTTACGCCTGGCCCATCTGACCTGACCCGACCCGATGGGCAGATGATGCTTTACCTCTGCAGGCTGCACCCATCTTCTGAGGTGGAGAAGAGCAGCAGTGGGGGGAAGAGAGAGAAGCGCTCAGGGATCCAGGACCAGACGATGCGCATCTCCTGAGCCGTTACAATGCTGGAGCTGAAGTTCTGCATGTCCACGGCCAGGTGGAAGGACTGCCTGCACCAGGGAGGACACTCATTACTACCCGTCAGGTGCAGCCCCCGTGCATCAGGTTTTGTCACGCTTTTTGCATTGTCATCTTTCTGTGAACATCGCTAACTCTAACTGTACAGTCCCTCCAAACAGGGTCCCCCACGAGGGGCTGTGAGGCACCCAGCACAACCAAAGCTACAGGAGATACCTGAAGCTCCCCCCATGTTATATCTCCACTGTAACTCATATTTTGTCTGCTTAGCCCCAAGAGCTGGCAAAGAGAACTCTCCTTACCTGCTCTGCACCATGGTTATACCCCTCTCCATTAACGCCTTCCTGTTGGCCATCTGGAGGAGCCAGATTTCCTTGCGGGAGAACAGCCGGATGCCAAAGGCTCTCTCTAGGAGTTTGTCCACAGTCATGTGCTCAGCAATGTTCTGCACGAAAGCCTGCAGGTCTGCCTTGATATCGGTCCCCTCCAGCTCGGTGGAGGTCATCGAGAGCCTGTACTGCTTCAGCAAGGCCAGGGCAATGCGGTAGAGGACCTTCTGCCCCTCCAGCAGGTAGACGTCAAAGACGCGGATGGCGTAATTGAAGGGGAGGTCATGAAAGAGCCACGATAACCACTCGGAGTAGACCTCAAAGACATTCTCAGAGGTGCTGGCTATGAGTTTGTGAGCTGCTGGGCAGTGCTTGTTGGCCAGATCCCCAAAAGTCATGCAGGAGGCCTGGTGAGCCAGGAAGGACTGGTCAATGTAGCTGGTGTGGGGAGCATTGCTGGCAATGAGGCGAGAGATGTTCTCGAAGCACTGAGCTTCGTCTTCGCTGTAGTGCAGCAGCAGAGCCACCAGAGAGGGGAGGATCGGGCTGTAGGTTATGTCGGGGAAGAGGTTGCCAACACAGATGAGGATCTTCTTCAAGGCGGTGACTCCTTCCAGGTTGAGGCAATATGTGGGCATGGAGCATCCTTCCAGGAATTCGGGCAAAGGGTGGGAGCTCACACTCAGCTTCCCAAAGAGACGACTCGCCACGTCCCTATAGACGGGAGCGTCTGGGGTGACGAGCCGGCAGGCGACCTGCTGGATGAGCTGGTGGTAGACCTGAGCTCTCAGAGCACGGCTTGCTGCCCAGTAACCTTCTCTTGCCAGCTTCTTCAGCTCCTTTGGGGGCTTGCTGAGGATGTCTCGGGGGATATGTGCCTGTTGCTCTGGGTCTGGCATCCTGTCCCAATCCACGAACTGTCCACAGCCCAGACAAGAGGAGGCATCAATGTCCCAGGTGTCAGCCTCCGACGTGATCACGATGGTGACTGGAGATGAGCCAAACATCTCTGTAGGACAAAGACCTTTTATTCAACACGCTTCACTGCCCCAGCTGACAGCGTTTCACCCTGGCTGATGCTTTGAAGTCTTACAGCAACTTCTTCTATTTCAATAGTTATTCTCCACCCTGCAAAGGGAAGGTTTTCAGGGGGGTTTGCCTTGCTGGAGCTGCTCGCTTTGCCCTCTCCTGCTCTCCTCAGCTCAGTCCCCTGGAGAAACTGTTGTCCAGGGGCTCAGGGAAGCATGGGGCCAGTTACCAGCTAGGTGTCAGGGCTGCTTCTCCACACCATGAGGGGCTTTGCACCCCTCAAAAAGCTCCTGATTTCCCTGTGAGCTGCCAAGAGGGGGGTGCAGACAGAGGGGATACAGTCCTTGTCCCCTGGGGATGACCGTGGGGCAGCAGCGTTACACCACTGTGGATAACAAGCAGCTTGGTCCCAGCCCAGCTCTGCAAGAGGCGAGGGAGGACCTGATGGGCAGTGGAGGGCCAAGCGACGCTGAGGTTTGCATCGCATCCCCTCCCAAGGACAGAGCCGGGCAGGAGGCAATGTCCTGTCTGGGTCTGGCAGCCCAGGACGGAGCGGGCAAAGCTGACCTCAGGCGTTTGCTCACTCTCTTACTGACGAGAGGGGCTCACCAAGGGTGTCTGTGGGATACAAAAGCATCCCTGTATCCCACATGCCCCCATGCACCTGGAGAAAACCCCGTCCAGGGGCCCGCACGCAGGGGCTGTCAAGCACCTGGGGAGAGAGAAGGTCAGCGGGGACCCTCGGAGGAGGCTCCTGCACACAGTACCATAGCGGGGCTGTGGCAGCTGCCAGCCCTGTGCTGGGAAGAGCAGAGTTTGAGCTCCTCCTAGAGAGAAGCGAGTGGCATTTTCCCTGGAGTTGCAAGAGAGCTCAGCTCTGAACCCTGTAGGAGACGGGAGTTGTCTCTGCATGGGTGACTTCTGCTGAGCAGTGATTAATTGGCAAGGATAAAGTCGATTAGCATGCACATTAATTCTCTGATGTATTTATCTTGGATGTGCTTGGGATGGGGAGTCTAGCACGGATTTGCACTGGGCCAAACCTCTCTGCTGTGGCCCCAGTGGGACAGGGCAGGGACAGCACGGTCCTGGCCCCGTGTGCTGCGTGTGTGGCAGCACATGGCGGCACAGTGAGGGGGGCCGGGAGCCCAGGCTGCTCCCAGGCCGGCTCTGGCTCCTGCTCTCGGGTCTAGTTTGGCCCCTGCTCAAAGTCAGCAAAACCGGCAGATGAGGTTCAGTTTGGGTTCAGGGCAAGGGCAGCCGTTGTGACCAGTGGCTGCTCAGCCTGACTCCCTGCTTTGGAGACAGACAGACCCTGAGTCCAGTCCCGCAGGCTTCTAGCCATAGGGACCAGGCTAAAATGAACATGGAGGTTGAAGCGGGGCTGTTTGCACCGCCGTGGTCCCCAAATTCACCCTGTCCTCGCAGAGGGTACTGCCCTGCCCAAAGTACTGAGGAGCACCAACACGAGCCCACCCGGCCACCAGTGCCTCAGTCCAGGGCGCTGGCTGGTGGCTCCAGCTCTGCCCGCCCTGGGACATGCCAGGAGTGTTGGGGAAGGAAACGTGGGTCTGCTCAGCCCCTCTCCTGTGCTGGATGCCACCCTGGCACAAGCAAGAGCCTGCTGCCATCTCCCCTGGGATGAGATGTGCAACTGTGCCCGGCTGCAGCTCACTCACCTTGCTCGCTGCCCGTGTTATCGCCCTTGTCTGGCTTGGCCAGGGGGAAGCCACCAGCCGGCCCCCCGGGGGAGCGGGGCAGGCTGAGCCTCACCTGCAGCATGTGTCCAGGCTCCGGTGCACGCCGCTGCCGGGTCCCCTCTGTCCCCGTCACCTGCCCTGACTTTTAAGGTGAGTGCCAGCCCGCCAGCACAGGAGGTTTATTTGGTGTAAATAGGGCGAGGGGTGGAGCAGCTCCAGTGCCCGCGTCCCCCCTTCCTGCCCCAATTCTGCGCCGAGGCCAGTGGGGGGGGTGGGTGTAAACACCCTGTGGGATGAGATAGCCATCAAACCAACAACACGACCATTAAACTTAATCATTTATTTTTCCCAAGGATAACCTTCATTATCCCACTCCGGGGTTCACTCCCTTTGCCAGCGTCACGGGGCAGGGAGGGTGCCGGGGGGTGGTGAGGGAGCTGCCGCGGCAATCGCCCGTCCTTGAACGAAGGAAACAACAACGCAGCCCATGGGTTTGCAACCGCTTCCCGCTGGATGGTCCCGGGAGTGTCGGAAAGAGAAGCACGTGAGCAGCAAGTGCCGGGGACCGGGTGACAAGGGGCCATGAGGACTAAGTGACTCCCTGCTGCAACCGCCCTGTGCACCCTTAGGGATGCTTTTTGGGGATGGGAGTGCCGGGGCTGTGCCAGCCGTGTTTGTGGCACTTCTTTAGCACCGGCCAGCAAAAGCACCAGGGGAAATTCAGGGCGATGCAGGCACACCTCGCAGCACCCTGTGCTTCCTGTGTACACAGCTGCTCAGCGGGGAGCACAAAATGGGATTGTTGCAGGCACGGTTGTGGTGCTTCAGCGTTTCCAGTCTGTCCCCCTTTGAAATGGTGGTTCTTGATTGACTTTTAACCTCAAAATGCCTTGCAGAATTACAAGCTGTATGTTGTACGCAGACAGAAGAGCTGAGCTGAAGGAAGAGTGCCCTCCAACAGCTGAGAGTTGGTCCCAGCAGCATCACACCAATCCGGCATTGCTGACTGGAGAACTCACAGTTCAGGCTGCACTTAAAAGTGGGCATTTTTTTACGCATCTTAATATTTTTTTGAGTTTTTTTTCCTTAAAAAATCTGACTTTTTCCCTTTTTCCCCTGTGATGACAGTTCCTGCCTTGTCTCCCTGCCTGCAGGCTCTGCAGCGCACCCCTGAGCATCCGCTGACACCGGTGGGCTCCGGGCAGGCAGGAGCGGTCCCTCTGCAGACCCTCTCCTTTCTGCATGAAGTGCCTCCTCCGTGACATGCCACACTCCGACGGGAATGGCACAACTGTCCTGTCACCCCTCTCCTCCCCTTGCTCCCGGCAAGCTGGGAGCCTGAGGAAGCGGGGGTGAGGGGCCAAGGGGTCGTTTATTCTCTCTCCAGCTCAACCCCTTTTTGCCCAGGCTCTTACAGCAGCAGGTTCTGCTGCCTTTCTCCAGGACCTTGCTGGCTGCCTTCTCCTCCTTTGCTTTTTCTGGGACAGTGGATGG